>OY757026.1:82248650-84648650 GCA_963580285.1 Lucinisca nassula
CATTATTGGGATGGGGGAAAATCATTAGGTTTGGATGGCCTTGACCTCAGTTTCAAGGGCACAGCCCCCCCCACCCCACACAAAAAACTACCAATTTTGGCTTGTCTGCACCTTATCTCTTGATACAATATATCAGTGCAAGCTACCAAAGATTTGATTAGATTTTGGTGACCTTCACCATATATTTGATGGCATACCCCACATCGAAACTGTCAATTTTGGCTCGTCTGCACACTATCTCATGAAATAATGAGTGGTAATTGGTCAAACTTGATATTATATATCATTGAAACCCATATCTAGCAAAGACTCAGTTATATTTTGGCGACCTGGGTCTTATTTTCAAGGGCGCACTGCGCCCCCCCTCCCCCCCAACCACCACCTCCCCCACAAAAAAAGAAGAAAAAAATACAGTATATCATTGCATTTGATTAGATTTTGATCACCTTGACCTTATTTCAAAGGCACTGGCCCCTCAAAAACTGTCAATCACGTCCTTACAGACAGGCAATTACTTGCCTTATCCAGAAAACTTTTTTTATGCACAATTTATTTTCATTATGCGTAAATTCTCAGGTACATAACCCAGAACCCCAAAAAGTGGTATCAGCAACGTCAACGGCATGATACTGGCAGGGAAAGCACTTTCTCGTCACAAATAAACACGCAAGTAGCACCTTGTTGACCTTGTCTGGAAATTTAATTGAAACATCAGATCTTTAAGTGGAAACGTTATTCTCTGATAAGTCAAGTTCTATTAAAGAGCACAGGTGCTTATCAAGCATGTATCGATAATTCCTAAGAATATTGGAACGCAGTACTCAATCACAATAAGGTCTCAGGAGAAAATCTATGCTTTGCCAGCATTACGATAACACACATTGTGAATTGTTTCATATCTCAAAAAGGCTACTTTTCCTGACAACAAATTTGTGTTCTTTTTCTTATTTTTTTTTCTGTCCAAACATACATGTAGATTGTCGGTACTCGTTAGAACTGCCTCATTTAGGCGGTCCTAAAGAGTACCAACAACCTATCTCAAAACGCAGAAATCAGCAAAATAATGTATACCTTTTTCAGACGAAAAATTCCGGTATTGTTCGTATTTCTGGCCCGCATATAGATTGTTGGTGCTCGTTAGAACCGCCTCATTGAGGCGGTTCTAACGAGAACCAACAATCTATGTTTTTGAGCAAAACTAATGAAAATAATGAATACTCCAGTAAACCTCAGTTTTCTATGTATCATGTGGGGTATAGAGGGGTGTTCATTCTACGGACCTGTTTACCTGATAAGTGTATACATATAGGATCTTACATGAGTGGTCATTTCATGTGAAATTTATGAAATAAGCGTTTGGCAAGATTCTGTTAATAAGCCATTTTAACTGGATTTTATTGTCAATGAATTGCAGTAGAAAATATAAGGTTGTCATGGACGGCGTCATGTCACTATGCGCAAGATACTATGTCATTATATGTTTGGTCATATAATTTTTATGACATAACGTTATACACTATTAAATAACAGCGATTTCATCTAATTGTATGTACAGTGAAATTCCGCTATTCAGACCACCTAAAATAAAGACTAATTCTCCTTTAGAAAGCATATTTGAAAGTTATCAATCATTCTTCCAGTTTGTTTTCTGCACTCAGTGTCTTCTAGAAAGAGACCACTTTGGGAACTGTTCAAAAGTGGTCTTAAAGACCAATTTTGAACAGTCCCAAAGGTGGTCTTATTATAGGAATTTTACTGTATTTGTGTTGGAGTTTTACGTTCCCGTCAACACTATTTAGGTAATTTTAAGGACGTTGCTTCCAGTTTTGAGGAACTTTTACACGGCATTGAGAACTCCCTACCGCCAGAGAAACCGCCTGATTTAAGGGAGGGTCTGACTCGCAACGGTTTTTCCTGGGCAGGCTAAGACCTTCTAAGCGGTTTACCAGTATTCGGTCGTCCCTTCCACAGGGCTTTGGGAAACAGATTGGGTTGCATGGTGCTTCCGTGCAAAGGCCATCATTTTCCTTATTTCTGTTCCAAGACATAGGCTGTGCAGTAAAAGTAACCAGCCAATCGTCTGCCCAATGGGAAATGGTTTGTTGATCGGTATTTAAGAGGAATGGGAACACCTTCAGGGGAGGCTACTCCTGCAAAAGTATTATTGTCTCCCATGTCAATAGGGGTCAACTCTTAAAGGAAACAATTTGCTCCACATCTTAAAGGAAAGAATTCGCTCCTCAGGAGCAAATTCTTTCCTTTAAGAGTAGACCCCTTTTTCAGTGGGACAGTGCTTATAGAAAGCGAGCAGGAAACCCTGAAAGTTGTCTCCCTTTGAAAAATGACGGAAAAATCTGCCAGGTGTTCCCTTTCCCCTTAAAAACCACGACGCTGCATTTGAACACTCGACAGTATAGAAAAGCCTATATGTTTAACAATGCCATTTATATATTTAGAAGAAAAAGGAGAGGTCAAAGAATTGATCCTTGAGGAACACCTGTCAGACTAGAGTCCAACCAGAAGCTTGACCATTAAGTACAACGCGCTGTCGACGGCCAGAGAGGTAACCCGCCAACCACCTGAGAACATCGTCGGAACAACCTATTCCTGATATTTTGTGCAGAAGAGATTTGTGCCAGACTCTGTCGATAGCATACTTATATCACAAAATATGGCGCGAACTTCTTTGCCATTATCAACGGCCTCACAAAAAGTGTGGTGTGTATGTAACAACTGATATGATGTGGATTCGACTTGGACAATTCCCGATTGAAAAGGAGTTAAGATCCGATGTGAAATGACGTAGTCGTATACACATGTCTATGTACTATAAGAATCTTATATGGGTGTGAGGGATGGATTGAACAATCCGTCCCGAGGGACACTGTCCGGCATCACGAGGCTTGCCGAGTGATGCCGGACAGTGATCCCGAGGGACGGATTTTTCTATCCACCCCTCACACCCATATTGGATTCTTTTTCTTGCATACCTTCCATTACTTAGCGCGGATTTTTAATGCTGCAGTCACTTCGGTTACCAACGTCCGCCATATTGTTTTGACACTGCAGGAATGTTTAGTGACGTCACGTAACGTGCATGACGTCAACCTTAACGACGGCGCACACAAGGTCGTAATCAACCAGTGCATTTATCAAACACGCGATTATAATCGATTTTGGGTCGGAACACGAGGGTCAGAACATAAATTTCTATCCCAGGGTAAAATCGCGGATTTCCTTGTCTGGTGTGCAAGAAACAACGTTCCATTACTTTGCCTGGTGAGCTGAGGTAAGATATAGGTCGGTAATTACTGGGTATAGACTTTTCGTCTTTCTTATGGCTTGGCGAGATGTGTGAATGTTTCCAGTCGGAAGGGAAAGAACGATTGAAAATATTGAAAAAACGGACTGGCAAGAACACTAGCGCCTTCTTTCAGCAAGCGTGGACTAATCAAGTCTGGACCGCTTGCCTTTTGTTTATTTTTAAATTTTGAAGCCTCTCCGTAAATGTTAATAGATTCTAAACGGTAACGTAATGGGTTCGGTAAAGGTTTGTTTGCATCGTTAAGAGTTGTCTGTGATGTGAAAATAAAATCAACATATTTGCTTTCTGAAGATCACATTTTGGTCATTAAATATGACAAACATGCTAATAGTTTTGCAAAACAAAAAAAAAAATATGAACAGCTTTTGAAAATGCAAAACCTGCTCACATTTTTCAGCAAAAATACCAGATTAATAGATATTGTACTTACTAAAACAATTAACAATTGGAGATGATGCTTTAAACAACTGGACCAAGGAAACAGAGGTCTCATGATGACGTCAGTATGGTATCGCATATTGATACTGCCTCAGACGTTCCTTTACCGCCCATCGGAGAATGGTGCTTCCACGCAGAGCTAAAACCAACCGCACACGAGTACTGGTAACCCGCTTAGAAGATCAAGGCTGCCAAGGCAAAGTGGTTGCGAGTCGAACCGTCCATCCATATAAACAAATTACTAGGTATAAATCAACCAAACAATGTGATAGATTTGCCCTTGTTTATTATGTTTGTACTTGTATTTATTGTACATGTGTTTGTTCTTTTAATGTGTTACAGAGGGCCACAAGGGAGACTAGCCATATGGCTTAATGTGTTTTACACTCTCTAAATAATGTAAAATAAATAAATAAATAAATAAACCATATTGGTCTCATTCGGCGGCAGGACTTGGGATGTCACTTTATCTCAATGTCGGGTAACAGTCACACAAAATTGTAAGCAACATCTCCAAAATAACCTAAATAGTGTTGACGGGGACGTTAAATTCAAACACATTAAACAAAACATTACTTAGTATGTGTTCGTAAGACATGAAAGGCATACAGAAAGAAATGAAGCATATAAGCTGAAAATAAAACCATTAACCGGGCCAGTGTGTGTGTGTGTGAATTCGGGTTTAACGTCGCTTTCAACAATTTTTCAGTCATATCACGACGGTGTCTGGTTGCGACAATGAGCTCAATGCTCACTTTTATAGTGCTGCCTCACTGAAGTATCATGTCCCAGACACATTACATGATACCACATCCTCTCACATTATCATGACACTGGGTCGACCAGTCCTAGCTCTATCCCGTAAATCTGAGTGCCAAGCGAGGAGCAGCTAGTACCATTTTTAACGACTTTGGTATGCCGCGGCCCGGGATCGAACCCGTGACCTCCCGTTCCCCGGAGCGGACACTCTACCGACTGAGTAACCAGGCCAGTCATAATGTAACAAGTCCGTGAAATGAACACTCCCTAAACCCCACTTTAGATAGAGAAAACTGGGGTTCACGGGGGTATATATTACTTTTTCTTGTTTCTGCTCCAAAACATTGGTTGTGTGTTCTAACGATTCTAATGAGCACCCACAACCTATGTTTGCAGTATAAATAAGAGAAGTATCACGATATTTCACCAGAAAAGTAGCCACATACCGAACTTATACGGACATCACCTTTCTCAGCTGTGCTGAAAATCAAGGGAATTAACGCGAACAAGACAGAAAATAAATGGTTATCTCCCCAAGGACTCGACTACCTCCTGTGCAAATTGCCTCAGGCAAATTGTGAATCGTACATTTTTAGGACCGCTTTTTATGTACTATATAGGTGACTGTTTTAATTTAAGAAAGTGCCGGTTGTGTTATGGTGTATCTTGAAAAAAAACAAAAAAAAAAAAAAACAATTGAATGAAAAAGAATAAACATAGATGATGTATTATATATGATTACAAATAGTATCTTCCAGTGTCAAATATATCAATTGTATTTAGCGACATAAATCAGTCTCAAATACATAAATGTACAAGCCAACAGTGTAAAATGCAACAAGATTTTGAACATTTTATAATGTGCAACATAAATTTGCAAGAATTGCTGAAATGAAATATTAAACAAAATAAGATAAAACAAAATAAAATAAAAAATAAAACGATCAGTAGCGTATGCTCAAGAAACGCAAAATTGTTAAACACAACATGACTAGTCCGACGAAAATGAGCTAATTATCAAGTTTTTTTGGATTTTTTTTTTTTCAAAATATTTTTGTTGTTAATTCTAAGCCCAAATGATGTTTCATATCACTTGTGAATCGTCTGCAGCAAACGATTCACGTGAAATGTCAAGCCTTATTCGAGTTGGAAATTAAGAAAAAAAATATTTGAAAGTGTCTTCTGCTACTGATTCCCAGAGCTTGGAAGATGGTATTGTTCGGTAGCGGGACAAAATCCCCCCGGACATAATCCCCCCCGGACAAAATCCCCCCATTTTTTGTAAAGGCGGACAAAATCCCCCTCGGACAAAATCCCCCCTGGACAAAATCCCCCTCGCTGTATGTCAGGTTGGACAAAATACCCCCTCCCGGAAAAAATCACCCTTGCTCTAAATTGTTCTAGTTAATTATCCTTCCACTACCCACAATCTATGCTTTTGAGCAGAAATATGAAAAATATTGGAATCTGTTATTGGAATATGTCAATTTAACTGATCATGCCAGACATAATCCTAATGGGTTGAGAGGTCCATAAAACCCCAAAGCACACATGTACAAATACAAAAAGTTAATACAAGTATGTCCTTTTTACTTTGATCTTACAAGCAACGTCTCCAAAATGACCTATACAGTGTTGACGGGCAATAATTTCTCCATGAGCACCAATATAGCTTTGATAGTACTGCACCAAATCGGATATGGAATCTGCAGTTTTCAAAACGACAGACTGATTTTCAAAAACAAGTAATTGTGCATGTGGAGGTGTGCGGGATACTGTCCATATTTATAAACAGCAGGGGGGACTCTGTCCGGGGGAGGGGGAGATTTTGTCCAGAGGGGATTTGATTTTGCCCACCTGAACAAATGTTGGGGGGTAGGGATTTTGTCCGCCTTTACAAAAAGAGGGATTTTGTCCGGGGGGGATTATGTCCGGGGGATTTTGTCCTGGAATCTTTTGGTTATGTTGCTATTACATTAAATCATATTTAGCCGATCAATCGAAGACGCAATCTGTGTGAAATTATTCATCGGGTCTCTGTATGCAGCAGAATCTCATCTGCCCTCAGGCGAATTAAACAGACTCGGACCAGACTGCGTGTATTCGCAAACTGATCCCAGTCTTTGTTTATTGCACACAATAAGTTCATAATATTGAGCCGGAACCCATGATTTAGTTTTTGCTTGCTTTGACAGTCCAATGACTCAGATCAGACTGCACCCGTTCGTATTCCGAATCTATCCGAGTCGCGTTTTGCAAGAGCACCAGGATAATATAAATCAATGCTAGGAAAACAACCTAGTTGATTGCTGTCTATTCATTTAATAGGTGATATTCTTATATACTTAATGCCTCGGGCGGTCCTCAGTCTACCTTTCCAATGATGTTCACCCGTGACTTCGCGATGTTATGCGGTGTTTAACCCATTCAGTACCGGAAACCCCCAAAACAGGTACCCTGGCAAACAGTGCAGGCCCAGATCAGACGCCGCAGAACGCGGCGCCTGATCAGGGCCTACACTGTTTGCTAAAAGTTCAGCCATTTTCCAAATGAATTTTAAAGAAAACACAACCTGACACCCCTAAATCATGAAATGGACTTGTACTATATATAAGGAGGAACATTCCATTTGGTACAAAAAGGGTTAACAGGGATTAATATAATTATTGGTTTGCTACGCCAAGGTCATTTTCTCGAAAAACACTATTGATTTTGCCTTTATCTCTTTATAACCAAATCAAAGTCTTAAATAAATCTGATGGGTCCGAGCTTAAAGTGAGACAGAGAGGGAGGCGATTACAAAAAAAAAAAAAAAAAAAAAAAACAGACTGAATTATTATTCTTGCTATTATTATTTTTATTATTATCATTATCGTTACCTTCATTTTTTGACTTTGATTAGTATATTATTATCACAAATACCCACAATCTTTATTTTAGAAATTATATAAGAAAAAATTCGAAAACACGCCTATTCAAATATATTGAAAAAAAAAAATCCACTAAAATTTTCCACAGAAAAAAAATGGTATTCTTCATATTTGGGCGGTTTTAACGAGTACCCACAATCTATGTTTTTGAGCAGAAATAAGAAAAAATAATGTTTACCCCTGTAAAACCCAGTTTTACTTAATAAAAGAGGGGTTTAATAAGGTAAAAATTATATAGGGTCGGAGGCAGAGAATAATGGAAGCCAGAACTGATAATGTATGTTAGCTTTTTTCCTCGACCAGACATTCGAAAACAGGGCTGTGCTCTGACACATTTGGCAGTCGAAATTGGCAACACGTCATCACATACTAGAGCCCGTCTTTGGTCTGATTCCTGCACTCAAAATTCTAAAATCGCTATAGAACTGTGTTTCTTAGGACAAACGCTGTACATTGGGTGCGATTTGTGCCTTCCTCCGATTAAGAGTTCAGTATATTCCCATTGGTCAGCTGACACCTGTCGAATTGACAAGTGCCAGCACATTGGAGGCCCTGGGAAGAGCAGTTCATAAACTAATCCCATTTAGCGAGATGGGGGTAGCCCCTATGTGCTTTTAGCGCCCGGTTACCTTACAAAATCTATCAAGTCAAGGTGTGTTTTCGTGATGATTCATCCAATACGTCTGCATAGTCGTGAACAAAAACTGTTAATAGGCGCCCGCTTGACACGCGCCAATCTGCGCGTCGATGTGTAAGAAAATGATCAATTATCAGCTCTACTCAACAGGGCAATAAATGGACAATAAACGATTGCAGGGAATAATCCTGGACTCAAACGTTTTTTTTTGTAACACGAGCAAAAATACGATAAACATTGCACCACCAAATCATGAAAATTTGCGGATAAAATCTGATATTTTTTATATTTCTGCTCAAAGCATAGATTTGGGCTGCATAGTAGATGGTTCTAGCAAATAATCACAATCAAGGTTTTTGAGCAGAAATAAGAAAATATATATCCCAGTTTTACTATATAAAAGGGGGTCTAAGGGGGTCAAAATAAATCCAGAAAAAAGCTGTTTCTTACAATTACGTGCATGAGAGAGATCTTTGTCCTTTATTAATAAATATTTATCCCCTCCAGGACAGGTTTTAAAGGTCCATTTCTCCAAATGTAAAGTCCAACCAGAATCTAGCCTTTAGTAGTCTTTAGGTTGGCGCGGTTTTAATGTTAATATCATGATCTGTAAAGCATTCTGACTAGATTTCAGTTTGTCGAGGTGTAAACGAGATAATGTTTTGAGCAGTAAGTGACAGGTCTGTAAAACATTGCATAATCTTCACAGTTTTCAGAACAATAACATTATCTGTCTTTTCTGGCCCCTGTCGGCAAATCTACTTCAATATACTTTAATACAATTTGGAGCCACATTTAGAACAGAACGTCACTTAATGAAACTAAGCAATTACAAAACCAGGCCTATTCAAATACACATGTACATTGAAAATTTTATCACTAAAATGATTCAAGAAAGGCAGTTGACAGTTTCTGGAGGAAGAATGTTCACTCTACTGGTTAACCGCCTACGTAAAAGCAAGCCCAGGATTAGTGTAGATAGGTTAACTAAAAATGATCTAAATAGTGTTGACTGGGCCTTGAAATCCATCACAAACAATGAGTCAAACAAACAAACAAAATCATTATAAATGAAAATCGTCAGTTAAAAAATACGTTATTTTCTAATTTCTGCTCAAAACAAAGTTTGTGGATACTCACCAGAACCACCTCGACAAGGCAGTCAAACGGGCACAAAACATAGTTTGTGGGTACTCGTTAGAACCCTCTCGGCGTTGCAAATGGGTACCCACAATCTATGTTTTTCAGCAGAAAAAATGTGTACAACTGTAAACCCTGTTTTACTACATAAAAGTGGGGTTTAAGGGGGTCAAAATTATGCAGCGTGTTTTATGATGGTCAAACTAAAGTAACAAACACATTATTCCATTTCAAACTGATAATTAAGCATATCGTAGGCGTAATAAAATCTTTGTTTTCGAAAACATTTACATTTGAGAATACATCTAAATAAATAAATAAATAAATAAATAAATAAAAATCCTGAAACATACAGTTCAAGAAGCACGTCGTAGGCGTAATATATTCTTTGTTATTGTTTACCTTAGTAACAACCGCTTACTGCTGGTTACCAAGGTAAACTGGAAATAGAAAAGGAGGGTAGTGTATTTCATTTTCAAAAAGGACTAAATTATTCTCATTTCTTTTTTACAAAATTTATATGGACGTGTTTGCAATACATTTGTCAACATACTCCCGCTTGCACAGAATAAAAATAACAACTTACAAAAAAGTTATGACAATATATTCATCAGTTTTTGTCGCTTCATTCAGTAGTTTTACTATATATTCTATACATTTAGAGGGTGTCTCCAATTATATGTAAAAAGGACCAAAAAGTTGTTGATAAAACTTCATGAAAAATACATGTGTGCATTCGTAAAAGAATGCAGAATCATAAACCGCTGGCACAGAAAAGATATTGCTATTACTATTTATTTTATAGGGAAATAATTATCAATTTCCTATATAAATCTATGTATTTACTTTAACCGACTCAAGTTACCTGGATGTTCGTTAAAGTTCGACATGTTTTGAAGATGTTTTTGTTTGTTTGATTTGAGGTTTAACGTCATTTATGAGACGTTTCTTCCAATTTTGTGGGACTTTTACCCGACATTGAGATGAAATGACTTCCCAAGCCCTCTCTCGAAATGAAACCAATAGGGTTTATAAGCATGGGCGGTCCGATTCGCACCGCTTAACCTGGGGCTTAGATCCTTTCAGCGGTTTACCAGTACTCGTGTGCAGTCGGATTTAGCTCTGCGTGGAAGCATCATGCAGCCCATTTATTTCTTAAAGCCCCAATGGGTGGGGCCGATTTTGAAGATGTGAAAAATGCACTATGTCACACGAGTGTGTCATCTAAAATCATTGGTCTACAATTTAACACCTTACTAGAGGACACCGAAGTTTTATTTACATCGCATATTAGTAACAACTGATATAGTACCGGCTTTTATTGTGACATAAACGACAGCTAAAAGCACGAGGTGAAGGCCGTAACAATCATCTCGTGAACAAGTCCGTGAAATGACCCCCCCCCCCCCCCCCTTAATATGTTCTTTGAAAGGGTTATCCTTTGGAAGCAAGGAATACACCACAGAACTGAAAAATATGGAGTGTATATGTTTTCTGGGCCAGACTAGCTAGTTTCTGCCAATTAGACCTCACCAGTGACCCTCAGATATCTTCAAAATTCCACAATGGAATCAATGATCCCAAAGGACAAGAAAATATAATCTACACTATAATCTACACACTACACTAAACCCCACTTTATATAGAGAAAACTGGGGTTTACGAGGGTAAGCATTATTTTTCTTATTTCTGTTCCAAGACATTGGTTGTGGGTACCCGTTAGAACCGCCTCAATTACCCGTTAGAACCGCCTCATTGAGGCGGTTCTAACGAGCACCCACAACCTATGTTTTTAGCATTTATAAGAAAAATATCTCGGATTTTCACCAGATTAGTAGCCATTTTGTTTGGTGGTGTGAAAAATGCACTATGTCGCACGGGTGTGTTATCGTAATGATAGTGATAGTTTTTAGATTGTAATTATTTTAACTTGTAATCTAAATGTTTTGCAATAAAACAATAGCAAAACCAATATCATATAATTTAAAAAATCTGTTTGTATGCAAAAGTACAGATTTAATTACTTGTACTTTACTCTATGAGTTCTAAACGGTTGTTTTTGTTTAATAAATAATTCTTTCCTCAATTGACAATTTTGGTACCGTTTTACGACAACGTCATTAATTAGGGGATGACTGATTTGGGGAGGTAAATCGGAGGCTTTACCGTCGGAAATTTCGTTTTACGGCGACGCGTTAGTGGAGTCGTAAAACGTAATTTGCGACCGAAAAACCGACGATTTACCTCCCCAAATGACAATTTTCAATACAGTTATCCCCATTCTAATGCACTTATTCGGTTGTTAAGTTAAAAATTGTACTATTTTGCACAAGGCGGCAAGCGCGGTGAGCTGCGTAAAACGAAATGCCAGCCAATGAAAAGCGGCGTTCCGTGATGACGTTGGGTTTCCGACAGTATATTGCAGAATATACTGTCGCAAATTTTTGACGTTATCCAATCAGACGTCGCGTTACATATATGCAAGTGCATTAGAATATTGAATAGGTCGCAATTTGCAAAATTGGGTCTTCGTCTTCGAAAGTGGTGCGAGTCGGACTGTTCCTTAAACCCAAGCGGTTCTTTTGTGCAGTAGGGCTTTAGATGTCATTTCATCTCGCTGTCGGGTAAAAATCCCACGAAATCGGAAGCAACGTCTTCAAATTGACTTGAATGATGTTAATGTGGACGTATATTTGTTTGTTTTTGTTTGATTTGAGGCTTAACGTCCCCGTCAACACTGTATAGGTCATTTTGGAGACGTTCCTTCCAATTTTGTGGGACTTTTACCAGACATTGAGATGAAATGACATCTCAAGCCCTGCCGCCCAATGAAACCAATAAGGTTTATATGCATGAATGGTCCGACTCGCACCACTCTTCCTGGGCAGACTTAGAACCTCAAAGTGGTTTACCAGTTCTCATGTGCGGTAGGTTTCAGCTCTGCGTGGAAGCATCATGCAACCCAATCTATTTCTTCAAGGCCCGATGGGCGGGGGCCGTATGTAGATGTATAACCAAAAGGCAAACAAACAAAATCCCCTGATCACACGAAGTAGCGCGTTCTGTCAAAAGCCATCGAAAAGCCGCACAGCAGAGACTGAGGAGACTGCGCAAATGGGCACTTTGCTCAGTCTGATCTGAGTCTTCGCTGGGCGTTCATTTTCGAAGACCCCTTTTCTTCTGGTCGCGGCCCAAACATCCAGAATTTTGTAAAGTACATCAAATTAAGAGCGCTAGCGCGAGTCATTTGTCGTCGGAAAACTGACCGACAAACAGTGATATACCACTCAATAAATCACGGAACTAGAGCGGATCAATTTTGAGTCTAACACACTAAACGTCGACGGAAATGATGTTGATTCCTTCTTCCGCCATTGTTGAATGTTGAAAGGAATCCCGCCAATATAACTGACTATATGATATTCGTTTACCTGTTTTCATAACGTATCTGAAGCAAGAAAACGACGTTCTTGCATAAATACCTATGCGCATGGCTGTTTGAAGCCATTGTCAAATGGACCGAAAGCCGTGCTCAAACAGCAAAAACCCATGTTCAAATCATGAAATTCGCGTGCCGTTTGAATATGGATTTTGGGCTTTTGATATCACAAGACGGGCCTTGCTTTGTTTACGTTAAGTTGAGCGGCGTAACGTAATCGCCCTGAGCGTAGCGTTTTAGGGTTCTATGATGACGTCAGATGGTTACTGCGTAACAACGTCATTGTAAACAACATTCTGAAATGGCCGCCATGTTGGTTCGCCGGTCGCATTTCAAGACTATAGATGTTGTTTATATGGAGTTTTTGGGCGTTTTCGTCATAATTTGCTGTCTGAATCGTAAGTTATGCAAGAACAACGATCAGCCATGGTTATTTCATGCATTAACATTTGCCGGATCCCTCGGAAGATATTTGAACATTCGGCCTGGCGGCCTCATGTTCAAACATCTTCCTCGGGACCCGGCGAATGTTAATGCATGAAAAACCATGGTTGATCCTTATATTCTTGCATAAATTTCTATGCGCATGGCTGTTTGAAGCCATTGTCAAATGGACCGAAAGCCGTGCTCAAACAGCAAAAACCATGTTCAAATCATGAAATTCGCGTGCTGTTTGAACATGGATTTTGAGCTTTTGATATCACAAGACAGGCCTTGCTTTGTTTACGTTACGTTGAGCGACGTACATTATCGCCCTGAACGTAGCATTTTAGGGTTCTATGATGACGTCAGATTGATACTGCGTAACAACGTCATTGTAAACAACATTCTGAACTGGCCGCCATGTTGGTTCGCCGGTCGCATTTGAAGAGTTTAAATGGAGTTTATTTGGAGCTTTTGGGCATTTTCGTCAAAATTTGCTGCGGGAATCGTAAGTTATGCAAGAACAACGATCGTCCATGGTTATTTCATTGCATTAACATTGCCGGACCCCTCGGACGATATTTGAACATTCGGCCTGGCGGCCTCATATTCAAACAGCTTCCTCGGGACCCGGCGAATGTTAATGCATGAAAAACCATGGTCGATCCCTATATTATACCATCTAACGTCAAGATAATGTTCAATGAATGCTGTCATGAAACGTGATAAAAAGGCGGCTCTTAGCGTCGCGCTCTTCCGCCCAGTGATTTATCACTCAATAAATCATTAGATTTGTCAATTGGCTATATAGGCGATCAGTGTTAGAATTAAGAAATAGATCAGCTCTAGCAGTGATCTGTTTAGTTATATATCACTGTTTGAGGTCAGTTGTAAGGTAGATCAAATCTTGAGTGCGTAGCGCGAGTGATTTATCTACTTACAACTTGCCGATAAACTGTGATATATTACTCAACAAATCACGCAAAAGAGCCCATCTATTTCGATTCTCATACACCGCAAGTCGACTTAATGCTGTTGTTTCCTTCATATTCTCCCAACATTCCGCCATGATTTGAAGAAATCCCGCCAACATGTTTGACTGTAACACATGCAGTTACCTGTTTATGTAACGTACTTGTTGCGTGAAAAAAAAACGTTACTCCATCTAACGTAAAGGGAACGATCGATGACGTCGCAAAACATCATTGATATTGTATCTATGCCAGTTTTTGTAGGACACTAAGGGAACCTACAGGTATAATGGAAATCGGTCCTGAACTTGGTTTGTTTTCCCTAACCCTTAAATTCCTGTATTTCAAACAAACATTCTTGCATAAATATCCATGCGCATGAATGTTTGACGCCATAGTCAAATGGACCGAAAGCCGCGCTCAAACAGTAAAAACCATGTTTAAATCATGAAATTCGCGTGCTGTTTGAACATGGATTTTGAGCTTTTGATATCACAAGACGGGCCTTGCTTTGTTACCTTACATTGAGCGACGTTACATTATCTCCCTGAACGTAGCATTTTAGGGTTCTATAATGACGTCAGCTGGTTACTGCGTAACAACGCCATTGTGAACAACATTCTGAACTGGCCGCCATGTTGGTTCGCCGGTCGTATTTGAAGAGTTTATGTGGAGTTTATATGAAGCTTTTGGGCGTTGTCGTCAAAATTCGCTGTCGGTCTCGTAAGTTTGCAAGAACAATGGTCATCCATGGTTATTTCATTGCATTAACATTTGTCGGATCCCTCGGAAGATACTTGAACATTCGGCCTGGCGGCCTGAAACTGACGGCCTCATGTTCAAACAGTTTCCTCGGGACCCGGCGAATGTTAATGCATGAAAAACCATGGTTGATCCCTATAGTAGATCCTGAGCCTACTCTGTTTGCTAATGCACAAGTAAACAAGCCAAGCCCAGATTTTACAGACAATAAACCTTCTTACAAAAAGACTCTGACGTCACATGGTTAAGAAGAGCACAGCTATAAAACGTCACCTGGGGCCGGTTGTTCAAAACTAACGACGTCGTTAGTTAACATATCAATAAAAATTTGATTTTTCTGTAAAAATGAGAGCAGCTTTTGCTGATGCAAAAGCTGCTCTCATTTTTACAGCAAAAGCTGCTCTCACTTTTACAGCAAAAATCACACTATATTAGATATTGTACTTGCTAGAATAGTTAACAATTTGACCACTAACGAGCTCATTAAGCTAACGATGCTTTGAACAACTGGCCCCAGGTCTTGTCTGATTTGATGTTTATCATCCCCGTCAACACTGTAAAGGTCATTTTGGAGACGTTGCTTCCAATTTTGTGGGACTTTTACCCGACATTAAGATGAAATGACATCTCAGCCCTGCCGCCCAATGAAACCAATGGGGTTTAAAAGCATGGGCGCTCGCACCGCTTTGTATGGCAGGCTTAGATCCTCTAAGCCAAAGGGGCCAGTTTCAAGCTTTTTGAGAGGAAATGTATACTATCTTATAATAATACAGACAAGGGCACCGTCGGGAAAATATGACCAATCGTGAATGAAGTTGTGTATCTCTAGCAGTTTGTAACACACAAGTCAAAACTCTTGTCACACATGTAGATAATACATATGTATACAATAGTACCTGCTATCTCTAATCTAGTCTTCAAGGTATGGAGCAATGCCAATAACTTTCATCGGTACCATTCACCTGTGTCCATGATTTCAATAAAAACTTGTAAATACTATTGCAAAACTTGAAAACAATACCAATTTTGACACCTGCTTGCTTCGGGAAGCCATGTTTTTGGAGCCATTAGAAAGGAGCGATTTCATTGGTTAAAAATCTCATAAATTCGAACCGGCCAATGAAATAAATAATCTAATGCCTATTACGTCATGATTTATTTACTCCGGTTCTGTAAATAAAAACATGGCTTCGCGGAGCAAGCAGCTGTCAAAATTGATGTTGTTTTCAAGTTTTGCAATAGTATTTACAAACTTTTATGGAAATTATGGATACAGGTGATTGGTATTGGTGAAAATATTGGACAAGGATATAGATTTTCTTTGTGTTGTGCCCTAGAATACGTTGGAAGCTCTTGGTAAGTGAGCTGACAGGCTAAGCTACACAATATCAGTTTTTATCAATTCTGGACATTCTATGTGGCGTTGCTCTATACTTTGAAGTCTAGATTAGAGATAGCAGGCACTATTGTATACATAAATGTATTATCTACACGTGTGACAAGAGTTTTGACTTGTGTGTTACAAACTGCCAGAGATACACAACTTCATTCACGATTGGTCATATTTTCCCGATGGTGCCCTTGTCAATATTATTATAGGATAGTATACGTTTCCTCTCAAAAAGCTTGAAACTGGCCCCTGTGCTCTAAACGGTTTACCAGTACTCGTGTGCGGGTCGGTTTCAGCTCTGCGTGGAAGCATCATGTGGCCCATCTATTTCTTCAAGCCCCGATGGACGGGGGCCACACTGGACCCTAGATTTTGTACAAATGCTAATGGCGCGGTTTTTGATAGTCACGTGCACAAAAAACAACAAAAGTTAAACCCTGATATATTTAGTAACTTCGGGTCGATTAACAAACAAACGACAAAAAGTAGTGCACTTGACATGTAGGATTGACATTTGAAAATCAGCTATTTTATATGAATTTTTACACAAAAGGATGTACTCTCTGAATGGCATTAAATTATGATGCCTACGTGTTTCCTCAGTGCACGGTTTTGTTTGCTTTAAAAACTTATTGTGGGATCGTCCATTAGCAAGTGTTATAAATAATCATTTTATTAAAGTCTGATCAATGATAGCTCCCTTGAGAAAAGTGGTTGCAATGACAGCAATAATGATATAATAGAACTTAAGAGAAGATTCTCTCTATCTTGCATGTAATGTCAGAAATGCATTTTTCACTTCTAAAGAGCATAAGAATTATACACTTTGGTCATGTCAGAAAGTGTGTGATGCCCTCACCTTTCTACTTGACAATATTTATATTAGATTCGGTACTAAGTTATTTAGACAAATTGTGGGTATTCCGATGGGTACTAATTGTGCACCTCTTGTGGCTGATCTGTTCTTGTATTGTTATGAAAGAGACTTCATTTTGTCGCTTTCCATTGATAACCAATCTGAAATTATTGAAGCTTTCAGCTCCACTTCTAGATATTTAGATGATTTATTAAATATTGATAATACCTATTTCGATGGTTTGATCAGTCAGATTTACCCCCCAGAACTTCAGTTAAATAAAGCAAATTCTTCTGATACCGAGGCCCCGTTTTTGGATTTACATCTATCTATTGTAGATGGGTTTGTTTCATGCAAAATTTATGATAAACGCGATGACTTTGATTTTGAGATTGTAAATTTTCCTTTTTTGGATGGTGATGTTCCTCGTGCGCCATCCTATGGCGTTTATATTTCGCAATTAATTCGATTTGCTAGAGTGTGTAGCCATGTAACTGACTTCAACACTCGTAATAAATTATTAACGGCTAAACTTCTTAATCAGGGTTATAGGTACCATAAACTACGCAAAGCCTTTTCAAAATTTTATAGACGCCATTCTGATTTAATTTCAAAATTCAATATTGGACTTAAATCTCTTCTGCAACAAGGTCTATCGGAACCCGAATTTTATGGTGACTTAGTATATAAATTCAGAAAAATATATAACCGCAATGACTTCAGCACCCAATTTCGTAAAATCATTCTTCGATATAAAAAGATTGGGTACAACATGGATATTATACGACAGACTGCATGCATGGTAGTTAACCCAATCACGGTTGGCAACTTTGCTTCCCTCTTTAATTGCACGCCGGTGGGTCAGGCCTCAGATTCTATGACGGCTCCAACGTAAAGGCTTATTGAGAATTAGAGAGTTCTAATTCAAGGTAATGTTGGTTGGTGCCTGATGCTCTGTCTCTGGTTGGGCCCATCGGGGTCTAACTGTTGGTTTTCTTTTGCTCCAGCATTTCAGTGGTTTCTTGCTGTCGAGTCCTCACCGTTGTCTCACCTCTGTGGTTCTTTGATTTTTGTGTTCACGGAGATGTTGCACTGATGAGTTAGGAGGCCTTCATGTGGACTGAACAATTTATTTGTCTAAATCGCGACGGAAGTAAGGGCGAGGATTGTGGCCACGTAAAATCGATTTAAGCCCCCCAGTGGAAATCTTCCACTGACCGTTCCAAGGCGGCTCTTCTGTGGCGATTTATTTATGTTATTGTTTGTTACTTATTGTGTGTATCACTTGTGTCTTTTAATTTTGGATGGCCATATGGCCATTTTGTGGGAAAGTAACTGTCCTTATGGCCTTCCTTTGTTTAGGTTTCCATTATTGTCTGGTCGTTTAATGTTTGTATTTCTTTCCCTTTGGTGTCTTTTGTGGGTGGAGTAAGTTAATTGTATCAATTCCTGATCTTTGTTTTACTTCTACTTTTAAGTCTATCAAAAATATTGCAGTCTGCGATGTTGCTAAAACATTGGCACTTCGCATAACTATATGTTTTCCAATTCAAGCATGGCGAACGCCCTGTGAGTACCCTGATATATATATGAGCCCCGCCAAGCGAATTTGTGTCTTCGAGCATTCCGTCATGACAAATTTTAACGGCGCATGCCCAGCCATTCAGAGGGGCCAGGAATATGGCTTTCTGTCTGAAGGTTCCTCTTGATTCACTGCTTGTATGAGCGAGCAGCGAAGGTTCTGGCGAGACTGCGCGGATGCGCAGGCTCGCCTGAACCTTCGCTGCTCGCATAGGCGATAAGTACCAAAATCGCTTGACGGGGCCCAATTATCTTTTTACGTCTTTTCAGTGAACAACATCTGTCATGTGATGCGCGCAAGATGTAATTGTCGAACAAACAGAACTGTATACATCACGAGGAACATCAATAAGCCCTCCGAGATTTGAGAGAGAAGATTTGACCGTTTGGCAATTTTGTGGGAAAGTGTCTGTCCATTTGGATTTCCGCTTGTTAAGTTTTTATTATTATGGTGAAGTTATGTTATTTGGTCGGCTTCCGCCCATCGGGGCTTGAAGAAATAGATGGGCTGCATGATGCTTTCACGCAGAGCTGAAACCGACCCATAGTCGAGAACTGGTAAACCCTTTAGAGGATCTTAGCTTGACCAGGAAAAGCGGTGTGAGTCGGCCCGTCCATGCTTATAAACCCTATTGGTTTCATTTGGCGACAGGGCTTGAGATGTCATTGCATCTCAATTTCGGGAAAAAGTCCCACAAAATTGGAAGCAACGTCTCGAAAATGACCTTTACAGTGTTGACGGGGACGTTAAACCCCAAATCAAACAAAAATTGTGTCGATTCCTGACGTAAACTTGTGTGCTCGGAGGGGGATGTGCTGTGTTTGCCGGGTCTTCTCCATCATTCGTTTCGGTTTCAGAACTTTGGGGTTGAGACACACTGATGAAGATTAAATATCAGAAAGGCCTCTGTGTCACTAAATTTGGTATAGTTACGCCTTAATACTGATACTTTTACTGATACATGTTTTTGTTTGTTTGTTTGATTTGAGGTTTGAAGTCCCCGTCAACACTTTAAAGGTCATTTTGGAGACGCTGCTTCCAATTTTGTTGGACTTTTACTCGACATTGAGATAAAATGACACCTCAAGCCCTGCCGCCCAATGAAACCAGTACGGTTTATTAGGATGGACGGTCCGATCCGCTTTGCCTGGGCAGGCTTAGATCCCCAAAGCGGTTAACAAGTACTCGTGTGCGGGTCGGTTTCACCACTGCGTGAAAGCATCATGCAGCCCATCTATTTCTTCAAGCCCCGATGGGCGTGGGCCATACTGATACAAGTTACATTTTCTAATCATTTTATGGAGATAACGGTCCTTCAACCCACCGTACATAGAGTAGATCCAGATCGTAACGAGTCGTCTGATCAAGACATATACTGTTTTTCATCCTGTTAACCAATTGTATATTGTTGGATTCTTCCATTGCTACATGTTTTCATTTAAGTGGCGCCAGGCCTATTTTTCTTTTATTTTACTATTTTCTGTTTTTTTTTTTTTTTTTTACGGAAAATTATGTTAGTAAACATGAAAAGGCTTTTCAGACGCCGCGTTCTGTGGCGTCTGATCTAGGCCTGTACTGTTTGCCAGGGTTTGCCGCCTAAAATAGGTTAATGATTTTGTCTAAACTCCATATTTACATGAATCGACGAGTTTAAATGCAAAACAATATTAAGTGAATTGCTGCATGTTGGGCAAATAAAAATCAAAAATGAGTTCCTTTAAGAGCAATGAAAGTCTATTTTTCATTTAAGTGGCGTCAGGTCTATTTTTCTTTGATTATATTTTACTTTTTTCTGTTTTTGACGGAAAATTCTGTTGGCAAACAGTAAAAACGCTTAACATACGTTCTGTGGCGTCTGAACTGGGCTTGCACTGCTTGCCAGGGTCTGCCGCCTAAAATGCGTTAATAATTTTGTCTAAACTCCAAATTACAAGAATTGACGAGTTTAAATGCAAAAATATAAGGTGACACCCTTTCAGAAATTTAAAACAGTCGTCCCCGTCTGTGAACTTCCGCCTTAAGCTGTTTTTGTCTTCATACAGTTATCATTATATACCCTCCGAAATCTATTTGACTAGTGGTTACTGATTTGAACATCAACAGTATGAAATGGTAATTACCCTCCGGCGGATATACAAGTTGATCTCTTTAAACAGAATCCAATGGAAGGGACTTGGGCTGATACACTTAACTCCAGTGTGACATTTCGAAAAGTTGTCATATTTGAGCCAGCGCACGATAAAACCTACAATAAGATACGTGCGTCCAGCGAAGACTCAGATCAGCCTGCACATCCATATACTTGTAGTCTAACCAGAGACTTCTCTTGCTGTATTAAGGAGCAATGGATCCTTAGCTTACATGAATCGACGAGTTTAAATGCAAAGATATTAAGTGAATTGCTACATGTTGGACAAGTCTATTTTTTCAAGTGGCTTCAGGCCTATTTTTGTTTTATTATATTTTACTTTTTTCTGTTTTTGGTGGAAAATTCTGTTTGTAGACAGTAAAAACGCTTATCATACGTTCTGTGGCGTCTGATCTGGGCTTGCACTGTTTGCCAGGGTTTGCCGCCTAAAATGGACTAATAATTTTTTCTTAACTCCAAATTTACACGAATTGACGAGTTTTAATGCAAAAGTATTCGGTGAATCCGCTAATGTCATCTACGTCTGTGAATTTCCGCCTTAAGTGGTTTTTGTCTGCATACAGTCATTATCCTCATTTTTCACCGAAATCTATTTGCCTAGTGGTTACTGATTTGAACATCAACATAGTATTGTGTATTTCTCTAAAATTGTAAAATGATGTCTTGAATTACCCTACTTTTGAAATAATTATTTTCTTGGCTCCGAAGGATATACAAGATGCCCTCTTTAAACAAAATCCAATGGAAGGGTCTGGTGCTGTATACACTTAACTCCGTGTGTTATGGCGAAAAATTGTCATATTTGAGCCAGCGCACGACAAAACCTACTATAAGACATGCGCGTCCAGCGAAGACTCAGATCAGCCTGCACATCCATATACATGTAGTCTAACCAGAGACTTCTATTGCTGTATGAAGAAGCAATGGGCCCTTAGCTATCCTTGGAGCGCACAGCGAATGCGCAGGCTGATCTGGGTCTTCGCTGGGCGCACATGTCTTATTGGGTTTTGTCGTGCGTTGGCTCATTTTTCTTCTTTCTGCTGCATACATAAATTGTTGGTGCTCGATAGAACCGCCTCATCGAGGCGATTCTATGAGAACCCACAACATAAATAAGAAAAATGATGTGTTACCCCTATAAACCAGTTTTCTCTGAATAAAGATCAACCGTACATGTCAGCGGTAGTCACACGGAGAGTCGCAGGGAAACTTTTTGACCAGATTGTTGCTTGAGGGACAGTTTTTTAACATTCGACATTTAAAGCATTACGCCACCACCATGGCTGTGATCCCGATAGAGTTTCCAAGCAGACACACAACATGTAGGCAACATTTTATCAACGCAGATGCAACGTCATGACGTGGTTCATTTGTAGCAGACTTCGACTGATCAGACCCGCCCACACGTAGCAAGGAGAAATTAAGTAATCATACACGTAAGCTACTGAGTTTGAAAGAGCTGTATTGACTTCATTAATAGTCTCTTAGACTGTATTGCAGATTTGTCGTTTAATATATCGATTCCTTGTTTGTATGCAACCGCCTCTGCTACGAAAATTTACAAGAAAACAGAATAAAAGTAGCCATTATCATTACACCGAGGTGTTTCAATAATCTGTCTAGCCACCGTTATATCAAAGCACAAAAAACAGAGTGTAACAGGAGTGTTTTCCACATGGGTCCATGCTAACATGCTATAATTAAGAATCATCCTAAAGTCTGTAATGCGATAGGGGCCGCCTCATGGGAAAGCTTGCAGACCAGCTTGCGTGTTTGCTCAATCTGATCAGCATTTTTGCGTTCGCTTCTAGGATAGTACAATACCTCTTGTTCTCGTATTTAAGGGGAATGGGAACACCTGGCAGATTTTTTCCGCCATTTTTAAAAAGGAGGACAACTTTCGGGACTTCCTGTTCGGTTTTCTACAAGCCCTGTTTCGCTGAAAAAGGGTCTACTCTAGATCTTAAAGGAAAGAATTTAATCTTCAGGAGAAAATTCTTTCCTTTAAAAGTTGACCCTTATTGACATGGGAGACAAAAATATGTTTGCAAGAGTTGTCACCCCCGAAGTTGTTGCCATTCCCCTTAAAATTCCAAGACTCCAGGTGGTCTGTGTAGCTGAGCAGGTCGTTTTTTTTCTTACCTTGTCGCAACCCCTAAACACATATTTTCTTGAAAAGGGGTTTGTATACCAGTCCTCGAACACGTGTACACAGCGAAGACTCAGATCAGCCTGCGCATGCGCAAGCTGATCTGAGTCTTTACTGTGCGCTGTATGGATGCCGCTTTATCCAAAGACCGGAAAGGCTGGTTGTTTCGAAGATCGCTTTTCGCCTGGCGCGGCACAGATATGTAATGGAGACTATTTCTTAGCAGACTGAAAAGATAGAAAATAGTTCAAAAACACTCCTTAAGATCCTTCTATTTTAACGCAGTGTTTTGTAATTGCCGCGAGGATTTATTTTGTAATCAAATATCATTCGAACGAACATTTAGGTGTATAGCATTTCAGGCCATCCAGAAAAGTGATTACGTAGGCAAATGCGGGTGATGCATAGTCTGAGATCTAACTAAAGACATGGTATGGGCAACCTGGCGTTGTCCCGAGTTAACTTCGGTAGAGCAGGCCGATTGGACAAGATTCTGGTTAATATATTTCGTCTTCTTAAGATAATCATTCCGAAAATTTACAACTACGCAACTGGCAGTTTAGCAATACGACCTCTGTAGTCAGTTCATTAAAGTGCAAAACACAATGACAGGCTGAACAATGATTTGCGTCAAAACGTTTCGACGCTAAAGCCTTGAAGCCTAATAAATAGTTTGGTAGTCATGAGCAGATGACCTGATCAACATTGGGGAAAATTTTGAATATCATTCATGATATTGTTTTGTTTGATTTGAGGTTTAACGTCCCCGTCAACATAGTAAAGGCCATTCTGGAGACGTTGCTTCCAATTTTGTGGGACTATTACCCGACATTGAGATGAAATGACATCTCAAGCCCTGTCGCCCAATGAAACCAATAGGGTTTATAAGCATGGACCGCGATTCCTGGACAGGCTTAGATCCTCTAAGCGGTTTACCAGTACTAGTGTACGGACGGTTTCAGTTCTGCGTGGAAGCATCATGCAGCCCATTTATATCTTCAAGCCCCGATAGGCAGGGGCTAAAATAATTTATGAATAATTATCCTTTGTAAATCTTGGCATTTTGACCTTGTCAGCAAAATATCTCCGGAGCTGTTTAAGGTAGAGTCCTGAAACTTAGTGAATAAGTTGGTAGTGATGAGGTGATGAGCGGATGGCCTGATTAACTTCTGAATAAATTCTGAAAAAGAAAAACAACAACAAAAGAAACAAAAAAAAAAAAAAAAAAAAAAAAAAAAACAACAACAACCCACAAATAAACAACAACAAAAAACAGTTCATGAGTTATTATCCTTTGTAAATTTGTGCTTTTTTACCTTTAGAGCAAAACAGTTTTGACCTACAGCCTGGAAACTTGGTGAATACATTTGTGGTAAAGTTGACACCAACGGAGTCAAACTGTTGGCTTACGGATCAAATCTCATTATGACCTGTGGCAAGGTATGCGCAGAATTTTATATGGAGCGCTGTAGGGAAACTTTACAAAATCTTAAATATCGCATTTACTGTCAGGGTTATCAATCCTGTGCAAACAGCTCTGGAAAGCTTATTATTTCAGCGCTGTTATAATATAAGGCTGAAATTTCTATCTTCAGTCTAAAACAGTCTTTTTTAGGAAATATAGAAGTACCATCAAAATGTAATAAATATACAGTAAAACGATAAATTTTAACACGATTTAGACTTTTCGCACTTAATTTCTCTGAACGAGAGGCTGTGCAAATGGTTTCGTATACAACAATATCCCTTCTTTTTTGTGATATAAGTTAATGATATAAGTTTCATTTCAAAAACATTTGGAGCAAAATTTCTTTTTTGATGATTTTAATACATGATATTAAATCGTTTTCCCTTTCGTGACGGCACGGGATTCTCCGAATTACCTGTAAGAGCCTATCGTAGAATGCCGGAAACTCCCGGAAATAACTTAACCTGTTGGCTGCAATAGCCACCAATCCCCTAGACTGATAAGATCAATATGGACTGATGAGATTTTCTCCATATCGTTTTCGTTTGCTCCAGCATTTCAGATAATTTATGATGTCGAGTCCTTATCGTTGTTTCATCTCTACAGTACTTTGATTTTTAATGATAATAATAATCTTTATTTCCTCCAATTCTGAAGAGCACAAAATAAGAATGACAATTAAGAAAGCAAAACTATAACATATATACATAGTATCGTACATACAATATAACCATCTGGTAGACATAATATCGTCCACATGTTGTTTCCCGATTACCAAAGACTACAAATAAAAATCAAAAAATGAGTTCCTTTAAGAGCAATGAAAACATTCATAAGAAAGATGGGTCATACTACGTAGTTTCGGCTAATAAAGCCTCATCAGTGACCCTGTAATGATCCGGCAAAGAAAGTCAGAGGAAACATACTGCAATTTTGCGAATTTCGAATAGGCAGTCGATACAAAGACTGATATAAATCAAAATGGTGTCCAAATAATTAAACGGAGTGTCTATTGACAAACGTTTGTCAATAGCACAAAGTCGGTAAAAATGCTATTGACAAACGTTTGTCAATAGCACAAAGTCGGTAAAAATGCTATTGACAGACGTCTTTCAGATTTCAGAGTCGAAATGCGAAAGGTTTTTTTTTTATATTTCTTTTCAAGGATTTCTGTTTTTCCTGTCATTTCTGACAGAAACATAAACATAATAGATTTCATGTAACTTTTGTATTTTATCATATTTCTCTGTCGTTTCTCTCCTACGACTCATGTTGAAGTATCTAAAAGTCAGATTATGATTTAAGTACGATTCTTGGTTACATGGAAATATCTAGCGGGTAGAGGGGAGAGGGCGCAAAAATGTGTCGGTAGGGCAAAATTTAACCAATACTGTTGCTGAAATCGCCCATCTTTTCTAAGGGCTCATCTGCATCCTAGGTTTGTAGCATTGAAACCGTTGTTTCAAATGCTGAGGATGAAACATGTACACTAAAGCGAAAATGGACTTGCTACTTTCCGCTAGAAGCGGTTTGAATTAACTTTCGACTGGAGCCATAGATGATGCGGGTTTGGCCCACCGGTTCGCGGCATCTTTCTTTTGAAAGACATTCCTCCTTCCGCTGGTTTGTTTGATCTGAGATTTAATGTCCCCGTTAACACTGTATATTTCATTTTGCTTCCAATTTTATGGCTCTTTAACGCATCATAGGAAAGAAATGACATCGTAAGACCTGTCACCTAATGAAACTTTAATTGTTTATTACCATGGACAGTCCTATTCGCACCGCTTAGCCCGGGCAGGGCTATTATTTTTCACTTCTGTGGTGCATTCCTTGCTTCCAAAGGATAACCCTTTTAAAGAACATATTTAACTTCACTACAGCTGGTGTGTGGGAATGTGTGGCGGCGGTAAAACGTCTCCCTGCCCTACATCATAGTGTAGATTATATTTTCTTGTCCTTTGGGATCATTGATTCCATTGTGGAATTTTGAAAATATCTGAGGTTCACTGATGAGGCCTAATTGGCCGAAACTAGCTAGTCTTGTCTAGAAAACATGTACACTCCATATTTTTCACTTCTGTGGTGCATTCCTTGCTTCCAAAGGATAACCCTTTTATAGAACATATTTAATTCTCTCAGCGGTTTAACCGCAAATTTTGTGCGGTCGGTTGAAGTTCTGCGATGAAGCATCATGCAGCCCAACTATTTATTCAAACCGCGATGGGCGGGGGCCGTTGGTTCAAGTAGGACAATAGTAGGTAGCAGATAGTATGAGGAGTGCTTAGATTGGAAGGTCTAAGCTTGTTGAGGAAATATGTTTTAAGTATTATAAATGTCACTAAAATGACCTAAAATGTGATGACTGGGACTTATCTTGTATCCCAAAGATCAGCGTTTTTCTTTCTTAATCTGATTTTAATTTGTTAGGAAGATCACAGAACAATGATCAAACAATAATCAAATGGTTATGATAATAATTTTTTCACATTATTAATCAAAACGATGCTAATACCTTTCTTCAATAGACTTACACGGAAGCGGTGAACAAATACATGTCAGCGGATTCATGATCAAGCTCAAATATTACCTTTCTTATGTATGCATGACAACATATGCTGTGTGTACTCATTAGAAGCGATTCATCAATGCACTTCTAATGGGTACCCACATCGTATGTTTTCACATGTCTTATCTGGAGCCTCATATATGTAATAAAAAGTTAATTTAGCTAAGTCTTATTTTCTGTTTTGTTTGTCTGTATTGGAGTTTACTGCCCAGTCAACACTATTTAAGTCATATCAAGACGGTCATTATAAGGACTATATCAAGCCGGTCAATTTACCTATCCACAATTTCCCAAGACAGACTTACACGGAAGCGGTGAACACATACATGTCAGCGGATTCATGATCAAGCTCCGAGCAAGAATGTTGGTGACCCCGGCAGGCATGGAACCCACGACCTCCTGATTAATACTATTTAGGTCATATCGAGCCGGTCACTTTGTCTATCCACAATCACAAGAAAATCTTACACGGAAACGGTTAACACATACATACGCATGCTTTCTATAAAAATTGATAACCGCCCTGCTTGAATCAGTGGGTCCATGATCAATCGTTACGCAAGAATGTTGCCGACGCCGCCAGGTTTCGAACCCACATCCTCCTGATCAACACTATTTAGGTCAATTCTAGCCGGTCAGTTAACCTCCCCGCACTTTTCCCTGACATGTTTATAAATAAGCGGTTAACAAGTACAGAGCACTTTTCCATGGCATAAGTCGACAACTGCTCTTCTAAAATTACAATTATGTACAAAAGAAATATAAAAAGAAAAACAATTTTCGCGTTTCGACTCTGGAATCTGAAAGACGTCTGTCAATAGCATTTTTACCGAGTTTGTGCTGTTGACAAACGTCTGCCAATAGCATTTTTACCGAGTTTGTGCTATTGACAAACGTTTGTCAATAGCATTTTTACCGACTTTGTGCTATTGACAAACGTTTGTCAATAGCATTTTTACCGTTTTTGTGCTATTGACAAACGTTTGTCAATAGACTCTTCCATAATTAAAAACCTGTCTAGAATATGAGTCTAAACCAATCATTTATCTTTGATTTCTCAGAATATTCACACTGATCTCAAAGGACCAAAAGTAAAATATAAACTGCACTATGGTTGATGTACGGGGAGGCGTTTTACCGCCGCCACACGGCACAACACCAGCTGCAGTGAAGGCAAATAAAAATCAAAAATGAGTTCCTTTAAGAGCAATGAAAACATTCATAAGAAAGATGGGTCATACTATGTAGTTTCGGCTAATAAAGCCTCATCAGTGACCCTGTAATGATCCGGCAAAGAAAGCCAGAGGAAACATACTGCAATTTTGCCTATAAAGATATGTACACAAACACGAATAATATGATCTTACACGATCGGCCACTAAGTGACTTTCTATGATATCCATAGACCGGGCATTCGGCGGGATTAATAAATTACCCATGAACCGGCCACGCATGCAAGATTGTGTGTATCATAAGGCGATTTTAAGCCGGACCACCGTCGGAGAAGCAAACTAAGACCTTCAATAGAAGATAAAGAGTTGTCTCCGACGACGCCACGGTGCAACACGCCAGCAACCTGCGTACTTATACATCCATTTATAATATTTCCATGACATGACGTTATTCATTAAATAACCGCATTGTTATATGAAAAACCTATGTAGCGTTCGTCATTCAAGCCCATGACAAGACCGGAACACAGAATAAATGACTTAAAACAGTGTTGACTGGGCCGTTAAACTGCAATACAAACAAACAAACTATCTGTCATTTCTAGTTATCACACGAGTTTTCAACATGTTTCCGGCTTTAACCACCATAGAAATTAGTTTCCGCACAAGATGTTTTCCGGTTTATACTCAGTTTTTAGCGCAGTTTCACTTAAGTGATACTTTTGAACATTTTCTCTCGTTTGTTTTCATGTCTTGGGTTAACTAGAAAAAAGTCCGTGAATGAATGGACGACACATGCTTTAAAAATGAATATTAATGAAGTATCAGCTGATCAAGCGTGTTATCTATCATTAAAGATCCATATAAAGTTTTGGAACAAAATACTTTGAATGTTGTCCCTGTTTTTCATAAGAGATCAGATTCGGTATTTCATATGAATCAGCACCAGCAGATGAATCGCATGAAATGTAAAGTCACATTTTCTTTGACCAAATATCAGGGATAAAAAGAAAATAAACTTTACTACTTTGAAAATAATATTCAGATTAAGATTTAACTATCGTCCACGAGTTTCTTCCCGCCATCTCTGAATTTGGACACGTCCATTCTACTACATGTAAATATGGCGTCAAAATAGAAGTCCCGGATGAGATGATAAGCCATCTTGTCTGGATTTACACTGTTTGCATAGGTATCTATACCAGGCTTCGGGACTGAATGGGTTAAGATATCACAAACTGCAACCGCATCATTATGAAAACACGCCTATACAAATACATTGTAAAATTTACCACCGAAAAAACGACAATTTTCAGATGAAAAATGGAGATGTTTTTCTTATTTCTGCTCAAAATATAGAATGTGGGTAGTCGTTAGAACCGCCTCATCGAGGCGGTTCTAACGAGTACCCACAATCTATATATTAGAGCAGAAATAAAAAAAATAAGGTTTACCCCCGTAAACCCCAGTTTTACTATATAAAAATGGGGTTCAAGGGGGTCAAAATTATATAGGCATGTTTTCCTGATGTATTGACAAGAAAGCACAACTGCACAACCAGTTATCACTGTCCAAATTTATTGTACATTCTGAATAACTTTTGTAAGCTCAGCTGTGATAAAAACTTCTTCTTTTTCTTGATGATAGCGCATGTCATAAGATAGGCTGTAGACTTAGCTGTGTAGACTTAGCTGCATTTTACTATATGTCGTAGAGGTTCAGTATCTCATTGACAGGTATTAGCTTATACACAATGTTTGAGACTTTTTTGAGAATTTTGAAAATATCTGAGGGTCACTGATGAGGCCTAATTGGCCGAAACTAGCTAGTCTGGCCCAGAAAACATGCACACTCCATATTTTTCACTTCTGTGGTGTATTCCTTGCTTCCAAAGGATAACCCTTTTATAGAACATATTTAACTTCACTACAGCTGGTGTGTGGGAATGTGTTGCGGCGGTAAAACGTCTCCCTGCCCTACATCATAGTGTAGATTATATTTTCTTGTCCTTTGGGATCATTGATTCCATTGTGGAATTTTGAAAATATCTGAGGGTCACTGATGGGGCCTAATTGGCCGAAACTAGCTAGTCTGGCCCAGAAAACATGCACACTCCATATTTTTCACTTCTGTGGTGTATTCCTTGCTTCCAAAGGATAGCCCTTTTATAGAACATATTTATAGGCTTGGAAAGTAAAATGACAAAACTGTTCATGTATTTTGTTTGTTTTAACTGAGGTTCAACGTTCCCATCAGCACTGTTTAGGCCAATTTTTGATACGTTGCTACCACTTTTATGGGTATTTTACCCGTAACTGAGATAAAATAACATCTCAATCTCTGCCACCCAATGAAACCAATAGGATTTATATGCATGGGGATCCGAATCGCACAACTTTGCCTGGGTAGGATTGGACCTAGCGGTTTACCAGTACTCGTTTGCGGTCGGTTTCAGCTCGGCGTGGAAGCATCAGGCACCCAATCTTTTTCTCCAAGCTCCGATTGGCGGAGGCCAGGCTATTGATGTGTATTTTGTATTGGTATAACAGCCCAAAATCCGTAATGTTCACTCCAGTTTCACATTTGAAAAAAATACCAATTTTTCTCTATGAGAAAGATTTGTCCCATCGAAACGAAAAATCAGTAAAACAGGTATATCAAGTTTTTCACATTGAAGGTTAACCTTATCCTTATGAAAAAATAGCCATCCACTCTAACGCTTTTTGTTCTTTTCTTTGAAAAGTGAATATATAAGTTGTAATATGGAACGAAAGTCAACATCGTGTAAACTCAGAAAACATGTGCATTTATTAAGCACGAGAGCGTGTGAAAAACTTAAGGAAGCGTAATCATTCTGAGTAATAACACTGATAAAGTGTAAACAGAATGACTCTTTAATGCTTCCAGAGCAAAACAATAAGACGTATAGAAATACCGGAATACATCATTATTTCATGAAAGAATCAAATCAGATGCAACGCCAAACCATTAAACATGTTGCGTTGCATGTTACACATCTCGAAAACTATGAATTTAAAAATGTAGCTGCACGGAAACTGAAATTTAGGCCTTAAAATCGCTGTGTTTCCGGTAAGCCAACCGACCCTGCTTCAGACCTCCCAACTGTACCATTTTTTATCAGTAAAAGAACAAAATAAAAATTGAAACACCGACTCTACCATTTTCAATATCCGACCCTACCCAGTTTCTTACTTACACTTTGCCATAGTAATTTCGCGTTTAAAGTACATTTTTGAAGTTTTTGACATTTAGTACCATCCAAATTACAGAGCTGACTTTTTTGAGCATCTAAAATGAATTATGGAATACAGTGCGAGTCTCAACATGATAAAAAACACATAAAAATACAGGCCCGACCCTGTTTTTTTTTTCGGTAGAAAAAAAATAAAATACTATATAAAACGTTTTTCCTACCTACCGACCAAATTTTTACGCCTTACGCGAATTGCAGTACCGTTTTTCATCCAATATATTACTTCAAAATTACTCCTTTAGACACGTTTCATACGTGTAAACTTTCATTTTTGTCAGTTTACTAATGTTTGATTTTGAAAATGTACACTGTTTGAGATTAAATATTTGTTTTGAAAAATTTGAAACATCCAATGGAATGTCATAATACCACCAGTAAATAGATATCTGCGAACATTTCGTAATTAAATTTGCAGAACTTCTTTTCTAAATTTTGAAACTTTTTAAAGAGGCTTTATGTAAGTACCGGTATAAAGAGTAACACGATTTAAGAAATAGATCAGCTCTAACTGTCATATGTGTTGAGTAATAAATCACAGTCTGATAGTTTAAGGTGCTTTTTGTAACCAATACGTTAACCTCTTTTCAACGTCTGTTCTTTTTGGGGGAATAAACTCAAGGAAGAACAAATATCACTTTTATTTTCTTTTATTACATATGTTTCATTTTCTTTAATCAGTTTCAATATCATAAATTTCATTCACCTTCTATATTCAGTTCCCAACACTAAACATTTAATAATTTCCATATTAAAACTTTGAGTAATAAATCACAGTTTGGAGGTCAGTTGTAAAGTAGGCAAATCACGAGCGCGTAGCGCGCGTGATTTGTCTACTTTACAACTGACAGACAAACTGTGATTCATTACTCAACAAATCACAAACTAGAGCTGATCTATTTCGATTCTGACATGCTGAAAATCGACAATAATGCTGTTGTTTCCTTCAAAACCTCACAACTTTTCGCCATTGTTAGAAGAAATCCCGCAAAAATTATCGACTGAAACACATGCATATATATATCCTATTCTAACGTTTTCTATACGAGAAAATGACGTTACACCGTCTTAGGTCAAGGAAATCGACTAGTGACGTCATAAATTGGCAGTTTTTATGACGTCACTTGTCACGCTCTTCCTTGCCGTGATTTGTTGTAGAATAAAACAAAGTTATTTTCCATTGGCTATAAAGGCGCGCTGTGTTAGAATTGCTCATAGAATATAAGAATCTTATATGGGTATGAGGGGTGGATGGAAAAATCCGTCCCGAGGATCACTGTCCGGCTTGCCGCGTAATGCCGGACAGTGATCCCGAGGGACGGATTTTTCCATCCACCCCTCACACCCATATAGGATTCTTTTCCTTGCATACCTTCCATTTCTGAGCGCGGATTTTTAATGCTGCAGTCATTTCGGTTACCAACGTCCGCCATATTGTGTTGACACTGCAGGAATGTTTAGTGACGTAGCTGTGACGTCAACCTTAACGATGGCGCATACGAGGTCGTAATCAACCAGTGCATTTATCAAACACGCGATTATATAATCGATTTTGGGTCGGAACACCAGGGTCAGAACATATATTTCTATCCAAGGGTAAAATCACGGATTTTCTTGTCTGGTGTGCAAGAATAGGTAATTCCAGTGCCTTTGGCGCTTTGGTTATATTCTCGGAGATGTTGCTCTGATCAGTTAGAAATCTTTCATGCGTACTAAACAATTTATTTGTCTAAACCATGGCAGACCCAAGGGTGCTAATTGTGGCCACGAAAAATCGATTTGAGCCCCACCCCTCCCAACAGTATGAGGCATGAGTTATAGAGAATACCAGGTTCGCGTCTTTTGATATCAAGTTTATCAGGCAAGGCTTCGAGAACGCGTGTAGAATCGCGATGTTTGCAGTATCTATAAGAAAAATATAACGGATTTTCATCAGAAAAGTAGCCATTTTGGCAATGAGAAAAATGCACTATGTCGCACGGGTGTGTTATCGTAATGCAACATAAAAAAGCACATGCACAGACGATAATCTGGTATTCTATTTATCAGTTTGACCCCTTGTACACACTTTAAATATGCAATTTACGATAGGTTATCGATAGTCCTCAGTTCGTCCCAACATTCATCGGTCCATATATTTAGTATCATCTGATCGTAATTTTTCCTATGATATTTTTTATGTATTTTTTTTTCTCCAGTTTTTCCAGTATTTAAAATATTTTTGCCAATATTTCCAATAGTACGGGTCATTGGTAAAAGTGCAACGTCACGTTGACCTGATAAAATCCCCCTGGTCCTAAGATAGCATATCTTTATCAGGTCAACGTGTTACAATACAATTTATATAAGGGGTAACTGATTAAATTGTATCGAATCCAGAGCATTGCCTGCAAAAGTGTCTTGTAGACATTCTGAAGAATACTTCATGAGCTATGACCCTTTGTAAATTTTGGAGGTTTTACAGTTTCAACAAAATACCTCTAAACGTATTAAAGCTAGAATTTCGAAACTTGGTTGATTATTCGATGATTTTTTTTTAAAAACAAATTCTGATTGTTTCGTACTTATGTTACGTCCGTGTAAAATTTCAGCATTTTAACATTGACAGTAAGATTCAGACGATTGTTTTGAAACTTTACAGGCTGATAAGGGATGATGAGTAGATGACTACAGCAACCTGTTAAAAATTCTGATTTATTTTTTCTTGAGTTGCTGCTCTCTGAAATTTCAGCTTTTCAACCCTGTAAACAAGTTATCTAAGAAACTGCAAGACAGTGTTAGAGTCAAGAAGGTCGGGTATAATTTTTCATAAACGCCAGCTGTAGTTGTCTTATCTTTGAAGTTTCCCAGAAAGCAAGATTTGATATCTCATGCAAATTGTCTGGAGACAAATTACATCAGATGTCAATTCTTGTTTTCTGAGAAAAGTAAGAAAAAATATTTCAAAATGTCGTCTGCTGAAAAAAATACCCAGCATGCAGAGTGTTAATTCCGTAAGAGACAATTGGCATGAAATTTCAAATCATGTTTTCCGGGAAAAATAAGAAAATGTTTCGAAATGTCGGCGCTGAAAAAAATACTCAGCATGCAGAGCATTTACCCATTTTGTACCGGGTACCGTGGTAAACAGTTCAGGCCCAGATCAGACGCCGCACAACGCGGCGTCTGATCAGAGCCTCCACTGTTTGCTAAAAGTTCAGTCATTTTCCAAATAACTTTTGATGAAAACACAACCGGACACCCCTAAATTTTGGAATGGACTCCTGATATATATAAGGAGGAAGATTCCATTTGGTACAAAAGGGATTAATTTAGTGTTTTTTTTATGACTGTTGTTTTGTTGTTTTGTTTTCCTTATCTTTGTCACAAGGGACATTTCAATGAAATATTTAACAGCAAAAACATAAATATTTTAAAAGGCATGTAAGGTTATGTTTTTAGTACATCCTTTGGGAAATAAGGAACATGATTTCGTGCAGTTCTCGTACACTGTAGTACCGCGGAAAAGTTATATCGCGCGGCGTACTCCGGTCAGACTTTGCGAATGAACAGATTTACTGCGGATTGGCCCTAAGCAGTGCCGTTTTTTTTTTGGTTTTGGATTTGGCTTTACGGCCGTGTCAAGATTTATATAGGCGGGGTGCGGTATTAGCTCGTACCCATTCTGCTCAACAGCATCCATTGCAATTTTGCAAGTGTGGACTCTTGCATTATTCTGTTGGAGCAGAATCCCTTTGGAGAGTTTACCTCGGCGTTTTTTTACGGATCGCAGTTCTCAGTTGGTCGAGCAAATTTGCATAATAGGCATCTATAATTGTACTTTTCTTTGCCAGAAAGTCCAGCATAATGACGCCTTGTGCGTCCCAAAATACAGTTGACATCACCTTGCCAGGAGGGGGTTGCGTTTTGAACTTCTTTGGTCTCGGAGACTCCGGCCCTACCCGCTGGTGACTTTGTGTTTTATTCTCATTTACAGTCACCATACGTGAAAGAAAATCATCTTCCTTTGACCTAAAGGGTTTCTGTTAATGCCTTGTGAGCGAGTGTTCGAGTTTAGCTAAGGTCATAGGGAAACGGGACCTCGGTTTTAAAGACTCATCCGAGAGTCTGGAGAAGCCCGTGATCGATCCTGCAACCTTTGGTTCACAAGTCGAGTAGCATAGCTACTACACCACGGAGGCTTCTAAATGCATTGAGAATGGGAATATTGAGCTATGAAAAATAAAACATTGAATCTCAACAGCGGTTTTCTGTAAATTCACTAAGAATGCACATTTGTAAATATTAAATTATAAACAACATTACGGCCGCATAGTTAAATATATACAGTAATATCAAATATTAAGACCACCTTTGGGACTGTTTAAAAGTGGTCTTTAAGACCACTTTTAAACAGTCCCAAAGGTGGTCTCTAAATAGGAGACCCTGGGTGTAGCAAACCCGAAAGAATATCTGAAACCTTCTCAAAAAGCTTTAACAGCAGATTTAGGTGGTCTTAATAGCGGAATTTTGCTGTTTACTCGTATTTTTTGTATGTTAATATCTTACAATTTAAATATTCTCGTACATGTATCAACGGTTTTGAAAATAAATAAAATAAATACTTTAGTGCTAATAAGCCTTTCAGAAGCTCTGGTCACAAGTATACCAGAGCATAATTTCCATTTATCGCCAGAAATCATTCATGATGGAAGAGACACGGTTAATGCTATTTAACCCTGGATTCTTCTGTTTTGTCTGACGTGTCATATTTTCCTATCATATATCAATTACTAGTGGAGCAACGAAATCTCAATCTAAAAATGCAAATGATGATGTAATCCTTTTATAAGAAATAACCTAGATTCCTGGTAACAGTTTTGATTGATATGGAATACAATCGAAAATCGATGTTCACAGTGCAATGGCATGCAATTAGGAGAGAACTGTATGCAAAATTGTCATTTGGGGAGGCATTACGTAAACACTTCTATTCATTTCACCACCAATCCTAAGAAAATTTTCAGATAAAAATATCTTTTTTTATTCATATATAACCTGTGGGAACTCGATAGAACCGCCTTGGCGAGGCTAACGAGTACCAACAATATGTGTTTTCTAGAGAAATAAGAAAAAAAAATGTATCTCTGCAAACTCCAGTTTAACTACATAATAGTGGGGGTTTAGGGGGTGAAAATTGTATAGGCGTGTTGTCGTGATGCAAGGCGGCGGTTTTATGGGCGGAAATATCGTTGAACGGCGACACGTCATTGGGGCGATTCTATCATGAACACACAATCTACGTTTTTGACAAAAAATAAGGAACCGTAAATCCTTGTTAATCCAACCTTTCTCTATATAAAGTGGAACAAGACGACAGCACATCGTTGCTACATAAAACATTCTTTTGTTAATCTTGTATTCAGATTTGCGATTTTTTTCTTATTTACATTTCAAAACTTAGGTGGCGAGTGCTTATTAGAACCGCTTTATTAAGGCGATTCAAGCGAGTACGCACAATCTATGTCTTCGAACAGAAATAAGAAATTAATTTATACCCCTGTAAACCTCATTTTTACTACATACAATTAAGAAATGAAATTTATTTTTCTGCAGTTCATGGAAGTATGAACGCAGTGGGTCGCGTGCAAAGTAAATGAACCCCGAAGGGGTTCATGTAAACTTTGCTCGCGACCCACTGTCGTTCATACTTTCATGAAAAGCAGAAAAATTAAGTTTATTTTTATATTTACATTATTTGTCCCTCATCAATGGGCGAAAAAATGCTTGTAGGCCAAACTTTTAAAGATGAAAAACATTTACAGGTTGTTTTTCTACAAAGAGCGGAACAGCGTTGACGTCATCAACGCCCGTAGAGAACAATGGTTTAGAATGACGTCACTTAACGTCACCGTGAAAATCATGTGATCCGATGTGTTCATGGGCGTATGAACGCAATTGTTTTCTATAGGTTTACATTAGACTTTACACTGGAAATGTAAATATTGGTAATTGCATGCGAGTTTGCCAGCGTAATTTATTGCCTCAGATCAACGTCATTCTAGTCACCATGTTTTTGAATACGTGCATAGCGAATTAACATTATTTTTTATATTAAATGATTTATAAAGTACAAGCTATAGATAAATATGATGTGTCACATGAATGATAGCTCCCAAGAGAAGGATTTTATTATTACGTTGGCGGTGCTGACAAGGAAATTAACACTTTTGTACCAAATGGATCTTCTTATATATAGCAGGAGTCCATGTTTTTTTTTTTCAAAATCTATTTGGAAACTGGCTGAACATTTTGCCAACAGTGTAGGCCCTGATCAGACGCCGCGTTCTGCGGCGTCTGATCTGGGCCTGCACTGTTTGCCAAGTACCCCCATAGGGGTTTCCGGTACTAAATGGGTTAAAGCGGAAATGTTGCGTTACCATGAAAAACGTAGCTCCGAGCATGTGCGCTCGGCTAACACTCGTATCAGCCAGTTTACCCACTCTGTCAGGAAACAGCATTAGGGCGTTTAGATCACTCTTCATATGTATCACCGCAATACGAATACTCTAATCAGTCTTTATGCGCATGCCCAAAGATGCCTTTCCGGCTGGTGCCAATGAATGCATCCAATTACATTTAATTTGGACATATTTCACTGCTACGTCATTCGAAGTCACGAGGAATTAGTTGTATTGTTAAATGACAGCGTTATGTTCCAGCAACGCGATATTTAGCCAGCATGCTAGACCCAAGAGACACGTAGATGAATGTTTTCTTGTTTCTTCTAGCATTTCCACCCACAAATTTATCCATTTCAGACAATGTTGAATGTTTGTCTTTCAGAGATAGACTAATTTAAAACGAGCGGCTTTTTAAATCAAGCAACTGAAACAGTTTTTTTTGTTGTCTGAAATGAGTCTATAACAATTTATAAGTCTGTGATAGTAGGTTGATGCTTTATTTTTTGGGCAATACAGTCGGCCTTTATTAGCTTACAATCGTTAAGACTATTTTATGTCATCACGAAAACACACCTATATAATTTTACGAGTGTTAAGTTGGTTCCTTATTCCTTATTCCTTATTCCTTGTTCCTTATTCCTTATTCCTTGTTCCTTATTCCTTATTCCTTGTTCCTTATTCCTTATTCCTTATTCGATTTTCAACTTCATAGTACTTTGCCACGCGGTGTAACAGAACATTTGCGTATGTCCTAATCATCATCATTTTTACTTCTAAGCATGATGGTATAGGTTTCGAAATCCAGCAGGTATCAACTGCGAATAAGGAATAAGGAACAAATCCAAATTTTCCATATTCCTTATTGGATTTTCAACTTCATAGTACTTTGCCACTCGGTGTAACATAACATTTGCGTATGTCCTAATCATCATCATTTTTACTTCTAAGCATGATGGTATAGGTTTCGAATTCCAGCAGGTATCAACTGCGAATAAGGAATAAGGAACAAATCCAAATTTTCCTTATTCCTTATTCGATTTTCAACATCATAGTACTTTGCCACGCGGTGTAACAGAACATTTGCGTATGTCCTAATCATCATCATTTTTACTTCTGAGCATGATGGTATAGGTTTCGAATTCCAGCATATATCAACTGCGAATAAGGAATAAGGAACAAATCCAAATTTTCCTTATTCCTTATTCGATTTTCAACTTCATAGTACTTTGCCACGCGGTGCAACAGAACATTTGCGTATGTACTATTCATCATCATTTTTACTTCTGAGCATAATGGTATAGGTTTCGAATTCCAGCATATATTAACTGCGAATAAGGAATAAGGAACAAATCCAAATTTTCCTTATTCCTTATTCGATTTTCAACATCATAGTACTTTGCCACGCGGTGTAACAGAACATTTGCGTATGTCCTAATCATCATCATTTTTACTTCTAAGCATGATGGTATAGGTTTCGAATTCCAGCAGGTATCAACTGCGAATAAGGAATAAGGAACAAATCCAAATTTTCCTTATTCCTTATTCGATTTTTACCTTCATAGTACATTGCCACGCGGTGTAACAAAACATTTGCGTATGTCCTAATCATCATCATTTTTACTTCTGAGCATATTGGTATAGGTTTTGAAATCCAGCAGGTATCAACTGCGAATAAGGAATAAGGAACAAATCCAAATTTTCCTTATTCCTTATTCGATTTTCAACTTCATAGTACTTTGCCACGCGGTGTAACAGAACATTTGCGTATGTCCTAATCATCATCATTTTTACTTCTAAGCATGATGGTATAGGTTTCGAAATCCAGCAGGTATCAACTGCGAATAAGGAATAAGGAACAAATCCAAATTTTCCTTATTCCTTATTGGATTTTCAACTTCATAGTACTTTGCCACTCGGTGTAACAGAACATTTGCGTATGTCCTAATCAACATCATTTTCACTTCTAAGCATGATGGTATAGGTTTCGAAATCCAGCAGGTTTCAACTGCGAATAAGGAATAAGGAACAAATCCAAATTTTCCTTATTCCTTATTCGATTTTCAACATCATAGTACTTTGCCACGCGGTGTAACAGAACATTTGCGTATGTCCTAATCATCATCATTTTTACTTCTAAGCATGATGGTATAGGTTTCGAATTCCAGCAGGTATCAACTGCGAATAAGGAATAAGGAACAAATCCAAATTTTCCTTATTCCTTATTCGATTTTCAACATCATAGTACTTTGCCACGCGGTGTAACAGAACATTTGCGTATGTCCTAACCATCATCATTTTCACTTCTAAGCATGATGGTATAGGTTTCGAATTCCAGCAGGTATCAACTGCGAATAAGGAAAAAGGAACAAATCCAAATTTTCCTTATTCCTTATTGGATTTTCAACTACATAGTACATTGCCACGCGGTGTAACAGAACATTTGCGTATGTCCTAATCATCATCATTTTTACTTCTGAGCATAATGGTATAGGTTTTGAAATCCAGCAGGTATCAACTGCGAATAAGGAATAAGGAACAAATCCAAATTTTCCTTATTCCTTATTCGATTTTCAACTTCATAGTACTTTGCCACGCGGTGTAACAGAACATTTGCGTATGTCCTAATTATCATCATTTTTACTTCTAAGCATGATGGTATAGGTTTCGAAATCCAGCAGGTATCAACTGCGAATAAGGAATAAGGAACAAATCCAAATTTTCCTTATTCCTTATTCGATATTCAACTTCATAGTACTTTGCCACTCGGTGTAACAGAACATTTGCGTATGTCCTAATCATCATCAATTTTACTTCTAAGCATGATGGTATAGGTTTCGAAATCCAGCAGGTCTCAACTGCGAATAAGGAATAAGGAACAATCCAAATTTTCCTTATTCCTTATTCGATTTTTAACTTCATAGTACTTTGCCACGCGGTGTAACAGAACATTTGCGTATGTCCTAATCATCATCATTTTTACTTCTAAGCATGATGGTATAGGTTTCGAAATCCAGCAGGTATCAACTGCGAATAAGGAATAAGGAACAAATCCAAATTTTCCTTATTCCTTATTCGATATTCAACTTCATAGTACTTTGCCACTCGGTGTAACAGAACATTTGCGTATGTCCTAATCATCATCAATTTTACTTCTAAGCATGATGGTATAGGTTTCGAAATCCAGCAGGTCTCAACTGCGAATAAGGAATAAGGAACAAATCCAAATTTTCCTTATTCCTTATTCGATTTTTAACTTCATAGTACTTTGCCACGCGGTGTAACAGAACATTTGCGTATGTCCTAATCATCATCATTTTTACTTCTAAGCATGATGGTATAGGTTTCGAAATCCAGCAGGTATCAACTGCGAATAAGGAATAAGGAACAAATCCAAATTTTCCTTATTCCTTATTGGATTTTCAACTTCATAGTACTTTGCCACTCGGTGTAACAGAACATTTGCGTATGTCCTAATCATCATCATTTTTACTTCTAAGCATGATGGTATAGGTTTCGAAATCCAGCAGGTTTCAACTGCGAATAAGGAATAAGGAACAAATCCAAATTTTCCTTATTCCTTATTCGATTTTCAACTTCATAGTACTTTGCCACGCGGTGTAACTGAACATTTGCGTATGTCCTAATCATGATCATTTTTACTTCTAAGCATGATGGTATAGGTTTCGAAATCCAGCAGGTATCAACTGCGAATAAGGAATAAGGAACAAATCCAAATTTTCCTTATTCCTTATTCGATTTTCAATATCATAGTACTTTGCCACGCGGTGTAACAGAACATTTGCGTATGTCCTAATCATCATCATTTTTACTTCTAAGCATGATGGTATAGGTTTCGAATTCCAGCAGGTATCAACTGCGAATAAGGAATAAGGAACAAATCCAAATTTTCCTTAATTCTTATTCAATTTTCAACATCAAAGTACTTTGCCACGCGGTGTAACAGAACATTTGCGTATGTCCTAATCATCATCATTTTTACTTCTAAGCATGATGGTATAGGTTTCGAAATCCAGCAGGTATCAACTGCGAATAAGGAATAAGGAACAAATCCAAATTTTCCTTATTCCTTATTCGATTTTCAACATCATAGTACTTTGCCACGCGGTGTAACAGAACATTTGCGTATGTCCTAATCATCATCATTTTTACTTCTAAGCATGATGGTATAGGTTTCGAAATCCAGCAGGTATCAACTGCGAATAAGGAATAAGGAACAAATCCAAATTTTCCTTATTCCTTATTCGATTTTCAACTTCATAGTACTTTGCCACGCGGTGTAACTGAACATTTGCGTATGTCCTAATCATGATCATTTTTACTTCTAAGCATGATGGTATAGGTTTCGAATTCCAGTATATATCAACTGCGAATAAGGAATAAGGAACAAATCCAAATTTTCCTTATTCCTTATTCGATTTTCAACATCAAAGTACTTTGCCACGCGGTGTAACAGAACTTTTGCGTATGTCCTAATCATCATCATTTTTACTTCTAAGCATGATGGTATAGGTTTCGAATTCCAGCAGGTATCAACTGCGAATAAGGAATAAGGAACATATCCAAATTTTCCTTATTCCTTATTCGATTTTTAACTTCATAGTACATTGCCACGCGGTGTAACAGAACATTTGCGTATGTCCTAAGCATCATCATTTTTACTTCTGAGCATAATGGTATAGGTTTTGAAATCCAGCAGGTATCAACTGCGAATGAGGAATAAGGAACAAATCCAAATTTTCCTTATTCCTTTGTCGATTTTCAACTTCATAGTAATTTGCCATGCGGTGTAACAGAACATTTGCGTATGTCCTAATCATCATCATTTTTACTTCTAAACATGATGGTATAGGTTTCGAAATCCAGCAGGTATCAACTGCGAATAAGGAATAAGGAACAAATCCAAATTTTCCTTATTCCTTATTCGATTTTCAACTTCATAGTACTTTGCCACTCGGTGTAACAGAACATTTGCGTATGTCCTAATCATCATCAATTTTACTTCTAAGCATGATGGTATAGGTTTCGAAATCCAGCAGGTTTCAACTGCGAATAAGGAATAAGGAACATATCCAAATTTTCCTTATTCCTTATTCGATTTTCAACTTCATAGTACTTTGCCACGCGGTGTAACAGAACATTTGCGTATGTCCTAATCATCATCATTTTTACTTCTAAGCATGATGGTATAGGTTTCGAAATCCAGCAGGTATCAACTGCGAATAAGGAATAAGGAACAAATCCAAATTTTCCTTATTCCTTATTGGATTTTCAACTTCATAGTACTTTGCCACTCGGTGTAACAGAACATTTGCGTATGTGCTAATCATCATCATTTTCACTTCTAAGCATGATGGTATAGGTTTCGAAATCCAGCAGGTTTCGACTGCGAATAAGGAATAAGGAACAAATCCAAATTTTCCTTATTCCTTATTCGATTTTCAACTTCATAGTACTTCGCCACGCGGTGTAACAGAACATTTGCTTATGTCCTAATCATGATCAATTTTACTTCTAAGCATGATGGTATAGGTTTCGAAATCGAGCAGGTATCAACTGCGAATAAGGAATAAGGAACAAATCCAAATTTTCCTTATTCCTTATTCAATTTTCAACATCATAGTACTTTGCCACGCGGTGTAACAGAACATTTGCGTATGTCCTAATCATCATCATTTTTACTTCTAAGCATGATGGTATAGGTTTCGAAATCCAGCAGGTATCAACTGCGAATAAGGAATAAGGAACAAATCCAAATTTTCCTTATTCCTTATTCGATTTTCAACATCATAGTACTTTGCCACGCGGTGTAACAGAACATTTGCGTATGTCCTAATCATCATCATTTTTACTTCTAAGCATGAGGACATAAGCAAATGTTCTGTTACACCGCGTGGCAAAGTACTTTGAAATTGAAAATCGAATAAGGAATAAGGAAAATTTGGATTTGTTCCTTATTCCTTATTCGCAGTTGATACCTGCTGGATTTCGAAACCTATACCATTATGCTCAGAAGTAAAAATGATGATGATTAGGACATACGCAAATGTTCTTTTACACCGCGTGGCAAAGTACTATGAGGTTGAAAATTGAATAAGGAATAAGGAAAATTTGGATTTGTTCTTTATTCCTTATTCGCAGTTGATACCTGCTGGAATTCGAAACCTATACCATCATGCTCAGAAGTAAAAATGATGATGATTAGGACATACACAAATGTTCTGTCACACCGCGTGGCAAAGTACTATGAAGTTGAAAATCGAATAAGGAATGAGGAAAATTTGGATTTGTTCCTTATTCCTTATTCGCAGTTGATACATGCTGGAATTCGAAACCTATACCATCATGCTTAGAAGTAAAAATGATGATGATTAGGACATACGCAAATGTTCTGTTACACCGCGTGTCAAAGTACTATGAAGTTGAAAATCGAATAAGGAATAAGGAAAATTTGGATTTGTTCCTTATTCCTTATTCGCAGTTGATACCTGCTGGATTTCGAAACCTATACCATCATGCTTAGAAGTAAAAATGATGATGATTAGGACATACGCAAATGTTCTGTTACACCGCGTGGCAAAGTACTATGAAGTTGAAAATCGAAAAAGGAATAAGGAAAATTTGGATTTGTTCCTTATTCCTTATTCGCAGTTGATACCTGCTGGAAATCAAAACCTATACCATCATGCTCAGAAGTAAAAATGATGATGATTAGTACATACGCAAATGTTCTGTTACACCGCGTGGCAAAGTACTATGAAGTTGAAAATCGAATAAGGAATAAGGAAAATTTGGATTTGTTCCTTATTCCTTATTCGCAGTTGATACCTGCTGGATTTCGAAACCTATACCATCATGCTTAGAAGTAAAAATGATGATAATTAGGACACACGCAAATGTTCTGTTACACCGCGTGGCAAAGTTCTATGAAGTTGAAAATCGAATAAGGAAGAAGGAAAATTTGGATTTGTTCCTTATTCCTTATTCGCAGTTGATACCTGCTGGATTTCGAAACCTATACCATCATGCTTAGAAGTAAAAATGATGATGATTAGGACATACACAAATGTTCTGTCACACCGCGTGGCAAAGTACTATGAAGTTGAAAATCGAATAAGGAATAAGGAAAATTTGGATTTGTTCCTTATTCCTTATTCGCAGTTGATACCTGCTGGAATTCGAAACCTATACCATCATGCTTAGAAGTAAAAATGATGATGATTAGGACATACGCAAATGTTCTGTTACACCGCGTGGCAAAGTACTATGAAGTTGAAAATCGAATAAGGAATAAGGAAAATTTGGATTTGTTCCTTATTCCTTATTCGCAGCTGATACCTGCTGGAATTCGAAACCTATACCATCATGCTTAGAAGTAAAAATGATGATGATTAGTACATACGCAAATGTTCTGTTACACCGCGTGGCAAAGTACTTTGAAGTTGAAAATCGAATAAGGAATAAGGAAAATTTGGATTTGTTCCTTATTCCTTATTCGCAGTTGATACCTGCTGGATTTCGAAACCTATACCATTATGCTCAGAAGTAAAAATGATGATGATTAGGACATACGCAAATGTTCTTTTACACCGCGTGGCAAAGTACTATGAGGTTGAAAATCGAATAAGGAATAAGGAAAATTCGGATTTGTTCCTTATTCCTTATTCGCAGTTGATACCTGCTGGAATTCGAAACCTATACCATCATGCTTAGAAGTAAAAATGATGATGATTAGGACATACGCAAATGTTCTGTTACACCGCGTGGCAAAGTGCTGTGAAGTTGAAAATCGAATAAGGAATAAGGAATAAGGAACAAGGAATAAGGAATAAGGAACAAGGAACAAGGAATAAGGAATAAGGAACAAGGAATATGGAATAAGGAATAAGGAATAAGGAACCAACTTAACACTCGTTATAATTTTGACCCTCTTGAACCACATTTTATAAAGTAAAACTGGGGTTTAAAGGGGTATACCTTATTTCTTATTTCTGCTCTAAAATAGTGATTGTGTGCACTTGTTAGAACCGCCTCATCGAGGCGGTTCTAACGAGTACCCACAATCTATATTTTGAGCAGAAATAAGACAAATATCACAATTTTTCATCTTAAAAGTTTCGTTTATTTTCGTCGGTAAAAGTTACAATGCATTTGTATAGGCGTGTTTTCATAATTTTTCGAGACATGGTAGTTTGAGTCACTGAGTGTTACTGATAAAGTCATATCATTATGGGAATAAGGTATACATTTTCCTGATTTTCGAGGTTATCTTTTCAAAGCATTGAAGCATGTCGTGTATACTCATTAAAATCGCCCATCAAAAATCGCCTCATCCAGTTTTCCTCATTTTATCACGTGAACAAGTCAGTAGCATGAGCACCCCCTGAACCCCACTTTATACAGAAAACTTGGGTTTGCGGGGGTATACATTGTTATTTCTGTTCCAAGACATAGGTTATTTGTACTCGATAGAACCGCCCCAGCGACATGATCAACGTTTGAGCAAATACCATAACATACTGACCGAGTTGTTCCCCTTTTTCGAGTCTGCCATTATAACAATAGAATGATATCTTGAGAACCGCTTGAGCAAGGCAGGAGGCTTTTCACTTCTGTGGTGTATTCCTTGCTTCCAAAGGATAACCCTTTTATAGAACATATTTAACTTCACTACAGCTGGTGTGTGGGAATGTGTGGCGGCGGTAAAACGTCTCCCTGCCCTGCATCATAGTGTAGATTATATTTTCTTGTCCTTTGGGATCATTGATTCCATTGTGGAATTTTGAAAATATCTGAGGGTCACTGATGAGGCCTAATTGGCCGAAACTAGCTTGTCTGGCCCAGAAAACATGTACACTCCATATTTTTCACTTCTGTTGTGTATTCCTTGCTTCCAAAGGATAACCCTTTTATAGAACATATTTAATATCAATATTTTGATGACCTGAATACATTATAAGGAATGATATAGAGTATAGATGCTGAAAGTTACAATGTGAAATAGCATTATTATTATCTTTTATATTATTTGTTTAGAATATAGTCTCTTAGTCTAGGAGGTCGTCTTCGGTTCTCATAGTGGCAGATGCCTAAACGTTTCTCTGTCATCCAGTAAAAAATATCGTCTTGTTTGACAGTCTCTCTCGCCTCATCTTACCTTTGTTCATTTCCCACGTGAACCTGGTCGAAAAGAAAAAGATGGAAAGAAACCATAAACAAGGTGCACGTAGAAGGCGTTCCCTCGAGCGATCGCGTTCGGGTTCCTTTAATCGTTTGAACCTTGACGCATCCATGGTTAGGGTGCGCCAGTCTGAGTTGCGGCTTGCCGTGATCGATGATCCCGATATTTCAACGAACACGTTATTCTCCTCTTTATGAGCTGCGGGCAATTTTATTGACCTTATTTCTTTTCAAAAGTAGCTTACCACCAATATGGAGTTTGTGTTTTAGACGTCTGGGATGCCTATGGTAGTCACTCTATTTTTCCTTGTACTCCATCACGTGAACAAGTCGGTGAAATGAACACCCCCTATACCCCACTTTATATAGAGAAACTGGGCTTTAAGAGGGTATACATTATTTCTCTTATTTCTTCTCCAAGACATAGGTTGTGGGTACTCGTTAGAACCGCCGCAATGAGGCGGTTCTAACGAGCACCCACAGCCTATGTTTACGGTATAAATAAGAAAAATATCGCGGATATTCATCAGAAAAGAAGCCATTTTGGAGGTGTGAAAAAATGCACTATGTTGCACGGGTGTGTTGTCGTAATGCATTGTCTCTTTTTGTGATTTCTTCTTCCATTTTCTGGATTCCCGTATTCTTAGATACGCATTTTTAGTCGAGTTTTGCCCGTACGTTTCCTCTCTTGGGAGCTTCGTATGGAGAATACTTTGTTGCTGGGTGTGGCGTTGATCTATACCCCTCGAGCATATTCTGGATTGCAGTGCTACTGGACTTGCTTCACTTTGTGCTGTTTGTTTAGTCTTGTTGAGAACTTTCATGAAGCTCTCTGCTTCTCCATTTGCACGCGGGTGTTCTGGCATCACTCTGTGGTATTTAAACCCCATTTCTTCGGCAAAAGCTTTGAAAAGGCGGTCTATTGTCTGTCGCAAGTTATCCAACAAGATGTTGAAGATGTCTATTCCATGGCGGGAAATCTCGTCCTCTTGTCTATCACCACAAGATTGTAGTGACCATTGGGATATGGTCCCACATAGTCTTCGGAGACTGTGTGCCACGCTCTCTGGAATTTCCGATGGCTTTACAGGTTCCTGTTTATGCTCGACTGTAGTGAGCTGGCACTGGAGACATCTTCATACAATATCCTGGACCATGCTGTTGAGTCTCGGGAACCAGTACTTGGCTCGTAAAATCTACTTTGTCCATACCAAAATGACTCATGCTATGAGCAGCGATTATAACCTGTTTTTGCAGCTTCTCTGGTATGACTATCTGTCTATCCAGTAGAATTAGTTCACAGTTAGAACACAGTGCTCTTCAGGAATAGGTATCGCGCAAAATGCACGTTTTTCTTGAGTGCATAATAATCATTAGCTTTGCTTTTAGCTTTGAATATACTTCACCTTCTTTAGGATCTTGTAGACTTAGGAGGCCTTCATGCGGACTGAACAAATTATTTGTCTAAATCGCGACGGAAGGTAGGACGAGGATTGCGGCCGCGTAAAATCGGTATCCCCCACCTAACCCCAGTGAAATTTGTTTTTATGACCGATTCATTGCCGTATTTCTGTCGCGGTTTATTTTTGTTATGGTTTGACTTTGAGTGCGTGTATCGCTTATGTTTTTTTGTTTTGGATAGCCAATTGGCCATTAGACTGTCCTTTTGTCTTTCCGCTTTCAATGTTTCCATTAGGATCTAGTTATTTCATGTTTGCGTTTCTTTCCCTTTGGTGTCTCTGATGGGAGCTGTGGGTTAATTGTATTGCCTTCACTTCTATTTTGTTTAATCTTCTAATTTCAGCACATCCGTAGAAGAGTATTGCGTACTTCTTGTCCTCTGCTTCGCCCATTACGATAACTCACCCGTACAATATAGTGCATTTTTCACATCTCCAAAATGGCTACTTTTCTGATGAAAATCCTTGATATTTTTCTTATAAATACTCATAACATAGGTTGTGTGTGCTCGTTAGAACCGCCTCATTGAGGCGGTTCTAACGAGTACCCACAACCTATGTCTTGGAGCAGAAATAAGAAAAATAATGTATACCCCCGTAAACCCCAGTTTTCTCTATATAAAGTGGGGTGTAGGGGGGTCTTCATTTCACGGACTTGTTCACGTGATGCGAAAATCTCATTTCTCCTCGCTTACGGGTATTTCTTCTTGCCATTCTTCTCATTACTCGCACATTGCTATGTGGTCATCCTCCACCCTTAACAGGTTTATTCTGAGATTTCTTCCTCTTTCAGCCATTTAGAAGTTTTACTACAGTGGCTTAGGACCAATGTTCTGATGACCTATTTAACTTGTAAGCAAATACAATGAAATACTGACCATGTTGAAACGTAATTATAACAATACAAAAACCTTGTCAACACGATATCTTGAGAACCGCTTGAGCTAAGATTTTGATATTTTTTGGCATACTGCTTAGCATCAATATTTAGATGACCTGATTCACTTTTGAGCGATTCAATGAAATATTGACTGAGTTATGCCCCTTTTTGACTCTGTTGTTATAGGATTAGAAAAAAAAAACTTGTCAACATGATGCCCTGAGAACCACTGGACAAGACTGCGACCTGTGGAGTTAAGTGCTATCGTTAAGTTTAAAAGTTAAAATATCCATAATATAGTTGGTGTTCGTCTACGATTTTAGGGAGTATCAAACTAGTATGGAAATAGGGACGTGCTGTTTGGACATTGTTTTCCGCCAAGCGCCCTTCGCCCCAGCCTTGATAGTCAAGTCCTTTTTAACGTTTAACGTTTGTGAATTTAACTTCAGTTTGAATGATTAAGTGCGAGTAGTTTTATCAACAAAGTATACATGCTCATATTAATGTTACAATGAGGACCATATGTTAGACTGGCACGAGTGCCAAATAAGTTATCCACTTGAAATAAAGTTATTATTATTATGATTATTATTATCATCATTACTTGAGCTAGGATACTGATATTTGGCATATAGCTTGGGATCAACCTGGTTATATTTTGAGGGAATGTGTACTTTAAAATTATTCTTGTATTTTGAAATATTGATTGTACAACATGCTCTTCCTTTTGTCGACTCTTTTGGCACGTGGTTTCAGTATCTCTCCCACACCCGCAGCACCCAATTTTGTTTTTCGTTGCATTCTCTATGCATAGAACCCCCCCCCCTTTATATCCTTTTTCGACCTTGGTTTGTACTTTGTGTGCACAACTCTTCATACTAATTCATATCAGTTTGTTGCAAAAAATACAGGCTTGTCATGCTCTGTAGATCTGCCTGTAATTTTGGCGTTATCATCAATAGAATTTTTGACACTGCTTTCAACTTTTGAACCCAGCCAGTTTTGGTGCTTATTATAGTCAATGCGTGTTTAAGGTAAAACATACTATAAAGGGCAAAGTGTTTTACAAACACATTTTCTTGTTATTTAAACTCGTTGACTACCAACTCCATATGGTTAAGTAACCTTTTCAAATAATGTGAACCTCAGTTTTATATTTAACCCTTTCCCACTCAGATACATGTTTTTACGTGTCTGCACCCCCCCCCCCCATTTTAAGCACAAGAAGCACCTAAAATCTGCATTTCTACCCCTGGATAGTTATGTTTGCTTTAGAATTTGTTTGGGCAAAAAAGTGACCTGTTTTTTCGCGCGCCTCCCCACTAAAACTATTCTTGTGGGATTGAAGGGGGGCGTTGCCCCCCTCACATCCCGAAAAATTTTGGGTGTATGGCCCATCAGGTCGCTAAAATTTATATCTGAGGGTGTCTGGGGTCAAAAATGCCTGAAAATTGATGCCGATAAAACATGCTGCAAACAGTGAAAATGGCCAGTGCCAAACACCTTAATTGTTGCCTTGACAGCTGTGTGTAGATTAAAATGTGGTCAAAAATTCATGTGAAAACATACTTTTTGCCAACTTTGAGATGCCCCCTCTTTACCATGACAACAATAATCAAGTCTTGAAACGCTGCATTTGAAAGGCTACTGCCAAATGAACATTCATACCGAGTTTGGTGTAAAACAGACCATCCATTATGAAACAATGGCTAGTTGAAGTTGTTGTCAGGTGCAACAATGTGAAAATCAGCGAAATTCACAAAATCCCTGAGTGGTAAAGGATTAATGAAGAAAATCCCAACTGACCAAAATGATGTTTTTTCATCTTTTCATTGCAAGAAACAACATTTCAGATATAATTAATGCATTTTAGACTAAAATTCAGTATGTTCCCAGATTTCAGTTAACCCTTTCCCACTCAGATACGTGTTTTTACGTGTCTGCACCCCCCCCCCCCTTTTAAGCCCCAGAAGCACCTAAAATCTGCATTTCTTCCCCTGGATAGTTATGTTTGCTTTAGGATTTGTTTGGGCAAAAAAGTGACCTGTTTTTTCGCGCACCTCCCTACTAAAACTATTCTGGGGGGGGTGGGGATTGAAGGGGGGCAACGCCCCCCTCACATCCCGAAAAATTTTGGGTGTATGGCCCATCAGGTCGCTAAAATTTATATCTGAGGGTGTCTGGGGTCAAAAATGCCTGAAAATTGATGCTGATAAAACATGCTGCAAACAGTGAAAATGGCCAGTGCAAAACACCTTAATTGTTGCCTTGACAGCTGTGTGAAGATTAAAATGTGGTCAAAAATTCATGTGAAAACATACTTTTTGCCAACTTTGAGATGCCCCCTCTTTACTATGACAACAATGATCAAGTCTTGAAAGGCTGCATTTGAAAGGCTACTGCCCAATGAACGTTCATACCGAGTTTGGTGTAAAACAGACCATCCATTATGAAACAATGGCTAGTTGAAGTTGTAGTCAGGTGCAACAATGTGAAAATCAGCGAAATTCACAAAATCCCTGAGTGGTAAAGGGTTAATGGAGAAAATCCCAACTAACCAAAATGATGTTTTTTCATCATTTCATTGCAAGAAACAATATTTCAGATATAATTAATGCATTTTAGACTAAAATTCAGTATGTTCCCAGATTTCAATTAACCCTTTCCCACTCAGATACGTGTTTTTACGTGTCTGCACTCCCCCCCCCCCATTTTAAGCCCCAGAAGCACCTGAAATCTGCATTTCTACCCCTGGATAGTTATGTTTGTTTTTGGATTTGTTTGGGCAAAAAAGTGACCTGTTTTTTCGCGCTCCTCCCCACTAAAACTATTCTGGGGGGGGGGGGGGATTGAAGGGGGTCAACGTCCCCCTCACATCCCGAAAAAATTTGGGTGTATGGCCCATCAGGTCGCTAAAATTTATATCTGAGGATGTCTGGGGTCAAAAATGCCTGAAAATTGATGCTGATAAAACATGCTGCAAACAGTGAAAATGGCCAGTGCCAAACACCTTAATTGTTGCCTTGACAGCTATGTGAAGATTAAAATGTGGTCAAAAATTCATGTGAAAACATACTTTTTGCCAACATTGAGATGCCCCCTCTTTACCATGACAACAATGATCAAGTCTTGAAAGGCTGCATTTGAAAGGCTACTGCCCAAATGAACATTCATACCGAGTTTGGTGTAAAACAGACCATCCATTATGAAACAATGGCTAGTTGAAGTTGTTGTCAGGTGCAACAATGTGAAAATCAGCGAAATTCACAAAATCCCTGAGTGATAATCGGTTAAAGTGGATTTTCCTCTGGATCGTTGATATATTGGGGGCGTTTAGAATATACATATATTGGCTGTGTGGTGCAGTTTTCAGATTACATAATTGTGCCTATTGATTACACTCAGCAATTTGACAGAAATTTATTATTTCTTGCTTCCAGCTCTCCTCTGAAAGTCTTATAGACAAAAACATGAAACAATATCAATTATAACAGCTCAGGTCATATTGTGAGACTCATCTTGAGAAAACCTGTTTTTGTCATTTTCGATCATCAAAACTACAGATCGGTCCATTACGAAAACACGCCTATACAAATGCATTGTAAATTGTACCACCGAAAAAGGAAAATTTTCAGATGAAAAAATTGTATTATTTTTCTTATTTCTACTCAAAACATAGATTGTGGATACTCGTTAGAGCCGCCTCGGTGAGGCGGTTCTAACGAGTACCCATAATCTAGTTATTTGAGCGGAAATAAGAACAAGAGGGCCATGATGGCCCTGGATCGCTCACCTGATCTACACTGTAGCAATGGAATGGTAGGTAATACAGTAAGGTGTCTTGTCAGAAGGAAAATACATGCCAAAAAAAGAAGGCCCTATATCAAAAGTTATGATAAAGTAGGTCAAAGTTCAAGGTCACAGGTCAAACTTTTTGTATGGATGTGAAGCCATTGTCACAAGGAATAGACATGCCAAATATGAAGGCTCTATCTCAAATGGTTCCAAAGTTACGATTAAGTAGGTCACAGATCAAGGTCAAGGTCACAGGTCAATTTTTTTTGCATGGTGGGAAAGACCTTGTCACAAGGAACATACATGACAAAATACGAAGGCTCTACCTAAAATGGTTCAAAGGTTATGACAAAAATGATCAAAGGTCAAGGTCACTGGTAAAAAAGCCCTTCTATCTTAAATGGTTCAAAAGTTATGAGTAAGAAGGTCAAATGTCAAGTCATAGGTCAAATTGTTTGTACGGGTGAAAGTCGTTGCCACAAGGAACATACATGCCAAATAAGAAGGCTCTACCTCAAATGGATACAAAGTTATGAGAATAGCCAAAAGAACTTTGACCATGATACAAACACCCTGAAAGTCTGAATTGCTTGAGATACTGTATTATCATACAGAATATTTGTTTAAAGTTATAATAACCCCTAAAAGGCGGAAAACCCCTGAAGGGGTAGCCTGGAAAACAGCATAGGCCCAGATCAGACGTCGCAGAACGCGACATCTGATCAGGGTCTGCACTGTTTGTTAATAGCATTTTCTGTCAAATAAAATACCCCTCCTGACCAAGGTATTACCAAAAGAGGACAATTCTGAGCAAGTTTGATGATGATTGGACTAAAACTGTGGCCTCCAGAGTGTTAACAAGGTTTTTCTATGATTTAACCTACTGACCTACTTTTTGACCCCACATGATCCGTATTCGAATTTGACCTAGATATTGTCAAGATAATAATTCTGAGCAAGTTCGATGAAAATTAGACTTAAATTGCAGTCTCTAGTGTAAACAGGGGTTTTCTCTGATTTGACCTACTTTTGACCCCACATGACCCATATTCGAATTTGTTCTAGATACTGTAGAGATGATCATTCTGATAAAGTTTGATGATGATTTGACCAAAACTGTGACCTCTAGAGTGTTAACAAGGTTTTTCTATGATTTGACCTACTGACCTATTTTTTGACCCGACATGACACATATTCGAACTTGACCGAGATATTGTCAAGATGATCATTTTGAGCAAGTTTGAGGATGATTGGACCAAAACTGTTGCCTCTAGAGTGTTAACAAGGGTTTTCTATGATTTGACCTACTGACCTATTCTTTTTGGCTGACATGACCCATAATCATTCTGAGCAAGTTTGGGGATGATTGGACCAAAACTGTGGCCTTTAGAGTGCTAACAAGGTTTTTCTGTGGTTTTACCTACTGACCTACTTTTTGACCTGAAATGACCCACATTCAAACTTGACCGAGATATTGTCAGGATGAACATTCTGACCAAGTTTGAGGAAAATTGGACAAAAACTGTGGCCTCCAGAGTGTTAACAAGGGTTTTCTATGATTTGACCTACTGACCTACATTTTGACCCGACATGACCCATATTCGAATTTGACCGAGATATTGTCAGGATAATCATTCTGAGCAAGTCTGAGGATGATTGGACAAAACTGTGGCCTCTAGAGTGCTAACAAGGGTTTTCTGTGTTTTGACCTACTGACCTACTTTTTGACCCGACATGACCCATATTCGAGATATTATGACGATAATCATCCTGAGCAAGTTTGAGGATGATTGGACCAAAATTGTGGCCTCTAGAGTGTTAACAAGGTTTTCCTTTGATTTGACCTGGTGGCCTACTTTTTGACGCGACATGACCCAATATCGAACTTGACCTAGATTTCATAGAGGCAAACATTCTGAGCAAGTGACATTTAGATTGGGTCATAACTGTGACCTCTAGAATGTTAACAAACAAATTGTTGACGACGAACGACGGACGACGACGGACGCCGGACACAGGGTGATGACAATAGCTCACTCTGAGCCATTTGGCTCAGGTTAGCTAAAATAATGTATACCCCTGCAAACCCCAGTTTTTCTATATAATTTGGGGTTGAAGGGGGTCAAAATTATATAGGTGATGCATCCAAAAAAAAAAAAAAAAAAAAAAAAAAAAATAAAATAAAATAAAATAATTCCATAAAAATCCGATATTTAACTTATTTCTGCTCAAAACATAGATTGCGGGTAATCGTTAGACACAACGTCGTTAAGGACGTCGTACATGTAACGTTACGGGGCGTATCTAACTAATTTGCATATTTAATCCACTAGTGGATTATCAAATTTATTACATGGCGTTATTACACTCTCAGATGCGACGTCATATGATAAATGCGCTATGGCATACGGATGTGAGTATGGCTAAGGAGTTAACCTGATAACGTATTTATACCGCCGCATTACGATAACACACCCGTGCGACTTACATGTAGTGCATTTTTCACATCTCCACAATGGCTGTTTTTCTGATGAAAATTGGTGGTAAATTTTTACTGCAAACAACGGTTGTGGGTGCTCGATAGTGTCTGAGTTTTACGTCCCACCAACAGCTAAGGTCATACGGAGACGGGACCTCGGTTAAAAGACTCATCCGAAACTCTGGAGAAGCCCGGTGTCGATCCTGCGATCCCTGGTTTACAAGTCGAGTAGCGTAACCACTACACCACGGAGTCTTCTGTTAGTGTCTTGGAGCAGGAATTACAAAAATAATGTATACCCCCGTGAACCTCAGTTTTCTTTATATGAAATGAGGTTTAGAGGCGTGTTCATTGCACTGACTTATTAACATGATGGAATGTCCGTCCATCACGCTAAAAAGTCCGTGAAATGAACACCCCCTTACATCCCGAGCACCCACAACATATGTTTGTTTTATAAATAAGGAAAATATCATTGATTTTCGTCAGAAAAGTAGCCATTTTGGAGAGGTGAAAAATTGCACTATGTCGCCCGGGTTTGTTAACGTAATGTAAAGATGGTTGACTGTAAGAATCTCAATAAATTCAGTCGAAAAAAAAACTCTATATATGAAGTCCTATACATGAGTTACATGTAGTTTGAAGTTATAGTTTTAACAAATAACCACCTTGTGAAATGGTCATGGAAATGCAGACATTACGAACAAATTTCACTCCCCAACCCGATGAAACCTTCGATTGTAATTCGGCTTCATCGACCCAATGGTTTTAGAGGAGATGGTAAAGAGAGTTGAAAGTAGGGCCACACTTAGACCAGTGTCCTAAAATTTTTGACACCTAAAAAGTTCTTTCTTTCTTTCTATATATACTGACCCCCTCACGATGATTGCGTGCAGGTGTACATTACATACACGTCAGGTGTGCAAGATGAAAGCCAACACAGTAATCATATAATTACGATAATCATATACTTTACCTGCACAGGGGATGGTTCTGTCTGCACATTACGTCCCGATCCGAAGGACGGGACACTTTGTGGCATTCATTCAAGTTACTGTAATCAGTACCCCAAAATGAAATTAAGTTCCTTACAATACATCAATATGTCCAAAGCATTTTGATGGAATGGCAAAAAGTGAAGACCCTGATCAGACTGCTCTTCTAACGCATTAAAATTTTGATAATATCAAGGGAGACAACAAAAGCTTTAAATAAGTCAATGTCACTGGGCGTTTGCAATGCGTTCAGATATATGGAAACCGAAAGTAGAAACTTTGAGCATTTTTGTTATACACAAACTGGTTTCGGTTTTATTGGTTTCAGCGGTTTGACAAGAACCGAAATTGGTTTTGCAAAAACCGAAACTAGTTTCAGCTGATGCACAAAATACACGGTTTCTTTTTTCAGTTTCAATATGGCATAAAAGATATCTTATATCTCACTAAATTTAATGAAGTCTCCTCATAAGCTGTGTTGCAGTTTAGCTCCGTCGGGCATTTTGATGACCCTGAGGTGTCAGGGAGCAACTATAAGTTGCAATGATTTTATCCCCCCCCCCTCCAAATTATATAAGATATCGAATATCGTAATTAAGATATCTTATATAATTCTGCATATAAGATATCTTATATATTAAATTAGATATCTGATACAATATATATCTTATTTAACATATAAGATATCTAATATAATATATATCTTACATTTTCAAATATGTCATATATCTTAAATAGTATGTAAGATATCATATACTATATTAGATATCTTATTTAACATATAAGATATCTTATATATAATATATGAGATATCATATATTGGCACAAATAAGATATCTAATATACTGAATAAGATTGTTTGTTTGTTTTGTTTGTTTGATTTGAGGTTTAACGTCCCCGTCAACACTGTAAAGGTCATTTTAGAGACGTTGCTTCCAATTGTGTGGGACTTTTACCCGACATTGAGATGAAATCTTCTCAAGCCCTGTCGCCCAATGAAACCAATAGGGTTTATTAGCATGGACGGTCCTCCTCGCACCGCGGTTCCTTGACAGGCTTAGATCCTCTAAGCGGTTAACTTGTACTAGTGTGCGGGCCGGATTCAGCTCTGCGTGGAAGCATTATGCAGCCCATATATTTCTTCAAGCCCCTATGGGCGGGGGCCGTACTTTATAAAAATGGCGGAAGTTGAAGACCGTGCACAAATGAAGCTCTCCATCGACACATATATTAAATAAGATATCTTATATGGTATATTAAATATCTTATATTTTATATAGGGTAACTTATTTAGCATACTAAATAAGATATATTATATGTTAAATAAGTTACCTTATATAAAATATAAGATATTAAATATACCATATAAGATACCTTATTTAATATATGTGTCGATGGCGAGCTTCAGTTGTGCATGGCCTTCACCTTCCGCCATTTTTTTTCTGACTATGCATAGGTGAGGTGGTTTCGTTAGTTTCACAAACTTGTTTCGGTTTCAGCCAAAAAAAAATGTGCAAACCGATTTCGGTTTCAAAACAGTTTCGATCAACAAATAGATAGTTTTCGAAACCAGGTCAGAACCGAGACTGGTCTCTGTACAACAAAAACGCCCTATGATTGTTTTTTTTTCACCATAATAAATCAGTTATTGTTTCCGTTTTTTTTTTCATTCAAATAGAGGTAGATGAAGATTCTAGACAATAATAAGGTACTCATCTGTCTCTATTACACACATAAAATTGAAACATTTCCTAGGTTAAAATGAAGAGAATGGACACTTCGGTAAACTGTCGTAGTTGTTGAATGGAAATTTCATATGCAAATTATTGACCAATGAAATCGTCATCTCCTCGAGCACATGGTTTTATTGACCAATTGAATAACGTAAAATGTAGGACAAAACCAAAAAGATAAAGGTTTCGCGAAAAAAAAACAACAAAAAAACAAAAACAAAAAACAAAAAAAACAACAACACAAAAACCAACTAAACAGAAACAGCCTTTCTTGCATTCTAATCTACATTTAGCCCATTTAGTTAGAAAAGAAGTAGATATTTTGAATGGGTAATGTATGTACTATGAAACATTAAACTTGGCACCAGTTAGAACACGCCCGGTGATGCGGTTCTAACGAGCACACACAATTTATGTTATGAGCATATATTTTTTTTATTTTTATTTTTTTTTATAAATATTCTTCAGAACCAGATGGATTCTGGAGATATGGAAGCTACCGTTATTTTCCACTGGCATGCCGTCCTAATTGGCTTCAAATATTCGAACTTCTGGTGGACGACTTATACACTGATCGAAACCAGACATTTAATTTTCCGGATCGAAATGCTGAAATTAAATGTAGATTAATTTTGTGGCTGACAATCCAAGCTATAAGCTTTGAACTGTCCATTATTCCGTCAAACTTGTTACTTTCCTAGAATTAGCTTTCGAATCTGCATATTATGCCAATTTCCAATCCATGTCTACCTTAATATAAATAAAATCGACAAGCATTATACAAGTAAGAATTTGCCATTTCCGGTAAGTCAAAGAATTAGAAGCTAGGGGGACTTGGCGACTGGCTACGTCTTTCCCTGTAAGTGCAGTTTCCGAGATCGTAAGTAATTGGTAGGATTCTCACATTTACATTTAGAAAACACGCCAATATAGTTTTGACCCCCTTGAACACCACTTTTATACAGTAAAACTTCGGTTTACAGGGGTGTAGCTTATTTTTCTTATTTCTGCTCTAAAATATAGAATGTGGGTAATCGTTACCGTGATAGTTTTCATATTTGTACTGCAAAAATAAGTTTTGGGTGCTCGTTAGAACCGCCTCATTGAGGCGGCTCTAACGAGCACTCACAACCTATGTCTTTGAGCTGAAATAAGAAAATAACTTATACCCCTGTAAACCTCAGTTTTCTCTATATTGACTGGGGTTCAGGAGGGTGTTCATTTCACGGGCTTGTTCTCGTAATGAAGAATTTGCCTTTTCCTGGTAAGTCAGAGAAATGGTAGCTAGGACTTGGCGACTGGCTACGTCTAACCATGTAAGTGCAGTTTCCAAGATCGTTAGTAATGTGTTAGGTTCGGATTGAGATAAACTTGATGTGAGGCATTGGGATGGCATAGAGATTCAGAATTGCTTTGTTTAGGTTTCCATTATGGTCCGGTCGCTTAATGTTTGTGTTTCTTTCCCTTTGGTGTCTTTGGTTGGTGGAGTCAGTTAATTGTATCGATTCCTGATCTTTGTTTTACTTCTACTTTGCTAAAGTCGTTGCATTCCTATTGGTTTCATTGGGCGACAGGGCTTGAGATGTCATTTCATCTCAATGTCGGGTAAAAGTCCCACAAAATTGGAAGCAACGTCTCCAAAATGACCTTTACAGTGTTGATGGGGACGTTAAACCTCAAATCAAACAACCAACCGATTTCCAACACGGTTGAATCTGGAACTTCCTCAAAGGACATCTACATCAGCCGTTTTCCTCCTGAATCTAAAATCAAATTTAGTTGTTCAGAAATTTAAATCAGATACATCAAATGAACATGCATATTCTGAATTGATCAATGCAATCTGTTCTGATCGCGAAGCTGGCCATCGGGGCTTGAAGAAATAGATGGGCTGCATGATGCTTCCACGCAGAGCTGAGACCGACCCGCAAACGAGTACTGGTAAACCGCTTTGAGGATCTTAGCCTGTCCAGGAACCGCGGTGCGAGGCGGACCGTCCGTGCTTATAAACCCTATTGAATTCATTGGGCGACAAGGCTTGAGATGTCATTTAATCTCTATGTCGGGTAAAAGTCCCACAAAATTGGAAGCAACGTCTCCAAAATGACCTATACAGTGTGACGGGGACGTTAAACCTCAAATCAAACGAACAAACAAAAGCTGGCCACCAAAGTACATTCTAATGCACTTGCGTATATAACGCGACGTCTGATTGGATAACGTCAAAAATTTGCGACAGTATATTCTGCGATATACTGTCGGAAACCCGACGTCATTACGTAACGTCGCTTTTCATTGGCTAGCATTTGGTTTTACGCAGCTCACTGTGAGTGTCGCCTTGTGCAAAGTAGTACAATTTTTAGCTTTACAACCGAAAAAGTGCATTAGAATGGGGATAACTGTATTGAAAATTGTCATTTGGGGAGGTAAATCGTCGGTTTTACGGTCGCAAATTACGTTTTACGGCTCCGCTAACGCGTCGCCGTAAAACGAAATTTCCGACCGTAAAACCTCCGATTATCCTCCCCAAATGACAATTTTCAGTACAGTTATCCCCTAAATGAAACATATGATGACAAGTCTCATTCAGGCGATCGATTTCTTGCCCACTCAACATGGCACCGGAAATCGATGGTGGGCAGGACACTGCATCCTACAACAACAGTATCTGATCTGAATTATTGTCTGGTCAGTTATTCACCTGCCATTGCTATCCCAAGAGGGGATTGGGTTGGGTGTGGTGGGGGTCGTCAGGGGTTGGTCATACATGGGGATTAAATCTCCACCCTCAAGACTTTGGAAGAAATCTTCTATTCTGGTGCGAGGTCTTGGACACAGTTGGCATACGTTCTTAAAAATCGGGACTCCAAACAGGGACATAAGCAAACAGTGAAGACCCTTGTGCGGCGTTTGATGAGGGCCTATACTGTTTGCGAAAATCCAGCTACAGTCGCACTTCAATGGCTCGAACACCTTTGGGACCTTGGAAATCTGTTCGAGACAGGGGTAGTTCGAGCCACTGAGGGCTACTGCCATGAGGTATACGATATACTTTTTGATAGTGTTTCGATGTTCTACAATGAAAATGTATGATGTGTGTACTCATTAGAATCGCCTCATCGAGGCGATTCTAATGAGTACACACAGCGTGCATTTGCAAGATAAAGGACGAAAATCTCCTAAATTATCTCCCACTATTTCCTATGTAGAGGATTTCCCTAGGGGCTCAAGAACGGGTTCGACTCAGCCATGGTAAACGAGCCATCGAAGTTCTAATGTATTTGCTAAATACAGTAAAATTTCGCTATTAAGACCACCTAAAATTAAGCCAAAGCTTATTTAGAAGGGTACAATTATTTTTTCTTCGTGTGTTCTGCACACAGTGTCCTCTGGTCAGGGACCATCTTTGGGACTGTTCAAAAGTGATCTTTTTGAACAGTCCCCAAAGGTGGTCTTAATATAGGACTTTTACTGTATTTTTTAAAAAAAATATCTAAACCCGCCACCCCCACACCATACTTTGAAAATACTGGTATCAGGGGGAACCTTCCATTCGATACAGAGTGCGTGAGTGTTTGAGTTTTACGTCCCACCAACAGCTAAGTTCATACAGAGACGGGACCTCGGTTTAAAGACTCATCCGAAAGTCTGGAGAAGCCCGGGATCGATCCTGTGATCCCTGGTTTACAAGGCGGGTAGCGTAACCACTACACCACGGAGGCTTCTAATCCATTCGATACATACTGGGTTAAATACCGATCCGTTCATAACAACTACTCAAGGTAGGGGGTTTTGATAATAAAAGCGAAATACATGTATATATTTTCCCCGGGAGCAAGCCAGCCACCCAACCCATTTCTGGGGAATGGCATTGGTACCTTCGTATACGTTAACCTTTACCACTCTCTATGCTTATTCAGCAAACGACACATTAATGATATTTCTTTTACTTTTCCAGGAAAACAGGTTTTGACATTTCATGCGAATTGTCTCCAATGGAAACACTTTGCATGAAATGTCAAACCTGTATTCCGGGGGAAAAATTCGAAAAGTATTTTAAAATATCACAGAGTGCTAAGCGTAAAGAACCTATGAGGATATATTCTCCGGTCATTTCCCCGGTCATAAGGCAGCTTCTCCGTTCATTTCATCGCCCGCCATAAGGAAGTTATCCCGACACACACTGTCAACACTCCCTAATTAAGGCAATTGTTATTGGTACCAGACAAATGGACTTTTTTTACACTTTGACCAATTTATCCATTTCAGGCAGACGGACAACCATTACGATAAGATTACGTGCACTTTACAGCTATAGTTCGAACAAATTGACCGGAGACTGGTGAACTCTATTAACATAATTTCACACCCGACTGAATGCATGTATTTATCTTCGCCGTCTCCCGAAAATTGTGATATTGTTATTCAATACAAAGGGGTAGGTAAATGGGTCGCGATTCACGAGATGCCGAAAATGCACGAGAAGTTCACGAAAGCCGGCGTTTGAGGCGATAACATTGACTAATTTATTCCTTGCATAAAGGTCAGTCTCATGTCAAATTGTTCAAACTGTACCTTTTGCACTGGACTGGAAATGACATTAGTCTTTTTTGTACCGGAAACCCCAAAACGAGTATTTGGCAAACAGTGCTGGCCTAGATCAGCCGCCGCAGAACGCGCCGTAGAAAAGATTTCATGATCAATATCCGCGAAAGAATGTTGCCGACCCGGCAGGTATCGAACCCGCGTCCTACTGATCTCCAGTCGGACGCGCATCCGACTGAGCTACCGAGGCCGGCGAAACAGTTTGATTCTCAGGACCGTTTTCCTAGTCTACACTCAGAGACAATCGACCCACACATTACGCAAATACGCCTATTCAAATACAATGCCACTTTTATCGCCGAAAAAATTTATGATGAAAAATTGTGATATTTTTCTTATTTCTGCTCAAATTATAGATTGTGGGACTCGTTAGAACCGCCTCATCGAGGCGGTTCTAACGAGTACACACAATCTATATTTTAGAGCCGAAATAAGAAAAATAAGGTATACCCCCGGAAACCCCAGTTTTACTATATAAAAGTGGGGTTCAAGGGGGTCAAAATTATATAGGCGTGTTTTCGTGATGAAGTGATATCAGGGCTTTGACTTTTTAAGAGGAATTGAGCCCGATGTTATTTACGCCATGATCAAACTCGTGTTTTTTTTTTTCTCATGACTAAAACATGCTTATATCATTTTGCGCCCCGCTTTGATAAAGTAAAAGCGGGCATACATGGGTATACATCATTTTTCTTATTTCTGCTAAAAACATAGAGGTGGTTCTAACAAGTAACCAACAAAAGTGGAAGCATAGTCTCCAAATTGACCTAAATAGTGTTGACAGGGAGAATGACCTCAATTCAAACAAACAGACGTATCGTGGTAGTTCAAACAGAGTATCAGGGTAATTGCAATATCCCAAAGCGATTCCAAGAAAAAAAAAATGGAATCTATGATCAATATGTAAATTAAGTGCGAAAACTGTATATATGACAGACATTACGAAAACACGCCTATACAAATACATTGTAAAATTTATGGCCGAAAAAAAAAATGAAAAATTTTAGGATGAAAAATTGTGATATTGTTCTTATTTCTGCTCACAGAAATAAGAAAAACAAGGTTTACCCCTGCAAACCCCAGTTTTACTATGTAAAAGTGTGGTTCGAGGGGGTCAAAATTATATAGGCGTGTTCGATATGGAGGCAAATAGCAACGGCTCAGACGATCCTGCGCATAAGTGCAGACTCGCCAGAGCTTTTAATGCTTGCAGACATGTGGCAGAGACCATTAGGTAGTTTCACGCAGGAAGTCCTGTATCTCGCAATATTAGATGCTGCGCATGTGCATTTTATTTAAGAACTCATAGGACACTTTTCTGACGACTCGACTCTAACAAAATTCTCAGCCAAAGGGCGTGCGGCTCAACCGAAGAGCCTGTACTTTTATCAGAGTTTATCTTAATAGCGGGGTGTCTTGATACCGCAAAAAGGGAAGAGATTCTCCAAGAAATGCTTACAAAAAGCATATATAATACATTACTTCATAGATAACAAAATTTCTGAGCCAGCGCAAGACAAAATCTACAGTGAGGCATGTGCGACCAGCGAAGACTCAGATCAGCCTGCGCGTCCGCGCAGGCTGATCAGAGTCTGCGCTGATCGCATATACCCTATATAGCGTCCGGTCGAGATAACCGGCAAGTCCAGTCATTGTGGGGTGGACGTGCAGACAGATCCTGGTCTTTGCTTGTCGCACATGGCTTATTGTGGGTGTTTTTCGTGCGACGGCTCAAATATCATGAAAGAAATGATAACACCAAAATTTATGATAAAGACAATAAAAGAAGCAAGAAATCTCAATCAGCTGTTCATGCACCGTCTGACCTAAAGCAGTTCTGACAGATAAGGATAAGACGCTCATGAGAGATAATACGTTCTTTCATGTCTAAAAATATGGTTTTTAATTCGTCTTTGATAGACAGCCATAATCCAATTTCAATTACTGACGAGACGAATGAAATTCATCTTCTATCTTGATTGTATCGTATCTTGATGCAAAAAAAAAAAAAAAAATAAAAATAAAAAAATAAATAAATAAAAATAAAAATAAGGATATGCGCCAAAAGGCGTATAGCGGTATGCAGATTAAAGAGCATCTTCTCAAGAAAAGAATTCCGATCAGGCAAGACACTAAGGTATCAGAAGTCTTGGCATTAGGAAAACATGTCCGTAAGAAAAAATGGCGTCCAACATGGTGTCAGAAAATTATAAATATTAGGTAAAAATGATAACATCTTTATTATTTCTGCTTTCAACATAGATTGTGGGTGCTCGTTAGAACCGCCTCGATGAGGCGGTTCTCACGAGTACCCACAATCTATGTTTTTGAGCAAAAATAAGGCAGATAATGTATACCCCCGTAAACCCCACTTTTCTCTATATAAAGTGGGGTTTGTGGGGGGTGGGGTCTTGATTTCACGCACTTGTTATCGTGATGGAATTTTTGATAGAGAAAGTAGTGAAATCGTTCAGCAAACATTTAAATTCCGATCAAATTGTGCAGACTGCTGCACCATATTTGTTCTAACTCTACGGGCCTTTCAAGTATTTCAATATTATTTCACTCCTATCGAGCCGATCGTCAATCAGATGTGAGCAAAAACCGGGGTACCCGGAGAAAAACCACCTGACCTTCCCTTGCAGAACTTTGCGTCTCATATGTGACCCGAGACAGGCTCGAACCACAGCGGTTTAGAGACCTAATGATTTAGAATCGGCGCTCATGTCCACCAGGCCACGGAGGGACTGCACCTTTATTTTCGCAAATGACAAAACAGGTTTTCATACGACTGACTCATTTTTTTTTATTTTTGGTTTGGTTTTACGGCCCTTATAAAATTATTTCACTTATTCGATCGTTAATGAGAGTTGGCGAAAACCGGAGTACCCGAAGAAAACCCACCTGACCTTTGCGTCTCACATGCGCGAATAAAAGCGTTGAGAGACCCAATGGTTATTGAGAGTCATCGCTCTTACCCATTAGGCCATGGACGAACTTAATGCATTTATTTATTTGGAGTGTTGTACATGTTGTTCTGTAATTTATGATGCCGTATATCCACCTAGACTATAACGAACCTTAACGTGGCGTAGCGGTGATATAGTCGCATTAGATAGGGCTAAAGTGAAATAATTTATATGCGTATAATGGGGGCACCTTTGGGACTACGGAACAGGGCCAGTTCGAGCTTCTGGGGTTATTCGTAGAGGCATAGTGCGTATATGGAATAAAGACAGGCTGATTTTGTTTGTTTGATTTGAGGTTTAACGTCCCCGTCAATACTGCAAAGGTCATTTCTTCCAAGTTTGTGGGACTTTTACCCGACATTGAGATGAAATGACATCTCAAGCCCTGTCGTCCAATGAAACCAATAGGGTTATTAGCATGGACGGTCCGCCTCGTACCGCGGTTGCTGGACAGGCTTAGATCCTCTAAGCGGTTTACGAGTACTAGTGTGCGGGCCGGATTCAGCTCTGCGTAAGCATCATGCAGCCCATATATTTCTTCAAGCCCCTATGGGCGGGAGCCGAAAGACAGGCTGAGTGTACTCCTTGGAATCGCCTCATCGATATGAATTTAATGAGTATACCCAACAAACCTTTTCTATATCTTATCAGGCCATACGAAAAGAATTCCATAGGAGCTCAAGGGCGGATTCGAATCAGCCATGGTAAGCGAGCCATCGGGTTCGAGCAATCGAATTTTCACTGTACGTCTTGTGTCCAAATCTCCATTTTCCTCGAGTCACTGATATGCGTATCATGTTTATAATATTAACCCACATGTTGTTATATTGATATATAACCTGAGTATTAAATAAGCTTGTGAAACTTGTGAAAAAGCAATCAATGTTAGTCAGTGGTTCTTAATAGGAAAACTTACCGGAGTCAGAAGTTGCTACTATTTACGGTTCTGAAAATGATACTTTCGCATGAAATTGTGCGATGTATTTCTAATTGCAGTAAAATTCCAATATTAGACGCACCTTTGGAGTTCCTCTCAGATTCAATGAACCTTCAGTCTACTTTAGAAATTTGATCTCTTTAGGTAAAAATGACTGACTTTTTCAACTGACAAATACTGTATTGTAAAGTTGTCACCGAGGCATGAATACAGCGAGATTCTCATAATGTGCACGTGCAAATGCAAAAAATGGATTTTTTTTTGTAATCTTCTTTACGTTAAAAGTATAAGGAATAAAGTTTACCCTGAAAACCCCAGTTTTATATGGGGTTTGAGTTATAGGGGGTTAAACTTATATATGCCTGTTTTCATGATGGAAATTTTAAAGCTCAAAAGACCTTCATTTATAAGTATCAGGCAACTGATTATTATAATATGTATTCACTTTCACATTGTTATCACATGTGTGCTCATAAAAGTGATATTACCGTCATGATATCGTGATTAAATGCAACTTATGATGATAGACTGTATATGTCTAAGTCATAATAAATTTCTGTTCTGTTCTGTTCTGTTCTGTTAAAAGCCAGCAAAACATGTCATAAGAACCAGCCAATGGGACGTCTAAGTAACGTCGATCGTCTTCGTGCCCTCGGTATAATTGAAGGTAGCTTTCATACCGCCAAGTTGCAGAGCGTATTGGTTGTTCGCACACTTCGATTGCTCGACTGGTTGAAAGGCACAACGCTACGGGGTCTGTAAACGACAGACAACGCCCTGGACGTGAACGTGTTACTACACGTCAGCAGGACCGGTATATTGTTTTGAGTCATTTACGCGACCGATTCAGGACGTCTGTGGAAACTGCTCAGGAGACAGTGGGGACCCATAACCTACGCGTAAGTGCCTTAACTGTACGGCGGCGTGTACAGGAACGCGGTATTTCTAGCCATAAGACGTATAGGCGGAACGTTTTGACGGTGGAACGTCGAATCAGTCGCTTTAATTGGTGTCGACAGCTTATCCGATGGACACAACAGCGTTAGCGGGGTGTACTGTTCACTTACAAGTCCCGTTTTTGTTTGATAGGCGGCGTAAAGTATGGCGTCCACGTGGGGAGCGATTTTAAGCAGGTGTGGTAGCGTAATGGTGTGGGGAGGGATATCATGGCGCCACAAAACCCAACTTATCGTTGTTGATGGCAATTTGATGGCACGTCGCTACATCGATGAAGGTGGTACCGTTTTTAATCAATAATGGTGACGTTACGCTTTTCCAACAGGACAATTCACGTGTTCATTCTGCGAGGCTAACCATGGACTTTTTTCAATCACTATGGTGTGCAAGTTCTTCCTTGGCCTGCGTTTTCGCCCGATTTACACCCAATTGAGTACCTTTGGGACCAGCTTGGAAAACGTGTGTACAGCCGACGTGATCCGCCAATCAACCGTCAGCAGCTTGCCACGGGGCTACAGGAAGAATGGGACAACATTATACAAGACCAGATACAGCGTTTAAATAATTCGAAGCCTGAGACGTCGAAGCCAAGCAACACTTGATGCTAATGGTGGACATCGAGTCTCCGTATCTTTGCATCCAATGAAATGCTATAACTCTATAGTGAGTCTGTGGATAAGTTAGTGATAATTCATTAAACGTGACCAAATGCTGGAAATATTGTGAATCAATAAAAATTTGAGTTATAGTACTAGTGGTGCGTTTTCGTTGAATTTGAGTATAGTATGGGACCTTCTTTCAAGTTGGTGTCTAATGCGCTTTTTTATCCGAAAAATACTGATATTTGTTTTATTTTCGCATGAAAACATACATTGTTGGTACTCATTAGAAGCGCCTCAGCGAGGCGCTTCTAATGACTACCCACAATATATGTTTCGTGCAGAAATAAGAAAGTTGAGGCGGATCTAATGAGTACCCACAACGTGTGTTTTCGTGCAGAAATGAGAAAAATATTATGCGGACAATCTGGAGCAAGGCGTCGGTTCCTGAACATAGCCTTCCATTCTACTTTAAGACCACTTTTGAACAGTCCCAAGTGTGGTCTCTCACTAGATAGGACATTGAGTGTAGAAAACACAAATAAAGAGAACACTGAAAGATTTTAAATATGTGTTTAAGGGGAATGGGAACACCTGGCAGATTTTTCTGCCATTTTTCAAAGGGAGACAACTTTCGGGACTTCCTGTTCGCATTTCTATAAGCCCTGTCCCACAGAAAAGGGGGCTACTCTTAAAGGAAAGAATTTGCTCCTTATGAGCAAATTCTTTCCTTTAAGTGTTGACCCCTTTTGACATAGGGGGCAAAAATTCTCTTGCAGGAGCTGCCTCCCCTGCAGGTGATCCCATTCCTTAAAAGAAGATTTTAGCCTTAATTTTAGCTAGGATTAATAGCGACATTGTTCTGTCTCAAAACGTTGTTGGACCCCATTTGAATGCTTCGAGAAGACATCGGTCCAAACCAAATCAATTCGAAAACGAGAGAAAAACGTGACTCTCTGCTGTTTGTTTTTGTGATTAACTGGGTTTCTCAGAGCCTGACTTTTTTGTTTTCGAAAACATCGGTACAATAAGTATACTATCGGCATTAAAACATACACATCCAATACATTATTATAAACAGATAAAGTCACTAGAACTGGCTTTTTTCTGGCGAATCTTATATGTGTTTCAAACATGGTCTGTGTGCGTTTGTTATATTCGTCTGAGAGAAAATATGTCCGTGTAATCCCCAGTTTTTGATCAAATGTTTGTAAATCGACCAACAGTTACTTAGCACTAAAGCTCTTCTTAACCCTTGTCCTGCTGAATATTTATATATGCCACACCCACTACCGATTATCAACCAATCAGATTACTTGATGCAAATTATTGCAACAAATTCACAATCTGAATGGTAAACAATGTAGAGCCTGATCAGATGGCTTCGTCAGAAGCCATCTGATCTGGATCTACATTGTTTCAAAGATAAGGCATATCCGGGATTAGCAGGACAAGGGTTAATTTGTAGGAAATCGAGGTAGCGGTGATTTTATAGAATATAGCTGCATTATTTTTATTGTTGTTGTGTAAGAGAGTTATCTATAGAATCAGGACTGAAATCATGGGTTCGGCTTGGAAAACAGTGTAGACCCAGATCAGACACCACAAGACGCGGCGTCTGATCAAGGTCTACATTTTTTGATTAACGAACTGGAATTCCAGGGTTAAACGAAACAGTTTAAATCTCAGTCAAGGGCTATTTTCCCAGCCAACACCCAAAGACAATCGAGTCACCAGTACTCTCAGTGCTTTGATTCATGTACAAAGTGGGGTATACAAGCCTGTTTATTACTCAGTATTGTTCACGTGACGATAGCCTTTTTTACATTGATAGCAATGATATGCAACTTTTTAGAAATTTAGGCAACTTTTAATGTTTTACATCATTCGGGATACATCGCTTGAAATTTATCCTGCTCATACATTTTAAAATGCCAACAAAAGTTGGCATTTTAAAATGTATGAACAGGATAAATGACATTATGTGCATATCTGAGCAGGAAAATAGCCTCATTCATCTGTTTGTATTTTTATAGTATATGAGCATAACAAATTTCGTGCTCAGCTGAGCTGAGCATGGGAAAATGCTCCGGAGCGGACACTCTACCAACTGAGCTTTCGGGGTCGGTAAGTCGTCGAATGAAACCAAAAGGCTTATATGCGTTGGACGGTCTGACTCACTCCACTTTGCCTGGGCAGGTAAAATCATTCTTCGATATAAAAAGGTTGGGTACAACATAAATATTATACGACAGACTGCATGCATGGTAGTCAACACAATCACGGTTGACAATTTGCTGCCCTCTTTAATTGCACGCCTCTGGGTCAGGCCTCAGAAAGCCCCCCCCCCCCCGTCCACACCCCCGTCCACACCCCCCCCACCAGTGAAATTCTTTTCACTGACCTTACCAAGGCGGTTCTTCTGTCGCAGTTTATTTTTGTTGTTGTTTGTCTCTGAGTGCGTGTATCGCTTATATGTTTTTGTTTTGGATGGCCAATTGGCCATTGTGTGGGAAAATAACTCTCCCCGGCTTTAGCTTTTCTGCTATTGGTGTTTCCATTAGGGTCTAATTATTTAATGTTTGCGTTTCTTTCCCTTTGGTGTCTCTGATGGGAGCTGTGTGTTAATTGTATCCGCCTTCACTTCTATTTAGTCCTTCTAAGCGGTTTACCAGTACTCGTATGCGGTCAGTTTCAGCTCTGCGTGGAAGCATCAGGCAGCCCAATCTATTTCTTCAAGCCCTGATGGGCGGGGTCGATCAGATTTAAGTACTATATAGAGTCTGGTATTGGTCAAATGCGCATTATATAGACAGATGTTTATTGTGGAACTGAAGCGATTGCATGACAGCATGCAAACGTCTGCAAAATATGCATTAGGTAATGAGAGTTTCAATGAGTTTAAAATATTATAGTTATCTATTCATCACACTCTGGATGCTATACGAGAGTAAATAACTTCTGTCGGACGTACGTTAGTCATATTCCCTGACATTACGTGAAACACGCCTATTAAAATACATTGTAAATTTTACCGCCCAAAAAATGTGATATTTTCATTATTTTTGCTCAAAATATAGTGGGTGTTTCGTGACACGAAAACATGCCTATTTAATTTTGACCCCATTGAACCCCACTTTTATATAGTAAAACTGGGGTTAATAGGGCCGGGTAATCATTATTTTTCTTATTTCTGCTCTAAAACATAAATTGTGAGTACTCGGTAGAACCGCCTCGATGAGGCGGTTCTAACGAGTAATTTTTTCTTATTTCTGCTCTAAAACATAGATTGTGAGTTTTCGTTAGAACCGCCTCGATGAGGCGGTTCTAACGAGTACTCACAATCTATGTTTTGAGCAGAAATAAGAAAAAAATATCGCAATTTTACATCTAAGAACTTTTGTTTTTTCTGCCTGTAAAATTTACACTGTATTTATATAGGCCTGTTTTTGTAATGTGTGTCCGACGTAAGTAAGTGCTATTCCCTGTAATGGGCCTCGTCAAGTGACACACTTGCCGACGGACATGCGCACTCAGTGACAATAGGGAGCAACCTGTGCACCTACAGCTAGAATACAACGTTTCCTGACTGCTTTCAGAAGGTTGGGGTCGAATGGCCTGTGATACTTGTCCAAAGACTCATTTTCCTTGTTGTGGCTCAAATCAGTGATATTCTCTGCATAATCCGTCTGGACACTTCGTGATATGCTTATCATGGAGATGTCCAGAATTATATGTTTACGCTGAAATTGTTGGTCCTAGTTGCACAGATATTAGAACTGGTAATTGAATAGATAGTAAGCCTGCGTGTTGCAGTTGATAAAAATTATAATACACGGAGCAAGGTATAGGTAGTATAAAAGGAAAAAAAAAACACACAAAAAACAGTGTCACGAAATATTGGGAATATACTTCGCGTGGTGGTGGTGGTAGTGGTGTTGGTGGTGGTGGTGGTGGTGGTGGTGGTGGGGGGGGGTTATGGTGCAAATATTGAGTTGTATATATCTGTTTTGTATCATGGCTAACCACCTTATACTGGATTTAATTAACTAAACGATTCAAAAATACAAAATAATAATAATGATAATAATAATAATAATAATAATAATTGTACCATGGCGTACTTCATTTTCATTGAAGTCATCTAGTGGTTCTTTTCAATACTGTTTTTTTTTTCTTTTTTTTTTATTTAGACTAAACGTGTTTAAACATCACCCACAATCTATGTTGAAAGCAGAAATAAGAAAGATGCCATCATTTTTACCTCAAATTTGTCATTTCTGACATCATTATTTCACACGGACATGTTTTTCTAATGTGGATGGAAATTGTTTTGTCAATTAAAATCATTATAAGCTGATTGACTGGCCATGCTACAAAACAGATATAGAACATTTTGCCCCTCGAAGTACAGTAAAACTCCTATATTAAGACCACCTTTGGGTGGTCTCTGAGCAGAGGACAATGTATGCAGAAAACACTAAGACTGAAAACTGAAACTTTCTACATTAGCTTTTTAAAGCAGAATAAGTCTCAATTTTTGGTGGTCTTATTGTTTGTTTGTTTGATTTGAGGTTTAACGTCCCCCTCAACACTGTAAAGGTCATTTTGGAGACGTTGCTTCCAATTTTGTGGGACTTTTACCCGACATTGAGATGAAATGACATCTCAAGCCCTGTCGCCCAATGAAACCAATAGGGTTTATTAGCATGGACGGTCCGCCTCGCACCGCGGTTCCTGGACAGGCTTAGATCCTCTAAGCGGTTTACCAGTACTAGTGTGCGGGCCGGATTCAGCTCTGCGTGGAAGCATCATGCAGCCCATATATTTCTTCAAGCCCCTATGGGCGGGGGCCTTAACAGCGGAATTTTACTGTGTATCTCAAATATTTTCGTGCCACTGTTCTATATCTATTATTCATCCGCACCGGAAGATATTTAAAATAGAAGTGAAAGCAATGATCAGGAATCGATACAATTAACCCACAGCTCCCATCAGAGACAGCAAAGGGAAAGAAACACAAACGTGAAATAACTGGACCCTAATGGAAACATTAATAGCGGAAATCCAAAAGGACAGTTACTTCCCCACAAAAAGGACAAATGGCTATCCAAAACAAAAATAAATTAAAATATAAGCGATACACACACTCAAAGACAAACCATAACCATCGGTCCTCATGAGGGCCTCTTAACTCATCAGTGTAACATCTCCGAGAACACAAAAATTAAACAACCACAGAGGTGAAACAACGGTGAGTACTCGACAGAAAGAAACCACTGAAATGCTGGAGAAAAACAAAAACCAACAGATAGACTCCGATGGGCCAGACCAGAGACACCAACCAACATTACATATCAAAGTACTGAAAGAGTACTGAAAGTACTGAGAGGCGGTCGAGTAATGCCATTGCTTTACAACGCTTTTGAATAGAAAGGAACGTTTGAACCTTTATATTGGATTTATCTACATCAAACTTGATATACAAAAAACAAAACAAAACAAAATAACTACAGTCTTTTTACGCTCTTGTAATTGCTCTTGAATTTATCACTGAGTGTTTTTATCTTCAACATGGCTATTTTAACAGAAGACCACCCACAGGATGCATGTACAAGATGTTGACTCTCTTTTTTTTAAGCCAGATTCCTGAGGGTTAAAATAGCTTAGTCGAAAAGGGAGACATACCAAATCCGACGGAGGAAAGGAAAAATAAATAAATAAATAAATAAATAAATAACAGGATGTGTTTATGAAACACGAACATGTCCCCGGGCATGGTCATTTTTTTCAAAGTTGGTCACAGTTTAAGGCCAAGGTCACAGGTCAAGATTGTTTATTTGCATTGGAAGCCCTTGGCTCAAGGAACTTACATGCCAAATATGAAGGCTCTATCTTAAACAGTTCAAACGTTATGAACAATAATATTTTTCTTTAAAGTAGGACATAGGTCAATTTCATAGGTCATTTTTTGCCTGAATGTAAAGCTCTTATCACAGGGAACCTACCTACCGAATTATAAAGGCTCCACCCGTAACGGTTCGAAAGTTATGACCAATATGTTATTTTTATTTTTTTCTTTTGAGTAGGTCAAACGTCAAGGTCACAGGTCATATTTTTTGCTTGAATATAAAGCCCTTGTCACAAGAAACTTACATGCCAAATATGAAGCCTGTATCTCAAACGGTTCAAAAGTTGTGACCAATGTTAACTTTTTCTTTCACGTAGATCAAAGGTCAAGGTCACATGTCAAACTTTTGTGTGTGAATGTAAAGCTCTTGACACAAGGAACCTACAAGCAAAATATGAAGGCTCTATCTAAAATGGTTCAAAAGTTATGACCAAAATGTTATTTTTATTTTAAGTAGGTCAACGGTCAAGGTCACAGGTCAAAGTGTTTTGCATGAATGTAAATCTTTTGTCACAAGGAACATACATGCCAAATATGAAGGCTGTATCTCAAGCGGTTCAAAAGTTATGACCAATGACTTTTTAAGTAGGTCAAAGGTCAAGGTCAAGTTCACAGGTCAGATGTTTTTACATGAATGTGAAGCTCTTGTCAAAAGGAACCTTCAAGCCAAATATGAAAGCTCTATCTCAAACGGCTCAAAAGTTATGACCAACGTTAAAGTTGTCCAGGTACAAACCAACAAACAAACAAACCAATATCTTGTGCGCACAAGATAATATCTTGTCCGAACAAGATAATGTCTTGTCTGCACAAGATATTATCTTGTGCGCACAACTTATAAATAAAAAAAAAATCATGTCCCTTCCAGGGTTACGTAGAAAATACTTTTTCTTTTACTCAGCCTTCAGCGCAAGTGTTGACAGGGACGTTAAGCCTCAAATCAAACAAACAAACAAAGTTGTCAATCATGATTGGGTTTAATACAGTCTGTCGTATAACGTTTATGTTGTACCTTATCAGCTGTACCTTTGAAAACAGTGCAGATCCAGATCAGATGGCTTCTGATCAGGACCTACAGTTTGTCATTCAGTTTTTTAATACGAATGAAAACATTATATCATGTAATCCGATTGGCTGATAGTCAGAAATGGGTGTGCTTTTTAATATATTCAGCAGGATAAGGGTTTAAAGTGGGGAATTTAGTATCGTATTGTAGGAGTTATTTATGAACCCTCCGTGTGCTTATAAAAACAGAACAAACACTGTCAAAAGCCTTTCCTGTCGGCAATGAAAAAGTAGGGACAATAGCCAAACAAAGAACAGTCTGATCAGACTGCGTATATGACCAAGCTGTTCATAGTCTTTGACAGCTCTCATTTCCGAAGACAGCCTTGCTTGTTGCTCCTCAAATTATGTAGAAGAGATTGAAATAGTATCCCCTTCAAAACAGACGACCTTTGTTGTATGATGCTTTGACATTATTAAAATGGCAGAACTAAAACAAAACAAAGAAAAAAATCAACATGTCCTTAAATTACTAATAGACTTGCTTCCAAAAGATAATTGATTACAGAACGTACACTAATGTGTGGCGGCCGCAAAATGCACCCCCCCACACACACACCACACACCGCGGCCCAATTTGTCAAAGACGTCAAAGAATGTGTTCGCTGTAGCTAAACCACGAGGTTTTCCGTCACCCTCATTGGCCAATTAAGTTGATTCAGACTAAATCTCCGTTCCATTGGCTGTAGTTAGAATGTATTATAACAAGTGCCGACGAGTGAGTGAGTGAGTGTTTCAGTTTTACGTCCCACCAACAGCTAAGGTCATACGGAGACGGGACCTCGGTTTAAAGACTCATCCGAAAGTCTGGAGAAGCCCGGGATCGAACCTGCGACCCCTGTTTTACAAGGCGAGTAGCGTAACCACTCGACCACGGAGGCTTCTAACAAGTGCCGACGACGATGCGCAAGTGCTCTCATTTTATTTAATAAAGCCAGAGCGAACCAACCTAAAATTTCGTTAGTAATATATGATTGTGATTGGTGAGTGATAATCTGTCAAATTTAGGTTGGGCCATCGAGTTAGAGACGCGAAGCATCGCCATGATGAGGGAACCATAGCTACATATTCTGATTTACATGTTCTGCTTATAAAAAACATTTCAGGAAAATCACCTAGAAACACTGTCACGATAAAATTGGGGTAGGATGTAAATGTTGCGCACAAAGTGCATTACTTAGTTTAGGACGCCATCAAAGTTGAAGCTATGGTCCATTTATTACGTCTATAAGTAACCTTACCGGACCAGGGCTAGCCATTTAAGTCACAATAAAATTGTGGATATGTCCGACATATACTAATGAATTAGTCTGTCAGGCTAACTGACGCGCCGTTAAAGACAAGAAGTCATTTATACTTTGCTTGGCTAACCATTTTCATGTCATTCTTGGAATGACAAAAACTGCTTCTCAAATCAATGAAGTTTCTTGCCTTTAGTCATATTCTACTTCATCTTATCTGCATTTGAAAAGCCCTTTTATTATTATGTGTTTTCGCGACAGTTCTTTTCATATCAATAGACGAATTGTAACATGAGTTTTAGTTTCTGGTCGTATATCCTTCCTACTCTGTAGACCATCGCGAAAACACGCCTATTCAAATATACTGAAAGTTTTACCGCCAAAAATTCAAAATTTTCAGATAAAAAAATCGGATATTTATGATATTTCAGCACAAAACATAGATTGTGGGCACTCGTTAGAGCCGCCTCGGCGAGGCGGTTCTAACGAGTACCCACAATCTATGGTTTTGAGCAGAAATAGGAAAAATAATGCATACCCCCGATAAGCCCGGTTTTGCTATACAAAAGTGAGGTTTAAGGGGGTCAAAATTATATAGGCGTGTTTTCGTGATGAATTACAAATACATTTGCAACCAGGGTCGATGTAGATGATAATGAACCGACTCATCAGGATCAACTCTGTTTCCCATCCTGTAAATAGTTTTAGAGCTGAAAGAATCTATTCATGAAATGCAGGGATTGGAGTGTTAAGGGTTTCACGTCTGTTTGGCTTGCTTTCGAAACAATAGTAGTTGTGAAGGCAATGATCAGGAATCGATACAATTAACCAACAGCTCCCATCAGAGACACCAGACGGAAAGAAACACTAACTGTGTGTATCACTTGTGTCTTTTGGTTTTGGATGGCCATATGGCCATTTTGTGGGAAAGTAACTGTCCTTATGGCCTTCCTTTGTTTGGGTTTCCATTGTGGTCTGGTCGCTTAATGTGTGTATTTCTTTCCCTTTGGTGTCTTTTATGGGTGGAGTAAGTTAATTGTATCAATTCCTGATCTTTGTTTTACTTCTACTAACATGAAACAACAGACCTTAATGGAAACACCAACAGCAGAAAGCTAAAAGGACGGTTACTTTCTCACAAAATGGCCAACTGGATATTCAAAACAAAATGATATTAGCGATACAACACTCAAAGACAAACCATAACAAAAATAAACGGCGATAGAAGAACTGCCTTGGAATGGTCAGTGAAACGAATTCCACTGGGAGGTAATGCATGCAACATATTCCGTTCAAGAATTCTGGGAAAATGACGTTTTGTTCAGTCAAATTTTATCGCAAACACGTGATATGACGGATTATTAAAGTGTGAAAAAGAGTGAAAAGCGGTTGGGACACAAGTTCTATGTAAGCTACTACCCTCCCCTACGTATGTACATAATATCTTTCACGTTCTAGGGGTCTATCCCGGCATCGACATAAACCAGGGCAATGACCAGCTGACCAAGGTTGGTGGTTTTCACCGGGTTCTCCGGTTTCTTTCACCACGTAGGACAACAGTACATTCGACAATAAAAGTTCGTAGAGCTTTCCGTGTAATCGAATGAAGTAAATACGAGTATTGTTAACCTTGATCAGAGTCGCGATATAAGACAACACGAAACATGACATGCTTAAATACGCAAGCTGTCAATATTGGAAACAAACAAAAGAAATGGCATGACTGTTGTAGACAAAGAAATTAGGAAAATAACAAAGTCTTCCTCAAATGCCACTTTAAGTTAGGTCTCTTTTATTTCCGGCGGTATTCTATTATGTAATGACAGTATTTTTCTATCAAAACTTCCTCTCTTTTCGATTACCTAAATTGAAAATCGTCTGCATTTGGCAGATGTAATAGAATTTCATGTTTAGTTCACGTGTGCAATAAGACGCATCGCATCAGCAATTCAGAGCTACGAACCCCACGTAACGCCCACTTTATATAAGGGATAAGAGAAGGTTAAAAGAGTATGCATAGATGATTTTTACGTTTTGAGGTGAATACCAAACATATTTCACCGCGTAATTTTCACGAGTGCAAAAAAACGAGTGAAAATAATGCTGTTTTCAACTAGTTTAGCTATTTATAAAAAAAAAAAAAAAAAAAAAAACAATTTCCTTTTTATTTTATGCACATTTCAGTATGTGGTATGCTTAAAAGTAGCCCGAGCTGCCACTTAAAAAAAAAAAACAAAAACATCCTAGTCATATAATTTTTCACAATGTGAAACTGTCTTTCGATAATGTTTCACTGTGTGAAATCCGTTGAGCGTGAAAGCTTAGTAGTAAGTACACTTGCTTCCAATGCCTGAGGTCCCGGGTCCCGGCACAGGTGATATAATGTCGGCGTCCAAACGCCATAAATAACGCGGTGCCTCGGATCTGGACTTTTGATACTGGCGGGCATTCGTGCAAAGAGAGTCATTCCTTATGCAGATTAACCCCTTCAGTATCAGAAAGGGGTACCTTGGCAAACAGCGCAGGCCCAGATCAGACGCCGCATAACGCGGCGTCTGATCAGGGCCTCCACTGTTTGCAAAAAGTTAAGCCATTTTCCTAATAAAATTTGACGAAAACACAACCTGACACCCCTAAATTTTGAAATGAACTTCAACTATATATAAGGAGGAAGATTCCATTTGGTATAAAAAGGGTTAAAGACGCCTATCGTAATTACTTTTTGTTACCATGTAGGCTTTCATCCTTCTAATCTGGAGTATATTAAATGTATATCGTCTGTGTCACCTTCGGTGGTCAAACGAAATGGAGATGGACAAGTTTTTGAGCACAAGGAAAAATAAAGATATCCCAAATCAATGTTTATAAGAGAAAAAGATCAAATCTGGACACATGAAAGGTAGCTTTATCTTGCACGAATGGGTTACCTCACGTAGGCATGTTATCTCACATGTGTGTATTATCTTACATGGCCGTGGTATCTCACATGGCTGTTATCTAACATGCACGTGTTATCTAACATGGGTATGCTATCTGGGTGTGTTATTGTAATGCAACCATTTAACTATATTTTCTTAGGGAAATGAGAAATACCACACAGAAGTATTTCCCTGCACAAGAATGAATGAGAGACTTCTGTCACAATAGATCGGTTGACAATGAACGTGCTTTCTTATAAGAAAAATACCATTCCTCTGGTAAGCAAATAAATTAGATTGAATGAATTCGGACTTGAGGTCAGTTACATATTTACACTTCTGGAGTTAATATCATTGCTGAACACTTTCTACCCCGTAGACAGGTCCAGATAATATGCAAACAGTATAGATCCAGATTTGACGGCTTAAAATGAGACATATCATCAAGCTCTACACTGCTTGCCATCCTGTTAAAGAAAACCGACTCAACTCCTATTAAACAGATTGGAAGTGTCAAACTTCTGAAATGGAAAGGACCATTTCAGAAAACTCAGGAGTGAGAGTGTTGACACTTTCGTAGAACAGAACTGTCAAACGGTATTGACCACGTATATAATTATTTTTCTAGTGATATTTGACCCTTCCAGACTGAAGATCGGTAAAGATACAATTGTTAACACTGTCGAACCAGGTGAGAAGGCTCGAGTTAAGCCGGCTCATCAGCATCAGTAATCTTAACATCCTGTTATTGATTTCGACTAAAGCTCCTATGCCCAAGAATGGGAATGGCCAAATTAAATGCCGGCCCGATTCAGAAACTCTGGGATCAAAGCGTTAATACGGTTCTTTTCGCTGAGACAGAGTCCGATCACGTTTCTTCTTCTAATATTGTTCACAGATGCGCACTCACTCTGAAGTGTTTCATTAGTTAAGCATCAGGGAACAGTTAATCGCAGCACATTTTTGTCCGCGCCACACCAAGTTTTTGAATCGTTATCGACAACTCCTAGACAAAGCGATAACTTCTGTTTTGGTTTCAAAGTGCTCCACACATGCATGAAATCAAAACAGAATATCAAAGAAACACTTCTCTGTTTGCATAGGCTGACAGCAGCATCATTTCACTTACCTCACCCACTATTTTTTTACATACAAAAAAGCATGACTCCACCTAACTTTTACAGATCCTGTGAATTTACTCCCAAAACACCAGTACTTGGCACCTGTTGAAATGCCATGTACACTCAGTCACATGCAAAGAAATAGACAGAAAAGTATACCACAACCAGTAAACTTTTTCAGGAATCCTCTTTGAAAAAAACAGCCAATTTTTACTGCCAAAGCTACCTTCGTGAATTCAGATATGCCGCTGCACCTTGAACTTGCACAGCATCCAGACAGCTGGAGTGTAAGTTTCGTATTCCATTTAAAAAAAGTAAAGATACTCAGCAAATAAGCCACCATTAGCAAAAATATTCACATATCACACTTCTATGAGCAACCATGCCATTATTGACCCTACTACTATAACATTTTGAAAAACGTCCACCCTCAAATGCGAAATTGTCCCCTGATGCCTTAACACAACTTTATGCAGTGTCTGGCAGTTACTTCCCTTCGCTCGCCTCGTTAGCTTAAACATTTGTTAAGAACTTGCAATGCAAGACTACCAAACAAATATGGTAATGACTAGCATAGACGGCCGGTTGTTACCATCCAAACACGGCTACCTTATATTTGACACGTCCTACGTGTACTAGTATACGAACACGCATAACGCATAATTAAACTTATTCGGTCATTAATAACAACAAAATATACTTAGTAAAAAAAAATAAATAAAAAAGAGGAAACAATAAAAACTTTCGAGTAAACTTGTGAGTTTCAGGTTAGTGTTTCCGGTAAAGTGGAGTTTTGATTCTCTGAACACCCTTTCAGCTACAGATAGTGCTAAACAGAAATTCGTTCAGCTTTTCATTGCAAAGTAATCTTGCAAAATGCGCCTGGAATGAATCTGTAAAGAAATTGCCATTGCACGTGCGCAGATGACTATTACATGCAGACAATGGAAGACTATTAACCTTGAACCTAAAACACAAACAACATCAACAGCAATTACAAACGACAACAACAACAACAACAACAACAGCAACGACAACAAACACAAAACAACGACAAACAAAGAACATCAAAAAGTAATAATAATAACAGTTTAGACATCTTTCAATTAGGTTCAGTAATAGGGAGTTGAATTTTTACATTTTTAAGAATATCAAATAATCGTTTCGCCATTGTCAGTGGTTTCCGAAAGCGTTTTTTCTGAAATAGTGGACCCTTGGTGGAACGCTAATTACTTCAACCTGCTAAGGCGCATTTCCTTATTTTTAGCAATAAAAGGATAAAAGTTCAAAATTGCAGAATTTGTTGTAAAGAAGACATTTGTTCTTGCATTCAAATACATTTTTATCCCCTTGTATATTTAAATGACACTGCGACCTATTGCCAGTTTGTGGCAATCCTGAACGGTGACGATGCTAATCATAGAACAGTTGATGATACCTAACAGACAATGAGTAATGGTTCGAAAAGAAAATTTGAGTGCGTTACCTCTTGGGATACAATAATTTATTGCAACGAACGCAAAATCATATATCGAAACACTGTTTGAGTCAGTATATGTTTTTATCATATGACGTCGTTGATATGCAGTGAATAACGTCGTGTAATAAAAATCGTACGACCACACGTGTAATAACACTTTGGCGGGATAAAGCAACGTTTTGACGACGCCCATGTCAACAATGCATTTTTCGTAGAAAAATTGTCAAATAAAAAGGCGATTAAATCCAATTTAAAGAAAAGTAGAAGTAAAACAAAGATCAGGAATCGATACAATTAACTAACTCCACCCATCAAAGACACCAAAGGGAAAGAAATACAAACATTAAGCGACCAGACCATAATGGAAACCTAAACAAAGGAAGGCCATAAGGACAGTTATTTTCCCACAAAATGGCCATATGACCATCCAAAATTAAAAGACACAAGTGATACACACCGTAAGTAACAAACAACAACATAAATAAATCGGAATAAAAAGAACCGCCTTGGAACGGTCAGTGGAAAGATTTCCACTGGGGGGCTTAAATCGATTTTACGTGGCCACAATCCTCGCCCTTACTTCCGCCGCGATCTAGACAAATAATTTGTTCAGTCCGCATGAAGGCCTCCTAACTCATCAGTGCAACATATCCGTGAACACAAAAAATCAAAGAACCACAGAGGTGAGACAACGGTGAGGACTCGACAGCAAGAAATCACTGAAATGATGGAGCAAAAGAAAACCAACAGTTAGACTCCGATGGGCCCGACCAGAGACAGAGCATCAGGCACTAGGTTCAAGGTTAATAGTCTTCCATTGTCTGCATGTAATAGAAGTCATATGATAAAAAGAATCTTACACTCGTGGTCATATCTTATGAAATTTATGAAACTCGCCGAAGGCTCGTTTCATAAATTTCATATGAAATGACCACTCATATATGATCCTCTATAAATATAATCACTAGAGTTTTTTATGAAATATAAGCAAAATAGATGTCATTACGAAAACACCTATAAAAATACATTTTAACCTTTATCACCGAAAAAATGAAAATTTTAAGATGAAAAATTATTATGTTTTTCTTATTTCTGCTCAAAATATAGATTGTGAGTACTCGTTAGAACCGCCTCATCGGTTCCAACGAGTACCCACAATCTATATTTTAGAGCAGAAATTAGAAAAATAAGGTTTACCCCTGCAAACCCCAGTTTTACTATAAATCTGGGGTTCAAGGGGGTCAAAATCATATAGGCGTGTTTTCGTGATGTGAAGGCAATGATCGGGTATTTTTTAACCAATCGGACATTGATTTTGAATTATGTAGACATTTCCATTACGCAAATACGCCTATACAAATACATTCCCACCTTTATCGCCGAAAAAATAAAAGTTTAATGATGAAAAATTGTGATAGTTTTCTTATTTCTGCTCAAAATATAGATTGTGGGCACTCGATAGAACCGCCTCGACAAGGCGGTGCTATCGAGAACCCACAATCTATGTGTTTGAGCAGAAATAAAAAAAATAATGTATTTTGGAGGTTCAGCTACAGCTAAATGAAAGATAAAACTTGAGTTTATGATCAAACCAGATCGCCTTAATAAGGCATTTTTACTTAACAGACCCATTTCCGGTACAATGTTGTGTTTACAATAACTTTCCGTATATGGGTATGTCAAAGTAATGGGCAGAAACCAGTGACCTTTTCTGACTAGTTTAGATTCTGTCTTTGATTTGTTTGTTTGATTTGAGGTTTAACGTCCCCGTCAACACTGTATAGGTCATTTTGGAGACGTTGCTTCCAATTTTGTGGGACTTTTACCCGACATTGAGATGAAATGACTTCTCAAGCCCTGTCGCCCAATGAAACCAATAGGGTTTATTAGCATGGACGGTCCGCCTCGCACCGCGGTTCCTGGACGGGCTTAGATCCTCTAAGCGGTTTACCAGTACTAGTGTGCGGGCGGGATTCAGCTCTGCGTGGAAGCATCATGCAGCCCATATATTTCTTCAAGCCCCTATGGGCGGGGCCGAGATTCTGTCTTTGAACTTGCTTGATAAATTGCACAGGTGAACTTCAATGATAATATGGTTACATGTTCGTTTCATCCTGCTCGCTTAGGGTGAAGACTGAGTATTCCTGGGTATGTTTCGTTAACCAATCTAAACAAAAATCCATTTACATGTACTTACAAAATAGAAGTGGAGCCTACTTCGACTGTTTATCGAGTTTGACCTGTTAATCGTAACTTTTGTTTTCAGATCTGAAAAGATTATCAGTAGCTGTGAAAACAGACAGACAGATAATCTGGCATGAAAAACAATCCAGACCTGTCAAGATTATCTCAGTGATAAGCACTGGCTTTATTTTAAAACTTCTTTATCACGATATTGTTAGATGAAGGTGAAGATTACGCCAAGAAGAGCGCATTTTTTTTTTGTTTACATCAATGAAAGGTAACATAACGTAAGAAGTCTGTTACGCACCTTCTTCTATTGAGATTTTTTTTTCTAGGGAATAAATTATTTTCCGTATTGTTGCTAAAAAGCACCCTTTATGTGTATTCGTTAGAACCACCTAATCAGTTTGAAACCCTTCACGCGGACTGAACAAACATGATAACTCACCCGTGTTACATAGTGCATTCTATCATATCTCGTAAATGACTACTTTTTCCGATGATTCTTATTTATACTCAAAACATAGGTTGGGGGAACTCGTTAGAACCGCGGTTCTAACGAGTACCCCCAACCTATGTCTTGGAACAGAAATAAACAAAATAATGTAAACCCCAGTTTTCTCTATATAAGGTGGGTTTCAGAGGGGTGTTCATTTCGCGGACTTGTTAGCCTGATGTACATATATAAACGCGGGCGGAGCTAAGAGCGAGGATTTTGGGTTAACCCCACATCTAAGAATAATTTTGAATGGCCGTTCCAAGGCAGTATACCTGTTGTGTTTTTTTATTGACCTTGTCTTGGTATGTATGCCCCGGTTATATGCCTTTTGACTTTTTGTTTAGGCTAGGAAACTGGTTGTTTCATATACATGTAACGCTGAAAACTGTTGCTTTACTGTGCGTCTTTCTTTCCCTTGAACGGAAGGTGAAAGGTTATGTTTGCATGTATCGATTCCAGACTAATGCCTACTCTTCTACTTACAATTTTTATACTTTGATTACTCAAAAAAGCTTTGAATGGCAATCGTCAAAAATCGAAAATCAATACAAATACCCTATATATTCATTCTAAGACACCAAAGGGGAAAAAGTTCCTACCTCAAGAAACGTCACCGTAATTAAAAAGTCAACCCATAAATGCCAAAACGACTATCCAGAATAAAAAAGAAATTAGCAGTACATACCTGCAAAGACAAACAATGGCAAAATAAACCACAACAAAAGTCCCGCCTTGGAACGGTCAGTAAAATGTTAACTGGGGATAGGGCAGGGGGCTCAGATAGATTCTGTCGCGGTTCTTCTGTCGCGTTTTATTTTTGTTATGGTTTGTTAGCTCCACTGGCCGAAGGCCAGCGGGGCTATTGTCATGGCCCTGTGTCCGTCGTGCGTCCGTGCGTCAGTGCGTCCGTGCGTCCGTGCGTTAACTTTTTTCTTTAAACATCTTCTCCTCCTAAACTACTGGGCCAATTGTAACCAAACTTCACAGGAATGTTCCTTACATAGTCCTCTTCTAAATTCCTTCAAAGAATTTTGTTACACCCAGAACTCTGGTTACCATGGCAACAAAACCACAAAAAATAAAAATCTTTAAAAATCTTCTCCTCCAAAACCACCTGTTGGATTTCATTTTTATTTTGCATGAATGTTCCTTGGGTGGACCTCTTTCAGATTCCTTGAAGAAATTTTGATCCGACAAAAAACACGGCCGCCATGGGCGGGGCTTATTTTCCCTATTTAACATATAGTGTAATGCTAAAACATCTTCTCCTCCTAAACTACTGGGCCAATTGTAACCAAACTTCACAGGAATGTTCCTTACTTAGTCCTCTTCCAAATTCCTTCAAAGAATTTTGTTACACCCAGAACTCTGGTTGCCATGGCAACAAAACAACACAAAAAATTAAAAATCTTTAAAAATCTTCTCCTCCAAAACCACCTGTTGGATTTCATTGTTATTTTGCATGAATGTTCCTTGGGTGGACCTCTTTCAGATTCCTTGAAGAAATTTTGATCCGACAAAAAAACATGGCCGCCATGGGCGGGGCTTATTTTCCCTATTTAACATATAGTGTAATGCTAAAACATCTTCTCCTCCTAAACTACTGGGCCAATTGTAACCAAACTTCACAGGAATGTTCCTTACTTAGTCCTCTTCTAAATTCCTTCAAAGAATTTTGTTATACCCAGAACTCTGGTTGCCATGGCAACAAAACCACACAAAAAATTAAAAATCTTTAAAAATCTTCTGCTCCAAAACCGCTTGTTGGATTTCATTTTTATTTTGCATGAATGTTCCTTGGGCGGACCTCTTTCAGATTACTTGAAGAAATTTTGATCCGACAAAAAACATGGCCGCCATGGGCGGGGCTTATTTTCCCTATTTAACATATAGTGTAATGCTAAAACATCTTCTCCTCCTAAACTACTGGGCCAATTGTAACCAAACTTCACAGGAATGTTCCTTACTTAGTCCTCTTCCAAATTCCTTCGTAGTGACGAGGTGAGCTTATGGGATCACTTTTCGTCCGTCGTCTGTGCATCTGTGCATCCGTGCGTCCGTAAACAATTTCTTTAAACGACATCTCCTCCTGAACCACTGATCGGATTTTGACCAAACTTCACAGGAATGATCCTTAGGTGGTCCCCTTTCAGAGTTGTTCAAATGGTTCCGGTCTGTTGCACATCTAGGTCACAGGAGCCAAAAATAGATTTTTTTTCATCAAAAACTTAAAAAATCTTCTTCTCTGAAACCACAAGGCCCAGGTCTTTGATATTTGGTATGAAGCTTCATCTAGTGGACCCCTACCAAGATTGTTCAAATTATAGTGCTGGGGCCAAAAATACCCCGGCTCCGGGGCCCTTTGGTTTTACATGGGCTTATATAGGGAAAATCTTTAAAAATCTTCTTCTCTGAAACCGTAAGGCCCAGGTCTTTGATATTTGGTATGAAGCTTCATCTAGTGGACCCCTACCAAGATTGTTCAAATTATAGTGCTGGGGCCAAAAATGCCCCCGCTCCGGGGCCCCATGGTTTTACATGGGCTTATATAGGGAAAATCTTTAAAAATCTTCTTCTCTGAAACCGCAAGGCCCAGGTCTTTGATATTTGGTATGAAGCTTCATCTAGTGGACCCCTACCAAGATTGTTCAAATTATAGTGCTGGGGCCAAAAATGTGCCCGCTCTGGGGCCCTTTGGTTTTTCATGGGCTTATATAGGGAAAATCTTTAAAAATCTTCTTCTCTGAAACCTTAAGGCCCAGGTCTTTGATATTTGGTATGAAGCTTCATCTAGTGGACCCCTACCAAGATTGTTCAAATTATAGTGCTGGGGCCAAAAATGCCCCCGCCCTGGGGCCCCTTGGTTTTACATGGGCTTATATAGGGAAAATCTTTAAAAATCTTCTTCTCTGAAACCTCAAGGCCCAGGTCTTTGATATTTGGTATGAAGCTTCATCTAGTGGACCCCTACCAAGATTGTTCAAATTATAGTGCTGGGGCCAAAAATGCCCCCGCTCCCAGGCCCTTTGGTTTTACATGGGCTTATATAGGGAAGATCTTTAAAAATCTTCTTCCCTGAAACCGTAAGGCCCAGGTCTTTGATATTTGGTGTGAAGCTTCATCTAGTGCACCTCTATCAAGATTGTTTAAATTATGGCCCTTCTTCTCTGAAACCACAAGGCCTAGGTGTTTTATATTTGGTATGAAGCTTCTTCTTAAGGCCCCCTACCAAGATTATTCAAATTATAGTGCTGGAGCCAAAAATGCCCCCGCCCCGGGGCCCTTTGGTTTTACATAGGCTTATATAGGGATAATCTTTAAAAATCTTCTTTTCTGAAACCGCAAGGCCCAGGACTTTGATATGTGGTCTGAAGCTTCATCTAATGGACCTCTACCAAGATTGTTCAAATTATAGCCCTGGGGCCAAAAATTCCCCGCCCCGGGGCCCTATGGTTTTACATAGACTAATATAGGGAAAATCTTTAAAAGTCTTCTTCTCTGAAACCACAAGGCCTGGGTCTTCGATAGTTGGTATGAAGCTGCATCTAGTGGACCTCTATCAATATTATTCAAATTATAGCACTGAGACCAAAAATGTCCCCACTCTGGGGCTCTTTGGTTTTACATAGACTTATATAGGGAAATCTTTAAAAATCTTCTTCTCTGAAACTGCAAGGCCCAGGCCTTTAATATTTGGTATGGAGCTTTATCTAGTGGACCTCTACCAATATTGTTCAAGGTATAGCCCTGGGGCCACAAATGCCCCCACCCCGGAGCCCTTTGGTTTTACATAGATTTATATAGCCCAGGGGCCATTTGGTTTTGCATAGGCTTATGTAGGTAATATCTTTAAAAAAAATCTTCTTCTCTGAAACCGCAAGGCCCAGGTCTTTGATATTTTATGTGTAGCTTCATCTAGTGGACCTTTGCCAAGATTGTTTAAATTATAGCCTTTGTTGATGTTTGGTATGAAGCTTCACCTTTAAGACCTCCCTCAACATTATGCACATTAAAGCCCTGGGGCCAATAATGGCCCTCTCTGGGGCCCACTTGTTACACTAATGATCAGGTGAGCGATCCAGGGCCATCATGGCCCTCTTGTTTTTTTACCCATTGCATGCGGGAAAACCCTAAATGGGTACATTGACAAACAGTACTGGCCCAGATCAGACCCCACAGAACACCGTGTCTGATCAGGGCCTGCACTATTTGCTAACAGAATTTTCCATCAAAAATAGAAAAAATAGGCCTGACACCCCTTATATGACAAATGGACTGGTCCAACATATAGCAATAGAAGAGTTCACTAGTATACAATTGGTTAATGTAATAAATATGACAATTGTCTGAAGTTGGCCGGTGGAGCGACAGGCCCTCTTGGGCCTCTTGTATTAAAGTGTATTTGTCGCTTATATGTTTTGTTTTGGATAGCCAGTTGGCTATTTTGTGGGAAAGTAACTGTCCTTTTGATGTAACTGTCCGCCATTGATGTTCCTTTAAGGGTGTAGTTATTTCATGTTTGTGATTCTTTCCCTTTGGTGTCTCTGATGGGAGCTGTGTGTTAATTGTATCGATTCCTGGTCATTGCCTTCACTTCTAATTTACGTTGCCCCATGCCTTGCCCTTTGTTCTTCTGTGGTACAGACAACTAAGATCAGAATCAGAATTGTTACTGGCGACACGTCAAATGACATTAATACACCAGGGCCCAGTTGTTCAAAACTAACGACGTCGTTAGTTAACGTATCGTTAAAACTTTGATCATTAGTTATGGCAAATATGCTGAAATTTTTGCTGAAAAAATGAGAGCAGCTTTTGCGTACGCAAAAGCTGCTCACATTTTGTCAGCAAAAATACCAAAATGTGTGATATTGTACTTCCTAGAACAGTTAACAATATGACCACTAACGAGCTCGTTAAGCTAACGATGCTTTGAACAACTGGCCCCAGGAGTTCATTCCGCTTAAAGGGTTTCTACGTCATCAGTCCATTATCTCCGAAAACATAAAAATCAAACGTATACAGAGATGAAAAAATGATGACAACTCGACAGCACGAACTAAATGAAATGCAGAAGCGAAAACAAAATCAATAGATGGAATCCGACTACATGTGATTTTAGCGTCCCCTAACAAAGAAGCGGTTGCTGATGAAAACCTAATATCTAAGAATTTTGGGATATCACGTAGCTAACAGTATTTGGGCTCATCTGTGTTTATGGATTTTTTATCATATGTCGTCCCGTCTGAGACTGTAATAACGCCATGTAATAAATTCGATAATCCACTAGTGGATTAAATATGCAAATACGTTAGATAAGCCCCGTAACATTACATGTACGACGCCCTTAACGAAGTCGCGTTTACTAATTGCGGAATATTTACATTTTTGTTAAACAATCGTGAATAAAATGCGTTTTTAATGTCATATGATATATAGAATCTTGCATTTGTGCTCATGTATCATTGAACTTATTAAACTCGTTGAAGATAACCTCGCGTGTATCCTTTTCCCTCAACTCGTTTAATAAATTCAATAATACATGAACATTCATGTAAGATCTTCTAAATAGTCAATACCCAGCCAGCAAAGAATATCGGGTCACTGTTTTGCCGATAGTGTGTCAACGTCGTATCGCTGTTGGCCCGCCATTGGCCCACTGATTTGTGCTAGCTTGGTAGCACTTTTGCATTTTGTCACTCACGACTCACAATGTTGCATTAAGTGACAATATACACATAACTATTTATATTAAAAAAAACTTTATAAAATACGCATTCTTTTTAAATTACTTATTTAGTCAGATTTAGAATTTGTAGTTAAATGCATGTGTCGCATAGGTGGTTTTAAATTCCCCTCGATTCTCTCATTAACATCAAAGACAAGTAAGAAAAGATTACTCAGAAAATGTCACAAACAAACCGCAAAATAATAAAGACCGAATGATGCGGAGGTTCACGTGAGCATGAGTGCACACGGACGAATACAAACAAATACGGATTAAAGCAAGTTTATTTTGATCATTTGTGTTCAAAACATTGATTGTGGGACAACCCATTAACAATCTATGTTTAGAATATCAAACATTTGCGTCTGTAAAATGGAAGTGGAGGCAATGATCAGGAATCGATACAATCAACTCACAGCTCCTATCAGAGACATCAAAGGGAAAGCCACACAAACATGAAACAACAGACCCTAATGGAAACACCAACAGCGGAAAGCCAAAAGGACAGTTACTTTCCCACAAAATGGCCAATAGGCTATCCAAAGTAAAATAACATAAGCGACACAAACAGCCAAAGACAAACCATAACAAAAATAAACCGCGACAGAAGAACCGCCTTGGAATGGTCAGCGGAAACGAATTCCACTGGGGGTCTTTAATCGATTTAACGTGGCCACAGTCCTCGCCCTTACTGCCGTCGTGATTTAGACAAATAATTTGTTCAGTCCGCATGAAGGCCTCCTAACTCATGAGTGCAGCATCTCCGTGAACACAGATAATCAAACAACCACAGAGATGAAACAACGGCGAGGACTCGACAGCAAGAAACCACTGAAATGCTTGAGCAAAAGAAAACTAACAGTTAGACTCCGATGGACCCGATCAGAGATAGAGCATCAGGCACCAACCAACATTGCCTTGAATAAGATCTCTCTAATAATAAGGCTTTACGTTGGAACCGTCATAGAATCTGAGGCCTGACCCACCGGCGTGCAATTAAAGAGGGAAGCAAAGTTGTCAACCGTGAATGGGTTAACTACCATTCATGCAGTCTGTCGTATAACATTTATGTTGTACCCAATCTTTTTATATCGAAGAATGATTTTACGAAATTGGGTGCTGAAGTCCTTGCGGTTATATATTTTTCTGAATTTATATACTAAGTCACCATAAATTCGGGTTCCGATAGATCTTGTTGCAGAAGAGATTTAAGTCCAATATTGAATTTTGAAATTAAATCAGAATGACGTCTATAAAATTTTGAAAAGGCTTTGCGTAGTTTATGGTACCGATAACCCTGATTAAGAAGTTTAGCCGTTAACAATTTATTACGAGTGTTGAAGTCAGTTACGTGGCTACACGCTCTGGCAAATCGAATTAAATGCGAAATATAAACGCCATAGGATGGCGCACGAGGAACATCACCATACAACAAAGGAAAATTTACAATCTCAAAATCAAAATCATCGCGTTTATCATAAATTTTGCACGAGACACCCATCTACAATAGATAGATGTAAATCCAAAAACGGGGCCTCGGTATCAGAAGAATTTGCTTTATTTAACTGAAGTTCTGGGAGTGGGGGGGGGGGGGGGGGTAAATCTGACTGATCAAACCATCGAAATTCAATGATTCCAGACTGGTTTTCAGCAGAAAGGGACATCATGAAGTCTCTCTCATAACAAAACAAAAACAGATCAGCTACAAGTGGTGCGCAATTAGTACCAATCGGAATACCCACAACTTGTCTAAATAACTTAGTACCAAATCTTATGTAAATATTGTCAAGTAGGAAGGTGAGAGCTTAACACTTTCTGACATGACCATAAAGTATAATTTTTATGCTCTTCAGAAGTGAAAAAAGCATTTCTTACATTAAATGCAAGATAGAGGGAGTCTTCTCTATGAAATATCCATTCAATTAAATCATTAAGTTTTTCTTTTATAAGATTATGAGGAGTGAGTGAGTGAGTTTTAGTTTTACGTCCCACCAACAGCTAAGGTCATACGGAGACGGGAAAGATTATGAGGAAGTGTAGTGTAAAGGGTGGAAAAATCATAAGAAGACAGACGTAAGGAACGAAAACGTCTGGATTTCAATTTATTTAAAACTTCATTAGAATTGTTATAGATCAAAACAGATTTCTACCTGATCTTTCGAAGACTTTGTCGCAATATTTTATCACATGTTTTTGATGGCAGTAAAACATGAAGTTAATGGTTTGGAGAGTTCAGTGGTGGTACAAGAGCTTTAATTTGCAATAAACCGTGCTTTGAATGGTCTTTTATGAAGTTTAGGTAATCAATAAGTTGCTAGATATGTAGATGTGAAAGACGTTATGATATATGAAGCACACGAGAACACTGTTGTGTCATTATACAGACAGAAAGAGCGAGAGAGATAAGAATCGAGTATGAGAAACAACACATGTCCGGTTTCAGAGACACATGAGCCATTTAGACACCGCAACTGAGCGTTCGTCTTGGCAAGATTAGTAAAATTTAGTCGGATTCTGACTTAGCTATCCATGTACTTGGTTTATGTTTTCTCGGTACCATGTATTCTTTGGATCAGGGTGTTGGAGTGAAGACTCGGGTCATATTTTGAAGTTGCATTAGCTGTTATTATATCAGTACGCTTAAGGTCATACTGACCCTGTTAGTGTGCCAAACCTATGGTGTACGTCGCAGGCTTATACACACATGGTTTTCCCAGTATATTGTGCACTCTCTTGGAAGAAACGGAAACTACGTTTCTTGAATCAGCGAAAGAGAATGTAGTCGTCGAGAAACGATGTCGCCCGGCATTGTTCGGATCGAAAGGACCAGAGGCATGTCCGACTTAAGTAGCTGTTTTCGGTACGTACTGATACAAAACAACACGGAGCAAAAAATGATAAACTCAACCTGGCTTTTAAACAGGGGAAACACTTCTTCATGAACTGTCTTAATATAAAAGTACATATGGTGACTTCATTGTCATCAAGCGTTTAGGGAGTGAACAAAACTTTATACTATAATGTTATTAATCAAGTAATTTCGTATTGGCCCAGTTACAGGTCCTAGGTCTGCTGTATTGTTGTGTAAAACGTGAAAATTAATAAAATTGTCATTAATCAAGTAAGGCCGAGGCCAATACAGCTGACCGAGGACCTGTAACTGGGCCAATACGAAATTACTTGATTAATGACACTTTTATTAATTGACGCAATTAAAAACATGATTTATGATTTTTTAATATTGGTTGACCTTGTGTAATATAGGATAATCAATTAATAACAGAAACTATTGCCTAGTTTCTAGTATTCAAGTACTTAAAATACATGTATTGGCTACACTTCTAATTTAACAAAAAGTTTTTACATTAAGTATGATGCTCAGATTGTCAAACAAACACAGGCTGAAAAAATTCTAGTGAAAAAAAGCATTTCTTTCATTACATGCAAGATGGAGGAAATCTTCTCTATGGAATGTCCATTCAATGAAATCATTCAGTTTTTTTCTTTTTATAAGATTACGAGGTAGTGTTGTTAAACGTGGAAAAATCATACATATACGTTGACAGACTAAATGCACAAAAATGCCTTAAAACCTAATTAAAATCTATAAAAACCAAAACAGATTTCTTTCCCGGCGTCTTACTGTTTTTTTTTTTTTTTGCACAATATTTTCATTTATTTCATGCTGTCGAGTCCTCATCGTTCTCTGTAGTCGTTCGATTGTTGTATTCTCGGAGATGTTGCACGGGTGAGGTAGAAAGCAGAATTCCTTTATGCAGACTGAAGGAATTATGTGTCTTGCACACCAGACAAGGAAATCCGTGATTTTAACCCGGGACAGAAATTTACGTTCTGACCCTGGTGTTCTGACCAAGGCAACAAACATAAATGCGCTTCAATTCTATTCAACTGAGGGAACTACTTCCGCACTACTTTTATTTTGTAAACAATATACATGTGCGAGCTGTCAAAACTAACCGGAGGTGTTGTGCAAGAAAAAGAATCCAATATGGGGTGCTGTTGTAGATGGGCGTTGCCAACCCTCGGGATGACCGTGCTGAGCGGAACCTCGGCGTAGCCGAGGTTCCGCTCAGCACGGTCATCCCGAGGGTTGGAAACGCTCATCTACAACAGCACCCCATATCAGATTCTTATAGTCTAAACCACGACAGTACCAAGGGCGAGGATTGTGGCCGCGTGGGGTCGATTAAAAACCCTCCCCAGTAAATACTGTTTTACTGACCGTTCCAAGACGGTTCTTTTGTCGTGCTTTATATTTTTGTAGTTCGTCTTTGCATGTGTGTGTTACTGATATCTTTTCAGTTTTGGATAGCCGTAAGGCCATTTTGTTGGAAAGTAAATTTACTGTCCTTTTGGCTTTCCGCTTGTGATGTTTTCATTATATAGAGGAGCTTACACGAGTGGTCATTTCATATGAAATTTATGAAACGAGCCTTCGGCGAGTTTCATAAATTTCATTTGAAATAACCACGAGTGTAAGATTCTGTTTATCATATGGCCACTTTAAATTGAGTTTATCGCCCTTAAATTTGCCACAAAAATTGCATGGTTGACAGGAACGTCGACATGACGTAACTTAATCCCGCCATAGTGTTATTACACGTGTAGTCATACGATATTTTATTACACGACGTTGTCCACTGCTTGTCAACGACGTCATATGATAAAGTGGAGTTATTTCATGTTTGTGTTTCTTTTCCTTTGATGTCTTGGATGGGAGATGTGAGGTAAATATATCGATTCCCGATCACTGCCTTCACTGTTTTCTCCCTGATCTTTCAATTATTTTGTGTCAATATTTAATCACATTTTTGTTTTAATGGCAGCAAGACATGAAGTCAATAATTTAGAAAAGTCCGTAGTGGTACCAGAACTTGAATTTTCAATAAACTGTGCCTTTTTGGTCTTTTTTAAGTTTAGGTAACCAAAATAGCGTAGGATGCCTATCTTTGCCTTCTTAAACACATGCAGCAAACTTGGTAGCTGAATGATTATTAACCAGAGACATCTCTTCAGCCAAAGGCTCTAGTCCATAGACTTTTGTTCCAGCAAGTTCTTGCTCATTACGTAATCACGCCTACTTAAAGAGCATAAATAAGAATAAATTATGTATACCCCTGTAAACCTCTGTTTTACTATATAAAAGTGGGATTTAAGGGGTCCAAATATTATAGCGCGTTTTCCTGATGTGATGAATATTAAGGTAGTGAAGCCGTCAAACAACGACGACATTGTTTGCGGCCTTGTCTGTGGGAGCCAAACCATACGAGGGCTATTTGTAGCTGTACTGCGTAATAGTTTCGAACGTTTTGTGCATTTTCAAACATTTTATTACTTTGATGAGTCTTAATGGGCCGACACTGGCTAGTCTGCCTAAAATAAACTCAAACGTTTTCAGACTTCCAAGAGATCACTATTTCAGAACATTTTAAATTCGAAGACAATTGGTTATCCATTTAATATTGGATGACAAATGGCAAGAGTGAACCTAAAACCTGTAATCGAACCACTCGATAATCAGAAATGGTGTTCTGTTGCAGATGGGCATTTCCAACCCGATGGCATTGCTGAGCGGAACCGAGGCTACACCGAAGTTCCGCTCAGCATGGCCATCCCGAGGGTTGGAAATGCCCATCTACAGCAGAACACTATCTCTGATTCTTTTTCTTGCACAACACCACCAAATATCGTCATTTTACTTTATTTAAAGTTTTATTTTTCGCGCACATTACTTATATAATTTGCTTGGGTGAGACCATCAGGCTAAAACCACATATTTCTTTATCTGGTGTGCAAGCGCCCTTGATGCATTTCGTTATCGATTCAATTCACGGCAAAATTTGGTTATTAGACTGTACTGAAACAAACAATAGATAGGAAAAGCCAAACATCTTGTTTGCCATACCGCGAATAAACAATATCAGGAGGACAAATTTGTTTACGGGAAGAAAAATAAAATGTTACTGCGAAATTATCGTGATGTTTTGACATTCATCTGGGATTAACCTCATTTCTGGTCTTTCAGTCCATCCTTTGCCTCATGATTTCCGTAAGAACAGTGGAAATAACTTACGGTATAGTTTGAACAAATTGACCTGAGACTGGTGATATCTTTTACCATACTGAATGTATGCATTTATCTTTACCGTCTCCCGAAAATGGCGATATTGTTATTCAATACATAGAGGTCGGTAAATGGGTCGCAATTCACGAGATGCTGCCAAAATTTCCGAGAAGTTTACGAAAGTCGACGTATTTGGTGGTAATATTGACTAATTTATTCCTTGCATAAAGGCCGGTCTCATGTCATTTTTTTCGAACTATATACATCATGTTAACGAGTCCATGTAATGGATGCCTCCTCTAAACCCTACTTTATATTGAGAAATCTGGGGTTTACGGGGGTATTCATTGTTATTTGTTTATTTCTGTTCCAATACATAGGTTGTGGGTACTCGTTAGAACCGCCTCATTGGGGCGGTTCTAACGAGCACCTACAACATATGTTTGCATTATAAAAATACCACAGATTTTCATTAGAAAAGATAAAAAAATGCACTATATCTTACGGGTGTGTTATCATAATGGTCATTTATCCTTTAATGACGATCAGAATAACCCAACCTTATAGCTTAAGGTTTGTCCATTTACATGTACAATATAAGGGTGCCAGGTGTTGGATTTTGATTTTAGGTTTAACGTCCCGCCGACGTTATTTAATTCATTTTGGAGACGTTGCTTCCAAATTCGTGGAGGTTTTACTCCATACTGAGATGAAATAATATCTCAAGCCCTGCCGCCCATGGAAACCAATACTGTTTATATGCATGGACGGTCCGACTCGCACCACTTTGGGTCTAGTTATTTTCCCTGTAAACAGGTTTTGACATTTCATGCAAATTGTGGCCCCCGCCAGTTGGAGATTGGAGAAATAGATTAAGCTACATGATGTTTCCAAGCAGAGCTTAAACCAACCGCACATGGGTACTAGTAAACCGCTTAGGTCTAAAATGGAAGTGAAGGCAATGGTATTATCCAACATCAGAGACACCAAAGGGAAAGAAACTTGAACATGAAATAACTTAACCCTAAAAAGACATCACACGCGGAAAGACAAAATGACACAGTCCTTGCCCTTGGTTCTGTCGTGGTCTAGACAAACACTCAAGACGATTTTCTGCATCTAAGTCATCAGTGCTACATCTCCGAGAACATAAAATTCGAACGACTACAGAGATGAAACAATGATGAGTGTTCGAATGCATGAAATAACGGTAATACTGGAGCAAAAGAAAACAGCAGTTAGACTCCGGTGGTCCCGACCAGATACAGCATCAGGTTCCAACCGGCATTACCAAAATAGAAGGCAATGATCAGGAATCGATACAATTAACCCACAGCTTCCATCAGAGACACCAAAGGGAAAGAAGCACAAACGTGAAATAACTAGACCCTAATTGAAACATCAATAGCGGAAAGACAAACGGACAGTTACTTTCCCACAAAATGGCCAATTGGTATAAGCGATACACTCACTCAAAAACAAACCACGGCCCCCGCCCATAGGGGCTGAAAGAAATATATGGACTGCATGATGCTTCCACGCAGAACTGAAGCCGGCCCGCATACTAGTACTGGTAAACGCTTAGAGGATCTAAGCCTGTCCAGGAACCGCGGTGCGAGGCGGACCGTCCATGCTAATAAACCCTATTGGTTTCATTGGGCGACAGGGATTGAGCTGTCATTTCATCTCAATGTCGGATAAAAGTCCCACAAAATTGGAAGCAACGTCTCCAAAAGACCTTTACAGTGTTGACGGGGACGTTAAACCTCAAATCAAACAAAACAAAAAACAAAAGACAAACCACAAAAAACTAAACCGCGACAGAAGAACCGCATTGGAACGGTCAGTGAAACGAATTAAGTAAGCCTTTATAGAATCTGAGGCTTGATCCGCCGGCGTGCAATTAAAGAGGGAAACCTGCCCAGGCAAAGTGGTGCGAGTCAGACCGTCCACGTATATTAAATCTTGAGATTTCATTTAATCACAGTGTCGGATAAATATTCCACAAAATAGGAAACAAAGTCTTCAAAATGACCCAAATAGAATTGACGGGGACGTTAAACCTAAAAAACAAACATATACAATCATTCAAATTGTCTCAAATGGAGAATATTTTCATGAAATGTCAATATGTTGTCTTGAAAAAAAAAAAAAAAAAAAACAACAAAAGATGTATTTTAAGGAGAATGGGAACACCTTCAGGAGGGGCAACTACTGCAAAAGTATTTTTGTCGACCTTGTCAATAGGGGTCAACTCTAAAAAGAACGGATTTGCTCAGGTGCTTTAAGAGTAGACCCTTTTTCAGTAGGACAGGGCTTATAGAAAAGCGGACAGGAATACAAAAATGATGTCTCCCTTTGAAAAAACGGCGGAAAAGTCTGCCAGGTGCTCCCATTCCCCTTAAAATGGTTTATGCTGCATTTTTTTCACAAGAGCGGTAAGAAACTATTGACGTCGCAGAATGCAGAGTCTCAGTGAACTGGTATCCACTGTTTGACGGTGTTCTATGGAAATATGGGTTAATGTGAGGTTTATAACGTCTCCCCGTACATCAACCATAGTGCAGTTTATATTTTACTTTTGGTCCTTTGAGATCAGCGAGAATATTCTGAGAAATCAGAAATAAATTAGTGGTTTAGACTCATATTCTAGACAGACTTTTAATTATTTGGACCCCATTTTGATTTATATCAGTCTTTGAATCGACTGCCTATTCGAAATTCGCAAAATTGCAGTATGTTTCCTCTTCCTCTGGCTTTCTTTGCCGGATCATTACAGGGTCACTGTTGAGGCTTTATTAGCCGAAACTACGTAGTATGACCCATTTTCTTTCTTATGAATGTTTTCATTTCTCTTAAAGGAACTCATTTTTGATTTTTATTATAATGACTGTGTGTCGTGATTTGATGTGTAGTGCACTCTTATACTATGCGCTGTTGTGGTGATGAATGGAAACCTAGATGAGTATCGTCTACAAACATCGAATATATATATAGAATGCTATAATAGGTTGTCTCGACTATTAAAAGACTCATCATCCATGCTCAAAGCGCCGGTAACGAAAACCAGAATAAAACCGCACAGCTTTGTATGTGGAAAGGCCACGTTTGAACAGTCCTAAAGGTAGATTTATAAGATCTCAAACCCTGCCGCAAAATGAAATGTGCATGGACGGTTCGACTCGCACCACTTTGCCTGGGCAGGTTTAAACCTTCTTAGTAGTTTACCAGTACTCACGTGCGGTCAGTTTCAGCTCTGCGTGGAAGCACCATGTAGCAGGTGTATTTTAATCCTGGTACGTTCAGGAAACAAACAACAACAAAAAAAAACATGCGTTAGCCATTACCACTCTCAAACTTCATGAAAGACCATACACAACACGGTTTATTTCACATTCAAGTTCTTGTACCACCACTGAACTTTCCAATTTATTAACTTCATGTTTTACTGCCATTAAAATATGTGATTAAATATTGCGAAAAAGTCTTTGAAAGATCATTGAGAAAATTAAAAAGAGAAACGAACAGGAACTGATACAACCAGATTCCAAATTCTTCCCACAATATCACAGAAATCTGTTTTGGTTTATAAAAATAAAAATTCTAATGAAGTTTTAGATACATCGATGTTTTCGTGCTTCCTCATAGCCTGATAAAAGAAAAACTTAATGATTTAAATGAATGGACATTTCATAGGGAAGATTCCGAATGTAGGAAATGTTTTTCCACTTCTGAAGAGCATAAAAATTATACTTTAAGGTCATGTCAGAAAGTGTGTGAAGCTCTCACCTTTCTACTTGACAATGTTTACATAAGATTTGGTACTAAGTTATTTAGACAAATTGTGGGCATTCCGATCGGTACGAATTGTGCACCCCTTGTGTCCGATCTGTTCTTGTTTTGTAATGAAAGAGACTTCATGATGTCCCTTTTCGTTGAAAACCAATCTGAAATCATTAAATATTGAAGAAAAGGCAATGATCATGAATCAATACAATTAACCCACAGCTCCCAGCAGTGACACCAAAGGGAAAGAAACACAAACATGAAATAACTAGACCCTATTGGAAACATCAATAGCGGAAGCCATTAGCTCGACTTCTAGATAATTGCCTGATTAAATATTGACAATACCGATCAGTCAAATTTAATACCCAGAACTTCATTTAAATGAAGCAAATACTTCTGATACCGATGCCCCGTTTTTGATTTTACATCTATCTATTGTAGGTGGGTTTGTTTCCTGCAAAATTTATGATAAACGCGATGCTTTTCATTTTGCGATTGTAAATTTTCCTTTCTTGGATGGTGATGTTCCTCGTTCGACATCCTATGGCATTTATATTTCGCAATTAATTCGATTTTCTAGTCATATAACTGACTTCAAACCTCGTAATAAAATTGTTAACGGCTTAACTTCTTAATCAGGGTTATCGGTATCATAAACTACACAAAGCCTTTTCTAAATTTGATAGACGTCATTCCGATTTAATTTAAAAATTCAATGTTGGACTTAAATCGCTTCTGCAAAAAGATCTTACGGAACCCGAATTTTATGGTGACTTAGTGTATAAATTCAGAAAATATATTCTTGCAAAGACTTCTGCACCCAATTTTGAAAAATCATTTTTCGATATAAAAAGTAGAAGTAAAACAAAGATCAGGACTCGATACAATTAACTTACTCCACCTGGGTACAACATAGTTGTTATACGGCAGACTGCATGCATGGTAGCAAACCCAATCGCGGTTGACAACTTTGCTTCCCTCTTTAATTGCACGCTGGTGGGCCAGGCCTCATATTTAATGATCGTTCAAGCGTGACGGCTTACTGAGAATTAGAATTCAATATTATGTAATGTTGGTTGGTGCCTGATACTCTTTCTCTGGTCGGGCCCATCGGAGTCTAACTGTTGGTTTTCTTTTGCTCCAGCACTTCAGTGGTTTCTTGCTGACGAGTCCTCACCGTTGTTTCATCTCTGTGGTTGTTTGATATTTGTGTTCTCGGAGATGTTGCACTGATGAGTTAGGAGGCCTTCATGCGGACTGAACAAATTATTTGTCTAAATCGAGACGGAAGGAAGGGCGAGGATTGCGGCCGCGTTAAATCGATTTCAGACCCCCCCCGCCCCCCCCCCCCCCTCCCGGGAAATTCTTTTCACTGACCGTTCCAAGGCGGTTCTTCTGTCGCGGTTTATTTTTGTTATGGTTTGTCTTGGAGTGTATCGTTTATATCTTTTTTGTTTTGGATAGCCAATAGGCCGTGTTGGGGTTAAGTAACTGTCATTTGGGCTTAACTCTATAATTGATGTTTCAATTAGTGTCTAGTCATTTCATGTTTGTGTGTCTTTTCTTGTGTCTCTGATGGGAGCTGTGAGTTAATTGTGTCGATTCCTGATCATTGCCTTCGCTTCTTTTTTAATATAGGAAGTGCATGTATATCCCTTAATATATTTTTTCATTTCTGTGAATCCTAGAATGTAACTTGATTCGAGTAACAAAGCATCAGTGTTTGAGTGACACAAGTAGACCGAGGTCTTCAAGCTAAAGAGAAATTGTAATTTCCAAGAAGTATTATTTCTTCACAGTGCAAACAAATTACATTGGCTGTATTGCTTGTATAAGAAGGTTAGGTCAGTTACATGTTTACAAATACTGACCAATCTCTAAAATAACTTTGATGAAGTAGATGGAAGAGTAAAGATGTCAAATTCGAACCTATGCATTATTAGAGTTGTATAATTAATGCACACGCAGTCCTTTTTCGCAATTTAGCCAGGGTCTATATCTAGTTGCATCATGTTAAATAGCCTGTGAAAGGCACACCCTAAACCCTACCTTGACGTCACGTGTGACTCTGTGTTCTTTCATATCTCCATGGACCAAAACAGTTATTTTTACTGATGAAAACTTGTGATACACGTATTTTTGTGACACGAACTTTGCATTGACATAATTTTTCATTAGGCACTATATCCGCAGTTACGTGCATTACATGCACCAATACTTACCCAATTCTGTTTACATACATGTACAAGTAGTTCTTGAAATGCACAAGTAGTTCTTGCTATGCTAAAAGGTTCTAACTTGAACAGTTTTGTTACAAGGAAATTTGTATGAATAAGTAAATTATATGTTCATCTAGTGAATTTAAATAGTTCTGGCTGCAGAAATTAACTCAGATGCTACATGAAGTAAATAGGGTCCCGCCCATCCGAGTAGGAGAAATAGATTGGGGTGAACGATGCTTCAACGCAGAGATGAAGCCGAGTACTGGTGAACCACTTAGAGTGTCTAAAATAGTAGTGAAGGCAATGATCAGGAATCGATACAATTAACCCAAAGCTCTTATCAGAGTTACCAAAGCCAGCCCAGGCAAAATGGTGCGAGTCGGACCGTCCTTTCTTATATAACCTTTTGATTTGTTTGGGAGGCAGGGCTTGAGATGTCATTTCATCACAATGTCTGGTAAAAGTCCCACAAAATCGGAAGCAACGTCCCTAAAGTGCCCAAATAGTGTTGATGGCGACGTAAAACCTCAACGAAAACACAACCAAATCTAGATCTATTAGTTTGCTGCGGACAAGGATTTGGTGCATAAATCTGGACCTGCAAAGAGCACCTTTTATGTGCCGACTCAAATGGTTTCTGAAGACCGAGAAACATTTTCCACGCTCTGAGCTAAATAGCAGACGATAATTTTCTTTTAATTTTCTTCTTTCCCCCAAAATCAGGATTAGACATCTCCATAGGAGACAATTTGCATGAGATGTCAAATCCTGTTTTCTTGGAAAAATAAGAAAACTATGTCAAAATCACGTCCGCTGAAAAACCAACCCAGCATGAAGAGCGTTAACTGTGATGTTTACGGTCCCCGCCCAACGGAGCTTGAAGAAATAGATGGTCTGCATGATGCTTCCACACAGAGCTGAAACCGACTGCACATGAGTACTGGTAACCGTTCAAAGGACCTCAGACTGTCTAGACAAGGCGGTACGAGTAGGACCGTCCATGCATATAAAACCCTATTGGTTTCATTGGGTGAGAGGGATTGAGATGTCGTTTCATCTCAGTGTCGTGTAAAAGTCCCATAAAATTGGCAGCAATGTCTCGAAAATGACCTATACATGAACAGTGATGACGGGGACGTTAAACCACAAATCAAACAAATAATAATAATAATAATAATAATAAAAACAAGCAGCGAGGTGTATGACTGTCTCTGAATGACATGTATAAGAAATTTGTCAAGTTTAATAAAAGGTGTCAACCAAACTAAGACAAATGTTGCAGTTCCCAGTGCTTCTACACGAATTTTTATTTTGGTTTGGTTTATTTATTTTTTGTTATTTAGGTTTTAATTCTGGACAAAACATTTTACATAGTATCACACTAACACACGCATGATTAAGCAGTATGTACATTTAACTATCAATCAGCCTGACATATCAAGTACTTTTGTAGATATACAAATATCAGTAGGCATAGGCCCTTTCTATATTATCTCACTTATATCGAGGCGATCTATAATCAGAGGTGGGCGAAAACTGGGGTAACCGGAGAAAACTTATGACCTTCCGTTGCAGATCTTGGCGTCTTACATGTGACCCGAGGGAGGCTTGAGGCACAGCCTAATGATTAAGTGTCAGCGCTCTTACCCACCAGCCACGGAGATCTGTCCACGAGACGTGATCACACTTTTTTCTGACACTGCGAGTCAATACAGTCAACCCTCTTTATACCGACAATCGATAAAACAACAGAACTCAAAATTATAACGACGATTTCAATGAAACGAATCCTTACCTAAAATTGAATCGGATTAATGGTAAAATTCAAGAATATTGTAATTATTTAATACTCTAAATAAAAGTGGAGGCAATGAATCAGGAATCGGTACAATCAACCCACAGCTCCCATCAGAGACACCAAAGGGAAAGAAACACAAACATGAAACAACAGACCTAATGGAAACATCAATAGCGGAAAGCCAAAAGGACACTTACTTTCCCACAAAATGGCCAATAGGCTATCCAAAATAAAATAATAAAAGCGACACAAACACCCAAAGACAAACCATAACAACAACAACAAAAAAAAAAAAAAAAAAAAAAACCGCGACAGAAGAACCGCCTTGGAACGGTCAGCGGATACGAATTCCACTGGGGGGCTTTAATCGATTTGAAGTGGCCACAATCTTCGCCCCTTACTTCCGTCGCAATTTAGACAAATAATTTGTTCAGTCCGCATGAAGGTCTCCTAACTCATCAGTGCAACATCTCCGTGAACACAAATAATCAAACAACCACAGAGAAGAAACAACAGTGAGGATTAGACAGCAAGAAACCACTGAAATGCTGGAACAAAAGAAAACCAACTGTTAGACTCTGATGGACCCGACCAGAGATGGAGCTTCAGGCACCAACCAACATTACATTGAATTAGATCTCTCTAATTCTCAATAAGCCTTTACGCTGGAACCGCCATAGAATCTGAGGCCTTACCCACCGGCGTGCAATTAATGAGGGAAGCAAAGTTGTCAACCGTGATTGTGTTAACCACCATGCATGCAGTCTGTCGTATAGCATTTATGTTGTACCAAATCTTTTTATATCGAAGAATGATTTTACGTTTTACGAAATTGGGTGCTGAAGTCATTGCGGTGATATATGTTTTCTGAATTTATATACTAAGTCACCATAAAATTCGGGTTCCGATAGACCTTGTTGCAGAAGAGAGTCCAATATTGAATTTTGAAATTAAATCAGAATGACGTCTATAACATTTTGAGAAGGCTTTGCGTAGTTTATGGTACCGATAACCCTGATTAAGAAGTTTAGCCGTTAACAATTTAAAACGAGTGTTTAAGTCAGTTACCTGACTACACACTCTGGCAAATCGAATTAATTGCGAAATATAAACGCCATAGGATGGCGCACGAGGAACGTCACCATCCTAAAAAGGAAAATTTACAATCTCAAAATCAAAATCATCGCGTTTATCATAAATATTGCACGAAACAAACCCATCTACAATAGATAGATGTAAACCCCAAAACGGGGCCTCGGTATCAGACGTATTTGCTTTATTCAACTGAAGATCTGGGGGTATATTTGACTGATCAAACCATCGAAATAGGTATTATCAATATGTAATAAATCATCCGAATATCTAGAAGTGGTAAATCAAGAGGCAAATGTTAGGGATATTTGTTAGAATCGCCTCGACGAGAGGCGATTCTAACAAATATCCACAACATTTGTTGCTTGGAGTAATTAAGCGAGAAAATCCTCTTTACTCCTTATTGTGATTCTTTGTAACGGCTAAATCCTTATAACGGTACCAAACTAGGGAACAAATACTGTCGTTAAAACGAGGGTCCTCTGCATGAACACATACAAACCGGAGAAAATCGAACAGTTCTTTTACGAAAATCTGTAAAAAAATGTCTGTAAATAGTCATTTTTTTACGTGAAATCGCTATCGTCAAACGTTTGTCAATTCCATTTTTTACGCGTAATTGCTATGAACAAACGTTTGTCATTAGCCATTTCATTACGAAAGAACGTCTATACCAATGCATTGTAAATTTTACCGCCAAAAAGGGAAAATTTTAAGCTGAATTTTTTTTTTGATATTTTTCTTATTTCTGCTCAAAATATAGATTGTGGGTACACGTTAGAACCGCCTCGATGAGGCGGTTATAACGAGTACCCACATTCTATATTTCAGAGCAGAAATGGGAAAAATAAGATTTGCCCCTTTTAACCATTGTTTTACTGTATAAAACTGGGGTTAAAGGGGATCAAAATTATATGGGTTGGTTTTCGTAATGTTAAGTGAAATGGCTATTGACAAACGTTTCTCATTTGAATCGTCCTAAAATCAGCTAGAAATATTCAGCACGTGCGCTATACTGAAAAAAAATTTTCTTTCATAAATGTCTGTAATGTTCTTTTGAATTCTATGTTCGAAAAAAATAATTTGTTGGCATTCGACAGCTGATCTTGTTTGTCCAATACATTGTATTATGTACCGGTATTACATCACGATCGAATGCTGAGACAGGAACCGCCCACAGACTGATACTAAACGCGACATTTAAGGATGTGTCTGAGATTAGAAATCTGTTTTTCAGTTATTTAAAATGCTCATGATGCCATCATTTTAACAATTTCGTGACATAAGAAAAAGTGGAGCTTCCAGGGATGTACATGTACATTAATTTCCTTGTTTTGTGCTTAAAACCTGTATTGTGGGTAGCACCGCAGTCTATGTTTAGAACAGAAACAATAAATATATACAAATATTCGGGGGTGATTGGGTTAGGTAAAGGTGACGGGCATCTTGCGTCACTGGTACATCCAACTGATATTGGGTTACAGTTGGACAAGGCATTCTGTACTTACAACAGGTAAGGGTAGTGTGGGGGGGGGGCGTTTTTAATTCTTCTGTCTCTACAGGTCCATTCATTTTCCTCTTTCTCCTCTGTCCCTCACTTTCATTGCCTCTACTATCTCCTCCAGCTCTTTTCTCCCTTTCTCTGGGAGACGACACAAAATGACCCACAAGGGTTGACGTGTCGTTAATCCCAAATCAATCAATCAATCAATCAATCAATCAATCAATCAATCAATCAATCAATCAATCAATCAATCATCTAAAATGCTTCCTGTAGTTCTAGAGATAGGAAAGACGCCATCGTACATACGGGGGTGTTAGCGTAATATTTTCGATGTTAAATACTAGTAAATCCATTTTTGGTCCATTGTCGATCGTCACAAACTGACTTAACACAAGTAGCTCTTCAGTGCTGATGTCCACGTGACTATGACTAAATTATATGACATCCAGGTAACGGTCATCTATTGAAAACAGCCGCACTTTTGTTATCGCTGATAGGTCAGAGTGTTGTGAAAGAGGGTTATGAATAGGAGCTGGACCGAAAGCATGAGTTGGGTTTGGCAAACAGTGTAGACCTAGATCAGACGCCGCACAACGCGGCGTCTGATCAGGGTCTACATTGTTTGCTTACAGTAAAACTAAAAACTCTAATTTCCAGTTTAGGACCAGTTCCAAGCATAAACTCACAGAAAATCGACCCACTAGTGTTGCCAGTGCTTTGATTATTTTTTCAAATGTTTGTTTGTTTATTTGAGGTTTTAGATCCCCGTCAACACTGTATAGGTCATGTTGGAGACGTTGCTTCCAATTTTGTGGGACTTTTACCCGACAATGAGATGAAATGACATCTCAAGCCGTTTTGCCCAATGAAACCAGTAGGGGTTTTAAGCATGGACGGTCCGACTCGCACCGCTTTACCTGGGCAGGCTTAGATCCTCTAAGCGGTTTACCAGTTCTCGTGTGCAGTCGGTTTCAGCCCTGCGTGGAAGCATCATGCAGCCCATCTATCTTACATGCAGCCCATCTATTTCTTGAAGCCCTGATGGGCGGGGGCCTTTTTCAAATGTATAAAAGTATAAAGTACTTTATGCTCATTACAAATATCACTTTCCCCCATGTTTATCTCGGTTGTTCATATATCTGACTTGTTAATTAATATAAGGATCTTATATGGGTGTGAAGGGGGGGGGGGGGGGGGTGGGATCCGTCCCGAGGGTCACTGTTCGGCATAACGAGGCTTGCCTCGTCATCACGAAAACACACCTATATAATTTTGACCCCCTTTTATACAGTAAAACTGGGGTTTTCAGGGATATACATTATTTTTCTTATTTCTATTCAAAACTTAGATTGTGGGTACTGGTTAGAACCACCTTGTCGAGGCGTTCTAACGAGTATCCACAATCTATGCTTTAAGCAGAAATACGAAAAATAGCGAAAATTTTCATCTGATTTTTTTTTTTATTTTTCGGTGATAAAATTTACAGCGTGTTTTCATAATGGTGATGCAGTGATCCTGAGGGACGGATTTTTCTATTCACCCCTCACACCCATATAGGATTCTTTTTCTTGCATACCTTCCATTTGTGTGCGTGGATTTTTAATACTGAGGTCACTTCGGTTTCCGACGTCCGCCATATTGTGATTAGTGACGTCACGTTACGTGCTGTGACATCAACCTAAACGACGGCGCATATGAGGTCGTATTCAACCAGTGCATTCATCAAACGCGCGAGAATATTCGATTTTGGGTAAGACCTCCAGGGTTAGAACAGAATTTCTATCCCAAGCTAAAACTATGCATTTCCGTATTCGGTGTGCAAGAACAGATTTTCCAACGCATGTGAAGAACTTATCAAGCAGGCAATACCATGCTAGGGTATTGACGTTTGTCTAATCGTGAGTGACAGCGACCTTTTAATAACCTTGGCAATTTCTTATGATGCAGAAACAGCCATAAACATCACAATTAAATATAAACTTTCTCGGCCTTTAGAAACCATTTGAGTCGACACATGAAAATAGCGATCAATATTCCAAACTGGCATGCGCAGCAAACTAATTGGGCTTCTTGCACATCACAAAAACATGACTATATAATTTTGACCCTCTTAAACACCACTTTTATATGACAAAACTGGAGTTTACAGGGGTACAACTTATTTTCCATATTCCTGTTGAAAACATAGATTGAGGATACTCGTTAGAAAGGCCTCGCTGAGGCGGTTCTAACGAGTATCACAATCTAAACATAGATTGAGGGTACTCGTTAGAACAACATCGCTGAGGCAGTCCTAACGAGTATCACAATCTATGATGAAGCGATTCTAACGAGTTCCCACACTCTATGTTCTGAGCAGAAATATGAAAAATATCAGATTTGTTTTTGTCTGAAAATGTTCATTCTTTGGTGGCAAAAATTTCAATACATTTGAATAGGCGTGTTTTCGTAAGGATGGAGCTTATTCACGATCTGAGCCACATACATTAAAATTCCTATATAAAGGCCACCTTTGGAACTTTTCAAAAAGTGGTCTTAAAGACCACTTTTGAACAGTCTCAAAGATGTTCCCTGACCAGAGGAACACAAAGGCAGAAAACACAAAGAAAAATTAAGTGTACCCTTCAAAAAAAAGCTTTTTATAGCAGAATTAGTCCTAATTTTAAATGGTCTTAAAGACATTAATTCTTGATTATTGAGGACTATCATTTCATTACATAATATTATATAGCCCTTAGTGCTGACTGAAGAGAAGTCCTCTGTACTCAACAGGGGCCTTCTTTGGGAAAATTAATAGTTTACTTACTGTTGACTAGAGTATACATTATTGGTTTTCCCTTAAGTGCCTTAATCGAGGGATTCAACAAGCGCTACTAGTCGCCCCATTAAGGGCCGCCTTTGATCTGCTATACACAGTATATAACAAGGAGCTTATTCACGATCTGAGCCAAATACATTAAAACTCCAATATAAAGGCCACCTTTGGGACTTTTCAAAAGTGGTCTTAAAGACCACTTTTGAACAGTCCCAAAGGTGGTCCCTGACCAGAGGACATTGTAGGCAGAAAACACAAAGAAAAATTAAGTGTACCCTTCAAAATAAGCTTTTTATAGCAGAATTAGTCCTAATTTTAAGTGGTCTTAAAGACATTTATTCTTGATTATTGAGGACTATCATTTCATTACATAATATTATGTAGCCCTTAGTGCTGACTGAAGAGAAGTCCTCTGTACTCAACAGGGGCCTTCTTTGGGAAAATTAATAGTTTACTTACTGTTGACTAGAGTATACATTATTGATTTTCCCTTAAGTGCCTCAATCGAGGGATTCAACAAGCGCTACTAGTCGCCCCATTAAGGGCCGCCTTTGATCTGCTATAGACAGTATATAACAAGGGGCAATAAAACAATTATGAGCACACGATGTGTCCTACTGTTACAAGAATAAATGCCTTTAATAGCGGAATTTCACTGTATCTGCATAAAGCAAAAGGCCCTGTCTGAACTTCTTCCTGGTCGCCAAGGCGATAAGTAGCTTAGTCTCATTAGCAGGCTGATTTGATTCTATGAAAAGGGTCATATTCAATCTGTCCACCATTAGTTTGATTTAAAGCTTCTGCAAATGATTGTCTTGTTTGGTTGATTTGATGTTTAAAGTCCCCGTAAACACTATAAAGGTCATTTTGGAGACGTTGCTTCCTATTTTGTTTGACTTTTACCCGACATTTAGATGAAATGACATTTCAAGCCTGTCGTCCAATGAAACCAATAGGGTTTATACGCATGGGCGGTCCGACTCGCATCGCTTTTCCTTGGCAGGCTTACATACTCTAAGCGGTTTACCAGTACTCGTGTGCGGTTGGATTCAGCTCTGCGTGGAAGCATCGAGCAGATAATTTATTTCTTCAAGCCCTATGGGCGGGGGCCGCGAAAATGATTGTCACTATAACTTCTTTTGACCACATCTCACTTTTATTTCTTTTTACCAGATGTAATCTTCCTCCTTATATTCAACAGAAGTCTACTTCAAAATTTAGGGGCGTCAGGTTGTGTTTTCATCAAAATTTATTTGAGAATTGACTGAACTTTTAGCAAACAGTGGAGGCCCTGATCAGACGCCGCGCTCTGCGACGTCTGATCTGGGCCAGCACTGTTTCCCAGGGTACCCTTTTTGGGTTTCTGGTACAAAATGGGTTAAACACATTGCAAACCCGTGTGATATATAGGTTCCAAGGACAACATTTGCAATAAAAAAGATACTTTTCCTTGTTTTGACTACCAACGCATGTTCTTGCATATATACCTATATGCGTGGCTGTTTGAATGGACCGAAGGCAGTGCTCAAACAACAAAAAACATGTTCAAATCATGAAGTTCGCGTGCTGTTTGAACATGGATTTTGAGTTTTTGTTATCACAAGACAGGCCTTGCTTTAATTACGGTATGTTGTGCGCGTAACGTTATCGCCATAAACATTTCGTTTGAGGGTTCTATGATGACGTCAGAGGGTTACAACGTAATAACGTCATTTTAAACAAAATTCTTAACTAGCCGCCAAGTTGGTTTGCCGGTCGCATTTGAAATGTTTATATGGAGTTTATATGGAGCTTTTGGGTGGTTTTGTCAAAATTTGCTGTCGGAACCTGCAAGAACAACAATCATCCATAGTTATTTCATTGCGTTAACATTTGCCGGATCCATAGAAAGACATTTTAACATTCGGCCTAGCGGCCTCATGTCGGGGTCCGCGAAATGTTAATACATAAACAAACACGGTTGATCCCTACATTTGAAGTATAAGTAAGAAAAATATCATAAATTTTCACCGGAAAATTGCCGTTATTAAAGAATGCACAATGCCACAAGGGTGTGTTTTTGTAACGTTTTGATTCTTGACGGGGAACATGGGATCACATTAATGTTTTGATTCTTAACGGGGAACATGTGATAACATTAATGTTTTGATTCTTGACGGGGAACATGGGATCACATTAATGTTTTGATTCTTGACGGGGAACATGTGATAACATTAATGTTTTGATTCTTGACGGGGAACATTGGATCACATTAATGTTTTGATTTTTAACGGGGAACATGAGATCACATTAATGTTTTGATTCTTGACGGGGAACATAGGATCACATTAATGTTTTGATTCTTGACGGGGAACATGGGATCACATTAATGTTTTGATTCTTGACGGGGAACATGGGATCACATAAATGTTTTGATTCTTGACGGGGAACATGGGATCACATTAATGTTTTGATTCTTAACGGGGAACATGGGATCACATTAACGTTTTGATTCTTGACGGGGAACATGAGATCACATTAATGTTTTGATTCTTGACGGGGAACATGGGATCACATTAATGTTTTGATTCTTGACGGGGAACATGGGATCACATTAATGTTCTGATTCTTGACGGGGAACATGGGATCACATTAATGTTTTGTTTCTTAACGGGGAACATGAGATCACATTAATGTTTTGATTCTTGACGGGGAACATGTGATAACATTAATGTTTTGATTCTTGACGGGGAACATGGGATCACATTAATGTTTTGTTTCTTAACGGGGAACATGAGATCACATTAATGTTTTGATTCTTAACGGGGAACATGGGATCACATAAATGTTTTGATTCTTGACGGGGAACTTGGGATCACATTAATGTTTTGATTCTTGACGGGGAACATGTGATAACATTAATGTTTTGATTCTTAACGGGGAACATGGGATCACATTAATGTTTTGATTCTTAACGGGGAACATGAGATCACATTAATGTTTTGATTCTTGACGGGGAACATGAGACCACATTAATGTTTTGATTCTTGACGGGGAACATGGGATCACATTAATGTTTTGATTCTTGACGAGGAACATAGGATCACATTAATGTTTTGATTCTTAACGGGGAACATGAGATTACATTAATGTTTTGATTCTTAACTGGGAACATGGGATCACATTAATGTTTTGTTTCTTAACGGGGAACATGAGATCACATTAATGTTTTGATTCTTAACGGGGAACATGGGATCACATAAATGTTTTGATTCTTGACGGGGAACTTGGGATCACATTAATGTTTTGATTCTTGACGGGGAACATGTGATAACATTAATGTTTTGATTCTTAACGGGGAACATGGGATCACATTAATATTTTGATTCTTAACGGGGAACATGAGATCACATTAATGTTTTGATTCTTAACGGGGAACATGGGATCACATTAATGTTTTGATTCTTAACGGGGAACATGGGATCACATTAATGTTTTGATTCTTGACGGGGAACATGGGATCACATTTATGTTTTGATTCTTAACGGGGAACATGGGATCACATTAATGTTTTGATTCTTAACGGGGAGCATGGGATCACATTAATGTTTTGATTCTTGACGGGGAACATGTGATCACATTAATGTTTTGATTCTTGACGGGGAACATGTGATCACATTAATGTTTTGATTCTTAACGGGGAACATGGGATCACATTAATGTTTTGATTCTTGACGGGGAACATGGGATCACATTAATGTTTTGATTCTTAACGGGGAACATGGGATCACATTAATGTTTTGATTCTTAACGGGGAACATGGGATCACATTAATGTTTTGATTCTTGACGGGGAACATGGGATCACATTCCCCGCCTTTCAGCGATATTTGGCCGAGCCGTTGGGCAAGGGTAAATGTCGCTGTGATCCGATGTTTCCTGTGAAGATTGAAATACTAAAAAACTTCTTGACGAGATTTTGTCCCTTGTTGCTATGTTTTCCAGTGAATTCTATTGTAGTAGACGTCGATTAATTTATTATTTATTGGGTGAAAGTTATTGTCGCGGTTCTAGCAGAAACAATTAGAAGCCTCCGTTGTGTAGTGGTGACGCTACTCGCCGTGTAAACCAGGGATCTTAGGGTCGATCCCGGGCTTCTCCTGACTTTCGGATGAGTCTTTAAACCGAGGCCCCGTCTCCGTATGACCTTAGCTGTTGGTGGGACGTAAAACTCAAACACTCACTCACTCTAGCAGATATAAGAAAATCAAAGCACTGGCAGCACAGATGGGACGATTGTCTTTGGGTATCGTCGATGCACCCTACTTCGTTATGCTTAAAACTTCGTTAGATTTGTTTACTTTCTGCACAACGCATGAGGTCGAGGTCACCACGTGACGTCTGGTTGCTAGCGATCGCATCGGCAGTTGACAGATATACATCAAATATCATTTTCATGCATAAAATGCACCATTTACACAAAGTATTTTATCTATCTGTAACAAAATCTCTATATGTATCCCAGTTTTTGCATTTTGGTCATGATGACATTCCTCATCGCTCATGCGCTTTTGTTGTTTGGATAAAATCCATCACCAACTGTCAAAACTATTTTTAGGCCAAACAATATTAATTTAGTTTCTCACCCCTATAATTAGGTCAAATTCTTATAAAACTGCATATAACTGAATGGTGTCATGTGCACATGATTAAGCCAAGTTATGAAGACATACATATATCTGAGGTATTATATTTGCCTCCTATGATGAAGTGTGGGGGTGTGGGATTAACTACCTCACGTGTGAAACATGTAATAGAAAAGAAATGAATCTGGATGGCCTGTATATGTCGCTTTCAGGTGAAACTTTTGCCAGCTAAGGTGAAGTACAGGACCAGCTCAAAACCGTCCCTATACAAATGCCTACCTTTGCTGTGAAGGAAAGTGGTGTATTATTGCGAAAGGCATCAAAGCAGTTAATATATACCCATCAGGAAAACACGCCTATATAATTTTGACCCCCTTGAACCCCAAAACTGGGGTTTCCGGGAGTATACCTTATTTTTCTTATTTCTGCACTAAAATGTAGATTGTGGGTACTCGTTAGCGCCTCGATGAGGCGGTTTTAACGACTACCAACAATCTATATTTTGAGCAGAAATAAGAGAAATATCACAATTTTTCGTCATAAAATTTTCACTTTTTTCGGCGATAAAGATGGCAAAATATTTGTATAGGCGTGTTTGCGTAATGAATGCAACCTCTCAGAGACAGAACATCAGGCAGAATAGACCGAGACTGTGAGACTACTGGTAGACCCTCCAATGTTCTCAGTTGATGAGGAAGCTAAAATTGTTGAACATTTGAAGACTGTCGCTTCCTATGGGTACGGTTATACAACTGACTATCCTGTTCAGCTATCGCCCCCGCCCATATGGACTTAAAGAAATAGATGGGCTGCCCGATGCTTCCGCGCAGAGCTGAAACCGACCGCACTCGAGTGCTAGTAAACTGCTTAGAGGATCTAAGCTTGCACAGGCAAAGCAATGCGAGTCGGATCGTCCATGCTTATAAACCATATTTGTTTCATTTGGCGATAGGGCTTGATATGTCATTTCATCTCAACGTCGAGAAAAAGTCCCATAAAATTGGAATCAACGTCTCCAAAATGACCTATCTAGTGCTGACGCGGACGTTAAACCTCAAATCAAACAAACAAACATGTAGTTCAAATAGGCAAACGTAGATGTAATGATCAATAACTGACACGCTGCTGGTGCGATGGATTTATAAAACGTTGGTCAGAGCTTAAAGTTTTCAGAATTTGTACGTCTGAAACAACTGTGATGAACTACTTTAAGCATCTTACTGAAATTTTCACCAAATATGGCTTTCATGATCATCCTCACTTGATCTTCAACATTGATGAAAAATGCATCTCAATTAAGCATTGTTGGTCACAGAGGCTATCAACCACCAGCTGTCACAAATGGAAAGTCAGCAATAACTATAATCACGGGCAGTGGCAGTGCTTCAGGATTAGCTATGCCATCTTAGTTTGTGTTTGCTGGAAAGCTTTGGACTAATGGTGGATCATCTGGTGTTGCAGGAACTGAATCAGAGACTGGATGGTGCGACTCAGATATATCCCGTACTTACCTGGAGCAACAGATTCTCAAATATGTGTCTGTACATGATGAAAACCCACTTCTTATTAGCTTGGCTGTTTTCGAAGAAAACGACGAGGTATTGTCATAGCTCTGGCGTCGTCGTCGTGCAAAAACTTGGGACATTTTGTAATATCTCTGTCATTACTGAACATATTTACTTGAAACTCGGACTAGTTGTTCACTATGAAAAGGTGAACTCATACCAATTGGTGAGGTAACCCTCAAAATATTTTGGCACAGCTATGCCCCTTTTTCTACTTAGAATTTTTGTTTAAAAATTGTTTCAAAAACTTGGGACATTTTGTAATATCTCTGTCATTACTGAACATATTTTGGCACAGTTATGCCCTTTTTTCGACTTAGCATTTTTAGCTCGGCTGTTTTCGAAGAAAACGACTAGGTATTGTCATAGCTCTGGCGTCGTCGTCGTGCAAAAACTTGGACATTTTCGTCTGCGTCGTCGTCGTTTAAAACCTTGGACATTTTGTAATATCTCTGTCATTACTGAACATATTTACTTGAAACTCGGACTAGTTGTTCATTGTGAAAAGGAGCTGCAGCCGAGCGTTGGCAACCGCATGCGGTGCTCTTGTTCTTCTAGATTGTCACAGTACTCATGTATCTATTGGACTTGTGGAGTGGGCTAAGTGAAGAAATATCATACATATTATACCCCCAGCCCATTACAATGATATCTTACAACCTTTAGATGTGTTATGTTTAGGACCATTTCAAAGGATTTTCAATAGTGAAGTTCACAAACAAGAGCAACATCATCTGTGATAACAAGATATAACTAACGTGAATTTGCCTGTAGAGTGTATTCTTTGACCCTAACTTCAGATAATCTAGGTTTCAAAAAGACTGGAATATTTCCATTGGACAGTGATGTTGCTGATAAGCAGGCCTTCTTACCAGATGAAATATTCCAAGGACACAATGAGCCAAGTGATTCAGGTTTGCAAGCACAAGAAGAGCAGGATACCCACATGGTAAGTGATGCAAATGGTGATCATCCCCAACCTGAATCCCAATGTGCTCCTAGCATCCAGCAAAATGACAAGGAAATGAAACAGTCATTTTTTTACAAAATTAAACTTAATCCGAAAAGTTAAGAGTGAAAACAAACACAAACCAAGACAGTGCATCAGCAAAGTTACAACTAGAAAGCCAATAACTGAAGATCAAATCATAAACCAACTGAAAGAATATGAATCAGATAGGACAGCTAAACAACCAATTGGGAAAACACCGAACAGTTTCACAAATAAAAGACCAGTCATTAAACAAAAGTGTAGAAAAGGTGGATCAAAAAGGTTAAAAATTCAAAGCCCAAAACCAGGTCCATAACATATTTTAATTGACTCAGATAGTGATGAAATTTCCAGTGCAGATGAATCAGACAAACAGGATAGTGAGAAGTGTTGCCAATCTTATTTGAGCCGGGGCACAGCATTTCCTACAATTTACATGTGTGCCCTGCAAAGAATGTAGGTTCTAATGAGCATCAATGTAGTCTTACCAGAGACTTCTCTTGCTGCAAGAAATAGCATTGGGCCCTTATATTGTAGGATTTGTCGTGCGCTGGCTCATTTGTATACTGCTGCTAAAGCTAAATTTGACCGCACAATAAAAATGATAGGCTGGGTAAAATGTTCAAACACAGAGTGTGAGTATTGTGCTCAACTTACATATTGCACCCATCTGAGAGCTGTTGGGAGAGACAACGTGTTCTATTGTGCTCATTGACCAGATCCAACTGAAGAGTAAATGTCTATTCCATTGGATATAAGAACTAGAATCAAGTGTTCCTGCTTTAATTTTATACTGACCTACACAATTGCAATAGATTATCCCCCTTGGTATACTGTCCTCTTGGTAGTCCACAGGGCGCAGTCATTATTGGTTGCGTACTGTTTAATTCGAACGCGTTTTCTGGACACATTCCTTGTTCGCGCCATCGCTCATCGGGGCTTGGCGAAATAGATTGGACTGCATGGTACTTCCGCGGAGAGCTGAAACCGACCGCTCCTTGAACCCTAGCGCTTCCTTTGGCGAAAGGGCTTGATATGTCATTTCATCTCATTGTTGGGTAAAAGTCCCACAAAATCCGAAGCACCTTCTGATATTTTAAATTGTTGTCTGAACAGTTACATGTAACAGATAAGCTATTTCTTCAAAGAAACAAACGAAACACCCAGTTAATAGAGACATTTAATCATGATATCCGAATAAGTTAGCATCTATTTTGTATAAAGAAGTAACTTATGTTGTTAGCCGCCTACTTGACATGTAACACACACACAAGAGAGAGAGAGAGAGAGAGAGAGAGAGAGAGAGAGAGAGAGAGAGAGAGAGAGAGAGAGAGAGAGAGAGAGAGAGAGAGAGAGAGAGCATGGCCATTAAACTATATTATAAATCGCTCAATTCACTTTTCATATGTGAACCGAAAAAAAGCCAATTCTATCAAAACACACGAATAAGAATAGTGTCATAAGAGCAACATGCAAGATGTAAGATGGTCAATACTTCCATGATTTCAAGATGGCAATATTTTTATGATGAAAATTTCTGATGTATTTTTTTTCTTTTTTTTTGTTCCTGCTGACAACATACTGTAGGTTCTTGTTAAAATCACATATAAGAGACGGTTCTAATGAGTACAAACGTTTATTTTTTAAATCAGAAATAAGAGAAATAAAGTATACATGTACTGTTTTATATCTCACTTTTTCTGAATAGAATGTAACCCAATCACGGTTGATAAATTTGCTTCCCTCTTTAATTGCACGCCCGCGAGTCGGACCTCAGATTTAATGACGTATCCAGCGTAAATATGGTCTAGAAATGGTTATCCTTTGGAAACAAGGAATACACCACAGAACGGGAAAATATGGAGTGTACATGTTTTCTGGGCCAGACAAACTAGTTTCGGCCATTTAGGCCGCATCAGTGACCCTCAAGTATTTTCAAAATTCCACAATGAAATCAATGATCCCAAAGGACAAGAAAATATAAACTACACTATGTTGTAGGGCTTAAGGCTTACTTTTTTAAGTTAATGTTGGTTCGTACCTGAACCTCTGTTTCTGGTCGGGATTACCGGAGTCTAATTTTTGGTTTCCTTTTGCTCCAGCATTTCAGATATTTCATGCTGTCGTGTCCTCGTCGTTGTTTTATTTTTATCTTTTTAGTTGTTTAATTTCTATGTTCTCGGAGATGTTGCACTTATCGCTAGAATGCCTTCATGCATCACGAAAACATGCCTATATAATTCTGACCCCCACAAACCACAATTATATATATAGTAAAATTGGGGTTTGTAGGGGTAAACCTTATTTTTTCTTATTTCTGTTCTTAAATATAGATTGTGGGTACTCGTTAGAACCGCCTCATCAAGGCGGTTCTAACGAGTACCCACAATCTATGTTTTGAGCAGAAATAAGAAAAATATCAGTTTTTCATCAAATATTGTTTTTTTTTTTTTTTGGCAGTAAAATTTACAATGTATTTGTATAGGTGTGATCCACGACAGAACCAGGGGTGAGGATTATGGCCATGTAAAATCGATTTAAGGAGTATGGGAACACCTGGCAGATTTTCCCGCCATTTTTTCAAAGGGAGACAACTTTCGGGACTTCCTGTTCACATTTCTATAGGCTCAGTCTTACTGAAAATGGGGTCTACTCTTAAAAGAAAGAATTTGCTCCTTACGAGTAAATTCTTTCCTTTAAGAGTTGACCCCTGTTGACATTGGAGACAAAAATACTTTTGGAGGAGTTGCTTCCCCTGAAGGTGTTTCCATTCCCCTTAAGTCTACCTGTGAAATACGTTTTGTCGGCCGTTCCAAGGCGGTTCTTCTGTCGCGGTTCATAACGAAAACACGCCTATACAAATACATTGCAACCTTAATCGCCGAAAAAATGAAAGATTTATGATGTTAAAATTGTGATATTTTTCTTATTTCTGTTCAAAATATAGATTGTGGGCACTCGTTAGAACCGCCTCATCGAGGCGGCTCTAACGAGTACCCACAATCTATATTTTAGAGCAGAAATAAGAAAAATAAGGTATAACCCCGGAAACCCCAGTTTTACTATATAAAAGTGGGTTCAAGGGGGTCAAAATTATATAGGCGTGTTTACGTGATATATTTTTGTCATAGTTCGTCAGTGTATTGCTTAAATGTTGTTATTTTGGATAGCCAAGTGGCCATTTTGTGGCACAGTGACTGTCCGTTTGGCTTTCCGCTAATGGTGTTTTCATTTGGTTTTGTCTCTGGTCGGACCCATCGGAGTCTAACTGTTGGTTTTCTTTTGCTCCAGTATTTCAGTGGTTGTTTGGTTTTTGTGTTCACGGAGATGTTGCACTGATGAGTTAGGCGGCCTTCATGCGGACTGAACAAATTATTTGTCTTAATCGCGACGGAAGTAAGGGCGAGGATTGTGGCCACGTAAAATCGATTTAAGCCCCCCAATGGAGTTCGTTTCCGCTGACCGTTCCAAGGCGGTTCTTCTATCGCGGTTTATTTTTGTTAGTCTTTGGGTGTTTGTGTCGCTTGTGTTGTTTTAATTTGGATAGCCTATTGGCCATTTTGTGGGAAAGTAACTGTCCTTTTGGCTTTCCGCTATTGATGTTTCCATAGGGTCTGTTGTTTCATGTTTGTGTTTCTTTCGTTTTGGTGTATCTGATGAGAGCTGTGGGTTAATTGTATCGATTCCTGATCATTGCCTCCACTTCTACTTAGTTATTTCATGTTTGTCGCATATCGTGAGAGAACAATTTCAATAAACATAGCGTGCTGATCTGAGTCTTCGCTGGTTGCACAGTGTAACTGAAGGTAATTGGGTCCCGTCAAGCGATTTTGGAACTTATCGCCTATGCGAGCAGCGAAGGTTCAGGCGAGCCTGCGCATCCGCGCAGTCTCGCCAGAACCTTCGCTGCTCGCTCATACAAGCAGTGAATCAAGAGGAACCTTCAGACAGAGAGCCATATCCCTGGCCGCTCTGAATGGCTGGGCATGCGCAGTTAAAATTTGTCATGACGAAATTCTCGAAGACACAAATTCGCTTGGCAGGGCTCAATTTATGCTGTGTGCCGGTTCTAAGGAGCACCAACAACCTATGTTATGAGTAGAAATATGCAAAAATTTCACAAATTTCCACCTGAAACATTACGATAACACACCCGTATGGCAAAGTGCATTTTTTCACATTTCCAAAATGGCTACTTTTTTGATGAAAATCTGTGATATTTTTCTTACATGTATAAATACTACAAACATAGGTTGTGGGTACTCGTTAGAACCGCCTCAATGAGGCGGTTCTAACGGGTACCCACAACCTATGTCTTGGAGTAAAAATAAGAAAAATAATGTTTACCCCCTTAAACCCCAGTTTTCTCTATATAAAGTGGGGTTTAGGGGGTTTTCATTCCACGGACTTGTTCACGTGATGATTTAACCTTTTTTTTTTTTTTTGGTGGGGGGGGGGGGGGGGGGGGGGAAATTCATATAGCTCCATGGTGCTTCCTCGCAGAGCTGAAACTAACCGAACATGAATCCTGGTAAACAACTCAGAAGGTGTAAAATAGAAGTGAAGGCAATGAGTTATTTCGTAAAATATGTTCTATAAAAGGGTTATCCTTTGGAAGCAAGGAATACACCACAGAAGTGAAAATATAAAGTGTACATGTTTTTTGGGCCAGACAAGCTAGTTTCGGCCAATTGGGCCTCATCAGTGACCCTCAAGTATTTTCAAAATTCAACATTGGAATCAATGATCCCAAAGGACAAGAAAATATAAACTACACTATGATGTAGGGCAGGGAGACGTTTTACGGCTGCCACACATTCCCAGACAACAGCTGTAGTGACGTTAAATATATTCTATAAAAGAGTTATCCTTTGGAAGCAAGGAATACACCACAGAACTGGAAAATATGGAGTGTACATGTTTTCTGGGCCAGACTAGCTAGTTTCGGCCAATTAGGCCTCAGCAGTGACCCTAATGTATTTTCAAAATTCAACAATGGAATCAATAATCCTAAAGGACAAGAAAATATAATTATGTTCTTCAAAAGGGTTATCCTTTGGAAGCAAGGAATACACCACAGAAGTGAAAATATGGAGTGTACATGTTTTCTGGGCCAGACTAGCTAGTTTTGGCCAATTAGGCCTCATCAGTGACCCTCAGATATTTTCAAATTCCACAATGGAATCAATGATCCCAAAGGACAAGAAAATGTAATCTACACTATGATGTAGGGCAGGGAGACGTTTTACGGCCGCCACACATTCCCAGACAACTGAAGTGACGTTCAATATATTCTATAAAAGGGTTATCCTTTGGAAGCAAGGAATACACCATAGAACTGGAAAATATGAAGTGTACATGTTTTCTGGGCCAGACTAGCTAGTTTCGGCCAATTACGCCTCATCAGTGACCTTCAAGTATTTTCAAAATTCAACAATGGAATCAATGATCCCAAAGGACAAGAAAATATAAGCCTGCTCAGGAAGTGGTGTGAGTCAGACCGCTCCTTATACCGTAGCGGGTTTTTGGCGGTAGGGCTTGAGGATGTTATTGCATCTGAATATCAGGTAAAAGTCCCACAAAATCGGAAGCAACGTCTCCGAAGTGACCTAAACAGTGTTGTCAGGGACATAAAACCTCAACATAAACAAAGAAATCTCACGCGGACCTGTTATCGGTATCGCTTAGTTTTTCAGTTAGTGTAATTAATTACATCCAAGGTCGACTGCCCTACCAAGTTTTTACTTCTCAGCAGAATCTGGTGTGTAACGCTCGACCCTTTCTCGTGTATTATTTTCGTCTCCATATCGGGTTTTCCGGGCACTCTTTTCCTAGACACAAGATCTCGATCTTTCTTAAACTGAGTTAGGCCACCATTCTTCTCATAGAACCTGACATTACCTGTCTGCTTTATAAATTTGGCCCCATTTAGTACGGGAATCCTGCTACGCCATGGTAAAATCTTACTCATCACAATATTGGCATATTTAGCTACAGATAAAGCTCGCCTACGCCTCGCATTCCATTCTGGTTGCACAGGACTGTGGTAAATGCCTTCTCCTGCTAAGTGGCTTTTATAGCTATCATCAACTGCCTCATCTCGATCTGAAAGTCCATCCTCTTCAAGTGTGTCGTACCATCCTTGCCACGCAGAGCACAGCGCAAGAGATAGAAATAATAGGCAAAGTGAGGTATACTTAGACATCACCAGGTTTTCTGTTCTGAAATTACAGAAACAAAATTGGCCGCGAAAATGCTACTGATTAAATTGATTAATAGGAACAGAGTTTCTACACATATAAAACAGACAGTGAAAAATAGGACTGTGAATGAAAATTATTGGAATAAATATATAAAAATAACAAGTAAATACATAACATTAATCAATATTGACAATTAGGTATCTTTCTTTCATATATTGCAGTTGATATGAGAATCACAATTTTCTGTTGTTGCCTAGAAGTCATACACGTGTCACTGTTCAGTTTGAGATCACAAGTTATATAACCTACGATATGGAGACTTTCCGTTTTATTTGTATTCAGCTTGAAAAAGACATATCTTGCATCACTAGGGTATGCAACTAATATTGGCTTACAGTTGGGCAATCGGCCCCCGCCCATAGGGGCTTGAAGAAATATATGGGCTGCATGATGCTTCCACGCAGAGCTGAATCCGGCCCGCACACTAGTACTGGTAAACCGCTTAGAGGATCTAAGCCTGTCCAGGAACCGCGGTGCGAGGCGGACCGTCCATGCTAATAAACCTTATTGGTTTCATTGGGCGACAGGACTTGAGATGTCATTTCATCTCAATGTCGGGTAAAAGTCCCACAAATTGGAAGCAACGTCTCCAAAATGACCTTAACAGTGTTGACGGGGACGTTAAACCTCAAATCAAACAAACAAACAAACAGTTGGGCAAGGCCTGCTGCCCATGCAGCTGACACAGGTAGAAGGGAAATGTTGTTATTCCTTCTACTTCTATACTTCTATTTATTTTCATCACGAGTTAAAGTCCGTGAAATGAACACCCCCTTTAACCCCACTTTATATAGAGAAAACTGGGGTTTACGGGGTACACATTTTTTCCCTATTTCTGCTCCAAGAGATAGGTTGTGAGTACTCGTTAGAACCGCCTCAATGAGGCGGTTCTAATGAGCACCCACAGCCTATGTTTGCAGTAAAAATAAGAAAAAATATCACGGATTTTCGTCAGAAAAGTAACCAATTTGGAGATATGAAAAATGCACTATATCGCACGGGTGTGTTATCGTAATGCCTATCTCCCTTGTTCTTCACTTTCATCTCCTCTGCAATCTTTTCTATCTCTCTTTTTCCCTTTCTCTGGAAGGCGGCACAAAACGACCAACAATGGTCGACGCGTCGTTAAACTTCAATACAATCAATCGAGAAATTTCAGTAAAAACTCTGCGCGTCTGTGTCAAAAATGAGCAGCATCTATACAATTATTTCAATCAGCTATTAATCTTCTTTATCATATGACGGTGCGTCTGAGAGTGTAATAATGCCATGTAATATTTTCGATAATCCACTAGTGGATTAAATATGCAAATTAGCTAGATATGTCCCGTAACGTTACATATACGACGTCATTAACGACGTCGCGTTTACTAACGGCGGAAAATTTATATTTTTGTAAACAATCGTGAATAAAATGCGTTTTAAATGTCATATGATGAATAGAATCTGGCATTCGTGTTCAAGTATTATTGAATTTATTAAACTCGTTGAGGAAGAGGGATAAAATGCTCGGCAAAGCCTCGCATTTTATCCCTTTTCCTCAGCTCGTTTAATAAATTCATTAATACATGAACACTCATGTAAGATCCTCCATGAATAACACTAGTTGTGATTTCATTATCCGCCAAGGAGTCGTCCAAAAACAAACTTTGGTCTACTTTGGTCTACATGGTGTTAACAAGTCAGTGCATTGAAGGACCTTCTAAAGAAGACTCGGGTTTACAGAGGTCCACATGTACATCATTCTTTCTCTAATACAAAGGTTGTGAGTACCACTCAATTTGACCGTTTATCGAGCACCAACAGCCTTTGTTTGGCTTTTAACACTTTAAGTACCAGAAACCCTAAAACTGGCAAATAATTAAGGCCGAGATCAGACCCCACAGGTCCTACACTATTTGCAAAACGTTCAGCTATTTTCCAAATAAATTCTAAAGACAACACAACCTAACACCCCTAAATTCTGAAATGGACTCTTGCTATATATAAAGAGGAAGATTCCTTTTGGTACAAAAAGTGCTAAACAAGATAAAATACGATACATCACGAAAACACGCCTATATAATTTTGACCCCCTTGAACCCCACCTTTATATAGTAAAACTGGGGTTTACAGGGGTAAATCTTATTTTTCTTATTTCTGCTCTAAAATATAGAGTGTGGGTACTCGTTAGAACCGCCTCGATGAGGCGGTTCTAACGAATGCCCACAATCTATATTTTGAACAGAAATAAGAGAAATATCAAACATTTTCATCTTAAAATTTTCGTATTTTTGGCGGTAAGGTTTACAATGTATTTGTATAGGCGTGTTTACGTGATGAAATTTCCTTAGCAAAGTACCGATTTTGAAGATATGAAAGAATATAAGAATCTTATATGGGTGTGAGGGGTGGATTGAAAAATCCGTCCCGAGGGACACTGGCCGGCATCACGAGGCTTGCCGAGTGATGCCGGACAGTGATCCCGAGGGACGGATTTTTCTATCCACCCCTCACACCCATATTGGATTCTTTTTCTTGCATACCTTCCATTTCTAATGCGAATTTTTAATGCTGCTGTCACTTCGGTTACCGACGTCCGCCATTTTGTGATGACACAACAGGAATGTTTAGTGACGTCACGCATGACGCCGCCGCACATGAGGTTGTAATCAACCAGTGCATTTATCACTCACGCGATTATATTCGATTTGGGGTCGGAACACAAGGGTCAGAACATAAATTTCTATCCCAGGGTAAAATCACGGATTTCCTTGTCTGGTATTCAAGAATGCACTATGTTTCACGGGTTTGCTATCGTATTCATTACGATAACACATCCGTGTGACATAGTGTATTTTTCACATCTCCAAAATGGCTACTTTTCGGATGAAAATTCATGATATCTTTCTTATTTATACTGCAAATATAGGTTTTGGGTGCTCGTTAGAACCGCCTCATTGAGGCGGTTCTAACGAGTACCCACAACCTATGTCTTGGAGTAAAAATAAGAAAAATAGTGTTTACCCCGTAAAACCCCACTTTTCTCTACACAAAGTGGGGTGTAAGTGGGTGTTCATTTCACGGACTTGTTCACGTGATGTGTAGACATTTCATTAACGATTGTCATCTGACAGTGTGAAAGTTACATTTGTCAGAGAACCCCTGCGTCCTTCATAGTCTACCATTTAAACATTCGGATTTTACCTATCAATCAATCAATCAATCAATCAAGCGGCCACGATTTGCTACAAGATTCGAATTCAGATACATGTGAGTTTTTCGGAAAGGTGGTTTTTGTGCAGAATTGTTCTTTCGTCAGCGTATGACACTTGTGTTGTTGTCCTTGCATCCAAAGGATTTTTTTTTTCATAGAACATTTAACTTCACCACAACTGGTGTTCAGGGAATTTGTGGCGGCCGTAAAACGTTTCCCTGTCCTTTATCATAGTGTGGGTTATATTTTCAAGTCAGTTGGGATCATTGATCCCACTGCGGAAGTTTGAAAATGGTTCAGGGTCACTGATGAGGCCTCATTGGCCGAAACTACATCGTCTGGCCCAAAGAAAAAACTTTTCTTGCACACCAGACAAGGAAATCCTTGATTTTACCCTGGGATAGAATTTATGTTCTAACCCTGGTGTTCCGACCCCAAATCGAATATAATCGCGTGTTTGATAAATGCACTGGTTGATTACTACCTTGTGTGCGCCGTCGTTAAGGTTGACGTCATGCACGATCCGTGACGTCACTTTACATTCCTGCAGTGTCAACACAATATGGCGGCCGTTAGTAACCGAAGTGACTGCAGCATTGAAATTCCGCACTAAGAAATGGAAGGTATGCAAGAAAAAGAATCCAATATGGATGTGAGGGGTGGATAGAAAAATGCGTCCCTCGGGATCACTGTCCGGCATCACTCGACAAGACTCATGATGCCGAACAGTGACCCTTGGGACGGATTTTTCTATCCACCCCTCACACCCATATAAGATTCTTATAATACACTCCAGTTTTTAGTTCTGTGTTGTAGCCCTTGCTTCCAAATGATTGCATTTTTATAGATTCCATTATCATTTTCTGACTGGTGATCGGGAGGATGCGAGTTCGATACCTGCCGGGCACGGCAACATTCTGTTGTGGAGATTAATCCTTGAAATCTTTTCTACGACCATTCTCTCCCTTCCGCTGATTCAAGAATCTGCACTGTACCGTATCAGCTTGCCATAGTTAAACTGACCGGCTAAAAATGACCTTAAATATTGTGTTGACTTGTTCGTTTAACTCCAGTACAAACAGAGACTAATTTTGAAAGCTTGCATGTTGGCAATAAAAGTGCACCAAAATGTTGCCTTTAGGAAGACCACAATTAATCTGAATATATATAAAAATGTTTTAAGACACAAGTTACTACATGAATCTGAGTTATTTGCTAATGTCCAGGGCCCAATAAACTATTCTATAAGTTGAAAAATGTGATTTGCTGCTCACATTTTTCAGCAAAAACAATAGCATGTTTGCCATATTAAATGATCAAAATTTTAACAATACGTTAACTAACGATGACATTAGTTTTGAACTAGCTCCAGGACTATTTGCCCAGACTATATTGTCCCAGTTGACTGTCACTTATTTGTATGAAACCCAGTTGACGATTACTTATAACCACGCTATTCTTGTCGTTGTGAGATGAGAGCAGTGTGTAAAAAGAGAGCTTTCTGTAAAACCTGGACTGGCCTTGTGTATGCGCTAAGGCAAACAGTATAAACCCAGATCAGACGCCAGAGCGCGGAGTATTGTAAGGGTCTACAATAGGCCGTTGTCCAGTATAGGTCCCCGTGCACTGGTCCCAAAATCTTCCTTAGGGTTTACTGGTTACGAAAACAAATTGCCCCCAAAAATAAAAGCGTTCCCACTATGCATTACGTCACCGTTTCCATGGCAACCCATTATATTTCTAAATAAACTTGGGTATCATGATACAATCAACCATATCTTGGTTATTATTACAGATAAATCAACAAAATTGGTACCAAAATGTTCGGGGTACATTGTGCCTTGCTTTGATGTAATGATATGCTAATTAGCTAATTTGCATATCTATGAATATTCATTAAAATAACATTTTTCGGTCAAAAAATACACAAAAATCAAAGAATTTTCGATTTCAAAAGCTAAAACAAACAATAAACCATGGAAACTGTAGACAAACAGATACAAGAGTATTATTTGGCGTTGAATGATTGTGAAATATGCAAATATTAGGCTGTGGCATATGGTAATTAGATTTCAAATGCGGTTTTCATCGCAACTAACTAAATAAATTAATAACGTATTAACTAATCTAACTAGAGCTGTCAGTGAAACTGACTAGGGCCCCGGCAGTGCCATCAGAGGAGTTGTATTTTTTTTTAAAGGGCTATTACTCTTAGAGTATTGTAGCTAGAGTTACGTCGGTTGCCATGTAATTGTGTAATGATATTGTGACCATATATCATAAGTTTGAAGTTGATGCATTTGACTGTTTGTAAGTTATGAATTAAAAACAAAAGGGTATTACTATGTGGCAACTGTCAATAACTTCAGCTTCAGTTTGTAAACATGAAAAATGTTGATGGATAGACGGGCAGATGGACAGACGGACGGACGGACGGATGGACGAACAGACAGGGCATTACTATACGGCACACTGTCACATTATGGTTAATATTTCTGCTAAGTAATATTTAAATCCATCCAGGTATAAGAAAGTAAATTTATAGATTGGACACAATAAAAAAGACGCTTTTTTGACCTTTTATCTCTAAGTATGACCTTGACCTTTGAGGTACGGCTGTGGGTCTTGCGTGTGACACTTCGTCACATTATGGTTAACATTTCTGCCAAGTAATATTTAAATCCATCCAGGAATAATAACAAAGTTATTAATTGGACACAGGAAAGACCCTTTTTTGACTTTTAACCTCTAAGTATGACCTTGACCTTTGAGGTACGGACCTGAGTCTTGCGCCCAACACTCCATCACATTATGGTTAACATTTCTGCCAAGTAATATTTAAATCCATCCAGGAATAAGAAAGTTATGGAGGATAAAAACATTTGTGGACGGACAGATTGACAGACGGACAGACAGACAGACAGACAGACAGACAGACGGACGGACAGAGTGATTACTATAGGGCACCCACACTTTCAGTGCGGGGCCCTAACTAATAGTATCTCTGTATTCATTCATCTATCCACTGAAACATGAAGTCACTTATTCTAATAAGTCGACAGCCTCTTCTTGTTCTTCATCCATATCCTCATCGTCACTCTCAGCATCTTCAGTTCCCTGCAGAGCATCAATACAGTCAACCAGACGTGGAGGAAGAAGATCTCCCTGAATCCACAAAGGTTCTAGGAGATCATTTACGTGTGTCCACCCGTGTTCCTCGCTTACATCTGGAATGTCTGGTTTGGCCAGGTGGGCATTTCTCCATATTGCCACCTGGAAGTTCACTCGACGTATGTGTTGTATTAAGCAACGTCTGCAAGGTGGCATGCTCCCCATGTCAATATTGCGATGGGCATCGGTCGGTTTGCCTTCATACTTTTCCTTAATTAAGAAAAGTCTTAAGTCATCAACTGCTGTGAATCTGGCTTTACCGTACATGGCGCATGTGTATTCTTCTATCTCCCTTACCAAATCTTCAGGTACATCCCATGACTTTCCAAGCTTCGAAAAGGTTCTAGCAAATCGAGGCATTTTTTCCAGGGTCTTTATTGGCTTGACATGGCCTTTGCCTTTGAAGGCACTTGTTGAATCACAGCCACAATATGCATTCAGACTAAGTAATGCTGCAGTGTAATCCTCTGTATAACCTCGGGAAAACTCTGCCATATTTACTAGTTTCCTGTTGTTTCCAGAAGCAGTGTCGAACAGAACAGTGATGCCTTCAAGTTTATTCATATAGTTGAGAAGAATAAAGCATATATCACTGTCTGGGGTTTTCACTTGAACTGATTTGTATCCTTGCTCTTTTGCATACAAGCAGTAGAAGACAATTCGTGTGTCTGTTTCTTCCTGTGTAGAGGCTAAAGACTCTGTGTTCCTTCTAGTCGTTGTTTCACCATCTTCTGACGTGAAACAATAACCTTGTCCATCACAAATTAGGATAACTTTCCTTTCATGAAGCCGTTTGGCGTAAGAATTCTTGTTCCACGAATCAAACATCACTTGAACTAACTGTGTTTTGTTGTCCTCCATGCTGAGGAATGATTTCCAGTCTGCTGGTCTCTTGGTATTCGCACCTTGTATCAGTAGTTTTTCACCAGAACCTCTTCGCGCTCGTTCCATGGCTTTCACAGAATCAGGCTTGTACATATCAGTACTGAATATTACATCAGCCTTTCGTGGAACCATATTGAATAATTTCTCTGATATTTGTCTAAAATTTCCCGGAACTTCTCGCATACAATAGAAGAGTGCGTTACCATCCTCTACTACAAGCAGTGTGCTATCATGTTCTGGTACGCCTGCCATTTCTGTATCTTCTATCAGATACTTGAAACCCTTTGACTTATCTGTTTTTGCAAAGCATCCATCAGCTGTGCCAATGCTGTATGGGACTGGAGTCAAAGGATATTTCATTAGATCTGCAAGATCAATCTGTAACCCTGGCTTCTGAGACTGTACCAACAACTGAATGGCAATATTCCCTTGCTGTCGGTATTGAACTACTTTATTCTTAGCCGACTAAAACTTACCTGCTTTGCTCATGACTTCCATTGTCTTTAGATTTTGTCTCTTGATTGGGTCAAAAAACTTCTCTTTCTTTTCTATTCTTTCCTTGATGAAAGATTCCTTAGCTACTTTACCACGGTGTTCAGCCAACAGTATGTCATTTTCAAACTTTTCTGACACTTGTACACCAGAAGATATACAGTACAAGTGAGACTTGTCGTCAATGGCGAATGGATTAATAAATCCACTGACCGCATCTTTTGTCTCACATACTTCTTTATCTCCCTTCTGAACTTCTGCTGGTGGAAAGTAGAAGTAAAACAAAGATCAGGAATTGATACAATTAACTTACTCCATCCATAAAAGACACCAAAGGGAAAGAAATACAAACATTAAGCGACCAGACCATAATGGAAACCTAAACAAAGGAAGGCCATATGGACAGTTACTTTCCCACAAAATGGCCATATGGCCATCCAAAATTAAAAGACACAAGTGATACACACAGTAAGTAACAAACAACAACATAAATAAATCGCCACAGAAGAGCCGCCTTGGAACGGTCAGTGGAAGATTTCCACTGGGGGGCTTAAATCGATTTTACGTGGCCACAATCCTCGCCCTTACTTCCGCCGCGATTTAGACAAATAATTTGTTCAGTCTGCATGAAGGCCTCCTAACTCATCAGTGCAACATCTCCGTGAACACAGAAATCAAAGAACCACAGAGGTGAGACAACGGTGAGGACTCGACAGCAAGAAACCACTGAAATGCTGGAGCAAAAGAAAACCAACAGTTAGAAGTTCTCTATGCCAAGTGCTGGATTCTGTTTCACCAACTAACATATCTGCCATGTCTAATGTTGCCTCTACATACTTAGATCTTTCTTGTGTTGTACGAACCCACCGCTGGTACGCATCATAGTTACTGGTGATACCAGTAACACCAGCCCCACTTCCTCCTGCTCCACTTCTACTTTTGGCATGTTTCATGAACGCCTCCTCCATGGTTTTGTCAACTGCGCATCTGTTTCCAGGTATGAATGACCCTGCAACACTCATCGCTCCTCGTTGCAACAGATCAGTGGCTCCAGGGTGAGTTTCGTCTATGTTGACTATGAAGACAGAAAAGAATGTAAGGTACCGAGCATAATTCTGTCCATCAAAACTGAAGAACAAATCTGCCATCATATTTAGTCACTCAGCGTATAGCAAGAAATTGTTGGTCTTTACTGCCTTGATAAGACACAGTACTAGCCAAACATGTTCCATGTATGCTATCCAGAACTGAGCTGTTTTCCCTAGCTCACCACTTTGGACATTTTTGGCGGTACTGACAGTACTCTGTGATGTAAGAATAAACAGCATCATCTTTCACTGTCTCCTCGAGCGTATCTTTTGAGGGAAGATGAATCAGGTTTTGGACTTTCAGTTGAGCTGCTTCTGGCAAAGTGTCTAAAAGCTGATTTGAGTCTCTCTGAACGAGAAACTGCTCGAGCAAAAGTCTCTCCAGGCTCTCTTACACAATTTTATGGCAATGCATGGCTCTTTCATAATGTTTACCTGTTAGAACTCCCTTGATTGAACCAGTTCCTATTAAAACTGCCTCTAACATTACATCTGACAACCCAGAACCAGTCATTTTCTTTCCAAGCATCTTTAAGTAGGCACATACTAAGTGAAATGTTCCAATCATGACAATGTGATTGGCATACTTTTCAGGATTATTCCATATAAGTGGAAATGCTTTCATGCAAACCCCTAGGTCAAACGTTGTTATGAAATATGTTTGTCCAACCTCTTTACTTGCTTCTTCTGCATAACGCAAACATTCTTGGACTGTCTTATACTCTGTTATTGGTCGATTGATAACAGGATAGTAGTCGATCGTAGTTAGAATGGTTGGCTTACTCCCTGTGATAGAAACAAATCCCGTCCAACCTGGTACTTCTTGTCCTGTTACAGACTTGGATGCCCTGAGGATCATCCAATCATGTTTGACGCACTTGCTGTTTTCACTGTTCCTTCACTGCCTGGATACAATTTTTTGGTTGAACTGTAGCTTGAACTTTATCGCTGACCAACAAAACAATTCTTCCACTCGCAACTTGAGTGATTTCTCCTTGGTTCTTGGAAGAGATGGTATATTTGGTACAGTTCCACCATGTTCTTCCATATCACCGGTAAGTATTTCCTGCATCATGATGCCATGGGCGGTGTGGATAGATCCTGCACCTGTTAGAGTGTTATTATCATGGAGGTCTTTTAATCTTTCTGCTGGATTGCTGAGCTCTGACATGAATGTAAAAGTCTCTGCTTTTGATTCCTCATAATGGAGAATACAAATTTGCTGTCGCTTTGAGGTTGAAGCTGAAGCCTCGTCTTCTGTTGTGCGCTTCTTAGGTCTACCACTTTGTCTTAATTCCATTGTGACTGAAGTCCCCAACTAGACAGACAGAAAGACAGAACTATACTAAAGCCTCTTCAATATGGAGTTTGTAAATAATAATTTTCAAATTTTTATTCGCACTTATTTGGAAAGAAAAAAAAGTATAACAAAATGGCAATAATAACAATCACAATTGAGAAAAAGTAATAGGAATGTTTAAACAACACCGATTACTACTTGTAATCGTTTGCGATCAAAAAGTAAATTTTCACCATAGAGATTCAAGTGATGTTTACTGAACGAGCGCAATAGGGCTTATCCGGTAGTGCTGCTAGCAGGTGTATCAGATTACAAAATCAGCTGAGTGCGGTACATCATTCAGTCTGCTAGGTAAAACCTGGTGTATTTCTATAGAGTAATGAGCTTAATTAATAGTTAATTTTAAGATCAATTAGTAAAAGTAGATTGTGTAAATTTCAAAAGCAAGTCTGTAAAAGATATATACATGTTCAGCAATGTTTAAAAGACAGAGTTGTAATATTTGATGATCAAAAGAATGGAGATTTAGTACAATGGCAAGAGACCTGTTTGAAACTGAACATAGAAGTAGACCCTGATGGATTGGTTGAAGAAAGGGCTGAAATTTTGAACTATACTTTATTGCAACCGGATGGAACAAATCTTCCTAATCCCGACACACTTACAGGGTGCAGTGACATTTCTATTCTGTCACCTGTGGGTATTTTTGACATCTATAGCTACCTGGCATCTGCTGAATGTGATTTTGCAAGTCTAAGAAACTACCATAAGATGTAAGCTTATGGTATGTTCCTAGATGGCTGTGTGCCTCATCTTGAATCTGTGACTCTCAATGACTACTACACAGCTCTGAGAGCCCGGGTTCGTCCAAGAACCAATGAAAAAGACTCAATACTATAAATTATAGGTGGTATTCAGTAAAACCGAGGAAGCAGATAATAAAGGAACTATTTGTTCTGCCGTATGCTCATGTAAAATAGGGTAGTTTTACATAACTGTATTTGTCAAATAGTTTGTGGGGCTGGGCTTAAAAATTGTTAGGCATAAAACTCCTAATATGCAATGAAAATGATAAGTGGGTTACCTATAAAATGCCATTTGCCAATCTCGAAAATTGTCGTCTGCTCTGTCGACTTACGGTTACTTTTGCAAACAGTGTTGACCAAGATCGGACTGCTTCCCTAGCAGCAGTGGGGGAGCATCTGATCTTGGTCCACACTGTTTGCAAACTTTGCATGTATGCAGAGTTTGCATGAGATTCAGCAGACAAAAGAAGCAGACGACATTTTCAGATGAAATTTTTCTCAGCATCTTAAGGGGTGCACGGGGACCTATACTGGACAGCGGCCTACAATGTTTGCTTAAAATATAGTAATTTAAGTGTTAAACGAAATGGTCTAAATTCACGTTCAGTACCATTTCCCCAGCCCTTCTCTATGAAAATGGCGTGAGATGATAGAAGTTTGGTGTGGGGATGGGGTGGGTGTTGCAGAACAGGATCACAGGGCTATAGATTATATTTTATAGTATTTATGCCTCTAAAAGATAAAGCAAACAGTTATGTTATGTTAAACGGTTCAGTCAACACTATTTAGGTTATACTGAGTCGGTCTGTTTACCTAACCACACTATACAAAAGCGGTTAACCAGTACAGCGCACATTTTTTCGCCAGAAACTGACAACTGCCCTTCTCGAATAAGCGGAAGGGAATGACCGTATAAACGATTTTCATGACCATCCTCCATGAAAGAATGTTTCCGACTCCAGAAGGTATCGAACCCGCGTCCTCCTGTTCACAAGTCAAACGCGTATCCGACGGAGCTACCGAGGCCAGCTGAAAACAGAAACAAGGCTGTAGCGGTCACAAACAAGGGACAAAACCATGAGAGAAGAGATAGAAGAGATAGTAGATGAGATGAAAGTAAGTAACAGAGGAGAAAGAGGAAAATGAATGGAAGTGAAGAAACAGAAGAAATAACAACACTCTCCCTCTATCCTTACCTGCTGCAAGGACAGCAAGCCGTGTCCAACTGTGAGCCAATATCAGTTGGACGCCCCAGTAATGCAAAATACATTTCGACTTTGCCTCACCCTACCACCCCCTACATGTAGTCAATTAACTCATATATACCTACGGCCCTATTTTGGGACGTTGGCAAACAGTGTAGATCCGGATAAGATGCCGCAAAACGTTGTTTGATCAAAGAATATAGATTTTCGTACAAATTACATTAAACAAAAGCAACCTGACACCCCCAAAATTGGAAATGGACCACTCCAAACTTATTTATTTAACATTCCATTGACCTATATGGGTTAACCTAAAAATAAGAAAACAATGAAAAACAAAGTAACGTATACAGTCGAACTTCAATGGCTCAAACACCTTTGGGACCATGAAAATCTGTTCGAGACAGGGGTAGTTCGAGCCACAGGAGGCATAACGACATACTTCAGGACATCTTTTTATGTGTTCTATAATGAAAAATGTATGTTGTGTGTACTCATTAGAATCGCCTCATCGAGGCGATTCTAATGAGTACACACAGCATACATTTGCAAGATAAAAGACGAAAATATCCTAATTTTTACTCTCCATATTTCTTACGTACAGAAAATTCCTAGGGACTCAAGAACGGGTTCGACTCAGCCATGGTAAACGAGCCATCGGTGTTCGAGCCATCGAAGTTCTACTGTATTCTACCTTTGGAAACGCGTTCCTGTAATATTTTGTCACATATAAATCGGCCTTCAGCATAATTTATTTTAATATGTCAGCTGGCCAAGATGGCTTGTATTTCTTCGTGTGAAATTACATACATCTGCATTTTCTCGTTTTGCACTGCGCTTACTTATTTGTTGCACACGAAACCATTGAAATTGTTTGTTTGTTTGTATTGGAGTTTAACGGCCCAGTCAACACTATTTAGGTCATTTTTGAGCCGGTGAGTTTACCTATCCACACTTTCCTGGGCAGGCTTATACGGAAGCGGTAAACCAGTACAGTGCACATTCTTTCGCCAGAAACTTACAACTGCCCTTCTTGAATCAGCCGAAGGGAGAGAATGACCGTAGAAAAGATTTCATGATCAATCTCCACGAAAGAATGTTGCCGACCCCGGCGGGAGTCGAACCCGCGTCCTCCTGATCACCAGTCAGACGCGCATCCGACTGAGCCAACGAGGCCGGCCACGAAACCATAGAAAAGTCATTGCAAATTGCTCGGTCAGATTTCATAAATTTAAAGCACCATCGCTTGATGAATTTCTCTAGCTCTTCGTAACATAATAGAGGCCAATGTGTTTAGTGGATAAGCTACAAGCCTCATAAATCAGGGGTCGTCGGTTCGATCCCGGGTTTCTCCAGACTTTCGATGAGTCTTTAAACCGAGATCCTGCCTGGGTATGACCTTAGCTGTTGGTGGGACGTAAAACTCAAAGACACTCACTAATTCGTAACATGATAATCACTGTACCATGACATGGCAATAGTAGCAAAAAAAAATAAATAAATAAAAAAACAACTAAGAATTACCCTAAGTACTGGGACAGACAGGCCTGAGCAAACAGTGCAGACCCAGATCATGCTCCTGAAGGAGCAGTCTGATCAGGGTCTTCACTGTTTGCCCCATTCCGTCAGCACCTTTTGGACCCCTTCCTGGATCATAAAACAAATTTGTTAAAATTTAAGGGGAATTACAGCAAATCTTCTGCGGCGTCTGATCTGGGCCTGCACTGTTTGCCAAGGTACACCTTTAGGGGTTTCCCGCCTGCACTGGGTTAAATTCCAGTGCTCTGTGGCATCTGATCTGGGCCTGGACTGCTTGCCAATGTCGCAGAACATGAGCCGAGTTCATGTTTCATGGAGGCCTCGACAGTATTTGTTCCTAATTATTGTGCCGTTATAAAGGTAATAAAAGGCCTTTTCCCCAACCTTACTCCAAGAAACAAATATTATAGACATTTGTTAGAATCGCCTCACCGAGGCGATTCTAACAAATATATATAACATTGGTTTCTTGGAGTATTAGATTATAAGACTCTGTCATGACTATGGACTCGATTTAGGCATTTCCAACTCGAGAGGAAGCCCACGCCGCTCGGAACCGAAGCTAAGCCTTTAGCAAAGTAGTCATTCCATTGAAATTGCCTTTATAACGAGTTTTGCGGTTATAACGAATGTCGGTATAAAGAGGATTGACTGCACATGTAGATTGACTGTACATGTAATTGCCTTTACATGTGCACCTGTCTATATAATTCTGACCCCAGAAAGAGTAATGCCATTCTTCATCCCATTGTATTCTTCTGACCAGGTTTAACTATTACCCAATTCAGCCCCACCCTTGTCAACTAACGAAAACATGCCTATCTAATTCTGACCCCCATTGAGCCCCACTTTTATATATTAAAACTGGGGTTTACAGGGGTAGAAACTCTCGACACCAACAACATTGTTAACAAGTCTTTGAAATGAACATCCCCCTTAATCTAATTTATATAGAGAAATCTGGGGTTTATGGGGCTAAACATTATTTTTTTTATTTCTACTCAAATATAGATTGTGGGTACTCGTCAGAATCTTTGGTTAGATTGATGAACAGTCGGATCAAAAAGAAGAAATACAAGAGGCCCCTTTAAATGTTGCAAAGGCTGTTAAACTTAAACTGATAGAAAACTTTTAGTTGGTTTGGAAGGAGTCTGTTTTCGAAAGTCCTAAGTGTTTGAATTATAGAATTTTTAAAAAGGAGTTTCAGTTTGAAAACTACTTTAACATATTACCAATAGTTTGTTTGTTTGTTTGATTTGAGGTTTAACGTCCCCGTCAACACTGTAAAGGCCATTTTGGAGACGTTGCTTCCAATTTTGTGGGACTTTTACCCGACATTGAGATGAAATGACATCTCAAGCCCTCTCGCCCAATTAAACCAATAGGGTTTATTAGCATGGACGGTCCGCCTCGCACCGCGGTTCCTGGACAGGCTTAGATCCGGGCCGGATTCAGCTCTGCGTGGAAGCATCGTGCAGCCCATATATTTCTTCAAGCCCCTATGGGCGGGGGCGGCATATTACCAATAGATCTTGCAGTTCCATTCTTTCACTTTAGATCTTTAAACCATAAAATGTCTATTGAATGGGGAAGATTTTTGGGTACTATAAGGGATGACAGAGTCTGTGAGTTGTGCTCTCTTCACAGACTTGGTGATAAGTACCACTATGTGTTGGAGTGTACTTTGAAGATTTGCGAAAAGTGTACTTGCCAAGAGATGTGCTCACTAGGCCAAATACTATAAAATTTGAAAATCTTATGAGTTCAAGTAAAAATAATACTCATTTAATTTTCAAAGTAGCCAAATACTGTAAGGTGGTGCTGAAAACATTCCAGGAAATATTCAAGAATATTTAGTAAGATATATGGTGCTAACTAATAATAATTCAGGGGACCTGGGATTCTCGGGTGTGCTAATTTCATCTTGTATGGCTGACGGTGCAGATCTGGACTGGGGTGGTACCTGTTTAGCATTCTGGTCTGGGTCTGTGCCGTTTGCACTGTTACAGGTCTTGATCGGGCTGCTTTTGTGAGCAGTCTGATCTGGATCTGTACTTTGTAGGTATCCTCTGGATGGCACTTGCTTCTACTTTGGCTTGCCCGGGTACTTCGGGTTCTTTGTTGTTATTATTGATAAGTAGAAATACAGTGCTTTGACAAATTGACATTTATATGTGGTTTTCTAGTTTACAGGACAATGATTTACCAGTCAGGAAATTAGGCTATGCCATTCATGTGTAATGGTAATGTCAAATTATTATGTGACAATGGACTGTTTAGAAGTCCTTGGCTTTCGGATGTGCGTTGGCTATGGTTGATGGTGTTTTTCCGGATTGGGTTGTTCCTTGCTGAACAATCGGATCTGGGTCTGCATCGTTTGCCTCTGTGTGGCTGTTGGTCTGGCTGCTCTTTGGAGCGATCTGATTGGGGCTGTATACAAATGCATGTATCTATTTGTATCAAATTTGCGGCTATTTTTCGAATCCCATTTTTTCAGATTTTGTTACAAATGTAACGAACACTACATAACAGTGATAGTCACACGTGGATTAGTGACAATGTGCTTTATTAGTAAAGCGTGGATTGCTATGCAATTGGACACTGAACTTTCTATCCTTACAGACATTGAAGTGCCAGTCAAATGGACAATATTCTTCTAATTAATCTCCTTTCTAGTATTTAGGTTGTATTCACTGGTGTTGATTTTTACACTATGCCCTTGTTCACGGCCGTGAACTTGGGAGTGGTTGATATTAATCTTTAATATCAAAGTTTGCAACTTTCCTCAGATGTTTTTAACATGTTTCATCTGTTGAAAGTTTTGATTAATGCTCCAGTTGGAGCAACAGTCGATAATAAATCTTGAAATCTTGAAACATGTATCAAATGTCCCCGTTGAGTTTCCTTCCAAGGGCTTGCTAATGTGGCAGACTGTGAATTGACATTTCTAATGTGGAACAAATTAATTAGCTGACTCTTTTTTATGAGAGAAACTTTATTGTGTTTAATATCGAGTCATTTTCAGTTGTCCAGCTTGCTGACTCTTTTCTATGAGAGAAACCTATTTTTCATATTTATTGTCTTTAATATGGATGCATTTTTAAAATAATGTCATCTGTTGCTCATCTTGCGGAAAATTATCCTCGTAACTGAATCAATTTAGAACATAGTGTTAACTAGTCCGTGAAATGAACACCCGTGACAGTCCCACTTTATACCATAAACTCCACTTTATACAGTGGAAACCCTATATTAAGACCACCTTTGGGTCAGTCCAAAAGTGGTCTTATAGACCACTTTTGAACAGTCCCAAATGTGATCTCTGACTAGAGGACAATGTATGCAGAAGACATCAAGAAAGAATGTGTTTTTCTTGGTTTTGACTTCATGGCCCTATATTTATTTTATTTCACTTATATCGAGGCGATCGTTAATCAGAGATGGGCGAAAAATGGAATACCCGGAGAAAATATATGACATTCCGTTGCAGATCTTGGTGTCTTACATGTAACCCAAGCGAGGCTTGAACCACAGCCTAATGATTAAGAGTCAGCGCTCTTACCCACCAGCCACGGAGATCCGAGATGTGATCACACTTTTTCTGACAGTGCAAGTCAATACGGGCAACCCTCTTTATACCGACAATCGATATAACAACAAAACTCGTTATAACAACAATGTCAATGAAACGAATCCTTAGCTAAAGTTAATATGGATTAATGGTAATATTCAATAATGTTGTTATTATTTTGATACTCTAAGAAGCAAATGTTATGGATATTTGTTAGAATCGCCTCGACGAGAGGCGATTCTATTAAATATCCACAACATTTGTTGCTTGGAGTAATTAAGCGAGAAAGTCCTTTTAACTCCGTATTGTGATTCTTTGTAACGGCTAAATCCTTATAACGGCACCACATTGGGGAACACATACTGTCGTTATAACGAGGGTCCTCTGCATGAACGCACACAAACCGGAGAAAACCGAACAGTTATTTAACGAAAATCTGTAAAAAAAAAAAAATGTCTGTAAATAGTCATTTTTACGTGAAATCGCTATCGGCAAACGTTTGTCAATTCCATTTTTACGCGTAATTGCTATGGACAAACGTTTCTCATTAGCAATTTTATTACGAAAGATCGTCTATACTAATGCATTGTAAATTTTACAACCAAAAAGGGAAAATGTTAAGCTGAAAAAATTGATATATTTTTCTTATTTCTGCTCAAAATATAGATTGTGGGTACACGTTAGAACCGCCTCGATGAGGCGGCTCGGTACACGTTAGAACCGCCTCGATGAGGCGGTTCTATTGAGTACCACAATATATATTTTAGAGCAGAAATAAGAAAAATAAGATTTGCCCCTTTTAACCTCTGTTTTACTGTATAAAATAGGGGTTCAAGGGGATCAAAATTATATAGGTTTGTTTTCGTAATGTTAAGTGAAATGGCCATTGACAAATGTTTCTCATTAGAATCGTCCTAAAATCAGCTAGACATATTTAGCACGTGCGCTATACTGAAAACATTGTCTGTAATGTTCTTTTGAATTCTATGTTCGAAAAAAATAATTTGTTGGCATTCGACAGCTGAGCTTGTTTGTCCAATACATTGTATTATGTACCGGTATTACATCACGATCGAATGCTAAGACAGGAACCGCCCACATGCTGATACTAAAAGCGACATTTTAGGAATGTGTCTGAGATTAGAAATCTTTTTTCAGTTATTTAATATGCGCATGATGCCATCATTTTAACAATTCCGTGACATAAGGAAAAGCGGAGCTTCCAGGGATGTACAAGTACATTAATTTCCTTGTTTTTTTGCTAAAAACCTGTATTGTGGGTAGCACCGCAGTCTATGTTTAGAACAGAAACAATAAATATATACAAATATTCGGGGGTGATTGGGTGAGGCAAAGGTGACGGGCATCTTGCGTCACTGATGCATCCAACTGATATTGGGTTACAGTTGGACAAGGCCTGCTGTCCTTACAGCAGGTAAGGGTAGTGGGGGCGTTTTTAATTCTTCTGTCTCTACACGTCCATTCATTTTCCTCTTTCTCCTCTGTCCCTCACTTTCATTGCCTCTACTATCTCCTCCAGCTCTTTTCTCCCTTTCTCTGGGAGACGACACAAAATGGCCCACAAGGGTTGACGTGTCGTTAATCCCGAATCAATCAATCAATCAATCAATCAATCAATCAATCAATCAATCAATCAATCAATCAATAATCTAAAATGCTTCCTGTAGTTCTAGAGATATGAAAGACGCCATTGTACATACGGGAGTGTTAGCGTAATATTTTCGATGCTAAATACTAGTAAGTCCATTTTGGTCCATTGTCGATCGACACAAACGGACTAAACACAAGTAGCTCTTCAGTGCTGATGTCCACGTGACTAAGACTGAATTATCTGACATCCAGGTAACGGTCATCTATTGAAAATAGCCGCACTTTTGTTATCGCTGATAGGTCAGAGTGTTGTGAAAGAGGGTTATGAATAGGAGCTGGACCGGAAGCATGAGTTGGGTTTGGCAAACAGTGTAGACCTAGATCAGACGCCGCACAACGCGGCGTCTGATCAGGGTCTACATTGTTTGCTTACAGTATAAAACCAAAAAGTCTAATTTCCAGTTTAGGACCATTTCCAAGCACACACTCACAGAAAATCGACCCACTAGTGTTGTCAGTGCTTTGATTATTTTTTCAAATGTTTGTTTGTTTATTTGAGGTTTTAGATCCCCGTCAACACTGTATAGGTCATGTTGGAGACGTTGCTTCCAATTTTGTGGGACTTTTACCCGACAATGAGATGAAATGACATCTCAAGCCGTGTCGCCCAATGAAACCAGTAGGACGGTCCTGACTCGCACCGCTTTACCTGGGCAGGCTTAGATCCTCTAAGCGGTTTACCAGTTCTCGTGTGCAGCTCGATTTCAGCTCTGCGTGGAAGCATCATGCAGCCCATCTATCTTACATGCAGCCCATCTATTTCTTGAAGCCCTGATGGGCGGGGCCTTTTTCAAATGTATAAAAGTATCAAGTACTTTATGCTCATTACAAATATCACTTTCCACTATGTTTATCCCGGTTGTTCATATATCTGACTTGTTAAATAATATAAGGATCTTATATGGGTGTGAGTAGGGGATGGAAAATCCGTCCCGAGGGTCACTGTTCGGCATCACGAGGCTCGCCTCGTCAACACGAAAACACACCTATATAATTTTGACCCCCTTTTATACAGTAAAACTGGGTTTTTCAGGGATATACATTTTTTTTTTATTTCTATTCAAAACTTAGATTGTGGGTACTGGTTAGAACCACCTTGTCGAGGCGGTTCTAACGAGTATCCACAATCTATGTTTTAAGCAGAAATAAGAAAAATAGCGAAAATATTCATCTGAAATTTTTTATTTTTCGGTGATAAAATTTACAGCGTGTTTTCATAATGGTGATGCAGTGATCCTGAGGGACGGATTTTTCTATTTACCCCTCACACCCATATAGGATTCTTTTTTTCTTGCATACCTTCCATTTGTGTGCGTGGATTTTTAATACTGAAGTCACTTCGGTTTCCGACGTCCGCCATATTGTGATTAGTGACGTCACGTTACGTGCTGTGACATCAACCTAAACGACGGCGCATATGAGGTCGTATTCAACCAGTACATTAATCAAACACGCGAGAATATTCGATTTTGGCTAAGACCTCCAGGGTTAGAACAGAATTTCTATCCCAAGCTAAACTATGAATTTCCGTATTTGGTGTGCAAGAACAGAGTTTCCAATACATGTGAAGAACTTATCAAGCAGGCAATACCATGCGAGGGTATTGACGTTTGTCTAATCTTGAGTGACAGCCACCTTTTAATAACCTTGGCAATTTCTTATAATGCAGAAACAGACATAAACATCACAATTGAATATAAACTTTCTCGACCTTTAGAAACCATTTTAGTCGACACATGAAAAGAGCTCTTGCTGGCTCCGATCAATGTTCCAAATTTGCTGGCTCCGATCAATGTTCAAAACTGGCGTGCGCAGCAAACTAATTGGGCTTCTTGCACATCAAAAAACATGACTATATCATTTTGACCCCCTTAAACACCACTTTTATATGGCAAAACTGGGGCTTACAGGGTTACATTTTTTATATTCCTGCTCAAAAACATAGATTGAGGGTACTCGTTAGAACCGCCTCGCTGAGGCGGTTCTCACGAGTATCACAATCTAAACATAGATTGAGACTACTCGTTAGAACCGCCTCGCTGAGGCGGTTCTAACGAGTATCACAATCTATGATGAAGCGGTTCTAACGAGTTCTCACAATCTATGTTTTGAGCAGAAATATGAAAAATATCAGATTTGTTTTTTATCTGAAAATTTTCATTCTTTGGAGGTAAAAATTTCAATACATTTGAATAGGTATGTTTTCGTAATGATGAAGTTAATTCAAGATCTGAGCTAAGCCCCCGCCCATCGGGGCTTGAAGAAATAAATGGGCTGCATGATGCTTCCACCCAGAGCTGAAACCGACCCGCACACGAGTACTGGTAAACCGCTTAGAGGATCTAAGCCTGCCTATGCAAAGCGGTGCGAGTCGGACCGCCCATGCTTATAAACCCAATTGGTTTCATTGGACAGCAGGGGTTGAGATGTAATTTCATCCCAATGTCGGGTAAAAGTCCCACAAAATTGGAAGCAACGTCTCAAAAATGACCTTTACAGTGTTGACGGGGACGTTAAACCTCAAATCAAACAAACAAATCAAGATCTGAGCTAAATATCTGCATGAAACAAAAGGCCCTGCCCATTATGATAACGAACCCGTGCGACATAGTGCATTTTTCACATCTCCAAAATGGCTACTTTTCCTATGAAAATTTGAAATACTCCAAACATAGGTTGTAGGTGCTCGTTAGGCGTCCACAACCTTTGTCCTGGAGCAGAAATAAGAAAATAATGTATACCCCCGTAAACCCCAGTTTTCTCTATATAAAGTGGGTTTAGGGGGGTCTTAATTTCACGGACTTGTTCACATGATACTGAACTTCTTCCTTGACGCCAAAGCGATATCTTTTCCTCATTAGCAGGCTGATTTGATTCCATGAAAAGGGTCACATCCAATCTGTCAGCCATTAGTTTGATCACGCATAAAACCTTTTGAAAATGATTGTCACTGTAACTTCTTATGATAACCCTTTTTGTACCCGATGTAAATCTTCTTATACAGCAGAAGTCTATTTCAAAATTTAGGGGTGTCAGGTTGTGTTTTCATCAAAATTTATTTGGAAAATGACTGAACTTTTAGCAAACAGTGGAGGCCCTGATCAGACGCCGCGTTCCGCGACGTCTGATCTGGGCCTGCACTGTTTGCCAGGGTACCCTTTTTGGGGGTTCTGGTACAAAATGGGTTAAACACATTACACACCCGTGTGACATATAGGTTCCAAGCACAACTTTTTCAATAACAAAGATACTTTTCCTGGTTTTGACTACCAAAATTTGTTCTGAATACTCGTAAGAACCACCTCTTTAAAGCGGTTCTAATGAGCACTAACAATCCAGGTTTAAAAAAAAAACAACAACAAAAAAAAAAAAAAAAAACTTAAACGGGCATCCGTGGCCTAATAGGTAAGAGCGCTGACTTTTAATCATTAGGTCGCTCACCCCTGCGGAATGGATTCCCTTACGGTCACATATGATACACCAAGTTCTGCAATGGAAGGTCAGGTGGTTTTTCTCCGGGTGATCCGGACTTCGCTCGCTTCTGATTGACGATCAGTTCAAAATAAATGAAATAATGTTGAATGTTGAAAGGGCAGTTAAACAACAAAAGCAAAGCAAAACAAAACAAAACAAAAACAAAACAAAAAAAAAAAAAAAAAAAAAAAAAAGAAAAAAAAAAAAACACGCGCCATTACGATAACACATCCGTGGGGCGTTATGCATTTTTTTACATCTCCAAATGGCTTCTTTTTTTTGAAGAAAATCCAGGGATTTTTTCTTATTTATACTACAAACATAAGTTGTGGGTGCTCGTTAGAACCGCCTAATTGAGGCGGTTCTAGCGAGTACCCACAACCTATGTCTGGGAGCAGAAATAAGAAAAATAATGTATACCCCGTAAACCCCAGTTTTCTCTATATGAAGTGAGGTTTAAGGGGGTGTCTATTTCACGGACTTGTTCACGTGATGGCACAAAAAAAACAACAAAAATTCCGGAAATATAAAGCAAGCAATTGATACATATGTATAGGTTTTTGTTTCAATATGGTTCAACGGTAGGTCAGTACTATGCAGGGCATTTTGGAGACACTGCTTCCAGTTTTGTGGGAGTTTTTTCCCAACAACGAGATGAAATGACTTCTAAGGCTCTGTCACCCAATGAAATCAATAGGGTTAACATGCATGTACGGTCTGAGTAGCACCACTTTGCCTGGACAGGCATAGACCTTCTCCCACCATACCTTTGGTACAACTGGTGTTCTGGATTTTATGTTTCCTGCAAGCTGATAGACTTCTAACATGACATCAATATATAACCTGGAGATTGATCGTGTAACGCCTTAAAAGTAATGATTCCACTCTGTGGCTGACAGGTCCTTTAACACTGGGGTAACATACAGTGAAGTCCGTGTTTTACGTGTTTTATACGAACCGCAGTACAGTCGAACTTCAATGGCTCGAACACCTTTGGGACCTTGAAAATCTATTCGAGACAGGGGTAGTTCGAGCCACTGGGGTTACTGTCAGGAGGCATGACGAGACATTTTTAGACATCTTTTCCGTGTTCTATAATGAATATGTATGCTGAGTGTACTCATTAGAATCGCCTCATTGAGGCGATTCTAATGAGTACACACAACATACATTTGCAAGATAAAAGACTAAAATCTCCTTAATTATCTCCAACTATTTCTTATGTAGAGGATTTCGCTAGGGGCTCAAGAATGGGTTCGACTCATCCATGGTAAACGAGCCATCGTTGTTCGAGCCATCGAAGTTCTACTGTATTTTGAAAAGTTTGCATCCTGCTCAAAGGCACCAAACCCACTCAGGAGCGCATTACAGTCATCCAGGCGAGATATAACCAGGGATATTTACTTATGGTCGTGAGCTACATTTACATTGTTCTAACGTACAAGTATGTAACACGACGTATGATGGGATAACGTAAAAAAAATTGCCACAGTATTTTATAAGTTATCATCATTATAACAAGTCCGTGAAATGAACATCCCTCTAAATAGAGAATACCAGGTGAGTGTCTTTTGATATCAAGTTTATCAGGCAAGGCTTTGAGAACGCTTGTAGAATCGCGAGGCTTGCCGAGCGATTCTACATGCGTTCTCAAAGCCGAGCCTGATAAACTTGATATCAAATGACACGAATCTGGTATTCTATTTATCAGTTAATACCATTGTACACTCTTACATTTTTGCCAATTTTCCCAGCAGTCCAGTTCTTAGAAGTGCAATGTCACGTTTACATGATAAAGCTCTCTTGTCCTGAGATAGCATATGTTTATCAGGTCAATGTGCTACAATGCAATTAATATAGGGGTGACTGATATACCCCTGTTTATATAGAGAAAACTGAGGTTTACAGGGATATACATTATTTTGCTTATTTCTGTTTCTAGACATAGCTTGTGGGTACTCGTTAAAACCGCCTAAATAAGGCGGTTCTAACGCAATTTCTTGCATGAATACCTGTGTGCGCTGTTGTTTGAAGCAATTGTCGAATGGACCGAAAGGCGGGTTCAAACAAACAACAACAAAAACAAAATGTTCAAATCATGAAATTCGCGTGCTGTTTGAACATGGATTTTGAGCTTTAGTTATCACAAAACGGGCCTTGCTTTAATTACGTTATATGTTGTGCGATGTAACGTTATCGTTCGAGGGTTCTATGATGACGTCAGTGGGTTACGGTGAAATACAGGACCAGCTCACCAACATCCCTTGCAAATGTCTACCTTGCTGTGTAGGAAAGTGGTGTATCGTTGCGAAAGGCATGAAAGCAGTTTAATATACCAATGCAAACACTCAGAGACAGAAGAGACAGAAGATCAGGCAAAACTTACCTACACTGCGTGACTACTGGTGGATCTTCAATGGTCTCAGTTGATGAGGAAGCTAGATTTGTGGAACATTTGAAGACTGCCGCTTCCTATGGGTACGGTTATACAACTGACTATGCTGTTTAAATATGGCTCCGCCAATAGGGACTTGAAGAAATCGATGGGCTGCACCATGCTTCCGCGCAGAGCTGAAACCCGCCGCATACTGGTAAACCGCTTAGAGGATCTAAGCTTGCCCAGGCAAAGGAATGCGAGTCGGATCATTCATGCTTATAAACTCTATTGGTTTCATTTGGCGATAGGGCTTGATATGTCATTTCATCTCAACGTCGAGTAAAAATCCCATAAAATTGGAATCAACGTCTCCAAAATGACCTATATAGTGCTGACGGGGATGTTAAACCTAAATCAAACAACCAAACATGCTGTTCAACTAGGCAAACGTACATGTAATGATCAACCACTGACACGCTACTGGCGCGATGGATTTTTAAGACGTTGGTCAGAGCTTAAAGTTTTCAGAATTTGAACGGGCTAAATCTACATCTGAAACAACTGTGATGACCTACTCTAAGCATCTTACTGAAATTTTCTCCAAATATGGATTTCATGATCATCATCACTTGATCTTCAACATTGATGATCATCCTCACTTACTCTTCAACATCTCACCTAATCATACACCCCTTAGCATTGTTGGTCACAGAGGCTATCAACCACCAACTGTCACAAATGGAAAGTCACAACTACAATCATGGTCAGTGGCAGTGATTAGGGAGTAGCTGTGCCACCTTCCTTTGTGTTTGCTGGAAAGCTTTGGACTAATGGTGGATCAGCTGGTGTTGCAGGAACTGTATCAGAGACTGGATGGAGCAACTCAGATATATTCTGTACTTACCTAGAGCAACGCTTTCTCAAATATGTACCTGTGCGTGATGAACACCCACTTCTTATTCTTCTAGATTTTCACAGTACTCGTGTATCTGTTGGACTTATGGAGTGGACTAAGTCAAGAAATATCATACTTTTTATACTCCCAGCCAATACCAGTCATATCTTACAACCCTTAGATGTGTCATGCTTTGGACCATTTCAAAGGAGTTTCAATTGTGAAGTTTACAAACGAGAGCAACATCATCTGTGATAACAAGATATAACTTGTGTGAATTTGCCTGTAGAGTCTATTCTGTGACCCTAACTTCAGATAATCTAGGTTTCAAAAAGACTGGAATATTTCCATTGGACAGTGATGTTGCTGATAAGCAGGCCTTCTTACCAGATGAAATATTCCAAGGACACAATGAGCCAAGTGATTCAGATTTGCAAGCACAAGAAGAGCAGGATACCCACATGGTAAGTGATGCAAATGATGATCATCCCCAACCTGAATCCCAATGTGCTCCTAGCATCCAGCCAAATTACAAGGAAATGAAACAACAGCCATTCTTCGTAACAAAATTTAACTTAATCCTAAAGGTTAAGAAGGGAAACAAGAAGAAACAAAGACAGTGCATCAGCAAAGTTACATCTGGAAAGCTAATAACTGAACCAACTGAAAGAATATGAATCAGAGAGGGCGGCTAAACAACCAATGGAAAAACACCAAACAGTTCCTCAAATAACAGACCAGTAATTAAACCAGAGGACCATTGGTCCTGAATCGCTCACCTGACTTTTCTGAGGAAGTCCTCAAAGACTTTAATATGTGATCTTTGGCCAAGAGGGACCGAAGGTCTGTGTAACTGGGTGGGGATCTCAACTGTTTCCGAGATATTAAGCATTCAATGCAATAAAGGGAGTTGGCCCCCAGCCCCCCCCCCCCCCCCCCCACTGGAACCGTAGGTCCAACGGTCCATTACACTGAATGCGACAAGAATATATATGGTTTATGGGTGGGGATCTTAACCGTTTCCGAGATATTAAGCATTTTGTGGAAAAAAGGGGGTTAGGCATGCCCCCCTCCCTCACCCAGGGACCCCCCGGGTCCAAAGGTCCATGTCACTGAATGCGCCTTATCATAAGGAACAAGAATATATATGGTTTGTGGGTGGGGATCTTAACCTTTTCCGAGATATTAAGCATTTTGAGCAAAAAAGGGGGAGGGGCATGCCCCCCCCCCGGACCCCTGGTACCCCAGGGTCCAAAGGTCCATGTCACTGAATGCGCCTCATCATAAAGAACAAGAGTATATATGGTTTATGGGTGGGGATCTTAACCGTTTCCGAGATATTAAGCATTTAATGCAAAAAAGGGGTCTGGGGCATGCCCCCCCCCCCCAGGGACCCCCGGGTCCAAAGGTTCATGTCACTTAATGCGCCTTATGATCAGGAACAAGAATATATATGGTTCATGGATAGAGATCTTAACCGTTTCCGAGATATTAAGCATTTTGTGCAAAAAAAAGGGGTGGGGCATGCCCCCCCCCGGACCCCTGGTACCCCATGGTCCAAAAGTCCATGTCACTGAATGGGCCTCATCATAAGGAACAAGAGTATATATGGTTTATGGGTCGGGATCTTAACCGTTTCCGAGATATTAAGCATTTTGTGCAAAATAGGGGTGGGACATGCCCCCCCCCCCCCCCCCCCCCCCGGGGAACCCCGGTACCCAAAGGTCCATGTCACTGAATGCGCCTTATCATAAGGAACAAGAATATATATGGTTTAGAGGTCGGGATCTTAGCTGTTTTGGAGATATTAAGCATTTTGTGCCAAAAAGGGGGTGGGGCATGCCCCCCGGGGGGGCCCAGGGTTCCAAAATCCACGTCACTAAATGCGCCTCATCATAAGGAATAAGAATATATATGGTTTAGTGGCATTATTTGTAACAGTTTGCAAGATATAAGACATTTCTACTTTTTCCCATACAAATGCCCATGTTACCAAATTTAACCTTGGCGTAAAATAGGTCAAGGTCATCCCAGGGACACCATTTATGCAATTTATGATGGGCCCATGTCCCAGGTGCTACATGCCAAGTTTCATGCAAATCGGCCCAGTGGTTCCGGAGGAGAAGATTTTCGAAGGGTTTTTACCATATATGGGCATGGCGGCCATCTTGGTCATGTGACCTAGACCAAAAATGCAAACTTTCGTTCCCCCACCCCATGGAGCCTCCACATGAAATTTGACTACAATCGGCCCAGCGGTTCCGGAGGAGAAGACGTTTGAAAATGTGAACACACACACACAGAATTTTTGCCTGGCCATACTATCAGCTCACCAATGAGCCTTCGGCTCAGGTGAGCTAACAAAAGTGTAGAAAAGGATAAAAAAGTTTAAAACATCCAAGCCCAAAACCCAGGACATCACCTATTTTAATTGACTCAGTGATGAAATTTCCAGTACTCGGCCCAGTTGTTCAAAGCATCGTTAGCTTAACGAGCTCGTTAGCGGTCATATTTTTAATTGTTCTAGCAAGTTCAATATATAAATTGTTGGTAATTCTGCTGAAAAAATGTGAGCAGATTTTGCATTTGCAAAAGCTGCTTACATTTTTTCAGCAAAAATATTAGCATATTTGCCATAATAAGTGATCAAACTTTCAATGATATGTTAACTAGTGATGTCGTTAGTTTTGAACAACTGGCCCCAGATGAATCAGACATGCGGGATAGTGTGAAATGTTGCCACTGTCATTTGTAAACTGCTGCTAAAGCTAAAATTGACCACAATAAAAATGATAGGCTGGGGAAATGTTCAAACACACAGTGTGAGCATTGGGTTCACCTGACATATTGCACCCAGTTTAGACACTATGTTCTATTGTGCCCATTGACCAGATCCAAATGAAGAGTGAATGTCCATTCAACAAGTACTGTAAACAGTTTTTTACTGTTAAGCATTTTAGAAAAGAACTGACATCAGTGTTACTTTTTAAATTTCTGTTGCTATTAAAATTGAACTGTGGATAAAAATAATTCACAAAGTTATTTTAGAGCAGGCCTTTTTTCAACTGTAACTGAGTTCAAAGGTATGCGAAAATATTCAATTTTACCCCCTTCAGAGATGCATTATAGCAAGGTCCGTTAACCTAAAAATTCAGAATTTTTGGCCTTACTTTGTTTATCTAATTTACATATGGTGCCCACGCATGCGCAATAACGAACTTTCAAAATTTTACTGTTTACACAACGCTTTAACGCCACAAGGATAAGATTGCACTGCTATAAATAACAGGTGCCTGAAATCTGTATATAATCAGTGATATTTACGGGGACGATAGCAGGTGGGAAGCGTCTGTAAACTCACTTTGGCTCGATTGACATACAACCGACCAAATAACAAATACTCCTTTAAACCCTAGTTTTCGTTGTAAACTGCGGGTTTGCAATGGTGTAAAGACTTGTTAAAGTGGCAGACAGGGGGTGGGGGTTGCATCTAACCAATCTGTGCAACATGTATGATGAAAACAAATAAGCTTTGCATAAGTAATCGAGGATAGGAACAAAGTGACGTCAGGGAATGTTTTTGTTACGGGATTAAACAGGCGAATCACCAATCCAATCTAAATGGCTTCCAATCAATGACGGCATAACCTGGCTTACCTACCTATGATACTCCTGTTTCAGAATACTGTAGCAATTGATATTTTAAATTGTTGCCTGAACAGTTACATGTAGCAGATAAGCTATTTCTTCTACGAAACAAACGATACACCCAGCTAATGGAGATATTTAATCATGCATTAAGTGCATTAATATGCTAATAAGTTAACATCTATTTTGTATAAAGAAATAACTTATGCTGTTAGCCGCCTACTTGTGAAAACAAGGACATGTAACATACAAGAGAGAGAGAGAGAGAGAGAGAGAGAGAGAGAGAGAGAGAGAGAGAGAGAGAGAGAGAGAGAGAGAGAGAGACCATGTCCATTAAACTACATTATAAATCGCTCAATTCATTTTTCATATGTGAACCGACAATTCCAATTCTATCAAAACACACGAATAAGAAAAGTGTCCTAAGAGCAACATGCAGTGTAAGATGGTCAATACTTCCATAGTTTTCAAAATGGCATTATTTTCATGATGAAATTTTCTGATGTAATTTTGTCTTTTTTCTTTCTGCTGACAACATACTAAAATCACATATAAGAAACGGTTCCAATGAGTACACACGTTTTATTTTTTTAAATCAGAAATAAGAGAAGAGAAATAAAGTATACATGCACTATTGTATATCCTACTTTTTCTATATAGAGTGTAACCCAATCACGGTTGATAAATTTGCTTCCCTCTTTAATTGCACGCCCGCGAGTCGGCCCTCAGATTTAATGACGTATCCAGCGTAAATATGTTCTAGAAAGGGTTATCCTTTGGAAGCAAGGACTACATCACAGAACGGGAAAATATGGAATGTACATGTTTTCTGGGCCAGACTAACTAGTTTCGGCCATTTAGGCCTCATCAGTGACCCTCAAGTATTTTCAAAATTCCACAATGAAATCAATGATCCCAAAGGACAAGAAAATATAAACTACACTATGTTGTAGGGCTAAAGCTTACTTTTTTAAGGTAATGTTGGTTGGTATCTGAATCTCTGTTTCTGGTCGGGATTACCGGAGTCTAATTTTTGGTTTCCTTTTGCTCCAGCATTTCAGTTAATTCATGCTGTCGAGTCCTCATCGTTGTTTTATTTTTATCGTTTTAGTTGTTTAATTTCTATGTTCTCGGAGATGTTGCACTTATCGCTAGAATGCCTCCATGCATCACGAAAACATGCCTATATAATTCTGACCCCCTGAAACCACAATTATATATATAGTAAAATTTGGGTTTGTAGGGGTAAACCTTACTTTTTCTTATTTCTGTTCTTAAATATAGATTGTGGGTACTCGTTAGAACCGCCTCATAAAGGTACTGACCGAAAGTGTGAACAGTATGAAAACCGATATACTTAAGATGAAACAGTCTCATCTGGCTATTGAAACAACCAGGGCTAAACAAATAGATACTTTAAAATCTACTGTTCTTGCTTTGAAATGTGACATAGGTACTTTGTCAGACGTCGTGACAAGAGCAGTGACCAATATAAAACACTGTGCTGAGCGAATCGAATCTGAAAAATCCCTGGGAGTTACAAGTTTAAAAAGTGAGCTTAGGCTCATGAAAGAAACATTGGCGTCAGTTGAAGATACTGTGCAAAACTTAACCACCCACGTACCTCCAGAGAAGAGAGCTGTCTTGCACTCGAGAAGAGCGAACAGAAAGAGTAAGAACGGTCGCGGTAGTGACAGTTCTGCTCGTTCTGATTCGCGCGACACCGATACCGGTAGCCCTTCTGCTGTAGACAGCGGTCGTACTCTGGGGTCTGGGCAGAATACAGGTACTATGATGAATAGGACAGAGGAAACTCTAGGTCCTACCAAAGATATCAGCTTCACTGCGGAGACACTGGACCAGGGGCCAGGACAGCAGCTCGCGGAAGACTCTGCAATACTGCCCCCCTTGTCCGGTGCCCCCGCTGGTGAAACTGATATAGCCCGAGATGAAGAAAACTCTCGTAGTGAGTGGGATGAGGTTGAAATTAATCAAACTGTAAATGCTCAGCAGCAACATACTTTAAATGTTCAGCAACAACAGAACCGTTTGTCTGGCTTTGATATGCAAAATGGGCAACTGCATCGACTGCCAAATGATCCCCACAATAACTGGTCATACCAAAATGCTGTCGCTTCAAACGGTGCAACTATTCACCGAAATGAAACAAGTGCCGGTACTCACAATAACAGTAGTACAGCACAAATACAAAATGGTGGCACCGCTTTTCGTGATTGTGGTAATAGTTTAGAGGAGACCCTGATCGCGTATCAAAATGATGATGATTTTATCCAATTTGTCAAAAGGAGAACCAAACGGTATTACCTAGGGGGGTTTAAACCAACTATAACGCGCCAGCGGATAGAAAATTACGTAAACAAACGTGGTCCGACTGTTTCATGGGTCCGAATATGGAATAGTAAACGCAGGCCAAACAATGTAGTCATACGTCTAAACGTTGAAGATAACGAATGCGCGCAACTTCTTGAAAGCAGATCTTTCTGGCCTCGTGGCGTCGTTTGCAGACCGTGGGTCAATGGTGGCACAAGGCAAACAGTGCGTAATGGCGAGGACCGCAGACCACAGGCTGATCAGTCGCTGTCGCGCCATATATATGGTAGGTCGGACATCGACGACTATAATCCCTTCTCGCCGTTAAGGGACTTCGATAATCTTCAATATTAGCGTATTTAATACTCAATAAAATATTTACATGGATATACAATCTATCAGAATTTTAACCTGGAATGCCACTGGTATCATGTCTAGCGCAGCCTATTTGAGTGACTGCCTAATTCGAAATAGCATAGACATTTGTGGCATATCAGAGCATTGGCTCTACGAAAAGGATTTAATATTCCTTAAACATATAGATAATTGTTATAACTACCATGCTGTGGCTGATTTTGCCTTATCACGCCCAAGTAACCGTAGAGTTGGTAAGGGAGGGGTCGCTATATTGTGGCACAGAAGGCACAACGATAAAATCTCGACGATATCGCTAGATGATGACCGGATCATAGGCATCAAGTATGAGATAGGTACCGATAACTTTGTTTTCTTTTTCCAGCTATACTTACCCTGTAGTAATCACCTCATCGATGTATATCGAGAATACGTTGATCGGGTACAGGATCTTATTAGCGTATACTCCCAGAAAGGTACGGTGGTCCTGATGGGAGATGTCAATACTGATTTGGTGTCCTCTAGCCAGCGTGGTCGCGTTAACAATAGGAGTGTTTACTTAAACGACCTACTCAGGGACAATAATTTATTATCGTTAAATTTATTAGAATTTTGTACAGGCGCTAACGCAACATTCGTTACATACGATGGAAAACACGAATCTATGATTGATCACATCATAATACCGGCGGAAAAATTGCGATATGTTACGTTTTGTGAAATAATAGAGGACGACGTACTGAATGTTTCGCGACATAGACCAGTTTACTGTGAGGTAGCCTTTCCTGGTCGTCTTTTCGATTATCAGGACAACCAGATTGATAGTGTAAAAATCAACTGGAGAAAAGCTGACCAAGAATCAATTAGTAAGTACGCGCGCCAACTACAGAGCAACGAGCGATTAGCAAATCTGTTTTCTCAAATCGAACTAAACACAACAAATTCGGTTGATGAAGCATATCATACTCTGGTGAGCGAGGTTTCGGTAGCTGCTCGAAATTGTTTTCCGGTAAAATCCTTTAAACGGTTCCTAAAGCCTTATTGGAATCAGGAACTGCGTACTCTGCATAAAACCATGACAACAAAGCGAACTGCTTGGGTGACCGATGGCAAGCCTAGAGGCTCTGATTATGAGACTTATAATGAATATAAAGCTGCAAAGCGGGAGTTTAGGCGCTGTCACAGAAAATATGTCAATAAATATTTGCAAAATCAAATCGATCAAATTGACAAGGCAGCTGAGATTGACAGCTGTCTCTTTTGGCGCTTGATGAATGCAAGACGTAAACCATCTAATAGTTCCCCAGGTTCGGAATTACTATTTAATGGCGAACATTGTAATACTGCTAGTGAAATCAATAACGGTTGGTCTAGGTATTTTTCTAACCTTTATACCCCTACCCAAGCAGAACACTTTGATGAGTCTTTTTCGGATACGATACGGGATGAAATGATAAACATCAAACGTGATCTTGACTCTTCGCCGGAGAGTTTACATTTTCCGGTTATAAGTACCGAGGAGGTTGAATCAGCTTTAAAGTTGACAAAACGGAATAAAGCCGGTGGTGATGACGGCTTGATGTACGAGCACATTTTCTATGGCGGACATTTTTTGTATGGAACTTTGTCAAAAATGTATACTGCTATCGTGAGATTGTCATATGCACCAAAAGACATGAAACGCGGTGTAATCATTACAATTTTTAAGGGTGGTGGTAAACGAAAGGACAATCCAGACAACTACCGGGCTATCACTCTATCATCAGTTATACTTAAGTTGCTAGAACGTATACTGCTCACAAGAGTAGAACTATTTGATTCCATCCAGCCCCCACTACATCCTTTGCAAGGCGGGTTTCGCAAACAAATGGGCTGTTTGATGACGTCATTTTTGGTGAGGGAGTCTCTATTTTTCGCAAAGGAAAATGGTAGCAAAGTTTATGCTTGCTTTTTGGACATAAGAAAAGCGTTTGACCAGGTGTGGCATGATGGGATGTTTTACAAGCTAGCCAAATGTGGCATCGATAAGGCAATCCTGAAGATACTTATAAATTTGTACACGGGTATGGAAAGTTGTGTGCGAACACAATCAAAAAAATCTAGCTGGTTTCCTGTACTGCAGGGTACGAGGCAGGGTGGAGTCATTTCTCCATTCCTATTCTTAATCAATATTAATGATCTTTTATGGGAATTAGAAAGGTCTGGCTTCGGATTGTGTATTCTGAACATCAGGTGTGGTAGCCCGGCTGTTGCCGACGATATGTTGCTGATGTCTTTTTCAAAGACTGGCCTTGATCAAATGCTTAACATCTGTCACAAGAACTCGTGTAAGTGGCACTATGAGTATCAGCCACCTAAATGCTCAGTAGTTGTATACAATGAGTCGAAGGCTGATTTCCGTCGCTCTAATAGAGTATGGCAAATCGGTAATGCTTATATCGAAGAAGTTACCCATTATAAACATCTGGGAATCGATTGCGATAAGTATTTGTCTCTCGATGAAACCGTGAAGTCCGCAGTGTCGAAACTGAAAGGTACTCTTTTAAGTCTAGCTAACAGCGGTGTTCATGAAGGTGGTTTAAATCCTTTAACAGCAAGAACTATCTATAAAACTATTGTTATACCGAAAGCTTTGTATGGGTGTGAGCTTTGGGATTGCTTATTTCCTAAACATCTAAACAATATAGAATTGGCACACCGATTTTGTGTGAAATATATCCAATCACTTCCGAAACGCACAAACACTGATCTTGCCTTGTCACTATTAAATTTAAACAATATTGAAATTGAGATTGACTATCGTAAATTGATTTTTTTCAGACAGCTTTGCTGTTTGCCCGTCGAGTATAGGGTGAAGGAAATCTTTCTTCACCGGCTTGTAACTTTTGAAAACCAAATGAGCTCTCAGCGAGGCTTTATACCTGATATATATCGTATTTTGCGGAAATATGATCTGACACAAGTGTTTTACTCGTATCTTGAGAACGGAACATTTTATTCCAAGTGCTCATGGAAAAATCTTGTTAATGATAAAATTTGTGGTTTCTGTGCAGCCGAAAGGGCAGCTCGAGCTCATGCCTCTCTATCAGTCTCGCGTGGTTTTAGTATTCATAGCATGAACTCGGATTTTATCATATGGAAACTCTGTAAGCAATATCCACAATACTTGTCTCTTGCTCAGAGAGCGGTTCGGTTGCTCGGTAGATTGTTGTCAGACAAATGGCATCAAAAGTGCTATCTTTGTGAAGATTATGTTTTACTGCATGCTGAGCACTTGCTGCTGTACTGTAGAAAACTGGACAATTTTCGTGAGTCTCTATGGACACGACTACTCAGTCGCTTCGGTGTGAACTTTTTTATCAAGTTTAGTGCAAATTCACCAGAAAGACAAATAGACTTATTGTTCACAGGATGCAATGCGATTTTAGAGACCGCAGAAGATGTGATAGACTGTATAAAAATATTTCTCAGGTCTCTAATCAAAATACCAAAATACTCGGACATCATAATGTGACAGAAGTCATATACACTAAACAAATATAAAACGGATATTTGTATATATTTACATTTCCAGTGTAAAGTTTGATGTGAACCTATAGAAAACAATTGCGTTCATACTTCCATGAACGCATCATATCACATGATTTTCAGTGACGTTAAGTGACGTCATTCTAAACCATTGTTCTCTACGGGCGTTGATGACGTCAACGCTGCTCCGCTCTTTGTAGAAAAACAGCGTGTAAATGTTTTTCAGCTTTAAGAGTTTGCACTACAAGCATTTTTTTCTCCCAGTAATGGGGGACAAATAATGTAAATATAAAAAATAAACTTAATTTTTCTGCTTTTCATGGGGGTATGAACGACGGTGGGTCGCTGGCAGAGTTTACATGAATCCCTTTGGGGTTCATTTACTTTGCACGCGACCCGCTGCGTTCGTGCTTCCATGAACTGCAGAAAGGTAAATTTCATTTCTTAAGTATATGTGGATTCATTTTGTAGCGGATTAGCTCTTCCAGTAACTGGAAGCTGCTGGTCTCCTGCAATAGGGCTCCTACTAAAAGAGGAACTTGCAGTAGACCGTGTGCCTTCTTCTCTGCCTACATCCTTTCTTATATTTCGTTTCGATAAGATAGCTGGTGGAGGAGCGGACAGGTGTTCTATTGCTGATTATTTGGGGTCGCTTGGATAATGAGAAATGGTTGGGACAATTCATGCAGTATAAGTTACAGCTTGCCTTATTAAAGTCCTGCTATTTAAGCCTTGTTTATACTAGGTAATTATATACGTATGTTTTAAAGTAACGGAACATAACCATATATTTATATTTCCAGGGTAAAGTCTAATGTAAAACTATAGAAAACAATGTAGTTCATACTTCCATGAACGTATCAAGTCACATGGTATTTGTTGACGTCGGGTGGCGTCAGCCTTGACCATGGTACTCTGCGTTGGGGACGTCAACGCTGTTCCCTTCTTTGAGGAAAAACAGCGGGTAAATGTTTTTCAGCTTTAAAAGATTGCCCTGTGTGTGTGTGTGTGTGTGTGTGTCTGTTTTCGCCCAGTGATGGGGGCAAATAGTGTATATATATATATATATTGAATTTCTGCCTTTCATGGGGGTATGGGCGACGGCGGGTCGCTGGAAAGTTTACATAAACTACTTTGGGGTTCATTTTCTTTGCACGCTTCCCGCCGCGTTCATGCTTTCATGAACAGTGGAATGATGGGGTTCATTTCTTAAATATTACATTTCCAGTGTAAAGTCTAATGGCAACCTATAGAAAACATTGTAGCTCATACTTCCATGAACGCATCGAAGCACATGACTTGTGACCTTATTTTAAACCACGGTTCTTTACGTGTGTTGGTGACGCCAACGCTGTTCTGCTCTTTGTGGAAAAACAACTTTAAAGGTTTGCTCTATAAGCATTTATTCACCCAGTGACGAGGGACAAATAATCTCTATACATAAAATTTATAAGAGTATGAGCGACGGCGGGTCGCTAGCAAGGTTTACACCAATCCCTTTGGGGTTCATTGACTTTGCACGCGACCCGCCGTGTTCATGCTTCCATGAACAGCAGAAAGATAAATTTCATTTCTTAAATGGTTATATTAACACACTGGTAGAAACCAATGTGCTATTCCAATTAGCATATAAAGGTAATTTCACAAACGTTTTGAATGCATTAAAATGCATATTAAATACACGCATATAGTTCCTTCTGATACCTATAAAGCGTGCAGTTATATTTGTTATATATGTTGTAAAATTGTGTGCCTTGTATGTTTCATTTGTTTGTTGACTGTCTTTTTTCTTGTGTGCTCTTCATATCTGGAGGAAATAAAGATTATTATTTTCCAAATAAATTTTAAAGACAACACAACCTAACACCCCTAAATTTTGAAATGGACTATTGCTGTATATAAGGAGGAAGATTCCTTTTGGTACAAAAAGTGCTAAACAAGATAAAATACCATACATCACGAAAACACGCCTTTATAATTTTTACCCGCTTGAACCCCACCTTTATATAGTAAAACTGGGGTTTACAGGGGTAAACCTTATTTTTCTTATTTCTGCTCTAAAATATAGAGTGTGGGTACTCGTTAGAACCGCCTCGATGAGGCGGTTCTAACGAGTGCCCACAATCTATATTTTGAACAGAAATAAGAGAAATATCAAACATTTTCATCTTAAAATTTTCGTATTTTTGGCGGTAAGGTTTACAATGTATTTGTATAGGCGTGTTTACGTAATGAAATTTCCTTAGCAAAGTACCCATTTTGTAGATATGAAAGAATGCACTATGTTTCACGGGTTTGCTATCGTACTCATCCGTGTGACATAGTATGGCTACTTTTCATATGAAAATTCATGATATCTTTCTTATTTATACTGCAAATACAGGTTGTGGGTGCTCGTTAGAACCGCCTCATTGAGGCGGTTCTAACGAGTACCCGCAACCCATGTCTTGGAGTAAAAATAAGAAAAATAATGTTTACCCCGTAAAACCCCACATTTCTCAACACAAAGTGGGGTGTAAGGGGGTTTCATTTCACGGACTTGTTCACGTGATGTGTAGACATTTCATTAACGATTGTTATCTGATAGTGTGAAAGTTACATTTGTCAGAGAACCCCTGCGTCCTTCATAGTCTACCATTTAAACATTCGGATTTTAGCTATCAATCAATCAATCAATCAATCAATCAAGCGGCCATGATTTGCTACAAGATAATTCAGATACATGTGAGTTTTTCGGAAATGTGGTTTTTGTGCAGAATTGTTCTATCGTCAGCGTATGACATGCATCCAAAGGATTACGTTTTTTTCCAGAGAACATTTAACTTCACCACAGCTGGTGTTCAGAGAATTTGTAGCGTCCGTAAAACCTTTCCCTGCCCGTTATCATAGTGTGGGTTATATTTTCTAGTCAGTCGGGATCATTGATCCCACTGCGGAATTTGAAAATGGTTCAGTGTCACTGATGAGGCCTCATTGGCCGAAACTACATAGTCTGGCCTAAAGAAAACCTTTCCTGCTCACCAGACAAGAAAATCCGCGATTTTACCCTGGGATAGAAATTTCTGTTCTGACCCTGGTGTTCCGACCCCAAATCGAATATAATCGCGTGTTTGATAAATGCACTGGTTGATTACTACCTTGTGTGCGCCGTCGTTAAGGTTGACGTCATGCACGATCCGTGACGTCACTTTACATTCCTGCAGTGTCAACACAATATGGCGGACGTTGGTAACCGAAGTGACTGCAGCATTGAAATTCGGCGCTAAGAAATGGAAGATATGCAAGAAAAAGAATCCAATATGGATGTGAGCGGTGGATAAAAAATCCGTCCCTCGGGATCACTGTCCGGCATCACTCGGCAAGCCTCGTGATGCCGGACAGTGACCCTTGGGACGAATTTTTCTATCCACCCCTCACACCCATATAAGATTCTTATAATACACTCAAGTTTTTAGTTCTGTGTTGTAGCCCTAGCTTCCAAATGATGGCATTTTTATAGATTCTATTATCATTTTCTAACTGGTGATCAGGAGGATGCGAGTTCGATACCTGCCGGGGTCGGCAACACTCTGTTGTGGAGATTGATATTGAAATCTTTTCTACGACCATTCTCTCCCTTCCGCTGATTCAAGAATCTGCACTTGCCATAGTTAAACTGACCGGCTAAAAATGACCTAAAATAGTGTTGACTTGTTCGTTTAACTCCAGTACAAACAGACACTAATTTTGAAAGCATGCATGTTGGCAATAAAAGTGCACCAAAATGTTGCCTTTAGGAACACCACAATTAATCTGACTATATATAAAAATGTTTTAAGACACAAGTTACTACATGAATCTGAGTTATGTTGCTAATGTCTAGGGCCCAGTAAACTGTTCTATAAACTGAAAAAATGTGATATGCTGCTCACATTGTTCAGCAAAAACAATAGCATGTTTGCCATATTAAATGATCAAAATTTTAACAATACATTAATAACGATGGCATTAGTTTTGAACTAGCCCCGGGACTATTTGCCCAGACTATATTGTCCCAGTTGACTGCAATTTATTTGTATGAAACCCAGTTGATGATTACTTATAGCTAAGGCTGACACGATTAATCGTATAATCGATTAATCGATCGATAAATTCCACATAAATGATTATCATTTCGGATTTGATGATAATCGATTACTTGTTAGGTACAATTTACTACCCAAAGCTATGCCTAAAATAGCTGGATGAGTGGCAAACAGTGCAGACCCTGATGAGACGCCGCATTCTGTGGCGTCTCATCTGGGTATACACTGTTTGCACAGCCTGTCTGTTCAAATATACATATGATAAAGTGCAACATATGGTAAGAGTCATGCTCAGATTGAAAGCCAGACAGGTAAAATTATGACAAAAAACTTAGCGATTACTAATCGATTATCGATCGCAATGACAGGACTGATAATCGATTATCTTTTCAATACGATTAGCCAGCCCTACTTATAGCAACGCTATTCTTGTCGTTGTGAGATCAGAGTGCTGTGTTAAAAGAGAATTATCTGTAAAACTTGGACTGGCCTTGTGTATGCGCCAAGGCAAACAGTATAAACCCAGATCAGACGCCAGAGCGCGGAGTATTGTTATGGTCTACAATGTTTGCTTAAAATATAGTAATTTAAGGGTTAAACGAAATAGTCTAAATTCACGTTCAGTACCATATCCCCAGCCCTTCTCTATAAAAATGGCGTGAGATGATAGGAGTTGGGTGTGGGGTGGGGTGGGTGTTGCTGGGCAGAGTCACAGGGCTATATAATATTTTATATTATTTATGCCCCAAAAAGATAAAGCAAACAGTTATGTTATGTTAAACGGTTCAGTCAACAGTGTTTAGGTTATACTGAGTCGGTCTGTTTACCTAACCACATTATACAAAAGCGGTTAACCAGTACAGCGCACATTTTTCGCATGCAGAAACTGACAGCTGCCCTTCTTGAATAAGCGGAAGGGAGAGAATGACCGTATAAAAGATTTTCAAGACCATCCTCCATGAAAGACTGTTACCGACCCCGCGTCCTCCTTTTCACAAGTCAAATGCGCATCCGACGGAGCTATCGAGGCCGGCTGAAAACAGAAGTAAGGCTGTAGCGGTCACAAACAAGGGACAAAACCATGAGAAAAGAGATAGAAGAGATAGTAGATGAGATGGAAGTAAGTAACAGAGGAGAAAGAGGAAAATGAATGGAAGTGTAGAAAAAGAACAAATAACAACACTCTCCCTCTACCATAACCTGCTACAAGGACAGCAGGCCTTGTCCAACTGTAAGCCAATATCAGTTGGACGCCCCAGTAATACAAAATACATGTCAACTTTGCCTCACCCTACCACCCCCTACATGTAGTCAATTAACCCATATATGCCTAGGGTCCTATTTTGGGACGTTGGCAAACATTGTAGATCCGGATAAGACGCCGCGACACGCGGCGTCTTATCTGGGTCTACACCGATTGCTCAAAGAATATAGATTTTTGTACAAATTACATGAAACAAAAGCAACCTGACACCCTTATAATTGGAAATGGACCACTCCAAACTAATTTAGATGGAAGATTCCATTGTCTTATATGGGTTAACCTAAAAATAAGAAAACAATGAAAAACAAAGTAACGTATATTCTACCTTTGGAAACGCGTTCCTGTAATATTTTGTCACTTATAAATCGGCCTTCAGCATAAATTATTTTAATATGTCAGCTGGCCAAGATGGCTTGTATTTCTTCGTGTGAAATTACATACATCTGCATTTTCTCGTTTTGCACTGCGCTTACCTATTAATGCACACGAAACCATAGAAAAGTAATTGCATTGCGACAAAATACCCGTGCGACAAAGTGCATTTTTTCACATCCCCAAAATAGCTACTTTTCTGATGAAAATCTGTGATATTTTTGTTATTTTTACTTCAAACATAGGTTGTGGGTGCCCGTTAGAACCGCCTCATTGAGGCGGTTCTAACGAGTACCCACAACCTATGTCTATGAGCAGAAATAAGGAAAATAATGTATACCCCCCTAAACCCCAGTTTTCGCTATATAAAGTGGGGTGTAAGGGGGTGTTCATTTCACGGACTTGTTAGCGTGATGCAAATCGCTCGGTCAGATTTTATAAATTTAAAGCACCATCGCTTGATGAATTTCTCTAGCTCTTCGTAACAAAATAGAGGCCAATGTGTTGTAGTGGATAAGCTACTAGCCTCATAAATCAGGGGTCGTCGGTTCGATCCCGGGTTTCTCCAGACTTTCGTTGAGTCTTTAAACCGAGGTCCTGCCAGCGTATGACCTTAGCTGTTGGTGGGACGTAAAACTCAAAGACACTCACTCACTCGTAATATGATAATCACTGTACCATGACATGGCAATAGAAGCAAAAAAAAAAAAAAAAAAAAGAATTACCATAATGATCGTAAGTACTGGGACAGACAGACCTGAGCAAACAGTGCAGACCCAGATCAGGCTCCTGATGGAGCAGTCTGATCAGGGTCTTCACTGTTTGTCCCATTCCGTCAGCACCTTTTGGAGCCCTTCCTGGATCATAAAACAAATGTGTTAAAATTTAAGGGGAATCACAGCAAATCTTCTGCGGCGTCTGATCTTGGCCTGCACTGTTTGCCAAGGTACATCTTTAGGGGTTCCCCGCCTGCACTGGGTTACATTCCAGTGCTCTGTGGCATCTGATCTGGGCCTGGACTGCTTGCCTATGTCGCAGAACATGAGCCGAGTTCATGTTTCATGGCGGCCTCGACAGTATTTGTTCCCAATTGCACAAAGATTTAGCAAATCGATTGATCCTAGCGCAAACTTGACATGTCAAATTATGACGTGAGCCGTATGTGAATGAGGGTATTTTTGGACGGAAATTTACAACAGTCATTAAAGTCTGTTTCATAATCGCGACGAGAGGGATAAATAGGAATGCTCAGCTGTTTACGATCGGTTTCAGATTATGCCGCTCAATCTATTTCTCTAAGCCCCGACGGGCGGGGCCTTAGTATATGAAGTTTAAATCTGAAAATGATTATGGCGATGAATGTGTCAATTTATGTTTTATCAGCTATCGCCAGCTTTAACCATGGACAGAAACCACAAAAGCTCTTTGTTGATATACACGAGCATCAAAAGCTCTGACAAGATCGGCATTGTGCGCAGGCTATAATCAGACATGGACCTTTCAAGCACCAACAACTTTATGGGTCGATTGTTTGTCAATCGACCCAAAGTTACTAAGCATAAAAAACGCTTCAGTGCTGAAGTCCATGTGACTATCACTGATTTGCACGAAACCCATATAACTTATTTATAGAAAATAATAGCGCTAATTTGATCGCAGTAGGTTATCTATAGAAACTGGACTGGAACCATGAGTCGGGCTTGACAAATGTCGTAGACCCAACTCAGACGCCACAGAACACGACGTCTTATATGGGTCTGGACTCTTTGCTCACAGTACAGGAATTAAGTATCAGACGACGCAAAACGCAGCGTCTGATCAGGGTCTACACTTTTTGCTTAAACACTTGAATTTAAGGGTTAAACAAAACATTTTATGTCCAGGACTATTTTCCCAGCCTACACTCGGAGACAATCGACCCACCGGTATTCAACGGACGTTAAACCTCAAATCAAACAAACAAATCAATGCTTTGATTTTTCATCAGCATGTTGATGAAATACCATTCAGAAAAGTTTTGAGATTAATTTTGCCATACACTGTTGCCACGCATCCTGCTGAAAGAGCCATACAAACCGAAGTTGAAAATCTTAGCAAGTGTTCTAATGACTCTCTCTCTCTCTCTCTCTCTCTCTCTCTCTCTCTCTCTCTCTCTCTCTCTCTGTCTCTCTCTCTCTCTCTCATTCTCTCTCAGTCGATGGCCTTGTCACAGTCTTCTGTCGAGACAAGACAATCAACGAATGAGCACTCTGTATCTTGCTAAAAGAGTGAGTGAATATTTGAGTTCAACATCTCACCAACAACTAAGGTCATACGGCGACGGGGCCTCGGTTTAAAGACTCATCCGAAATTATTGAGAAGCCCCGGGATCGATCCTGCGACCCCTGGTTTACAAGGCGAGTAGCATAACTACTGTACCATGGAGGCTTCTGTCTTGCTATTAAGAAGACAGCATGTATGACGGATAGCATAGTCATGGCATTGAGCGTAGAGGAAAATCAGATTTTCCGTCACTGACAAAACCATAAGTACGAGTAGTCCTAACTCCATTGTTTGGTCAAAGCAAGCTGAAAGCTTCAGGTACCTTAACTAGAAGTATGGCGAACTAGTTCATACTCACATTCTGACCATTTCATGGAAGGCGAAGACTAGGCGGCTCTCTTGAATTTCCACGGCCCCCGCCCATAGGGGCTTGAAGAAATATATGGGCTGCATGATGCTTCCACGCAGAGCTGAATCCGGCCCGCACACTAGTACTGGTAAACCGCTTAGAGGATCTAATAGAAATCAAAAATGAGTTCCTTTAAGAGCAATGAAAACATTTATAAGAAAGAAGATGGGTCATACTACGTAGTTTCGGCTAATGAAAAGTAGAAGTAAAACAAAGATCAGGAATTGATACAATTAACTTACTCCACCCATAAAAGACACCAAAGGGAAAGAAATACAAACATTAAGCGACCAGACCATAATGGAAACCTAAACAAAGGAAGGCCATAAGGACGGTTACTTTCCCACAAAATGGCCATATGGCCATCCAAAACCAAAAGACACAAGTGATACACACAGTAAGTAACGAACAACAACATAAATAAATCGCCACAGAAGAGCCGCCTTGGAACGGTCAGTGGAAGATTTCCACTGGGGGGCTTAAATCGATTTTACGTGGCCACAATCCTCGCCCTTACTTCAGTCGCGATTTAGACAAATAATTTGTTCAGTCCGCATGAAGGCCTCCTAACTCATCAGTGCAACATCTCCGTGAACACAAAAATCAAAGAACCACAGAGGTGAGACAACGGTGAGGACTCGACAGCAAGAAACCACTGAAATGCTGGAGCAAAAGAAAACCAACAGTTAGACTCCGATGAGCCAGACCAGAGACAGAGCATCAGGCACCAACCAACATTATCTCTCTAATTTTCAATAAGCCTTTACGTTGGAGCTGTCATAGAATCTGAGGCCTGACCCACCGGCGTGCAACTAAAGAGGGAAGCAAAGTTGCCAACCGTGATTGGGTTAACTACCATGCATGCAGTCTGTCGTATAATACCCATGTTGTACCCAATCTTTTTATATCGAAGAACGATTTTACGAAATTGGGTGCTGAAGTCATTGCGGTTATATATTTTTCTGAATTTATATACTAAGTCACCATAAAATTCGGGTTCCGATAGACCTTGTTGCAGAAGAGATTTAAGTCCAATATTGAATTTTGAAATTAAATCAGAATGACGTCTATAAAATTTTGAAAAGGCTTTGCGTAGTTTATGGTACCGATAACCCTGATTAACGAGTTGAAGCCTCATCAGTGACCCTGTAATGATCCGGCAAAGAAAGCCAGAGGAAACATACTGCAATTTTGAGAATTTCGAATAGGCAGTCGATTCAAAGACTGATATAAATCAAAATGGGGTCCAAATAATAAAAAACCTGTCTAGAATGTGAGTCTTAACCAATAATTTATTTCTGATTTCTCAGAATATTCACGCTGATCCCAAAGGACCAAAAGTAAAATATAAACTGCACTATGGTTGATGTACGGGGAGACCTTTTACGGCCGCCACACGGCACAACACCAGCTGCAGTGAAAGCAAATAAAAAAAATGAGTTCCTTTAAGAGCAATGAAAACATTCATAAGAAAGAAGATGGGTCATACTACGTAGTTTCGGCTAATGAAGCCTCATCAGTGACCATGTAATGATCCGGCAAAGAAAGCCAGAGGAAACATACTGCAATTTTGAGAATTTCGAATAGGCAGTCGATTCAAAGACTGATATAAATCAAAGCCTGCCCAGGAACCGCGGTGCGAGGCGGACCGTCCATGCTAATAAACCCTATTGGTCTCATTGGGCACAGGGCTTGAGATGTCATTTCATCTCAATGTCTGGTAAAAGTCCCACAAAATTGGAAACAACGTCTCCAAAATGACCTTTACAGTGTTGACGGGGACGTTAAACCTCAAATCAACCAACCAAATCTCTTGAATTCCCACATTCTGTTATTGTTAGGAGCAAATGTGAGGCAATTTTCTGCCTTGGTTAAACTGCATAGTAGTTACACAGTTTCATTGACCATTTCGAGATCGTAACATGATAATCTTTATGACCTACGCTTCATCTTGCAACAACATATCAATCATGGTTATGCGTTAATAGGTCCTTCAATAAAACATGTCGGAACACTTGAAATTTAATCAGTTTTTTTCTTTCGTTTAGTTCTAATTTACATATGGCGGGAACTACCCTCTAATCAGAATCCTGGTCAGTTGCTTAAATTGGTTTCTGACATTTTGTTAACAAATCACAGGCCTAGTTTACATATAGCGGGTGTTTCAATCTATTCGTCGTACCCATGAGCCCATATAAAAGTGTCTTTTAGGCCTCTTTAAATCTTTAAATATTTCTTTAAATCACAACTCGTTAGGCATCTGCTATCAGTGATGGCATCTAAAATGGGCCCAGAAGATCTCGTTGACATTTAAGGTCCACATGGAGTTCAGTGGGGACACCCGTTGCTCCTTAATTGAAGCGTCAATGGGGAATTTATACAGCATGACGTATACTGAATTTTGCAACGTTTTGCAAGAGGTGTAAGTTTCAGGCTCTGGGAGTTTCTTTCCTGGATTTGGAAAACGAGTACATAGAACTTACAGAACGTAACTATCACAAAGTTGTGAGTCTTGTGGGAGCACTGACTCATTGAGAATTAATATCAAAGTAACGGAGGGTACCTCGCCAAGGTAGGTCTTTAATACATGTACTTAAAACCAGATACAAGAGATGCAAAAATCTCTCTCAGGATTATACGTAAGCGGTTAACCAGTGCGCCAAAAACTGGCAACTGCTCTTCTTGAATCATCGGAATGGGGAGAATGACCGCAGAAAAGATTACATGATCAATCTCCACGACACCAGCAGGTATCAAACCCGCGTCGTCCTGATAACCAGTCAGTTTGATTTTGTTTGTTTGATTTGAGATTTAACGTCCCCGTCAACACTGTAAAGGTCATTTTGGAGACGTTGCTTCCAATTTTGTGGGACTTTTACCCGACATTGAGATGAAATGACTTCTCAAGCCCTGTCGCCCAATGAAACCAATATGGTTTATTAGCATGGACGGTCCGCCTCGCACCGCGGTTCCTGGACAGGCTTAGATCCCCTGAGCGGTTTACCAGTACTAGTGTGCGGGCCGGATTCAGCTCTACGTGGAAGCATCATGCAGCCCCTATGTGTGATCACTAGTCAGACGCGCATCCGACTGAGCTACCGAAGCCGGACGTTAAGTGTTGGCTACTCGATCATGAGTGTAACTTTACCGAATTCAGTGCGACAGATGTGCATTCGTGTGTGTTGCTAGACACAAAAATTATGAAAAGCAAAATAGATGGGAAGCCTAAATGAGAACGTGTGAACTAAAATATCTATATGGACCAAATCCCGCTAAAATGCATGCCACATTTTTACCTCTTGGATATTTTTGTTCTGCTTTTACAGACCTTTTAAAATCATTTCACATATCGGGGCGATCCTTAATCAGAGTCGGGCGAAAACTGGAGTACTCGGAGAAAAAACGCCTGACCTTCCGTTGCAGAACTTGGCGTTTCACATGTGATCCGAGTGGGGCTTGAATCACAGCGAATAGAGACCCAAAGATTAAGAGTCAGCGCCCTTACCCATCAAGCCAGGAAGGCCCGGTTAATCACTTGGGCATAGTGTTTGTTTGTTTGATTTGAGGTTTAACGTCCCCGTCAACACTGTAAAGGTCATTTTGGAGACGTTGATTCCGATTTTGTGGGACTTTAACCCGACATTGAGATGAAATGACAAATCACGCCCTATCGGCCATAGAAACCGCTAGGGTTTAAGGAGCGGTCCGACTCGCATCACTTTTCCTGGGCAGGCTAAAACCTTAGCTGTTTACCAGTACTCAAGTTCGGTCGGTTACAGCTCTGCGCGGAAGCACTGTGCAGCCCAATCTATTTCTCCAGGCCCCGATAGTGTCATTGTTTATATCTGCTATCCAGCACAATCTGAAGATGGACCTCTGTTTACCGCAGTCATAATAGCATACTGAAGGTTGTCTTTAACCGCAGCTCGAAGTTCGCTTGTGTGAAGAAGTTTTTTGATGTACTGAAAACACAATTCTACAGGGTTTAATGTGGGCTCGAAAACAGGCGTGAACACGTATTCAGTTCCTGCTTCCTCCAACATTACAAACATAATCTGTCCGACTCGGAACAGTCCCACAATATTGGAAACAACGTCTCAAAAATGGCCTACACAGTGTTGAAGGGGACGTTAAACCTCCAAACAAAAAAGGTGTATAGCACAGTTGTCTTTTCTAACCAGGTCCTCTGGATTTAAACACATATTTCCATTATTGTCATATGAATGCACGGCCTCTTAAAAAAAATCAAAAACCGTATCTGTATTGCTGGCCTCATCCACAATATTTGCGGGGTTGGGGTGGCACCGGGCTTAATAAAATAGATGGGCTGCATGATGCTTCCACGCAGAGCTAAAACCGCCCGCAAACGAGTACTGGAACAGCTTAGATGATCTAAGCCTGTCAAGACAAAGTGATGCGTGTTGGACCGTCCATGCATGTACACCCTATTAGTGTCATTGGGTGGCAGGTCTTGAGATGTCATTCCATCTCAATGTCGAGGTAAAAGTCACACAAAATTGAAAACAACGTTTCAGAATGACCTACATAGTGTTGACGGGGACGATTAACCTCAAATCAAACAACATTTGCGTATGAAATACCGTATACTCCAATAAGCAAACTGAGTTTTCTGCCCGCGGAGAAATTCAACGGCTAATTCCCCCCTTTGTCCATAATACGTGGTGACAACAAGCGACCGGTCCCGCCCATAGGGGCTTGAAGAAATATATGGGCTGCATTATGCTTCCACGCACAGCTGAATCCGGCCCGCACACTAGTACTGGTAAACCACTTAGAGGATCTAAGCCTGTCCAGGAACCGCGGTGCGAGGTGGACCATCTATGCTAATAAACCCTATTGGTTTCATTGGGCGACAGGGCTTGAGATGTCATTTCATCTCAATGTCGGGTAAAAGTCCCACAAAATTGGAAGCAACGTCTCCAAAATGACCTTTACAGTGTTGACGGGGACGTTAAACCTCAAATCAAACAAGACAACAAGCGACAGTCCGCCCCGCCCATCGGGGCTTGGAGAAAAAAAATGGGCTGTGTGATGCTGTCACGCAGAGGTTAAACTGACCACACATGAGTACTGGTAAACCGCTTGGAAGGACTGAGCCTGTCCAGGCCAGACCGCCCAATGCATGTAAGCCTTTGGTATCATTGGGCGACTTGAGTTGTCATTTCATCTTAGTGTCGGGCAAAAGTCTCACATATTTAGAAGCAACGTCCCCAAAATGACATAAATAGTGTTGACGGGGACGTTAAACCTCAAATCAATCAATCAACAAGCTGGAGGTTCGTCAAAATAAGGGCTGATGCTGTGGAGAACGTCAATGAAAAACTTGCGTGAAACGAAACGGACTATAGACAATCATCGGTGACGCTCTTGCACAAAACTACTTCTGATTGGTTATTATGCTTGAACAGTATGACGCAGTTATAAACAATCTGTGATTACGCGAGCCCAATAGATTGACACTTGTACGACTGTTTTGCTAGATCTTTTCGCAATCGATAATATTGTGCCGTTATAAAGAATTTCAGTTAGGAGTATAAGAGGTAATAAAAGGCCTTTTCCCCAACCTTACTCCAAGAAACAAATGTTATAGAAAAATATATATAACATTTGTTTCTTGGAGTATTAGATTACAAGACTCTGTCATGACTATGGACTCGATTTGTGCATTTCCAACTCGAAAGGAAGCCCACGCCGCTCGGAACCGAACCTAAGCTTTTAGCTAAGTAGTCATTCCATTGAAATTGCCTTTATAACGAGTTTTGCCATTATATTGAATGTTGGAAAAAAGGATCGACTGTACGTGTAATTGTTGTTACATGGACACCAGTCTATATATTTCTGACCGTAGAAAGAGTAATGTCATTCTTCTTCCCAAAGCTTCTTCTCATCATGCTCAACCCTTACCCTGCTGAATAAATTCAGCCACACCCTTGCTAACTAACGAAAAAATGCCTATAGATATAATTCTGACCATCCTTTGAACCCCACCTTTATATAGTACCCCAGCAAGAGTAATGCCATTCTTCTTCCCAATGCATTCTTCTGATCCTTACCCTGCTGAATAAATTAAAAACAAATGCCTATACAATTCTGACCATCCTTTGAAACTCACATTTATCATTTATATAGTAAAACTGGGGTTTACAGGGGTAGATACGCTCGAAACCAACACTATGTTACCAAGTCCTTAAAATGAGCACCTCTCTAAACCTAATTTATATAAAGAAAACTGGGATGCGTAACATAATTTTTCTTATTTCTGCTAAAAAAAAAAAAAAAAAAACGATTGTGGGTATGCGTAACATAATTTTTCTTATTTCTGCTAAAAAAAAAAAAAAAAAAAAAAAAAAAAAAGATTGTGGGTATTCGTCAGAACATTTGGTTAGATTGATGAACAGTCGGATCAAAAAGAAGAAATACAACATTATCAAATGTCACCGTTGAGTTTCCTTCCAAGGGCTTTCTAATGTGGCAGACCCTGTTTCTATGACTGTGAATGGGCGTTTCTAATGTGGAACAAATTAATTTGCTGACTCCTTTTTTTATGAGAGAAACTTTATTGTGTTTAATATCGAGTCATTTTCAGTTGTCCAGCTTGCTGACTCTTTTTTGATGAGAGAAACCTATTTTTCATATTTATTGTCTTTAATATGGATGCATTTTTAAAATAATGTCATCTGTTGCCCATCTTGCGGAAAATTATCCTCGTAACTGAATCAATTTAGAACAGCGTGTTAACTAGTCCGTGTAATGAAAACCCGTGTCAGTCTCACTTTATACCATAAACTCCACTTTATACAGTAGAAACCCTATATTAAGACCACCTTTGGGTCAGTTCAAAACTGGTCTTATAGACCACTTTTGAACAGTCCCAAATGTGATCTCTGACAAGAGGACAATATATGCAGAAGACATCAAGAAAGAATAACTGCAACCTACTACATATAAATACATGTAAGCATGTTTAAAGCAAATTTTTTCTTAAGTTTAGGTGGTCTTAATAGCGGAATTTCACATATAAAAAGTGAGGTTTACAGAGGTATTCCTTGGTTCTTATTCCTGCTAATAGACAAGGTTATAGATATACGTTAGAACCGCCTCGATGAGGCGGAACGCGCACCCAGAACCTAATAAGAGAATTATCATAGTTTCATAAGAAAAATAACCAACTTGCGCTATTTCATATGGATGTGTTTTTAAATTACCTCAGAAAAAGACATTTTTACCTCATCACACTGGAAAGTATTTCCTTGCATACAAAATAAGTTTTTTTTCATTCAGTTTTATTCAGATTGTACGAAACCCGGGAAGGGACATGATTTTTTTTTTGTTTTACAAGTTGTGCACACAAGATAATATCTTGTGTGGACAAGATATTATCTTGTGCAGACAACATATTATCTTGTCCGCACAACATAATATCTTGTCCGCACAAGATATTATCTTGTGCGGACAACATAATATCTTGTGCAGACAAGATATTATCTTGTCCGCACAAGATATTATCATGTCCGCACAAGATAATATCTTTTCCGCACAAGATAAAATATTGTCCGCACAACTTCCCAAGGTCTTTGTTGTGCAAACAAGATTATATGTTGTGCGAACAAGATATCTTATAAAAAATAAAAAATCATGTCCCTTCCCGGGTTCCGTAAGATTGCCTTCTTTCGTGATTCTTTTTCTGATTTCTGTTATAAACATAGACTGTGAGTGTGCAATCTTATTCAGTACGATAACTCACCCGTACGACATAGTGCATTTTTCACAACTCCAAAATGGCTACTTTTCTGATGAAAATCTGTCATATTTTTCTTATCAATGCTCATAACATAGGTTGTGTGTGCTCGTTTGAACTGCCTCATTGAGGCGGTTCTAACGAGTACCCACAACCTATGTATTGGAGCAGAAATAAGAAAAATAATGAATACCCCCGTAAACCCCACTTTTCTCTATAAAAAGGGGGGTTTTGGGGGGTCTTCATTTCACGGACTTGTTCACGTGATGTGAAGCAGAGATCGACTTATATCACAGAATTTCATCAAAAAAGGTAAACCGAGAAAATAAATAAAGAAAGACAATAGAAAAAGCAAGTACATCTTACATAGGGGTGTTAAACGCATCCATCACGAAAACACGCCTATATATAATTTTGCCACCCTTGAACCCCACTTTTATACAGTGAAACTGGGGTTTACAGGGGTTAACCTTATTTGTCTTATTTCTGCTCTATATTTCTTATTTCTGCTCTAAAATATAGATTGTGGGTACTCGTTAGTATATTTTGAGCAGAAATAAGAGAAATATCGTAATTTTTCATCCTAAAATTTTCAGTTTTTCGGCGGTAAAATTTACAATGTATTTGTATAGGGGTCCCGGAGTGTGGCCAATTTTTACCCAAGGGGCATGATTGGCAGGAATTATGTAGGTCACGACTTGCCGTTGCAACATGCTAAATATCTAAGCTCTGGGCCCTGTGGTTTCAGAGAAGAAGATTTTTGAAGCTTTTTTTCCATTATGAGTCTATGGGAGCGAAGGGGCCCCGGGGCGTGGCCCATTTGGATCCCAGGGGCATGATTGGCAGGATTTATGTAGGTGACCACCTGCCCTTGCTACATGCTAAATATCTCAGCTCTGGCCCATGTGGTTTCAGAGAAAAAGATTTTTTAAACTTTTTTTTCCATTATGAGTCTATAGGAGCTAAGGGGCCCGGGGCGTGGCCCGTTTGGACCCCAGGGGCATGATTGGCAGGAATTATGTAAGTGACCACTTGCCGTTGCTACATGCTAAATATCTAAGCTCTTGGCCCTGTGGTTTCAGAGAAGAAGGTTTTTGAAGCTTTTCCCCATTATGAGTCTATGGGAGCGAAGGGGCACCGGGGCATGGCCCATTTGGAACCCAGGGGCATGATTGGCAGGAATTATGTAGGTGACTACTTGCCCTTGCTACATGCTAAATATCTAAGCTCTGGGTCCTGTGGTTTCAGAGAAGAAGATTTTTGAAGCTTTTTTTTCCATTATGAGTCTATGGAAGCGAGGGGGCCCCGGAGCGTGGCCCATTTGGAATCCTGGGGCATGATTGGCAGGAATTATGTAGGTGACCACTTGCCCTTGCTACATGCTAAATATCTAAGCTCTGGGCCCTGTGGTTTCAGAGAAGAATATTTTTGAAGCTTTTCCATTATGAGTCTGTAGGAGCTAAGGGGCCCCGGGGCGTGGCCAATTTGGACCACAGGGGCATGATTGGCAGGAATTTCTTATTTATACTGCAAACATCAGTTGGGGGTGCTCGTTTGAACCGCCCTAATGAGAACCGCCTCATTCTAACGATTATCCACAACCTATGTCTTGGAGCAGAAATAAGAAAAATAACGTTTACCCCCATAAAGCCCAGTTTTCTCTATATAAAGTGGGGTTTAGGGGGTGTTCAGTTCACGGACTTGTTCACGTGATGGGTACTTGGGAGAAATAAATAAATAGAAAAGCAGAAAGCAAGTGTACCTCATATAGGGGCGTTAAACTTATTAGACACCAGTCAGAAACGGCACCAAGGACTGTCTGTTGCTATTTCTAGGAAATATTAAATTTATTTAGTCAGTTTGACAGATGGTTGCTGTCGCACAAACATAAAGTAAATGTTTGACAGCCCGTTGAGACTTTTGAAGTCCCAAATTACAATTAAGACACTAGTTAGAGTTTTCTTTCAATTCTTATAGTGACAATTCAATTTCGAAAACAAATTAGTATACAGGCTGTCAGACAAAATTGTTTTACAGACAACTCCGACACAATACTCATTTTATATGCTCAACTGGGCATTCTGACAGCGTGCCTACATATATAGGCAATAGAAACGAACAGTAATTTATTTTGCCACAAATCTCTGGAAAGAAGAGCGTGGCGAGAAGAGATCCGAGAGTTTACGCGCTCGTCAGTTGATCTATAGTCCGACAAGGAATTCCTGGCAGTTACGTCATAATTAGTTTACTCGAATATTCATATGATTTGGCCTTTACTTGAAACCTAGGACTAAGATTATTTACATATCGCCAAAGCTTTGTGGATTTCGTGGCCGAGAGAGTAGAGGGGTTGTTCTACAGACCAAGAAGTGGCTCGTTCGAAACCAACGTGTCGAATGATTTTTTATTTTTTATTTATTTATTTATTTATTTTACCTCGTAGTACACACACACACGACATGTGAAATCTGCTTTACACGTGTGCCATGTTAAACGTGGATAATTACGACGTGAACAGAACATATTTCTTGTTCATTTTCAAGCACATAACACTTAACTGCATAAAACTTGTTTATGGGAAATAACGATGAAAAAAAAAGTGAAATAGACAAAAAAATATATATACAAAATTTACAATAGATTTACCAGTCAAATATAAAAATATGAAACAATGAACATTTAATTTACTATAAAAAGATAAAACAAACATGTAATAAAAAAACGCAGTTAGTGAGGTTCGAACTCGGACCGTCAGCATGACAAGCAGCGTTGACATCCCCTGGGCCGTTGTGTAATCTGTGGGCGTGTCCTGTCCATACGATAAACCCAAGCGCAAATTTATACTGGAAAATCCTTTGTATTTTTAGCTTTGTTATTGATTTGACGTCACTGCCAGACCTAGTTTGTTTACCAGTACTTCACAACTCACCTCCAAACAGTGATGTGTTACAGAACAATCCACTGCAATATAAATATATGTTTGTCCGAAGCTATCGAATACGCATACGGAGAAAACACTAGTCATTCGTTAATCTGACTCATTTATTGAGACGTCCACTTGGCCTGAGGTATGAGATAAGCATACGGAGACACCAGCAGTCATTCGTTAATCTGACTTATTTACTGTTTTTGTTTGTTTGATTTGAGGCTTAACGTCCCCGTCGACACTGTAAAAGTCATTTTCGAGACGTTGTTTCCAATTTTGTGGGACTTTTACCCGACATTGAGATGTAATGACATCTCAAGCCCTGTCGCCCAAGGAAACCAATAGGGTTTATTAGCATGGACGGTCCGCCTCGCACCGCGGTTCCTGGACAGGCTTAGATCCTCTAAGTGGTTTACCAGTACTAGTGTGCGGGCCGGATTCAGCTCTGCGTGGAAGCATCATGCCGCCCATATATTTCTTCAAGCGCCTATGGGCGGGGGCCGAACTCATTTACTCAGACGTCCACTTTGCATGAGGTATGAGATAAGCATACGGAGACACCAGCAGTCAGTCGTTAATCTGACACATTTACTGAGGCGTCCACTTGGCATGAGGTATGAGATAAGCATACAGGGACACCAGCAATAATTCGTTACCTCACTTCTTTAGAACTGACACATTTCAATGGGGCGTCCAGTTGAGATTTCGCTTCTGGTTGGGCAAGGCCTTGTGTCCTTCCAGCAGGCATGGATAGAGAAAAAATGTTGTTTCCTCAGTTTCTTCTCTTTCAAGGATTCCTTTTTTTCCTTCTCCCTTATCCTTTACTTTGTTTGTTTTGTTTGTTTGATTTGAGGTTTAACGTCCCCGTCAACACTGTAAAGGTCATTTTGGAGACGTTGCTTCCAATTTTGTGGGATTTTTACCCGACATTGAGATGAAATGACATCTCAAGCCCTGCCACCCAATGAAAGCAATAGGGTTTATTAGCATGGACGGTCCGCCTCGCACCGCGGTTCCTGGACAGTCTTAGATCCTCTGAGCCATTTACCAGTACTAGTGAGCGGGCCGGATTCAGCTCTGCGTGGAAGCATCATGCAGCCCATATATTTCTTCAAGCCCCTATGGGCGGGGGCCATATCCTTTACTTTCAGCTCCTCTACTGTCTCTTCTATCGCCTATCTCCGTATGACCTTAGCTGTTTGTGGGTCGTAAAACTCAAAACACTCACTCGAAGACACAAAGGGACCTACGAGTGTTAACGTGTCAATAAACCCCAAAACATCAGTTAGAGCCAACGTATAAGAAAATTGTCCTTTGCAGTGTCCTTAGGTCGAACTTCGATAGCTCGACCCTCCCCCCCCCCCCATACCCACACACCCACACACACTTTGGGACCATGAAAATGTGTTCGAGACAACGGTAGTTTGAGCCACTAAGTGTTACTATTGTACCATACCAGGAGGCATAATGGTGACAATCGTCGGATACCTTTTCGGTGTCCTATATTATAAATGTATGTTGTGTGTACTCATTAGAATCGCCTCTTTGAGGCGATTCTAATGAGTACATACAGCCTACTTTTGCATAAGGAAGAAATTCTACCTAAATTATCCCTATATCGTATTTGGAGGAATTCCCTAGGGTCTCAAGAACGTGTTCGAATCATCCATGGTAAACGCGTCATCGGGGTTCGAGCCATTTAAGTTCTACTGTTAAGATCTTCAAATGAGCGTCCGCACCTAACTAGTATACTGATCTCCGCCCATCGGGGCTTTCGGAAACAAGATTGGGCAACATGATGCTTCCACGCAGAGCTGAAACCCACCGCATGAGTACTGGTAAACCGCTTAGAATGTCTCAGACTGTCCAGGCAAAGCAGTGCGAGTCGCAACTCCCTGCATATTAACCCTATTGGTTTGTTTGGCCGGTAGGGCTTGAGATGTCATTTAATCTCAATGTCGGGTAAAAGTCCCACAAATTTGAAAGCAACGTCTCCAAAATGACCTAAATAGCATTGACGGAGACGTTTTGTTTGTTTGATTTGAGGTTTAACGTCCCCGTCAACACTGTAAAGGTTATTTTTGAGACGTTGCTTCCAATTTTGTGGGACTTTTACCCGACATTGAGATGAAATGACTTCTCAAGCCCTGTCGTCCAAGAAACCAATAGGGTTTATAAGCATGGACGGGCCGACTCGTGCCGCTTTGCCTGGGCAGGCTTAGCTCTTCATGCACCAGGCTTAGCTCCCCTAAGCGGTTTACCAGTACTCTTGTGCGAGTCGGTTTCAGCTCTGCGTCGAAGCATCATGCAGCCCATATATTTCTTCACGCCCCGATGGGCGGGGGCCAATTGACGGAGACGTACAACATCAATTTAAGCAAAAGAAATAAACCTAACTACCATAGGAATCTTGCATCTGTCCAAACCCGTGCGTCAGTGTATTTTTTTTAATCTCCAAAATGATTAGTTTTCTGAGGAAATGGTGTGATATTTATCCTACAATATAGGTTATGGGTGCTTGTTAGAACCGCCGGGTCTACTGAGCATCCACAAGCTTATGTTTTGAGTATAAATAGGCCGAATGGTATCAGGCTTGGAGATATGAAAGATTGCACTACATGTACAGTAAAATTCCTATATTAAGACCACCTTTGGGACTGTTCAAAAGTGGTCTTGAAGACCACTTTCGAACAGTCTCAAAGGTGGTCTGTCACTAGGAGACACTGGGTGTAGATAACACAAAGAAAGAATAACTGAAACCGTTTCAATAAGCTTTCAAAAGCAGATTTAGTCTTAATTTTAAGCGGTCTTAATAGCAGAATTTTACTGTATATCGCACGACCCTCTAAGCGGTCCATATGTACATGTTCCAGTACATGTACAAAGTGAGATCGCTCTCCACAGTATCTCACATTAGCCTGTACCGACCCCGATAGCTCAGTTGGTAGAGTGTCCGCTTCGGGGAGCGGGAGGTCACGGGTTCGATCCCGGGCCGCGACATACCAAAGCCGATAAAAATGGTACTAGCTGCTCCTTGTTTGGCACTCAGATTTACAGGGTAGAGCTAGGACTGGTCGATCCAGTGTCAGGATAATGTGACTGGGTGTGGTATCATGTAATGTGTCTGGGACATGATACTTCAGTGAGCAGCACTATGAAAGTGAGCATTGAGCTCCCTGTCGCAACCAGACACCGTCGTGATATGACTGAAAATTGTTGAAAGCGACGTTAAACCCGAATTTTCTCTCTCTCTCACACACACACACACACACACACACACACACACACACACACACACACACACACACACACACACACACACACACACACACACACACACACACACACACACACACACACACACACACACACACACTAGCCTGTGTTGCAATCAGCCACCTCAAGCCGCCACCCATCGGAAGACTGAGAACATAACAGAAAACAATACAGAAGAAAAAAAAACAACTGAAAACAGCCACTATCCCGCACATGCTGCAAGCACAACATGCCCTTGCCTACTTGATTTGTTTGTTTTGGAGTTTAACGGTCCAGTCAACACTACTTAGGTAATTTTTCAGCCGGTCAGTTTACCTATCCACACTTTTCCTGGACAGGCTTATACGTTAGCGGTTAACCAGTACAGTGCACGTTCTTTCGCCAGAAACCGACAACTGCCCTTCTTGAATCAGCGGAAGGGAGAGAATGACCGTAGAAATGATTTCATGATCAATCTCCACGAAAGAATGTTGCCGACCCCGGCAGGTATCGAACCCGCGTCCTTCTGATCACCAGTCAGATGCGTATCCTACTGAGCTACCGAGGTCGACAAACTTGCCTACTTGAAGCAGATATAACAAAAATATTGTATACCCCAGACCCCCGAGCCCCACCCCGTTTTCTCTATATAAGTTGGGGGTGTTTACAGGGGTGTCTAAGGCACGGGCTTGTTATCGTGCTGTATAATTTGATCAGCGAGCAGCGAACACGAGTCGGAGCTTCATGCGCATGCTCGGAATGTGCTAAGCAATAAGCACCTTTTCTGACAGGCTGCCTACATTCTTTTATAGACGACATAAATGTTTAACCCTTCAGGCATTACAGGCGACATTTTAACAAGTTCGTCTGTAAAACACCCCTGTAAACTGCGCCTCCGCCCGTAGGGGCTTGGAGAAATAGAATTGGCTGCATGATGCTTCCCCGGGCGAACTTGAGTACTGGTAATTCACTTTGGTCTAAGCCTGCCTAGGAAATGAAATTCGAGTCGATCTGCTCCTTATGCCATATCGGTGTTTATGGGCGGTAGGGCTTGAGGTGTCATTTTATCGCAATGTCACGTAAATGTCCAACAGCATCTGAAGCAACGTCTCCAAAACTACATAAATAGTTTGGATGGGGACGTAAAACCACAACTAAAGCAGAACTCCAATGTATATGGAGAATCCGTACATCACTATTTCTAAGGCACAGGATATGATGGATATTCGTTGGAACCGCCTCAAGAGGCCGTTAAAACGAGCAACTGCATCCTGTGTTTGAGTATTTTAATCACAACGATAACCTTTTTTGAGATATAAAAAAATATAAGAATCTTATATGGGTGTGAGGGGTGGATGGAAAAATCCGTCCCGAGGGTCACTGTCCGGCAACACGAGGCTTGCCGAGTGATGCCGGACAGTGGTCCCGAGGTCCGGGTTTTTCTATCCACCCCTCACACCCATATTGGATTCTTTTTCTTGCATACCTTCCATTTCTATTGCGAATGTTCAATGCTGCTGCCACTTCGGTTAACGACGTCCGCCATTTTGTGATGACACAACAGGAATGTTAAGTGACGTCACGCATGACGACGCCGCGCATGAGGTTGTAATCAACCAGTGCATTTATCAAACACGCGATTATATTCGATTTAGCGTCAGAACACGAGGGTCAGAACATAAATTTCTTTCCCAGGGTAAAATCACGGATTTCCTTGTCTGGTGTGCAAGAATAAACTATGCACCATAATGTTATATAATCTTAGCTCTAGATAAGGTCTTTTTCATCACGAAAACACACCTATATAATTTTGACCCCCTTGAACCCAACTTTTGTATAGTAAAACTGGGGTTTCCGGGGTATACCTTATTTTTTACCTATTTCTGCTCTAAAATATAGAGTGTGGGTACTCGTTAGAACCGCCTCGATGAGGCGGTTCTAACGAGTGCCACAATCTATATTTTGAGCAGAAATAAGAAAAATATCACAATTTTTCTTCTTAAATTTTTCATTTTTACGGCGATAAAAGTGGCAATGTATTTGTATAGGCGTGTTTGCGTAATGTTATCCGAAAAGTGCTATTTTGTTTTCTCATTCCTGTGCAAAAACTTAGGTTTTGGGTATTCATTTGAAGCGCTTCTAATGAGTACCCACACCGTATTTTTTCAGGCAGTAATTAGAAAAATTAATAATATGTGGAAATCCCCTCTTATCTGGGACTTTGTTTGTTTTAGTTTTCACGGGAATCAAGTCTTGTCTATTTTTTTCAGGGAAAATAATGCTTAAGTGAATCATCTACCTATCTATGTATTAACACGAAATGTCGAGCTTCATTTACTGCAAATTAAAATGTCGTCTGCTATAGTGGGGTTGGCGTTTTAAGGTTAATATCACATCGAGCTCATATTCTCTGAAGGATACCTTCTAAGGATGCCTATTCATAAAGGATCCTGTCTGACAATTCTTGAACCCCGTTCTTTTATCTTTTAAATCATGAATGAGTTAGCTAGACAGCCCAATTCATCATATTCTGTCTGGAGTATTTGAATCGTTTCTGTCGTTAAAGATAGTCTGGCGAGTTCTATATTATGCTAGGGCAGTTGTGTAAGAGCATACTGCCAGCATAAAGCCCGCCTTCGGGGTCTGCGACCGGGATCCATTGCTTAACGGTCCCTTTTTCGATGAACATTCGTGATATTATACCTATTTATACCCTAAACATAGTTTGTGGGTGCTCGTTAGAACCGCCTCATTGAGGCGGTTTTAACGAGTACCCACAACCAATGTTTTAGAGCAGAAATAAGAAAAAATAATGTATACCTCAGCTGTAACCCCCAGTTTTCTCTATAAAGTGGGGTTATGAGGGTGTTCATTACACGGACATGTTAATATGATGGTAGTATTAAGTGCACCCCACCCATCGGGGTTTGGAGAAATAGATTGCGCTATATGGTGCTTCCGCGCAGAGCTGATACCAATCGAACATTTGAATAACCGTTATGAAAGTCTATGCTACCCAGGTAAAGTGGTGCAAGTCCCGTAAACCCCAGTGATTTCTTTGGGCGACAGGGCTTGAGGTGTCATCGAATGAATTTCGTCTCTCAATATGGATAAAAGTCTCACAAAACAAGAAGCAACATCTGCAAAATAAAAACCTACACAATGTTAATGGGGACGTAAAACACAAACGTCATAGTTAGTAAACATATTAAAAGGCCCCCGCCCATCGGGGCTTGGAGAATAGATTGGGCTGCATGATGCCTCCACCCAGAGCAAACCGACCGAACTTGAGTACTGGTAAATCATTTAGGTCTAAGCCTACCCAGGAAATGTGATACGAGTCGGACCGCTCCCTGAACCCAAGAGGTTACTGTGGGTGGTAAGGCTTGAGCTGTCATATTTAATCTCAATGTCGGGTGAAAGTCCCCTAAAATCGGAAGCAAAGTCTCCAAAACAACCTAAAAGTATTGACGGGGACGAAACATCAACTCAAACAAACAAACATATTAAAACTGGTCATTAAATACCATTTCGAAAACACGCCTATACAATGTAAATTTTTCCGCCGAAAAAACGAACATTTTAAGATGAAAAATTGTGATATTTTTCTTATTTCTGCTTAAAAATATAGTTTGTATAAGAAAAATACGGTTTACCCCTGTAAACTCAAGTTTTTCTAAATAAGAGTGGGGTTCAAGGCGGTGTAGCGTGAGATTATTGATCCCGTGAGATTCTTCAGTCGCACCGGAAGCGGCTGAAATCCCTCACGGAGGGGTGGGAGAGAATTCAGCCGTGAGAAGTGTAATACGATAAATCTATAAAAGACTCGGGTATCGAAACTCTCTTAGTATATTAAATGATAAATTATGCTGGCACATTAATTAAACTTTAATTTTATGCTGGAGAAGCATATCTAAGGAAATAAGAAGCTGTGTTACTAGTGATTTTATAATATGATAATATTTATTTACATGTATTTATTTGCCAAGCCCCGGTTGGCGGGAGCCAAATAACAAACAGATACTGTAGAATGTAGAAGGATGTTAAATTATCTTGATTAAAGACAAAGTTCTCTGTCAAGCTGGTCTTATATTGGGGTCCGACTTGACAAAAGCCAAACTGCAACGCCCGAGATCACTCATGGCGACTGGACTTAGGGTCGAAATGGTCCGTATTCATAGTGGTGTTGATTATCAAATTACAGAAAAAAAAGAAAAAGAAAAAAAAAAGAAAAGAAAAACTGTAGGGACATTTCTTGTTTGTTTTCTTTGATTTGAGGTTTAACGTCCCCGTCAACACTGTATATGGTCATTTTGGAGACGTTGCTTCCAATTTTGCCCGACATTAAGATGAAATAACATCTCAAGCCCTGTCGCCCAATTAAACCAATAGGGTTTATAAGCATAGATGGTCCGACTCGCACCACTTTGCCTGGTCAGACTGAGATCCTCTAAGCGGTTTACCAGTACTCGTGCGCGGTCGGTTTCAGCTCTGTGTGGAAGCATCGTGCAGCCAATTTATTTCTTCAAGCCCCAATGGGCGGGGCAAGCTGACTTCTTACTTCTAATTCGACCTTGTTTAGGTAGGTAAGTAAGTAGGTAGGTGGTTGGGTGGCTACATAGGTAGGTAGATGGGTGGCTGGGTAGGTAGTGGGGTAGGTTTGATTTGAGGTTTAACGTCCCCGTCAATACTATATAGGTCATTTGGAGACGATGCTTCCAATTTCGTGGGACCAGACTTTGAGATTTGAGATAAAAAGACAATTCACTCAAGTCCTGCCGCCCAATGAAACTATAATGTAATAGGGTTATATGCATGGACGGTCCAACTCGCATCACTTTGCCTGGGCAGGCTTAAGCGGTTTACCAGTACTCATGTGCGGACTGGCATCATGCAGCCCATCATTTCTTCAAGTCCCGATTAGCGGGGTAGATTTAAGTAGGTTGGTAAGGAGATGTGTCTTGGTGGGTAGGTAGGTAGGTTTGATTTGAGGTTTAACGACCCCGTCAATACTATATAGGTTATCTGGAGACGATGCTTCCAGTTTCGTGGGACCCGACTTTGAGATGAAAAGACATCTCAAGACCTGCCACCCAATGAAACCAATAGGGTTTTTATGCATGGACGGTCCTACTCGCATCACTTTGCCTGGGCAGGCTTATGCGGTTTACCAGTACTCAGGTGTGGTAGGGAATCATGCAGCCCATCTAGTTCTTTAAGTCCCGATGGACGGGGTAGGTTTAGGTAACAAGAACAAAGGTCAAACACGACCCATTTTAAGACAAACCCCTATTACCGGGCTTCTCCAGACTTTCGGATTAGTCTTTAAACCGAGGTCCCGTATCCGTATGACCTAAGCTGTTGGTAAGACGTAAAACTCAAACACTCACTCACTCACAAACCCCTATACTTCCAACAAATAGTGCGGACCATGATCTGAAGCCTGATCTTAGTCTACACTTTTTTGCCAATTTCTTGTTTTGGGGTCTACTAACTTGGTCTTTCGCACAAAATGTATTAGACCTAATCTGGCACAGCAGGTAATGGTATCCGAGCTGGCCTTGGTAGCTCAGCCGGATGCGCGTCTGACTGGTGATCAGGAGGAATCGGGTTCGATACCTGCCGGGGTCGGCAACATTCGTGGAGACTGATCATGAAATCTTTCTACGGTCATTCTCTCCGTTCACCTGATTCAAGAAGGGCAGTTGTCAGTCTCTGGCGAATGGATGTGCGCTGTACTGGTTAACCGCTTACGTATAAGCCTGCCCACGAAAAGAGTATTAGATCTAATCTTGCACAGCAGGTAATGATATCCGAGCTGGCCTCGGTAGCTCATTCAGATGCGCGTCTGACTGGTGATCAAGAGGAATCGGGTTCGATACCTGCCGGGGTCGGCAACATTCGTGGAGATTGATCATGAAATCTTTTCTACGGTCACTCTCTCCGTTCCGCTGATTCAAGAAGGGCAGTTGTCAGTCTCTGGCGAAAGGATGTGCACTGTACTGGTTACCCGCTTACGTATAAGTCTGCCCAGGAAAAGTGTATTAGATCTAATCTTGCACAGCAGGTAATGATTTCCGAGCCGGCCTCGGTAGCTCAGTCGGATGCGCGTCTGACTTGTGATCAGGAGGAATCGGGTTCGATACCTGCCGGTGTCGGCAACATTCGTGGACATTGATCATGAAATATTTTCCACGGTCAATCTCTCCGTTCCGCTGATTCGAGTCCTCACCGTTGTTTCATCGCTGTGGTTGTTTGATTTTTGTGTTCACGGAGATGTTGCACTGATGAGTTTGGAGGCCTTCATGCAGACTGGACAAATTATTTGTCTGAATCGCGACGGAAGTAATGGCGAGGATTGCGACCACGTGAAATCGATTCAAGCCCCCCAGTGGAATTCGTTTCACTGACCGTTCCAAGGCGGTTCTCCTGTCGCAGTTTATTTTTGTTATGGCTTGTCTTTGAGGGTGTGTACCGCTTATATTACTTTGTTTTGGCTAGCCAATTGGCTATTTTGTAGGAAAGTAGCTGTCCTTTTGCCTTTCTGCTATTGATGTTTCCATCAGGGTCTATAAATGTTTCATTTTTGTGTTTCTTTCCCTTTGTAGTCTCTGATGGGAACTGTGGGTTAAGTATGTTGATTCCTGATCATTGCCTTCAATTCTATTTTCGTTACGATCCTACCTACCTACTTATCTACCTACCGACCTGCCTGCCTACATTCTTACCTACCGCACCACCATCCCACACCTATCTATCGAAACATATGTACCAACTTCCCTACTGCGATCCTGCCTACATACCTACCTACCTACATACATACTACGTACATACCGACTTAGTCGCCCCCGCACATCGGGGCTTGGATAAATAGACGGGCTTCATGGTGCTTCCACGTATGAGTACTGGTAAACCGCTTAGAAGGACTAAGCCTGCCCAGGCAAAGTGGTATGAGCCAGTCCGTCCAAAGCCTTTTTGTTTCATTGGGCGGCAGGGCTAGAGCTGTCATTTCATCGCAACGTCGGGTAAAAGTCCCACAAAATGGAAGCAACGTCTCCAAAATGACCTAAATAGTGTTGACGGGGACATTAAACCCAAAATCATACAAAATATACCTACTAAGTTACATTCTTACCTACCTATACGTCTACATACCTTCATATCGATATACGTACGTACTACATATTTACCTACCAAAACAAAACAAATATACGATGCTACCCACGACCTTCCTATAGATCTACCAAGCTACCCATCGCCACCAGCCCAAACCTACCATTCCTGCCTCATCACACAAACACGCCTATATAATTTTGATCGCCTTAAACCCCACTTTTAGATAGTAAAACTGGGGTTTACAGGGATATTTATTATTTGTCTTATTTCTGCTCAAAAACTAAGATTGTGGGTACTCGTTAGAACCGATTCGCCGATGCGGTTCTAACGAGTACCCACAATCTATGTTTTGAGCAGAAATATAAAAAAAAATATCAGGATTTTTATCTGGCAATTTTTGTTTTTGGTGGAAAAATTTTGTCAATATAATTGAATTTGCGTGTTTTCGTAATATACCTACCTACATGCATACCTCCACTACACCTACCTGTCGCCCCCGCCCATCGGGGCTTGAAGAAAAATATGGGCTGCATGATGCTTCCGCGCAGAGCTGAAACCGACCGCACACGAGTACTGGTAAACCGCGTAGAGGCTCTAAGCCTACCCAGGCAAAGCGGTCGGAGTCGGACCGTTCATGCTTATTTGTTTCATTGGGCGACAGGGCTTGAGAAGTCATTTCATCACAATGTCGGGTAAAAGTCCAACAAAATTGGAAGCAACATCTCCAAAATGACCTAAATAGTGTTGACGGGGACATTAAACCCCAATTCAAACAAAAACATACCTACTTAGTTACATACCTACCTACCTATACGTCTACATACCTTCATATCGATATACGTACGTAATACCTACTTACCTACATTGCTGCCTACCTACCTACCTTCCTACCAAAAGAAACAAATATACGATCCTACCTACGACCTCCTATAGATCTACCAAGCTACCCTTCGCCACCAGCCCAAACCTATCATTTCTACCTCATCACACAAACACGCCTATATAATTTTGATCGCCTTAAACCCCACTTTTAGATAGTAAAACTTGGGTTTATAGGTATATTTATTATTTGTCTTATTTCTGCTCAAAAACATATATTTTGTGTACTCGTTAGAACCGACTCGCCGAGGCAGCTCTAATGAGTACCCAAAATTTATGTTTTGTGCAGAAATTTGAAAAATATCAGGATTTTTATCTGAAAAATTTCGTTTTTGGTGGTAAAATTTTGTCAATATGTTAGAATTTGCGTGTTTTCGTAATATACCTACCTACATGCAAACCTCCACTCTACCTACCTGTCGCCCCCGCCCATCGGGGCTTGAAGAAATATATGGGCTGCATGATGCTTCCGCGCAGAGCTGACCTACCCAGGCAAACCGGTCGGAGTCCGCTTATAAACCCTATTGGTTTCATTGGGCGACAGGGCTTGAGATGTCATTTCATCTCAATGTCGGGCAAAAATCACACAAAAACGAAAGCAGCGTCTCCAAAATTACCTGTACCGTGATGACGGGGTCGTCAAACCTCAAATCAATCAAACAAACAAAACCAATCTATCTACCTAACTTCCTACCTGCCTACAACGTCGAATGAAGAAGTTTAAAGTAAGCCTACCTACCTACCTACCTACCTACCTACCTACACTTTCAGCCACGCATCCACCAGACCATTCGCCCTACCTACATACCTACCTACCTGCATACCTACATGTAGCTACCATGCAGCCCATCTGTTTCTTCAAGTCCTGGTGGGTGGGACCGATTTTGAATGGTTGATAGTGAGCACTGGGTTCGGTAATTACTTCTGTTTTTTTTTTTTTTTTTTGTTTATTGAAACGGTTAAGAGAAAACCTGTTTGGTTGACATTAGGCATTATTACCCCATATAATAGCAGAAAGGTGTGAAAATTAGTGGTTTTGATAAGCATGGAGACAACAGGAAATGTCAAACCATAAATCACACATGTTAATCGCCTTGGTATATAGCTAAAATTTAAATTCCATGATACACATGTTTAAAATGGTTAAAATGAAGAGGCAATGGACCACTCTCCCGCTCCTTCTTCACCTCTGTGTACTGGTCTAGCCACCGGGCTTGTCTTTATCACATTCGCCCTGCAGTCAAAAAGAGTCATCAACAGAGATTTGGCCAATAAAATAAGCCAGACTTTCCATAAGTACATAGGGGAGATGTGTAAGACCACTCTTTCAAACAGGGGTATCACTTTTGGTGTAAGACATGCCTTAATAAACAAAGCTAAGAATTTTATTTCTCAGAGCCATGGGCTTCCAACCTTAATTATCCCGTCAGACAAGGCAACAAACAAACAAACCAACAAACAAAATAAACAACAACGGGACCAAGCAAATCGAAACTCACCAAGGACAAGCAAAGGAGTGGTCGACACAAACTTCATGGATAGGGATGACTTCTGCCTCACATATAACTTTAAGGAAAACATATATCATTGATTTCAGGCCTCTAACAAATAAGTATGGACGAAAAACAGGGTGCGCAATATTAACATTTAGCACTGTGCATGCGCCACTGATGCTGATTTCGTCAACACATAATACTGAAGTCCGACCCCTTCTCTATTCAATAATAAGGTGCAATGCATGCCAGCAATTTGGACATACCACAACCCGCTGCAGGAAGAGTTTTACAGTGTGTATGTTTTGCAGTTATGGTCATCAGACAAATTTTTGTCCAAGCAGAAACTTGCCTGGCTACCATAAATGTGCAAACTGTAAACAAGGGCATGCCGCTAACAGTCCGACTTGCCCTGTCTTCATCAAATATAAGGACCAAATTAAAACAAAAAACCGTCAACTTCAACAGGAATGGGACGAACGAAAACAACTAATGTCTGACTCTAAGCCACTACAAAATAGAAATGGAGGCAATGATCAGGAATCGATACAATCAACACAAGCACCTCCAGATGCACAACCGCAATGTATTGCTAGGGTTTCAACACCCGATATTATTTGCCCGAACTGCTTGCACTGGGACACATGCTCCAACACTCACAGAAAACACTGGTGGTAATTACACCACTGCAATAAAAATACCAACCAGCAAGCAGGGAGGCATTAAACCATTTATGGCTACAATGGATGTTGCACGCATTATAAAGTATCTGCTTCAACCAAACGTGCTAACCACAATGCAGGGCTTAACACAGGAAACCAGGGATAAGGCTATAGGTGCACTCATCTGTAATACAGCACAATTCTGGGAAGAAAATGATCCTAAAAGTAATGACTGCATATCAATTAATGATAATGCTCCTTGTGGGACTCTTCATAACAATACTTCTGTGTCTGAACCTTATCATACTCCTAAATTATCCCTGTCTCCAGTACCACAGCCCCCTCAATCAATTGTTCCAAATCAAAAAAAGGAACAAGAAGCTGCCTGAACTACAACAAACTGCTGTGCAGCGATCAGAGACACCTGAGCAGTTGTATGACAGGTTAATTAAGGAAAACATAGCAAAACCAATTTCACCCTCTCCTAAACCACGCAAAACCAAGCCAACACAGGTACGCAGATCTAACACAAACAGTAGTGGACTTAATCAGTAACGTCGAACAGGGAAGAGCCTGCAAAAGGAGCTTCTAGATCGCAGAACTCCTGATGTGGGTAAAGTCTACAGAGGTAAAATCGTTGTACCAACTAAACCAAGACTAAGTAAGAAATAGTTTTTACCTCTTAACAATTAGGTTGTGATAATGGGCTCAATAAACCGCAGAACAGAACTGAAAGTGGTGCAGTGGAATGCCCGCAGTCTCTGCGGACATGCCATGCAACACAAAAAAGCAGAATTCTATGACTACTTATTAACATTTAAAGATATTCCAGAGGTTGTCTGCATCCAGGAAACTTGGAATAACGCTGGACATAATTGTCTAAAATTTATGGGGTACAAGCAACCAGTCTCCTATGTACGTACTGAGAAAAAGGGTGGTGGGGTTGCTACATTTGTGAGGGAAGGGCTAGACTCGGAAGAAATTCTATACAGGCAAAAGAATCCAAATCTTGAGGTTACCATTGTACGAATATTTGGGATTAATAAAAGTACTGACATTATTAACATATATTCAAATGGAAAAAACATGATAAGCAAAGCTGATTATGATCATATTTTAACTCATGTAAGTAAAAATCATATCATTGTTGGTGACTTTAATATAAGGGACAGCCTCTGGGATAATCAATACCATGATGGTGAGGTTCCAGCAGGGCGTGAGCTTCTAAACTTTATAGAGGACCATGACCTGGTGGTGCTGAATAATGGGGAAGGAACACGTTACTCGATTGAATCGGGGCAAACAACTGCGATTGACCTCACCCTCGCCTCTCGTGATGTTTGTCGAGATTTCCAGTGGTATGTGCACCAAAACTGTCTGGGTAGCGACCATTTCCCCATTGTAACTACTTTAAATAAACAATACAAATGTATTCTACAGGATCAAATACCACGCTGGAAACTGACTAAAGCTGATTGGGCCCTTTTTCGCAATTTGACAAACAACATTGATATTCAGTTCGATCAACAAACAATTAATGAATCTAATGACCAATTCATAAATGAATTAATTGCCATTTGTGAGGAAACAATACCTAAAACCAAGCCAATCCCGACAAAAAACAACGGCATCTTCCCTGGTGGAATGACGAATGTTCAACTGCAGTCCGTGAGAAGCGTAAAGCATATAAGAAATGGAAAAAATACAATTCTGATCAACTTAAGGACCTGTATATAATAGCCAGAGCCAAAAGTAACGATATCCTGGATAATGCAAAGAAGTGTAAATGGCAGGAAATTGTCTCGAAGCTAAATCACAAGGCAAACAGTAAATATATCTGGAATGTAATATCCAAATTCAATGGAAAACCATTTAGGCCAGTGGAAGTATTGAAACTAAATAATATTCGATACCATGAAAATGAAGATAAGGCAAATGCACTGGTTAACCATTACCAAAAAGTAAGTGGCAATGAATTACTTGAACACAGTTTCAGACTAAGAAAACTTGAACTTGAACCTGGAATTATCTTGTCAGTGCATGAAAACATCACGATGGGTGAGGGTGAGGCATACAATGAGTTGTTTACCTTTAAGGAACTTATAACCGCGCTTAATAAGAAACAGAGCACTGCTCCTGGGACTGACACAATTCACTATGATATGTTGAAAAATGCTTCTGAAAAATGCAAATGGCAAATTTTACAATTAATTAACAAATCATGGACTGAGGGTAAACTACCAGACGAATGGAAACTGGGAACAATAGTACCACTTCTGAAACTAAATAAATCCCCTCATGAACCAGGATCTTATAGGCCAATTTCTTTAACATCAGTAACATGTAAGGTCATGGAAACTATGATCGCAAACAGACTGACGAGTCACCTTGAAAAGAACAAACTTTTGGCACCTACGCAATCTGGATTTAGGAAAAATAGGTCTACCCTTGATCAAATCATTCGATTACAGACTGCAATACTAAAAGCTAAAATGGAGAATAGGGACCTTCTCTGTATATTCCTGGATCTAGAAAAAGCTTTTGATCTTATGTGGACCAATGGAGTGCTAATGCAGTTAAACAAATTCAAAATCAAAGGTAGATTATTAGGTTGGGTACAGGACCTCCTTAAAGATAGAAAAATACAGGTTAGGGTCGGATCTAACTTGTCCGAAGTTAAGGTACTTGACAACGGTTCTCCCCAGGGCAGTGTTCTTAGTCCAATTTTATTTAACATTCTTATCAACACTCAACATGATGTGCTAAAAGATCTGTCGTGTGAGCTGTCTCAATATGCGGATGACTCAGCAGTCTGGAAATCAGGGCGCAGTAAGTCCCATTTGGTGCATCTCATGCAGCAGATCTTGAATAAAATTGAGGCATGGGCAGCGTCGTTGGGTATCAAAATCTCCTCCAATAAAACCGAAGTTGATTGTTCAATCATCCAGGAACTCCAAATGAAAATATACCTAAATTGAAAATAGGAAACAAATCACTGGAATATAAAACTGAAGCTAAATTCTTAGGAATGACATTTGACAGCCAGTTGTACTGGCAGAAACATATAACAGACTTGGTAGCAAAATGTAAAAAAGATCTAAATCTCATGAGATATCTATCAGGAACTAAATATGGGGCAGATAAGATAACGCTAATGGCTATCTACAAGACACTTATCCGGAGTAAACTAGACTATGGTTGTCAAGCATATGCTTCTGTATCACCAACTCAGCTTCTTCGGATAGATAGAATTCAATCAGCTGCTCTCAGAATAATAACAGGGGCATATAAATCAACTGCAAATATTGATGTGCAAGCTGAATGCAACATTCAACCACTGGCGCTAAGGAGGGAGGAACTTATCCTGAAATACTGGGCTAGGTCCTCTGCCAATGGACAAAACCTCCCCTTGAACAGTCTCTATAACTATGCTGTATATGAAACCTGTAGGGATCGATTAAAGGGTAAAATTCCATTTGTAATGCAAGTAAGGGATCTTCAGATGAAATATAAGCTAAGTGATATTTTGGTACAGGAACCTGTATATCAGGACAAATTTGCCTTGCAGTCAATTACACCTAGGGAAACTCTTAAAGAATATGTAAACAAAAAAACAGACAGCAAGAAGGTCATTGAGGATAAAACCAAAACCTTAGTCAATAAAAAAATACAAATCATGTCTTCAAATATTTACTGATGTCAGTAAGGACGATGGAAAGAATCAAGTAGGGTCTGCATTTACCATTCCCTCACACCAAATAACTAGAAAATTTAAACTGAATGCCAAGGTTACAATTTTTACTGCAGAATTAATTGCAATAATTGAAGCCCTGAAATGGGTTGAGCAGAACAAACCAGACCAGGTAGTAATCCTCACTGATTCCTTAAGTTCAATTCAGGCAATAAAGTCTGGGAACAGTCGCTCAAGACCTGATCTTTTAATCCAAATCAACAATTTAGTTGACAAAATTTTAAGGAGCAACACAATACTGTATATTGACTGGTGTCCGTCGCATTGCAATATACAAGGTAATGACATTGCAGATGAAGCTGCAAAATTAGGAAGTTCCATAGGCAAAGAAATAAAGATTAGGCTGGGTAAAACTGAAGTTTATGGGCTTATAAAAAGAGAAGTTAAAACGCACTGGGCATCAACTTGGAAAAAACATGGTCATGGTTTTCGTTGGGAGATCAGTAGCGACAATAGGCAATTTGATAGGGTATACACTAGGTTAAGGTTAGGGAGGAATGGACTTAGGTTTAACAATCAGACACACAGTGGAATGGACCCTCAGTGCCCTCACTGTGAGGGAACTGAGGACACAACCCACTATCTTCTTGATTGTGAAAAACATAGACATGAAAGAGAAATCATGTTACAAACCATAAAAGATAACATATCTGATATAAATGTTATAGATCTTAAGGTACTTCTTAACCCCCAACCTGCCCAAGCAACAATTATAAGTGAAGCAGTATTCAAATATGTCACCAATACAGGATACTTGTCATACATTTAAGTATACTAACCTAATTTAGGCATTCTCAATGCATACATGTAACTAAGGATCAAGAAAATGCATATCAGCGGGAACAGTATACAGCACCGAAGAGGGCAATCATTTTGTACTGCAGGCCAATCCTTCGAGTGTTTGTGAGTGCAAGCAACAGTTTGTTGAATGGGTGAAGCTTGAATCCAGGAGCTATGGCAAGCTGAACCTATCAATACAGCTGTTTGATGCACTCATACCTCAAAGAGAGCAAGGTACACAGTGGCAGGGGTCTAACTTTTTCTTAATTGGATACTGACTCCCCCTATTGGGCGGACTGGCCTCTCATACCTCTGCCACTGCATGATTTATGTCATTTCCTTGCCTCTCAGACAGATGTAAATATTGTAAATATGTTTCACAGAATGTGTTTGTGAGTGAATGTGTGTGTGTTATTTTGTTATGCAGAAGTACATTTTTTCAAAACCATCAAAAGACTTGTAAATAGTATTTTTTCATCTCAAATGTTGTGCATTATATTAAGTTTTTTTTTTCTCTTTGGAAAACACACAACGCCCGGAATACAGAACAGAACTGAATTAATCGCTTTTTAAATCTCATCAAAAAAAAAAAAGTCTTGTTAAACCAACTCTGTTTAACATGGCCATAAATCTTGAACCTTGACCTGCTGAATATATAAATATGCCACACCCACCACAGATCATCAACCATTCGGGTTTCTTGAGGCAAGTCAATGTAAGAAATTCTTAAACTGAATCACAAACAATGAGGATCCTGATCAGATGGCTTCTTATCTGGATCTGCGTTGTTTAAAAGATCAGACATATTCGGGCCCAGCAGGACAAGGGTTAAATTATGTATTATAGTTTTATGGTGAAGGAAAGTCATATAGATATTTACATTTATGCTTATTGTTTTCATTATTATTATTATTTTATTTTATTTTATTTTTTTTTTATTTTATTTTTCTTTTCTTTTCTTTTTTTTTTCCTTTCCCTTTTTTTCTTCTTTCTTTTTTCCCCCTCTCAAAACAATGAATACTATCTATTGATGGTAATTTTCACAACTTCTCAACAAGTAAACAGTTTTTACAGAACCAATTATCTCAATTGTTTTCAACTTTTGTTATCAATTATGTCTTTGACGAGAGCTTACTAACATTGCAAACATGAAACAATCAGATTGTGTACATGCACCTGTCTCAAATTGACATTTAACAGCATTAAAGAATTGCTATGCAATATTGGTGTGAGTTATCAAATATTTCAATGGTCAAAGTCAAAATAATGCTTCTTTAGAAAGACAGTTAGATGGCTCTTTTGTTTACCTAAATGTTTGTAAAATATTCAAAAACCTTTGAAGTCTACCATTTTTTTTACAATTGAAATCTAATTGCATCTTAACTTAAGACTGTATTCACAAAAATGCAATTTGACAACAACAATTAACATTGTAATTGAAACCATGTTTCAATGAAATGCACCTGTTCATGAATAATACCACTTTACTTTTTCATAACTACTATCCAATAATGAGCTTGCCAATTTAGTGATCAAAAAACAATTAAGCACTGATAACTTGCAAACAGCCTTTGAAGTTCTGTTATTTTATACATCTAAACTATTATTGTTTACCAAACAGGCAAGAACTAAATGCTTTTATTTCCCTTTTTTTTTTTTTATTGGATATATTCCACATTTTTTTTTCTCTTCCTTTCTTACCTATTTCATATATTTATGAATACCTCTGTATTATTTATATATCTATTTTATATATATTATACTGCAAACTTAGGGCCGCACATCTGACAACCCTGTATAACTTGGGTTTTTCATCATTTCTAACCAGTCCATAGCCTTACACACGGCCCTAAGAGAGAGCAACATGAACTAGTATGCTCTCGGGTGAGACAGAGAAATCTCAATTCGCAGCCGAAATTGGCATTGATTCCTCTGCAGTTTTATGCCCATTTTCGATCTGGCGTTCAAAATTCTAAATTACAGTGCTTCAACTTTACTCAGGGGAAGGCACTGGCAGTTCAGAATGACTCACATTTCACTGAATCTGCCGCGTTTTGCAGCCAAGAAGCACTCAAACTTTACGTCCTGTTGTGGGGCAGTGCTAACGCGCCTGACCGTAGCAGACGTAAAATGCTTAAACTTTACAATACAATACAATACAATTTAAAATGGTTCAATATCCTTTGGAAGCTAGGAATACACTGTAAAACTGAAAAGGTGTGTACATGTTTTCTCTAAGCCTCGGATTATGATTAATATCATCATTATTATTTATTATAATTGTTATTATCATTGTTATTTTATTATTATTATTATTATTATTATTTTTATAATTATTATTGTTAAAGGGCACTTATATTGAGATCAGGCTTATGCTACAGTGTTCCAATCCATTTAGGCAGAATAATAATTTTAAAATTTCCAAAGAATTTGCTTTTTAAAAGTATTAATTGCGTAAACACGCTTTTAAAAATATATTGAAATTTTTCCATCAAATATTTAGATAAAATATTCTGATATTTTTCATATTTCCGCTGGAAAACATAGATTGTAGGTACTCGTTAGAATCGCCTCGCCGAGACAGTTCTAACGAGTACCTACAATCTATGTTTTCCAGCGGAAATATGAAAATAATAAACACACCTGTAAACCCCAGTTTTACTGTATAAAAGTGGGGTTTAATGGGGTTTAAAATATAGGCGTGTTTTCGTAATCATTTCAAGAAAATACATGTTGTTCCTGTTGAACAGATGGAAACCTATTTTTAATACGGGTATCTTTCGCAAATAAATAAATAAAAAAATAAATAAATATTTAAAGTTCGTAATGTAAGCAGATTTCTTTAGACATTTTTAACATAGGCTCAAGATGAAAGGGGCAGGGCTAACAGGAAATTGATGACATTTCTCACGGCCTTCTTGCGCATGCGCAGATATACCTTGGTATTAAGTTTCTCACGGGTTTAAAGATCTCACGCTACAGCGGTCAACATTATATAGGCGTGTTTTCGTGATGCGCGACAATATTGACATTTTTGCTGAAAAAAACACACAAAAAAACGGAGTAGCTTTTGCAAATGCCTTTCCTCTCCTTTATTTTCTTTTCTTCCACTCTCTGTGAGACAAATAACGCAGAAGACTCGACGTGTCGTTAAACCCAAACACCATCAATATATGGATTAATATTTGAATGAGGATTTCGGAGCAATATAACTTAAGAATAATAATGAAATGCCGACGAATAAAACAGATTCAATCTAAAAGGCAGGGATTACAAATACTTTATGCCAGAACTTTGCCGATTATTTATTTCCTTTCCACAAAAGGCAATTTACAGTTTAAAAAAAAAAGACGATACAATCAGCTGGGCCTGTAATTTCCAAGATTAAAAAAAATCAAAGATAATTCAACTTCCGCTCGTCATTTAAGCAAGTTTGCTTTAGAGTTTTTACGTCCCACCCACAACTAAGGTCATACCATACGTAGACGGGGGCAGCGATTTAAGGACCCATCCGAAAGTCTGGTCATTTAAGAATCATAAAAATACATGTGAACTTCAATGATTCGAGTACGCTTGACTCGGTCTGACCCATTCTTGGGTTCCTCGAGGTTTTTTCCAGATAACTATAAATACCGGTATAACCCCTTAAAACAGCAATCTATTGCAATAAAAGTCATGTTTTTATCTGTATGAGGTCTAAATCTTTGTAAGGAATAACAATGTGCTTTTAAGTCGTCTTTCAAGTCTTTTAACCAATTTAAGACCAAATGGAATCTTCCTCCTTATATATAGCAGGAGTCCATTTCAAAATTTAGGGGTGTCAGGTTGTGTTTAATTCGAAATTTATTTGGATTTGCAAACAGTTTAGGCCCTGATCAGACGCCGCGTTCTGCGGCGTCTGATCTGGGCATGCACTGTTTGCCACGGTACCCGTTTAGTGGTTTCCAGTCTGAAATGGGTTAAATGATAGCTTTTCTCGAGAAAACGATGTAATAGGGGTTTTCCTCATATCGAAGGCCACGCAATATTCACCAGCAGCAATACAATAACCGTTTTCATTACAAAAACACGCCTATACAAATACATTGTAAACAAGGAAAATTTTAATATGAAGAATTGTGATATTTTTCTTATTTCTGCTCAAAATATAGATTGTGCGTGCTCGTTAGAACCGCCTAGTCGAGGGGGTTCTAACGAGTACCCACAATTTTATTTAGAGTGAGTGAGTGTTTGAGTTTTACGTCCCACCAACAGCTAAGGTCATACGGAGACGGGACCTCGGTTTAAAGACTCATCCGAAAGTCTCAATTTTATTTAGAGCACAAATAAGAAAAATAAGGTTTAACCCTTAAACACCAGTTTTTCTATATAAAATGGGGTTTAAGGAGGTCAAAATTATGTAGGCGGGCTTTCCTGATAAATGTTTCGTCATCACCAGCAGTTGCCTCAAAACACTACGACATCGACGATACTTCGCGATACGATACATATCGCGATTTTTGTGTCACGATCCGTTACGAGGGTACCTACAATGATACACTTTATGACATAAAGAAGAGCGTCCTTAGATCAACAGCAAGCAATACTCAAATGTGAGTATTTGCTAGCTTTGTTTGTTTGAATTGAGGTTTGAAGTCCCCGTCAAGACAATTTAGGTCATTTCGGAGACGTTGCATCCAGTTTTGTAGGACTTTTACCCAACATTGAAATGAAATGACTTCTCAAGCCCTGTCGCCGAATAAAACCAAAAGGCTTGTATACACTGACATCACTTTGCCTGGGCAGGCTTAGTCCTTCTAAGCTGTTTAACAGTATTCATGTGCAGTCATTTCAGCTCTACGTTGGAGCATCATGCACCCCAATCTATTTCTCCAAGCCCCGATGGGCGGGGGTGAAAGTATTTGGTAGCAAGTAACAGCTATAAGGAGAAAACCTCCGCGTGATATAGTGGATTCTTTCATAAAACGGTAATTTTTCTGATGAAAATTTCTGATATTTTTTCTTATTTATACTCCAAACATAGATTCTGTGTGCTTGTTGAGGCGGTTCTAACGAGTTCCCACAACCTATGGCTTGGAGCAGAAATAAGAAAAATAACGTTTACCCCCATAAACCCCAGTTTTCTCTGTAAAATGTGGGGTTTAGAGGGGATTTCATTACACGATGAATATACATGAACAACGGAATTAACATGATAAAAGTATAATATTTGTAATGAATGCAAAAGAAGCCTAATATTTCAAATGACACTGTTTGCTGTAACGCAACCGTATCTTCAAACATTTTCACGATGCGATACGCTCATCGTCAGCAGATGTATCGTGACTCCGATACGATGAAGTGAAGCTGCATCCGATTGCGTAAACAATTTTGGCGTGTTTGTTTGTTTGTTTGATTTGATGTTAAACGTCCCCGTCAACACTGTAAAGGTCATTTTGGAGACGCTGCTTCCAATTTTGTTGGACTTTTACCCGACATTGAGATGAAATGATATCTCAAGCCCTGCCGCCAAGTGAAACCAACAGGGTGTATAAGCATGGACGGGCCGACTTCCACCGCTTTGCCTGGGCAGGCTTAGATCCTCTAAGCTGTTTACCAGTATTCGTGTGCGGGTCCGTTTCAGCTCCGCGTGGAAGCATCATGCAGCCCATCAACTTCTTCAAGCCCCGATGGGCGGGGGCCGGAATTTTGGCGTAATGTCATCGTTATATCGTTATGTTTTTTTATCTGTAAAGACACCGCTGCAAATAAAACGTATATGGTTGGGGTGACATGACCAACTTTTGGGTCGTGTGAACTTATAAAAATTAACTAATTTTTATAATTAGTTAATTTTTATACACAGTTATGTTTTTTATGGCCTATGCTTACAAATGTATTCTGCGCGTTGAAAAAAAAAAAAAAAAAAGATCAAGTAGCTCAAAAAGTATGTCGGTTCAACAGAGGGACAATAAGATTTACAAACCATAAGCCTACTGTATATGAACATTTATATATTATTCACCATATTTGCATTATTTGTTGGCTCCCAGCTTGCACAGTGTCAATATTGGAAAAACAGGTAACCAGACCCCCCTGACCTTAAAAGGTCAGGGGGGTCTGGTTACCTGTTTTTCCAACACTGATAATCTTAAGACTAGTGTTATAAATAAGAATTTATTTTTCTGATTCCCACTTGCACCCCACTGTTGACCTAATAGTGCTATAAATATCTTGTTAATCTTCTTATAGAAGATTCTAGAAAACTGAGTCAAAGATTAATTTCATTTTTGTAAACAACATGTTTGCAATGAAAAGTACTTCAGAACCTTCCAGAAAGTTCTGGGTTGCATTATTTTTAGAAAATTACCTCATCTTATTCCACAGCCCTCTGGAATGTTCTAGAGAATTCTTAGGGTCTATAAAAGAGCTTGATTTTTCTCATTGAGTCAGACTTTGGAGTTTGAAGTTTGGGCTTAAAAGAAAAGTTATTTCTAAATTCTGTGTTCGATTGTCAAAGGATATTACTTTTCATTTTGGACTGTGAATTCTGTGGGATCAAGGAAAATAGATTCATTCAGATTATTTCATAACAGAGCTAAGTACATTTAATTTTCTTACTTCTACAGGTTAAAATTAACTTGTAAATAAATTTTTGTTAAATTTTTCCAAAAGGCTTGTTCGCTTTTTTTTCTGCTACGCCTGGCTCGTAACAGAAATTGGGGGCTCGTCCGGGATAAAAACATCTTGAGCTTTTTAGGACTGACATTTTATTTGTAGGCAAGTAATTGTCATTTGTTATCAAATAAAGACTTGGCAGTTGCTTCACAGGATTGGTATTTCCCTGGAGGCATATAGGGGATTGTCATTTCATGTGAATTGTCATTTCAGGTGAAATAGTACTTGTCATTTCATGTGAAATTCTTATTGGGCTTGTCATTTCAAAAAAAAAAAAACTTGTCAAATTAACCTCAATCTGTATTACCATAATTACTTTATAAAACATACAAAAAGCAAACATGTCATTTGATTTGCATGGCTTTTTGGCTCAGCCTACTCAGGAGTTGTTTAATCTGGCCAAAAGGACAGATTTGTTAGATATTGCTTCCCATTATGGGGTCACTGCTGTCAAAACAAGCATGAAAAAACATGAAATTAAGGATATTTTGGTACAGTTTTTTGTTGATGAAGAACTTTTCGATCCATCTGCCTTGTCTCTCATTATGGTTTCACATACTGAATTACAAATGAGACAGATTGAAATAGGAAGGCAAATTGTATTAGAGAAGTTAAGATTAGAAATGGAAGAAAGAGGGAAGGAAAAACAAAGAGAAATGGAAGAAAGAGAGAAGGAAAAAGAAAGAGAAATGCAGAGACAAATGCAGATGGAAAGATTAGAAATGGAAGAACGAATTGGAAAAGAAAAATTAGAACAGGAAGAAAAACAAAGAGAAATGGAGGAACGCCTTCAGAAAGAAAAATTAGAAAAAGAAGAGCGACTTAAAATAGAAAGGGAAAAATGGCAATTTCAATTAAAGATGAAGGAAATGGAACTCCAGGGTCAAGATAGGGTGAAACCTACCCCTGTTTTTGACTCTGGTAGTTACTTTGATGCCACAAAACACACCAGATTAGTTCCGCCATTTCAGGAAAAAGAGGTAGATAAGTATTTTTTGCATTTCGAAAAAGTTGCAGAAAATTTAAAATTGCCAAAAAGAGCATTGGACCTTACATGGATCGAGACATTTACACTCAGCTAACTGTCGAGCAAAGCTCAGACTATGATCTGGTTAAGGAGCTTATTCTTAAGGCATATGAGTTGGTCCCTGAGGCTTACAGGCAGAAATTTAGGAATTGTAAAAAAGAAATTTCCCAGACCCATGTAGAATTTGCTCGAACCAAAGAACAGCTATTTGATAGGTGGTGTTCTTCTAAAAAAAGTAGGCTCTGATCATGACAAACTTAGACAGCTTGTCCTTGTTGAAGAGTTCAAACGGTGCATAAATTCAGACATTAAATCTTTTCTCGATGAGAGACAGGTTGAAACTTTAGAGGAAGCTTCTCGTTTGGCAGATGATTATGCTTTGACTCATAAAGTCTCATTTGTGAACAGGCCTTATCCTCGAAAACCTTATAATCCACAGACAGGTCCAAGATTCTATCCTAGTAATACTTCTGGTAGTTATAGCCATACATCTAGTACTATGCCCAAACTTTCTGGTGAAAATAAAAGCCAGAATCCTTCCAAACCTTCTGGTGAAAACAGAAGCCAGAATTTTTCCAAACCTTCTGGTGAAAACAAAGACCAGAATCCCTTATCTCAATCTCAAGTAGTTTGTTATTATTGTAAAAATACAGGTCATTTGATCTCTGAGTGTTTAAAATTAAAGCGAAGGAAAGAAAGAGAAAGACAAGAGGAACTTAAGCCTACAGGCTTGACTTCTATAAGGCCAAAACCACAGTCTTGTGTAAGGGAGGAAACTCTTTCTGATATCAAATTATCTGAGTCTGATTCGGTTATGGAGAGTTATGAACCATTCTTATCAGATGGTTTTGTGTCACTAAATGGTGACAGTTATGCCCGTCCTACCCCTATTAAAATCTAACGAGATACCGGAGCTTCTCAATCTCTTATTCTAGCAGATACTCTGCCTTTTTCTGAGAAGACTTCTATGGGCCACAGTGTCCTTATTCAGGGTGTGGAATGTGGATTTGTTAATGTTCCGCTTCATAACGTTTATTTGTCATCAGACTTGGTATCCGGTTCAGTGGCTGTTGGTATTAGACCTTCTTTACCTTTTAAAGTTGTTCATTTGTTGCTAGGCAATGACTTACGGTTGGCAACTTTGCTTCCCTCTTTAATTGCACGCCGGTGGGTCAGGCCTCAGATTCTATGACGGCTCCAACGTAAAGGCTTATTGAAAATTAAAGAGATAATGTTGGTTGGAGCCTGATGCTCTGTCTCTGGTCGGGCTCATCGGAGTCTTACTGTTGGTTTTCTTTTGCTCCAGCATTTCAGTGGTTTCTTGCTGTCGAGTCCTCACCGTTGTCTCACATCTGTGGTTCTTTGATTTCTGTGTTCACGGAGAGGTTGCACTGATGAGTTAGGAGGCCTTCATGCGGACTGAACAAATTTTTTGTCTAAATCGCGACGGAAGTAAGGGCGAGGATTGTGGCCACGTAAAATCGATTTAAGCCCCCCAGTGGAAATCTTCCACTGACCGTTCCAAGGCGGCTCTTCTGTGGCGATTTATTTATGTTGTTGTTTGTTACTTACTGTGTGTATCACTTGTGTCTTTTAATTTTGGATGGCCATATGGCCATTTTGTGGGAAAGTAACTGTCCATATGGCCTTCCTTTGTTTAGGTTTTCATTATGGTCTGGTCGCTTAATGTTTGTATTTCTTTCCCTTTGGTGTCTTTTATGGATGGAGTAAGTTAATTGTATCAATTCCTGATCTTTGTTTTACTTCTACTTAGCTGGAGATTAGGTTGTGGTAAACCCACTTTTGACTTCTAATCCTTGCACAGATCAACCACCTGATCCCATTGAGCAGAAAATTCCTGATCTTTATCCGTCCTGTGCAGTCACAAGGGCTATGGCACGTAAGGCCAAGCAAACTGATGGGAAACAGGATTTTGATTTTACTGATACCTTTTTGGGTCAGTCTTTTAATGACGAGATAACAAAGTCTCTGTCTTCAAGCCTGCCTGATAAGCAGACAGATTTTCATGAGAATAACTCATCTTTCAATCTAGGCCATGACAAAATGCCCGGGTCTCAACTAGCTATAGAACAGCGCAAGGATCCTGAAATTTCGCCTTTGTTTGAAAGGGCTTTAGGTGAGCAGGAAGTATCTCAGGTCCCAGTCTGTTATTATGTCAAAAATGACATTCTTATGAGAAAATGGCGTCCACCAGACGTCTCAGCAGAAGACGAGTGGACTGTCAACTATCAGATAGTGGTTCCACGGATTTACCGTCCTGAAATATTAAACTTGGCACATGAAACTCCCATGTCAGGACATTTAGGTGTCAATAAAACCTATCACAAGATTCTTAATCATTTTTACTGGCCTGGGTTAAAATCAGTTGTTTCTCAGCATTGTAGGTCCTGCCACACATGCCAAATGGTAGGAAAACCCAATCAGACTATACCTAAGGCTCATTTGCAGCCTATACCTGCTTTTGATGAACCTTTCAGTCGAATAATTATAGACTTTGTGGGTCCCTTGCCCAGACCTAAGTCTGGCTGTGAATATCTTTTGACTATTATGTGTGCTTCCACACGTTTTCCTGAAGCCATTCCACTAAGAAATATCAAAACTAAGACAATCGTCAAGGCCTTAGTGAAGTTTTTCACATTTATTGGGCTTCCTAAATCTATTCAGTCAGACCAAGGCTCAAATTTATGTCTGGAATATTTCAACAAGTAATGCATGAACTTGGCATTGTACAGTATAAGTCATCGGCCTATCATCCTGAAAGTCAAGGCGCCCTTGAAAGATTCCATCAAACATTAAAAATCATGATAAGATCATACATGCTCTGACACAGAGAAGGATTGGGATGAAGGCATCCATCTCCTTTTATTTGCTGTTAGAGAATCTGTGCAAGAATCTCTTGGCTTCAGTCCATTTGAATAAGTATTTGGCCATACTGTTCGTGGTCCTTTGAAACTTCTCAAAGAGAAATTTCTCTCCAATGATGACACCTCCCTGAATTTACTTCAGTATGTGTCTGATTTCAAAACTAGACTTTCAAAAGCTTGTGAGGCTGCTTGGACCAATCTTCAGTCAGCCCAAAGGAAAATGAAACAGCTAAATGACATAGGGACAAAAGAAAGGAATTTTAAACCAGGTGATAAGGTACTAGCTCTTTTGCCTATTCTAGGAAAATCGCTGCAGGCCAGGTATTATGGTCCATACACTGAAGACAAAAAGATCAGTGACGTAAATTACATAATAAACACTCCTGGGAGGCGCAAGCTAAAGCAGCTATGTCATATTAACATGCTTAAGGAATACATAGATAGGGACAATACATCTTTAACATCAGTCAATCTAGTTAGCTCTGTTCCACTTAATTCATATGACAATGACTGTGAGGATATTAATTCAGTGAAGTCGGATCCCACATCATCAAAACTTCAGAATTCTGACATTCTACGGAATCTTGACCAGAAACTGTCATATCTAGAGCCAAATCAGCGGAATGAACTGAAACAGCTGATTTTTGAATATGAACACTTATTTTCTGACATTCCAACACGGACAGACAAAATATTTCACGATGTGGACGTAAATGGGTCTAAACCTGTAAAACAACACCCATACAGGATGAATCCTGTGAAACAAAAATATCTTAAAGAAGAAGTTCAGTATCTATTAGACAATGACTTTATTGAACCAAGCCAAAGTGAGTGGAGTTCTCCTTGTATTCTTGTACCAAAGCCTGATGGGACATATCGTATGTATACAGATTTTAGGAAAGTTAATTCCTTAAGTAAAACAGATAGCTTTCCTATTCCAAGAATGGATGACTGCATTGATAACATCGGGAATGCCAAATATATAACGAAATTCGACCTTCTGAAAGGATTTTGGCAAATTCCACTTACAGATAGAGCAAAGGAGGTTTTGGCATTCACAACACCAGACAGATTATTTAACTATAAAGTCATGCCATTTGGAACGAAAAACTCTCCGGCAATATTTCAGCGCTTAATAAACATGGTAATTGCGGGGCTGGAAGGCTGCAGTGCTTATATCGATGATGCTATTATATACAACGACCAGTGGACTCAACATCTTGGGACTATTCGAGCATTCTTTGATAGACTGAGTAATGCCAAATTGTCAATAAATCTTGCTAAAAGTGAATTCTGCCATGCAAGTTTGACATTTCTAGGTCATGTTGTAGGTCAAGGTCATGTGAAACCCATTGATGCTAAAGTTGAGGCTATCTCAAATTTTGTCGTACCCACGTGCAAAAGACAGCTGATGCGATTTCTTGGTATGGCTGGTTATTACAGAAAGTTCTGTAATAATTTCTCTGTCATTGCTGAGCCTTTGACAAATTTGCTCAGCAAAAGAACAAAATTCCATTGGAATGCAATATGCCAAAATGCTTTCGATAAACTTAAAGCCATACTCAAAAGTGAACCAGTTCTCTTAGCACCAAACTTTGAAAAGGAGTTTAAGCTAGCTGTAGATGCTAGTGACGTAGGTGCAGGTAGTGTTTTGTTGCAGGAAGATGAAAATGGTGTGGATCATCCAGTTTGCTCCTTTTCCAAAAAGTTTAATAAGCATCAGAGAAATTACTCTACCATAGAGAAAGAGTGCTTGTCTCTGATTCTTGCTCTGCAACATTTCGAAGTTTATCTTAACCCTACTACTGCACCGATTGTTGTTTTCAGTGATCACAATCCACTGACTTTCATACATAAAATGAAGACAAAAATCAGCGGTTGCTCAGGTGGAGTCTTATGCTACAAGAGTATAATTTAGACCTAAGACATATCAGAGGGAGAGATTACATTATCCCTGATGCCCTTTCAAGAGCTTGAGCAGTGTCAGGAGTTGTGTTTTTCTTTCCTACTAAAGTGGATTGTAGATACATGTAATTTTATATGCTATGCTCAATATTTTATTATTCTTAAAGCAAAAGAAAGCTTTATTACATAAATCTTTCTTTTCCTCGAAGAGGGGGAGTGTTATAAATAAGAATTTATTTTTCTGATTCCCACTTGCACCCCACTGTTGACCTAATAGTGCTATAAATATCTTGTTTATCTTCTTATAGAAGATTCTAGAAAACTGAGTCAAAGATTAATTTCATTTTTGTAAACAACATGTTTACAATGAAAAGTACTTCAGAACCTTCCAGAAAGTTCTGGGTTGCATTATTTTTAGAAAATTACCTCATCTTATTCCACAGCCCTCTGGAATGTTCTAGAGAAATCTTAGGGTCTATAAAAGAGCTTGATTTTTCTCATTGAGTCAGACTTTGGAGTTTGAAGTTTGGGCTTAAAAGAAAAGTTATTTCTAAATTCTGTGTTCGATTGTCAAAGGATATTACTTTTCATTTTGGACTGTGAATTCTGTGGGATCAAGGAAAATAGATTCATTCAGGATATTTCATAACAGAGCTAAGTACATTTAATTTTCTTACTTCTTCAGGTTAAAGTTAACTTGTAAATAAATTTTGTTAAATTTTTCCAAAAGGCTTGTTTGCTTTTTCTTTCTGCTACGCCTGGCTCGTAACACTAGGAACCAGCAGATAATGCAAATAAGGTGAATAAATTTTTACAAGCTCAAAACTGTTTTGTTTCACAAACACAAATGTCACACTTTGAATATGCTCGTTTCATGCATACACCCGCTTTCTCTACCTCATAAACTCGTCGCTTCAAAAAATATTCTTCACTTTATTTTGCGCCGGCCCGTTTTTCGCTCACCTGGGCACGAGCTGCTCATGATGAGCTATTATGTTTGTTTGTTTGAATTGGTGTTTAACGTCCTCGTCAACACTATTTAGGCAATTTTGGAGACCCTGCCTCCAATTTTGCAGTTCGTGCGCTGGCTCAATTGATACCTTAATGAGTTTTCGAAATTTACAAATCAAATCTCCACAAAACCCCGGTTCTGATATGCCCTGTTGCAGAAGTGTCTTTAAATTAATTGTGTCATTAAACAGTTTATTCCAGTTTATTCCACAACCGTAAACCATCCGCATGCTATGGAAGAACAAGCGGTCCTAAACCATCACCGTAAATCATTGCACGTTTTCGGTGATTATTACATGGTCGGTTTGACTTTCTGTGTGTACCCAGAAAATTATTTATTGCACACCAGACAAGCTAATCCGTGATTTTACCCTGGGATAGAAATTTATGTTCTGACCCTGGTGTTCCGACCCAAAATCGAATATAATCGCGTGTTTGATAAATGCACTGGTTGATTACGACTTCGTATGCGGCGGCGTTAAGGTTGACGTCACAGCACGTTATGTGACGTTACTAAAAACCTGTAGTGTCATCACAATATGGCGAACGTCGGTAACCGAAGTGGCTGCAGCATTAAAAATACGCGCTAAGAAATGGAAGGTTTGCAAGAAAAAGAATCGTATATGGGTGTGAGGGGTGGATAGAAAAATCCGTCCCTCGGGAACATTGTCGGCAAGCCTCGTGATGCCGGACAGTGACCCTCGGGACGGATTTTTCCACCCACCCCTCACACCCATATACTGGCATAGCTAAAACGTCCCACTCTGATAGAGCATACAATAAAAATATTTTGTAAATATTTAGACAACTTCCATACCTTAATTTAAGTTTAATTCAAACTTCGCAGGAAGCTTGCTTAGGTGACCTTCTACCAACCAAAACGTTTTTCATACAATGAGAAAAAATGGCTGGCAGACTTAAAAGTCGAAAAATCTTTACATGACAACCTCTAACAAACTTTAAATCCAGTTTCATTCAAGCTTCTTAGAATGTAGCCTATGTAACCCTCTGTGTAAGTGCTATAGTTATACTTGATGGAATAAGACAGCTGTTAGCTATCCATATGACTTTCCGAAGTTATGCGACATCTTGAAATCAGGTGTCTGAGCGGTTCAAGGCCGTTTTTGCCCTCTTGATCCATTTTCTTTTCAGTCTTGCGATTGCACATGCGCAGAAATATTTTTGAGTCAGGTCATGAGAAAAGTGTCATACTCGCATAGGCAATCAGCAATGGCTCGAAGGATTTTCATGCCACTCGGTGACATGCAATTACCTACACAAGCCCGGCTTAATTTTGCTGACACATAAATATCAACGAACTCTATACCCGCTCGATTGCTAATCATGGTGGGTGATACATGATGAAGAAAAACGTAGTCCCCGTAATGAACAACAGCATTGGATTGTCGTCCCCTACCCTGTCGCATGGTGACACCCGAAATCGAAACCGGGCCGCACCGGGGCATGTGAAGGCCACAGGACTATGTTTCCCTGAGCTTCCCCAAGCCCCAAAAGAGTAGATATAAGAAACATTACATTGTGCTTTTAACATTTAACCCTGCTAGCATTCTACATAAATCTACAGCGGGCCGTTAGCGGCCCGTCAGCTACCCTGACGGGCCGCTAACGGCCCGCTGTAGATTTATGTAGAATGCTTACTGGGTTAGTGCCTGTAAAATGACAAAAACCTTACGGTACTGGTACATTGGTACACATGTACCAGTACGGTAAGATTTGTGTTGAGATGTTATGTTTCTAATATCTATACCGTTGCTCTGGTATCTTCGGTACATGCACAAACTCTGAAAATTGTAACATTAAACCTTCTACGGAAAGTCTCGAATATTTCTGATGTTTAATTAACAGAAAACGTTTTCCATTATTTCTCAATTATTCTGTTATTAACTCGCCACTGTAATGCCTTGATAGGCCTGTCTAGACGTTTGTTTTATTAGATTCATGATAAAAGTTGTTCCTCGAGCTACATACAGGAAACCAACGGATTTTGCTGAGAAATTGAATTATCAAGGGTGAAAATACATGTATATGCCTTTGATATACGTAGTTCGGGATTCAGAATCACTAGTGATTTTAGGAGATTTTTGAGTTATCGTGGTTCTACTGTACATTCATTGGCAAATATATCAATATATCAAAGTGAGGCGTGACATTCTTCTTATTTTTGCCACACCCCCCCCCCACCAAAAAAAAAAAAAAAATATAAAGCGTGCTAACGAGTACCTTTGATTTATGTTTTTGAGCAAAACTAAGAAGAAATATAGTTATTTTTTTTGTTTTGATACGACCCTTTCAAGATTATTTCACTCATATTAGAGGTGGGCGTAAACCGGAGTACTCGGAGAAAAACCACCTGATTTTCCGTTGCAGAACTTGGCGTCTCACATGTGACCCGAGCGAGGCTCGAACCACAGCGGTGAGAGACCTAATCATATCGGATAAAGAGGCACTAGCTCTTAACCACTAGGCCACGGAGGCCCGTAGAAATTTAGTTACTCTTGTAAAAATCACTTCAGGTTTCAAGGCCAGGTCTTTAATTCACGCACATCACGTGAACATGTCCGTCAAATGAACACCCCCCCCCCCCCCCCACGAAAAACCCACTTCACATAGAGAAAACTTGGGTTTACAAGGGTATACATTATTTTTCTTATTCTGCTCCAAGACATACATGTCGGTTGTGGGTACTCGTTAGAGCCGCCTCAATGAGGCGGTTCTAATGAGCACTCACAACCTATGTTTCGCGTATGAATAAGAAAAATATCACAGATTTTCGTCAGAAAACTGGTCGTTTTGGAGATGTGAAAAATGTCACACGCTCGGGTGTGTTATCGTAATGATTTGTTAACATCATTCATTACGTTATCAAGTCTATACAAAGAACCCCAGTTTAAACTGAAGATAATATCGGGAAAACGTGGATTCAATAAAGTACAGCCAAATTTATCAATCTTTCGCCCCCGCTTGGAGAAATAGATTGAGGTGCATGGTGCTACGATCACACATGGGTACTGGTATACCGCTTAGAAGGATTAAGCCTGCCCAGGTAAAGTGTTGTTAGTCAGACCGTCCAATGCATATAACCTTTTGGTTCCATTGGGCGGCAGGTGAGGTGTCATTTTATCTAAATGCCTGGTAAAGTCCCACAAATTGGCAACAACATCTCCAAAATGATCTAAATAGAGTTGAAGGGGACGTTAAATTTAAAATTAGGAACAGGCCACTAGTTTGTTTCCTGTTTTCAATTTGTTTTTTTGATTTGAGGTTTAACGTCCCTGTCAACACTGTATAGATCATTTTGGAGACGCTGCTTCCATTTTTATGGGACTTTAACCCGACACTGAGATGAAATGACAACTCAAGCCCCGCGGCCCAATGAAACCAATAGGGTTTATATGCATGGACGGCCCAACTCGCACCGCTTTTCCCGGGCATGCTTTGAACGTCTAAGCGGTTTACCAGTACACACGGTTAGTTTCAGCTCTGCGTGGAAGCATCATGCGGCCCATCTATTTCTTCAAGCCCCGATGGGCGGGGGTGGTCCTGTTTTCAATATATTGATGGCTTTAATATTGATAGCTCCTTTAGCACGACTGTTTAAAACCCGTTCTTGAGTCCCTAGTGAAAATTTCCAACAAATGCGTATATATATATATTTGGATATTTTGTGTTGTGCATTTGCTAGAATTGAGTTTCTTTTGGTTTTGGTTGTACAACCCTTTCAAGATTATTTCACTCATATCGAGCCGATTGGTAATCAGAGGTGCGCGAAAACCGGAGTACCCGGAGAAAAAAACTACCTTAAGAGTCAGCGCTCTTATCCACTAGACCACGGAGGCCCGTAGAAATAGAGGTTTTACGTCCCCTTCAACACAATTTGGGTCATTTTGGAGACGTTGCTTCCAGTTTGGGGGGACCTTTAACCGACATTGAGATGACATGTCATCGCAAGCCCTGCCGCCCAATTAAACCAATAGGGTTTTAAATGCATGGACGGTCTGACTCGCGCCACATTACCTCAGGATTTAGACATTCTAAGCGATTTACCAGTATTCATGTGCGGTCGTTTTAGCACTGCATGGAAGCACCATGCAACCCAATCTTTTCTCAATGTCCCGATGGGCGGGTGCTCTGTGTTGTGTGTACTCATTGGAATCGCCTCATTGAGGCGATTCTAATGAGAACATAAGACCTTCCATTGTTTTAAAGAAAATCGAAAAGATATCCCTATTATACCCCCTGACCTGTCCGGCTATGATCACTAAGGCTGACACGGTTATTCGTATAATCGGTCAATCGATCGATAAATTCCACAAAAAATGATTATCATTTCTGTTTTGCTTGTAATCGATTATTTGATAAGTACAATTTACTACAATGTACCCCAATTTAGGCCTAAAATAGCTGTATGAGTTGCAAACAGTGCAGACCCTGATGAGACACCGTGTTAAGGGGCGTCTCTTCTGGATCTACGCTGTTTGCTCAGGCCTGTCTGTTCAAATATACATACGGTTATGTACAACATAAAATATCATGGCAAGAGTCATGCTCAGATAGAAAGACAGACGAGTAAAAGTATGCCAAAATCTTTAGTGATTACTAACCTATTTTCGATCACAATGGCAGGACTAATAATTGATTATCTTTTCAGCTCCGATTAGCCAACCCTAAAGATCAACCCTCAGTGGATCGAACTACTCCTTTCTCGAACAGATTACATGGTCCGAAGGTTGTTCAAGCCATTGAAGTGCTAAAAAAATCCGTTCAAAAAATCTGAATCATCGATTTTTTCGTTTCTCGCTTTTAATACTCATTTTAGCCCATACATCACTAAGGGAAAGTTTTAGACCACACCCTCTGCCGATTTCTGCAGCAAGTCGTATGCCTCTGCGACAACCAGAAAAGGCTGTGATTATATGGGGAAAATTGCAAAATCTAAATTTTCTTTCCCGGACGAAGACATTCTGACAGGTTCGACACACCCTTTTAAACCATATATAGAAATGATCACTGCTCTTGTAAATTACAAGGGCGTCTATGTTTTATTTGCACGATCACTCCATGGAAAATGATTAACTGTGACACCACATCTGATATCCGTATAATTTTTTTGACGACTGTTAACAGCACATCGCGCTAGTGGCTCCTCGTTCGTAGTGAGCCTCTATTTAGCCATTTGAATATAAGGTGTGTCGCAAATGCATATCTATTTTTAAAGTGCATCGCATGGATTCGAATATTTATTATTTTACCTGACAATCATCGTCAAATGGACATAGTCTGTGCTCTCATTTCTTTGTTTTGCCATTTTCGCCAAATAATCACAGCCTTTCCTGACTGTCGTAGAGGCATACGACTTGTTGGAGAAGTCGGCGGAGGGTGAGGTCTAAAACTTTCCCCTAGTGATGTATGGGTTAAAATGAGTACTAAAAAGAAGAAACGAAAAAAAATCAATGATTCATATTTTCTGAACGTTTTTAGAACTGATAACGAAGGTAAATTATAAACTGGTTCCATTGTCCATTATCATTCCATAGTATTGAAGTGATGATTTGAGAAATACGAGAAACCACCCAGCAAGCACATACGTCACATCAAAATCGGTACAACGTCATGACGTTTACGCAACGTCACATCTACGTCGGTGCAACGTCATGACGTTGCACCGACGTTGATTTGACGTTGCCCTTACGAAGTGTGCCTGTTGGGCAAGCTCAAATCCTTCTTAAATTCGTATCATAATCGGTTTTGGCATAAGCTGCATAATCATTTTACGAGACGGAGAAACATTACTTAACGATTCCCATGGGGGCGTAAGGCTATTGCAGTCTCTGATATTTGCATAAATAATAGATACTGAGGTCTAAAAACTAGACAGATAGGTCCGAAGTAATAACCTAAAATGACCTTTGACAGATTGATGAGAGATCCCGTCTGGCAAAAGGCAAATGGAAGTATCATATTTCAGTCGACGAAGGTGAATATTGACGGTGTCATACCACCCACGATTTTACCATAAACCATACTATGAAATACGGGACTGTGGCACTCACCCAGGTGTCCCCCGAGCTTGAATGACGAAAAAGGCATATCGCACCGACACAAAATATTTTCCATAGGCGACAAAACTAACATTTTTTTCTTTCTCTCTCACATAAACCGTACATACAACAGATTTCAAACCTTGGCAGTTTGTAGTGCAATTCTAGCTCAATACGTTCCAAAGAAACAAAATGAACACGAAGCCCAGCTGTTTTTTTTTTCAGCTACCATCCGCAATCTTTGTTTACGTGCAGTCCCGCAATGATGTAGCAGAATATAAGAATCTTATATGGGTGTGAGGGGTGGATTGAAAAAATCCGTCCCGAGGGACACTGTCCGGCATCACGAGGCTTGCCGAGTGATGCCGGACAGTGATCCCGAGGGACGGATTTTTTTCTATCCACCCCTCACACCCATATTGGATTCTTTTTCTTGCATACCTTCCATTTCTATTGCGAATTTGTAATGCTGCTGTCACTTCGGTTACCGTACCGACGTCCGCCATTTTGTGATGACACAACAGGAATGTTTAGTGACGTCACGCATGACGACGCCGGGCATGAGGTTGTAATCAACCAGTGCATTTATCAAACACGCAATTATATTCGATTTGGGGTCGGAACACCAGGGTCAGAACATAAATTTCTATCTCAGGGTAAAATCGCGGATTTCCTTGTCTGGTGTGCAAGAACACAATTTCCAGCCTGTGCACATGGGGGAGTTTCTTCATAAGTAAGGGTACGGGTCAAATTCAATGTCTAAATACTGTTTGGCATTTATAATTATGAAAGCAATATCTTGAATTTAGTGAATTGTTTTTGTGTCATTGTGGAGAAATACGAATTAATTCATGGCCGCATGACCTGGATATCAAGGGATGTAACTGAAATACGAAACTACTGCTATGGGATATTTATCATTACGCTTCCTGTTTCATACAGTGTGTTGACTGCATTTGGTTATTGCTAAAAATGTAAACGGCTGGCACGGGTGAATTCCTGCCCCCTTCATTTTTGGTAGGTGTACAATAGAGCTGAATGCTGACAATTGTCCTTGCAAATGCAGTGTGCTGCCAGGGCTCCATTGACAACAGCAGAAAATGCTAAACATAAGCAGCAGAAGTGGGTGGGGTAGTATTTGTTTACATAGCCAGTACATTGGCTGTACAGTGTACAAGCTATTGAAACCAGCATCAAATTATTTTGTTGCAAGTCACAATGCAGAGATAACACAAAAGAGAAAGGTTGCAAGGTGTACTATTTGTTACAGCTAAAAAAAACTTTGTCCCCTGCGCGTCCGAGTCTCACCGACAGCTTGGAATAGGGGTTTGCTACCTGAACAACAGGGCTATTTTCTTTCGATGGGGTGACCAAAGTAATTTGGCAGTCATTTTTGTGCTTGCATATATAATTGCAAAACATCTGATATTTTGCTTTGTTATAACTACCATTTTCTTGCATTGAAATAAAACTGGCCAAAATGACCAATGTAATGCGCAGCTAGTATTTGATCCTCTTTGGCGTCCTCTGTCCCAAAGTTCTGGAGCCTGGCTTGAGCACTCTACCAAAGTGCTGGAACCCGGCTTCGTTCCAAGCGGTTCTCCTGTCGCGGTTTATTATTGTAATGGTTTGTCTTTGGGTGTGTGTGTGTCGCTTGGATAACTTATTTGCCATTTTGTGGGAAAGTAACTGTCCCCGTTGTTGATGTCTCCATTTCATGTTTGTGGTTCTTTCCCTTTGGTGTCTCTGATTGGAGCTGTGGGTTAATTGTATCGATTCCTGATCATTGCCTCCACTTCTATTTTTCATGTGGTAAATTTGAAATAATAAGAATATATATTCTTCAAGGAAACAGTGTTCACCAAAATTAGACGTTACGATTTATGGTGCCTGAATTAGGTCAACATCTTTTACCAATGTCCAAAACTAGGACGCTAGGAGAATACGGTTTAACTGTTTGATGTGTTCCTTGCGTGGAATCAGCTTAAACAAGGGATTTTCCGAACTGCAATTATTTATCCTCTTCTTTTTGATTGCATTACATTAACTTTCTTAAATCTTGAATAATGTTGTGTCGCGGTTTACTTTGATTAAATTATTTTGCAGAAAGAAATAAATAGTTACTGAGTTTTCAATTTCAATGTTCTGTTATAAGCTCTAATGAGCCGAAGGCTCCGGGGAAGCTAATAGAATGGCAGCTTCCGTCGTCCGTCGACGTCCGTCGTCCACACTTTCAAACTACAATATCTTTGCAGCCTGCAAGCAGATCTCAACCAAATTTGATCTGTAGCATGTATTTAGTTAGAGCTTGCTTGCGTATGCTTTTCATGAAAATGTTTGTAAAACTGTAGTTGCTGTGGCAACTGATAAGTCCCATAGGCCTACTATGGGAAAATGTTTGTGAACACCCTAGCTTCTTCAATTTTCTCTAGATCTTCATGAAACTTGCAGATAACAATGACATGCAAAAAATTCTCGGTGGGTCAGATTGGACCAATGGTAGAAGACTTTGTCCATTTGAGCCTCAAATATGGACATTTTCGGCCTTGAGACCTAATTTTTTTGTTGGATCTTAATGAAACTTGCAGATAATAATGACATCCATAAAATCTCGAACGAGTTAAAATGGGTCAGATCGGATCAACAATAATTAGGTCCCATTGATTTTAAAACAATTTCCATTTTTTGACGCTGTGAACAGCATACTTTTAGCTTCTTTATAGTAATGAAACTTGCAGAAAACAATGACATGCAATAACTATCGGAAGAGTTCGAAAATGAACCAGATCGGACCAACAGTAGCAGTGGTACGTCCCATGGATTCTAAAAATGACAAGTTTTGACCTTGTGAACAGGGTAGCGTTTTCATTTGTGGTCGAATATTAATGCAATTTGCAGATAACCATGACAATCATAAAATCTCGGATGAATTCGATAATGGGTTATATCGGATCAATAATAGCTGACTTAAGCCCCTTTATCATAAAAATGGCCATTATTGACCCTGTGAACGACGTAGCTTCTTAATTTGATATCAGATATTAATGAAACTTTCAGATAACAGTGACATGCATTAAATCTCAGACAAGTTGGAAAATGGGTCAGATCATACCAAAGACGACAGAGTTACATCCCCTTGATTCTCAATATTGACCATTTTGACCTTGTGAACAGCGTAGCAACTTCAGTTTTGCCGAATCATAATGAAACCTGCAGATAACAATGCTATGCTTATAATCTCATAGGAGTTCGAAAATGGGTCAGACCGGACCAACAATAGCTGAATTACGTCCCTTTGATTATGAAAATCGCCATTTTAGACCTTGTGAACAGCGAAGCTTCTGCCTTTGTTATCTTAATGAAACTTGCAGATAACAATGACATGCAATAAATCTTGGTCGAGTTTGAAAATTGGTCAGTTTGCCCAAAGTTGCATCCTCTTGATTGTCGAAACGGCCATTAATGTCGTGACCTTGATAAAATGTCAGACATGTTTGAAAATGGGGTAGATTTGACCAGCGATAGCGAGAGAGTTATGTCCCCTTGATTGTCAAGATTGCTATGAACACTCTATAGGCCACTATTGCAGCCTTAGCATCACGAAAACTAGTGCGTGAAACAGAGACCCCTCTAAACTCCACATTATATTGAGAAAAGTGGAGTTTACGGGGGCATACATCATCTGTCATATTTTTACCCAAATCATAGATTATGGGTACCTGTTAGAATCGCCTCATTGAGGCGGTTCTAACGAGCACCCAAAAATTATGTTGAAAGCAGAAATAACAAAGATGTTATCATTTTTACCCAAAAGTCATTTCTGACGCCATTATCTCAGACGGACATGTTTTCCTAATAGCAACTTCAAACTTTCTCAGAGTGGTGTCCTTGACAAAACGTCAGTCATGTTCGAGCTATTGTGATCGGTCAATATCCGTCGTGTGTTGTTAGTAGTGTGGACCAATTTAGTTCAAACTTCGCGGGAACCCTTGGGCCAATTTAGTTCAAACTTCGCGGGAATGTTGCCTGGATGGCTCCGTACCAAAAAGCTAAACTTGTTCCGCTCCAATGAACAAGATTACCGCCAGAGCTAGAAATAGAAAAAAAAATTCAACGACATCCCCTTAGGCCAATTTTATTCAAACTTTATAGGAATGTTGCTTATGCAACCCTCTACCAAAAGAGCTTAAACGGTTCAGCTCCGATGAGTTAAAATGACCACCAGAGCTAAAATTAGAAAAACAGCAACCATTTGCTATAAAATACCAACTTTTTAGAACCCTTTGACCAAATATATTCAAATTTCTCAGGAATGTAGCCTAGGTGACTCCTACCCAAACAGCTTAAATCGATCTGCTCCAGTGAACAAGATTGGTGCGAGAGTTCAGTGTAGAATCATCTGTAAACAACAACTCCTACACACCTGGGCTTATTTCAGTTTAACTTCATAGGCATGTGTTAGGGCTGGCTAATCGGAGCTGATAATTGATTATCAGTCCTTTCATTGTGATCGATAATCGTTAAGTAATCACTGAAGATTTGATCATAATTTTACCTGTCTGGCTTTGTCTGAGCCTCACTCTCAGCATATAGTGTACTTTACCATAAGTATATTTGAACAGACAGGCCTGAGCAAACAGTGTAGACCCAGATGAGACGCCGCAAAATGCGGCAACTCATCAGGGTGTGCACTGATTGCCACTGATCCAGCTATTTTAGGCACAACTTTGAGTAGTAAATTGTACTTATCAAATATTCGATTACAAGCAAATCAGTACTGGTAATCATTCTTGTGGAAATTATCGATCGATTAATTATTTATCCGATTAATCGTGTCAGCCATAGGCATGTTGCTCATGTGAACCTCTACCAAAATGGCATAATTGGTTCTGCTCTAGTGATTAGGATGGCAGACAGAGCTAAAAATAGAAACTCTCTAAAGACAACTCGTTCTATATCAATGGATCAATTTCGTTCAGACTTCATAGGAATGTTTCTTAGCTGACCCTCGATTGTAATAACTAAATGGTGCGGCTCTGATCAGCAAAATGGCGGCCAGGTCTATAGCAAAAAGTCAATGTTTGCTTGAAATGACTTCTCCTAAATCCTTAGACCAATTTTATTCAAACTTCACAGGTATTTAGCCCTGATGGCTCCCTACGAAATAGCTGAAATCGGTTTGCTCCAATGAAGAAGGGTGCCACCAGAGCTGAAAATAGAAAATCTTTAAACGACAACTTCTTCTGGGCTAATTTCATTTAGACTTCATATTCCGTGATTTAAAAGTAACTTAAACCAACCAGTAATTTTACTGACCGTTCCAAGCTTTTGCTGGTGTTCCTTCATGTTTTCTGTTGGTGGTTATGATAAAGGCATACACGATTAATCGTATAATCGATTAATCGATCGATAAATTCCACAAGAATGATTATCATTTCTGATTTGCTTTTAATCGATTACTTGATAGGTACAATTTACTACTCAAAGTTAAGCCTAAAATAGCCGAATGAGTTGCAAACAGTGCAGACCCTGATGAGACGCCGCATTATGCGGCGTCTCATCTTGGTCTCCAATGTTTGCTCAGGCCTGTCTGTTCAAATATACATATGGTAAAGTGCAACATATGGTAAGAGTCATGCTCAGACAGAAAGCCAGACAGGTAAAATTATGACAGAAACCTTAGCGATTACTAATCGATTATCGATTGCAATGGTAAGACTGATAATCGATTATCTTTTCAGCTCCGATTAGCCAGCCCTAGTTATGATTCTTTCTGTAATTATCGTTACGTTGATGACCCTGATTCTTTCTCCTTTTTGTTTGTTCGTTTTTAGTTATATTTGTCCTTCTAATTTAATGTTTTTCATGTTGGTGATTCAGATTTTTTCACCGATTATGTATATTGGCTCTTTATAGTTAGGTTTTGATATTCTGAGTCACCACCTGTTTAGGAAAGAGATGCTGACTCGGTTTACCTGTTGTCTGTTTTATTTACTGTCGTCACTCCTCGACTTCTTTCCCTAATGATATTGTGGGAAAAATTTGGGATCTGATTGTATCGGTTCCTGATCGTTTCTCTTTTCAATTTTCATAGTAATGGTGCTAAGGTGACCCTCTATCAAACAAGCAGTGCTTCTACCAAATCTTGTGATGTTTAAATAAGATGAAAAACGATTTCAGCTTGCTTTTTACATTAAGCGAAAGGCGTTCTGAAATGCAGTTTTTTCCTACTCATAATACTCCTAATAGTATTAATTCTGATTTATTGAGCATATTTCGCTGTTTGAAATAAAAACGGCAATTCTAAGAACAAAATACGGTAAGGCATGCGGTTATGATGATATACTTCTGAAGTTCTTCGTAATGACACAGCTGTTTCTTTTCTCCATATTTTATTTAATATTTGTTTCGATGTTGGCGTTATCCCGACAGACTTGGGAAAATGTATTATTAATCCTATACCCAAAAAATGTACAGATGACAGAAGGGATCCTCTTTCATACCGAGGAATAGCGCTTGCATCATCTACGTATAAAATATATTTTTCTGTATTAAATGTCCGTCTTAGTAGTTGGTCAGAAGAAAAAAGCAAAACTGTAAACGAGCAAACTGTGTTTCATAAGAAACGTAGTACCACTGACCATTTGTCAGCCTTAACTAGTATTATAGACACCAGACGGAAAGGCAAGCTCTCTACATATTGTGCCTTTATTGATTTCAAGAAGGCTTATGATTCCATAAACAGGGATATTTTATGGGACAGGTTATCTTCCAATGGGGTGTCCGTTAAGTTACTGGCCGCCGTTAAGACTCTTTATTCTTCTGTATACGCATGTGTTTGCGTTAATAATCTAACTACGGACTGGTTTAGTGTTAGCCGCGGTGTCAGACAGGGATGTTGTTTATCGCCCTTGCTATTTAATCTTTTTATAAACGACCTTGCATTGCAAATAAAATCATTAGGCAAAGGTATTCAAATAGAGAATGAGCTTGTATGCATAATGATGTATGCTGATGATATTGTTTTAATATTTGATAATCCAACAGATCTCCAGTTAATGATTAACACCCTATTTGAATGGTGTAGCTGAACTAGCATGTCTGTTAATCCCAAGAAAATTAACGTCAGTTTCGACCTAAATCTGAACCAGGATCTACCTATGACTTTAGATGTGGCACAGACGCCATCGAAATCGTGGATAAGTACTCTTACCTTGGTATTACTTTAACAGAATTCCTGGATTTTGATATTACAGCTAAAATTATTGCCTAGAGTGCTAGCCGTGCGCTTGGACTATTAATTGCTAAGTATAAAACTATGGGTGGTATGCCTTACGATGTTTTAACCAAACTGTTGGATTCCTTAGTATAGCCAATTGTTAGTTATGGCGCTGCCATTTGGGGTTTCTAAGTCGTTCTCTAGTATACATGTAAATGCTGTACAAAATAGGGCGATGCGGTTTTTCTTGGGAACAGGTAAATATACCCCAACAGCATCGATAAACGGGCCTCTGTGGCCTAGTGGATAAGAGCGCTGACTCTTATTCATTAGGTCTCTCATCGCTGTGGGTTCGAGCCTCGCTCGGGTCCCATGTGAGACGCAAAGTTCTGCAACGGAGGGTCAGGAGGTTTTTTCTCCGGGTACTCCGGTTTTCGCCCACCTCTGATTAACGATCGGCACGATATAAGTGAAATAATCTTGAAAGGGCCGTAAAACAACAACAACAAAAAAAACATCGATCTACGGGGTGATGGGATGGACGCCCCCAATTGTAAAACAATTGCGATGTATTTCCGCCTACTGGGCGCGACTAATTAACATGGAATCTAATCGGGTAAACAGACGCATTTTTAGTGGTGTTACGATAAATCGAACAGATCTTGTAAAAACTGGGTCATTCGCGCGTAGGAGCATTACGTTCACACACCCGTGCGACAAAGTGCATTATTTCACATCTCAAAAATGGCTACTTTTCTGATGAAAATCCGTGATATTTTTCTTATTTATTCTGCAAACATAGGTTGTGAGTACTCGTTAGAACCGCCTCATTGAGGCGGTTCTAACGAGTACCAATACCAATGTATTGGAGTAAAAATAAGAAAAATAATGTATACCCCCGTAAACCCCCATTTTCTCTATATAAGGTTGGGTATAGGAGGGTCTTTATTTCACGGACTAGATCACGTGATGGCAATTTCATGAGTATGAGCTTACCCAAATCCTCGCATATATCTGGCCATGTGCCGTTGAAGTTTTTCCCCCAAATACTCGTAATGTCTGATAAAATGATGGACAGATATATTGCCGACTGGTATATTCAGTTAAATAATGATGTAGGTAGGCGAGGGACTGGGGGTAATAAACTTCGAACGTACAGATTGTTTAAATCAGACTTTAATGCTGAAAAATACTGCAAAATACTGTTACTGTCGAAGATCGTGTCTGTCCTATCTGCAATAATATTGAGAATGAAATACATGTAATATTAGAGTGTAATGCCTATAGTATTTCAAAACGCAGTGAGACGTGACTGCACTTTTAATTTTGGACTCGTCCGTATTTTAGGTAAGTCGCCATTAGTTGGTATTTTACGTTGGGCGATAAACTTTTAGTGAGATTCGTAGTGAATCGCATTTTCCACTTGGCTACAACTTCTACATAATGACATTATCAAAAATTTTGTTCTGATGTTTAAAAATCTGTGAAAAAAGATATCCGAAACCTGCCTCCCCTACAACATGGAATAGTCTTGTCACGCTTGAGCTTTGAACTCTCAAAGGTCGTTGGATCAACCTATACAATGATGTCAGGTTAGCCTTACTCGATAAAGCCGTTGGTATTTATTCAGATTTCAGCCATCTTAGTAATAAGGAGAAATTAAAATTTTTATTTAGTGAACATCAATTAATTCGTCTGTGTGCCAAAACCTGTTTTAACATTTTGCAAAAACGCAGTTCACTTTTATTTAGATAAATTAATTGTTTAATAAATATTTTACTTAATGCTATATTCTAAGTATTGTAAATATGGAGTCTGATAATGCTGTTACCATGAGCCGAGTTCGATCGGTGGTAGAACCCTTTCCAATCACTTGGGGACTCGGCTGTGTATGACGAAAGTATGCGTTCAAGGCAAATTATTACATATAATTATCATTTTTCTTTCAAGTTTAATATGAACCATATACTGTGTGTGAGCGGGCACTAAGGCAAATGCAGGGGACTTGCTGTTTAGACATTGGTCTGCCACTTGTTCTCTGTCCCTGGCGGTGCCGTTCGTGGTTTGCACATGTGTCGTGTGGCCCAGAGAGGAGGTTACTACTAATGATGTTTGATGATTTTTATGGCTTTCTTTTAAAGTCGATGTACATTTCTTGTAAGTTTAATGGGTTTTAAAATTATATTTTTTTGTAATAGTCTCTTATAATTTTATATAGAATGGCATGATTAATTTTAATATGTAATTGTTTTAGCGACATTGTATATTTGTACATGTTTGTTAAACATGATGAGACTCTAATAAACTATTAAACTAACAAGCTGAAATGGTTCCACTCTGATGAATAAGATGACCAGCAGCGTTTAAAACAGAAATGTTTTTTAAACAGCAAGTGCTTGTATGCCTTCGACCAGTTTCATTCAAACTCCATAGGAATATTGCTTAGTTGGCCATCGACCAAAATAGTCAAAACTGTTCTGCTCTGATGAGCAAAACGGCCTTCAGAGCTGAAAAAGGAATACGTCTATTTTCTGCTTAAAGTGCGAACTTTTCCTAAACCCTTCGGAGAGTTGGATTCAAACTTCACAGGAAGTTATTTAGATGGTTTCCTGTGAAACTAGCTAAAATAGTTCAGCTTCAATAAACAAGATGGCCGCCAAAGCTTCAAATAGAGAGAAAAAAAAACAATCTCTAAACAACAACTCCTATACCCCTGGGCTAATTTCAATCAAACTTCATAGGAATTTTGCTTAGGTCATCCACATCAAAAATAGCCCAGATTAACAAAATTGACACAAGTGCTAGAAATAAAAAACAACATTAAACGAAAACGTCTTCTACATCTTCGTTCTAATTAAATTCAAACTTCTCAGGAATGTTGCTTAGGAGACTCTCTATAGAAATAGCTAGAAGTTTTCTGCTCCAATAAACAAGATGGGACCCGGAGCTAAAAATAGGAATCGCTCGCCAAGGCGGCTATATCGAGTACCCACCACCTATGGCTTGGAGAAGAAAGAAGAAAAAGAATATGTTAACCCCAGTTTTTATTTATAAACCGTGGTTTACAGGGATGTTCATTACATTACGATAACACACCCGTGCGACATAGTGTATTTTTAACATCTCCAAAATGGCTACTTCTCTGATGAAAACCCTTGATATTTTGCTTATAAATACTGCTAACATAGGTTGCGGCGGTTCTAACGAGTACGCACAACCTATGTCTTGGAGCAAGAATAAGAAAAATAATGTATAACCCCGTAAACCCCAGTTTTCTCTATATAAAATGGGGTTTAGGGGGTGTTCATTTCACGGACTTGTCCATGTGATGATACGGACTTGTTAACATGATACGAAGAGAGAAAGGTGAAGACCCAAGATGCATAAGCTGTTCAGTGTCTTGTCTCGTTCCAATGATCGTTTTGCATTACGATAACACACTCGTGCGGCATAGTGCACGATTCTTATCTCAAAAATGGCTACTGTTTTGATGGAAATCGTTGATATTTTTCTTATTTATACTGCAAACATAGGATGTGGGTGCTCGTTAGAACCGCCTCATTGAGGCGGCTCTAGCGAGTAGCCACACCCTATGTATTGGAACAGAAGTAAGAAAAATAATAATACCCCCGTAAACCCCAGTTTCCTCTATATAAAGTGGGGTTTAAGGAGGAGTTCAATTCACGGACTTGTCTTCGTGATGGTAACGTGTGCCATATCCGGGATGAAACACATACCAAAGGGTTGATAGCACTGGCTGGTAGGGCTGGCTAATCAGAGCTGAAAAGATAATCGATTATCTGTCCCGCCGTTGCGATCGATAATCGCTTAGTTATCGCTAAGGTTTTTGTCATAATTTTACCTGTCTGGCTTTCTGTCTGAGCATGACTATACCCATATGTATATTTGAACAAACAGGCCTGAGCAAACAGTGTAGACCCAGATGAGACGCCGCAGTATGCGGCGTCTCATCGGGGTCTGCATTGTTTGCCACTCGTCCAGCTATTTTAGGCATAACTTTGGGTAGTAAATTGTACTTATAAAGTAATCGATTAAAAGCAAATCAGAAATGATAATCATTTTTGGGGAATTTATTGATCGATTAATCGATTATACGATTAATCGTGTCAACCTTACTGGCTGGTCGATTTCTCTCAAGAGTAGGCCGGGAAGATGGTTTTGGGTGGAGAACTAGACACAGTCTGTTTCGTTTAACACTTAGAGTCCATATTTGTGTAAACAAACGGCGTAGATCCTGATCAGACGCCGCGTGATGTGACGTCTGATCTGGGTCTACACTTTTTGCTAATGTCCCAGTACACGAGCCCGTTCCTACGCCCCCGCCCATAGTGGCTTGAAGAAATATATGGGCTGCATGATGCTTCCACGCAGAGCTGAATTCGGCCCGCACACTAGTACTGGTAAGCCTGTCCAGGAACCGCGGTGCGAGGCGGACCGTCCATGCTAATAAACCCTATTGGGGTCATTTGGCGACAGGACTTGAGATGACATTTCACCTCAATGACGGGTAAAAGTCCCACAAAATTGGAAGCAACGTCTCCAAAATGACCTTTTCAGTGTTGACGGGGACGTTATACCTCAAATCAAACGAGCCCGTTCCAGATTTTACAGATAACGAACTTTTTTTACGCACCACTGACGTGATAAGGACAAGAATATCGCAGCTTTACATATCGGTCATCTGGACTTCGTACAAACGTTATTTACCGGCCCCGATAGCTCAGTTGGTAGAGTGTCCGCTCCGGGGAACGGGAGGTCACGGGTTCGATCCCGGGCCGCGACATACCAAAGTCGTTAAAAATGGTACTAGCTGCTCCTCGCTTGGCTCTCAGATTTACGTGGTAGAGCTTGGACTGGTCGACCCAATCTCAGGATAATTTGACTGGGTGCGGTATCATGTAATGTGTCTGGGACATGATACTTCAGTGAGGCAGCACTATAAAAGTGAGCATTGAGCTCCCTGTCGCCACCAGACACCGTCGTGATATGACTGAATAATTGTTGAAAGCGACGTTAAACCCGAATTCACACACACACACACACACACACACACACACACACACACACACACACACACACACACACACACACACACACACACACACACACACACACACACACACACACACACACACACACACACACACACATCGGTCATCTGGACATCGTACAAACGTTATTTGCGCGGTCGGTGATTGTCACGTGGACACCAGAAACGAAATTGGATTCATATAGTTACTATGGGTCGATTGATGAATAACCGACCCAAACATCATGTTCGCGTGATATTCAATAACATATATTTGTTGATACAAAATAAGCAACTCCCAGTGAAAAACAAAATTACAGATTGCATGCAATGCATCGCAAATTACATTATCATGCCTGTCGTGTAGTGAATAGATTTTTCTATTACATACACTGGGGAGCGCATTTTCTAAGTTTAGGAATGCCTGATCTGGTCTGCTCATTCACCTTATTTGCACTATCTGCTGGTTCCTAGTCTGAAGGTTATCAGTGTTGGAAAAACAGGTAACCAGACCCCCCTGACCTTTCAAGGTCAGGGGGTCTGGTTTCCTGTTTTTCTAACATAGACAATGTGCAAGCTGGGAGCCAGCAAATAATGCAAATATGGTGAATAAACTCATCACGTTGACAAGTCCGTGTATATCATACTAACAACTCCATGAACATCCCTCTTAACCCTACTTTATATAGAGAAAACTGCGGTTTACAGGGGCAAATATTACTTTTCTTCTTATTTCTGCTCCAAGGCATTGGTTGTGGGTACTCGTTAGAACCGCCTCAATGAGGCGGTTCTAACGAGCACCCAAAACCGACAATAGTAACCTATTACCTGCTCCCACAAAAACTACACATACAAAACTTTTCAAACCTTACTTGTTTATAGAGCCATCCTAGCCCAACAAGTTAATGAGAAAAAATCCACATGTTGACCTGCTCCTTTTCAAGTTACGGTCAACCATGTTTGTTTACCCACTAGAACGGAGTAAATACAAACCAACATTTATAAAGGAGGGGTGACCATATAAAATCAGCAAACATTTCTTTGAGCTTGCAGATATATTTATAAAACATGCATCATTTTAGTCCATTATACCTATAATTTTCTCACATTGACATAAAACATGGGATATATATCCAATGGAAGCAAGTCTGGTATTTAGAACGCAACTAAAAGCTCGGTCTATAAGTGATAAAACCCGGTACCTTCCAGTATTTAGTGCAATGCTACCTGAATTGCAATTAGAATGCCACGAGTGTATGTATGATTATGTTTTTCTTACATGATTTTCAATGAAGTATAGAGATTTCTCACAATCGAAAACAATATCGTCACTGTGTCAAACAGTGACTGATATCAATTTTATTTTTCACTTTTGGGACTACTTTTTTCTTCAAATCTAATTTTGTGGGAAGATTGTCAAATAATTGAAAATCAATGAACTGTGTTAGAATTGACGCTTAGCCCGTTCAACGTCACGAAGACGTTAATGACGTCATTTTCGACACTTACGTCGCATAGTTTGTCGTGCGACGTTAGATCAATCCGCAGCTTCTTTTGTAAACTACTCTTTCAATTATTTCAGGAACCCTCCATAATAATGGCTATCCCGATCATTTCTTCGGTGCAAACGTTTAGCCCTTATCCGGCTGTTCACGACAAACTCTACCTTTGCAAACAGTGTAGGTCCAGATCAGAAGAAGCCATCTGATCTGGATCTACACTCTTTTAGTTTACACCCAACATTATACCCAACACTACTAAATTGACGCGAACGACCAGGAACAAATTTAGTTTTCTCCGCGAGAGCAGTGGGGAAGTAGCTAAATATTTCCATTCTGAAGCATGAAAGAAACAGAAAATTTGATTTTTTTTTGTGTAAGATCAAATTTTATTTCACTCATGAACACCCAAACTGGTATTTTCACGAATAACATAGTGGCTACGCCACTCGTGAAAACACTTATTTTGGTGTTAATTCCATGAAATAAAATTCGATCTTACACTGAAAAAACAAAACAAACTCAATCAAATACCCTCTATATCATATAACGTATGGGTATCCCACATTTTCCTACGCATTGCTGTGGCTGCAGTGGTAAACATAGTTTTCTATTCAAACCCATAGATTGAGGAGTGCCCGTTAGAGCCGCCATAATGAGCTGGTATTGGCGATCACCTTTAACCCAATTAGTACCGGAGACCCCAAGGCGTCTGATCAGGGCCTACACTGTTTGCAAAACGTTCAGCCATTTTCCAAATCAATTTCGAAGAAAACACCACCTGACACCCCTAAATTTTGAAATGGACTCCTGCTGTATATATTAGGAGGAAGATTCCATTTGGTACAAAAAGGGTAAAAAGTTTAATCTAGAATATCATTATTTTTTGTTAGAAAAGTCAACTTTAGTGCAAGGAGAGATAGCAATATCTAACATAGGCATACTATACTAATGGAGTTAAGCATCAAGTAAACACGTCCATATGAGGAACACCAATGTAAACCCCAATTTTAAATGGAGAAAACGGGGGTTTACAGGGGTAAACATTATTTTTCTTAATTTTGCTTGTAGACATTAGTTATGGGTACTCGTTAGAACCGCCTCAATGAGGCGGTCCTAATGTGCACCCACAGTAGACATTAGTTATGGGTACTCGTTAGAACCGCCTCAATGAGGCGGTCCTAACGTGCACCCACAACAAGTGTTATCAGAGTAAACATAAGAAAAAAATCACAAATTGTCATCAGAAAAAAAAAAAAAAAAAAAAAAAAGAAAAAAAAAACAAAAAAAAACAAAAAAAAAAAACAACAACAACAAAAAAACAACAACACATTTTTGTCATGTCCCTTCCCGGGTTCCGTATTCTGGAGATGCCAGACGGATGTTTTTCTTAATAAATATTCCTTTTGGGGTTAGCTGTACAATAAAATTGCGCTATTAAGACCACATACTTTTAAGACTATATCTGCTTTTAAAAGCTTACTTCAAAAGGCTTAGTTATTCTTTTTGTGTTTTCTATATCTAGTGGCACCTATTAAGGGACCACCTTTGGGACTGTTCAAAAGTGGTCTTAAAAACCACTTTTGAACAGTCCCACTGATGGTCTTAATATAGGAATTTTATTGTAATCCCATGTCATTAATCAGTATTTTTACACTTCGTGAATTTTCAATTCAGAACACATCTGAATTAAGTCGATTATTCTATATTCTTCACTTTTAATTGCATTTAAAGTTGCTGTTATTTTATAAAGAAGCATCTTATGCGCCTACATTTATTGATGTATTTCGTACGCGAAAGCAATTAAAATTTCAAGTAACAATGCCATCTCGCGATTCCATAAAGAATCTTCCAAACATAGATGTCAAAGTGTTATTTCGGTGTGAAAATGTCAAGTTGTTTGCGTGTGTCTTAGACATGCTGGAACACAAAATGGGTCGTAGAATGTAATTTGCTTGGTTATACGTCCACGTGAACACTTTTAGGTCATCTTGGTGCCATTGCTTCCGATTTTGTGTGACCCCTACCGGCATTACGATGAAATGACAGACATCTCAAGCCGTTCCGCCCCAACCCCCATCCGCCCCCCCCCCCATCAAAAAAAAAAAAAAAAAAAAAAAAAAAAAAAACGCTTGGGTTTAAGGAGCTGTCCGGCTCGCGCCACTTTTCTTGGACAGTTTTAGCATTCATCATAGTGTAGTTTATATTTTCTTGTCCTTTGGGATCATTTATTCCATTGTTGGATTTTTGAAAATATTTAAGGGTACAGTACATGATCTCATCATGTGATGACCAGCTTATAAAAAAGAAATGTGTGTGTTGGGGGTAATGACCAAGAACATATACAATTACCTCACACCTCAGATCCAAGACACCACAGGTAAAAACAACAACAGCAAAAAAAAAAAAAAAAAAAAAAAAAAACAGCCAAAAAAAACATACAAAAAATAACATAAAACAGCTTCACCATAATGAAAACCATTACGCAAACACGCCTATACAAATACATTGCCACCTTTATCGCCGAAAATATGAAAATTTTATGATGAAAAATTGTTATATTTTTCTTATTTCTGCTCAAGCGATGCGGTTCTAACGAGTACCCACAATTTATATTTTAGAGTAGAAATAAGGTATACCCCCGGAAACCCCAGTTTTACTATATAAAAGTGGGGTTCAAGGGGGTCAAAATTATATTGGCGTGTTATCGTGATGGTCACAAGCGGAACATTACGAAAACACGCCTATACAAGTACAAATACATTGTAAACTTTACCGCCGAAAATACGAAAATTTTAAAATGAAAAATTGTGATATTTTTTCTTATTTCTGCTAAAAATATAGATTGTTGGTACTCGTTAGAACAGTTCTAACGAGTACCCACAATCTATATTTCAGAGCAGAAATAAGAACAATAAGGTTTACCCCTATTAATCCCTGTTAATCCCAGCAATTAATTCGATTTGCTAGAGTGTGTAGTCATGTAACTGACTTCAACACTCGTAATAAATTATTAACGGCTAAACTTCTTAATCAGGGTTATCGGTACCATAAACTACGCAAAGCCTTTTCAAAATTTTATAGACGCCATTCTGATTTAATTTCAAAATTAAATATTGGACTTAAATCTCTTCTGCAACAAGGTCTATCGGAACCCGAATTTTATGGTGACTTAGTATATAAATTCAGAAAAATATATAACCGCAATGACTTCAGCACCCAATTTCGTAAAATCATTCTTCGATATAAAAAGATTGGGTACAACATGGATATTATACGACACACTGCATGCATGGTAGTTAACCCAATCACGGTTGGCAACTTTGCTTCCCTCTTTAATTGCACGCCGGTGGGTCAGGCCTCAGATTCTATGACGGCTCCAACGTAAAGGCTTATTGAAAATTAAAGAGATAATGTTGGTTGGTGCCTGATGCTCTGTCTCTGGTCGGGCTCATCGGAGTCTAACTGTTGGTTTTCTTTTGCTCCAGCATTTCAGTGGTTTCTTGCTGTCGAGTCCTCACCGTTGTCTCACCTCTGTGGTTCTTTGATTTCTGTGTTCACGGAGATGTTGCACTGATGAGTTAGGAGACCTTCATGCGGACTGAACAAATTATTTGTCTAAATCGCGACGGAAGTAAGGGCGAGGATTGTGGCCACGTAAAATCGATTTAAGCCCCCTCTTCCACTGACCGTTCCAAGGCGGCTCTTCTGTGGCGATTTATTTATGTTGTTGTTTGTTGCTTGCTGTGTGTATCACTTGTGTCTTTTAATTTTGGATGGCCATATGGCCATTTTGTGGGAAAGTAACTGTCCATATGGCCTTCCTTTGTTAAGGTTTCCATTATGGTCTGGTCGCTTAATGTTTGTATTTCTTTCCCTTTGGTGTCTTTTATGGATGGAGTAAGTTAATTGTATCAATTCCTGATCTTTGTTTTACTTCTACTTTACTACATAAAAGTGGGGTTAGAGGGGATCAAAATTAAATAGGCTTGATGAACTTTCCCACAAAGTTGTAAGACGGGTATCCGAAATAGCAATATATATATGTTCCTGAGCTTATCAATCCTGATGTCTGTTTTGTAAATATTAAGTGTACTGCTATCCTGCTGCTTGTCATATTATGACTGGTAATTTAAAATTATTCCTGATTCTCGGATACGAAATTTCTAGAGGACCGAAATATCGATTTTCTTCTTGAATCGATTTCAATAAGTGTAGAGATATAATCGCTGTTGCCTTGAATGAATTTGGTAATTGATTGTGTAAACGAGAGTATGTTGAGCATAACGCACTCAAGAATAGATACTTAGAATTCTGAACAAACGCATTTCTTTCTATTCTCAAAATACGATATTATTACCCTCTAAACCTAAAACGTATTTACGTCACCTTAAAACTATTCATATGAAATTTGTTTTGGCTCCAGCAGATAAGGCCGCTAACAATGTGGTCGCTATTTGACGGCTCCTCTAAGTAAACACTTCAGCAAGAACTTGGCGGTACTAAGGCCTATGAACTGCAGCCTTTGGCTATTCGATGACCACATTTGTCGTTCAGCCACCAAGTTTTCTGTATGTCTTACGGAAGGCCAAGACGAGGTTCCTACGTTATATTGGTTGACTTAAATTAATAAAAGACCATACAAAGCACGGTTTATTGCAAATTCAATTCTTGTATCACTACTGAACTTTCCAAATTATTACTTCGGAATCCATGTTTTACTACATGTACCATAAAAAACATGTGATTAAATATTGAGACAAAGTCCTTGAAAGGTCAGGAAGAAATCGTTTGGTCTATAAAACATTCAAATGACGTTTTAAATAAATTGAACTCCAGACGTTTTCGTGATTTAAGTCTGTCTACTTACGATTTTCCGCCCTTTACGCTACACTTACTCATATTATAGAAGAAACACTTTATGATTTAATGCTTCCCGGTAGGTCAGGCCTCAGATTCTATGACGGTTCCAGCGTAAAGGCTTACTAAGAATTAGAGAGAATCTAATTCTATTTAATGTTGGTTGGTGCCTGATGCTGTGTCTCTGGTCGGGCCAATCGGAGTCTAACTGTTGATTTCCTTTTGCTGCAGCATTTTAGTGGTTTCTTGCTGTCGAGTTCTCAACGTTGTTTCATCTCAGTGGTTGTTTGATTTTTTTGTGTTCAGGGAGATGTTGCACTGATGAGTTTGGAGGCCATCATGCGGACTGAACATATTATTTGTCTAAATCGCTCTGGAAGTAAGGGCAAGGATTGTGGCGACGTAAAATTGTTTAAAGCCCCCCCCCCCCCCAACCCCCATCCCCACCCCCAGTGGAATTCGTTTTACTGACTGTTCCAAGGCGGTTCTTCTATCTTTTGTTATGGTTTGGCTTTGGATGTTTGTATCGCTTATATTATTTTGTTTGGATAGTCAATTGGCCATTCTGTGGGAAAGTAACCGTCCCATTGGCTTTCCGCTATTGGGGGACTGTTGTTTCATGTTTGTGTTTATTTCCTTTTGGGGTCTCTAATGCATTGCCTTCATTTCTATTTATTTAATTGAATGGACATTTCATCGTTAAGATTCCATCTATCTTGCGTGTAATGTAAGAAATGTTTTTGTTTCACTTCTGAAGAGTATAAAAGATTATACTTTATGGTCATTTCAGAAAGTGTAAGAAGCTCTCACCTCTCAACTTGACAATATTTACATACGATTTGGTACTAAGTTACTTAGAGAAGTTGTAGGTATTCCGATGGGTACAATTTACGCTCTCCTTGGGGCTGATCTATTCTTGTTTTGTTATGATATCATTGAAGCCTTTAGATCGACTTCTAGATATTGGGATGATTTATTAAATATTGACAATACCTATTAACTACGCAAAGCCTTTTTCAAAATTTTATTTTCAATGTTGGACTTAAATCTCTTCTATAACAAGGTATATCGGAACCGGAAAATTTATGGTGACTTAGTATATAAATTCAGAAAAATATATAAATGCTATGACTTGAGCACCAAATTTCGTATAATCATTCCTCGATATAAAAATGATTGGTTACGACACACTGCATGCATGGTGGTTAACCAAATGGCGGTTGACAACTTTGCTTCCCTCTTTAATTGCACACCGGTGGGTCAGCCCTCAGATTCTATGACGGTACCAGCGTAGCGAAAAGGCTTAATGAGAATTAGAGAGTATTTAATTTTATGTAATATTGGTTGCTGCCTGATGCCCTGTCCCTGGTAGGACCCATCGGAGTCTAACTGTTGGTCTTCTTTTGCTGCAGCATTTCAGTGGTTTCTTGCTGTCGAGTCTTCACCGTTGTTTTATCTCTGTGGTTGTTGCACTGAAGAATAAGGAGGCCTTCGTGTGGACGGAACAAATAATTTGTCTAAATCGCAATGGAAGAGCGAGGATTGCGGCCACGTAAAATCGATTTAAGCCCCCCGCCCCCAACCCCAAGTGGAGTTCGTTTCAATGCCTGTTCCAAGGCAGTTCTTCTGTCGTGGTGATTTGTCTTTCAGTGTTTGTGTATCGCTCATATTATTTTGTTTTGGATAGCCAGTTGGCCATTTTGTGGGAAAGTAACTGTCCCATCACGGAAACAAACCTATATAATCATGACCCCCTTGAACCCCACTTTTATATAGTAAAACTGGGGTTTACAGGGGTAAACCTATTTTCTTATTTCTGCTCTAAAATATATATTGTGGGTACTCGTTAGAACCGCCTCGATGAGGCGGTTCTAACTAGTGTCCACAATCTATATTTTGAGAAGAAATAAGAAAAATACCACAATTTTTCATCTTAATTTTTTCTTTTTTTCAGTGATCAAGGTGGCAATGTATTTGTATAGGCGTGTTTGCGTAATGCGTTTTGCTTTCCGCAAATTGGTTTTTCCATTAGGGTCGAGTTGTTTCTTTCCCTTTGGTGTCTCTGATGGGTGCTGTGGGTTAATTGTATCGATTTCTGACCATTGCCTTCACTTCAATGTAACCATCTGTCTATACTAATTTAACTGCTTTAAATCAAACTTTAACTTTTGTGGGAAAGTAACTGTCCTTATGGCCTTCCTTTGTTTAGGTTTCCATTATGGTCTGGTCGCTTAATGTTTGTATTACTTTCCCTTTGGTGTCTTTTATTGGTGGAGTAAGTTAATTGTATCAATTCCTGATCTTTGTTTTACTTCTACTTTAAAAACAATTTCCTCTTATTTCAAATCTGAAGTCTATAAAGTATAGTTTAAATAATTTATTTAAATAAGTCAAATTTCAGTTTACATGTTTGTATGTATATTTAATGTCATGCAGTGGAAGCCTATGTGTTTAGAAGACATTCAAAATGAATTTTATTAATTTAACTAAATAAATTGAAAATGATCTGTTAGTTTTAAATAGTTTCAATTTTCATTTAAAACATATCTTCTTAATTAGGAAATTACATTTCAGACTTAAAGTTATTAATAAGATTAATAAGATTCACAGCCATCAACGACCATAAGAAAAATATATAAAATATTAAAGACATTAAAACATGTCAGTTTTAAAGTTGATTTCAAAAGTTGAAATTCACTATGATGTCTCAGAATATTGCATTGTAGGTCCAAATCAACCAAAATTCAAAGGAGGAACACACTAAGAGAAAAAAGGTAGACGTGAGACATATATGAGACCAATTTTGTGCGCTAGATGCACTTGACAATTCCTGACCATGTACAAAATGCAGACAAAGGTAGTATAGCATCGCAATTCTTCTCCCTGTAGCGCCAGAGTGCTTGAGTAACTATAAAATAGAAGTGAAGGCAATGATCAGGAATCGAAACACAGCCCCCATAAGTGCATTACGAAAATGCGCCTATACAAATACATTGTAAATTTAATTTGTGAAAAATGCAAATTCTAAGGTGAAAAATTGGGATATTTTTCTTATTTCTGCTCAAAATATAGATGGTGTGTACACGTTAGAACCGCTGCGCCATCGACCTCTGTAAACCCCAGTTTTACTACATAAAAGTGTGGTTCAAGGGGGTTAATATTATATAGATGTGTTTTCGTGATGGACACCAAAGGGAAAGAAACACAAACATGAAATAACTAGACCCTAATGCAAACGTCTATAACTACTCGAATTAATTGCGAAATATAAACGCCAAAGGATGGCGCACGAGGAACATCACCATCCAAGAAAGGAAAATTTACAATCTCAAAATCAAGACATCGCGTTTATCATAAATTTTGCAAGAAACAAACCCATCTACAATAGATAAATGTAAATCCAGAAACGGGGCCTCGGTTTCAGAAGAATTCGCTTTATTTAACTGAAGTTCTGGGGGTAAATTTGATTGATCAAACCATCGAGATAGGTAGTGTCAATATTTAATAAATTATCCAAATATCTAGAAAATAGAGGTGGAGACAATGACGGTATTCGACTGGAGACCTTTCATGGAGCACGACTAGGCTCCGCTCACGATGGGCAGTAGAAAATTGTGCTCCACGTTTTTGTACCAGTCGAATGTAATTCGTGCTTCACGCGCTATAATGGCTTCCGGTTTGATGCCTAAAGCAAGAAAATAATAAAAAAACAACTAATGAGACTGTTTCATATTTTAGCATTCTTGTAAGCCTCTCGGTTGCACAGAAGGCAAAAGCAAATTCAAATGATCAAATATATTCGTAATAGATAGGCACCATGGCGAAGTGTCAAATGTCAAAGCTAGACACGTGGTAGCTACAGTAAATTTTAAAAAACGAAATGGCCGCGCCCGTGATAAAAATCATGGAAGCTATAATGGTCAAGATTTGGCTCTCTCATTAGATCCAGACTGGATGCACGAATTTCAACTTTAAAGTTTTTTATCAGTATAAGAAAACCATCTTGAAACAACTTTCTAAATGAAATTTCACTGTGCTACTTTTACTTCCGCGTTATGTTCAGCCATATTGTTTCAGTCACGTGACTGACTTCACGCTCTTTTTGAAACGTGGTCGTTGTGCTCCACGAATTTGTTTGAAATTTCACGAATCTCCCAGTCGAACGCAAATCGTGCTCCACGCTTCAATTCGTGGAGCACGAAAACACCAGTTGAATACTGCCAATGATTAGGAATAGATACAATTAACCCACAGCTCCCATCAGAGACAACAAAGGGAAAGAAACACAAACATGAAACAACAGATCCCAATGAATACATCACTAGCGATAAGTCAAAAGGACAGTTACTTTCCCAAAAAAATGGCCAATCCGAAATAAAACAATATAATCGACACAAACACCCCAAAACAAACCATAAAAAAAACCGCGACAGAAGAACCGCCTAGGAACAGTCAGCGGAAAACGAAATCAACCGGGGGGGGGGGGTGGGGGAGGGGGGCTTAGGTCGTGGCCACAATCCTCGCCCTTACTTCCGTCGTGATTTAGACAAATAATTTGTTCAGTCCGCATGAAAGCCTCCTAACTCATCACTGCAACAGCTCCGTGAACACAAAAATCTAACAACCACAGAGATGAAACAACGGTGAGGTCTCGACAGCAAGAAACCACTGAAATGATGGAGCAAAAGAAAACCAACAGTTAGACTCCGATGGGCCCAACCAGAGACAGGGTATTAAGCACCAACCAATGTCACATCGAATTGGATCGCTCTAATTCTTAGTGAGCCTTTACGCTGGAACCGTCATATAATCTGAGGCCTAACCCACCGGCGTGCAATTAAAGAGGGAGGCAAGGTTGTAAACCGTGTTTGGGTAAGCTGCCATGCATGCAGTCTGTCGTATAACATTTATGTTGTATATTTCTACACACTCTGACAAATTGAATTAATTGCGAAATATAAACGCCATAGGATGGCGCACGAGGAACATCACCATCCAAAAAAGGAAAATTTACAATCTCAAAATCAAAATCATCAAAAAGCTTCAATGATTTCAGACTGATTTTCAGCAGAAAGGAACATCATGAAGTCTCCTTAGTAACAAAAAAAAAAACAAAAAAAAAAAAAAACAAAAACAGATCAGCCACAAGGGGTGTGCAATTAGTACCCATCGGAATACCCACAACCTTTCGAAATAACTTATTACCAAATCTTATGTAAATATTGTCAAGTAGAAAGGTGAGAGCTTCACACACTTTCTGACATGACAATATACCGGCCCCGATAGCTCAGTTGGTAGAGTGTCCGCTCCGGGGAACGGGAGGTCTCGGGTTCGATCCCGGGCCGCGACATACCAAAGTCGTTAAAATGGTACTAGCTGCTCCTCGTTTGGCACTCAGATTTACGGGACTGGTCGATCCAGTGTCAGGATAATGTGACTGGGTGTGGTATCATGTAATGTGTCTGGGACATGATACTTCAGTGAGGCAGCACTATAAACGTGAGCATTGAGCTCCCTGTCGCAACCAGACACCGTCGTGATATGACTGAAAAATTGTTGAAAGCGACGTTAAACCCGAATTCACACACACACACTGACATGACAATAAGGTATAATTTTTATGCTCTTCAGAAGTGGAAAAAAAAACAACAACAATTCTTACATTACATGCAAGGTAGAGGGAGTCAACCCCATGAAATGTCCATTCATTTAAATCATTAAGTTTTTTCTTTTATAAGATTACGAGGAAGTGTAGTTTAAAGGGTGGAAAAATCATAAGTAGACAGCCTTGAAGCAAGAAAAAGTCTGGATTGCAATTTATTTGAAACTTCATTAGAATTTTATAGACCAAAACAGATTTCTACCTGATCTTTGAAAGACTTTGTCGCAATATTTTATCACATGTTTTTTGATGGCAGTAAAACATGAAGTTGATAATTTGGAGAGTTTTATGATGGTGCAAGAGCTTGAATTTGCAATCAATCGTGCTTTATACGGTCTTTTATGAAGTTTAGATAACCAATATTACGTAGGAAGTTTGTCTTGGCCTTCAGTGACACAGGCAGCAAACTTGATAGCTGAATGACAAATGTGGTCATCAACTAAAGCCCTCTATACAGCTTCAGGCTGAAGTTCATAGGCTTTAGTACCACCAAGTTCTTGCTGAAGAGTGTTATTATAGTGAAACCGTCAAACAACGACCACTTTGTAAGCGGCTTTATCGAAAGGAGCCAAAACAAAATTCTTATGAAATTCTTGCATACTTAGTTTAAGGTGACGTAGAAGACGTCTTAGGTTTAGGAGGTAATAAGTTCGTATTTTGAGAATAAAAATGAAATGCGTTTGTTCACTTATTTCAGAATGCTAAGTTTCCATTCTTTAAGAGCTTTGTGCTCAACATACTCTCTGGTAGGCGTCTCTTGCCTGATGCATCCAGTTGACCTGTCTCATGAGCTACGTCGGTCGGTGTGTGCTCGGACGGGGATGTGCTGTGTTTGCCGGGTCTTCTCCGCCATAAGTTTCGGTTTCAAAACTTTGGGGTTTAGACACATTGATGAAGATTAAATATCAGAAAGGCCTCTGTGTCACTAAATTTGGTATAGTTACGCATTAAATACAGCATCGATTACCAAATTCATTCCAGGCAGCAGCGATTTCATATCTACATTTATTGAAATCAATTTAAGAAGGTTATCGATATTTTGGTCCTTTAGAAATTATATTACGTATCCTAGAATCAGGAATAATTTTTAAATTGCCAGTAATGATATGACCAGCAGCAGGATAGCAACACACTGAGTTTTTACAATCACAGGTATCAGGAGTGTTAGTGTCGTTATCAAGATCAGAAACAAGTTAATCGAGATTAAAAAATGATAGATAACGTTAATGTGAATATATTCTCTCCCGAAAAGAGCCTGTAAACACTTTATTATTAGAAACTAGGGCTATCATGACCTATATCTTTCACACACGCGATTCTCTAATTCTTTCTGAAGTGATGCTAGTCCTAGGTGTTTTCAAAGTAAATTGTTTGTAGCACACACATTTATTATTTATGGATATACGAGATAATACATTAGTAAATGGCATATTGGGAATAGACAGATCATTGTAACCGTAATCATCTCACGATAGATTTGCCACTAGCTGTTTTATTGGTTTAAGGGCTGAGACTTATAACTACCAAGACTTACATAGTAAATGCAACAAAACGAGCCGGGTACGGGGAATGGGGAACCGGGAACTAACTTTTCGCTCATCAAAACGAACGGGCCTCTGTGTCATAGTGGGTAAGAGCAATTAGGTCCCTCGTCGCTCTTTGCTCGAGCCTGGCGCGGGTCACATGTGAGACGCCAAGTTCTGCAACGGAAGGTCAGGCCCCTAGGTTATAAAACTTTTTTCATGCTCAACTCAATTGAGATTTGGAATGCTCACAAATATTAAAATTTAAACAAATCAGACAATTTTACTACTCAAACCAGCACGTTCTTTGTCCTGTTCATGAATTTTTAAATGCCAACAATTGTTGGAATTTTAAAATTTATCAGCAGGACAAATTTCATGCTCAAGCGAGTTCCGCCTGAAACAAGTGTTCTAACCCTAGGGTCAGGTGGTTCGTCTCGTGGTATTCCAGTTTTCGCCCAGCATTGATTAACGACCGTTTGATATAATCTTGAAAGGGCCTGAAAAACAAACAAAAACAAAACAAATAAATTAAATAAAAATAAATAAATAAAAAACACGCACCAAACAAACAAACAAACAAACAAACAAGAACAACCATAACTGAACATGACATCCGCAACTTTCAAAGGTCCCTTAGTCCACAATCAAATGAAAGGCCGTTCTTAGGTCTCTAGGTCTATCTAGGAATGCTGCCGATGTTGGGTCATGACCGGAATCGAAAGTTGGTTTTTACCCTCCGCAAATCGGTTCCCTTAATTCGACATGTACTAGTAAACAAACGCACATCATTACACTTTCTTTGCCTTCTCGTTCTTATTAACAAGCCTATGTAATTAACATCACGTGAACAAGTCCGTGAATGAACTACCCCTAAACCCCATGGAGAAAACTGGGGTTTACGGGAGTATACATCATTTTTCTTATTTGTGCTCCAAGAGATAGGTTGTGGGTACTCGTTAGAACCGCCTCAATAAGGTGGTTCTAACGAGTACACAAAACCTATGTTTGCAGTATGAATCAGAAAAATTTCGCGGATTTTCATCTGAAAAGTAGCCATTTTGGAGATCTGCACTTCTTCGCACGATGTGTTATCGTAATGACACCCCCATATACCCACCTTTATCAGAGAAAAATAGGGTGTGCAGGGCATACTTTATTCTTCTTATTTCTCTTCTAAAACAAGGATTGTGGGTACTCGTTAGAACCTCTTCATTGACGTTGTTCTAATGAGCCACTACAATCGATGTTTGTAGCAGATATAAAAACATCAAAAGGAAAACCTCAGTGTTTGAGCTGTAAAAGAATGCGTCTACTATGTACATGTATGTTAGTAGCAGAAATACATGTAACAGTCCAGAATCATTCCTGCAACTGTTTTGTCACAGAGAGATCTTAGATGAAAATCAGATAATAATTTTAAATGGTATATGTTAAGCGCTATAATGGTGTTTCTTCACATACAAATATTGGACAATGGCAAATAGTGTAGATCCAGATCAGATACCCTGTAATTCACCGACTTTGAGGCTTATGAAGCCTTTGATTTTTGTTTTGTAATAGTGCCGAGCTGTTTCAATGAATTGAACACCTTTAGAACTATACAAATAATAATCTTATATGGGGTTCTGTTGTAGAGAGGCGTTTCCAACCAAAGGGGTGACTGTGTTTAGCGGAACCGAGTTTCGCCCAGCACGGTCGTCCTAAAGGTTGGAAACGGCCATCTACAACAGACAACTTTATTAGGTTCTTTTTCTTCCACAACGCACCCGAAAAGTTTCATTTTATTAAAATAAGAATTTTATTTTTCGTGCACTAAACTTATGTAGTTTGCCTGGGTAAGAACACCATGCAGGGTAAGAACATAATTTCTATCCCAGGCTGAAATGACAGATTTTCTTACCTGGTGTGCAAGAAAATGCGTTCTTAACTTGAGCATCCTTGAAATCAAGTTGCTCTAACAGTGCCAGATAGGAAGGCAAAGAAAGTGGGGATAAGGCATATTAACCCTTATCTTGCTGAATATTCATTCAAGCTACACCCATTTCTGTCTATCAACCAATCAAATTATTTGATGTTTTTTATTGCTACAAATTCATAAACTGAATGCGAAACAGTGTAGATCTTGATCTGATCTGGATTTACACTGTTTACAAAGATAGGGGTTATAGTGATTTTGTTTGTTTGATTTGAGGTTTAACGTCCCGTCAACACTATAAAGGTCATTTTGGAGACGTTGCTTCCAATTTTGTGGGACTTTTACCTGAAATTGAGATGATATGACATATCAAGCCCTGTCGCCCAATGAAACCAATAGGGTTTAGTAGCATGGACGGTCCGCCTCGCACCGCGGTTTCTGGACAGGCTGAGATCCTCTAAGCGGTTTACCAGTACTAGCGTGCGGGCCGGATTCAGCTCTTCGTGGAAGCATCATGCAGCCCATATACTTCTTCAGGCCCATATGGGCGAGGGGTTGTAATGAACAGCGCGATAAGGGTCAAGGATATTTAAGGGATCATTTCTCAATCTACTTTATATAAAAGTACATGTATGTTGTCGAACTCCATTAATCCTAAAAATGCCAAGAAAAAAATACATCTGAAAATGTCGCCTGCTTATGTCGTCTGCTGAACCTGCTTGCAAACGTTTTAATAATATTTTTGCATACAGACAGTGTGGACAGTCAGAGCAGTCTGTTTTTTTTTTTTTTTTTTTTTGGGGGGGGGGGTTACGGCCCTTTCAAGATTATTACACTCATATCGAGCCGATCGTTAATCAGAGGTGGGCGAAAACCGGAGTACCCGGTGAAAAACCACCTGACCTTCCGTTGCAGAACTTGGCGTCCCACATATGACCCGAGCGAGGCTCGAACCACAGCGGTGAGAGACCTAATGATCAAGAGTCAGCGCTCTTAACCACAAGGCCACGGAGGCCCTAGAACAGTCTGATCCGGGCCACACTGTTTGCAAAAATGAGTTTTGAAGTAGCCGGCGGACGACATGGCATAGACGACAATTGTCGTGATTGGCGTCTTATGGCTTAACACGTCCGTGTGACATACGAGCCCCGCCAAGCGAATTTGTGTCTTCGAGCATTCCGTCATGACAATTTTTAACTGCACATGCCCAGCCATTCAGAGGGCCAGGGATATGGCTTTCAATCTGAAGGTTCCTCTTGGTTTACTGCTTGTATGAGCGAGCAGCGATGGTTCTGGCGAGACTGCGCGGATGCGCAGGCTCGCCTGAACCTTCGCTGCTCGCATAGACGATAAGTACCAAAATCGCTTGACGGGGCCCAATTACAATATAATTCCATGTCCAGTGACCCAGTGAAGCCCCCGTGTTGTAGTGGTTATGCTAATTGCCTTGTAAACCAGGGGTCGCAGGACCGATCCCGGGCTTCTACAGACTTTCGGATGAGTCTTTAAACCGATGACCCGTCTTCGTATGACCTTAGCCGTTGGTGAGACGTAAAACTCAAACACTCACTCACTCACTCATTGACTTTATAATCAACAACTGTTTTATTTTATAACCACAGAACAGAATGGTTTATATGAGCCTTCACTTTTTACGTTATGCTTTGCCTTGTAAACCAGGGGTCGCAGGATCGATCTCGAGCTTCTCCAGACTTTCGGATGAGTAGTTAAACCCAGGTCCCGTTTCCGTAAGACTTAGCTGTTGGTGAGACGTAAAACGCAAACACTCACTCATTCAGTCAACTGTTTTATCCGTATCACAGAACAAATATGGTTGATATGAGCTCTCACGTGTTGCCATCGCACCAATTTCATTGGTTCCCGTATAAAATCAGTTAACCCTTATCTTGCTGTTCACGACAACCCCTATCTTTGCAAACAGTGTAGATCCAGATCAGATGGCTTCTGAAGAAGCCAACTGATCAGGATCAACACTGTTTGGCATTCAGTTTATGAATTTGTAGCATTACATTACAAGTAATTTGAGTGGTTGATATAACGAAAGGGGTGTGGCTTAGATGATATGGACAGCTTAGCCCTCATGGAACCACATTACAATAAAACGCCCTTGTTAATACGAAAACAGGCCTACTCGGTGAGGCGGTTCTAACGAGTATTCACGGTGTAAGGTTTGAGCAGAAATAATAAGAAAAAACAACAACACAACAACAATAAAACAACAGTGTATAGCCCTGTAACCCCAGTATTATTATACAATAGTGGGGTTGAAGGGGGTCAAAATTATACAGGTGAGTTCTCGTGATGTGCCATTAAATGTACATGCATAATTACATTAACATTAACAGGGGAAAATTGGATAAAAAAACAAGTACAGTTGAACTTCAATGGCTCGAACACCTTTGGGACCTCGAAAATCTGTTCAGGACAGGGGTACATGTAGTTCGAGCCACTGATGGCTACTACCAGGAGGCATGACTGGGATAATTATGCGCTTCTTTTTTGTTCTATAATATAATTATATGTTGTGTATACTCATCAGAATCACCTCATTGAGGCGATTCTAATGAGTATACACAGCATATATTTGCAATATAAAAGACGAAAAATAGCCATTCCCTAGGGACTCAAAAACAGGTACAACGGTGTCACAGTAAATGAGCCATCGGTGTTCGAGCCATCGAAGTTCCACTGTTTTTGCCCTGTGGCGTTTTCGACAGCCATTATTAGAGACAACAACACTTCTGGTTCCCGTATTCGTTCAGCTCACTGTTACGTAGCGTACGTAATTCTAGAAGCGAGTGTAATGTTAGAAAGCATGTCGCATTTGAAACTGATACCATATGGAAAACTATTGTGTGATGTGCAGGTGGAGACATATCAGGCCTCACCGATTGCGCTTGTTACCTCCCTTCCATTATCTACCTTGGTAGATCATATTCATAGCTTCTAGGTATATAACCACTCTCTGACAACTGCGTCAGGGATTCGACACTTTTGCTCAGCGGTTAGAGCTCTGGACAATCACCCGAGCGACCCGGGTTCGAATTCCGCCATAGGCGGGGATTTTTTCAGGCTATGCTTCTTTCCTTTGTTACGGCTTGCGTGTCGTCAGATGGGGGCTCGTCCGGGATTGGACTTTACATGCCAGAATTGGCTTGTGCCGAAGTTGGCATCCTTCACGTCATCATAAATGATGACTTCCTGAAGAGGGGGTGTGTTACCTCCCTTCCATTATCTACCTTGGTTGATCATATGCATAGCTTCTAGGTTCATAACCACTCTCTGACAACTGCGTCAGGGAGTCGACTCTTTGGCTCAGCGGTTAGAGCACTGGACTATAACCCGAGCGACCCAGGTTCGAATCCCGCCATAGGCGGGGATTTTTTCAGGCTATGCTTCTTTCCTTTGTTACGGCTTGCCAGACGCTTTAAGGAATAAGGAGCGCTGTGGTGCAGCGGTGTGGCATCGGATTGTAGATCGAGAGGTGGCAGATTCGATCCCTGCTCGCGCCAAGTGTTGTGCCATAAAGCAAGACATTTCATCCACATTGCTTAGTACTGCGTTTCTACTCAGGGAAAGGTCACATGGAAGATTAGTACTAGTACTAAATGTGTAACCCATTACAAATAAAGTCTTTTATTATTGTTATTATTATTATTTAAACCAGTGAAAACACGTAAGTAATATACTAAAACGGTGCATTATTTCATAACTCAATAACCATTACTTTCTGTTGAAAATGTGTGATATCTTTTTCAAGAACAGCCTCAATGAGGTGCTCCTGGGGAGTACCCTCAACTTATGTCTTGGAGCAAAAATGTATTATACCGCTGTACACCCTAGTTATATCATATCATCATGAAAACACGTCTATATAATTTTGACCCCCTTGAACCCAAATTTTTGTAGTAAAACTGGGGTTTACAGTGATATACCTTATTTTTCTTATTTCTGCTTTAAAATATAGATTGTGAGTACTTGTTAGAACCGCCTCTAGATTGTGAGTACTCGTTAGAACCGCCTCGATGAGGCGGTTCTAACGTGAACCAACTATCTATTTTTTGGGCAGAAATAAAAAAAATCACAATTTTACATCTTAATATTTTCGATTTTCAGCGTTACAATTAACATTGTACACTGAATTTCCGCTATTAAGACCACCTAAAATTAAGACTCATTCTGCTATAAACAGCTTAATTTGAAGGGTGCACTTAATCTGTCTTTGTGTTTTCTACCTAAGGGATCACCTTTGGTAGCATTCCACTAAATACTGGGAGGGGCCGGGCTTGATCACTTTGGGACCAAGCTTTTAGTTGCGCGCTAAATACCAGACTTGCTTCCCTTGGATATATATCCCATGTTTTATTTCAATGTGAAAAAATTATAGGTATAAGGGACTAAAATGATGTATGTTTTATAAATATATCTGCAAGCTCAAAGAAATGTTAGCTGATTTTATATGGTCACCACTCCTTTAAAAATATTGGTTTGTATTTACTCCATTCTAGTGGGTAAACAAACATGGTTGACTGTAACTTGGAAAGGAGCCGATCAACGTGTGGATTTTTTCTCATTAACGTGTTGGGCTAGGATGGCTCTATAAACAAGTAAGGTTTGAAAAGTTGTGTATGTCTAGTTTTTGTGGGAGCAGGTAAAAAGTTACTATTGTAGCCTATGGAAAACATTTAGTGGAAAGCTCCCTATATATATAGGTAGCATTCCACTAATACTGGGAGGTGCAGGGTTTTATCACTTTGGGACCGAGCTTTTAGTTGCGCTCTAAATACCAGACTTGCTTCCATTGGATATATATCCCATGTTTTATTTCAACGTGAGAAAATGATTAGGTAAAAGGGACTCAAATGATGCATGTTTTATAAATACATGTATATCTGCAAGGTCAAAGAATTTTTTGCTGATTTTATATGGTCACCCCTCCTTAAAAATATTGGTTTGTATTTACTCCGTTCTAGTAAGTAAACAAACATGGTTGACTGTAACTTGGAAAGGAGCCGATCAACGTGTGGATTTTTTCTCATTAACGTGTTGGGCTAGGGTGGCTCTATAAACAAGTAAGGTTTGAAAAGTTTTGTATGCCTAGTTTTTGTGGGAGCAGGTAAAAAGTTACTATTACCGCCTATGGAAAACATTTATTGGAAGGCTTACTTTGGGACTGTTCAAAAGTGGTCTTAAGACCCAAAATGTGATCTTAATATAGGAATTTTACTGTATTTGTATAGACGTGTTTCATAATGTCTGGTTCCCGTATTGGCAATGCAGCGGAGGATCTAGCGTAATTCTAGAAGCGAATAGTATGTGAGAAAGCATGCCGCATTTGAAACAGATTACATATGGAAAATCTTAATTTAGAAACTATTGTCTGATATATCAGGCCTTAAACCAATGAAAGCACGTCTAGATTTACTTGAAGTAATAAACTGACACGGTGTATTATTTCGTATCTCAAAAACCATTATTTTCTGTTGAAACTGTGTGATATCTTTTTCAAGAACAACCTCAGTGAGGTAGTTCTAGGGAGTACTCATCAACATGAAAACATGCGTATTTAATTCTGACCCCCTTGAATCCAAATTTTATATGGTAAAGCTTGGTTTGCAGGGGTAAACCTTATTTTTCTTATTTCTGCTGTATGAACTCTAACGAGTGTTAGAGTACCAACAATCAATATTTTTGAGCTGCTTTAGTACCAACAATCAATATTTTAGAGCAGAAATAAGTAAAATATCACAACTTTTCTTCTTAAAATTTGCCTTTCTCGGCGATAAAATTTACAATGTACATGTATTAATATAGGCGTGTTTTCGCGATGCAACTTATGTCTTGGAGCAAAAACATAACGAAAGCATGCCTATACAAACACATTGTGACCTTGATCGCCGAAAAAATGGAAAATTTAAGATGAAAAAAGAAATGTGATATTTTTCTTATTTCTGCTCAGAGGCGGTTCTAACGAGTACCCACAATCTATACTTTAGAGCAGTAATAGGAAAAATAAGGTTTACCCCTGTAAACCCCAGTTTACGAGGACTGTTTACGAGGACCGTTCAAATATGAATGCAACTAAGCACATAAAAATGATTCCGTGATAGATTTCGATGAAAAAATTATTTTGTCCCCTCAAAGTATTCCCCTTTAACATATATACAAACTTTCAGTCTTCTGATCCAATCATTGAATGCATTTTGGTAGTCTTTTCGAGGTATACTATGAAGGCACTGGAATATTGCAGAACCGAGGTGTTTGCGCTGTACAAATTGTTGACCAGAAAGGTAATTTTTCAGCCGCGGGAACAAAAAAAAAGTCACACGGGGCAAGGTCAGGGGAATACGGGGGGTGAGGGAGTTCAACAACCTTTTCCTGCTTCAGATAGTCTTGCACAATGAACGCCTTGTGCGATGACGCATTGTCATGTAGCAATCTGACATTGGCCAAACCAGTTGCGGGTCTTCGTTCTTTGAAATATTTCTTCAATTTTCGAAGAACTTTATTCTTGTAAAACTTCGCATTTACAGATTTGCCTTTAGGCACAGCAACCTGAATAGCAGGGCCCTGGTTTGAAAAGAATATGGCATACATTACCTTCTTGACGCTTATGGTCCGCTTTGCAATGCATGGTCTTTTGCAATACTTTGTTGCCCATATTTTGTTCTGAATCTTTCGTTTTGGCTCAAAAAAAGTGAACCCATGTCTCGTCATCTGTGACGACATTAGCGAAAGACCGTGCATTGTAATTTGGAAACCTTTTAAGCAACTTCTTGGCGCACTGAACGCATGTCTTTTTCTGCTCATCTGTTAACAGATGGGGAATCCATCTAGCACAGATCTTTCTCATTTTCAAATCCCGTTTCAGAATTGTATGAGCTGGACCTAATGAGATGCCAACCATACTAGCTATTTGCCTAGTGGTGTATCGTGCATCGGTAACAACTATTTCTTTCACTCTAGCAACCATATTGGCAGATGTTGCTCTTTTCGGCCGACGATCATGTGGTGCATCTTCTGTTGAGCCTAGCCCACAGCTGAATTTCTTACACCAACGAAAAACTGTCGGAAAAGACATTTCATTATGCCCATAAACCGAACATATTTCATCAGAAATGTCTTTGCACCGTATACCAAGAATACAACGATTCTTAATATAGGACCGTATTTCAACGGCGTACTCTGACCTTCTTCCAACCATGTTTTGTATTAGTATACAAGAGTAGACAGTGTTTATCGAACGATATACATGGCTAAAGTGTACGGATTTTAACAGGTTTGGTATCAATGTATAGGTAAAATGTTTTTCTACGCTGTGATATTTATTTCCAGGTGAATTTCGCATTAGTGCATGAGAAAACGTTCAACTTGCATTCATGCATTTGAACAGTCCTCGTATTACACGTGAATATTAGAATCGCCTGTATTCAAAGACATTGATAAGTACGCACAGTATACGTTTTCAGGATGAAAAAAAAATAATAATGCAAACTTCCTAAATGAGCCTTAAACACTTTGTTTTCTAGAGCGCTTGTAAAATTTCCCGGGGGACCTAAAACGAATTCCAATCAGCGATTTACCGTGAATTTTCCTGTTTCATAAATGTATTACATGTATACGATGACACTTCCATGTGACATGATGCATACATTCATACCTTTTTTATGGAGAAAATTGATGTTTCTTTTTTCTTATTTATACTCCTAATTTAAGTCGCGGATTCTCGTTAGATCCGCCTCAAAGTTTAATTGAAAGACTTATGCATCACGAAAACACGCCTATATAATTTTGACCCCTTGAACCCACTCTTATAAAGTAAAACTGGGGGCTTACAGGGGTAAACCTTATTTTTCTTATTTTCGCCCTAAAATGCAGTTTGTGGGTATGCATTAGAACTGCCTCGACGAGGCGGTTCTAACGAGTACCCACAATGCATATTTCAATCAGAAATATAAAAAATATCGCACTTTTTCATTTGAGAATTTTCATTTTTTGGGAGGTTAAATTGTCCGTATATTTGAATAGGCGTAATGAAAAGTACTCCCATTGAGAAAACACGCCTATACAAATACATTGTGAATTGTACCGCCAAAAAAAAAAAAAAAAAAAAAATAAATAAATATTTCTGATGAAAAATTATGATATTTTCTTATTTCTGCTCAGACTATAGAGTGTGGATATTCGTTAGATCGAGGCGGTTCTAACGAGTACCCACAATCTATAGTTTAGAGCAGAAATAAGATAAATAAGGTTTACCCCTGCAAACCCCAGTTTTACTTTATAAAAATGGGGTTCAAGGGGGTCAGAATTATATAGGCGTAGTTTCGTGAGGTTTATTCCTATTGATTCGCTACATGTATATGCACCGCACACGAGTACTGGTAAACCGCTTAGAGGATCTAAGCATGCCCAGGAAAAGTGGTGCGAGTTGGACTGTCCATGCATATAAACCCTATTGGTTTCATTGGGCAGCAGGGCTTAAGATGTCATTTCATCTCAATTTCGGGTAAAAGTCCCACAAAATTGGAAGCAACGTCTCCAAAATGACCTATACAGTGTTGACGGGGATGTTAAACCTCAAATCAAACAAACAAAACATGTATATGCGTTTACCCTCGGTCCCGACCTTGGGATATCGAATCCATACGCAGTAAAGGTTCGTCAACGAGTAACTGATACATGTACACGAAGAACTGTGAAATTGGGATAACGTGTTGTCATTAAGTGCGTGAAACTGACATTTTCCCTTGATGACTTTTTCTTAAATGTGTTTCATTTCAAATGTAATCAACTTTTTGACCCAAAATGAAGCACATAATATACTCCTGTAATTAACCCTTGTCCTGCTGAATATGTTAATCTGCCACACCCTCTACCGATTATCAGCCAATCAGATTACTTGATGCAAATTATTGCAACAAATTCACAATTTGAATGACAATGTAGATCCTGATCAGATGGCTTCTTCAGAAGCCATCTGATCTGGATCTACATTGTTTGAAATACATATCTGGGCTCAGCAGGACAAGGGTTAAACCTAATTTGTCTCAGTGTAATCATCGCATAGGCTTGTTAAACATTCTGAGGCAAAGTGCATTTTTTTTTATCTCAAAAACGGACAATTTGTTTGGTGAAAATTTGAGATATATCTCTCATCACGTGAACAAGTCCGTGAAATGAAGACCCCCCCCCCCCCCTATACCCCACTTCTTAGAGAGAAAACTGGGGTTTACGTGGTATACATTATGTTTCTTATTTTTGCTCCAAAACATAGGTGGGTACTCATTAGAACCGCCTCATCGTGCACCCATAACCTATGTTTGCAGTATTTATAAGAAAATATCACGGATTTTCATCAGAAAAGTATCCATTTTGGAGATGTGAAAAATAAGCCCCCGCCCATAGGGGCTTGAAGAAATATATGGGCTGCATGATGCTTCCACGCAGAGCTGAATCCGGCCCGCACACTAGTACTGATAAACCGCTTAGAGGATCTAAGCCTGTCCAGGAACCGCGGTGCGAGGCGGACCGTCCATGCTAATAAACCCTATTGGTTTCATTAGGCGACAGTGCTTGAGATGTCATTTCATCTCAATGTCGGGTAAAAGTCCCACAAAATTGGAAGCAACGTCTCCAAAATGACCTTTACAGTGTTGACGGGGACGTTAAACCTCAAATCAAACAAAAGATGTGAAAAATGCACTTTATCGCACGGGTGTGTATTATCGTAATGTAATTTTAACTTTATACATAGGATGCGGATTCTTGTTAGATCCACCTGATTGACGCAGTTCTAACGAATACCCACAACTTCACAGAGAAATTGGTGTGTGGGTATACATTTTTTTCTTATTTCAGCTCAAAACATGGATTGTGGATTTCGTTAGAACCGCCTCACTGAGAGTAGAGCAACCTGGGTAGGATAGGATTTTCTATCCAAGGGTTTAATCCAGGATTTCGCAGGCCTCCGCGGCATAATGGGTAAGAGCGCTGATTCTTAATCATTATATCTATAGATCTCTCATCACATTGGTTCGCGCCTCGTTTCCCAGTCTGCAACGGAAGGTCAGGTGGTTTTCTCCGAGTCGGCTCATTTTATTGGGGACTTGGAAGGTCGTAAAACCAATGCCGCCCCCCCCCCCCCCCACCCCCGATAAAAAATCCTGGATTTCCTTATTTGATGAGTAATAATGTATTATAATAATCTAATAATCTACAGTAAAATTCTTATAATAAGCCCACCTCCTTTGGGAAATTGGGACTGTTCAAAAGTGGTATTAAGACGACTTTTGGAAAGTCCCAAAGGTGGTCTCTGACCAGAGGAGACTGATTGCAGAAAACACAAAGAAAGAATAGCTGCAGCCTACTAAATAACCTTTTTAAGCAGACATTTCGATAACACATCCGTGTGATTTAGTACATTTTTCAAACCACTAAAAAGGGTATTTTTTCTGATGAAAATTTGTTATATTTTTCTCATTTTTGCTCCAAACATAGGTTTTGGTGCTCGTTAGAACCGCCTCATTGAGGCGTTTCTAACGAGTACCCACAACCTATGTCTTAGAGCAGAAATAAGGAAAATAATGTTTACTCCCGTAAACCCCAGTTTTCTCTATATAAAGTGGGGTTTAGAGGAGTCTTTATTTTACGGACTTTTCTACGTGATGTAGGAAATTTCGCTGCATAGTATTTTCTGATGATGACGCCTACGACAATGAAAAAACACATCAAGCATTTCCTTTAACAGTTGAGTTTCAAAGAACGCGAAAATCTGGCGCCTGCATTCAATCAATCAGATATAAATCTTGCTACCAACATGGAAATAAATCCTCTTTTGTCATTCATTTATGCAAGTTGACATCTTGTGCTTAAGCTCGCGGGAGATACATGTAAAACGGGGCCATCTTTACTGTAAAACTGCACACCCGCAATACGTTTTCTAATTTTTAGGGACAGTCATTATTCAGTAAAATTATGGTGTTAAGACCACCTAAAATAATTACTAATTCTGCTTTAAAAAGCTTATTTAGAAGGGTGCAATTATTCTTTCCTCGTGTTTTCTACACACATTGTCCCCTGGTCAGGAACAACCTTTGGGACTGTTCAAAAATGGTCTTAAAGACCACTTTTGAACAGTCCCAAAGGTGGTCTTAATATAGGAATTTTACTGTGTTTGTAAAGTGCAACTGTAAAACCTCGTTCCAGTCAAGGTCATTTCAGTCTCAGTTGTTATGTAGCATTTGACCATCACGAATAGGTTCTAACGTGTACCCTCAGCAGGAATAAAACAATATCACAATTTTTCATATGAAAATTTTCAGTTTTTTTTCGGAGGTAAAATTTTCAATGTATTTGAATAGACGTGTTTTCGTTATTTAAAGTCCTTACCAATCAGGCACGTTGCATCGACGTATGGCGTTATATCGATGCTGATACAACGCTGCGCAGACGTCATTAGGTTGCCACCTTGGGAGGAAAGTCGTCGTGTATTCCGTCGTAAATTGCGTTTAACGTGAAATGGAATTTTGACTGTGAAATCAACGGTTTACCTTCTCTGAAAACAATTTTAACCCTTATCCTGCTGTTTTCGACAACCTCTATCTTTGCAAACAGTGTAGATCCAGATCAGATGGCTTCTTCAGAAGCCATCTGATCAGGATCTACACTGTCTGACATTCAGTTTATGAATTTGTTGGAATGAATTATATGAAGTAATCTGATTGGTTCAAAGTCAGAAATGGGTGTGGCTAAATTGAATATTCAGCAGGATAAGTGTTAAGCAATTTTATGCACTTACATGTATGCACGCTCCGAGTTCCGAAGCTCTTGCGTCGGGCGATTTGTACGTCATCAGGAAAGCATGCCTGTATAATTCTGAACGACACTTTTATATTTAAAAACTTACACAGGGCCAACCTGGAGTCTAGCTGTTGGTTTTCTTTTGCTCCAGCATTTCTGTTGTTTCTTGCTGTCGAGTCCTTACCGTTGTTTCATCCCTGTGGTTGTTTGATTTTTGTGTTTACGGAGATGTTGCACTGATGAGTTAGGAGGCCTCCATGCGAACAACTTATTTGATTGATGATTATTTGTGTTATTCGCGACGGAAGTAAGGGCGAGGTTTGTGGGCCATGTAAAATAGATTTAAGCCCCCCCCCCCCCACCCCCAGTAGAGTTCGTTTCCGCTGACCGTTCCAAGGCGGTTCTTCTGTTGCGGTTTATTTTTATTACGGTTTGTCTTTGGGTGTTTGTGTCGCTTATATTATTTAATTTTGGATAGCCTTTTGGCTATTTAGTGGGAAAGTAACTGTCCTTTTGGCTTTCCACTGTTGGTGTTTCCGTTGGGGTCTGTTGCTTCGTGTTTGTGTTTCTTTCCCTTTGGTGTCTCTGATGGGAGCTGTGGGTTAATTGTATCGATTCATTATCATTGCCTCTACTTCTATTTTGTATTGTTACAACTTAACCTTGCTCTGGGCAAAATAGCAGACGACAAAGTGTTGATATTGTTCTTATTTTCCCCCTATTCAGGATTTGACATCGCATGCATGAGATGTCAAATCCTTTTTTTTCTATCGAAAAAAAAAAAAAAAAAAAAAAAGAAAAAGATTTCAAATTTGGCGTCTGCTGAAACAATACCCAGCATGCACAGCTTGAATTAATATAATTAAATAGAAATCATATAATTAAGAAACATTGCTGGATAAGTCTACTTAATCCGTGAATTTATAGTTTTGTCACGTTGGTATTTACATATTTCATCTGTTTAACGAGAACTGTCTTTCACGATAATCTCTGTTATAAGAAGTCGTGATACTTATTATAAACCCATTTCATTACTTGAACAAGTCCGTGAAATGAACACCCCCTAAACACCATTTCATATAGAAAACAACTATTTTTTCTTATTTCTGCGTCAAGACATAGGTTGTGACGAGCACACACAACCTATGTTTGCATTGTAAATAAGAAAAAGGCCACATATTTTCACCAAAAAAGTAGCCATTTCGGAGTTGTGAAAAAATACACGGTGTCTCAGGGGTGTGTTATCTTTATGCACTGGCATTCATGTATTTCGGATCACGCTGACAACTCCGTAAAATGAACACCTTCACCAAAAACATATATTTTTGTCAACCTAAATGAAAGGCTGACCTGCACTTGTTACGATACCCTCCATTCCAGGGCATCTGGGACGCAGATGCCCTGAAACTATACTGTTCTAAAAAATGAACACCTCTCTAGGTTGTGGGTACTCGTTATAACCGCATTAATGACACAGTGCTAAAGAACACCCACAACTTATGTTTGGAGCATCAATAATAAAACTATCAGAAACAAGAGCTGTCACTATTAACGACCAATGCCCCCGTGGGAGCCAATTTTTATGCCGGTTAAAGTTTTGTGACGGACAGACAGACAAACAAACAGACAGACAGGGCAAAAACTATATGACCCCGAGAATCTCTCTCTCTCGTGGGGGGGGGGGGGGGGGGAATAAAAAGTTACCATTCAATGCACTATGCACAGGGTTATGTTATCGTAAAAGAATAATTTATGAAGTTTTATTTTTGTGTATCCGGAAAGGTGTGTGTGTGTGTGTGTGTGTGTTTTACGTCCCAGCAACAGCTAAGGTAACACGGGGGAAGTCTGGGGAAGCCCCGGATAGAACCGACGTTTTCATTAATTTGAATCTTCCTTAACTGTACATATGTTGTCAACCCATTTTCACTGATTTGAAACCGGCCCCGATAGCTCAGTTGGTAGAGTGTCCGCTCCGGGGAACGGGAGGTCACGGGTTCGATCCCGGGCCGCGACATTCCAAAGTCGTTTAGAATGTTACTAGCTGGCTCCCGCTTGGCACTCAGATTTACGGGGTAGAGCTAGGACTGGTAGACCAAGTGTCAGGATAATGTGACTGGATGTGGTATTATGTAATGTGTCTGGGACATGGTACTTCAGTGAAGCAGCACTATAAAAGTGAGCATTGAGCTCCCTGTCGCAACCAGACACCGTCGTGATATGACTGAAAAATTGTTGGAAGTGACTTTAAACCCTAAATCACACACACACACACACACACACACACACACACACACACACACACACACACACACACACACACACACACACACAAGCACGCACGCACGCACGCACGCTTTTGTTTGTTTTGTTTTATTTGAGGTTTAACGTCCCCGTCAACACTGTAAAGATCATTTTGGAGACGTTGCTTCCAATTTCGAGGGACTTTTACCCGACATTGAGATGAAATGACTTCTCAAGCCCTGTCGCCCAATGAAACCAAAAGGGTTTATTAGCATGGACGGTCCGCCTCACACCGCTGTTCCTGGACAGGCTTAGATCCTCTAAGCGGTTTACCAGTTATAGTGTGCGGGCTGGATTCAGCTCTGCGTGGAAGCATCATGCAGCCCATATATTTCTTCAAGCCCCTATGGGCGGGGGCCGTCGCACGCACGCGCGCGCACGCACGCACGCACGCACGCACGCACGCACGCACACACACACACACACACACACACACACACACACACACACACACTGATTTGAATCTTCCTCAATGTACATATACAATGAAACTTCAATAACTCGGACACGGATGTCTCGTTTACCATGACTAATTCGAACTTGATTTTGAGTCCACAGAGAATTCTTCCCTTAGCAACGTGGTCGATTGACATACAATCGATCCAAAAATGGAGATTTACAAGATAGCAGTTTCTAGCGTTGCATCGCCACTTCCCTTGTTCCCTTTGCAACGTGGTCGATTGACAAACAATCGAGCCAAAATGGAATTTACAAGATAGAAACTTCTGGCGTTGCACCACCCCGCTCCCTTGTGAGTGGTGCACAGTGCATGTTGAATGTACATGTACACATTAGCATAGGTCACTTGTACCTGTGTAAATATATTACATTTTAAGTGACTTCAAGATTCTGTACATTGTGGGGGTCGTTGAGGCAGTTTCTATCTATGGTGAGGATCAGACAAAATTGATTCCATCTCGCATTCAATGGGAGGCTACTAGGACAGACAAAACGTGTTATAGGTGCATGTATTCTCTCTCTTTCTGTGTTCTTCCGTTTGACAAAGCGTCACTACTTGCGTCAAGCCATGGTCAAGTCTATTTCTCAAAAAAAAAAAAAAAAAAAAATACAATCAAAAGGCGCGACACAGATTCTTACTTTATTATTTTAGTTAAAAACATAGATTGTAGGCCTTATTAGATTGCGTCAAAAAGTGGCTCTGAGTTATGAAATATTCATTCGTTTTGGTTTATTTGTTTGATTTGAGGTTTAACGTCCCTGTCAACACTGTGTATGTTTTGGAGACGTTGCTCCCAATGTTATGGGACTTTTACCCGATATTGAGATGAAATGACATCCCAAGCCCTGTCGCCCAATAAAACCAATAGGGTTTGTACATGTAAAAGCATGGACGGTTCGACTCGCACCGCTTTGCCAGGTTTAGATCCTCTAAGCGGTTTACATCTGAAGCACCATGCAGCCCATCTATTGCTTCAAGCCCAGATGGGCGGGGGCGAAAATATTCATTCGTAGCACTTTTACAGCATTGGCTGTCTGTTGTCAGTTGGCTTTTTACAAAGTAAAGCAATGAAGTTGGATGGGTGACCGTGTTGTTTGATTTCATGGACGGCCTGGCATATACTACATTTGGTTGTAGCCGTGTGATGGAAGACATTATCCTAAGTGTGGTGCATAGGCTCCGCCCTCAGTTCTGCGTCCACAAATTTCTCATCCCTAAACTCCACTTTATACTGTGAAAACTAGGCATTACGGGGTTGTACATTATTTTTCTTATTTCTGCTCCAAAACATAGGTTGTATGTACGTGTTAGAGGCGGTTCTAGCAAGCACCCAAAACCTATGCTTTGAGTATAAATAAGAAAAATATTACACATTTTCATCAGAAAAATGATCGTTTTGGAGGTATGTAAGAAAGCAGATACGAAAACACGCCTATTCAAATACATTGTAAATTTTACCACCTAAAAACGAAAATTTTAGACGAAAAATTGTGATATTTTTCTTATTTCTGCTCAAAATATAGATTGTGGGTGCTCGTTAGAACCGCCTCATCGAGGCGGTTCTAACGAGTACCAACAGTCTATATTTTAGAGCAGAAATAAGAAAAATAAGGTTTACCCCTGCTAACCCCAGTTTTACTATATAAAAATGGGGTTTAAGGGGGTCAAAATTATATAGGCATGTTTTCGTGATGAGTATGTTTATTGTAATGTTTCAGGGTACTTGGCCATGTACGAGGTAAGATACAAACCAGCCTGTTCCACTTCATGTGCCAGCAACAGTCTTGGACTGTTAGATACAGTAACTTGAGGTATTGTACTATACAAGCAGCGAGCACAAAGGTGCAGACTATGCTGATCTGCATCTTTGTACTCATTACGAAAACACGCCTATACAAATACATTGCCACCTTTATCGCCGAAAAAAATGGAGATTTTAAGATGAAAAATTACGATATTTTTCTTATTTCTGCTCAAAATATAGACTGTGCGTACTCGTTAGAACCGCCTCATCGAGGCGGTTCTAACGAATACCCACAATCTTTATTTTAGAGCAGAAATAAGAAAAATAAGTTTTACCCCTGCAAACCCAAGTTTTACTATATAAAAGTGGAGTTCGAGGGGGTCAAAATTATGTAGGCGTGTTCGTGATGAACCCCGAGGCAATGTAGTGCGAGTCGACTGTAAAGAGCATACAATTTTTACTGGTTGCATTGGGCGCAGGACTTGGTTATGCCATTTCATCTCAATGTCGGGTAAAAGGCATACAAATTTGGAAACAACGTCTCCAAAATGACTTAAATAGTGTTGACGGGGTTGTTGGATTTCAGTTTAAACAAACAAAATCTACACCTCTGTTTTACACTAATGCCAAAACATCACGTGAACAAGTCCATGAAAAGAACACCCCTATAAACCCCACTTTACATGGAGAAAACTGGGGTTTACGATGCCATACATTATTTTTTCTGATTTCTGTTCCAAGACATAGGTTTTGGGTACTCGTTAGAACCGCCTCAATTAGGCGGTTCTAACGAGCACCTACAGCTGATGTTTACTGTATAAATAAGAAAAAATATCACGAATAATCAGAACATTTTAGAGCTGTGAAAAAATGCACTATGTCCAACGTGTGTGTTATCGTAATGGTACAAAACTCATATCATATCTCATATTGTCATATACCGAAGACTGAACACTTTCTAGGTCGATTGTTTATCAATCGACCTTAAGTTATTAAGCGCAGTAGCTTTTAAACGCTGAAGTTCACGTGACTATTACTCCAGATAAAGGTAGCCGCGCTATTCTTATTGCTTCGAGGTCAGTGTACCGTGAGATGATTCTCTGTCTGTCTGTCTGTCTGTCCCTCTCTCTCTCTCTCTCTCTCTCTCTCTCTCTCTCTCTCTCTCTCTCTCTCTCTCTCTCTCTCTCTCTCTCTCTCTCTCTCTCTCTGTCCCCTCCCTGTGTGCGTTTTAATTCCCACCAACATCTAAGGTCATTATGTGATGGAGACGGGACCTCGGTTTTAAATATTCATCCGAAAGTCTGGAGAAGCTCTGAATCGAACTCTCGACCCCTGGATTATGCGGTGAGTAGGCTAAGGGGGGTGGGGCTTCTAATAGGGTTATCTTTAGAATCTGGACTGGAATTAGGTATTTGGTTTGGCAAACAGTGCAGACCAAGATCGAGCATGCGGCGTCTGATCAGGGCCTATACTTTTTACTTCTATGTCCTCGTACAGGACAATTTTTCCAAGCCGACACCCAGAGACAATTAACCCAACAGTCCTGTTAGTGTTTTTCTCTTCATCCATTTCAGAAAAGTTTTGTATATGCAAACTCTGTATGTAACAGGTCGATCGTGTGTGGTTCGATATAGCTCAGTTAGAAGCCTCCGTGGTGTAGTGGTTATGCAACTCGCCTTGTAAACCAGGGATCGCAGGATCAAATCCCTGGATTCTCCACACTTTCGGATGACTCTTTAAACCGAGGCCACGTCTCCGTATGACCTTAGCTGTTGGTGAGACGTAAAACTCAAACACTCGCTCACTGGATAGCTCAGTTAGTGGAGTGTTCGCACAGTATGCGAGAGGCATTGGGTGCGAGTCCCGATCGAACCATGTTCTGTTTCCTCCACTTGTGACATTTTATGGCCGGTGTGGGCCCAGGATCGCGCCTCATACATAAAAACTATGAAAAATAAGTATCACAGACGGATTGGATAGGACAGAGAGTCGGAACAGATCTCAGTAGACAGGGGGTAAATATTAACAGGTCGATCGTGTGGGGCTCTATAGCTCAGTTGACAGAATGTTCGCACCGTATGCGAGTTCCGGTCGAACCATGATCTTTTTCCACCCCTGTGGCATATTCCTTTGAATTTTGCTGGTTCATGGGTAAGACAAGACGTTTTCGAACTGTCTGAGATATAATCCGATCATTTTGGAAATTTTTGGCAATTTCAAAAACAACTAGACATCTTAGCGCACATCACAATTGCGGATATATAAGTATCAAGATATAGAAAAAATACAGTCGACCATGAATGGGACCATTCCATTCATAATTTTGGGACCACGAAAATCTGTTCGAGACAGGGGTAGTTCCAGCCACTGAGGGTTACTGCCAGAAGGCAAAGAATTTTGTGACATCATTTCGATGTTCTTTATTATAAATGTATGCTGTGTGTACTCATTAGAATCGCCTCATTGAGGCGATTCTAGTGAGTACAAACAACACACATTTGCAAGCTAAAAGACCAAAATACCCTAAATTTTTCCTCGCTATTTCATATGTAGAGAAATCCCTATAGGGACTTAAGAACGGATTCGACCAAGTCCTACTAAACGAGCCATCGGTGCTCGAGTCATCGAAGTTCTACTGTATCACGTTAACAATTAGGTGTTATAGACGCCCCTGTAAAGTCCACTTTACATCACGTGAACAAGTCCGTGAAATGAACATCCCCTAGACCCCTCTTTATATAGAGAAAACTGGGTTTACGGAGGTATAAACTATTTTCCTTATTTCTACTCCAAGACGTAGGTTGTTGGTACTCGTGAGAACCGCTTGAGTGAGGCGGTTCTAACGAACGCCAATAACCTATATTTGCGGTATAAATAAGAAAAAAAAATTTCATGGATTTTCATCAGAAAAAAGTATCCATTTTGGAGATGTGAAAAAATGCACATTGTCGCATGGGTGTGTTATCGTAATGATATAAAGTCAACTGGGGTGTACAGGGGTAAATGGTAGTCTTATTATTTCTTCTGTAAATCACAGATTGTGGGTACTCGTCAGAGCGGCCTCATTAAGGAAGTTCTAACGATGGCGATTGTAACGAGCACCTACAATCCAATATTGGAACAGAAAGAGGAAAAAATATTGCAAACCAGAACTGTCAGAAGATCTTACTATACCCCCACTTTAGCGCATTTTTAGCTCGCCTGAGCCGAAGGCTCAGGGGGAGCTATTGTGATCGGTCATTCGTCCGTCGTCGTCGTCCGTCCGTCCGCATGTCCGTCCACAATTCCTTTAAACAACATCTCCTAAACCAATGAACAGATTTTGACCAAACTTGGCAAAAATTATCTTTGGGTGGTCCTCTCTCAAATGTGTTTAAAGAATCTCAGTCCATGCAGAACTCTGTTTGCCATGGCAACAAAAGGGGAAAAGAATAAGAAAAAAAAAAACTTTAAAAATCTTCTTGTCTGAAACCAGAAGGCCCATGTCATTGATATTTGGTATGAAGCTTCATCTTACGGACGTCTATCAAGATTGTTCAAATTATTGCCCTGGGACCAAAAATGGCCCCGTCCCGGGTCGTACTGGTTTTACATAGGTTTATATAGGGAAAACCTTTAAAAATTTTCTTGTCTGAAACCAGAAGGCCCAGGTCTTTGATATTTGGTATGAAGCTTTATCTAGTGGACCTCTACCAAGATTGTTCAAATTATAGCCCAGGGGCCGAAAATGCCCTCGCCCTGGGGCCCTTTGGATTTACATAGGCTTATATAGGGAAAATCTTTAAAAATCTTCTTCTCTGAAACCAGAAGGCCCAGGTCTTTGATATTTGATATGAAGCTTCATCTAGTGGACCTCTACCAAGATCGTCAAAATATAGCCATGGGGCAACAAATGTCCCCGCGACAGGGCCCACTGGTTTTACATAGGCTTATATAGGGAAATGCTTTGAAAAGCTTCTTGTCTGAAACCAGGAGGCCCAGGCTTCATCTAGTGGACCTCTACCAAGATTGCTCAAATTATTGCCTTGAGGCCAAAAATTGCCCCGCCCCGGAGCTCACTGGTTTTACATAGGCTTATTATAGGGAAAACCTTTAAAAATCTCCTTGTCTGAAACGAGGGCCCTGGTCTTTGATATTGGGTATGAAGCTTCAACTAGTTTACCTCTACCAAGATTGTTCAAATTATAGCCATGGGGCCGAAATTGCCCCCGCCCCGGGGCCATTTGGTTTTACATAGGCTTATATAGGTAAAGTCTTTAAAAAAACCTCTCTTTGCAACCGCAAGGCCCAGGTATTTGATATTTGGTATGAAGCTTCATCTAGTGGACCTCTACCAAGATTGTTCAAATTAAAGCCCTGGGGCAAAAATGTACCCGCGCCAGGGCCCACTGGTTTTACATAGGCTTATAAAGGGAAATGCTTTGAAAAGCTTCTTGTCTGAAACCAGCAGGCCCAGGTCTTTGATATTTGGTATGAAGCTTCATCTAGTGGACCGCTATAAAGATTGTTCAAATTACAACCCTGGGGCCAAAAATGGTCCCACACGGGGGCCAACTGGTTTTACATAGACTTAAATAGGGAAAACCTTTTAAAATCTTCTTGTCTGAAACCAGAAGGCCAAGGTCTTTGATATTTGGTATGTAGCTTCATCTAGTGGACCTCTACCAAGATTGTTCATATTATTGCCCTGAGGCCAAAAATGGCCCCACCCCGGGCCCACTGGTTTTACATGGGCTTATATAGGGAAAACCTTTAAAAATCTTCTTGTCTGAATTCAGAAGACCCAGGTCTTTGATATTTAGTATGAAGCTTCTTCTAGTGGATCTTTACCACGGACTGTTCAAATTATAGCCCTGGGGCCGAAATTGCCCCTGCGCCGGGGCCCACTGGTTTCATATAAGCTTATATAGGGAAAATCTTTAAAAATCTTCTACTCTGAAACCGCAAGGCCCAGGTCTTTGATATTTGGTTTGAAGCTTCATCTAGTGGACCCCTACCAAGATTGTTCAAATTATAGCCCTGGGGCCAAAAATGCCCCCGTGCCGGGGCCCACTGGTTTACATAGGCTAATATAGGGATATCCTTTGAAAATCTTCTTGTCTGAAACCAGGAGTCCCAGGTCTTTGATATTTGGTATGAAGCTTCATCTAGTGGACTGCTACGAAGATTGTTCAAATTATAGCCCTGGGGCCAAATATGGCCCCGCACGGGGGCCCACTGGTTTTACATACGCTTATATACGGATAACCTTTAAAAAAATTCTTATCTGAAATCAGAAGGCACAGGTCTTTGATATTTGGTATGTAGCTTCATCTAGAGGACCTCTACCAAGGTTGTTCAAATAATAGCCGTGGGGCCAAAAATGCACCCGCGCCGGGGCCCACTGGTTTTACATAGGCTTATATAGGGAAATGCTTTGAAAATCTTCTTGTCTGAAACCAGAAGGCCCAGGTCTTTGATATTGGGTATGAAGCTTTATCCAGTGGACCGCTATGAAGATAGTTGAAATTATAGCCGTGGGGCCAAAAATGGCCTCACACGGGGGCCCACTGGTTTTACATAGGCTTATATAGGGATCGAAAATCTTTAAAAATCTTCTTGTCTAAAACCAGAAGGCCCAGGTCTTTGATATTTGATGTGAAGCTTCATCTAATTGACGTCTACAAAGTTTGTTCAAATTATAGCCCTGGGGCCAAAAATGCCCCCCCTTGCCGGGGCCCACTGGTTTTATGCAGGCTTATGATAGGGAAATCTTTAAAAATCTTCTTGTCTGAAACCAGAAGGCACAGGTCTTTGATATTTTGTATGAAGCTTTATCTAGTTGATCTCTACCAAGAGTGTTCAAATTATAGCCCTGGGACCAAACATGACCCCGCGCCGGGGCCCACTCACTTTACATAGACATATTTTGGAAAAACCTTTAAAGTCTTGTCTCAAAGAGGACAATGGGACACATGCAAAACTCTTAGCTCTTAGCTCAGGTGAGCGATATAGGACCATCATGGTCCTCTTGTTTACAGAAATACAGATCCTCTTGATCACCAGACAAAAAGCCCGCTGTCTCTTGCATGATACAAGTGATCATCATTGAAAAGTACAAAAAGTTGAAGGATTCTGCCCTTTAAAGTCCCCGAAACTTTGACTTGCCAATATGCATTGCGATAACATACCCGTGCGACAAGGTGCATTTTTTCACATCCACAAAATGGCTATCTTTCTGATGAAAATCTGTGATATTTTTGTTATTTTTACTTCAAACATAGGTTGTGGATGATCGTTAGAACCGCCTCATTGAGGCGGTTCTAATGAGTATCCACAACCTATGTTTTGGAGCAAAAATAAGAAAAAGAATGTATACCCCCGTAAACCCAAGTTTTCCCTGTATGAAACGGGGTTTTGGGGCGTTGGTGTTCATTTCACGGACATGTTCACGTGATGAAGGAAAAAAAGATTGAGAAAAAAAAAACAAAAAAACAGAGGGACAAAAACATTTAGAAAGCCCATTGTCTCCTACACAATACAATGCAAATCGATGCAATACAAATCGTACTGCATTGCATATATGAACATTGAGGCTTCTAGCTTTTATAGTTACATTGGTCTATATGGAAGGAAAGTAGAATGAAAGACTAAATGAAATATGGTGGCGAGAAGGAAAAATGGAAGCACAGATGAAGAAATACATGAAAGCTGTGAATGGGCATTGTCTCTTACACAATAAACTACATTGCATACCAATTAGGTGTGCAGCTTCTAGCTACACAATTTTGACAACAAATGGGCCCAGTCAAGAGATTTTGGTACTTATCGCCTATGCGAGCAGCGAAGGTTCAGGCGAGCCTGCGCATCCGCGCAGTCTCGCCAGAACTTTCGCTGCTCGCTTATACAAGCAGTGAATCAAGAGGAACCTTACGACAGAAAGCCATATCCCTGGCCCCTCTGAATGGCTGGGCATGCGCAGTTAAAATTTGCCATGACGGAATGCTCGAAGACACAAAATCGCTTGGCGGGGCTCAAATAATCATTGACCTATATGAAGAGTGGAGAGAAGAATGAAATAACAAATATGCCGAGAAAAAGCCCGTTGTCTCTTACAGTAATTACATAGCATACCAAGTTTGAGGATTCTTGCTTTTTTAGTTCCTGAGAAATATTTTACAAAATGTTTCAACACTTGCCTAGATATGGATAGAAAGAAGAATGAAAGAACAGACGAAAAATATAAGCAGGGAAACCCTACTGTCTTTTAAAGAAGTCTTTCTGGTTGTATAGTATACCAAGATTGAGGCTTCGAGCGTATATGGTTCTTGAGAAATTCATGACGGAAAATATAGTTATACGCAGGCGGAAGGACGGACGGACGGACGGGCGGAAGGCAGACGGACACATGTAAACCAGTATAACCCCCACACACTTTGGGGTATAATTATCATCCGAAAATATCAGTTTTATGGTGTATTCCTTGCTTCCAAAGGATAACCCTTTTATAGAACATATTTAACGTCACTGCAGCTGATGTGTGGGAATGTGTGGCGGCCGTAATTAGTCTCCCTGCCCTCCATCATAGTGTAGTTTGTATTTTCTTGTCCTTTGGAATCATTGATTCCATTGTGGAATTTTGAAAATATCTTAAGGGTCACTGATGAGGCCTAATTGGCCGAAACTAGCTAGTCTGGCCCAGAAAACGTGTACACTCCTTATTTTCCAGTTTTATGGTGTATTCCTTGCTTCCAAAGGATAACCCTTTTATAGAACATATTGAAGATATGCAACATGTCACACGGGTTTGTTTTTTATATACCAAAACTACATGTAACAATGCCATTTGTTAACGAATTGTCAAAACCTTGATCACTTAATATGGCAAATATACTAATATTTTTGCTGACACGTTTTCAGCAAAAATACAAAAAATATAGATATTGTACTGGTAAGAAAACATCACGTGCACACGTCCGTGAAATGAACACCCCCTTACACCCCACTTTGTATAGAGAAAACTGGGGTTTAGGGGGGTAAACACTATTTTTCTTATTTTTACTCCAAGACATAGGTTGTGGGTACTCGTTAGAACCGCCTCAATGAGGCGGTTCTAACGAGCACCCACAACCTATGTTTGCAGCATAAATAAGAAAAATATCACGGATTTTCATCGGAAAAGTAGCCATTTTTGAGATATAACAAATGCACCATGTCGCACGGGTGTGTTATCGTAATGTTAACAATATGACGACTAACGAGCTCGTTAAGCATATGAAGTTTCAGGTGACCTTCAATATTACAAATTGCACTGGTCCCCCGCCCATCGCGGCTTGGAGAAACAGATGGGGCTGCACGGTGCTTCCAATCAAAGCTCTAGCCGACCACACATGAGAACTTGTAAGCCGCTTAGGAGATCTAAGCCTGCCCATGCACAGCCAACCTTCCATATTACGAAGAACACTGGCCCCCGCCCATCGGGGCTTGGCGAAATAGACTGGGCTGCATGGTGCTCCCACGCAGAGCTGTAACCGATCGCACATGAGTACTGGTAAACCGCTTAAACTCCGTTCAGAAAATCTGAATCATCGATTTTTTCGTTTCTTCCTTTTAATACTCATTTTAGCCCATACATCACTATGGGAAAGTTTTAGATCTGACTCTCCGCCGACTTCTCTAGCAAGTCACATGCCTCTGCGACAGTCAGGTAAGGCTGTGATTATTTGGAGAAAATTGCAAAACAAAGAAATGAGACCACAGACTAAGTCCATTTGATGATGATTGTCAGGTAAAATAATAAATATTCAAATCCATGTGATGCACTTTATAAATAGATATACTATTACGACACACCTTTCATTCGAATGGTTAGATAGAAGCTCACTAGGAACGGGGAGCCACAAGCGCGGTGTGCTGTCAGCAGTGGTCAAAATGGATTATACCGATATCAGATGTGGTGTCAAAGCTAATGATTTTCCATGAAGTGATCGTGCAAATAAAATATAGACGCCCTTGTAATTTACAAGAGCAGTAACCACTTCTATATATGGTTTAAAAGGGTGTGTCGAACCTGTCAGAATGTCTTAGTCTGTGAACGAAAATTTAGATTTTGCAATTTTCTCCAAATAATCACAGCCTTTCCTGGCTGTCGCAGTGGCATACGACTTGTTGGAGAAATCGGCGGAGGGTGAGGCCTACAACTTTCCCATTGTGATGTATGGGCTAAAATGAGTATTAAAAGGAAGAAACGAAAAAATCGATGATTCAGATTTTCTGAACGGAGTGTAGAAGGTCTAAGCCTGCCCAGGCACAGCCAACCTTCCATATATATATACAAATATTGCAGTGACCCCGCCCTTCGAAGCTTGGATAAATAGATTGGATTTGCATGATGCTTCCAATCAAAGCTGCAACCGACCGCTCAGGAGCACTGATAAAAGGACTAAGCCTGCCCAGACGAGGCAAAGTGGTGCGAGTCCAAGTGGTGCCCATACATACATTTGGCGGCAGAGATTGGGATTTCATTTCATCTCAGTGTTGGGTAAATGTCCCACAAAAGTGGAAGCAAAGTCTTCAAAAGTCCTACACAGCGTTGACGAGGATGTTCAACCTCAATTCAAACAAAATTGCAAAGGGCAGTCAAGAATTAGTGAGACCAAGTCATGTATTGTTTCCACTGATCAAACTATGTGCATACGCTCATTTGAAGTAAAATTCAAGGGTTGTGTGTATGCGGGGGTTGGGGGGGGGGCATGGGGATCGCACATAAAACCAAAATTTCTGCCCCGTAACAAAGTCCTTCATTTTCTCTTGATAAATTGTTTATATTGTTGTGTCATTCACTTAAATGTTGTCCGGTTTGGAACGTTAACCACAGTTTTGGAGAAATATGATTATGAAAGTTCCAAGGCGGCTCTTCTGTGGCGATTTATTTGTGTTGTTGTTTGTTGCTTACTGTGGGTGTCACTTGTGTCTTTTAATTTTGGATGGCCATATGGCCATTTTGTGGGAAAGTAACTGTCCATATGGCCTTCCTTGTTTAGGTTTCCATTATGGTCTGGTCGCTTAATGTTTGTATTTCTTTCCCTTTGGTGTCTTTTATGGATGGAGTAAGTTAATTGTATCAATTCCTGATCTTTGTTTTACTTCTACTTTGGTGGGTAATTCAGTATTAGACTGAAGCATCATGTTTTATGCACCGTCTCTTTTTAGAATATATCACACCCAGTCAAAACTTCCTCTGTATGTTGGACAAATGTCTTATAGTACTATCCCACCTAACTTTTCTCCTTTTAAAGTAAAATACTACATCTGCAGCAACTTTTGTATGGAAATCGTCAATTGTTGCCAATTTGGCAAATTCAAATTCAATCAATCGTAGCATATCGCCGAAATATTTTAATGCAATTCTAACGAGAACAACAGTCTATGTTTTCCGAGAAATAAAATGTTTAATGCACCATCCCTGTTTTAGAATATATCACAGCAAGTCATATCTTCTTCTGTTTGTTATTCAAATTCCTTAGTTAATATCATACCTAACTTTTCTTCCTTTAAATAGAATACTACATTTGCAGCAACTATTCTTAGAAAATCCTCAGTTTTTGTTAAAGCCTTTGAACAATGACTTTTCAAACGAGCCCTCACAGTCCATGTTTGCAGAGAAACTGGAAATAAATATCACTATGTTCTTGTGAACAATTTAAGTTGAGCAGAAATGAGAAAACTGTAACAAATATTCGTGAGAAAACAAACATCTTAATAAACATGAAATGAGGCGCTGTATTACATGTATATGGGCGTTTGATCCTATTAAATGCAAGCCAGTTAATGATATTTCAAGATGGCGCATCCGACTTATGATGGACACATGCAAAGCATAGTTCGTTTTCTTCATCGTAAGAGATCGGAATACATTCATCCTTACAGACAAATGACATCATCAGCGGCTTTTGTGCAAAACACGCCTCACACATATCTGTCAAATACCACGGGTTCAAACTGGTCATTTTACAAGCATATGTACACATGACCATGTCAATTGGCGGGTCTTTCGCACATCTTGAGCAAGTCCACTTATTTGCCAGGAAGAATGTCCTTGTACAAGCAAACACGCATGTTGCAGTAGAGAGTCGTCCGCTACCGTATTTACTGGCAAGAAGAAGCATTAATAATATGAATGCGATAGATCGTGCCATCATCTGAAAATTAATGTAAAGAAAAGGTATTCAGTATATTCTTTAAAAGAAGGCACTTTTCATTCCATCGATACAGTACAAAATTTAGCGACTAAGGTATACTAAAAATGCCATTTTTCAGTATACCTGAACCGCTAATTTAATAGTACTGATGTTTGCTCTGATGGATTTGGCTTCTTTCTTTCTGTCCATCCGTCCGTGCGTCTCTCTATCAGTCAGTAAGCCATTTTATTTTATAGTGAAGTCATAATATCATGCATTTTTATGAATTTTAGAAAAGTACAATTTCATTTATACATTCATTCATCAGTAAATACAATGTACAATAAATAAATAAGTAAATACTATTTAACAATATTAAACTTTGCTTAGGTGAAGGCCTACTTTCTATCAATATCTTATCCTGCAGGCGCTCATGGACCTTTTTTACGAGAGCGTATGTCAATGCCGTCTTCTTTCTTTACAAATAAAATTGGGGATATACATTATTTTGCTTATTTCTGCTCCTAAACATAGGCTATGGGTACGTATCAGAACCGTCTCAAAGAAGCGATTCTAACGAGCACATACAACCTATGTTTGCAATAAAATCAAGCCCCCCCCCCCCCACCCAACCAGTGATGTTCTTTTCACTGACCGTTTTAAAAATGAGCCCGCCAAGCGAATTTGTGTCTTCGAGCATTCCGTCATGACAAATGTTAACTGCGCATGCCCAGCCATTCAGAGGGACCAGGGATATGGCTTTCTGTCTGAATGTTCCTCTTGATTCACTGCTTGTATGAGCGAGAAGCGAAGGTTCTGGCGAGACTGCGCGGATGCGCAGGCTCGCCTAAACCTTCGCTGCTCGCATAGGCTATAAGTACCAAAATCGCTTGACGGGGCCTAAATAGAAGTGAAGGCAATGATCAGGAATCGAATCGATACAATTAACCCACAGCTCCCAACAGAGACACCAAACGGAAAGAAACACAAATATAAACGAAAAATAAAATAAAATAAAATAAAAGGACAGAATGCCGGACGCACGATCGGATGGGCGGAAGGACATGTGTGAACCAGTGTAAACCCACATACTTTGGGGATACAATTATAATCCGAAAATATCAGTTTTGAAGAAATGCATCGTGTCACACGGATTTTATATACCAGGGATCGGTTGTTCAAAACTAACGATGTCATTTGTTAACGAATTGTCAAAACCTTGATAATTTAATATATTAATATTTTTGCTGCAAAATGTGAGTAGCAAACGCTACTCACATTTTTTTCAGCAAAGATACCAAAACTGAGATATTGAACTGCATAGAAAATTAACAATATGATCACTAACGAGCTTTTAAGCTAATGATGTTTTGAACAACTGGGCCCAGGTGACAAATGAAGCCGCAGTCAACCTTCCATATTACAAATGCACTGGCCCCTTCCCATCGGGGCTTTGAGAAATAGATTGGGCTGCATGGTGCTTCCAAGCAAAGCTTTAAACGACCGCACATTAGAAATGATAAGCCCCTTACATGATCCAAGCCTGCCCAGGCACACCAACCTTCAATATTACAAAATGCACTGGCCCCCGTCCATCGAGGCCTGGAGAAATAAATTGGACTGCAGTGCTTTCAATTAAAGCTGTAACCGACCGCACAGGAGTACTGATAAACCGCTTAGAAGGACCAAGCCCGTCCGGGCAAAGTGGTGCGAGTCGGACCGACCACGCATTCAAACCCTACGATTTCATTTGGCGGCAGGGACTGAGATTTCATTTCATCTCAATGTGGGATAAATGTACCACACAATCGGAAGCAACGTCTCCAAAATGATCTCAACAGCGTTGACAGGGACGTTAAACCTCAATTCAAACAAAATTGTAAAGAGTAAGACAAAGTCGTGTATTTTTTTCCCACTGAACCACTGAATTACGTATATCAAACTATGCTCATACGCTCATTTGAAGTAAAATTCAAGGCTGGTGTGTGTGTGTGTGTGGGGGGGGGGGGGGGAGGGGGTCGATAATAAGACCTCATTTTCTGACCCGTTACAAAATCCTCTATTTTCGCCTAATAAATTGCTTATACTGTGCCATTCACTTAAATGGTATCCAGTTTGGTACGTAATTCCAGGTTTTGGAGAAACATGATTATGAAAGTGGGTGGGGTAGTTCAGTATTAACCTGGGGTATTAGAATTTATATCCGTTTGTAATGTTTTATTACGTATGTAAATTCTCATAGTTTATATACGGCATTTAAAGATTTACTAACGCACGAAAGTAATGAGGTTTACGTGAGAGTATTTGGTATAAGCTGACTGAGATAATGTATCGTTATTCGAGTCAGGGTTTACGACGCTTAGGGATTCTATGACATCCCAACCACCCACCCTAAAATTGTATAATGTGCTGCTCGACAGAACGGCAGTTTGATGTGTAATTTGTCAAGTTACAACAATAATAATCCGTTGATTGCAAGAGACATACAGGCGTGTGCTTCATAAAGGGCATGTTGGAAGAACTCAGACGCGTGCATGGCAGTATGTTCTAACTTGTATGCAGCATTGCAAACAATGTTTGCAGTGACAAGACACTTTTTTCTGAAATAAGTTTCAGTTCTTTTCAGATTTGTTAATGGTCATTCGTTAGTTCATGGATTGTCTTAAAATGAATGGTTCTCTGACTACGGTGTGAGGTGTGGGCATTCTTACGTTCTATGACGCGATGGTCGGACTAGGACGTTCTCCGAGTGATTTAGTGATTGAGTTTTACGTCCCACCAACAGTTAAGGTCATATGGAGACGGGACCTCGGTTTAAAGACTCATCCGAAAGGCGCGAGAAGCCGTGGATCGATCCTGCGACTCCTGGTTTACAAGGCGAGTAGCGTAACCACTGCACCACTGGGGGCTTTTATGGCGTTCTCCGAACAAATATTTATCTGTACGCGTTGATCAGTAAACCGCTGGCATCACCTATAAAATGTGTTATCTTTTATGTCATGTTATTTATAATGATAAAAATGGTTTAAGCGGGTAACTTAAGTGCAAAAGGGTTTGCCAAGGCGTGGGGAGAATGGGCTGATATCCCATTACAATCGAACATAAATGATTTATGTTCGTTTGAGACGAAGGCGAATTAGACAACAACATGTTTTATGCACCGTCTCTGTTTTGGAATTTATCACGGTCAGTCAAACATTTCCCTGTTTGTTAGACACATGTCCTATAGTATTATCCTACCTATTGTTTCTCCCTTTAAATTAAAATACTACATCTGCGGCAACTATTTTTATGGAAATCTTCAATTGTTGCCAATTTGACAATTACAAATTCAATAAATCATAGCGTATCTCCGAAACATTTAAAAAGTGGTATTCTAACGCGCACTCACAGTATATGTTTCCATAGAAATAAAAATGTTTTATGCTTCATCTCTGTTTTAGAATATATCAAAACCAATCACATCTTCCTTTGTTTGTTAGGCAAATGTCGTAGGTAATATTATACATAACTGCTCTCCCTTTAAAACAGAATACTACATCTGCAGCAACTATTTTTAAGACAATCTTCATTTTTTGTTAAAGTAGAAGTGGAGGCATTGATCAGGAATCGATACAATTAACCCACAGCTCCCATCAGAGACACCATAGGGAAATAAACACAAACATGAAACAACAGACCTTAATGGAAACATCAACAGCGGAAAGCCAAAAGGACAGTTACTTTCCCGTAAAATGGCCAGTAGGCTATCAAAAAAAAATAATATAAGCGACCCAAACACCCAAAGACGAACGATAACAAAAATAAACCGCGCCAGAAGAACCATCTTAGGCCTCAGATTATATGATGGTTCCAACGTAAAGCCTTATGTTGGTTCGTACACATGTACCTGATGCTCTGTCTCTGGTCGAACCCATCTAACTGTTGGTTTTCTTTTGCTCCAGCATTTCTGTTGTTTCTTGCTGTCGAGTCTTCACCGTTGTTTCATCTCTGTGGTTGTTTGATCTTTGTGTTCACGGAGATGTTGCACTGAAGAGTTAGGAGTGTGTGTGTGAATTCGGGTTTAACGCCGCTTTCAACAATTTTTCAGTCATATCACGACGGTGTCTGGTTGTGACAGGGAGCTCAATGCTCACTTTAATAGTGCTGCCTCACTGAAGTATCATGTCCCAGACACATTACATGATACCACACCCAGTCACATTATCCTGACACTGGATCAACCAGTCATAGCTTTACCCCGTAAGTCTGAGTGCCAAGCGAGGAGCAGCTAGTACAATTTTAACGACTTTGGTATGTCGCGGCCCGGGATCGAACCCGTTCCCCGGAACGGACACTCTACCAACTGAGCTATCGGGGCCGGTTAGGAGACCTTCATGCGGACTGAACAAATTATTTGTCTTAATCGCGACGGAAGTAAGGGCGAGCATTGTGGCTACGTAAAGTCGATTGAAGCCACCGAGTTGAATTTGTCTCCGCTGACCGTCCCAACGCGGTTCTTCTGACGCGGTTTATTTTTGTTATGGTTTGTCTTAAGGTGTTTGTGTCGCTTATATTATTTTATTTTGGATAGCCTATTGGCCAGTTTGTGGGAAAGTAACTGTCCTTTTGGCTTTCCGCTGTTGGTGTTTCCGCTGGAGTATGTTGCTTCATGTTTGTGTTTCTTTCCCTTTGGTTTCTCTGATGGGAGCTGTTGGTTGATCATTGCCTCAGTCTATTTCTGTTTTGGAACTGCCAGAAAGTCATATTTAAAATCTTTGGATACTATCTATCACCAAGGCCTTCGGCTGGCTAAAAGTGCCTTTCGTACTTCTCCCGTACTAAGCCTTTATGTAGAAGCAGGCGAACCATCTTTAACTTCGCGCAGAGAAAAACTTTCTCTTCAGTATGCGATCAGACTTGCTGTTAATCCTTCTAACCCGGCTTTCAAAATGTCATTTCCACCTTAATTTGTAGATAAGTACAGATATGATATTAAAAAATGGAAGTGGAGGCAATGATCAGGAATCGTTGCAATTAACCCACAGCTCCCATCAGAGACACCAAGGGGAAAGAAACACAAAAATAAAACAACAGACCCCAATGGAAACAACAACAGCGGAAAGCCAAAAGGACAGTTTCTTTTCCACAAAATGGCCAAAAGGCTAGCCAAAATAAAATAATATAAGTGACAAAAACACCCAAAGACAAACCATAACAAAAATAAACCGCGACAGAAGAACCGCCTTGGAATGGTCAGCGGAAACGACTTCCACTGTGTGTGTGTGTGTGTGTGTGTGTGTGTGTGTGAATTCGGGTTTAACGTCGCTTTCAACAATTTGTCAGTCATATCACGACGGTGTCTGGTTGCGACAGGGAGCTCAATGCTCACTTTTATAGTGCTGCCTCACTGAAGTATCATGTCCCAGACACATTACATGATACCACACCCAGCCACATAATCCAGACACTGGGTCGACCAGTTCTAGCTCTACCCTGTAAATCTGAGTGCCAAGCGAGGAGCAGCTAGTACCATTCTAAACGACTTTGGTATGTCGCGGTCCGGATCGAACACGTGATCTCCCGGGGGCGGGGGTGGGGATGGGGGTCGGGGGGGGGGTGGGGCATAAACGATTTTACGTGGCGACAATCCTCGCCCTTACTTCCTTCGCGATTAAGACAAATAATTTGTTCAGTGTGCATGAAGGGCTTCTAACTCATCAGTGCAACATCTCCGTGAACACAAAATCAAACAACCACAGAGATGAAACAACGGTGGGGACTCAGCAGCAAGAAACCACTGTAATTCTGGAGTAAAGCCTACATGTATCTCCGAAACATTTGGAGCGGGTTCAGTGTAAGACCCGCGGTCTCTAATCTGTGGCTAAAGTTTGATCGATCTGTATTTGGTCAGAGGAAATGACGTTAGTTTTGTTTCCATGGTTCAACAAACGAGGATAGGTTGGTGCGAAACATGGTTGACTGGTTCGCAGTTTTCCATAAAGCGCTGCAGAACACTAGAACCAGTAATTTCTTTCGTGGGCATTGATAGGTTGTTATAATGACGTAGGTACCGGCCCCAATAGGTCAGTTGGTAGAGTGTCCGCTCCGGGGAACGGGAGGTCACGGGTTCGATCCCGGGCCGCGACATACCAAAGTCGTTAAAAATGGTACATGTACTAGCTGCTCCGCGCTTGGCACTCAGATTTACGGGGAAGAGCTAGGACTGGTCGACCCAGCGTCAGGATAATGTGACTGGTTGTTGTATCATGTTACGTGTCTGGGACATGATACTTCAGTGAGGCAGCACTATAAGAGTGAGCATTGAGCTCCCTATCGGAACCAGACACTGTCGTGATATGACTGAAAAATTGTTGAAAGCGACGTTAAACCCGACGTTAAACACACACACACACACACACACACACACACACACACACACACACACACACACACACACACACACAATGACGTAAGGGGAAGGTAAATAAATGTAACAGCAACCAAACTAATCTAAACTTGATCGAACTTCCTCTTGATCAAATGCGTTTCTAACGAGCATTCACAGTCTATGTTAGCAGAGAAAAATATCACTACATCACGAAAACTTGCCTATAAAAAATTGACCTCCTTCCACCACACTTTCATATAGTAAAACTGGGGTTTGCAGGGGTATACATTATTTTTCTTATTTCTGCCCAAAACCATAGATTATGTGTACTCGTTAGAACCGCCCCTTCGAGGCGGTTCTAACGAGTATCCACAATCTATGTTTTGAGCAGAAATAAGAAAAATATTGAAATTTTTCATCTGAAAATTTTCATTTTTGGTGGTAGAATTTGCAATGTATTTGTATAGGCGTGTTATCGTAATGATGTTCTTATGAACAATTTAAGTTGAGCAAAGTATAGAAAACTATAATAAATATTCATGAGAAAATAAACATTTTTATAAAAATGGAATAAGGCGTTGTATTACATGTACATGGGCATCAGATCCTAATACAAGCCAAATAATGATACTTCAAGATGGCGCATCCGACTTATGATGGACACATGCAAAGCAAAGTTCGTTTTCTTCATTGTAAGAAATTGGAATACATTCATCTTTACAGACAAATGACATCATCAGCGGCTTTTGTGCAAAACAAGCATCACATATATCTGTCAAATACCATGGGTTCAAACTGGTCATTTTACAAGCATATGTACACATGACTATGTCAATTGGAGGGTCTTTCGCACACCTTGAGCAAGTCAACTTGTTTGCCAGGAAGAATGTCCTCGTACAAGCGAACACGCATGTAGGAGTAGAGAGTCCGCTATCGTATTTACTGAGTATAAGTAGTCGTCCGCTACTATATTTACTGGCTTGAAGAAGGAATAATAACATGAATACGATAGAATGTGCCATTACCTGAAAATTAATGTAAAGAAAAGGTATAAAGTAATTTTTAAGAAGACATTTTTCATTCCATTGAACTACAGTACAAATAAATTAGCGACTAAGGTATACAGAAACGTTTACTTTTTTCAGTATTTGTTTGTTTGTTTGTTTGATTTGAGGTAAAAGGCCCCCGCCAACACTGTGATATTGGATACGTTGTTCCAATTTTATGGGACTTTTACCCGACAATGAGTTGAAATGACATGTCAAGCTTTTCGCCCAATGAAACCAAAAGGGTTTATGGGAACGGACGGTTCGACTGGCACCGCTTTGCCTCGACCACATTTGTTATTCAGCCACCAAGTTTGCTGTATGTGTTATAGAAGGTCAAGGCAAGGTTTCGACGTTAAATTGGTTACCTTTACTTTATAAAAGACCATACAAAGCACGGTTTATTGCAAATTCAAGCTATTGTTCCACCACTGAACTCTTAAAATTATTAACTTCATGTTTACTGCCATTAAAAAACACGAGATTATATATTGCGACAAAATAAAAGTAGAGGCAATGATCAGGAATCGATAAATTAACCCACAGCTCCCATCGGTGCATAAAAGTGAACATCACCTGCACCCCTTAGCATTGCACTTGGAAATACTAGGATACATTCCACTTCTTTTGAACGGATTGGGATATTTCCTAAGATTGGGCAATTTGAGAGGAGATAATCTAACTCTCAAATTATTTTTAAATAAATTGGTACTACCAGCTCCACTTAAATTAACGGAAGCGGCAGAAATCAAATTTATGGGCCTCACCAATACCGACGGCAATTAGCACTAAAATTATTAATAGAATGGAGAATCCGTACATTAGAAGCAGAATGTAACCTAAGGGGAGATATAGTAAGTTTAAATTTATTTGTGATACTCATGTTAGTTTAAAGGGGGCGATACGGTCCAAACGAAAGCGATATTCATACCGGTCATAAAGTTAAACAGTAAATGGAAGATCTGTAAATCCTTTAAATAGAAGGCGCTTCAAATAGAAGGCGAGTATTACGAAAGCCGACAAAACAGCTATGTCTAAAAAGCCCATAAATATCAAACAAGCAATTGTTATACAACGAGATACAAAAATCTGTCCAATCAAGACCTTCAACAGGTATCAAAAGGATGTCAAATTATGGAACGATCAAAAGCAATTGCAAAAGCAATCCCTGAGGATTGGAAAAATAAGAGCATTAAATGCATTTACGGGGAGACCTTTTGCAGCCACCACACGGCACAAACAAAACAGCTCAGATATGCAAAATAGAAGTAGAGGCAATGATCAGAAATCCATACAAGTAACCCACAGCTCATATTAGAGACACCAAAACCAACAGACCCCAACGGAAACACCAACAGCGGAAAGCAAAAAGGACAGTTACTTTCCCACAAAATGGCCAAAAGGCTATCAAAAAAAAAAAAAAAAAAAAATAATAATAATATAAGCGACACAAACACCCAAAGACAAACATTACAAAAATTAACCGCGACAGAAGAACCGCCTTGGAACGGTCAGCGGTAACGAATTCCACTGGGGGGGGGGGGGGGGCACCAGACCATAATGGAAACCTAAACAAAGGAAGGCCTTAAGGACAGTTGCACAAAATGGCCAATGGCCATCCAAAATAAAAAGATTCAAGTGATACACACAGAAAGCAACAAACAAAAACACAAATAAACCGCGACAGAAGAACCGCCTTGGAACGGTCTATCGGGTTCCGACAGTCCTTGTTGCAGAAGAGATTTAAGTCCAGTTTTGAATTTTGAAATTAAATCAGAATGGCGTCTATAAAATTGTAAAAAGGCTTTGCGTAGTTTATGTTACCGATGACCCTGATTAAGAAGTTTAGCCGTTAACAATTTATTACAAGTGTTGAAGTCAGTTGCATAGCTACATACTCTGGCAAATCGAATTAATTGTGAAATATAAACGCCATAGGATGGCGCACGTGGAACATCACCATCCAAAAAAGGAAAGTTTTCAATCCCATAATCAAAATCATCGCGTTTATCATAATTTTTACAAGAAACAAACCCATCTACAATAGATAGCTGTAAATCCAAAAACGGAGCCTCGGTATCAGGAGAATTTGCTTTATTTAACTGAAGTTCTGGGGGGTAAATTTGACTGAACAAACCATCGAAACAGGCATTATCAACACCTAATAAATCATCCAAACATCTAGAAGTGGAGCCAAAAGCTTCAATGATTTCAGAACTGCCAGCAGCAGAAAGGAACATCATGAAGTCTCTCTCAAAATAAAACAAAAACAGATCAGCCACAAGTGGTGCGCAATTGGTACCCATCGGAATACCCACAGCTTGTCTAAATAACTTAGTACCAAATCCCATGCAAACACTGTCAAGCAGAAAGGCGAGAGCCCCACTCACCCCCCCCTCCCCCCGACACGACCATAAAGCACAGCCCCCACGCTCTCCAGAAGCGAAAAGCGCACCCCCACATCACACGCAAAACAGAGGGAGCCCTCCCCACGAAACGCCCACCCATCCAAATCAATAAGTTTCTCTCTTTTATAAGATTATGAGGACGTGTAGTGTAAAGGGTGGAAAAATCATAAGTAGACAGACTTGAAGCACGAAACGCCTGGATTTCAATTTATCCAAAACCTCATCAGAACTCCCACAGACCATAAGAGATCTCGACCTGATCTTTCGAATACTCTGCCGCAATATTTTATCACATGTCTCTACTTCTACGAAGTTACTAATTGGGAGAGTTCAGTTGTGGTACAAGAGCTTGAATTTGCAATAAACCGTGCTTTGTATGGTCTTTTATAAAGTTTAGGTATCCAATATAACGTAGGAAAAATAGAAGTAGAGATAATGATCAGGAATCGATACAATTAACAAAGCTCCCATCAGAGACATCAAAAGGAAAGAAACACAAGCACGAAGCAACAGACCCCAACGGAAACACTAACAGTGGAAAGCCAAAAGGACAGTTACTTTCCCACAAAATGGCCAAAAGGCTATCCAAAATAAAATAACAAACGTGACACAAACACCCAAAGACAAACCATAACAAAAATAAACCGCGACAGAAGAACCGCCTTGGAACGGTCAGCGGAAACGAATTCCACTGAGGGGCTTAAATCTATTTTATGTGGGCACAATCCTCGCCCTTACTTCCGTCGCGATTAAGACACATACTTCGTTCAGTGCACATTGAGGCCTCCTAACTCATCAGAGCAACATCTCCGTGAACACAAAAATCAAACAACCACAGGGATGAAGTAACGTAGAGGACTCGACAGCCAGAAACAACAGAAATGCTGGAGCAAAAGAAAACCAACAGTAGGGCTCCAATGGGCCCGAAAAGAGACAGAGAATCAGGTACCAACCAACATAAGCCTTTACGTTGGAACCGTCATAGAATCTGAGGCCTGACCCATCGGCGTGCAATTAAAGAGGGAAGCATAGTTGTCAACTACGATTGGGTTAACTACCATGCATGTAGTCTGTCGTATAATATGTATGTTGTACCCAATCTTTTTATATCGAAGAATGATTTTACAAAATTGGGTGCTTGAAGTCATTGCGGTTATAATTTTTTCTAAATTTATATACTAAGTCACCATAAAATTCGGGCTCCGATAGACCTTGTTGCAGAAGCGATTTAAGTCCAGTATTGAATTTTGAAATTAAATCAGAATGACGTTAATATTTTGAAAAGGCTTTGCGTAGTTTATAGTACCGATAACCCTGATTAAGAAGCTTAGCCGTTAACAGTTTATTACGAGTGTCGAAGTCAGTTACATGACTACACACTCTGGCAAATCGAATTAATTGTGAAATATAAACGCCATAGGATGGCGCACGTGGAACATCGCCATCCAAATAATGAAAGTTTACAATCTCAAAATCAAAATCATCGCGTTTATCATAAATTTTGCAAGAAACAAACCCATCCACAATAGATAGATGTAAATAAAAAAAACGGGGCCTCGGTATCAGAAGAGGTTGCTTTATTAAACTGAAGTTCTGTAGGGTAAATTTGACTGATCAAACCATCGAAATAGGTATTATCAATATTTAATAAATCATCCAAATATCTAGAAGTGGAGCTAAAAGCTTCAATGATTTCAGACTGGTTTTCAGCAGAAAGGGACATCATGAAGTCTCTCTTATAACAAAAGAACACACAGAAGCCTATATTGGCCTTCTGTTACACAGACAACAAACTTGGTGGCCGAACGACAAACATGGTCATCAACTAAAGCCCTCTCTACAGCTAAAGGCTGAAGTTCATAGGCCTTAGTACCACCAAGTACTTGCTGAAGAGTGTTAACATAGTGAAGCCGTCAAACAACGACCACATTGTTAGCGGCCTTATCAGCTGGAGCCTTAACAAACTTCCTGTGAAATTCTTGAATACCTAGTTTAAGGTGACGTAAAGACATCTTGGCTTTAGGAGGTAATAAGTTCGTATTTTGCAAATACAAAGAAATGCGTTTGTTCACTAATTTCAGAATGCTAAGTTTCCATTCTTGTCTGGCCCAGAATATATGTACACTTCATATTTTCAGTTCTTTGATGTATTCCTTACTTCCAAAGGATAACCCTTTTATAGAACATATTTCAGAGCTGCTTTATGCTCAACATACTCACGTTTACACCATCGATTACCAAAATCATTCAAGGCAGCAGCGTGTATTCCTTGCTTCCAAAGGATAACCCTTTTATAGAACATATTTCAGAGCTGCTTTATGCTCAACATACTCACGTTTACACCATCGATTACCAAAATCATTCAAGGCAGCAGCGATTTCATCTCTACATTTATTGAAATCCATTTTAGATGGAAATCGATATTTAGGTCCTTTATAAATTATAATATGTATCATAGAATCAGGAATAATTTTTAAATTGCCAGTAATGATATGTCCAGCAGGAGTATGGCAATACTCTGAATTTTTACAATCACATGTATCAGGAGTGTTAGTGTCAATATCAAGATCAGAAACAAGTATACTGAAATTAAAAATGATAGATCTAACAGGTTTATTGTATTTATAGCAAATTAGGTGTGTTTCAGTATTTTGAAAATAAGCCTGAATGGATGAAATAACTGAACTGTCCCGGAAGATACTAGGTAAATTTATAAAATCCAAACCCTTATTAATGAAGGATATTTTGATGTAATGACGTTTGTGATTAATTTTCGAATCGATGAAAGGACGAAGAGCATGCTGAGTATAACCTCTAGTTAAAAGAGTAGCGTCGTATAACTGATTAGAACTATCATAGAATTTATTCGCCTTGGTGTCCAGAATCCGTAATACAGAAACGGGTAATGAACTTAGAAAAGCAAGCATTGAGTGGCGTCTATGATTCAATAATATTATGGACTGTCATTTCTATTCAGTCTGCTATTGTTTCTTTCTAGTTTTACGCTTTCGACAGTCCAGAAGCGAGAAAATATCAAATATGTTCTATAAAAGGGTTATCCTTTCGAAGCAAAGAATACACCATAGAACTGAAAAATATGGAGTGTGCATGTTTTCTGGGCCAGACTAGCTAGTTTCGGCCAATTAGGCCTCATCGGTGACCCTCAAAAATTTAAAAAATTCCACAATGGAATGAATGATCCCAAAGGACAAGAAAATATAAATCACACTATGATGTAGGGCAGGGAGACTTTTTACGGCCGCCACAAAGTCGGGCATTTTCCATATATTACCCTCATGATAAATGATGTCATTAAAGCCCAATGGAAAAGTCCGCATGAAGGCCTCCTAACTCATCAAAGTCTTTGAAAGATTAGGGAGAAATATCTTTTGGTCTATGAAAATTCTAATGATTGAAATCCAGACGTTTTCGTGCTTCAAGTTTGTCTACTCATGATTTTTCCACCCTTTACACTACACTTTAAATAAGAACAATTTCACTTGACTTCGATAACCTTTGCGACAATGAGAAGCTTTCCTTCATTTTAGCAAACTCAATTATAGCTAAAGCAAGTGCCAAAACCTGTCATCTTATTTTAAACAGACGACGCTCGATTTTATACGGTTGAATTGTATATAACTGATTTTATAAATGATATCTGTATATAATACCCACGATAGTCTCTTATTATTCTTTTAAGAATAGCTTGGTGTATTTTATGTCTGTTGTGAATATATATATGTATGCTGGATATCGTACGTCAAGATGAGACTCAAATAAAATCTTACCTATAATCTAATAAAATAAAAAACTTAATGATTTAATTAAATGGACATTTCATAGGGAAGATGCCTTGTATCTTGCATGTATGTTAAAAATGCTTTTTTTCACTTCTAAAGAGCGTAAAATCATACTTTATTGTCCTGTCAGAAAGTGTGTGAAGCTCCCACCTTTCTACTAGACAGTATTTACATAAGATTCGGTACTAAGTTATTTAGACAAGTTGTGGGTATTCGGTTGGGTATAAATTGCACAGCCCTTGTGGCTGATTTTTTATTGTTTTGTTATGAAAGAGACTTCATAGCTGGTGTGTGGGAATGTGTGGCGGCGGTAAAACGTCTCCCTACATCATAGTGTAGATTATATTTTTTCTTGTCCTTTGGGATCATTGATTCCATTGTGGAATTTGTAAAATATCCGAGGGTCACTGATGAGGCCTATTTGGCCGAAACTAGCTAGTCTGGCCCAGAACACATGTACATTCCATACTTTTCAATTCTGTGATGTATTCCTTGCTTCCAAAGGATAACCCTTTTATAGAACATATTTAACTTCACTACAGCTAGTGTGTGGGAATGTGTGGCGGCGGTAAAACGTCTCCCTGCCCTACATCATAGTGTAGATTATATTTTCTTGTCCTTTGGGATCATTGATTCCATTGTGGAATTCGTAAAATATCCGAGGGTCACTGATGAGGCCTATTTGGCCGAAAGTAGCTAGTCTGGCCCAGAACACATGTACATTCCACACTTTTCAATTCTGTGATGTATTCCTTGCTTCCAAAGGATAACCCTTTTATAGAACATATTTAACTTCACTACAGCTGGTGTGTGGGAATGTGTGGCGGCGGTAAAACGTCTCCCTGCCCTACATCATAGTGTAGATTATATTTTCTTGTCCTTTGGGATCATTGATTCCATTCTGGAATTTGTAAAATATCCGAGGGTCACTGATGAGGCCTATTTGGCCGAAACTAGCTAGTCTGGCCCAGAACACATGTACATTCCATACTTTTCAATTCTGTGATGTATTCCTTGCTTCCAAAGGATAACCCTTTTATAGAACATATTCATGATGTCCCTTTCCGTTGAAAACCAATCTGAAATCATTGAAGTCTTTAGCTTGACTTCTAGATATGTGGATGGTTTATAAAATATTGACAATACCTGTAACGATGGTTTGATCAGTCAAATTATCCCCCCAAGAACTTCAGTTAAATAAAGCAAATTCGTCTGATACTGAGGACCCGTTTTTGGATTTACATTCAGCTATTGCATATTGATTTGTTTCCAGCAAAATTTATGATAAACGCGATGATTTTGATTTCGAGATTCTAAATTTTCTTTTCTTGGCTGGTGATGTTCTTCGTGCGGCATCCTACAGCGTTTATATTTCGCAATTAATTCGATATGCCAGAGCGTGTAGCCATGTAACTGACTTCAACACTCGTAATAAATTGTTAACGGCTAAACTTCTTAATCAGGGTTATCGGTACCAGAAACTACGCAAAGTCTTTTCAAAATTTTATAGACGCCATTCTGATTTCATTTCAAAATTCAATATTGGACTTAAATCTCTTCTGCAACAAGGTCTATCGGAACCCGAATTTTATAGTGACTTCGCTATAAATTTAGAAAAAAATATAATCGCAATGACTTCAGCACCCAATTTCGTAAAATCATTCTTCGATAAAAAAAGATTGGGTACAACATAAATGTTATATGACAGACTGCATGCAAGGTAGTTAACCCCATCATGGTTGACAACTTTGCTTCCCTCTTTAATTGCACGCCGGTTGGCCAGGCCTCAGATTCTATGACGGTTTCAACGTAAAGGCTTATGTTGGTTGGTACCAGAGCGATAAGTCATGTAACTGATTTCAACACTCGTAATAAGTTGTTAACTGCTAAACTTCTTAATCAGGGTTATCGGTTTCATAAACTACGCAAAGCGTTTTCATTTTTTTTTTTTCAAAATTCAATGTTAATCTTAAATCTCTTCTGCAACAAGACCTATCATAACCCGAATTTTATGGTGATATAAGTCCAGAAAAATATATAATTGCAATGACTTCAAAACCCAATTTCGTAAAATCATTCTTCGATATAAAAATATTGGATCCAACATAAATGTTATACGACAAACTGCATGCATGGTAGTTAACCCAATCACGGTTGATAACTTTGTGTCCCATATTAATTTCATGCATTAATTTCATGCCGGTGGGTCAGGCCTCAGATTATATGACTGTTCCAGCATAAAGGCTTAGAGAAAATTAGAGAGAACCTAATTTTATGTAATGTTGGTTGATACATGATGCTCTATCTCCGGTTGGGCCCATCGGAGTCCAACTGTTGGTTTTCTTTTGCTCCAGCATTTCAGTGGTTTCTTGCTGTCGAGTCCTCACCGTTGTTTAATCTCTGTTGTGGTTTGATTTTTGAATTCACGGAGATGTTGCACTGATGAGTGAGGAACGAGGCCTTCATGCTGACTGAACAAAGTATGTGTCTAAGTCACGGCGGAAGTAAGGGCGAGGACTTTGGTCAGTTAAAATCGATTTAAGCCCCCCGCCCCCCCACCCCACCCCCAATGGAGTTCGTTTCAGTGACGGCTCCAAGGTGATTCTTCTGCTGTCGTGTTTAATTTTGTTATGGCGTATCTTTGAGTGTGTGTATCGCTTATATTATTTTGCTTTAGATAGCCAATTGGCCATTTTGTGGGAAAGTAACTGTCCTTTTGACTTTCCACTAGTGATTTTTTTGGTTTTGGTTTTACGGCCCTTTCAAAATTATTTCACTCATATCGAGGCGATCGTTAATCAGATGGGCGAAACCCGGAGTACCTGGAGGAAAACCACCTGACCTTCCGTTGCAGAACTTGGCGTCTCACATGTGACCCGGGCGAGGCTCGAATTCACAGCAGTGAGAGACCTAATGTTTAAGAGTCAGCGCTCTTATCCACTAGGCCATGGAGGCCCGTTTTTAAGCTAGTGATGATTCCATGAGAGTCTAGATGGTTCATGTTTGTTTTTCTTTCTCTTGGTGTCTCTGATGGGAGCTGTGGGTTAATTATATCGATTCCTGATCATTGTCTTCACTTCTTTTTTAGATCCTCTAAACGGTTAACAAGTACTCGTGTGCGGTCCGTTTAAGCACTGCGTGGAAGCGTCATGCAGCCAAACAATTTCTTCAAGACCCGATGGTGATGGTGATAATGATGATGGGTTCGTGTTTAACGACGCGTCAACCCTCTTTGTGGGTCATAAGCGTCAAGCGGTTAAGGATCAAACGGTATGAAGAATTATGAGAATATTTAAAGTAAAAAGTCAGAATGAAAATGTATTAAAATCTGAAACAGTTAAATCTTACAAAAGAAAGTCCAATTTCGTTTAAGAATAAAATAATATTAGCAATGGCTACATCTTGAAACAATTGTTGCAAAGTGTCAGCTTTGAATTGTAAGTTACGTGACGGTGAAAAGTCAACAAAGTCAATGAAGATCTGTTGAAAAATGTAAGGCTGATCACAGCCTACACAGGTAGGCCGATCATCGCACTTTCAAATATAAGAATGAGTAACTCTAGTATGACCAATGGGCTGTCGCGTTAATACTACATCCTCTTTCCTTGAAAACAGTAGAGGACAGCATTTTGTTCCGACGCAAGGTTTAATGGCATGGAGTTTGTTATCTATTTCACGGTCTCATTCGCCTTGCCATTCCGACAAGATGTATCTGTTGATAAATAGTTTAGAATTATTAAAAGGAATCGTTAAAAATAGACGGATCAAGATTGAGCGATCCTTTGCTTTCTCGCAGCATACTCATTACCGACAATGCCAATATGGCTCGTAAGCCAACAAATCACGATTTGGTATGTTTTAGAAATTTCGTGATGTTCTTTCGATCAATTTTTGTATTTGAGGATTTTTGGATTAGGAGTTGTCTTAAGTCTTAAACACAGACAGTGAATCAGAAAATATTATTGCTTTTTGAATTGTTGAAGAAATGACAAATCAGAAACTGTTATCAGAAACAATGTCAGATGATTCATTATAGTGATCAATTGATAACTCTTCTTCGCATAAATTATGGGATAATTCCAAATTGGCTTTATTCACTTTCCATTTCTGATTACAGTCCGCATCTTGTCCGTTTACGCTCTCAGTTATAACAGGGAAGTGGTCACTTCCGCACTCATCATCATGGACATCCGCACTCATCATCATGGACAGTCCATTCATAGTCTAAGAAGTGGGATGGGTGACACAAAGAGAAAATCAAAAGAAGACAAATGACCTGTTGCAGGATGAAGATAGGTATAAGATTTATCATTCATCAAGAAAATATCGTTCTTTGCAATAAAATCTTCAATAAGCGCACCTCTGTTGTTGTTATATTTAAAACCGCATAGAATGTTGTGCCCATTGAAGTCACCAACTATAAGATATGGCGATGGAAGTTGATCCAGCAATGATTCAAGATATTCGGGCTCTAAAGAAAAAGAAGGTGGTATTTATAGAGAGCAAATTGTTGTTTCTTTATCCAGAGAAACCGATACTGCTACAGCTTGTAGTTCTGTTTTCAATTTGATCTCTCTTTGTGGTAAACCATCAGAATAGATGTAGTTATATGCATTGAAAACCCTGACATCAGTTTTGTCATCGGTTTTTATATAAAAGTTTCTTGCAAACAACAAAAAAAGCGATGGTTTTAATAAAGAAAGCATTAATAAGAGTTCATTATAATTTGATATAAGACCTCGGCAATTCCGTTGTATCATATTGTGTTTTGGATCATATTGTGTTTTGGATCCATTTTATTGATAGATGTTTATATGACTAGAAACTAATGTGTCGTTATCGACGAAATTACCTACTTTACTTTAAAGTAGGCGTCCTAATTATTCTGCTACCCTTGCGAGGACTGGTTGATCATAGTCAACCATTAAGTCGTCATAGTCGTTGTCAAGAGGTACTTGCGAATAATGTACTTGAATAGGACCTTCCGATCCCTTACTGGTTCGAACTGAGTAGAATTTTTCTTTTACATGCGGCCTCGGTATCTGTTCGGTCGCTGTCGACCGATCCGGGGCCACCTGGATTGCACCATTTGACAAACTGGTTGAACTTTGTGGTGCTAGAGTAGATTTACTACATGCTTCAGGTTTGTTCAGTTCGGCAATGTACGATTTATCAGTCCGTGTTGCACTGTTTGTGACTTTTACCCAGCACCTTTTGTGATGCTGAAGAAACGGGTGGTTGGTGTTGTGTATCGCTCTTCAACAGTTTTCCGCGCTTCCGGAAAGGTTATCGACTTTTGGTGCTTGTAAATAGAGTATTTCTTTTTGAAAAACTATTTACATGGTGGCCTAGAAACTTGACAGGCTGATAGGGAACGACTAGTACATGACCTGTTTTGTTTGTTTGTTTGACTTTGGGTTTAACGACCCTGTCAGCAGTGTATATGTCATTTTCGAGACGTTGCTTCCAATTTTGTAAAGTAGAAATAAAACAAAGATCAGCAATCGATACAATTAACTTATTCCACCCATCAAAGATACCAAAGGGAAAGAAACACAAACATTAAGCGACCAGACCATAATGGAAACCTAAACAAAGGAAAGCCATAAGGACAGTTACTTTCCCACAAAATGGCCATAAGGCCATCCAAAATAAAAAGTAACAAGTGATACACACAGTAAGTAACAAACAACAACATAAATAAATCGCCACAGAAGAACCGCCCTTGAACGGTCAGTGGAAAGATTGCCACTGGGGGCCTAAATCGATTTTACGTGGCCCCAATCCTAGCCCTTACTTCCGTCGCGATGTAGACAAATAATTTGCTCAGTCCGCATGAAGGCCTCCTAACTCATCAGTGCAACATCTCCGTGAACACAAATAATCAAAGAACCACAGAGGTGAGATAACGGTGAGGACTCGACAGCAAGACACCACTGAAATGCTGGAGCAAAAGAAAACCAACAGTTAGACTCCGATGGGCCCGACCAGAGACAGAGCATCAGGCACCAACCAACATTACCTTGAATTAGATCTCTCTAATTCTCAATAAGCCTTTACGGTGGAACCGTCATAGAATCTGAGGCCTGACCCACCGGCGTGCAATTAAAGAGGGAAGCAAAGTTGCCAACCGCGATTTGGTTAACTACCATGCATGCAGTCTGTCGTATAACATCCATGTTGTACCCAATCTTTTTATATCGAAGAATGATTTTACGAAATTGGGTGCTGAAGTCATTGCGGTTATATATTTTTCTGACTTTATATTCTAAGTCACCATAAAATTCGGGTTCCGATAGACCTAGTTGCAGAAGAGATTTAAGTCCAATATTGAATTTTGAAATTAAATAAGAATGGCGTCTATAAAATTTTGAAAAGGCTTTGCGTAGTTTATGGTACCGATAACCCTGATAAAGAAGTTTAGCCGCTAATAATTTATTACGAGTTTTGAAGTCAGATACATGACTACAAATTCTAGCAAATCGAATTCATTGCGAAAAATAAACGTCATAGCTTATAGGATGGCGCACGAGGAACATCACCATCCAAAAAAGGAAAATTTACAATCTCAAAATCAAAGTCATCGCGTTTATCATAAATTTTGCACGAAACAAACCCATCTACAATAGATAGATGTAAATCCAAAAACGGGGCCTCGGTATCAGAAGAATTTGCTTTGTTTAACTGAAGTTCTGGGGGGTAAATCTGACTTATCAAACCATCGAAATAGGTATTATCAATATTTAATAAATCACATCTAAATATCTAGAAGTGGAGCTAAAAGCTTCACTAATTTCAGATTGGTTATCAATGGAAAGCGACAACATGAAGTCTCTTTCATAACAATACAAGAACAGATCAGCCACAAGAGGTGCGCAATTCGTACCCATCGGAATGCCCACAAATTGTCTAAATAACTTAGTACCGAATCTAATATAAATATGGTCAAGTAGAAAGGTGAGGGCATCACACACTTTCTGACATGACCAAAGCGTATAACTCTTGTGAAAAATGCATTTCTGACATTACATGCAAGATAGAGAGAATCTTCTCTATGAAAAGCCATTCAGTTAAATCATTAAGCTTTTCTTTTATAAGATCATGAGGAAGTGTAGTGTAAAGATTGGAAAAATCGAAGCAGTTCGAAAATTTTCACATTTTTCGCCTCGGCGAGGCTATACTAAATGGAATGTTATATTTCGCAAGTTCATTGGTTAGATCTCATTGATATCTATCAGTATGCCAAAAATTGTTTAAATATTCCAAACGGTTAAGTCACTATCACCAATTTTCACAAACGGGTTACTGACGGACAGACAGACTGACAGAATGACACGGTGATTTTAGGGCACTCTTAGAAAATCAACCGACTTCATTCGGTCGCTTTTTCTGCGGGTCGTGCAATTTTCGTCTAAAATTTTAGATGTTTAGGTGGTAAAGTTTACAATGTATCTGTATAGGTGTGTTTTCATAATGGTCTTTATGAAATAGCCGCAGTCTATAGTCTCCCTCCCTCGCTGGAGTTGTTGTTTCCATGCTTAAATCTGTTTAAATACATTTGTTTTCATTTTATCTTATTCAGTCATCATTACGAAAACACGCCTGTACAATTACATAGTATACTTTTCCGCCTAAAAACGAAAAGTTTTAGATAAAAATTGTGATGTTTTTCTTATTTTTGCTCAAAATATAGATTGTGGGTACGCGTTTTAACTGCCTTCAGAGTCGGTTATAACGCATACCCACAATCTATATTTCAGAGCAGAAATAAGATTCACCCCTGTAAACCCCAGTTTTACTATTTACAAATGGGGTTCAAGGGGGTCATAATTATATGGGCGTGTTTTCGTGATGTTTTCCAAAATTGCAGTTTTTCACATTTACAATGGCCAGAAAAGTATTCATAGTTTGGAAGTCATGTTATGTTACTGTTATATACATGCTCAGATTTAGTCAAAAAGTAACGCTATCCCAAATTAATAGTAGGTTTACTAAATCCTAATTTCTTATACCTGCTGGGGGAAATTTTATGAGGGTAATTTATCTTGTTTTAAACAGTGAGCTGCTAATGGTTGTAACATTAGTGTACTGTTATGTAAATGGGCAATGGCCAGATTCCTTACATACCCACTGAGCAGACTTGATAAGTCTGATGAGATAGCCGAAGAGAAATTTTGTTTAAGAGGAACTTAGGAATGACACAGCTACTCACGGTATATGAACTAAAGATACCTTATAAAACTCAAACCTCATCGGACTTTATTGAAAGATTCCTGATCTTTGCTTTACTTCTACCTTTTATAAGTCAAGATAGTATGTTGTCCGCGCAAAATATTAAGTTGTGCGAACAAGATAATATCTTGTGCGAACAAGATATTATGTTGTCTGTACAAGATATATGTTGTGCAAACAAGACAATAAGTTGTGCCAACAAGATAATATGTTGTGCGCACAAGATAATATTATTGACGTCGTGATTTGTATAGGTACATGGAGCTGTAAGTCTGCGACGACTCTCCCCAGATCGACATCGGCCGTTTCCGTGAAATTATGAGCATTGTTCCCAATTTTTCGGGAGACTTTAAAAATACATGTTGATGGTTTAATTGATATCACCACTAGTGCATGATGTACAAACACGTATCAACCCTGAACACGCCGAGAAAAACTATATCTGAAAATGTCGTCTGCTTTTGTCGCCTGCTGAATTTTCAGGCAATTTTTTTAAAAAATATTTTTGCATACAGGCAAACAGTATGGGTCCAGATCAGACTGCTCCTAGAAGAGCAGTCTGATCTGGGTATCCATTGTTTGCAGAAATGACTTTTAAAGTAACCGGCAGACGACAAAATAAGCGGCGATTGTCGTGATTGGCATCTTATGGGTTAATATTTCAATACCGATCAAAACACCACTTCGAATATACTATCTCCACCGTCATGTTAAAAAGTCCCTGTAATGAACACCCACGCTAACCCCAACTTTGTAAAGACAAATCAGGGGTTTACAGGAGTAAACTTTTTTCCTGTTTCGACCTCAAGTCATTCATAGGTTGTGGGTACTAGTAAGAACCGCCTCAACGAGATGGTTCTACCGAGCTCCTACGTCCTCTGTAAGAAAGCAACAACAACAACACCAAAAAAAAAAAAAAAAAAAAAAAAGACCACAATAACAAACTTTCAGCAGAAAAATGCTGTTGATATGAAAAAATCATTCGGTCACTGGGAAATGCTATCGTTGTTCATCGAGTTAAAAGAACTAAAAGAATCTTTCATGGATATGAGATCCGTTGCGAGGATCACAGTTCGGAACTGTACACATGTAGTCTCGAGACGGGTTGTGTAGAGTTAAAAAGGTTTTCATCAGTCTTTCTTGTCTATTCATCTTTCTTTCTTCATTGCGAATAGGTAGTAGTATCTAAACTTTACATGGCTAGAAATATCACCTCCCACTGACGCTTCACAGTCAAACTTCTACCCAATGGAACAAAAAATAGATCTTGAGACACAAGATCTATTGAGTTGCACTTAAAAAGTTTGCTACTGTAAAGCCTCAATATATTTGCAAAAGCGCTTGACAGTCAAGTTTGTACTTGATAAGAAATAAAACCTTGAGATACAAGATTTTATTTCAAATAGAAGCTAATATAGCCATACTATATGAAGTTACTATATAAACATGGCACTATGAAGATACAATACCAACGTAATGTCATCTTGTGGTGCCCCCTAAACCCCTTTGAAAATGTATTCAAAAACCCTTGAACTACAAAAACCAGTTTCACACATGACGATATAATCCCTCGAAAAATGAAAATTTATACCGCCTTTCATAGAAGCCCTGTAATCCCTCAAAATGAAAATTTAAACCGCCTTTCATAGAAGTCGCCATAATCCTTCAAAAATGAAAACTTTCGGCGCCTCATTTAAAAAACCTAACTCCGACTCTATAGGTATCCATTACCCTATAGTCCGGCCCTCGCCCATAGGGGCTTGAAGAAATATATGGACTGCATGATGCTTCCACGCAGAGCTGAATCCGACCCGCACACGAGTACTAGTAAACCGCTTAGAGGATCTAAGCCTGTCCCGGAACTGCTGTGCGAGGCGGACCGTCCATGCTTATAAACACTATTGGTTTCATTGGGCGACAGGGCTTGAGATGTCTTTTCATCTCAATGTCGGGTAAAAGTCCCACAAAATTGGAAGCAACGTCTCCAAAATGACCTTTACAGTGTTGACGGGGACGTTAAACCTCAAATCAAACAAACAAAATTACCCTATAGTCTAGTCAAGTTTAGATAAAGCGGTGTTTGTATAGCGCCTCAACACATAAAAGGCGTCACCCAAAAAGGCGCTATCAAAAGGCGATATACCACCACACTATACTACGTCTTGCTGTGCCTCTATGGAGCAAGTCCGTGGGACCATGGAGACGTAAAATACCAGAACATTACTACTACTACTACTACTACTACTACACCCTATACTACTAATGCTGTCTTTCGCATAACATCTGTGTTATACCCAGTCTGTGTACTTGGGAATAATATTTTGGTTAACACTATAGATGCTGGTAATCAATCATCACGATAACACACCCATGTGACATAGTACAATCTTTCATATCTCCTAAATGGCTGATTTTCCGATGATAACTTGTGATATGTTTCTTATTTTCACCAATAACATAGGTTGTCGGTGCTCGTTAGAACCGCCTCATTGAGGCGGTTCTAACGAGTACCCACAACCTATTTCTTGGAGCCGAAATAAGCAAAATAATGTATACCCCTGTAAACCCAAGTTTACTCTGTATAAAGTGGGGTTTAGAGGGGTGTTCATTTAACGCACTTGTTCAGGTGATGATTGTTTTGAAGACTGCACGCTGTATGAACAATCTGAAACACGTAAGATCCAGTTCATTACGGCCAAGAACCCACAATCTATGTTAGAAGCAGAAGTGAGAAAATTACATCACAACTTATCGCCAGAAAATAAAAAAAAAAAAAAAAAAAAAAACAGTTTTTGAGCTATCAAAGAATACAATGGATATTTGCATATAATAACATATAAATATTATCAAACAATTCAGGAATGGAAGTACAAAGTTCAAAGATCAAATACTTTATGGATATTTGCATATAATAACATATAAATATTATTAAACAATTCAGGAATGGAAGTACAAAGTTCAAAGATCAAATACTTTCATAAACACATTTAAAGTATAAATATGGACAGTGTACTGACCTTTATAATAATCTTTCGTTCGTAAGAATGGGAAAATGACAGCCTTATCGTTTTAAGAAAAGTCCACTGTACAAAAAAGTTGTAATAGGAGAACAACAGTGGCCAATGACATAGTTTTTTCGTTATGTCGAAATGGTACCTTGTGCAGCAATATTTGATATCAATTGCGTTTTATAAATTTAATACACAAGGTCGCGAGAGATTTGCTTACTGTGACAAATCATCCAATGATTAAGGTAAACTGTCTGGACAAACACGCATGAACGCAAGCAGAGAGAGAGAGAGAGAGAGAGAGAGAGAGAGAGAGAGAGAGAGAGAGAGAGAGAGAGAGGTAAAAACCTATTAGGTTGGAGCTTCAGAGGTTAAGGCAAAACGACACATATTTGTAGATCATGTGCACCTACTCATTAGGAAAATATGTCCGTAAGAAATAATGGCGACCAACATGGTGTCAGAAAATGATAAATATTAGGTAAAAATGATCAGATGAGAACATATTTATTATTACTGCTTTCAACATAGAATGTGGGTACTCTTTAGAACCGCCTCAATGAGGCGGATCTTACGAGTACCCACAATCTATGTTTTTGAGCAAAAACAAGGCAGATAATGTATACCCCCGTAAACCCAACTTTTCTCTATATATAAAGTGGGGTTAAGGGGGTCTTCGTTTCACGGTCTTGTTATCGTGAGAGCTACCGTGCAATAATGTGATGGTTTCAAGTAATGCAGCCATGCAAATGACATATAAGATCCATGTGGATTATATTTCAGCTTACGTGCGGAAGTGAATGTGCAAGGAAGATGACACGGATAACCTAGATTTGTCCTTGTTTTACCCGTTAACCTATATATTTCACCCAGGTAAACCGGATATCGGGATCTCGGAGGTTGCTGGATTTTGGAGGTAAACAAATGTTTACATTCAGCACCAGGGCAATATGAAATTATCCATTCTTTGCTTGCTTATGTCTATAATAATGAATATTTTAAAGCCAAAACACACACACACACACACACACACACACACACACACACACACACACACACACACACACACACACACACACACACACACACACACACACACACACACACACACACACACACACACACACACACAATCGTTTTAAGCAACTTTCTGAGGGTTAAAACGTCATTTGAACCACGGTAGTCTATTTTTCATCTCTTCTTTTACTGTTTCGACGGATATCAGTCCGATCATGGTAAATAAAATGTTGGGTGATTAATGCACAACGACGTACGCATCTTTCTTTGACTACCTTAATGGTTGTTTCAGTATAGTAACGAAAATTAACGCCTCTTGATGAAATTTAAAGCATGTACTACCAACAGTTTGGATAACAGATATTCGGAGGTTTTGTACACATGGTGCAGTGGATTTCGGAGGGACAGTTGCTGGATTTTAAAGGCAATAAAAGTTCATTCGATGAATTTTGTCTCATAAAATCAATATAAATCAAACCTGCTAGCACAATATTGTGCTGGTGTAAGTGTCTCTTTTTATAGGAATTATATAATAATTTTGTAATAGCAATTATATATAGGCCACGTAAAATCGATTTAAGCCAGCCGGTGGAATTTGTTTCCGCTGACGGTTCCAAGGCGGTTCTTCTGTCGCGGTTTATTTTTGTAATGGTTTGTCTTTGGGTGTTTTTGTCGCTTATATTATTTTATTTTGGATAGCCTTTTGGCCATTTCGTGGGAAAGTAACTGTCCTTTTGGCTTTCCACTGTTGGTGTTTCCGTTGGGGTCTGTTGCTTCGTGTTTGTGTTTCTTTCCCTTTGGTGTCTCTGAATGGAGCTGTGGGTTAATTGTATCGATTCCTGATCATTGCCTCTACTTCTATTTTGATAGGTTTGAAGGGGAGTTTAGTAAGAGCCCCAGTTCCATTGCGTTCAAGATCTATATGCACTATAACAACTTTTCTCAAAAAATGAAGTTCTGTACTGTATGTGAAACATTGTGATATTTCTCTTACTACGTTTCTGTTTAAATGTTGAATGTTTGTTTGTTTGTTTGATTTGAGGTTTAACGTCCCCGTCAACACTGTAAAGGTCATTTTGGAGACGTTGCTACCAATTTTGTGGCCAAGGCGGTGATGTGTGCCATCAACCTATGCTTCAGAACAGAAAAAAGAATCAGAGCGTTACCACTGAAAATCAGACTATCGAAGGAAAGGGGTCCTTTTGAAAGAAACGGTAAAAACTGAATCAAAAACTGTAAAAACCCAACCCATCTTTTCACATTTATCTAATAACATTAATACAACTGACAGTATACAAAATAACGTATATGATTATTGTACATTATTTATTTTAGCCTTTATCTCATCACGTGAACACGTCCATGAATGAAGACCCCCCTATACTCCACTTTATATAGAGAAAACTGGGGTTTACAGGGGTATACATTATTTTTCTTATTTTTGCTCAAAGACATAGGTTGTGGGTACTCGTTAGAACCGCCTCAATGAGGCGGTTCTATCGAGCACCTACAATCTATGTTTGCAGTATTTGTAAGAAAAATATTACGGATTTTTATCAGAAAAGTAGCCGTTTTGGAGATGTGAAAAATGCACTATGTCGCACGGGTGTGTTATCGTAATGTATATACAGTAAAAATCCTTTATTATGACCGCATTTGGGACTGGTCAAAAGTAGTCTTTAAAACTACATAGTTTATTCAAAACTGGTCTTTACATACAACATAAATGTTATACGACACACTGCATGCATGGTGGTTAACCCAATCACGGTTGACAACTTTGCTTCCCTCTTTAATTGCACGCCGGTGGGTCAGGCCTCAGATTCTATGACGGTTCCAGCGTAAAGACTTATTGAGAATTAGAAAGATCTAATTCAAGGTAATGTTGGTTGGTGCCTGATGCTCTGTCTCTGGTCGGGCCCATCGGAGTCTTAACTGTTTGTTTTCTTTTGCTCCAGCATTTCAGTGGTTTCTTGCTGTCCAGTCCTTACCGTTGTTTCATCTCTGTGGTTGTTTGATTATTTGTGTTCACGGAGATGTTGCACTGATGAGTTAGGAGGCCTTCACGTGGACTGAACAAATTATTTGTTTAAATAGCGACGGAAGTAAAGGCGGGGATTGTGGCCACGTAAAATCGATTTAAGCCCCCAGTGGAATTCGTTTCCGCTGACCGTTCCAAGGCGATTCTTCTATCGCGGTTTATTTTTATTATGGTTTGTCTTTGGGTGTTTGTGTCGATTACATTATTTTATTTTGGATAGCCTTTTGGCCATTTTGTGGGAAAGTAACTGTCCTTTTTCCTTTTCGCTAGTGATGTTTCCATTTGAGTCTAGTTGTTTCAGGCTTGTGTTTCTTTCCCTTGGTGTCTCTGATGGGAGCTGTGGGTTGATTATATCGATTCTTGATCATTTCCTCCACTTCTATTTTAAGACCACTTTGAAGAGTCCCAAAGGTGGTCCGTGACTAGAAGACACTGTGGGTAGAAAATACAAAGGAATATTAAGTGTGACGGGCCTCCGTGGCCTAGTGGATAAGAGCGCTGACTCTTAGTCATTAGGTCTCCCATCGCCGTAGGTTCGAGCCTCGCTCGGGCCACGTGTGAGACGCCAAGTTCTGCAACGGAAGGTCAGGTGGTTTTTCTCAGGGAACTCCGGTTTTCGCCCACCTCTGATTAACGATCGGCTCGATATGAGTGAAATAATCTTGAAAGGGCCGTAAAACCCAAAACCAAAAAAGATTAAGTGTACCCTTAAAAATACGCTTTTAAAAGCAGAATTAGTCTCAACTTTAGGTGGTCTTGATATCGGAATTTCACTGTATATGCCATGTATTGGATTACACCTCATAAAGGTTGCAAAACCATTCACAACTGACCAATGTCCCAAGGTGTAGTCTTTTCTTAATGAACATGAACATTCTTGCGGTTTGTTCGTATCAAAACAGACCTAACGGGCCTCCGTGGCCAAGTAGATAAGACCTTTGTCTCTTCACCATTATCCCCACGCTTTTCGAATAAAAAGTGGGGAAATTGTAATGGTCTTCGTCGTCCGTACGTACGTCCGTACGTACGTCCGTCTTGCCGGATAACTCCTCATAGACGGTTATAGACAGAAACTTGAAACTTTGGGAACTGATAGATCTTTGGTCTCGGGAGTGCATGACACCTTCGGAATTTTGATCACAGCCCTACGGGTGGGCCGAGGGGGTTGGGCCCGCGGGGGTCAAAAATCAAAATTTCCAGAACATGGTCGTGTAATATATCAAAGCGAACCGCATGATGAGAAGAAAACATTACAACCAAAATTTGACCCCTGGGGTCAATTTTGCGGTCACCACAGGTCAAAAACTGATTTTGACCCCTTTACCTTCATACATTACTGTTACCGGATAACTCCTCCTAGACCGTTTTAGATAGAAACATGAAACTTTGGGAACTGATAAAACTTTGGTCTGGGGAGTGCATAACACTTTCGGAATTTTGATCCTACCCCTGGGAGTGGGGCCAGGGGTGGGGCACCTTGGGGATAAAAAATCAAAGTTTTCAGAACATGGTCGTGTAGCATATTAAATCGAGCGGCATGATGAGTAAAATACATCACAATCAAAATTTTACCCCTCGGGTCAAACACCCCTAGGGGATGGCCCAGGGGGTGGGGCCCGCGGGGAAGCGTGGGGATATGCGATGGCTTGCAGTCGACTGCGCGATTCTAGTTAAGTCTCTTGCTGCTGTTGGTTGGAGCCTCGCTCGAGTCACGTTTGAGACGCAATGTTGTGCAGCGTAAGGTCGAGCGGGTTTCTCCGTGTACTTTAGTTTTCGGCCACCTCTGATTATCGGCACTAAGCGATGTCGGACACTACAAACGGATGCGTGTTCTCATGAGATCACAGCAGAGTCATGTCTACGTGGCTACAACCAAATACACTATATGTAGATACACGAGTCGGCAATGCGTATCAATATCGATTCAATATCAAAACAATTCCTGTAGAATGCATGCATGTTTTCGTAAGGGTCAAAATGAATCAACATCAATGCCATACTACAGTAAATGATGAATGTATGCATGTTTTCAAAATGTAATTAACGAGTAGCAAAAAGAAGTGGAGGCAATGATCAAGAATCGGTACAATTGACCCACATCTCCCATCAGAGACACCAAAGGGAAAGAATCACAAACATGAAATAACTAGATCCTAATGGAAACATAAATAGCGGAAAGTCAAAGGGACAGTTAGTTCCCACAAAATGGTCGATTGGTCATCCAAAACAAAAATATATAAGCGATACACACATTCAAAGACGACCCATAACAAAAATAAACTGCGACAAAAGAACCGCCGTCGAACGGTAAATGAAAATTATCTCACTGGGAGCTCAAATCGATTTTACGTGGCCACAATCCTCGCCCTGACTTCCCTCGCGATTTAGACAAATTATCTGTTTAGTTTGCATAAAGGCTTTCTTACTCATCAGTACACAACTCCGAGAACACAAAAGTCAAACAACCACAGAGATGAAACAACGGTTGGGACTCGACAGCAAGCAATAACTGAAATGCTGAGCAAAAGACCAAAGTTTTGACTCCGATGGGACCGACCAGAGACAGAGCATCAGGTACAACCAACATTACATAACATTAAGTTTTAATTCTTAGTGAGCCTTTAAGCTGGAACCTTCATAGAATCTAGGGCCTGCCACACCGGCGGGCATTTACAGGGGGAAGCAAAGCTATCAACCGTGATTGGGATAACTACCATGCACACTGCCTGTCGTATAACATTTATGTTGAACCAATTTTTTATATTGGAGAATTATTTTTCGAATTCGGCTACTGAAGTCATCGCAAGTATATATTTTGTCTAAATTAGTATACAAAGTCACCATAAAATTCGGATTCCGATAGACCTTGTTGCAAAAGAGATTTAAGTCGAACATTTAATGTTGAAACTAAATCGGAATGACGAATGACGAATAAAACTTAGAAAAGACTTTGCGTAGTTTATGATACTGATAACCCTGATTAAGAAGTTTAGCAATTGACAATTTATTACGAGTGTTGATGTTAGTTACATGACTAGACACTCTGGCATATCGAATTAATTGCGAAATATAAACGCCATAGGATGCCGCAGAAGGAACATCGCCATTAAAGAAAGGAACATTTACAGTCCCAAAATCAAAATCATTGCGTTCATCATAATTTTGCAGTAAACAAATCCATAAGCAATCAATATATGTAAATTTAAAAACAGGGCCTCGGTAAGAATTTGCTTTATAAAACTGAAGCTCGGCCTGGTGGTGGTGGTGGTGGGGGGGGGGGGTGGAAAATTTGACTGACCAATCCATATTAGGTTTTGTCAATACTAAAGAAACTATCCAAATATCAAGAAGTAGACCAAAAGGCTTCAATGATTTCATATTGGTTTTCAACCGAAAGGGGCATCATGAAATCTCTTGCATAAGAAAATAAGAACCAATGAGCCACAAGGGGTGCGAAATTCGTTCCCATCGGAATACCAACAATTTGTCTAAATAACTTAGTAACCAAATCTTATGTATACACTGTCAAGTAGAAATGTGAGAGATTCACACACTTTATTACTTGACCATATTGTATACTTTTTATGCTCTTCAGAAGTGAAAAAGGCGTTACTTACATTACATGCAAGATAAAGGGAATCTTAATTTCTCCCTGATAACTCAAAGACTTTGCCGCAATATTTAATCACATGTTTTTGATGGCAGTAAGACATGACACGTGGTAAGTTCATTGATTGTACAAGAGCTTAAATTTAAAAAAAAACCGTGATTTGTATGGTCTTTTAGTATGAAGTTTAGGTAACCAATATAACGTAGGAAGCTTGGCTTGGCCTTCTGTTACACTAAATGTCTAATGTGGTCATCAATTACTGCCCTCTCCACAACCGAAGGCTGTAGTACATAAGCCTTTGTTTCACCAAGCTCTTGCTGAAGGCTATTAGCATAGTGGAGCCGTCATACGACGACATTGTTTGATTGAAATCAATTTTAGAAATAGTTTCAGAATGCTAAGTTTCCATTCTTTAAGGGCTTTATGATCAATAACAATACCAGGCTGAAGTGAATGTCCATAATATTAATAAAGCGTAGATGCCACTCAGTCCTTGCATTTCTAAGTTGATTACTCATTTCAGTTTTACGTATTCTTCACACCGAGGCAAATAAATTCTAACATAGTTCTAGTCAGTTGTACGATGCTTCTCTTTTAACTAGATGTTATACTCAGCATGCTCTGCGTCCTTTCATCGATTCTGAAATTAACACAAATGACATTACATCAAAATAACCTTCATTAATAAGGGTTTGTATTTTATAGATTTACCTAGTATCTTCCGGGACAGTTCGGTGATTTCATCAATTCCTGATTATTTTCAAAACACTGAAACAACCATAATTTGCTATAAATACAATAAACCTGTTAGATTTATCATTTTTAATTTCAATAAACTTGTTTCTGATCTTGATATGGACACTAACACACATGATACTTGATATTGTAAAAACTCAGTTTATTGCTACTCTGCTGTTGGTAATATTATTACTAGCAATTTAACAATTATTCCTGATTCTAGGATACAAAATATATTTTCTAAAGGACCGAAATATCGATTTCCTTGTAAAATTTATTTATAACTGTAGAGAAGAAATCGCTGCTGCCTTGAATGTATTTGGCAATCGGTGATGTAATCGAGAGCATGCTGATCATGAAGCCCTTAAAGGATGGAAACGTAGCATTCTGAAACTACTGAACAAATGCATTTCTTTTCTTCTCTCAAAATACGAACTTATTACCCCTAAACCTAAGACGCCTGCATGTAGCCTTAAACTAGGTTGTCAAGGATTTCATAAGAGGTTTGGTTTGGCCCCAGCGGACAAGACCGCTAACGATGTCGTCATTGTTTGACGGCTCCACTATGTACTAAGGCCTATGAACTGCAGCCTTCGGCTCTTAGGAGGGCCGCAGTTGATGACCACGTTTATCATTCAGCCACCAAGTTTGCTTTATATGTTAGAGAAGGCCACGACAAGGTTTATTTTGTTATGGCTTGTCTCTGAGTGTGTGTACCGCTTATATTATTTTGTTTTGGATAGACAATTGGCCATTTTGTGGGAAAGTAACTATCATTTTGCCCTTCGGCTGTTGATGTGTCCATTGGGGTCTGGTCGTTTCATGTTTGTGTTTCTTTCCGTTTGGTGTCTCTGGTGGGAGCTGTGGGTTAATTGTATCGATTTCTTATCATTGCCTTCACTTCTATTTCCTACGTTATATTGGCTACCTTTATTTCATAAAAGACCATACAAAGCACGGGTTATTGCAAATTCATGCTCTTGTACCACTTTATTAACTGTATGTTTTACTGCCATCACTAACCAGTGATTAAATATTGCAACAAAAGCGTTGAAAGATCAGGGAGAAATCTGTTTTGGTCTATAAAAATTCTAAAGAAGTTTTGAATAAAATGAAATCCAGACGTTTTCGTTTTCGTCTTCCTCATAATCTTATAAAAGAAAAGCTTAATGATTTAATTGAATGGGCTTTTCACAGAGAAGGTTCTCTCTATCTTGCATGTAATGTCAGAAATGCATTTTTTCACTTCTAAAGAGCATAAGAATTATACACTTTGGTCATGTCAGAAAGTGTGTGATGCCCTCACCTTTCTACTTGACAATATTTATATTAGATTCGGTACAAAGTTATTTAGACAAATTTTGGGTATTCCGATGGGTACTAATTGCGCACCTCTTGTGGCTGATCTGTTCTTGTATTGTTATGAAAGAGACTTCATTTTGTCGCTTTCCATTAATAACCAATCTGAAATTATTGAAGCTTTTAGCTCTACTTCTAGATATTTAGATGAGTTATTAAATATTGATAATACCTATTTTGATGGTTTGATCAGTCAGATTTACCTCCTAGAACATCAGTTAAATAAAGCAAATTCTTCTGATACCGAGGCCCCGTTTTTGGATTTACATCTATCTATTGTAGATGGATTTGTTCCGTGCAAAATTTATGATAAACGCGATGACTTTGATTTTGAGATTGTAAATTTTCCTTTTTTGGATGGTGATGTTCCTCGGGCGCCATCCTATGGCGTTTATATTTCGCAATTAGTTCGATTTGCTAGAGTGTGTAGTCATGTAACTGACTTCAACACTCGTAATAAATTATTAACGGCTAGGCTCCTTAATCAGGGTTATCGGTACCATAAACTACGCAAAGCCTTTTCAAAATTTTATAGACGCCATTCTGATTAAATTTCAAAATTCAATATTGGACTTAAATCTCTTCTGCAGCAAGGTCTATCGGAACCCGAATTTTACGGTGACTTAGTATATAAATTCAGAAAAATATATAACCGCAATGACTTCAGCACCCAATTTCGTAAAATCATTCTTCGATATAAAAAGATTGGGTACAACATGGATATTATACGACAGACTGCATGCATGGTAGTTAACCCAATCACGGTTGGCAACTTTGCTTCCCTCTTTAATTGCACGCCGGTTGGTCAGGCCTCAGATTCTATGACGGCTCCAACGTAAAAGCTTATTTAGAATTAGAGAGATAATGTTGGTTGGTGCCTGATGCTCTGTCTCTGGTCGGGCTCATCGGAGTCTAACTGTTGGTTTTCTTTTGCTCCAGCATTTCAGTGGTTTCTTGCTGTCGAGTCCTCACCGTTGTCTCACCTCTGTGGTTCTTTGATTTTTGTGTTCACGGAGATGTTGCACTGATGAGTTAGGAGGCCTTCATGCGGACTGAACAAATTATTTGTCTAAATCGCGATGGAAGTAAGGGCGAGGATTGTGGCCACGTAAAATCGATTTAAGCCCCCCCCCCCCCCAGTGGAAATCTTCCACTGACCGTTCCAAGGCGGCTCTTCTGTGGCGATTTATTTATGTTGTTGTTTGTTACTTACTGTGTGTATCACTTGTGTCTTTTAATTTTGGATGGCCATATGGCCATTTTGTGGGAAAGTAACTGTCCTTATGGCCTTCCTTTGTTTAGGTTTCCATTATGGTCTGGTCGCTTAATGTTTGTATTTCTTTCCCTTTGGTGTCTTTTATGGGTGGAGTAAGTTAATTGTATCAATTCCTGATCTTTGTTTTACTTCTACTTTTCAAAACAGAAGTGATGACAATGATCAGGAATCGATACAATTAACCCATAGCTCCCATCAGAGACACCAAAGGGAAAGAAACAAAAACATGAAATAACAAGACCCAAATGGAAACACCAAAAACGGAAAGCCATGACACATGGCAACATTAACTTTCCAACAAAATGACCAATTGGCTATCAGAAAAAAAAATATAAGCGATACACACATTCAAAGACAAACCATAACAAAAAAAAAACTGCGACAGACGAACCGCCATGTGGACTGAACAAATTATTTGTATTAATTGCGACGGAAGTAAGGGCGAGGATTGTGGCAAAGTAAAATCGATTTTGCACTGATGAGTTAGGAGGCCTTCATGCGGACTGAACAAATTATTTGTCTAAATCGCGATGGAAGTAAGGGCGAGGATTGTGGCCACGTAAAATCGATTTAAGCCCCCCCCCCCCCCAAGTGGAAATCTTCCACTGACCGTTCCAAGGCGGCTCTTCTGTGGCGATTTATTTATGTTGTTGTTTGTTACTTACTGTGTGTATCACTTGTGTCTTTTAATTTTGGATGGCCATATGGCCATTTTGTGGGAAAGTAACTGTCCTTATGGCCTTCCTTTGTTTAGGTTTCCATTATGGTCTGGTCGCTTAATGTTTGTATTTCTTTCCCTTTGGTGTCTTTTATGGGTGCTGTAAGTTAATTGTATCAATTCCTGATCTTTGTTTTACTTCTACTTTTCAAAATAGAAGTGATGACAATGATCAGGAATCGATACAATTAACCCATAGCTCCAATCAGAGACACCAAAGGGAAAGAAACACAAGCATGAAATAACAAGACCCAAATGGAAACACCAAAAGCGGAAAGCCATGACACATGGCAACATTAACTTTCCAACAAAATGACCAATTGGCTATCCAAAAAAAAAAAATATAAGCGATACACACATTCAAAGACAAACCATAACAAAAAAAAACTGCGACAGACGAACCGCCATGTGGGCTGAACAAATTATTTGTCTTAATTGCGACGGAAGTAAGGGCGAGGATTGTGGCAAAGTAAAATCGATTTTAAGCCCCCCCCCCCCCCGCCCCCAGTGGAATTCGTTTCCACTGACCGTTCCAAGGCGGTTCTTCTGTTTTGTTATGGTTTGTCTTTTGGTGTTTGTGTCGCTTATATTATTTTATTTTGGATAGCCTATTGACCATTTTGTGGCAAAGTAACTGTCCTTTTGACTTTCCGCTGTTGGTGTTTCCGTTGGGGTCTGTTGTTTCATGTTTGTGTTTCTTTCCCTTTGGTGTCTCTGAATGGAGCTGTGGGTCAATTGTATCGATTTCTGAATATTGCCTCCACTTCTAGTTTTGAACGGTCAGTGAAACGAATTCCACTGTGGGAGAAAGGGTCTTAAATCGATTTTACGCGGACGCAATCCTCGCCCTTACTTCCGTCGCGATTTAGACAAATACTTTGTTCAGTCTACATGAAGGCCTCCTAACTCATCAGTGCAACATCTCCGAGAACACAAAAATCAAACAACCACGGAGATAAAACAACGGTGAAGACTCGACAGCAAGAAACCACTAAATTGCTGGAGCAAAAGAAAACCAACAGTTAGACTCCGTTCAAGTCTGTCTACATATGTCGTTTCCACCTATTGCACTACACTTCATCATAATCTTATAAAAGAAAAATTTAATGATTTAAATGAATGGACATTTCATAGAGAAAATTCCTTTATCTTGCAAGATATGCAAGAAATGTTTTTTTCACTTCTGAAGAGCATTAAAAATTATACTTTATGGTCATGTCAGAAAGTGAGTGAAGCTCCCACCTTTCTACTTGGCAATATTTACATAAGATTTGGTACTAAGTTATTTAGAAAAAAATGTGGGAATTCCGATGGGTCCAAATTGCCCACCCCTTGTGGTTGATCTGTTCTTGTTTTGTTATGAAAGAGACTTCATGATGTCCCTATCTGTTGAAAACCAATCTGAAATCATTGCAGTCCCCACCCCAGCTCGCCTTCTATATATTTGGTTCATTTATTAAATATTGACAATACCTATTTCGATGGTTTGATCAGTCAAATTAACACCCCCACTCGAACATGAATTAATAAAGCAAATTCTTCGGATACCGAGGCCCCGATTTTGGATTTACATCTGTCTATTGAAGATGTTTTTGTTTCCTGCAACATTTATGATAAGCGCGATGATTTTGATTTTTAGATTTTTAAATTTTCCTTTCTTGGATGGTTATGTTCCTCGTGTGACATCATATGGCGTTTATATTTCGCAATAAATTAGATATGCCAGAGTGTCGAGTCATGTAACTGACTTCAACACTCTTAATTTGTTTGATTTGAGGTTTGACGATCCCATCAACACTGTAAAGGTCATTTTGGAGACGTTGCTTCCAATTTTGTGGGACTTTTACCCGACATTGAGATGAAATGACATCTCAAGCCCTGTCGCCCAATGAAACCAAAAGGGTTATTAGCATGGACGGTCCGCCTCGCACCGCGGTCCATGGACAGGCTTAGATCCTCTAAGCGGTTTACCAGTACTAGTGTGTGGGCCGGATTCAGCTCTGCTTGGAAGCATCATGCAGCCAATATATTTCTTCAAGCCCCTATAATCAGAATAGTCAGTTTTTACGTTTCTTCCTTTTAATACTCATTTTTGCCCATGCGTCACTTTGGGAAAGTTTTAGACCTGACCCTCCGCCGACTTCTCCAGAAAATCGTTTGCCTCTGCGACAGTCAGGAAAGGCGGTGATTATTTGGAGAAAATTGCAAACAAAGAAATGAGAGAACAGACTAAGTCCATTTGACGATGATTTACTATTCAAATCCATGTGATGCACTTTATAAATAGATATGCATTTGCGACACACCTTAGATAGAGGCTCACTAGGAACGGGGAGCCACGTCAATAGTGGTCAAAAAGAATTATACCGATATCAGATGTGGTGTCACAGCTAATGATTTTCGATGAAGTGATCGTGCAAATAAAACATAGACGCCCTTGTAACTTACAAGAGCAGTAACCACTCCCATATATGTTTTGCAAGGGTGTGTTGAACCTGTCAGGATGTCTTAGTCTGTGAAAGAAAATTTATATTTTGCAATGTTCTCCAAATAATCACAGCCTTTCCTGGCTGTCGCAGAAGTATACGACTTGCTGGAGAAATCGGCGGAGGGTGAGGTCTAAAACAATCCCATAGTGGTGTATGGGCTAGTGAGTGTGTGTGTGTGTTGTGTGTGTGAGAGAGAGTGACTGTTACGTTCCACCAACAGCTATGGTCATACGGAGACGGGACATCGGTTTAAAGACTCATCCGAAAGTCTGGAGAAGCCCGGGGTCGAACCTACGATCCCTGGTTTATGAGGCGAGTAGCTTATCCACTTCACCATGGAGGCCTTTAAGGTGTATGGGCTAAATTGAGTATTAAAAGCGAGAAACGAAAAAATCGATGATTCAGATTTTCTGAACGGAGTTTAAACATTAATTGCTTGCCGGCGGGTCATACGTAAGATTCTATGTGGTTCCTATCACGTGAACAAGTCCGTAAAATTAACACCCCATTAAACCCCACTTTATATAGAGAAAGCTGGGGTTTACGGGCGCGTTCATGATTTTTCTTATTTCTGCTCCAAGACATAGGTTTTGGGTACTCGTTGGAACCGCCTCAATGAGGCGGTTCTAACGAGCAGCCGCAACCTATGTTTGAAGTAAAAATAACAAAAATATCACAGATTTTCACCAGAGCTTGGGTGTGTTATCGTAATGCCAGCGTAAAGGCTAGTTTAAATTTAAGTTATGTTGATTGGTGCCGGATGCTCATTCTCTGGTCGGGCCCATCGGTCTAACTCTTGGTTTTCGTTTGCTCCAGCATTTCATTGTTTTCTTGCTGTCGAGTCATCACCGTTGTTTCATCTCCGTGGTTGTTTGTTTTTTTGTGTTCTCGGAGATGTTACACAATATCACACACCTATAGCGCCCCCTAAAAAAAAAAAAAAAAAAATACACCCCTAAAAAAAAAAAAACACACCTATAGGTTTAGACTAATAAAAGTGGGTTTGGCCTTTAAACCCACCACCCCAAACCCACTTTTAGGCTAACCTGCCCGAAAAAAAAAAAAAAAAAAAAACACACCTAAAAAAAAAAAAAAACACACACCCCTAAAAAAAAAAAAAAAAAAAGAGGAAGGGAGTACTGTGGCAAAGTGATGAAAGGGGGGTGAAAAAAAAAAAAAAAAAAAAACGCACCCCTAAAAAAAACGCACCCCTAAAAAAAAGCACCTCTGGGTCCCCCTAAAAAAACACACCTCGAGAAAAAAAAAAAAAAAATGCTTTTTCTCCTAACACAAAAATAAAAAAAAGTGAAGGGAGTACAGTGCAAAAATGATGGAGGGGTGGGGTGAAAAAAAAAGTGAAGGGAGTACAGTGCAAAAAATGGCTGAGGGGGTGAGAAAGAGAAAAAAAAAAAAAATAACACAAAAATAAAAAAATGAGGGTTTGTGTATATAATAAAAAAATATCTAAAACTCAGTAATCTGTAATTCTTGTTCATAAAAACTACCTTTTATTTCTTCGCCTTTTAAATCATTTATTTTATAGGTAACAGGATCTGTATTTAAAACTTCTTCAATTACAAATATTTCTCTTGTCCAACGAGTTGTATAACCCTTTTCAAATTTACCTTTCTTTTTTGCTATTCTAACTCTATCCCCAACTTTGAATTTAGGTTTTTTAATTTTCTCATCATTTTCAGGATATAAATTTTTATACACTGTTAATTCATTTTCTTTTTTACTCGCTTCAACAGGCGTCATTTTAATAGAAGAATGTACTGTATTATTATAATTTTCAACTAATTCATCTAATATATCATAATACTTAGTAGTTTCATTTGCAGTAAAATATTTATACATATGTTGTTTCATAGTGCCTATCCATCGTTCTACTACACTAGATTTTTCTTCATTCTCAGTTGAATATAACTCTATATTATTATCTTTTAACAATTCTTTTACTTGTCGATTATAAAATTCAGAGCCTTTATCTGACCAGATGAACATCGGTTTCCTTTCTTTAAATAATGTTTTAAATGCTTCACTTACGGTTACTCCTGTTTTATTTTTTAAAGGAATTAACCAACCATATTTACTAAAAACATCTATAACAGCTAATAAATATTTATAGTGTTTATTTTGTTTTGAATATTGTTGCATATCTGCCAAATCAACCGCCCATGTTTGATCTATTGAATCAACATAAACACGTCTTTTAGGAAAAGATTTTATAACTCTACGATGTAATTCATCTGCTAATGTATTTGTTATTTTTTCTTTATCGGATATAAATCTATTTTTGGTAGATCCACACTCAGAACATTTACCTTTTAACATTTGTCTATTATTGGCTGTTGTTACTTGTTTCACAGAATCATTTTCAGTATGCTTTTTACAACGTAAACAATAAATTTTTGGATGTTCCATTTTAATATAATTAAAATTGTTTCTTAAAAAATGAAGACGAAAAAAGATAAAGTTTTATCTAAGTCAAAAGATTCATATAAACTAATACTATTAAGATCAAAAAAACATAAATCAGGTATTCATGTATTTAATTATAAAGTTAGTCTAAAAGATACAACACCTCAAACATGTATAAATGTGTTTGACCATATGATAGACTATTCTATAAAAGACTTCCCTAATGGTAGAATTAAAATAGTCCCTTTACATGAAATTATACTTACTAAACATAAAAGTTGGCCTATAAGAACATATAATACAGTTAGACAGTTATTTATGGATCAAATGGAAAGATTATTAAACAGTGCTGAAGAATTAAATTTAGAAGAAGTTATTTTTGAAGTTACTATTATTCCAAATAGATCAGGTAAAGGTAAAGGTTTAAAAATATTAGATGAAATAAATAAAAGAAGTATTATACGAATAAAAAATAATGATACAATTTGTTTAGCAAGAGCAATTGTAACTGCTTTAGCTTCTAATAACTTATTAGAAGATTTTACAGATTCTCAATTAAAATATATTAAAGATGGAAGAAAACCATTACAAAAAAGATTAGCACTAGAATTACATGAAAAATCAAATGTTGAAATAAAAGAAGAGGGTAACAATTTAGATGATTTAAAGATTTTTGAAAATTATCTGAATGTTAGAATAATTGTTTTTACATCAAATAGTACAGAATATATTTTATATAGTGGTAATGAAAAATTTGATAATCAATTATATTTATATTATCATGATTATCATTTTGATGTTGTTACAAATATAACAGGATTTTTAGCTAAACGCAGATTTTGTAAAACATGTTTAATAGGATATACTGAACAGCATACATGTAATAATACAGTAACAACTATCAGAAAACAAAATACTTGTGATAAATGTAATAAAACATATACAGGTAAAAATCATATATGTGATGAAATCACTTGTTCTATATGTTATGAAAAATATATGAAAGGTACTGAACATTTATGTTATATGAATCCGTTAATACCAAAGGAAGTTAAAGATAATAAATATATTTATTTTGATTTTGAAGCTAATCAAGAATCAGGTATTCATATTATGAACTTTTGTATAGCTTATGATTTAGAATATATTTACTGTTTTAGAAAAAATTATATTAAAAGATTAAAATGTGATTTTAATATTAATGATATAGACTTATCACAATTGGATATTGATGATTGTTTTGATGATGTAGAAAAAATAGAATGTGAATCTGATTCTGTAATAGATAACTTTTGTAAATATTTTATAAGAGATAAGTTTAAAAACTATACATTTATTTCTCATTATGGTAAAGGTTATGATATGCAACCTATTTTAGGTTGGATAGTAAAAAATAAAATAGAGCATAATTCTATTTCTTCAGGATTAAAAATAACAACAATTATTGTTAAAGGAGTAAATTTAAGATTTATAGATTCAATTAATTTTACTCTATGCGGATTAGCAGCTTTTCCAAAAACATTTGGTTTTGAAGGTAACAAAGGCTACTTTCCTCATTATTTTAATACATTAGAGAACCAAAACTATAAAGGAGTTTATCCTGATAAAGAATATTATGGATATAATACTATGACAATTAAAAATAAAGAATTATTTGATAAATGGTATAATAATGTTAAAGATAAAGAATTTAAATTCTATAAAGAAATATTTTATTATTGTTTATTAGATGTTTTAATTTTAGCAAAAGGATGCACAATATATAAAGATCTATTTTTAAAAATAACAGATAATTATATTGATCCTTTTCAAAGTATTACAATTGCGCAATGTTGTACTAAAATATTTAAAACATTAATGTTAACAAAACAAACAATAGGTATTCATAAAAAGATGACAATTAATGAAGTATATTCTCAAAAATCAATACAATGGCTAGAGTATATTTGTTTAGAATATGGTATCAGAATACAACATGCTAAAAGAGGCGGTGAAAAGATAATATACTATAATGGTAAAGTATATAAAGTTGATGGATATTATTATGACAGGAAAACTAAATCAGCTCATATATATGAATTTTTAGGATGTTATTGGCATGGATGTCCGAAGTGTTATAATCCTGAAGAAATATGTAAAAAAGACAGAAATAAAAAAACTATGAAAGAGTTATATGATCACACAATGAAACGATTAGATGATTTAAAAGAAAGTGGTAAATACATAATACATACAATTTGGGAATGTGAATTTGATCAAGAAAAATATCCTGAAGTTGATCCACATTTAAAACCTATTGATAAAAGAGATGCATTTTATGGTGGAAGAACAGAAACTATACAATTATATAATAATCTTTCTGACTTAAAAGGAAAATATGTAGATTTTTGTTCTCTATATCCTACAGTAAATAAATATTGTGAATATCCAATAGGACATCCTAAAACATATATTAATATTTCTATAGATGATTATATTAACAGAAATTATTTTGGAATAATTAAATGTAAAATATTACCACCAAGAAAATTATATCATCCTGTTTTACCATATAAACAATTAACTAGTGATAAAACTCATAAATTACTTTTTGGTTGATGTAGAACATGTATGAATAAAATATCTGTTAAATGTACACATATAAAAGAAAAGTTTGAAACTAAATATGATAAAGCACATGCTATTAAACGTTGTAGTGAATGTATTAATTATAAAACAGAAAAATGTAAACATTCAGATGAAGAAAGAGTATTAGTAGGAACTTGGCCTAAAATTGAAATAAATAAAGCAATAGAAAAAGGATATAAACTATTAAAGATATATGAGCTAGAACATTTTGAAAAGACTTCAACAAAAATATTTGAAAAATATGTTAATACATTTATGAAATACAAGCAAGAAGCCTCAGGTTGTAAATGTAATTATAAAGTAAAATGCGGTTGTGATAAAAAATGTAAAGATATTAAAGAATGTCCTAATCTTATATCAAAAGAAGGTTTATGTGATTCAGATTGTAAAAATGATCATGAGTGTGAAACAAAAATACAGTATCTCATAGATAATGCTGTTTATGATTTAGATATAGATAAAGTTAAATATAATGCAGGATTAAGGTTTATAGCTAAAATATGTTTAAATTCTTTATGGGGTCATTTTGGAATGAGAGATAACTTTACTCAAAAAGAATATTGTTTTAATTTAGAACGAATAACTAATATAGTATTTAATAATAAATATACAGATATAAGTACTATGATACTAGATGAAGATATTGTATTAACAGAATATCAGAATAAAAAAGAATATACTAAACCTAATCCAACTGTTAATGTTTATATAGCATTATTTACAACTGCACATGCGAGATTAAAATTATATGAATTATTAGACATTTTACAAGAAAAAGTACTATACGTAGACACGGATTCATGCATTTATCATGATGATGGTTCTGAAACATGTAAAAAGGTAGAAAGTATGATGGGTAAGAAGCTAGGAGATTTAACAGATGAAATTGTTGATAAACATAATGCTAATCATATAGTACAATTTATATCTGCTGGTCCAAAAGATTATTCAATGAAATTAGATACAAATAAAATAGTTAGTTGTTGTAAAAGATTTAGATTAAATGTAGAAGTAGAAGAAAAGATTACATTAGATAAAAAAGTAAAACTAATTACTGATGAAAATGAAACATATGAAACTGTTAATTATAAAAATATAAAAATAGGAAAAGATCATCAACTTAAAACAGTTAAACAAGTTAAATCTTATGATTATATGTTTGATAAAAGAATGATATATAATGAAAATGAAAATTTAATTAGAAGTTTTCCTTATGGTTACTAAAGAAAAATATAATTTATTTTTTATTCTTTAAAAATGGTAATAGAAGCGTACACCGAAAAAGATGATCCTGATGCTAAAGTTATATTAGGAAGAATAATGTTATCAAGTTATCAATTATGTTGTTTAAGAGATGATGGGGAATGTCCTTTAACACCTGAACAGATGAAAATAATGGACAAGTTTGAAGGTAAAAAAATATTAAAGTTTCCACCTGGATGGGATGCTTTTATTAGACCAGATTTAGTTTATGAATATATTTATGGTGAACCATGCCCCAAAGATTAGTTTTTAACTATTTCTTTATATCAACTTCCATGCAACAAATCCTGTTAATGCCATACCACCAACAACAAATGCAATCTCTCTATTTTTCTGGTCTTCTGATGGAGTATAATAATCATTTAATGTAGGATCCGGAGGTAATGCCTGTAAATCTTCACCTGTAATATAATAATATTGTTTCATTGCTTCGTCAACATCATCAAATTTTTGAACTGCATGATGTTCTTTTTGTAATAGTTCATTAATAAAATCTAATCTTTGTGTTCTTTCTTTACTCCATTTTGCTTTTGCTGCTTCTAATTGTTCCATTGCCTTATCATGTCTTTCTCTCTCTTTATCTGCATCTTTTCCAATATTTGAAAACAAATAATTACTACCCGAAAAAGCAAAGGCATTTACTACTGCTCCACCAAGCATCATCACCACTGCACTCGCCATTTTATAAATATTTTATTTCATAATATCAGCAGGAATAATATTGTGTTTAATTAACATATCTCTGGTAGCCATTGCAAGTAATATATCAATAGATAACATTCCAATATCGGCCATATTTAAATCTACTTTTGGTGGTGGTCTTTTCAATAGTTTTCTTCCTAATTCTGCATATCCAACCGTTAATACTGTTTCCACTCCTGCATGATATAACATGTTTACTATTTGTTTTCCATCAATTTGTGTTGCCATTTTTATAAGAATTTTTTTGATTACTTAAACTCAAATGGATCTATTTCTTTCTTTTCCTTTCTCTTTGGAACAGGTTCTGGTGTAGTAACTTGTTTATTAGATTTAGCAGTATATATATATAATCCCAATCCAACAACCCCTACTACAAGACATAAAGGTATATAATTTTTGTATATATTTACACGTTGAACTTCATCATCTTTTGTTATTTTTAATTCATCATTATCATCTTTTGTTATTTTTAAATCATCTTTTGTTTTAGATTTTAATTGTATGTTTTCTTTTTTCATTGTTTCTATTTCTTTTCTTTTTAATTCAGCTTTTAATCTTTTTGCTTCTGCACCTTTTTTACCAGCAGATACTCTTTTTGGGTTTTTTATTTTAGGTTTTTCTTCAATTTCAACAATTTCATTCATCTTTTTTTAAGTCAATATTTTCATTTTTTTTATCAGTGAAATCAATATGTCTCGCTGTTGTTAACATTGCAGTAAAAGGAGCAAGATACATTCCATATCTATAATACAATTCACAACAAGTACTTGTTAAAGCATGATTGATAAAAGGGTCTTCCTCTAAGTCTTGTATTAATTTAGGTGGGTTAGTAACATTGAGATACTTTGACACACCCATAACATACAAATTTATAAAAGAATTCCCCAACGTCTTAGTCATACTTGCACCAAGTCTGGCTTCGTATCTAGAGTATAGCTTGTTTATTTGTTCTGCTGTCATTTTATCAATGTCTGACATTTGTAAGTCTTTACCAAGATATTGTTTGCTTCCTCCACCAGCAACAAGGGCTGATAATCTTTCACGTTTTTTGTCTTCATGGTCATTTTTTTGTTCTGGTAACTCAACATCTTTCAATAATTCTTCGGCGTTCATTTTATATAGTTTATTTTTTACTTTATAAAATTTATTTTTAATTTTATAATAATTAAATATTATATATCCAACTATTGATAAGACTGCAGTGTTTGTTATAATTGTTAGTGTTTCAAGAAGCATTGCTTTTTTATTGCTTATTTTTTAAGCATTACTAAAGCATTACTAAAGCATTACTTAAGCATTACTTAAGCATTACTATAGCATTACTTAAGCATTACTTAAGCATTACTTAATCAACCACCCAATAATCAGTAGGTTGGTCGGTTTTCAAAATTAATTTACGATGTTTCTTTTTTTTTTAGTTCTTCCTTTATTCTTTGTCGGTCTTCCAGTGTAGGAATAACATCATTCTCTCTCAAACAATTTTCAAAACTATCTCTATCTTTTGTGTAGAAAATACATAACCATTTTGTTTGTTCTCTTAAATCTTTTAAAACTGAATTGTATCTCTGCGATATAACCCATATCGATTGTTCTGCGTGTCTACCAGAAAATGCTAGGTCGGATAACATGTCTTTTTTCTTTGTTAGTTCTTTTGTGGCACTGCAGTCATCAATGATGTACAGGGTTGGTTTACCTGCATATTTTTTTAAAAATGACCGTAATAGTTCTTGAAGCTTTTCTGTTCCATCTGGCATTACAGGGTTTACGATTATGATATTTTTTTGTTTTTGGTTTTCTAACATCACCAATCCAATCACGATTTTTGTATGCCTTGTTCCATTGAATGGTTGGGCAAAGTATAACAATATAACTAAATACACCTTTATATTCATCTTCAAGTAAGTCTAAAACAAATTCAGTCTTTCCACAACCAGTTTGACCACAAATAATAGCACTGTGTGGATATTTAGGTAGTTCCATTTTAATTGATTAATAATTGGCTTCTTTAAATCTGCCTTCTTCAAAATTAATTTGTGCATCCTGTATTACAAAGAGATAAACATTTATTGGTGCATCTGCTACTGCTTCTTTCGTTATTTGTATTGTGATGCCTTCTGATGCATTTTCAATTCTTCTTCCTGAACCGTGAAGTGTATTATCATCCGTTGAACGTAAATCTAACCATAATGCATAATTGGTCGTTAGATATTTCTCTAACGTTGTATCAGTAAAATATAAATCTTTAATGACCATACTTGTTTCTCTATTTCTTTTTGAATTCAAAGCAAAGAATTTATTTATCTCATCCCACTGTTGATATGCTTTCATTCCTTGACTGTATAATTGATTTGGGATTCCTTCTATTGTCATTTCTACTTTTGTTATTTCTGGATTGTAATAGTGTTCTGTACTTGTCCTTTCAGGATCTTCAAATAACAATAGAATCCCTTTCATACTTCTAGCTGGGACATTTAAATTAATATTCCATAGTGTATCAGATTTATTTTTTGGTATTTTTCTGTGTCTTAGTATTCGGTCATACAAAATAACCATTTTACCATCAACTTGCTGTCTTATTTCTCTTGATAAATAAGGATCAGAAACTACATCGAATTCCAAACAAATATTTTGATTATATAAGATGATCCTGCGTCGCCTGATTGAATTACTTTGTTATAATCATTGAATGTAAGTTCATATTCGAGTCTATCACCGAGTCCTGCTTGATAAAAAGGCATATGGGTTTCCAATAATTCAAAATCAAGTGGAATACAAAACCTGTTTCCATATGCCTTTGCAATGGCTTGATCTTCTTTATCCGCTGTCGCGTTTTCTGCACCAACTCTATGTTTCAACATGTTTGCTTTGCCAATGCCTTGGTATGCCATATTTGCACGTTCTGAGGGAGACTTCCAGAGATCAGTATAACAATGATAGATGTCACTATCATCAATTGACATAACTTCATTGCCAGAGATACGAATTGTTGTTTTCTTTATTATTGCTCTTCCTATATTCGGATATATAGTCGCATTTACATCTCTAGAATCTAACTCAATTTCAAATGCTAATCTAACTGTTCCGGGAACAATAACATCATTTCCGGAGAGATTAGGGAATCTCACTAACAATTGTTGATTTTGATCAATAGTTGATGGATTATTGGTTATCACTACACTTTGACGGATTCCTCTTACCCCACGTGGTTCTCTTATTTTTCTGTAAGGGTTTAATTTATTTCCATAGGTCGACATTTTTTAAAGGAAAAATTTAATAATTAAAAATGGCGGAAGGAATTGAAATTGAGAATCCTACATTTAAAGAAGATGATAAAAATGAAGATGATGATGATTATAGTTATGATGATGATGATGTTGATTCCAGATTACCTACGGTACCCAATGAACATGAACAGAGTATTATTCTAAATCGGAGAAGAACAATTGATGACTTAAGAGGAGAGCTCGAACAGACTGCTCTTCAACACTATAAAGAAAATCTTGTAAAGACGTTTTATGAAGAAACAGAGAAGCGATACAAAATGGCGTCAGACAAAATAGATTATGAACAGTTTAGATTGTCAGATGATAAAAAAACTTTATATTGGGTTGTTGGTGACAAAGAAATCAGAATTACCACAAAACAAGGCAAAACAGAATTTCTTTCTTTGGCTACTTTAGCAAATGAATACAACCGTGTAGTAGGTAGAGGTGGAACACGGGCAATCAGACAATATTTAAATTTTCCAGATTATCAAAGTACAACAGATATCTCAGCGGGCAAGGATAGCTCTGGGAAGTACGCGAAATGATTTGCTAAATGCTGAAGAACAAATTCCAATGCAGGACTTATCTTCTACCCAAGATGTGCAAAATGTAGTAGACACTGCAAATAATGCTGAGACCGCTGTTACATCTCTTTTTGATAATTTAGAGCTGCCTGAAGTCAAAAATGCACCCACACAAACAGAAGGTAAAACATTCAGAGAACTGGAAGCTCTAGATGAGAAACTACAAACTTTCCGTGGTGAACTCACTAATAACTTAGCAAAGCTGACAGACATTGATAAAGATATAGCAAAAGAAAAAAGAAAACTACAAGAAGCTGAAGAAGCTGAAGATGTAGAGAGGATAAGTAAGCGATTAAAAGAATTGGAAGATGATAGAACTTTAAGACTTGAGGTTGCTAGTGAAAACAAAGAAGCATTACGTAGTCAGATAAACAGGATAAAAGAAACTATAAACAGAGTATTACATGAAGACAAAACATTAGGCGAGAGAATTAAAACATTATTTAGAGAACAAGGGATTACAATTGTTAGTATTTTAACTGCTTTTGGAATGATTATTGGTGTTATTGTTGAGGCTGTTATTCCTACTACTGGTGGCGGATCTATAACCCCTAAACCACCTTCATCACAGGGTGGAGTAAAAGAATGGGTAAAAAAACAATTAAGTAATCTTGCTAAACTATTAGCTAATCTAGCAGGTAAAGCAGCAGCAGCACTACCGGGTATTATTGGTGCCATTGTGTCTTGGCTGTTGTCTACTACTGGAAAAGTGGTTAACTGGTTTGGCGAACATCTCTGGGCATTGCTTCTCCTTGTTGTGGGGTTATTGTATGCAGCTGCAAGAGAATATATTAGTAAATCTCATAGATAGTGAGTGCAACAATACCTATTACTATACTTCCTACTATTATTGCTGTTTTGTTGTCTTCGTGTTGTGTTGATTCTTTCTTTTCAACGGGTTCTGGTATAGATTTCTTTGTTTTTGTTTCCTGATCTTTTGGTTCTGGTAGAGATTTCTTTGTTGGTGTACCTTGTATAGTTGCAGGTTGTGTAGTAGGTGCAACAGGTTTAACATTTACATCATTATTGAAACCAAGTGTTTGATTTTCTGTTGCAATTACAATTTTATTATTATATCCAGCGATAGTGCCAATTTGTAATATCATATCACTGGGAGACATATAGAGACCAAGTCCATATGTGTAATCAACTTTACTTCTTGCGTATTTCAATACATTTTGATATTTTGATATTTGAGTAGGCAAATCGATTGGCATGTTAATTGCATCTTCAACATTTACTAAGAACTGTTTTTGAGCATCAAATCCTGTGCCTATTTTTAGTATTTCTACACGTGTTTGAGATTGTGCTCCTAATAGAGCCCATACAAACATTCTAATACTTTCGTTAAATTCGTTCAATACCTGTTTTTGTTAATCCTTTTGATTTGTCTAATATAAACATTGTCCATGCCTCACTTATATCTACTGTATGTTCTATTTTGTCGTTTATATTAAAGAATGGCCCATCACTTTGATGATCGTATCTATATTTTCCACTTGGCTTAAAGTATTGTGTGTATTCTCCGAGACCACTACATTTTGAACTACTTTCCAGTTTTTGCCTCCAATCCGTGCTAGGTGAAACATTGAATTCATTGCATAACTTTTGATAGGCTGCTTTGTCGTATGGGTTTTTGTAATAACAGAATGATGCATCTGTCGGTAAAGGTGTTTTCAGTTCTTTCAAAATACGAGCAATACAATAATAACATGAAATGTATATACTGTTTTAGTTAACCCTTTGTTTTGCAAATGGTCTTGATAACTTACACCACATCCTGCAGTGGCACACCAGACGGCAAAATTTAATTGACATTGCCACCAGTCAAATGATGAATGAAGCCATGTATTCCACGGTTCATTGGTGTGTAATGTTGGATTTTGATAGTTTTGAAATAAGTTGAGAAACGTTACTGGAAAATGGCCATCTTTGTTAACATAAATTGTTTGTTTTACAAGTTCAATATTCTTTTTGGTATATTTAGTATTGTGGTTATATGATGCATTGGGATTGTACTTGAATTCTTTTGGTATCATTTTTATACATAAAAAAATGTATCACACAATTTCCGATATTAATAAAACAATATATTTACAACAATATATAGATAATAAATGTGGAAATAAGAGAATTGGATTGAAGAGTTTTACTTATACCATAGGTTGGTATAATTTAATTGATGAATACATCCAAAAAGGAACAGATAAAGCAATACGTTTACCTTCAGGATTTTACAGTTTCCAACAAGTAGCAGATATATTAAATAGTAATAATATTGTATTATCTGTGAATGAAACAAATGGCATAGTGTTTTTAACATCGACCGTTGATTTAAAAATAAGCAAAGGATTAAAAGAGATGTTAGGCCTCGGAAATAAAAGACGATTTACCGCAAATCAAACATATGAAGGAGAAATGCCTTTAAATTTTGCGCCTTATAAACAACTATATGTTCATTTTGAGCAGATAAACAGTGCTTGCAATTTCTTTGATGGTGCTCCTAGTAATATTCTTGGGGTTGTTTCTGTTGAAAATAAATCGTTTGGTGATATTGTTCATACACGATTTAGTAATCCGGAATATAAACAATTGACACATGGTGATATTTCAGAATTAAGTATAAGCGTTTGTGATTCTATTGGAGAAAAAATAAACAACAATGGATTGCCAATTAATTGTGTGTTAGAAATTAAATAATTATTGTATAAAAATGAGTATATTTGGTGTTAAAAAATTTACAACAGATAAGAATGATTTGGCTTTACGTGTTAATGATTTGTATAGATCTCTTACATTTTTAAATAATAGATTACAAAACGCTCAAACAAATGAATACATTACAATAAGTGCTGAATCAAAAGGCCCTTTAATTAAAGGTGAGGTGTTTTCATTTGGAAATGCAGGCAGAGAGCCAAAAGTTGGTTATGTTATGATGAGACGTGGTTATATTACAGGTAATAGCCTGTCGAGTGAAAGGTCAAGTGGTGAAGTGCGAGTTGGTGTGTTGGTGGATGGGGGAGTTATGAGTGGGTGTGAAATTACTTTGCGTACAACAATACCAAGAAAACATGATAATTTTGATAAACCATTTTATGTTGAAGCTGGAAGTGTCATTAATTTTATAAGTCTGGGGGCTAATCAAACTGTAGTTAATAGTGTTGCCTCGTTATTAATTGAATTCAAAAAATATATATAAAAATGAAGCAACCCACAGCCCCGAATTTATATCCAGATTTACCTAATGAAGACGGACAAAATTATAGATTACAAAAGATATCAGAAATAGAAAAACAATTAATAAAAGAGAGGGATGTAAGAAAGGCATTATACAAAAAGTATAAACGTGGAATTAATATTACTGATTGTGTTGATACTGCATTAATTTCTTCAAGTGTTATTATGGCTGGTGTTGGTTTAACTATTCCAATTATGTTGCCGTTGGAAATTGCTGCTGTTGTGTGTGGATCTCTTGGCGTTTGTGTTAAGTTAGTGAGACGTAAATTACATGCAAAAACACAAAAACATTATGAGATTAAAACTATTGCTGACAGTAAATTGAATAGTATAAAAGACTTGATTTCTAAGGCTTTGACAGATGGGGAAATATCAGAAAATGAATTTAAGTTGATTTTAGATGAATTAGATAAATATAATAAACTGAAAGATGGTATACATTCAAAACAAACAGGATTAAGTGAGACGGAAAGAAAAAAACTTATTGATGAAGGCAAGGCCCAGGCTTTAGCTGAGGTAAAAAAAAAAAAATAGGAGAAGCTTGATTTCATTTAATAACATTATAATAGTAAACGACCCCCCTCCCACCTATTTTTAACTCTCACATAAACTAAATATGCATTTGTTAAAAGCTACGCATACACGGTCCTTTCTGTACTTTGATTAACTTTCAGACCTTTCTGTACTTTGATTACGACTTTCAGACCTTTCTGTACTTTGATTACGATTTTCAGACCTTTCTGTACTTTGATTACGATTTTCAGACCTTTCTGTACTTTGATTACGACTTTCAGACCTTTATTACCCGAAATATGAAAGAATGTACACCACACATTTTTTTACGTGCAGACCCAGATCAGACGCCTTAAAAACACATTTTTCGATTACATAACACCCTAATGACCGTTTATTAAAGAATCCAGCATTGAGATAAAATCCACTTGGGGTATTCAGGCTGTCGTACAGGTAGGGGACCAAGAGAGGATAATAAATTACCAAGGGAATGACATCTATTCTTGCACCTAAGTCCTTATTTTAATTTGCATGGAAGAAACAATAGCATTTTTTTTCGATTTTATATTTAGTAGCCATTATTTATTATCATTACAGAGAATGCCAATTCAAAAGTATTGGTATTTTTTTCCACCAAAAAATGATTTTTTTCCAGATAAAATCCTGAAATCTTTATTATTTCTGCTCTAAACATATATTGTGGGTACTCATTAGACCCACCTCGGCGAAGCGGTTCTGCTCCGAGTCAAAGGTTGTGGTGCACGTTAGAATCGTCTCACTGCGTCATAGGTTGTGGTTACTTGTTTGAACCGCCTCAATGAGGTGATTCTAACGAGTACCCACAACCTATGTCTGCATTATAAATAAGAAAAATAAATTTAATTGTGTTTGTTATTTTAGTTTGAAAAGGTTAAAAAATAAAACTTTAAAACGTTTTTTTTTTCTTTTTTCTTATATGATTGTGTCTATAACAATGAACATTTTATAGTTCCATCTTGACTGAAACTACAAAATGCTAATGTTTTAGTCATTATTATATTTGTGTGTCACATACTTTCAACCAAAATAAATAAATAAAAAATAGAAAATAAAAATAAATAATAAAGGTAATTTTTTTTTAAATTTTGAGGTAAATCAATTAATTTACCTTGTTTGTTACTTCTCTGCACTTTTGAGTAAAGGAAACAATGGCTATCAGTGTTTTCTTTACTTTATTTATTTAATAAAAGAAGTAACTTAAAACAATATATTTTTTTGAAACAATCTCAGTAAATTATACTATAACTCAAGTACCCTTATTGAGCCCCCTATTAAACATATCAATCTGCTCATAATCACCTCATAATCACTTAGTTAAGATAAGCCTTTGATGTGCACTATGGTCCGAAGGAAATGTTTATTGAAGATCATTAGACAGGCCACCCCTTTTATATAAGGAAAAAAATGTGTCTAAGTGTTTGTAATATGTACACATTCCTTACTAAATACGACTTCAATTGTATGATACATGTTTAATAATAAAAAAATGATACCTATTTAATTTCTTCATATGTGTTCAATCTGCCTTACTGTAGCAGTCAGACTGGCTATTGAAATCACCGAAGGCACACTTTCTCATTATTTTGTTTTGAGAAAGGTACATTTTTTCCTGCCAATAATTTGATTTATGGTTTCCGGCTATAGTCGCAGCTGGAAACCAGATCAACTGTGACGTGTAGGACAAGTGTGTCCTCTACATCAGAATTTTGTTTCTTCAATGGATATCTCTCTCCCGAAAAAAACGCACCTTATGTACGATAAGCAACGTAGACCCAGACCAACCTGCACATAGGCACTGGCTGATTAAAAAGTATTTGTTTTTGTCTAAATAGATTCATCCAGAGCCATTGATTTCCTGTGATAAAAGAAAACATTCTCGCCAGACTGCGTTGTCTGGTCAGGGCCTTCCCTGTTCATAAATACATTAAAGATACCTTTATCAGTCAAACTGGGTATTAAAATCATTCTGAATGTGTGCCGCTAGACTTCCAATGAATAGTTATTGAAATCATTCTGAATAGAGAATGACAGTAAGTGATTTTTAGCTATCGATCGACGTCACCGTATCAATATTTTATTTACTTATTATATATTTAATACTTTTTTATGAATGGGGTTTAGAAATTCCTCTGATAAGATTATTAGGTTGAAAAATACCATATTGACCCTAAATATTGGGACAGTGATGCCTGACTAAACTGTGTAAACCCAGATATGACTTGGAAGATGTCTCATCAGGGTCTACCATGTTGGTTGGTTGACAGGTTAGGAAAGGACAAATGGACATGTCCAAATTTGGAGATGGTAAAGTTTGTTAAAGAAATTGCGGAGGTGTCCAGATATTTAGGGTAAACGCAGTATGGAGAAATGTTATATGCTTACGAAAATATATATAGTATAAGTTACAGCTGTTTAGAAACTTCTTTGCTGTATCACTGATAAAAAAAATATTGCATAGCCTTGCATAGAGACGATAAACAACCGCATGGTTGCGGAAAACATTTGCTTTGAGGCGATAAACATTTCAATAAAAATCTGCTTAGGAACGTAATGGAGACGCGTAAACATCTGCATAGTTGCGGTAAATATCTGTTTAGATACGAAATGGAGACGGGTAAACAAATACAAAACAAAAAATGAGATACTTCTAAAATGGCTTCTGAGTTAAACAGACGTGATTTTGTGAAAGTGATAAATGAAATAGAAAAATTTGAATCATTGTTGGCAAAGAGTGAAATTAAGATAAATTCTCAAACTAGGGATATAGACAATAAAAAAGAGAAATTGAAGTTTTAACTGAAAGAATAGTCAAAGCTAAAAACGAATTTAATGACAGAAACAAGAGACAAGTTTGGTTAAGACTTACGAGGCAAAGAGCTGGCGTGAAAAGAAATCTAAACAAATTGTTAGTGAAGAACGAATGTGAAACACAAGAAAAAACATCTTTGCAGATTAAAATCAGTGAATTGATTTCTGAAAAGAACAGATTGCAAGTTATTATTGAGGAAAACGGTGATTAAGGTAAGTTCTGTTTCACTTTATCAGAGTTTTACTTTCTCTATATTTTTTCATTTTTGCATTTTTATCTTTTTTCGAGGTGTGTTTTTTTTCTTTTCTCATTTTTTTTATTTTTGATTTTCTCGAGGTGTGTGTTTTTCTAGTAGGGGGTACTTGGTGTATGAAGAAAAAAAAAATGTTTTTTGGAGGCCTCTATAGGTGCGGGTGTTTTTTTTTTTGTGTTAGGAGAAAAAGCATTTTTTTTTTTTTCTCGAGGTGTGTTTTTTTAGGGGGACCCAGAGGTGCTTTTTTTTTAGGGGTGCGTTTTTTTTAGGGGTGCGTTTTTTTTTTTTTTTTTTTTTTTCACCCCCCTTTCATCACTTTGCCACAGTACTCCCTCATCTTTTTTTTTTTTTTTTTAGGGGTGTGTGTGTTTTTTTTTTTTTTAGGGGTGTGTTTTTTTTTTTTTAGGTGTGTTTTTTTTTTTTTTTTTTTTTTCGGGCAGGTTAGCCTAAAAGTGGGTTTGGGGTGGTGGGTTTAAAGGCCAAACCCACTTTTATTAGTCTAAACCTATAGGTGTGTTTTTTTTTTTTTAGGGGTGTATTTTTTTTTTTTTTTTTTTTAGGGGGCGCTATAGGTGTGTGATATTGTGTGATGTTGCTCTGATGAGTCAGGAAGCCTTCATGCGGACTGAACAAATTATTTGTCTAAATCGCGACGGAAGTAAGGGCGAGGATTGCGGCCGCGTAAAATCGATTTAAGCGCACCCCACCCAGTGAAATTCTTTTCACTGACCGTTTCAATGCGGTTCTTCTGTCGCGGTTCATTTTGTTATGGTTTGTCTTTGGGTGTGTGAATCGCTAATATTTTTGTTTTTGTTTTGGATAGCCCAATTGGCCATTTTGTGGGAAAGTAACTGTCATTTCGGCTTTCCGCTATTGATGTTTCCATTAGGGTCTTATTATTTCATGTTTGAGTGTCTTTCCCTTCGGTGTGTCTGATGGGAGCTATGGGTAAATTGTATCGATTCCTGATCATTGCCTTCACTTCTGTTTTCAATAAAGTGTAGGAAAATTGTCTACGTAACTTCAACAGTTTTGAAGTATTCCATTTCATAGAATGTTACACGTATATTGAAGTTATGCACAGGTGACTTTTAAACGATGAAAAGTGCTTTTTGACAAAATTATAGCATTTGTAACTTTAACATTTCAGACAGGAACCGGGTGCAGACTGGAAATTAGAGAATTGCCAAAGACAGTTAATTCATTTCGAAAACAGGCCTATACAAATACATTGAAAACTTTACCGCCGGAAAAACGAAAATTTTAAGATGACAAATTGTGATATTTTTATTATTTCTGCTTAAAATATAGATTGTGGGTACTCGTTAGAACCGCCTCGTTGAGGCGGTTCTAACGAGTACCCACAAGCTATATTTTAGAGCCGAAATAAGAAAAATAAGATTTACCCCTGCAAACCCCAGTTTTACTATAGAAAAGTGGGGTTGAAGGGAGTCAATATTATATAGGCGTGTTTTCGTGATGTGTAAAAAAAAAAACACATTTCTGGGATATAACTCTTCGCACTCACATTCAATATGTACTAAGCGTAGACCTAGCTTTTTGTAAAAGCTATATTTGTTTTAAATCTAGTTGTAGAATTTATTTGTATAGAAGTATCATATACAGAATGACCTTCGCGTTTAAGACGGATCTCCTTGGCCTAGGGGATAAGAGCTCTGACTCTTAATCATTAGGTCTCTCATCGCTGTGGTTTGAGCCTGGCTCGGGTCACTTGTGAGACGCATAGTTTTGCAACGGAAGGTCATATGATATGAGTGAAATAATCTTGAATAGGCTGTCAAACCAAAACCATTAAAAAAGAAAAACATGTACGTGTAAAATGACGGTGCGTCTTTAGACTTACTCATTCTACGATAGTGCTCGTTCAGTCTTGTTTTTAACATACGATTTGTTCGCCCGGCGTACTGCATTTTGCATTTTACAACACGTCAGGTTATCACATATATCAAATCTGTAAACGGTATGTGAACAGAAAAGCGTCGACTGCTTGCTTTTGTTTGTTTGATTTGAGGTTTAACGTCCCCGTCAACACTGTAAAGGTCATTTCGGAGATGTTGCTTCCAATTTAGTGGGACTTTTACCCGACATTGAGATGAAATGACATCCCAAGCCCTGCCACCCAATAAACCATTAGGGTTTATAAGCATGGTCGGGGCGACTCGCACCCCATGGCCTTGGCATGCTTAGATCCTCTAAGTGGTTTACCAGTACTCGTGTGCGGGTCGGTTTCAGCTCTGTGTGGAAGCATCATGCAGCCCATATATTTCTTCAAGCCCCGATGGGCGGGGCAGATCGACACTGCTTGCAGATGAAAAAACGGTGGACGCAGTGCATAAATGCGAACAGCACCTGCACGTCTTATTCATTTTTTTGTTTTAAGTTTTACGGCCCTTTCAAGATTATTTCACTCACTAGAATCGATCCACCGTTTTTTTCATCTGCAAGCAGTGTCGATCGGCCCCGCCCATCGGTGCTTGAAGAAATATATGGGCTGCATGATGCATGATCGGATCGATTGGCAGCTAGGGCAACGTCAAATCAACGTTGGCGCAACGTCATGACGTTGCACCGACGTAGTTGTGACGTTGCACAAATTCCATGACGTTGTACCCACGTTGATGTGACGTCACAATAACGCCATGTTCCCGCTGGGAGGAAACGGAGGCCCGTCCTGCACCTCTTAGCATTGCACTTAGAATACTAGGATACATTCCAATAGGCAATGTGATATTAACACCATGACAGTTCGCATTTTTCTATCAGGCCCAGAACGAGCAAACGTGTTTTATCATCTGACAGCGCGTTTGAGAATGTAATTGGAGGCGAAGCCCCCAATTTTACTACACGATTTGGATGACCTTCTTTCCAAATTAACTCAAAAAGGATGTATCCCTGCGCATTAAAAATAGGTCAGAACTATCAGCGACATCAGTACCAGAATATTTATCAAACTACCGTATTTAACAATAATTCGCATATAATTACTTCAATGAATGAAAATTCACCCATAAAAGGGGTAAGGTTTTGCCGAATGTGTCGTAGACAAAAATAGGAATTCCTACGCTTATTTCCTCAGCTGACCTTAATACAAAATTAACTCACAAAGGCTGTACATCTCCGAGCATTTAAATAGGCCCGAACTCCCATCAATAAGCAAAACACATGTCGCCAATTTTCATGTTTTTGTATTTCTTTTTAAATGGACTACATATCGTTACTATTATTTGTGTTTATCCGCCACAACTAGCGAATACGTTTTATTTTCATATGAAAAAGTCCTACGCATTACCTGCAGTAGAATCACAGCAAGGTCAAGCTGTGTAGCGAGAAACTGTATCGTACCGCTACTGCAACATGTCAAATCATCCATTACTTTATCTATTCGCATGTAATGTAGATCTTTGGATTAGACGAAGAACTTTTGTTTGATTTAGAAACAAAAGAGCAATAAAAACACAGACACAATCCGTGCAAAGATGCCTGTCATAAGGTAAGTTGTCAGATGATACAGCTTTACGCTGGATCTATTAATAGCGACGAGGTCCAACAAGGCAGGCTTGTATTAATAGCGACGATGTCCAAATGTTTTTGCAAACAGTATTGTTGTCTTCTTCGTCGACAGACCTGGGTCAACGTAAGCTATTTGCAGCTTGAAACGTTTTAGGCGCTAATTGAATCAGGCATTGAGAAAATTGCCGTCGGTTTTGCGCCGGACATGACCTGCCCAGCTTCGCGTGCTAGCAAAAATCTTGAAATTTGTAAGTATAGAAACTAAAGGTTTTGAACTTAGTCTAATAATTTAACTCGCGAACACAAAATAATTTTCGAACTGCGCGAGTGCACATGTTGGTGATCGCAAATGAGAAGTTAAGGTTTTCTCATGACGTGACCCATGGATTTTAATCGTTCTATGGTCAATTTTCATGTTCGACTAGTCTTTTTGTTTGTGAGACTGATTAGAGGTTTAACGTCCCCGTCATAACTTTTTACATGCAGGTCATTTGGAGATGTTGCTTCCGTTTTGTACGCGTGAATTTTATCCAATATTACACCTCAAGCCCTGTGGCCCGATCAAACCAATAAGGTTTATACGCATGGACGGTCCTACCCGTACCGTTTTGGCTTGAGAGGCCTAGGCCCTCTAAGCGGTTTACCGTTTCGGCCGCGTCTACGTGGAAACACCATGCGATCCCATCTATCTCTCCAAGTCTTCTCTTTTACTAAGGTTATCATAGAAATTGTGCAACACAAGGAAACCCGTCTACCATACGACTTCGCCAGAAAAAACACCTGCCATTCTTGAATAAACGAAAGGGAGAGAATAACCGAAGAAAATATTTAATGATCAGTCTTCACGAACAAATGTTGCCGACCGCGACAGGTATCGAACCCTGATCACCAGTCAGACGCGTACAACTACCGACTGAGCTACCGAGGCCGGCTGAAAGTGCAGATATGCCGGTACACATCTATGCTTAAAACTGTAAATCAAATTCAGGCATACCTTATTTAGGCACAGTCTTTAGCTTACAAAATGCAGAACTCGAGTAAAGATTAGAAATACCAGCTGCAGCAACAAACTCGTAGATACATGGAACGCGCGGCCTACATCAGTATTAACGGCAACCACTCTGAACTTATTGAAAGGCACATTATTCATACACTAATGCGCTGCCTGAAACATTAACGCGGTTCCGCCCCCGCTTAGAAGGACTAAGCCTGCCGAGGTAAAGTTGTGTGAGTTAGACCAATGCATTTAAGCCATTTGGTTTCATTGGGCACCAGGGCTTCAGATGTCATTTCATCTCAGTGTCGGAAAGTCGCAAATAAATGGAAGCAGCGTCTCCAAAATGACCTGAATTGTGTTGACGGGGACGATAAACCTCAATTCAAACAAACGCAAATTATCGCCCAACTAATATAGGCCGGCCTCGATAGCTCAGTCGGATGCGTGTCTTACTGGTGATCAGGAGGTTGCGGGTTCGATACCTGCCAGGTTTGGCAACGTTCTTTCATAGAGATTGATAATGAAAGTTTTACTGCGGTCATTCCCTTCCGCTGATTTAAGAAGGGCAGTTGTCACTTTCTGAAACGTATGTATAATCTTATTAATCGCTTATGTATAAGCCTGTCCATGAAAAGTGTAGCTAGGTAAATTGGCCGGCTCAAAAATTACCTAAATAGTGTTGTCTTGACCGATAAACTCCAATACAAACAAAACCAACAAAAACCGCCGACCTAATAAAACTGGACTGACATAGCATTAATATTGAAACTAGTCATAATCAAAGCACTGAAAATACTGGCGGGTCGATTGTCTCCGAGTGTAGGTTGGGGGCATAGTCCTGGACTGAGATTTAAACTGTTTCATTCAATTCTAAAATTCCAGTTTTAAGCAATTAGTGCAGATCTTCATCAGACACCACATTCTTCCGCGTCATATCTGTGTCTACACTGTTTGCCAAGCCCACCCTATGATTCCAAGATAAGCATAGTTTGTCCTGCATGTACCTCATTGCGGCTATTTCTATTTAAAAGGATTATTCCGATAAATCAGTGACAGTAACGTGGACCTGAGCACTGAACAGCTTTTCGTCTTAGTAACTTTGGGTCGATCGCAAACAATAAACTCGAACTTAGCAGCGTTATTTGTACCTCTATGAGGTCAGAGCCCGAATCAGAGTAAGTGTGTTGCCTGTAAAATCCGAACTGGAATCAACTTTTGGATTTACAGTGTTTGCCAAACCCACCGCATGATTGCTGTCAAGATTCTTGCGCAGTACTCTGACCAACATATAACATCAATTAAATAGCGAGTCTATTTTCTATTAATAACAATAACATGTGTTAATCCAAATCCATGAAGGCCATGTGGACAACAATACTAATCGAAATTCTGTCCTTAATAGCTTTTGGTTGATTGGAAAACAATCGAACCCCAAAACAACTGGTTACATGTATAGCAAGTTACAGTATGTCAAGCTAGAACGGTACATGTAACACTCAGCACAAACACAAAATTAAATAAATTGAATGTCCACTAGAACTCATTTTTCTCTCTGGTGTGGGTATTTCAAATTCGCCCCCATCAGTACTCTCAGTGCTATGATTACGTCATGTCATCATATGACGTCGCGTCTGAAAATGTTATAACGTCATTTATCGTATGATGTCGCGTCTGAGAATCTAATAACATCATTTATTATATGACATCGCGCCTGAGAATGTAATAATGCAATGTAATAAATTCGATAATCCACTAGTCGATTAAATATGCAAATTAGTTAGATACGCCCCGTAATGTTACATGTATGACGTTCTGAACGACTTCGCATTTACTTATGTCGGTATATTGACATTTATGTAAAGAAATCGTGAATAAAATGCATTTTAAATGTCATATGATAAATAGAATCTTGCATTCGTGCTCATGTATTATTAAATTTATTACACTCGTCGAGGAAAAGAATAAAATGCTGGACAATTAAACAGGAGCACTCATATTAGATCCTCTATGTACATGTAGGTAAACTGACCGGCTCAAAAATGACATAAAATAGTGTTGACTGGACCGTTAAGCTCCAATACAAACAAACAAAACTAAGTATAGTTGTACATGAGGTCAAGAAGATGTATAAGCAAGAAGATGTTTGAAAATGACAGACAGACAACGGACCCTTGCCATACTATAAGCTCACCGATCAGCCTTCGGCTCAGGTGAGCTATGAGAAATAGTAACGCGAGATAAAGGCGTAGTAACGCGAATGGAAAGTCGTAGTAACGCGAACCAAAAGGCGTAGTAACGCAAAAGAAAGGCGTAGTAACGCGAATAAAAGGCGTTATTTCGCCTTTTGGTTTGGGCTGTCACGCCTTTTTATTCGCGTTTCTACGCCTTTTTTTCGCGTTACTACGCCTTTCTTTTGCAATAACACACCTTTCTCGCGTTACTACGTCTTTCTTTTCCGTTACTACGCCTTTTTTCGCGAAGCTTCGCCTTTTGATTGGCGTAACTGCGCCTTTTGGTTTGCTCTACGCCTTTTATTGCGTTATTACGCCTTTTGTTTTTCGCGTTACTACGCCTTTACAGTATTTTATTTTATCTAACATGAGGCCATTAGGCTTTCGTACTGAGTACCTTTCTTATATTAAATGAAGCGTTTTAACAAGTACAGCCTATTAGGCTTTCGTACTGAATACCTTTCTTATATTAAATGAAGCGTTTTAACAAGTACCCACAGTCTACGTTATAAAGCTTGCTATTGTCCGCGTGACTATCACTCGCCGACCCTGAACTAAATCTAATTTGTAGCGTCGATATCGCCTCCTTAATACGTCAGAGTGCTGCTGTACTGGTGCACTAAAGCCCCTGTCCCACAGACCTTGCGACTTCGATGCGACCTCTCTGCAACTGATTTCGTTGCAACTGGCCCGCGACCTTTGCAACTTTTGCAACTAAATTTGCTCCGTAAATGTGATCGCCGACGCGTCGCCGACCCGTCGCCGAACAATCGTCGATTAATGTTGCCCAAAGTCGGCGATTGATCTGCGACTTGTCGCCGAAGAATCACCGTATGATCGGCGACTGACTTGCAACAAGCGAAACATGATCGGGGGCTAGTCGGCGATCAATCGGCGACTCTTCAGAGACTGGATAAGACCGATCGACGACTTGTCGGAGACTGTTTTGCGATTTTTTGACACAGACAAAAATAAACTAAATATTCGACTGCTGAGAGTCTTCTCTGGGCTGCTGCAAGTCCTCGTCATCCGAAATTGGTGACCGAGCCTTGCTTCCCGTTTTGTTTCGGCTGCGCCGCCATTTTCTTTTGCCCGCCTCTCTGAACCATGTTGTCTCTTTGAAAGCCGTCGTCGAAATGATGCTAGGATTTTAACAGTTTTTAATTGTAGTTGGCGCTATAATTGTTCGGTGGGTTTAACACCTTTTTACAGCTTGGCGGCGACCAGTTGAAGATCAATCGCAGATCAATCGCCGACTTATCAGTGATCAATCTCCGATCGATCGCCGACCCATCACCGAACAGTTGCCGACCCATCGCCGATAGGTCGTGGATCGATTGCGGATCAGTCGGCGATTAGCCGACGATCGGTCTGCGACCATTCTCCGATAAGTTGCAATAAGGTTGCTAGAATTTACAGCCAAATTTGCATAAATTCGGTCGGGAATCGATCGGTGACTGTTCGCCGATCGATCGGAGATTGGTCTTCGACGTCTAGAAAACCATTGCAACTAGTCTGCGATCAAAATCAGTCGCAGTCAGTTTTTTTGTGCATGCACAAAAGACGATCGGCGACTAAATTTGGTCGGCGACCTACCCGCGACCTTGCCGCAACCTTTATAAAACCTCTCAGCGACTTCTGCAACCGCTCCGCGATTGCCATTTTTTTAGTCGTGGAGAGGTCGCATCGCGGTCGCAAGTTCTGTGGGACCGGGCCTTAAGCAAACCAGACGCCACACATTATGATAACCCGTGCGACATAGTGCAGTTTTCACATCTCCAAAATGGCTACTTTCCTGACGAAAATCCTTGATATTTTTTGTTATAAATGTTCAAAACATAGGTGGAGGGTGCTCGTTAGAACCGCCTCAATAACGAGTACTCACAACCTATGCCTTGGAGCATGCAGAAATAAGAAAAATAATGTATACCCCCGTAAACCCCAGTTTTCTCTTTATAAAGTGGGGTTTAGGGGGGTCTTCAAGTTACGGACATGTTCAAGTGATGTAACTGTCTGATCGGGGCTACCGTGCTTGCTTAAAATACTGGAATTGAAGGGTTAAACGAACAGTTCGATTCTCAATTCAGGACTATTTTCCCAACCTACACTCAGTGCTTTGATTTCTATGTGAAGTTGGGTCTAGACGGTGTTCATTACACGGACTAGATTAGCATGATTAGCTAAGGATTTGTTCCAGCATAACGAAAACATGCCTATACAAATACATGATGAATTTTACCGCCGAAAATCGAAAATTTAAAGACGAAAAATTGTGATATTTTTCTTATTTCTGCCCTAAAATGAGGCGGTTCTAACGAGTATCCACCATCTTCGTTTTAGAGCAGAAATAAGAAAAATAAGGTTTACCCCAGTACACGCAAGTTTTACTTTATAAAAAAGGGGTTAAAGGTGGTCAGAATTATAAAGGCGTGTTTTCGTGATGTGAGATTGTCGTTATAACGAGTGTCGGTATAAAAGGGTTAACTACACTGAATTGAATCCTCCCCTTATATACAGCAAGTGGGGGGGGGGGGGGGTTGAGGCTTACCCTTTTGTAATGTTTTGGCACATTTTAGACACATTATGGTAACCCACCCGTGCGACATACGCCTTTTTCGCATCTCCAAACTGGCTATGTTTCTGATTTTTCCGTGATATTTTTCTCATTTATGCTGCAAACAAAGGTTGTGAATGCTTGTTAGAATCTTCTCAATGAGGCGGTTTTAACGAGTACCCTGTACCTGTATCTTAGAGCCCATAAATAACAAAAACAATGTATACGCGAGATTATCTCTATATAAAATGGGGTGAAGGGGGTATTCATTTCACGGACTTGTTCATGTGATGGACGAATAATTCTTAAGTCAAACATGGAAAAATCACTTCAGAATCGCATGTGTTGACATTTTCTTCATAATTTCAGTTCTATGTCACTGTCTTACATAACAGGGATGATTGGTGGTCCAGGCTGAATTGGCCAAATAGGCCACCTTGGATCAAGCACGGACCACGAACGGTTAATGACCACTGATCCACCGATGTTAGAAGCTGGTATGATAACATCATTTCCTCCTAGTGACTCTTCTGTTACCATGGCTACCACCAGAATCTTAAATAAACAGGACATACAAAATCGACATACCCTAGCATCTCCGGTTGAACAGTTTTCTTTGACCTACATGCATTTTGTTCATGACTCCTTGTTATAACGGTGGTATCTGTTCCCGTGCTTTAAGGAAACCCAAACAAGTAATAAATGACCATTTTTTTCCTCACATCACGTGACCAAGTCCGTAAAATGCGAGAAAACTGGGGCTTACTGGGATATACATTATCTGCCTTATTTTTGCTCAAAACAGATTGTGGGTGCTCGTTAGAACCGCCTCGCAATCTATATTGAAAGAAGAAATAAATATCTTTTCATTTTTACCTTCTGGCACCATGTTAAAAGCCATAATTTCACAGGGACATGTTTTCCTAATGAGTTGCTCCAAGAAACAAATGCTGTTAACAATTATGGTGTAGATATTTGTTAGTAATCAAATGAATCACGGTAACACATCCGTATGGCACAGAACACTCTTTCATTTCTCTAAAACGGTAAATTTATGATATTTTTCTTATTTTAACTTCAAACATAGGTTGCGGGTGCTCGTTAACGTGTACCAACAACATATGTCTTGGAGCAAAAATAAGTAAAAGGATGTATACGCATGTAAACCCGAGTTTTTCTATGTGAAGTTTGGTATAGAAGGACTTGATTAAAATGATTATCTAAGGATTCGTTTCAATGAAATTGTCGTTATAACGAGTTTTGTCGAACTATCGAATGTTGGTTTAAAAGGGTGAACTGTACTGAATTGAATCCTCTCCTGGTATATTATTTCGAAATAAAGGGGGTCAGACTGTTTGGGTTTTGTTTGTTTGTATCGGGGTTTAACGGCCCAGTCAACACTTTTGAGCCAGTCAGTTTACTTATCTACACTTTCCACGAAAGAATGTTACCGACCCCGGCAGGAATCGAACCCGCGTCCTCCTGTTCACCAGTCAGGCGCGCATTTGACTGAGCTACCGAGGCCGGCGTCATGTTTTGGTACATATCATACTAATTATGATAACACACCCGCGCGACAACTGTACTGAATTGAATCCTCCCCTTCTATATTATTTCGAAATTTAGGAGGGGATAGTGGGGTAGGGAGTGGGGGTGGGTGGGGGTCAGACTGTATCATTTTGTCATGTTTTGGTATATTTCATACATATTACGATAACACACCGGTGCATTTTTTTCATATCTGCAAAATGGCTACTTTTCTGATATTTTCGTGGTATTTATTCTTAGCCCCCTTGGACGAGTTCATAGTACATTCAGGACGGAAACTGACAGTTTACGGATCAGTGCTATATTTTGCATGTATCTACAGCAATACTTCAGTACATATATATCAGTAGCCTCCGTGGTGTAGTGGTTACGCTACTCGCCTTGAAAACCAGGGGTCGCAGGATCGACCGCGGGCTTCTCCAGTTCTTAAATCGGGGTCCCGTCTCCGTATGGCATTAGCTGTTGGTGGGGCGTAAAACTCAAGCATTCACTCACTCACTCAGAACATGTACAGGTGTATATCATCCAATACGGACGGTTCGTGTACCACAATAGCTGAATTGTATCCGTTTTTGCGTCCCTAAGGTTTCCTCCCTTAGCTTCAGATAAAAACAGGTGAGGGACAGTCTAGGGTACGTTTGTTCTTTCATTGTCAAAATATATGTTGTGCGATTCATTAGAATATCATCAGTGAGGCAATTCTAATGAGTACACACAACGTAAATGTACCTTTAATTTGTGGAACAACGACAACAACCCCTCGCCGCTGGCCTGGCGCTTTGGGTAGCCACCAGCAACACGAACAATCCTTCTTCTTCTTTTTTTCTTAAAGTTTTTTCATGGTTACAAAAAGCCACCGCCCATAGGGGCTTGAAGAAATATATGGGCTGCATGTTGCTTCCACGCAGAGCTGAATCCGGCCCGCACACTAGTACTGGTAAACCGCTTAGAGGATCTAAGCCTGTCAAGGAACCGCGGTGCGAGGCGGACCGTCCATGCTAATAAACCCTATTGGTTTCATTGGGCGACAGGGCTTGAGATGTCATTTCATCTCAATGTCGGGTAAAAGTCCCACAAAATTGGAAGCAACGTCTCCAAAATGACCTTTACAGTGTTGACGGGGACGTTAAACTCAAATCAACCAACCAAATCATGGCGAGGAAATGACATTTAAAAACTCTATAGGCACACAAAAATTCCATTAACAATCATAGGCATGTCGACATATCAAAGATATGTACTTACCATTAACAGAACTTTCGACGTCAACATTGCTTTGAAGTATCAAACAAACTATTTTTGTCGATTTCAGTAAGCCTTTGTGTTAATACAACGTCGGTGTAATTAATTGGAGAAACGTTATTAAATGTTCACATATTTTTCTGTACGTAACATGCGCAATATATCACGTACTTTTAGCTTCACTTTATCCCTTTTGTACCAAATGGAATCTTCCTTCTTCTATAACAGGAGTCCCTTTCAAAATTTAGGGGTGTCAGGCTGTGTCTTCTTCAAAATTTGTTTGGAAAATGGCTTAACTTTTTGAAAACAGTGTAGGCCCTGATCCATCCGACGCCGCGTTCTGTGGCGTCTGATCTGGGCCTGCACTGTTTGCCAACTACCCGTTTGGGGGTTTCTGGGACTGAATGGGTTAATTATGGTTTTGTTTATACGTTAAAATGGCGTCGGTATAATTCAACTGAATACGAAATGTATTTTTTGGTTTCATACCACTTACGTAACGTATGTAATACATCATGTACCTGGAGAAATTTATCGCGTTTTTCTGTAGAGATTGTTACCATTTTAAGGGGAATGGGAACACCTGGCACTTTTTCCGCCATTTTTCAAAGATAGAAAATTTTTGGGACTTCCTGTACGCTTTCCTTTAAGTCCTGTCCCACTGAAAAAAGGGTCTACTCTTAAAGGAAAGAATTTTTGCTCCTCAGGAGCAAATTCTTTCCTTCAAGAGTTGACCCCTATTGTATTGAGAGGCCCTTAAGGCGTCCCAATTCCCCTCGATGCGGAAAATACTCTAACAATTGATTTTAATTATGATAGAAAGCACCTAATAATCATAAATGCCGAACTTTCACTTAAACTTTAACATATTTCACTTGACAAAGAACACTCGTTCGATATCATTTAGATTGGGAAACTCAGACACATATCTAAAGCAAGATGTCAGCTTAGTTTGAAATGAGAATAGAAGTGAAGGCGATACAATTAACCAAAGCCCCCCAAGAGCGAGATACCAAAAGGGAAAGAGACATGGACATGAGATAACTAAACTCCAATGCAAAAGCAAACGAGACAGTTACTTTTCCCACAAATGACCAAACCGCTATATAAAATAAAAAAAAATATAAGCTATACATACATGCAACTACGAACTATAGCAAATAATGAAGCACGTCTGAAGAACCGCCTTGGGACGGTCCGAAAAGGGTATTTCACGACGAGTGTGTGGGTGGGGTGTGGGGCGGGGTGCAAAAAAATCAATTTTACACGCATTGATCCTGTCGTAGTTTTGACAAATAACATGGAGGATTTCTTATTCATCAGTGCTACATCTCAGAGAACATAAAAATCAAACGACTACAGAGATGATACAGCGATGAGGATTCGACAGCATGAAACAACTGAAATGCTGAAACAAACGAAAACCAAAAGTTAGACTCGGATGGGCCAGTCAAGAAACAGAGCATCAGGTACCAACCGAAATAACCTAAAATGTAAGTAAGCGGCTGTAGCCGTCATAGAATCTGAGGCATGCAATTATATCTATCTATCTGCTGATACTGCGTCGGTCATATTTTGACCATTACCGCAGGTGTATATTACATACACTCCAGGTTTTGCAGGATGAAAGCCTACACAGTAATCATGTAAGTACGGTAGGGATCTTTAACCTGCACAGGGGATGGTTCTCCCTGCACAGGGGGGCACCGGTTAATGTCCCGATCCGAAGGACGGTGCACTTAATTACATTCATCCCTGCAAATGATGCCAGTGGAGCGTGTTCGGACACCGAAATTTTATCGCCGCTGCCGGGGATCGAACCCGGGACCTCTAGCATCAGAGGCAAGTGCACTAACCACTAAGCTATCACGCTCCATAAGGAATTAAGGAGGGAAGTAATATTGTTCAACCGTGACGGTATTAAGTACCATGCGTGCAGTCTGACGAGTGTTAAGTTGGTTCCTTATTCCTTATTCCTTGTTCCTTATTCCTTATTCCTTGTTCCTTATTCCTTGTTCCTTATTCCTTATTCCTTATTCGATTTTCAATTTCATAGTACTTTGCCACGCGGTGTAACAAAAAATTTGCGTATGTCCTAATCATCATCATTTTTACTTCTAAGCATGATGGTATAGGTTTCTAATTCCAGCAGGTGTCAACTGCGAATAAGGAATAAGGAACAAATCCAAATTTTCCTTATTCCTTATTCGATTTTCAACTTCATAGTACTTTGCCACGCGGTGTAACAGAACATTTGCGTATGTCCTAATCATCATCATTTTTACTTCTAAGCATGATGGTATAGGTTTCGAAATCCAGCAGGTATCAACTGCGAATAAGGAATAAGGAACAAATCCAAATTTTCCTTATTCCTTATTCGATTTTCAACTTCATAGTACTTTGCCACGCGGTGTAACAGAACATTTGCGTATGTCCTAATCATCATCATTTTTACTTCTAAGCATGATGGTATAGGTTTCGAAATCCAGCAGGTATCAACTGCGAATAAGGAATAAGGAACAAATCCAAATTTTCCTTATTCCTTATTCGATTTTCAACTTCATAGTACTTTGCCACGCGGTGTAACAGAACATTTGTGTATGTCCTAATCATCATCATTTTTACTTCTAAGCATGATGGTATAGGTTTCGAAATCCAGCAGGTATCAACTGCGAATAAGGAATAAGGAACAGATCCAAATTTTCCTTATTCCTTATTCGATTTTCAACTTCATAGTACTTTGCCTCTCGGTGTAACAGAACATTTGCGTATGTCCTAATCATCATCATTTTTACTTCTAAGCATGATGGTATAGATTTCGGAATCCAGCAGGTATCAACTGCGAATAAGGAATAAGGAACAAAACCAAATTTGGATTTGTTCCTTATTCGCAGTTGATACCTGCTGGATTTCGAAACCTATACCATCATGCTTAGAAGTAAAAATGATGATGATTAGGACATACGCAAATGTTCTGTTACACCGCGTGGCAAAGTACTGTGAAGTTGAAAATCGAATAAGGAATAAGGAAAGTTTGGATTTGTTCCTTATTCCTTATTCGCAGTTGATACCTGCTGGAATTCGAAGCCTATACCATCATGCTTAGAAGTAAAAATGATGATGATTAGGACATATGCAAATGTTCTGTTACACCGCGTGGCAAAGTACTATGAAGTTGAAAATCGAATAAGGAATAAGGAAAATTTGGATTTGTTCCTTATTCCTTATTCGCAGTTGATACCTGCTGGATTTCGAAACCTATACCATCATGCTTAGAAGTAAAAATGATGATGATTAGGACATAAGCAAATGTTCTGTTACACCGCGTGGCAAAGTACTATGAAGTTGAAAATCGAATAAGGAATAAGGAAAATTTGGATTTGTTCCTTATTCCTTATTCGCAGTTGATACCTGCTGGATTTCGAAACCTACACCATCATGCTTAGAAGTAAAAATGATGATGATTAGGACATACGCAAATGTTCTGTTACACCGCGTGGCAAAGTAGTATGAAGTTGAAAATCGAATAAGGAATAAGGAAAATTTGGATTTGTTCCTTATTCCTTATTCGCAGTTGATACCTGCTGGAATTCGAAACCTATACCATCATGCTTGGAAGTAAAAATGATGATGATTAGGACATATGCAAATGTTCTGTTACACCGCGTGGCAAAGTACTATGAAGTTGAAAATCGAATAAGGAATAAGGAAAATTTGGATTTGTTCCTTATTCCTTATTCGCAGTTGATACCTGCTGGATTTCGAAACCTATCCCATCATGCTTAGAAGTAAAAATGATGATGATTAGGACATACGCAAATGTTCTGTTACACCGCGTGGCAAAGTAGTATGAAGTTGAAAATCGAATAAGGAATAAGTAAAATTTGGATTTAGTCCTTATTCCTTATTCGCAGTTGATACCTGCTGGAATTCGAAACCTATACCATCATGCTTAGAAGTAAAAATGATGATGATTAGGACATACGCAAATGTTCTGTTACACCGCGTGGCAAAGTACTATGAAGTTGAAAATCGAATAAGGAATAAGGAAAATTTGGATTTGTTCCTTATTCCTTATTCGCAGTTGATACCTGCTGGATTTCGAAACCTATACCATCATGCTTAGAAGTAAAAATGATGATGATTAGGACATACGCAAATGTTCTGTTACACCGCGTGGCAAAGTACTATGAAGTTGAAAATCGAATAAGGAATAAGGAATAAGGAACAAGGAATAAGGAACAAGGAATAAGGAACAAGGAATAAGGAATAAGGAATAAGGAACAAGGAATAAGGAACCAACTTAACACTCGTTGCAGTCTGTCGTTTAACATTTATGTTGTTGCCAATCAACTTTTATCGAAGAACGATTTTACGAAATTGGGTTTCAAAATTATTGCAAGCATATATTTTCCAGAATTTATATACCATTAATACTAAGGCACCATAAAATTCGGGTTCCAATAGTCCTTGTTGCAGAAGAGATTTAAGCCCAACATTAAATTTTGAAACTAAATTGGCATGACTTAGAAAAATTTTTGTTTTTTAGTTTATGATACCGACAGGCCTGATAACGAAGTTAAGCAGTTAACAATTTATTACGAGTGTGGAAGCAAATTAATGACATGACTAGATCTCTTGCAAACCGAAATAATTGCGAAACATTTACACCGTAGAATGCCACACGATGATCATTTTTATCCAAGAAAGGAAAATTTACAATTTCAAAACCAAAACGATCACGTTTATCATACATTTTGCTGGAATAAACTCATAATAATTGTGTTTTTCTGAGCTAAACTAATTTACCTGGACAAACAGTTGACCATAATCTTGTTAACCGAAGCAAATTTCTCTGTGCCACTTTAAATGCTAGACCGAATGACAGTGTTGTTTTAAGCGGTGCATAAATGGGCCGGGACAACTCACAAGCGACGTGAGGATTACTACATGTACTTTCGTAACTGATGTGAGTTATAGACCTTTGTCCTATACAGTGTACTTATTCTTGTATTGCCCTTGAGACAACAGATTTTGCACCCTCTATCTCACTATGTTAGTGGCAGACATCTCGCCTACACACGGCCGGCATTACGCAAACACGCTTATACAAATACATTGCCACCTTAATCGCCGAAAAAATGAAAATTTTCAGATGAAAAATTGTGATATTTTTCTTATTTCTGTTCAGAATATAGATTGTGGGTATTCGTTAGAACCGCCTCATCGAGGCGGTTCTAACGAGTACCCACAATCTATATACTGGAGCAGAAATAAGAAAAATAAGGTATACCCCTGTAAACCCAAGTTTTACTATATAAACGTGGGGTTCAATGGGGTCAAAATTATATAGGCGTGTTTTCGTGATGGGGACAGACTTTCGAGGGCTGGGACAGAAGTCTGTCACGCTCTTGAGATATAATACATGAGAAATGGCATTAAATGTTCAAATGACAATAACAAATAACTGGAAAAGCAAAAGATGGGTTTTCATTCATTTTTGTGCAATTTTTATATAAATTTCAGCTAAATTCTTACCTTCTCGAGCTTTCCTCGTTTGAATGGTCCGTTGGGATAATTGCGCACGGCTACTGCGGTTGAGTCTGAACCTCGAAAATGTTTCTGACGCGGTGACGTCAGAAATTTTGGACTAGTTGACGTCACGTAAAACTACATGTACGTGTGCACTGAATGTACTTTTAAATGCCACACTGTTTGCTGTTTTTTATTGCTTAAATTTGCTAAATTATTGCAGACAGACAGACAGACACTTTTATTTCTCTCAAGTCAAATACAGGACATATGGGTAGTAACATATCAACAGTACATGCGGCAAATGTTTTACACTAGTTATAATCCCGCTTCCAAAGTATGATGATAATTAATCCATAAACGAATAAAATAAAATGGGGAAAGAAAGAAAATAAGATATGATAAACAGGCCCCTATCTGTAAAGTTGCAAAACTATGTTTGAAAGAGTTACCTCCCCTTAAAATGTATCCCCGCCCCTTAAGGAGAATGGATACACATATCAAAATTGCCCGCCATTTTGTAAAGGGAGACAACTTTCGGGACTTCCTGTTAACCTTTCGATAAGCTTTGCTATACGGAAAAAGGGTCTGCGTGAAATAGCATGGAGCCCAATCTATCTCCTAGCCCCGATGGGCGGGGGTGGGGGGGGCATGCACATGTGTTATTATTATCCTAACATTTGATTTGATTGACTGGACTATTAAACTTATGTAAGTATTCAAAACACCAATCAGGGTACAGTGACATAAATGAAGACCATCTGGCTCCCCCGGAAGGCTTCATCTAGGTCTATGCTATATACTTATATTTATACGCATGCACATGTCGGGGGTGTTTTTTTGTTTCCTTTTGCTTTTTCTATCAATAGTGATGATATGGTGAAACATAGTTCTGAAAATCTCTCTATATTTTGAGCAGAGATAAAAAAATATCAAATTTTTTCATCTTAAAATTTTCGTTTTTCGGCGGTAAAGTTTGCATTGTATTTGTATAAGTATGTTTCCGTAATGAGCAAATTCTTTCCACTATTGACATGCGAGACAAAACTACATTTTGCAGGAGTTGCCTCCCCTGAAGGTGTATCCATTCTCTTTGATTGAGTCAAGTTAGTATATGATGCATATCACGCGATGCATCATTGTGAAAAAATAAACAAGAGGCCCAAGGACCACTACGCTCACCAGAGCTCAGGGGACACTGCCCACTGGCTGCCATGTTTTTAAATAAACCTTGGAAGCCCTGAGCCAAGGATGCTACAGATAAAATATGGACCACAATCAGCCTAGTAGCTGTCGCAGACATGTCGAGTTGCAAGACAACAAATGCTAATAGATAATTTCCCATCTGAGGCAACCAACACGCCTAAAACCATACGGCAGATAGAACATTGTTTAAGGGACAATACTATGAAAGCTTGACAAAATATCTTGAATGGCATAAATGTCATTTTTCAGTTTTCCCTATTATAAGTCTATTTAGAGGGCCTCAATGAAAATTGGTTCGCGAGTTGAGTTACCCTCTTTAAATTAAGTCGTTACTTACTAGGTTTATTTACTTACTTACTTACTTACTTACTTTCTTACTTACTTAACTTGCCATAACATCCAAACTACAGAGCCAAACTGCATAAAAAGCATAGGCAAATATGATGAATAGTCAAGTCATGAAGCCTCATCCTTAGAGAGCGTATGGTTTCTTTATATATGGCTTAGCTTAGGGGTTCTGAATAGTTTCTCATATTTTTTTGCCTTTTGTGAAGTCGAGGGTTGGGGCATGGCCCCGGCACACCCCGGCTGACCCCTAGGTACGAGTCACTGAATGCGTCACTGATGAGGCCTAATTGGTCGAAACTAGCTAGTCTGGCCCAGAAAACATGTACACTCCATATTTTTCAGTTCTGTGGTGTATTCCTTGCTTCCAAAGGATAACCCTTTTATAGAACATAATTATCACAAGGAACAAGAATATATATGATTTCAGGGAGGGGATCTGTAAGATTTCTGAGATACTGGGCAGTTTATGAAGTGTGTGTGTATAGGGGGGGGGGGGGGTGGCATCGGGACCCTCAGGTTGGTGCCACTGAATGTGACTTATAAGGAACAAGAATATATTTATGGTTTCGGGAAGGGGATCTGAATGGTTTCTGAGATACATGGCATTCTATGCAGTGAAAGGGTGGGGCACAAACTTTGGACCCCCAGACTGGCATAGAAGCATGTGGCTGAGAGAAGTTTATTCAAGAAACATTTCAATGAAAGGTTTGTCAAAATATCTGAAATGACTTGGCATTTTTCGATTTTCTTCATTATATGTATATTGGAACTATGAGTTGCCATAGCAATCAAACAAAAGAACCGAACTCATATGAAAAATATAAACCTGAAAATGCAAATATTGTGAATATTTCCACAAGGACACAACCTCAAAGAGCATACGAGGAGATGATTTTTTAAATATTTTTTTCTTCTATTTTTGGTTTCATTTTGGTTTCCATGGTAACCAGTAAAAGTGAGCAATAGACAGACAATAATATGGCAGATGGTAGATTACTTAAGGAAAATTTCTATGAAAGTTTTGTCAAAATATCTGCAAAGGCTTGACAGTAAATGCAAATTTTCGATTTTCCTCATTAAAAGTCAATGGAAAGGCTCTCAGTTGCCATATCAACCAAACTAAAAAACATGAAATCTGTTGAGACAAATATGGTGAATATTTTCATTAAGGTTCAGCCTGACTGAGCAAATGGTTTCTGAGGAGATGATTTTTTAAGTATGTTTTTTTTTTCAATTTTGTTCATTTTGGTTACCACGGCAACCAGTAAAAATAAGTAATGGGCTTAAATCATACGGCAGGTGGTAGATTTCTTAAGGAACATTTCTATGGAAGTTGTGTCAAACTATTTGCAAAGGTTTGGCATAAAATGCCAGTTTTCATTTTCCCCACTATAAGTCTATGGAAACTCTATGTTGCCATAGCAACCAAACTAAAGAGCCGAATTTCATAAAAACACAAAACCTGTAATGGCAAATATTGTGAATATTTTCATATAGTCTCAGCCTCCTAGAGCATATGGTTTCTGAGGAGATGATTTTTAAGTATTTTGTTTTTCCTTTTCTTTTTTGCATTTTTGGTTTCCATGGCAACCAATATAAATGATCATAGGCCGAAAAGCATATGGCAGATAGTAGATTACCTGAGGAACTTTTTTTTATGAAAGTTTTGTCAAAATATCTTCAGAGGCTTGACGGTAAATGTCATTTTTCAATTTTCCCCATTATAAGTCTATGGAAACTATAAATTGCCATAGCAACCAAACTAATGAGCCGACTTTCATAAAAAAAAAGAAAATCCACAAACTTTCAATCCCCAAGCCCAAGGATGCTACAGATAAAATTTTGGCCCAATCGGCCCAGTGGCTTCAGAGGAGATGTCGTTTGAAAGTGCTGACGCAGACGCAGACGACGACGGACAACTGCCTATCCTATAAGCTCCCTTAGAGCCTTCGGCTCTGGTGAGCTAAGAACACATGCGCGATTAAAAGTAAAACTATCAGCTTTTTTACAACAAAAATGTGATGAATGATTACAACAGCAAATTCAAAAGGAACCTGTGTCAAGAGAAAACCGTTCTTCTGGATGATCTGACAAGTTAATCATTACGATAACACGTCTATACCAATACATTGTAATCTTTATCGCCGAGAAAATGAAAATTTTAAGACGAAAAATTGTGATATTATTTTTATTTCTGCTCAAAATATAGATTGTGGGTACTCGTTAGAACCGCCTCGATGAGGCGGTTCTAACGAGTACCCACAATCTATATCTTAGAGCAGATATAAGAAAAATACTATATAAAAGAGGGGTTCGAAAGGGTCAAAAATTATATAGGCGTGTTTTTTGTGATGACAATCTAACTGTCATCACGTGAACAAGTCCGTGAAATGAAGACCCCCCTAAACCCCACTTTATATAGAGAAAACTGGGGTTTACGGGGGTATGTATTATTTTTCTTATTTCTGCTCCAAGACATAGGTTGTGGGTACTCGTTAGAACCGCCTCAATGAGGCGGTTCTAACGAGCACACACAACCTATGTTTTGAGCATTAATAGGAAAAATATTAAGGATTTTCATCAGAAAAGTAGCCATTTTGGAGATGTGAAAAATGCACTATGCGGTACGGGTGTGTTATCGTAATGTACTGGCTTGAATATAAGGATCAACCATGGTGTTTCATGCATTAACATTCGCCGGGTCCCGAGGAAGCTGTTTGAACATGAGGCCGCCAGGTCGAATGATCAAATATCTTCCGAGGGATCCGGCAAATGTTAATGCAATGAAATAACCATGGATGATCATTGTTCTTGCAAACTTACGATTCCGACAGCAAATTTGGACGAAAATGTCCAGAAGCTCCATACAAACTCTTCAAATGCGACCGGCGAACCAACATGGCAGTCATTTCAGAATGTTGTTTACAATAACGTGGTTATGCAGTTACCATCTGACGTCATCATAGAACCCTTGAACGCTATGTTTAGGGCGATAATGTTACGAAGCTCAACGTAACTTAAACATAGCAAGGAGCCATGTTTAAACAGCACGCGAATTTCATGATTTGAACATGGTTTTTTGCTGTTTGAGCACGGCTTTTGGTCGATTTGACAATAACTTCAAACAGCCATTAGCATAGGTATTCATGCAAGAACATCTCTTCATCATAACAACAAGTTCGTGAAATGAACACCCCACTATGCCCGACTTTATATAGCAAAAACTAGGGTTTATAGGGGTGTGCATTATTTTGCTTATTTCTGCTCCCAGACATAGATTGTGGGTACCCACAGTCTAAATTTTGAACAGAAATCAGAAAATATCACATTTTTTACTGATCTAAAATACTTACAATGCATCTGTATAGGTGTGTTTTCGTAATCATAAGGAAAATACGCCTATGTAATTTTGTTCCACCATGACCCCGAACTGGGGTTAACAGGGCTAAACCTTATTTTTTCTGATTTCTGTTCTAAAATACAGATTGTGGGTACTCGTTAGAACCGCCTCGATGAGGCGGTTCTAACGAGTACCCACAGCCTATATTTTGAACAGAAATACGAAAAATATCACAGTTTTTCACTGATCTTAAACTTTTCGTTTTTTTCGGCGGTAAAGTTTACAATGCACCTGTATAGGTGTGTTTTCATAATGATTACAGTCTTACTGTAATGGCTCGAACACCGCTTTAGCCCCCGCCCATCGGGGCTTGAAGAAATAGATGGGCTGCATGATGCTTCCACGCAGAGCTGATACCGACCCGCACACGAGTACTGGTAAACCACTTAGAGGATTTAAGCTTGCTCAGGCAGGGCGGTGCGAGTCGGTCCGTCCATGCTTATAAACCCTATTGGTTTCATTGGGCGGCAGGGCTTGAGATGTCATTTCATCTCAGTGTCGGGTAAAAGTCCCACAAAATTCGCAGCAACGTCTCCAAACTGATCTTTACAGTGCTGACGGGGACGTTAAACCTCAAATCAACCAATCGAACACCGCTTGGATTATTAACATTCGTTCGAGACTGGGGTACTTCGAACCAGTGAGGGTTAATCACGAAAAAACGCCTATACAAATACATTGTAAACTTTATCGCCGAAAAAAAAAGAATAAGAAGACAAATTGTGGTATTTCTCTTATTTCTGCTCAAAATACAGATTATGGGTGCTCGGTGGAACCGCCCCACAGTCTGTATTTTGAAACAGAAATAAGGTTGACCCCTGTAAACCCAGGCTTACTATATGAAAGTGGGGTTCAAGCGGGACGTGTTTTCGTAATGGATCATTTGTTCGAGCCATGGGTAGTTGGAACCAGCGAGGGTCATTTGTACTCATTGTACAAGGCATTACGGTAACACACCCGTGTGACATAGTGTAGTTTTTCACATCTCCAAAATGGCTACTTTTCTGATGAAAATCTGTGATATTTTTCTTATTTATACTGCAAACATAGGTTGCGGGTGCTCGTTAGAACCGCCTCATTGAGGCGGTTCTAACGACCATCCACAACCTATGTCTTGGAGCAATAATAAGAAAACTAATGTAATAAAGTTTACCCCCTTAAACCCCAGTTTTCTCAATATGAAGTGGGATTTAGGAGGGTGTTCATTTCACGGACTTGTTCACTGATCGGCAGGAGAATGAAAGGGATAATTTAGAGAAATCTTTTAAATCTACTTTTAGAAACGGGGTGATGTGTGGAGGCGATTCTAATTTGTACCCTCAACATACATTTCAAGTTTCAACATCACGTGAACAAGTCCGTGAAATAAACACCCCCGCTTAAACCATTTCATACAGAGAAAACTGGGGTTTACTGGGGTATACGTTATGTTTCTTTTTTTTTTTTTTGCTCCTAGACATAGGTTGTGGGCACACGTAAGAACCGTCTCAGTGAATGTTTTTGCTCTAGCTTTTGGGCCAAATTGCATCACGAAAACACGCCTATATAAATCTGACCCCCTTGAACCCCACTTTTATATAGTAAAACTAGCGTTTACAGGGGTAAATCTTATTTTTCTTATTTCTGCTCTAAAATCATCGTGGAGGTTCTAGCGTGTGCCTTGAGCAACTGTAAGAAATATATCACAATTTTAAATTCCTTGCACATATTTACTACACATGTACCCATTTTGTTTCTGTTGCAACATCTCCTTTCAACTACAACATTTTGATTTCCAATTTGTCAGATGAGAAGGTTTTGGTTTACCTCTGTCTGTACTCAATATGTCACAAAGCAATGTGAAGATAAGTCAATCATTACTGACAGTCAAGGTGCCAACCTTGCTATGGCCTACAGCAGTATAGTAGCCGATGTATATTTCAACAATTATCATCAGCCGACCTCGGTGGCTCAGTCGGATGCGCGTCTGACTGGTGATCAGGAGGTCGCGGGTTCGATACATGCCGGGTTCCGTTACATTCGTTCGTGGAGATGGATCATGAAACCTTATCTACGGTCATTCTCTCCCTTCCGCTGGTTCAAGAATGGCAGTTGTTAGTTCTGTGGCGAAAGAATGTGCACGACAACCGCTTACGTATAAGCTTGTCTAGGAAAATTGTGGATAGGTAAACTGACCGGCTAAAATGACCTAAAATAGTGTTGACGGGGTCGTTAAACTCCAATACAAATAAAACAAATAAACAGACAACAATAATCATAATGACACATGTTTGGGTGCATAACCAATCAGAGGTCATCTCTGACAAGTGGGTTGTGCTCTTGAACTAGTACAGTTCAAGAGCGAAAAGAATGTGCACGATAACCGCTTACGTATAAGCTTGTCTAGGAAAATTGTGGATAGGTAAACTGACCGGCTAAAAATGACCTAAAATAGTGTTGACGGGGTCGTTAAACCCCAATACATCACGTGAACAAGTCCGTGAAATGAACACCCCCTTACACCCCACTTTGTATAGAGAAAACTGGGGTTTACGGGGGTAAACAATATTTTTCTTATTTCTGCTCCAAGACAGGTTGTGGGTACTCGTTAGAACCGCCTCAATGAGGCGGTTCTAACGAGCACCCACAACCTATGTTTGCAGTATAAATGCGAAAAATATCACAGATTTTAGCCAGAAAAGTAGCCATTTTGGAGATGTGAAAAAATGCACTATGTCGCACGGGTGTGTTATCGTAATGACAACTAAAACAAATAAACAGACAACAATTATCATAATGACACGACATGTTTGGGTGCATAACCAATCAGAGGTCATCTCTGACAAGTGGGTTGTGCTCTTGAACTAGTACAGTGAACATTTTCATCCTCAAAATATTTCAGAAAAAATGAAACTTGACTCCTATTCATATTGTAACGGTTATGGATAAATACCACTTCTACAGCCTTGCTGTAGGAGCCGGCTCTTTTAGCGACGCAGGTAGAGTGGTTGGCTTATTCACGAAGTTAAGCAACGGATATCGCGGTTAGTATCTGGATGGGTGACCGCGTTGCTTGACTTCGTGGACGACCCGGTACACGCTACATTGGTGGCAGCGGTGGGACAGAAACAGAAACTTGTTACATAGACTCCGCCCTCGGGATTAGCCTTGTGAGGCATGTGTGACTTCGGGACGAAGTCAAGAGATGAGGGGGAGAAATGTAACGGTTATGGATAAATACCACTTCTACAGCCTTGCTGTAGGAGCCGGCTCTTTTAGCGACGCGAGTAGAGTGGTTGGCTTATTCACGGAGTTAAGCAACGGAGATTGCGGTTAGTACCTGGATGGGTGACCGCGTTGCTTGACTTCGTGGACGACCCGGTTCACGCTACAATATCTTTGATCTTTACATGAAAGTGAAACATTTGACAGCAGTGCCAGGAATAGGATGTTGCAGATTTAGTATTGCAATTAACATTTTATCTGTTTAAATGTTTTTAATAAGAAATTAATTTTTTTACTTTATTATTGCTTACTATGTTGTTTCTGCTGTTTAGCTCCCCTGCTAGCATTCTACATAAATCTACAGCGGGCCGTTAGCGGCCCGTCAGCTACCCTGACGGGCCGCTAACGGCCCGCTGTAGATTTATGTAGAATGCTTACTGGGTCACCATAGCCGAAGGCAGTGGTCCGTAGTCCGTCGTCATCGTCGTCGCCTGCGTCTGCGTCATCAACATTTTCAAACGACATCTCCTCTGAAACTACGTGGCCAATTTAAACCAAATTACATGTGGAGCCTCTGTGGGAAGGGAAACGAAAGTTTTTTTTACGTGAGGACTGGTCACATGACTAGTATGGCCGCCATGCCCATATATGGTAAAACATTTAAATCTTCTTCTCAGGAACCGAACGGACGATGACCTTGATACTTGGTATACATCAACGGGGACTCGGGCCCTACACTGTCAACACTGTATAGGTCAGTTTGGAGACGTTGCTTCCAAATTTTGTGGGATTTTTACCCGACACTGAGATGAAATGACATCTCAAGCCCTGCCGCCCAATGAAACCAATAGGATTTATAAACATGGGCGGACCGACTCGATCCGCTCTGCCTGGGCAGGCTTAAATCCTCTAAGCGGTTTACCAGTACTCGTGTGCGGGTCGGTTTCAGCTCTGCGTGGAAGCATCATGCAGCCTATCTATTTCTTCAAGCCCCGATGGGCGGGGGCTAAAGCGGTGTTCGAGCCATTACAGAAAGACTGTAAGCATTGCGAAACCACAACTATACAGGTGCATTGTAAACTTTCCGCCGGAAAAAAAAACAAGAACATTTTAAGATCAGTGAAAAACTGTGATATTTTTCTTATTTCTGTTCAAAATGTAGATTTTGGGTACTCGTTAAAACCGCCTCATCGAGGCGGTTCTAACGAGTACCCACAATCTATATTGGGGTCAAGGGGTCAGAATTACAAAGGCGTGTTTTCCTGATGATTATGAAAACACACCTATACAGGTGCATTGTAAATTTTTTAGTTCAGTGAAAAAATGTGATATTTTTCTGATTTCTGTTCAAAATTTAGACTGGGGGTTCTCGTTAGAACCGCCTCATCTATGTCTGGGAGCAGAAATAAGCAAAATAATGCACACCCCTATAAACCCTAGTTTTCGCTATATAAAGTCGGGTATAGTGGGGTGTTCATTTCACGGACTTGTTATCATGATGAATATAGGGATCAGCCATGGTTTTTCATGCATTAACATTCGCCGGGTCCCGAGGAAGCTGTTTGAACATGAGGCCGCCAGGTCGAATGTTCAAATATCTTCCGAGGGACCTGCAAATGTTCATACAATAAAATAATCATGGTTGGTCGTTGTTCTTGCATAACTTACGATTCCGAACGCAAAGTTTGACGAAAACGCCCAAAAGCTTCATAGAAACTCCATATAAACTCTGTAAATGCGACCGGCGAACCAACATGGCGGCCAGTTCAGAATGTTGTTTACAATGACGTTGTTACGAAGTAACCATCTGACGTCATCATAGAACCATAAAACGCTTAGTTTCGGTCCATTTGACAATGGCTTCAAACAGCCATGCGCATAGATCTATATTTATGCAAGAAGAGGTGTTCTGCATAAATACCTATGCGAGTCATTGTCAAATCGACCAAAAGCCGCGCTCAGACAGCAAAAACCATGTTCAAATCATGAAATTCGCATGCTATTTGAACATCGATTTTCAGCTTTAGATATCACAAGACGGGCCTTGCTTTGTTACCTTACGTTGAGCGACGTAACATTATCGCCCTGAATGTAGCGTTTTAAGGTTATATGATGACGTCAGGTGGTTACTGCGTAACAACGTCATAGTCAACAACATTCTGAACTGGCCGCCATGTTAGTTCGCCGGTCTCATTTGAAGAGCTATATTGAGTTTATATGGAGCTTCTGGGCGTTTTCGTCCAAAAAATTGCTGTCGGAATCGTAAGTTTTACAAGAGCAATGACCATCCATGGTTATTTCACTGCATTAACATTTCTGGATCCCTCGGAAGATATTTGAACTTTCGGCCTTGTGGCCTCATGTTCAAATAGCTTCCTCGGGACCCGGCGAATGTTAATGCATGAAAAACCATGGTTGATCCCAATACAGTTACACTGTATTGACTTGTCAGATCATCCAGAAGAACGATTTTCTCTTGGCACAGGTTCCTTTTGAGTTTGCTGTTGTTATCATCCATCACATTTTTTTGTTGTGAGAAACTGAGCCTCTTGTTTATTTTTTTTAACAATGATGCATCGCGTAATATGCATCATATACTGACTTGTTTCAAGGAGAATGGATACACCTTCAGGGGAGGCAACTCCTGCAAATCTAGTTTTGTCTCGCATGTCAAAAGGGGAAAGAATTGGCTCATTACGAAAATATACCTATACAAATACAATGCAAACTTTACCGCCGAAAAGAACGAAAATTTTAAGATGAAAAAATGTGTTTTTTTTTTTATTATTTCTGCTCAAAATATAGAGAGATTTTTCAGAACTGTGTTTCACCATATCATCACTATTAATAGAAAATGCAAATGATAACGTGTTTGTGTATAAAGATGAGTACACGCTGAGTAAATGGAAGCCTTCGAGGGGAGTCAGATGGTCTTCATTTATGCCATTGAACCCTGATCGGTGTTTTGAATACTTACAAAAACTGAATGGTTCAGTCAATCAAATCAAATGTTAAGATAATTACAACACCTGTAAAAGGCCCCTGCCCTTCGGGGCTAGGAGATAGATTTGGCTGCATGCTGCTTCCAGGCAGACCATGTTTCCGAGTGAGCAAGGCTTATCGAAACGCGAACAAGAAGTTTCGAAAGTTATCTCCCTTTGCAAAATGGCGGGAAAATCTGCCAGGTGTATCCATATTCCTTAAGGGACATGGGGTATATTACAAGAGAAGGTAACTTTTTCAAACATAGTTTTCCAACTTTGCAAATAGGGACCTGTTTATCATATCTTATTTGCTTTCATTCCTTGTTTTATTTTATTCGATTATTGATTATCATATTTTGGAAGCGGGCGAGGGGGGAGGGTTACGGCCATTTCCAGATTATTTCACCCATTTCGAGCCAATCGTTAATTAGAGGAGGGCGAAAATCGAAGTAGCTCAGACTGGTGGTGGGTGGTAGGCTGCGGGTTCGATACCTGCTGGGGTCAGCAACGTTCTTTCAACTCGAGTACATACATCACTGATCATGAATTCTTTTCTACGGTTATATCTCCATTCCGCTTATTCATAAAAGCATAACGAAAACACGCCAATACAAATACAGTGTAAATTTTACCGCCGTAAAAATGAAAACTTCTGGATGACAAATTGTGATATTTTTCTTATTTGTTACTAAAATATTGATTGTGTATACACTCTAAAGAGTACCCACAATCTATATTTTAGAGCAGAAATAATAAAATTAAGCTTTTACCCTTGTAAATCCCAGTGTTACTATATAAAAGGCCCCAGCCTATCGGGACTTCCACGCTGAGCTGCAACCGGCTGCATACGAGTACTGATCAACCGCTTAGAGGATCTAGGCCTGCCAAGGCAAAGCGGTGTGAGTCCATGCTTATAAACCCCATTGGTTTCATTGGCTACAGGGCTTGAGATGTCATTTGATCTCGATGTCGGGTGAAAGTCCAACAAAATTAAAGCAACGTCTCCAAAATGACCTATACAGTGTTGACGGGGACGTTAAACCTCAAATCAAACAAACAAAATTTACTATATAAAAATGGGGTTCAAGGGGGTCATAAAGGCATGTTTGCGTGATGGGGCAACTATCAGTTCTGGGCGGGAGAATGTGTTTATGTGCTGTACTCATTAACCGCTTATGCATAACCCTGCAAAGGAATCATTGTTCATTACGAAATTATTCCTATTCAATTACAGCCGAAATAAAAAAAAAAAAAAAACAGTTTGTTTGGTTGTATTAGAGTTTAACGTCCCAGTCAATACAATTTTAGGTCATTTTTAGCCAATAAGTTTACATATCAACACTTTCCTGGGCAGGCTTATACGTAAGCGGTTAACGAGTACAGTGTACATTATTTCGCCAGAAACTTACAACTGCCCTTCTTGAATCAGTAGAATGGAGGGAATGACCGTAGAAAAGATTTCATGATCAATTTCCACGACAGAATGTTACCGACCCCGGGAGGTATCGAACCCGCGTCCTCAGAGCTGAATCCAACCGCTGAAACCAATGCGTTTGGGATCACTTCGCTAACGGAAAATGGAATTCTAAAAACAGATAAGGCTAATATATGCAATTAACAGTTTCAATCAGCATTTACGCGTGAAACAGATGGTGAGCTACCGTCTAAAGGTACCAGTCCGTTCCCCGACGACCTGAATGCCAGGATACTAAAGGAATGTAGTGCTGAAATCTCTCCTGTGTTGGCCATTATCTTCAATGAATCACTCGCCCAGGGCACTGTATCAGATGACTGGCGACAAGCAAATGTTACCCCGGTCTATAAAAAGGTGACATATACAATGCAGCAAATTAGAGACCAGTGAGGCTAACATGCATATGTTGCAAAACCCTGGAGCATATATTAGTAAGCAACATCAACAAGCACTTAGCCTTTGAGGGCGTTCTTGCTGACTGTCAACATGGTTTTCGGAGTCAAAGGTTTTGCGAAACGCAGCTTGTTCAATTTTACCATGACATTGTAAGCAATCTGGATGGGCCATACACCGTGGCCACAAACAGACTGACTTGATCATCATGGACTTCGCTAAGGCCTTTGACAAGGTTATTATATAACCTGGAGTACTATTGGATAAGACGATCCACACATAGATGGATGAGCTCATGGCTCTCTGGGCGCTCACAACAAGTTGTACGTGATGGCCAAGCGTCTGATCCAGTCTTTGTTTTATCTTGAGTCCCCAAAGGTTCGGTCCTTGGACCAGTCCTCTTCTTGGTTTTCATCAATCATCTCCCCGATAATATAAGGTCATCGGTCCGTTTAATTTCTGATGATTGTGTCCTGTATAGGAACATATATTCTCCTTCTGACTGTCTTATTTTACAAGATGACCTGGATCAACTTGCACAGTGGGAGGCCTATTGGCAGATGAAGTTCAATGTGGCCAAATGTCACTCAATGAGGGTGGACACCCTCCGGACAAGCAAATTAAGTTTGACTATACACTTCACCAGCTAATTTTGGAGCATGTTCAATCCGCCAAATATTCTTGGTATCACCATCATTGACGATCTTGATTGGAGTCAACATATCTCTGAGATTACATCTAAAGCATCTAGGACTTTAGGATTCCTCAGACGTAACTTGGCCTTTGTACCTAGGCAGACAAAGGGTGTTGCATATAAAACATTGGTTTGCCCTCAACTTGAATATGCATCACCCATTTGGCATCCCTATGTTAAAACTCAGACTCAGCAGGTGAAGAAGGTGCAGCGAAAAGCTGCTCGATAGACCTGCTAGCGATGGCGAAATAGAAGTAGCGTCGGTGACATGCTTAATTATCTAGAGTGGCCGTCCCTGGAGAACCGTCGTTAGCAGTCCTCTTTAACCTTCTTCTACAAGATACACTCTGATTCAGTGTCTATTAATAAAGATAGGTACTTGACCCCTGTCACAGTGTCGACCCAAAGAAGGGCATCAAAAGTAAACGACTCACAATATCGTAGATACCAGTCCTATAGTGATGCCCTGAAGAACTCCTTCTTTCTTAGAACTTTTCTCCAATAGAATAGTCTTCCCTCCTCTGCGGTGAATGCCAAGTCCGCAGAGGAGTTCAAAGCCCGTACAGTGTAAGATTGAGACTCAGAGGTATGCGTTTTATGATACCTCTGTTTTGCAGATTGTAAATAGTTTTAGGGACGGATCAAGTGCCTCTTTTTTCGCTAAATTCTAAAGGGCATCTTTCAGGGTATAGGGAATTTACATTGGCTTCTGCCCACACTTGCTATATTTGATGAAATTATGCACAACAATTGTCTTTGGTATAACCATTATATTTACGATACATTCATTTTTAAATGTTATTTCCGTAGTAAATTTATTACATTTTTATGAAGTCTCTATCACAACAGAGAGTATTCTGATATAAACCTGTCAACAGTATTCAGAGTTTCATATATCTAACGCTGTAATGTTTTATGAATTAAAGCCATAAAATTGATGAGTTAATTGATACTATGAATGGCCTCATATGTGCAGTAATATTGGCTGGGCATTCAGTTTTCTTTGATGGTGTCCCCATATTTCAGCTCCAAGTTTTGCATTCATTAAAATTTATATGCAATTTTACCATGTTCCATTTTTTTCAAGACACCATTTTAGTATGAAAACTGTCCGCATATCTTAGAAATATGTAGATGAAATTTCATGGTAATTGAGGACCGGTAACATTGTGTTTTAACAGACTGAATACTGATAATCCCGATTCAGCAAAATGTTAAATTATATGATTATCAAGTTTCGGTCTTGCTGTTTAATAATACTTAACTACTGCTTTCAATGGATGGCTATAGTATAGTATAATTTGTGTAAGTAGATCATAGCATAATTATAAGTATTATTTCAAAACATCCAGTTCGGTAATTTGCCACCTATTGAACGCCATGGCCAAAACAATTATTTTGTCTACAGAACTATACCACAAAGGTTTTGATGACAAATAACGCACCCATGAAATCATGTGCATATGTTCCTTTCTGTCTGTCTTGTCTAATTTGGTAGTGGTCCTAAGGTGATGTTTAGATTTAACATTCAAATCAACAACATACCAGTCAATTTAGATGTTGCTTCAGATTTTGTGAGATAAATGACTCTCAAGTCTAACTGTTGTTTCTTAGTTTAACCCATTTAAAAAGAAAGGTATACTCTCGGGATAAGCAATAACGCTTGAGACTACTTTTTCTTGACATTAAGACCCATTAAACGGTTTTCAGTATCTGTATCTGCACTAGGCACTAGCCAGTCTATATTTTTAGTACAGCCCCTATGAACGAAATCAAACGGCTTCCTGAAGTTATATTTGTAGGCCATTTGAATAAATTTGCTTTTAGAAATCACATGATCGTACATTTGTCTGTGTTCCTAAACTTATATGATCACGATTATGTTGTCTTTATATTTGTATAGGTTTTTCACTACATTTACCTATCACATCAGTTGTTGCAGTAATTACAAAGCACATGTGTAAGGTATCAATAAGCATTTAAACTGGTGATAATAATTATCCAATCTGTGAGTAGTTATCTCATTACTCATAAGATTTTACATTATTTTCAGTAGATACATTGTTATGCTTTTTCTGCCCAATCACTGCAATGCTCTTCCTAAGTTTAGAGATATATTGCACAGAAATGTACCGGTAATGATGAACAACAAAGCAAGCATGAACAGTGCTTAAAAACAGTGAACTTGCATTCAGCAGAAAGATTCAATAAGTGGTTGAAAGTTTTACAACCAGAAAAAGTTCTAAATAGAAGTAGAGGCAATGATCAGGAATCGATACAATTAACCCACCGCTTCCATCAGAGACACCAAGGGAAAGAAACACAAACATGAAGCAACAGACCCCAACGGAAACACCAACAGCGGAAAGCCAAGAGGACAGTTACTTTCCCACAAAATGGCCTAAAGGCTATCCAAAATAAAATAATATAAGCGACACAAACACCCAAAGACAAACCATTACAAAAATAACCGCGACAGAAGAACCGCCTTGGAATGGTCAGCGGAAACGAATTCCACTTAAATCAATTTTAGGTGGCCACAATCCTCGCCCTTACTTCCGTCGCGATTGAGACAAATAATTTGTTCAGTCCGCTTGAAGGCCTCCTAACTCATCAGTGCAACATCTCCGTGAACACAAAAATCAAACAACCACAGATATGAAGCAACGGTGAGGACTCGACAGCAAAAAACAACAGAAATGCTGGAGCAAAAGAAAACCAACAGTTAGACTCCAATTGGCCCGTCCAGAGACAGAGCATCAGGTGCCAACCAACGATATGCCTTTACATTAGAACCGTCATACAATCTGAGGCATGGCCCACGGCGTGCAATTAAAAAGGGAAGCAAAGTAGTCAACCGTGATTTGGTTAGATACCATGCATGTCGTCTGTCATATAACATTTATGTTGTACCAAATCTTTTTATATCGAAGAATGATTTTACGAAATTGGGTGCTGAAGTCATTGCAGTTATATTTTTTTCTAAATTTATATACTAAGTCACCATAAAATTCGGGTTCCGATAGAGCTTGTTGCAGAAGCGATTTAAGTCCAGTATTGAATTTTAAAATAAAATGAGAATGACGTCTATTAAATTTTGAAAATGCTTTGCGTAGTTTATGGTACCGATAACCCTGATTAAGAAGTTCAGCCGTTAACAATTCATTACGAGTGTAAAGTCAGTTACATGACTACACACTCTGGCAAATCGAATAAATTGTGAAATATAAACCCCCCATAGGATGACGCACGTGGAACATCACCATCCAAAAAAAGGAAAGGTTACAATCTCAAAATCAAAGTCATCGCGTTTATCATAAATTTTGCAAGACACAAACCCATCCACAATAGACAGATGTAACTCCAAAAACGGGGCCTCGGTATATGAAGAATTTGCTTTATTTAACTAAAGTTCTGGGGAGGGGGGCAAATTTGACTGATCAAAACATTGAAATAGGTATTATCAATATTTAATAAATCTTCCAAATATCTAGAAGTGGAGCGAAAAGCTTCAATGATTTCAGACTGGTTATCAGCAGAAAGGGAAATCATGAAGTCTCTCTCATAACAAAACAAAAACAGATAAGCCACAAGTGGTGCGCAATTAGTACCCATCGGAATACCCCCAACTTGTCTAAATAACTCTAAATAAATGCCTGCTTCCGATAAATTAATCACTATATTGGCACAGTAAATAGAAAAAAATAAACACTAAAGAAACGTCAACAATTACAATACCAATGCAGAAAAGAATCATTTTATACATGTGTACTGCAAGGAAGGAAACTGTTTCTCTCCCTGTCTAATAGCAAAAATCCTCTGGATCATGGAACAACTTGGTTTACACCAAATATTCTGTGCCCCATCCATCAACGCTACCTTTTGCAACAGCAACTCAATATCAGTATCAGTTTCGATTTTTGGAAATGCTGATCAATAATTACTTTACCTTTTTGTTAGGATAAGAATCCAGCGTACATAAAGACAAAGTATATCGAAGGCTTAATCTGGCCAATGATTTATGAACAGTACTATTTGTACTAGCAACAACCAACCACTGACCATTGCGTCCTTGCACACCATCTCAATATGGCAATGGAAATAATGAATCTCCTTGCCTTACACCTATTTCAGTAGAATGACTCCTGTCATTAAATAAAGTTTCACATGTTCACAATAATTGTGTTGTTAATAAAAAAGCAATATGTGTTGTTAAGCCTAATTGATTGATTAGAATACCTTTTGATTTAATGTTTCACTATCTACTATGTTGGATATATCATAGTGTATAAATGAAAGCCAAACACCAGAAATTCATGATATTTTAATGGTATCTAAGGTAGATCAGCTCGTTATGTATTCATTTTGATTTGTATAATCTCATTTTAATTAGGTAAGTTTTAGGAATTTTGAGGGCAATGCCTTTTTGTAAGTTTTTTGGATGATTGCAATAAAACCGTAAATTTTGCACAAAGACTTACATCAACTAAAGGTGTAAACCTACAGTGTTACCGGTTTCGGAATTATATGAAGCGTGGCATAGCTACAAAAGATACATATGGCATGTTTTCCTAGTAAAAAGAAATCTTGACAAAGACTAGAACATATTTATTTTAGGAATTGAATTTTGATATTTCTTAATCTCAATTAAAAATGAGATTGTTGATAATTATTTTATCAGAAAATGTAAACTTTAATTAATTCAAAAGATTTTTTAGCAACAAATGAACGCCTATGGAGTTCTGCATTCAATCCAGTTCGCACATCTTGAAACTTAATAAAACATAAGATTTAAGTAAGACATATTAAGACACAGGCATCAGCTCATGGAGGGAGTCGGTCAGGGTGGCATCCTGAGTCCTACTTTGATTTATATAATTTAATAAATATATTTTTATAGGTTTTAATGGTGAGTTATTAGTATACAAAGTTTAAAGAAAAAACATGCATGGGCAAAGATGAAAGTTGCCCTATAGCCACCCAACCAACTGAGGTAATGGCCTAATATGACCCACTTAGTATAAGAGGATAGATAGATAGATAGATAGACAGATATATATATAGATAGATAGATAGATAGATAGATAGATAGATAGATAGATAGATAGATAGATAGATAGATAGATAGATAGATAGATAGATAGATAGATAGATAGCACTAGAGTACTGGTATACAGCTTAGAGGACCTAAGCCTCCCCAGGAAACGCGGTGCGAGTTGGACCGTCTATGCTTATAAACCATATTGGTCTCATTGGGCGACAGGGCTTGAGATGTCATTTCATCTCATTGTCGGGTGAAAAAAGCAACGTATCCAAAATGATCAATACCGTGTTGACGGGGTTGTTTAACCTCAAATTAAACAAACTAAACCGCCTCGTCTACGCGGTTCTAACGTCAACGAGCAACCACAATCTATATTTCAGAGAAGAAATAAGAAAATAAGGTTTACCCCTGTAAACCACAGTTTTACTGTATAAAAGAGAGGTTCAAGGGGGTCAGAATTATTTTGGCGCGTAATCGTGATGTTGGTTAACATGAACTATATGTAAATAGTGTTGACTCGGCCGTTACATTTCGAACAATCCAAACAAAATATCTTATTTCACGCATCATTGCCGTGTTCCCCGAACTTTACGTAGAGGTCGTTAAGTGGTAACAGCTACGAAAGTACATGTGGTAATCCTGACGACATTTTTCATGTCGCATGTGAGCTGTTATAGCCCATTTATGCACTGCTTAAAACAGACTTGCATTTAAACTCATACAGAGAAATCTGCTTCATTTTACAAGATTATGGTCACCTGTTTTTCCAGGTAAATTAGTCTAGCTCAGAAAAGCAGTTATTACTGGTTAGTTTCCTGCTTTATGATAAACGCGATGATCATGGATTTGCAGTTGTAAATTTTCCTTTCTTGGATAAAAATGTTCCTCATCCTACGGTGTTAATGATTCGCAATTAATTCGGTTTGACAGAGTGTCTAGTCATGTCAGTAACTAACTCCAACACTCGTAATAAATTGTTAACTGCTAAACTTCTAAATCAGGCCTACAAAAACTTTGTTAAGTAATATAGACGTCATGCCGACTTAGTTTCAAAGTTTAATGTTTGGCTTAAAACTCACTATTGGAACCCGAATTTTATAGTGCCTTAGAATACATGGTATATAAATTCAGAAAAATAAATGCAATACCTTTGAAACCCTATTTCGTAAAATCGTTCTTCGATATGCGTTGATTGGCTGCAACATAATTTTAAAAGGACAGGCTGCATGCATGGTAGTTAATCCAGTCACGGTTGATAAATTTGCTTCCCTCCTTAATTGTAACGGGCCTCCGTGGCCTAGTGGATAAGAGCGCTGACTCTTAATCATTAGGTCTCACACTGCTGCGGGTTCGAGCCTCGCTTGGGTTAAATGTGAGACGCCAAGTTCGGCAATGGAAGGTCAGGTGGTTTTTCTCCGGGTATTCCAGTTTTCGCCCACCTCGGATTAACGATCAGCTCGATATGAGTTGAATAGTCTCGAAAGGGCCGTAAAACCAAAACAAAAAAAAAAACCTCCTTAATGGTATGCCTCAGATTCTATGACGGGTCCAGCCTTAAGGTTTACTTAAATTTTAGGTAATGTTGGTTGGTACCTGAGGCTCTGTTTCTGGTCTGGCCCATCCGAGTCTAACTTTTGGTTTTCGTTTGCTCCAGCAGTTCATATGTTCCTCATTGTTGATTCATCTCTGTAGTCGATAACATTTTCTGTTCTTGAAGATGTGCAGGCCGTTCAAAGGCGGCTCTTCTGTCGTGCTTCAATAGTTGTTACAGTTCGTTGTTGCGTGTATGCATTGCTTTTATCGTTTTGTAAATTTACACTTGTATCAAGTTTATTGGCAACACAATTTTACTTCCGGAACTGGACCTTACTACAGCGCTTCCGCTTATTCGAACTTACACTAAATAAAAATAGTCTTTCAGACCAAACGTAACAGTAATAGTACTTGGTCAGGATGGAACTTCAGAGAAGTGCTTAATACTTAATATGCTAAGTATATTTTACAAATAAATTGGCACAGACGAGTTCTGAAAAGAAAACAATACTCCGGGACCATTTTCCTACGCGCTTTTCGATAGTTGAGTCGCGACACACCATTTCCTATAATTTGCATGTGCACCCAGCCAAGAAGCAGATTAGCTTGCGTATCCTTACAGTCTGACCTGAGACTTCTCTTGCTGCATGAAGGAGCATTGAGCCCTTAGCTGTCCTTAGAACACACAATAAAGACTCTTATCAGAATGCGCAGGCTCATCTGAGTCTTCTCTTAGCGCACATGTAAATTGTAGGAAATGTTCTGGCCCGGCTCATTCATATAACGGATTTGAGATTCTGTTTCATCCCAAGAAGCCTCCGTGGTAAAGTGATTAATTATGCTACTCGCCTTGCAAACTAGAGGTCGCAAGATCGATCCCTGGCTTCTCCAGACTTTCGTATGAGTATTTAAACCGAGGTCCCATCTCCTTATGACCTTAGCTGTTGGTGAGACGTAAAATCAAATACTCACTTACTTACTCACTCTTTCGTCCCTGAGTTTCTGAAAAGGACTGTTCTAGCTTTAATTATGTCCCTTTAGAAAGAGTTTTCTGATTAGTTCATTCACATGATGGCAAACAGTGTATATGTTAGTGCAGATTCTTGTGAGACTGCTCGCTACCTGCCGTCTTATCTGGATCTACAATGTTTTAGTAGATAACAATGTATTTCGACCTCGGGATCTGCAACGGTCTACAGGTTCGCTTATCTGTGGTCATAAAACCCTTTACTGACCGACATCGAACACAGTTATTCATCCGCTCTCGAGAGATCTAATTACAAAATATGTGTTGTAAGCTGAGACTTAAATCAAGTTCCATACTTTTACCTAAAAACCGTGAAGACACCGATCAAACGCTGTGTTAACTGTTTCTGAATGACAAAGTATTGGAACCATTGGCATTTATGGGTTAATATAGCTTCAGTACCGAACATATTGGAATAAACGTATTTTTATTCGCCTTTGGTAAGTCGAAGTTCGCTAAACGCGGCGTCTGCTCAGGGTTATTATGTCTAATCAAATGGTTTAAAATGATCTTTTTTCGTCAAGTTATTCTCCTTTTTATGTTGCCACGCGTAACGTAGCCCCCAGCGGCCGCACAGTGTACGTATGCGCATCGTCGTATCAACGCGACGTTGATAAGACGTCGTGTGCCCACGAGGAAAATTTCTCTGTAAGGTTATTAGCAGATGGGACAAGCGCTGAATGTATTGAGCTAATTTAGAAATTTTATGGTCATTTTAATTAGCAGATACGTTTATCTTTCTTTCTTTCTGCCCTTTTTTCCGTTTGGGTGGTTGGGTGAGGCAAATGTGATGTATATCTTGTGCTACTGGGGAGTCCAGCTGATATTGACTTACATTTGGGTAAGGCCTGCTGTCCTCGCAGCAGGTAAGATTAGAGGGGAATGTATCTTTTCTTCTGTCTCTACACATCCATTCATTTTTCTCTTTCTCCTCTGTCCCTCACTTTCATCTCCTGTACTATCTCTTCTATCTCTTTTCTCCCTTTCTCTGAGAGATAACACAAAATGGCCCCCAAGGGTTGAGTTGTCCTACTTTTCAGGTAAGAATCGATGGCTTTTTATCGAGATAAGCAAAATGGGGCCACAGCCTTTAATGGGTTAAGTAGGTTTGTGATTATGACAATATTGATGTTTTGCAAACAACTAAGAATTTATGAGATATTCCTTTGTCCACTTCATACGACAGTATATAAATACATATTTTAAGACAGCTGGATAACAATTAAGAGCTTTATATATTATGGATTTTCAGTTATTTTACGTAAACATCCGTTTCTTTATACGCGAACATTTGTTAATCAAAGACAATCAGCCATTTACCAAGCAAAGCAATTAAATTCTGATTTAACCATCATGCAAAGGGCACAGTTAGTATGTCATTTAAACACGTGTCCATGTGACATTGAACTACATTACAGAAGCGCATGAACACACCACGTGAAACAATGAACAGGTATTGTAGGCACTCAACGTTGATTTAACGTTAAAGCGACGCCATGTGCCTTGTGGATTATAATTACATGCATTTTTTTATTGAGACCACCTTTCTTTCCTTACTTCTGCTCTGAAACATTTTTTTTGTGGTTTTGGTTTAACGGTCCTTTCAAGATTATTTCACTCATATCGAGCCGATCGTGAATCAGAGGTGTGCGAAAACTGGAGTACCCGGACATGTGACCCGAGCGAGGCTCGAACCACAGCGGTGAGAGACCTACTGATCAAGGGTCAGCGCTCTTAACCACTAGGCCACGGAGGCCCGTTGCTCCGAAACATAGAATGTTGGAAACCTTTCAACTTTGACTTAACGTTTAGCCAACGTTGTGTGCCTGCAGGAAGGGTGCACGTATAATGATTATTTTCCTTATGTCTGCTCAGAAACAGAATGTTGGTACTCTTCAAAACCGCCTTTTTGAAACATAGAATGTGGGTACCCTTAGACAAAAAATAAAAAAAAAGAAAAAAAAGAAAAAAAGAAAGACACCGCCTCATTGAAACACAAAAAATGTTGTTGTTTCATGAAACTGCGTCAGTGAGGCGGTTCTAAGGTGAACACATATTTTATGTTTGAAGCCAAGCATTTCTTCACAAATGTCATTTTAAACCGTAAATTTAAGATAACATTATGTAGCCTAATCATAGTCATTCTGCGCAGAGCTGAAACTGACCACACACCTGAAAGGCCTAAGCCTGGAAAGGAATAGTGGTATGAATCGGACATCCCTTTCTTTAGGCGGTAGATCTTGGCCTGCACTATTTGCCAGTTACCCATTTTGGGGTTCCTGGTACAGCATGGGTTGCTCTGTACTGGGCTATAAAAAGACGCAAGGCGAATTAATCTAAGATATTCATGAGTCTAAGTGAAAAATTTATAATCAGGAACTCAGGTGCGTTCTTGAAATAAACTCTTCAGCTCCATCAGCAGTTTCATTTTTATATCACGTGAACACGTCCGTGAAATGAAGACCCCCTAAGCCCCACTTTATATTAAGAAAACAGGGGTTTACGGGGGTAAACATTATTTTTCTTATTTCTGCTCCAAGACATAGGTTGTGGGTACTCGTTAGAACCGCCTCAATGAGGCGGTTCTAGCGAGCATCCACAACCTATGTTTGCAGTATAAATAAGAAAAATATTAAGGATTTTCATCAGGAAAGTAGCCATTTTGTAGATGTGATAAAATGCACTATGTCGCACGGGTAAGTTGTCGTAATGAGATATGCGGAACGTTTAAAACTTTATATGAATATTAAACAATATTTTCTCACGGATGTCTCTTGCCAAGTGTTCTGGCGGTGATTAGGCCAACTGCATTAGGTGAAATGTTAGTTTTATGTTAAATCTGGGTCGATTGTCGATTACGCGATTACAATCGACCCAAAATGTATTAGCAAGAAGAAGTGCCTTGGAATGAAGTTTTTACTGTGCATGGGGAGAGGGGATAGGTTTAGGTCGGTTTACGTCGTGTCCATATTCCTCGCTCTCAGACTTAAAATCCTTCAGCCCAGGGATGCTACAGATGAAGTTTGGGCCCAATTGACAACTGCCTATCATATAAGCTGCGGCTGGTGTGAGCTAAAAAATTGTGTAACCACACCTTATTTAGCATTGGCGGGAACAAGTAACGTCATGGCGACGTCCATGTCAACGTTGAACAATTTTTCATATAATAAACAGTCCTACACTCGTGACACCTCCTATCTTCAAGAACACATGCCTATATAATTTTGACCCCTTGAACCCCGCTTTTATATAGTAAAACTACGGTTTACAGGGGTAAACCTAGTTTTTCTTATTTCTGCTCTAAAATATAGATTGTGGGTACTCGTTAGAACCGCCTCATCGATGCGGTTCTAACGAGTATCCACAATCTATAAGAAAAATATCACGATTTTTCATCTAAAATTTTTAGCTCACCTGTCACGTGGTGACAAGGTGTGCTTTTGTGATCACATTTTGTCCGTCGTCCGTCGTGCGTGCGTGCGTGCGTCCGTAAACAATTTCAAATAAGTATATCTCTAATACCCCATGGCCAATCATGATCAAATTTCATGAGAAGCATCATCAGGTAATGGGAAAGGCTGCATAAGGTTTCTGGCTGATTAGTTTGGAATTCTGGTTGCCATGGAAACAAAAAGGTTCCATTGACTTATAATGGGGAAAACAACGTCTCCACTTTTTCTCTGCCATTACTGATCCGATCTTCATCAAACTTGCAGATAACCAGGAGGGGCTAACAGTCTACGTCGAGTTCGAATTTGGGCTGCACGGGAGAAACAGGTTTGGAGTTACCTGCCCTTGAGCATAAATATAAGTGAAAAATGGTGTCTCCAGCTTTTCTCAGCCGTTTAAAATCTGATCTTTTTGTTACTTTTCATAAACGAGGACAAGCATAAAATCTCGGACGAGTTCGAATTTGGTTTGAATCTGATCAGCGGTTATCCAGTTTCATCCCCTTGAGCGTGAAAATTTTTCCCTTAGACTTATAATGGGGAAAACGAGGTCTCCACTTTTTCTCAGCCATTTCTGATCCGATCTTCATCAAACTTGCAAATAACTAGGAGGGGGTTACAGTCCAAGTCGAGTTCATATTTGGGATGGATGGGACAAACAGCTTTGGAGTTACCTGCCCTTGAGCATAAATATAAGTGAAACATGGTATCTCCAGCTTTTCTCAGCCGTTTATGATCTGATCTTTTTGTAACTTTTCATAAACGAGGACAAGCATAAAATCTCGGACGACTTCGAATTTGGTTTGAATCTGACCAGCGGTTTACCAGTTTCATCCCCTTGAGCGTGAAAACATTTCCCATTGACTTATAATCCTATTGACTAATATCTCCACGTTTTCTCAGCCATTTCGGATCCGATCTTTTTGTAACTTTTCATAAACGAGAACAAGCATAAAATCTTGGACGAGTTCGAATTTGGCTTGAATCTGACGAGCGGTTTTCCAGTTACATCTCCTTGAGAGTGAAATATTTTCCCATAGGCTTACAATGGGAAAACGACGTCTCCAGTTTTTCTGGACATTTCAAATCAGATCTTTATCAAATTTGCAGATAACAAGGAGGGGCTTACAGTCTACGTTGGGTTCAAATTTGGGCTGCACGGGACAAACAGCTTCTGAGTTACCTGCCCTTGAGCATAAATGTAAGTGAAAAATGGTGTCTCCAGCTTTTCTCAGCCGTCTTTGATTGGATCATTTTGTAACTTTTGGTAAAGAGGACAAGCATAAAAACTCGAGCAAGTTCGAAGTTGACTTGAATCTGACCAGTGGTTTTTCCAGTTACATCTCCTTGAGAGTGAAAGATTTTCCCATAGGCTTACCTTGGGAAAACGACGTCTCCAGTTTTTCTGGACATTTCAAATCAGATCTTCATCAAAGTTGCAGATAACCAGGAGGGGCATAAGTCTATGTTGAGTTTGAGTTTGGGCCATGCAGGTCAAATGACTTTTGAGTTACCTGCCCTTGAGCATAAATATTAGCGAAAAATAGTGTATCTAGCTTTCCGCAACTGTTTTTGATCTGATCTTTTTGTTACTTTTGATAAACGAGGATAAGCTTAAACTCTCTAATGAGTTCGAATTTGGCTTGAATCTGACCACCGGATTTCCAGTTACACCCCCTTGAGGGTGAAAAATTTTCCCATAGACTTACAATGGGTGACGATGTCTTCAACTTTGCTTGGCTAATTCTTACCTGACCATCAAACTTCCAGATAACCAGAAGGAGCTTACAGTCTATGTTTAGTTCGCATTTGGGCCGCATGAGACAAAAGGCTTTCAAATTACCTGCCCTTGAGCATAAATACCAGTGAAAAATAGAGTCTCCACCTTTTCTCAGCTGTTTCTTATCTGATCTTTTTGAAACTTTCAGTAAACGAGAACAAGCATAAAACCTCCGTCCGTCGTCCACACCTTTGAACTTGAATATCTAAGTGACTAGCTGGCCAATCCCAATCAAATTTTATGTGCAGCATCACTGGGTTGGGGGATTGACTGCATTAGGTTTCGGACCAGTTTTGATCAGAACTGTGGTTGCCATGGAAACAAAAAGGTTCAATAGACTTATAATTGGGAAAACGACGTCTCCACTTTTTCTCCGCCATTTCTGATCTGATCTTCATCAAACTTGCAGATAACCAGTAGGGACATACAGTCTACATAGAGTTCGAATTTCGGCTGCATGAGACAAACAACTTTGGAGTTACCTGCCCTTGTTTATTGATTTGAGGTTTAACATCCCTGTCAGCACAGTGTAGGTCATTTTGGAGACATTGCTTCTAGTTTTGTGGGACTTTTGCCCGACATCGAGATGAAATTATATCTTAAGCCCTTTCCACCCAATGAAACCAATAGGGTCATTATGCATGGACGGTCCAACTGGCACCACTTTTCCTGGGCAGGCTTAGAACCTGTTTACCAGTACTCATGTGTGGTCGGTTCCAGCTCTGCATAGAAGCACCACGTAGCCGGCCAGTTTATTTCTTCAAGCCCCGATGGGCATTCTTAAAACATCGTTAATGATTTTCTGGTACACAGGTGAGCGATATAGGGCCATTTGGCCCTCTTGTTCATTTCTTCGGCGATAAAGGTTACAATGTATTTGTATGGTCGTATTTTCGTAATGTGAAATAAAAAAAACTCCTGTATTCACACATGAACCAAAAATAGAATGGTCACAAACGTAAGAAGCCCTAATTAAATTAAGTAATATAAGCTGCAGTGTAGATTTGCATTTTGCGGTTGAGGGAATGCCAGTGCAATTACCCTTGAATTAAGGAGCATTTCCTCAGATAAGCCACAAAGACATGTCGAAACTAGAAGTGCGTCCATAGGACACGGATGCCCCCGCCTGAAAATGTGTCGATACTTGAATTAATCCATAGAAAGTTATTGACGATGTTTAAGATTTGGACCCTTTCTTTACACTTGACCTCTACGTATGACATTGACCTTGGAGGTATGGTGTTTGACACATTGTCTCTTGATAGTGAACATTTCTGCAAAGTAATTTCAGTAATTTCAAAATTCATACATAAATAAGAAAATCATTGACCGTGTTTAGGTTTCGGACCTTTTTATTGACCTTTTGACCTCTAAGTATGACTTTGACCTTGGAGGTACTGACCTTGGTTTTAAGAGCGACACGTCGTCCCATTATGGTGAACATGTCTGCCAAGAATTTTCAATTGACCGTGTTTTAGTTTTAGACCCTTTATTTACCTTGATCCCTAAGTTCGACCTTGACCTTGGAGATACCGACCTGGATTCTACGTGCTCTACATCGTCTCATGATGATGAACATTTCAAAATCCATTCAGAAATTAGAAAGTTATTGACTGCGTTTAAGATGTGGACTTTTTTTACCTTTGACCTGTAATTACAACCTTGATCTTGGTGGTATGTACCTTGGTTTTCCGCGCGACACATCGTCTTATGATGGTTAACATTTCTTCAAAATAATTTCAAATTCCATTAAAAAATAAGAAAGTTATTGACTGCGTTTAAGTTCAAGTTTTGGGCTTTTGTTTACAATTGACCCCTAAGTATGTCCTTGACCCTGGAGGTATGAACCTGTGTTTTGCACGCGACACATCGTCTCATGATGGTTAACATCTCTGCAAAACAATTTCAAAATCCATCAAGAAATGAAAAAAAAAAAAATTGACTGCGTTTAAGTTTCGGACGCACGGACAGACGGACGGACGAACGAACGGACGGACAGGGACAACGCTATATGCCCTTTCCACCATTCTTCGAAAGGCTTAATGTGTTCATAGGAGCCTCAGAGTATGACAAACTTCTTTTAACACATAAAATGCCAATTACAACAATTGTCGTCTGCTTTGTCGCCTGTCAAGTACTTTAAAATTAGTTTTTTTTAAACAGTGCAGACCCAGATCAGACTGCTTCTCTCACTGTTTGTCTATATAAAATATTTTAAAACGTTCGCAAGAAGATTCAGCATACGACATTTTCAGATGTTGTTTTTCTCGGCAGCTTTAGGGTTAACCCTTGTTGTATCGAATGGAATCTCCCCACATCGATATTGGCGAGTATTACAGATCAAAGCACTGAGAGTGCTGATAGAGCGTAGCTTTGATAATTTGATTTAGCGTCTGATTGGTATTTTAATTCAGGCTCATATTGATCCAATGAACATAGCTGTTTGAAACTATTCTGGGCCAGACGTCGTGTTAAAGCAACAAGACCTATATAGAAATTAACACACGCTAAGGTGTAGACCCAACACCAACCATCACGAAAACACGCCTGCACAGATACATTGTCAATTTTTCCGCAAAAAAAGGAAATTTTAAGATACAAAATTGTGATATTTTCTTATATCTGCTCAAAACATAGATTGCGGGTACTTGATTGAACCGCCTTGACGGGAGAGTTTTATCAAGTACCCACAATCAATGTTTTTGAGCAATACAGCAACCATGCAGTTCTACAGTTTACTTGAAGATTTCTGCTGAGCTATAGTTCGTGCAATAACTGCGGCTTGCGCAATTGTTTGGCGGCTTTAAAGTTATTTTATGTAATCAGTTTTTGAAAAAATTACCTTGGGGAGGTTATTTATCTTGCATTAGACATTCTCCTTGGTTACGTCTTGATGATGTTTTTCTTCATGTGAAAAATTATCATAATTTTCCAGCAGTTTATAAGTTATACATCCGTAATCAGTCTTTAAAAATTGCCTCGGTGAGGCTGTTTATAAAGCTATCTGGCATTAGACAATATCATTAGCTTGATCTTGTCAATTTACATCTGCATGCAAAACATTATAAAAACATACCTGTCGGTTTGAAAGTTATACGACCATGTCAGTGGGTGAATTTTTTACCTTGCCGAGGCTAAAATAAAGAAATTGGGCATTCAGGAATCACGTTGGTTAGATCTGTACATTATCTATCTGTATGCTTACAGTTGTCAGAAATATTCCAAGTAGATTAGAAGTTACACTTCGAAATAATTTTTCAGTTTGCCTAGGCGAGGCCGTTTGTAAAGTAATTTGGCATAAGGCAATTTTGCGGGTTATGTATTGCCAAAATCAACCTGTATGCCGAAAATGACCAAAGCCGGGTTTGGATGTTATACTCCGTATTCAACACAATATGTCACACCTATAGCACCCCTCTAAAAATTTTTTTTTTAGCTTCTCCAGACCACCCCTAAAAAATTTTTTATTTAGCTTCTCCAGACCACCCCTAAAAAAATTTTTTTTAGCTTCTCCAGACCACCCCTAAAAAATTTTTTTTTAGCTTCTCCAGACCACCCCCTTAAAAAAATTTTAGCTTCTCCAGACCACCCCTAAAAAATAGCTTCTCCAGACGTCTTCACTGTTTATAGCAACCAAATCCTCCATCGTGCTGTTCATTAAAATGTCGTCATATAATTCCAAATTGCGATATAAAGAAAGAAGTTTGGCATTTTCAAATTCTATGTTTTTCATTTTTTCTATTTTCTTTTTTTCATATGGTTTCCATTTCAGTTTCTTGTCCATAAATAATATTATATCATCTTTTTCTTCTAAACCCTCATAATATCTTGATACTAAACAATGTTTATGAGTAAAATCTTTTTCTCCTAGAATAACATAACTATTGTCTTCTTTAGTGTTCTTTTTACAAATATAACATTTTTTAGTGATTAGATAAAGTATTTCTGTGAACCAATTTCATTTTTTTTTCCGCTAAATTTACACCAATAACGTTCGCATTCATTGTTGCTACGACCAGCAATATATTCTGTATATTCTGGTCTTTCAATAGTAAAATCCACTACGTGTGTAGTAAAATCCACACGATTTATTTTTAGTATTTTTACAACAGAATCTTCTGGGAATTTTTCAAAATCCAATTGGAATTCTTATTTGTGCCAAATTACACAATTTGCTCGATTAATAATATTCAGTCAATTTTTTTTCTAAAAATTCTTCCATTCTTTTTATGTTTTGTATTAATTTCCTACTTAGGTATTTTATTTTCCCCCATTTTTTTTCCAATATTTTTCATTTTCATTATCATCCATTTTTTATAGTTTTAAATTTAAAAATTAAAAAAATGGCTGATAATGAAAATGAAAAATATTTGAAACATAAAGTAAGAGTAGAATACCAAAATAGAAGATTAAGACAAAAATTAAATAAACTGAAAGTATTTTTAGAAAATAGTGGAATGACTATTATTGAACATCGCGGTAGCGGATTTTGTTGGTTCACTTGGGACCAATATGATTTACAAGTAGATTTTGAAAAATTTCCCGAAGATTCTTTTGTAAAAATATTAAAAATAATTTGTATGGAATATCATATCTTCCCAGGAGGAGAAGATGTATTATTTGTGAGTAGTGAATTTAAAAACTTTAGATTTCATTGGTGTAGTTTTGGCAACGAAAAAAATGGAAACTATTTTTATAAAACAAAAAATGCGTTCAAAGAAATACTTTATTTAATTAATAAAAAATGTTATATTTGCGAAAAGAATACTAAAGAAGACAATGGTGATATTATTCTAGGAGAAAAAGATTTTTTTTCATAAACATTGTTTAATATCAAAAAAAGAAAAAGATGATAAATTATTATGTATTGAAAAGAATATGAAATGAAAACCATCTGAAAGATCGAAAATCGAAAATTGAAAAAAATCGAAAAATTGTAAAAATGTACAAAAGTGTAAAAATCTGAAAATTTAAAAAAGTGAAAATGTGAGAGAGAGATACGGGCGGGTCTAACACATGGTGAAAATAAAAAAAAACAGTCGGAGTTCCCCAAGTCCGGGATGGAGGTTGTTGGGGTAGTGTAAAATAGAAAAAAAAAAAAAAAAAAAAAAACATCCACTATAGGGGACCCCTCGAAAAATACTTAAAACTCAGTAATCTGTAATTCTTGTTCGTAGAAACTACCTTTGATTTCTTCGCCTTTTAAATCATTTATTTTATAAGTAACAGGATCTGTATTTAAAACTTCTTCAATTACAAATATTTCTCTAGTCCAACGAGTAGTATAACCCTTTTCAAATTTACCTTTCTTTTTTGGTATTCTTACTCTATCCCCAACTTTGAATTTAGATTTTTCAGTTTTCTTTTCTTTTTCTGGATATAAATTTTTATACACAGTTAATTCATTTTCTACTTTACTTGCTTCAACAGGTGTCATTTTAATAGAAGAATGTACTGTATTATTATAATTTTCAACTAATTTATCTAATATTTCATAATATTTAGTAGTTTTATTTGCAGTAAAAGGTTTATACATATGTTGTTTCATAGTGCCTATCCATCGTTCTACTACACTAGATTTTTCTTCATTTTCAGTTGTGTACAATTCTATTTCATTTGTTTTTAACAATTCTTTCACTTGTCGATTATAAAATTCAGAACCTTTATCCGACCAAATATACATCGGTTTCCTTTCTTTAAATAATGTTTTAAATGCTTCACTTACTGTTACTCCTGTTTTATTTTTTAAAGGAATTAACCAACCATATTTACTAAAAACATCTATAACAGCTAATACATATTTATAGTGTTTATTTTGTTTTGAATATTGTTGCATATCTATCAAATCAACTGCCCATGTTTGATCTATTGAATCGACATAAACACGTCTTTTAGAAAAAGATCTTATAACTCTATGATGTAATTCATCTGCTAATTTATTTGTTATTTTTTCTCTATCTTCAACTTTGGATATATATCTATTTTGTTAGATCCACAATCAGAACATTTACCTTTTAACATTTGTCTATTATTCGTTGTTGTTACTTGTTTCACTGAATCATTTTCAGTATGCTTTTTACAACGTAAACAATATATTTTTGGAAACTCCATTTTTAATATAATTAAAATTGTTTCTTAAAAAATGGATGGTAAAAAATCTCGCAGTACATCAGGTAAAGGTGCTACTAGTACCTTATCCGATAAAAAATATTATGTTATCTTATTAAAAAAATATAAACATAATACAACTATTAATGTCTTTAACTATAAGATAAAAATACTAGATCCACAAAAAGAAGTGTTCAGGAATGCATTTAGTAATATGATTGATAATTCTATTAAAGACTTTCCAAATGGGAGAATTAAAATAGTTCCTATACATGAAATTATTTATTCAAAACATGATAAATGGCCTATAAGAACATATGGTAATGTTAAAGAATTCTTTTTTAATAGAATGGAAAGATTATTAAACAGTGCTGAAGAACTGAATTTAGAAGATGTTATTTTTGAAGTTTCTATTATTCCTAATAAAAAAGGTAAAGGTTTAAAAATATTAGATGAAATAAATAAAAGAAGTATAATTCAAATTAAAAATAATGATACAATTTGTTTAGCAAGAGCAACTGTTACTGCTTTAGCTTCTAATAACTTATTAATAGATTTTACAGATTCTCAATTACGACGTATTAAACAAGGAAGACCATTACAAAAAAAAGATAAGCGTTAGATTTATATGAAAAATCAAATGTTGAAATAAAAGAAGATGGAAATGATTTAGATGATTTAAAGATTTTTGAAAATTATCTTAATGTTAGAATAATTGTTTTTACATCGAATAATATTGAAAATATTTTATATAGCGGTAATGAAAAATTTGGTAATCAATTATATTTATATTATCACGATGATCATTTTAATGTAATTACTAATGTAACAGGATTTTTAGCTAAACGCAGAATTTGTAAAACATGTGTAATAGGATATAGTAATCAACACACATGTAATAATACAGTAACAACTATCAGAAAACAATATACTTGTGATAAATGTAATAAAACATATACAGGTAAAAATCATATATGTGATGAAATCACTAGTTTTATATGTTATGAAAAATATATGAAAGGTACTGAACATCTCTGTTATATGAAACCTTTATTACCAAAACAAGTAAAAGATAATAAATATATATATTTTGATTTTGAAGCTGATCAACAAACAGGTATTCATATTATGAACTTTTGTATAGCTTATGATTTAGAATATATTTACTGTTTTAGAAAAAACTACATAAAAATATTTAAATGTGATTTTAATATTAATGATATAGACTTATCAAAATTGAATATAGATGATAGTTTTAGTACAATGGAAAAAATAGAATGTGAATCTGAAGATGTTGCTAATAATTTTTGAATATATTTTTATAAGAGATAATTTTAAAAACTATACATTTATTTTTCATTATGGAAAAGGTTACGACATGCAGCCTATTTTAGCATATATAGTAGAAAATAAAATAGATCATAATTTTATTTGTTCAGGATAAAAAATAACACCAATTAATGTTAAAGGAATAAATTTAAGATTATAGATTCTATTAATTTTACGTTATGTGGATTAGCTGCTTTTCCCCAAACAGTTGATTTTAATGGCAACAAAGGTTACTTTCCTCATTATTTTAATACAACAGACAATCAAAACTATAAAGGTGTTTATCCTACAAAAGAATATTATGGAAATAGTACTATGACAATTAAAAATAAAGAATTATTTGATAAATGGTATAATAATGTTAAAGATAAAGAATTTAAATTCTATAAAGAAATATTTTATTATTGTTTATTAGATGTTTTAATTTTAACTAAAGGCTGTAATATATATAAAGATCTATTTTTAAAAATAACAAATAATTATATTGACCCTTTTCAATCCATAACTATTGCTCAGTGTTGTACTAGAATATTTAAAACATTAATGCTAGAAGAAAACACATTGGGTATTCATAAAAGTTCTACTTTTCAAGATATTAATTCTAATAAAGCTAATCAATGGTTGGAATATTTAGCTAAGAAAGACAAAATAGCTATTCAACATGCTAAAAGAGGTAAAGAAAAAAGATTAAAAAAAGATAAATTTGATGGTTATTATTATGATGAAGAAAATAAAATTCATCATATATATGAATTCTTTGGTTGTTATTTTAATGGATGCCCAAAATATTATTCACCGAATGAAATTTGTAAAATGGGATCCAAGAAAACATTGAAAGAATTATACGATAATACAATGAATAGACTACAAATTATAAAATATACTTTCTCAGAAGAAAAAGTTAAAATTCATACAATTTGGGAATGTGAATTTGATAAAAATAAATATCCAGAGGTAGACATAGAATTAAAACATATTAATAAAAGAGATGCATTTTACGGTGGTAGAACTGAAACTATACAAATATATAATAATCTTCCTAATTTAAAAGCAAGATATGTTGATTTTTGTTCATTATATCCATGGGTTAATAAAAATTGTGAATATCCAATAGGTCATCCAGTTACTTATATTGATGTATCTGTAGGTCATTATAAAAAGAATAAATACTTTGGAATAATGAAATGTAAAATATTACCCCAAAGAAAGTTATATCATCCTGTTTTACCCTATAAACAACCTACATATAATAATACACACAAATTAATATTTGGATTATGCGAAACTTGTATGTCTAGATTGGAAATTAAATGTGATCATATGACAGAAAAATTTAATTCATCACATGATAAAGTACATGCAATAAAACGCTGCAAAGAATGTAAACATATTAGAAATGAAAAATGTAAACATTCAGATGAAGAAAGAGCTATTATAGGAACTTGGGCGACTGTTGAAATAAATAAAGCAATAGAAAAAGGATATAAACTATTAAAAATATACGAGTTAGAACATTTTGAAAATACATCAACAAAGGTATTTAAAAATATGTTGATACATTTATGAAGTACAAGCAAGAAGCCTCGGGCTGCAAATGTAATCCTAAATATTGTAAACCTGGATGTAAAAATTATAATTATTGTGAAACAAAAATACAATATCTTATAGATAATGCCGCATATGATTTAGATATTGATAAAGTAAAGTTTAATGCTGGTTTAAGATTTATAGCTAAAATATGTTTGAACTCTTTATGGGGTCATTTTGGAATGAAAGATATTTTTACAAAAAAGGAATATTGTTATAATTCAGATCAATTAATAAATATAGTGTTTAATTAGAAATATGAAGATGTCAATTTAATGATATTAGATGATGATTCAGTATTAACAGAATATCAAAATAAAAAAGAATATTCTAAACCTAACCCAAGTGTAAATGTTTATATAGCTTTGTATACAACTGCACATGCTAGATTAAAATTATATGAATTATTAGATACACTTCAAGAAAGAGTTATGTATTTAGATAGCGATAGCTGTATTTACCATGATGATGGACCAGAAGCATGTAAAAATAGAATCTATGTTTGGTAATAAACTAGGTGATTTAACGGATGAAATTGTTTCAAAACATAATGCTAATCATATAACACAATTTGCATCATCAGAACCAAAAGATTATTCTATGAAATTAGATACAGGTAAAATAGTTAGTTGTTGTAAAGGATTTAGATTAAATGCTGAAGCAGAAAAAAGATTACATTAGATAAAAAAGTAAAATTAATTACTGATGCAAAATGAATCATATGAGACAATTACATATAATCAAATTATCACAAATAAGAAAGATAGAAATTTAAAAACTGTAGAACGAGGTAAATGTATGATTATGAATTTGATAAAATAATGATACACAATGAAAATGTAAATATAATTAGAAGTTTTCCTTATGGCTATTAAAAATTTACTTATAAAAATGAAGAGAAAAACACATCTTTATGGAAATAAAAAACCTATTAGTCCTTATGATGCGGAAGATCCTGATGCTAAAGTTGTATTAGGAAGAATACTATTATCTTATATCCAAAAAAGAATGTTAAAGGATACTGGTAAATGTTATTTAACGGATGCGCAACAATTAATAATGGATAAATTTTAGGGTAGACAATTATCAAAGTTTCCTGCAGGATGGGATGCTTTTATTAGACCAGATTTAGTTTGGGAATATGTTTATGAGGAACCAGCTGCTCAATGATTCATTATATTTTATTTAATTTCCATGCAACAAATCCAGTTAATACCATAGCACCAACAATAAATGCAATCTCTCTATTTTTCTGATCTTCTGATGGAGTATAAAAATCACTCAACTTTGGTTCATGTGTAACATAATAATATTCTTTTCCTGCTTGGTCTACTTCTTCAAAGGTTTTTTCTGCATGACGTTCTTTTTGTTTTTGTTCATTTAGAAAATCCAATCTTTGTGTTCTTTCATTATTCCATTATACTTGTGCTGCTTCTAATTGTTCCATTGCCTTATCATGTCTTTCTCTCTCTTTTTCTGCGTCTCTGCCAATATGTGAAAACAAATAATTACTACCAGAAAAAGCAAAGGCATTTGCTACTGCTCCACCAAGCATCATCACCACTGCACTCGCCATTTTATAAAATAATTATTTCATAATATTTTCTGGAATAATTCCTTGCTTAACTAACATATCTCTCGTCGCCATTGCGAGTAATATATCAATGAATAACATACCAATATCAGTCATATTAAAATCTACTTTTGGTGGTGGTCTTTTCAATAGTTTTCTTCCTAATTCTGCATAACCAACCGTTAATACAGTCTCTACTCCTGCGTGATATTACATGTTTGCAATTTGTTTTCCATCAAATTTTACCTGCAGATACTCTTTTTGGGTTTTTCTTTTTTGTGACCTCGTCATCAAGGGCATATTTTGTGACTTCGTCATCATGGGAAGCTTTTATTTCACTCGTCATTTTTTATGTCTTTTTTATTAAGATCAGTGAAATCAATATGTCTCGCTGTTGTTAACATTGCAGTAATAGGAGCAAGATACATTCCATATCTATAATACAATTCACAACAAGTACTTGTTAAAGCATGATTGATAAAAGGGTCTTCCTCTAAGTCTTGTATTAATTTAGGTGGATTAACAACATTTAAATACTTTGACACACCCATAACATATAAGTTAATAAAAGAATTACCCAATGTCTTCGTCATACTTGCCCCTAGTCTTGCTTCATATCTACAATACAGTTTGTTTATTTGTTCTGGTGTCATTGTATCAATGTCTGACAATTGAACATCTCTACCTATATATTGCTTACTACCACCTGCAGCAACAATGGCTGATAGTCTTTCACGTTTTGTTTCATTGTGCTCATTATTTTGATCACATGTATTGTTTTCATTAAGTAGTTCTTCAGCATCCATTTTATATAGTTTATTTTTTACTTTATATAATTCATTTTTTATTTTCAAATAATTATATACCACATATCCAACTACCGATAAGACTGCAGTGTTTGTTATATTTGTTAGTGTTTCAAGAAGCATTGCTTTTTATTATAGCTTATTTTTGTTATATTACTTTAGCATTACTTATTTTTTTGTTATATTACTAAAGCATTACTTGTTTTTGCTATATTACTAAAGCATTACTTAAGCATTACTTAAGCATTACTAAAGCATTACTAAAGCATGACTTAATCAACCACCCAATAATCAGTAGGTTAGTCAGTTTTCAAAATTAATTTAGATGTTTCTTTTTTTAAAGTTCTTCCTTTATTCTTTGTCGTTCTTCCAATGTAGGAATAACATCATTCTCTCTCAAACAATTTTCAAAACTATCTCTATCTTTTGTGTAGAACATACATAACCACTTTGTTTGTTCTCTTAAATCTTTCAAAACTGAATTGAATCTTTGCGATATAACCCATACCGATTGTTCTGCGTGTCTGCCTGAAAAAGCGAGTTCAGACAACATGTCTTTTTTCTTTGTTAATTCTTTTGTTGCACTGCAATCATCAATGATGTACAGAGTTCGTTCCCCAGCATATTTATTAAAGAACATTCTTAGTAGTTCTTGCAGTTTTTCTTCACCATTGATTAGTGGGTTTACGATTATAATATTTTTTGATTTTGGTTTTCTAACATCACCAATCCAACTTCTGTTTTTATATGCCTTGTTCCATTGAATGGTTTGGCAAAGTATAACAATATGACTAAATACACCTCTATATACACCTTCAAGTAAGTCTAAAACAAATTCAGTCTTACCGCAGCCAGTTTGACCACAAATAATTGCACAGTGTGAATATTTAGGTAGTTCCATTTCTATTGTTTAATAATGAGCTTCTTTGAATTTACCTTCTTCAAAATTAATTTGGACATCTTGTATAACAAACAGATAAACATTTATTGGTTCATTTCTTCCTGCTTCTTTTGTAATTTGTATTGTGATGCCTTCTGAAGCATTTTCCATTCTTCTTCCCGAACCATGAAGTGTATTATCATCAGTTGAACGTAAATCCAACCATAAAGCATAATTAGTCGTTAGATATTTTTCTATTGTTGTATCAGTAAAATATAAATCTTTAATGACCATACTTGTTTCTTTGTTTCTTTTTGAATTTAGGGCAAAGAATTTATTTATTTCGTCCCACTGTTGGTACGATTTCATTCCTTGACTATATAGTTGATTCGGAATCCCTTCTATAGTCATTTCCACTTTTGTAATTTCTGGATTATAATATTCTTCTGTGCTGGTCCTTTCAGGATATTCGAATAGCATGAGAATTCCTTTCATACTTCTTGCCGGGACATTTAAATTAATATTCCAAAGAGTATCAGATTTATTCTTCGTTATTTTTCTATGCCTAAGTATTCTATCGTATAAAATAACCATTTTGTCACTGACTTGCTGTCTTATTTCTCTTGATAAATAAGGATCAGAAACAATATCGAAGTTGCATCAGTTGAATTAATAACTTTCATTTAATCGTTAAATGTAAGTTCATATTCTAATCTATCCCCGAGTCCTGCTTGATAAAAAGGCATATGGGTTTCCAATAATTCAAAATCAAGTGGAATACAAAACCTGTTTCCATATGCTTTTGCGATGGCTTGATCTTCTTTATCTGCTGTTGCATTTTTTGCCCCCACTCTAAGTTTCAACATGTTTGCTTTGCCAACGCCTTGGTATGCCATATTTATTCGTTCTGTAGGAGTCTTCCATAAATCAATATAACAATGATAGATGTCACTATCATCAATGGACATAACTTCATTTCCACTTATCCTAATTGTTGTTTTCTTAATTATGGATCTTCCTATGTTTGGAAATATAGTTGCATTTGCATCTTTAGAGATTAGTTCAATTTCAAATGCTAATCTGACCGTTCCGGGAACAATAACATCATTACTACTTAGATTAGGAAATCTCACTAATAACTGTTGATTTTGGTCAATAGTTGATGGATTATTGGTTATCACTACACTTTGACGGATACCTCTCACACCGCGCGGTTCTCTTATTTTTCTGTAAGGGTTTAATATATTTCCATAGGTCGACATTTTTTTAAGGAAAAAATTAATAGTTAAAAATTGCTGAAGGATTTGATTTTGAGAATCCTACATTTGACAGAGATGATGATGATGATGATGATGATGATGATATAGATTCTAGATTACCTTTGGTCCCTGATGATCATGATCAGAGTATTATTCTAAATCAGGGTAATGCGATTGATGACTTAAGAGGAGAGCTCAAACGGGATGCTCTTCAACACCATAAAGAAACACTTGTAAAGACGTTTTATGAAGAAATAAGCGAGCGCTATCAAATTACGCCAGACAAAGTAGATTATGATCAGTTTAGATTATCCGATGATAAAACTTTATATTGGGTTGTCGGCGACGAAGAAATCAGAATTACAGAATTTTGTTGTTTGTTACTTACTGTGTACTGTGTGTATCACTTGTGTCTTTTGGTTTTGGATGGCCATATGGCCATTTTGTGGGAAAGTAACTGTCCTTATGGCCTTCCTTTGTTTAGGTTTCCATTGTGGTCTGGTCGCTTAATGTTTGTATTTCTTTCCCTTTGGTGTCTTTTATGGGTGGAGTAAGTTAATTGTATCGGTTCCTGATCTTTGTTTTACTTCTACTTTACTGCAAAGCATGGCACAGCAACATAACTTTTTCTGGACAGGATTATGCCCCTTTTATTAGTTATGCCCCTTTGCAAAAATTACTTTGAAATCTTGTAAGCAAGATATCTCAAAAAACTGTTTAAGCTTTTGCCCTGAAACTTTACATACTGGTTTGGGATGATGAGTAGATGAACTGATTAACTTTTGAAAAAAATCTGAATTTTTTTCTTGAGTTTTTGCCCTTTGATTATTTTTTGCGTTTTAAGTTTGTAAGCAAGATAACAAAAAAACTGTTTGAGCTATTGCCCTGAAACCTGACAGAATGATTGGAGATGAGGAGAAGATGAACTTATTAACTGTTGACAAAAATGCAACTTTTTTTCTTGAGTTATGCCCTTTGGAATTTGGCGCGTTGTAAGCTTGTAAGCAAGATATCTGAAAAACTGTTTGAGCTATAGCCCTAGAACTTTACAGGCTGGTTCAGGATGATAATTGGATGAAACTGATTAATTTTTGAAAAAAAAAAATATCAGATTTTTTTTTCTTCAGTTATGGCGCTTTGAAATTTTTGTGTTTTAAGCTTGTAAGCAAGATAACTAAAGAACTGTTTGAGCTATTGCCCTGAAACTTTACAGAATGGTTGGGGATGATGAGAAGATAAACTGATTTACTTTCGACAAAAATCCTTTTTTTTTTCTCGTCAGGATTATGCCCCTTTCTAGAGTTATGCCCCTTTGCAACAAACTACTTTGAAATCTGGTAAGCAAGATATCATAAAAACTGTTTGAGCTTTGGCCCTGAAACTTTAAAGACTGGTTTTGGATGATGATTAGATGAACTAATTATCTTTTGAAAAAATCCGAGTTTTTGTTTCTTGAGTTATGGCCCTTTGATTTTTTTTTGCGTTTTAAGCTTGAAAGCAAGATAACTAAAAACTGTTTGAGCTATTGCCCTAAAACTTTACAGAATTGTTTGTGATGATGAGTAGATGAACTGATTAACTTTTGAAAAAATTCGAATATTTGTTTCTTGAGTTATGGCCCGTTTATTTTATTTTTTTTTGCTTTTTAAGCTTGTAAGAAAGGTAACTAAAAAACTGTTTGAGCTATTTCCTTAAAACTTTCCAGAATGGTTGGGGATGATGAGAAGATGAACTAGTTAACTTTTGACAAAAAATCACTTTTTTCTTGAGTTATGCCCCTTTGAAATTTTGAGCGTTGTAAGCTTGTAAGCAAGATATCTAAAAAAACACTGTTCGAGCTATTGCCCTGAAACTTTGCAGGCTGGTTCAGGATGATCAGTAGATGAACTGATTAATTTTTGAAAAAATCCGAAGGATTATGCCCATGTCTTGAGTTATGCCCCTTTGCAAAATACTTTGAAATCTTGTAAGCAAGATATCTCAAAAACTATTTGAGCTTTTGTCCTGAAACTTTACTCGCTGGTTTGGGATGATGAGTAGATGAACTGATTAACTTTTGAAAAAAATCCGAATTTTTTTTTCTTGCGTTATGGCCCTTTGAATTTGTTTGCGTTTTAAGCTTGTAAGCAAGAATAACTAAAAAACTGTTTGAGCTAGTGCCCTTAAACTTTACAGAATGGTTGGGAATGATGAGAAGATGAACTGATTAACTTTCGACAAAAATCCATTTTTTTCTCGTCAGGATTATGCCGCTTTTTTGACTTATGCTCCTTTGCAAAAATACGTTGAAATCTTGTAAGCAATATATCTCAAAAACTGTTCGAGATCTTGCCCTGAATCTTTACAGACTGGTTTGGGATGATGAGTAGATGAACTGATTAACTTTTGAAAAAAAATCCGAATTTTGGTTTCTTGAGTTATGGCCCGTTTAATTTTTTTTGCTTTTTAAGCTTGTAAGCAAGATAACTAAAAAACTGTTTGAGCTATTGCCCTAAAACTTTACAGAATATTGGGGATGATGAGAAGATGAACTAGTTAACTTTTGACAAAAATCCATTTTTTTCTTGAGTTATGCCCCATTGAAATTTTGCGCGTTTTAATCTTGTAAGCAAGATATCTAAAACTGTTCGAGCTATTTCTCTGAAACTTTGCAGGCTGGTTCAGGATGATCAGTAAATTAACTGATTAACTTTTGAAAAAAAATCCGAAGGATTATGCCCCTGTCTTGAGTTATGCCCCCTTGCAAAATACTTTGAAATCCTGTAAGCAAGATATCTAAAAAACTGTTTAACCTTTGGTCCTGAACCTTTACTGACTGGTTTGGGATGAGGAGTAGATGAAATGATTAACTTTTGAAAAACATCCGAATTTTTTCTTGAGTTAATTTTGAATTTGTTTGCGTTTTAAGCTTGTAAGCAAGATAACTAAAAACTGTTTGAGCTAAAGCCCTGAAACTTTACAGACTGGTTAGGGATGATGAGAAGATGAATTGTGTAACTTTCGACAAAAATCCTTTTTTTTCTCGTCATGATTATGCCCCTTTTTTAGTTATGCCCGTTTGCAAAAAACATTGAAATCTTGTAAGCAAGATATCTCAAAAACTGTTCGAGCTTTTGCCCTGAATCTTTACAGACTGGTTTGGGATGATGAGTAGATGAAATATTTAACTTTTGAAAAACAAATCCGAATTTTTGTTTCTTGAGTTATGGCCCTTTGATTTTTTGCGTTTTAAGCTTTTAAGCAAGATAACTAAAACACTGTTTGAGCTATTACCCTAAAACTTTACAGAATGGTGCGGGATGATGAGTAGATGAACTGATTAACTTTTGAAAAAAAATCCGAATTTTTGTTTCTTGAGTTATGACCCTTAAATTTTTTTGCTTTTTAAGCTTGAAAAAAAAAATTGTAATAACTAAAAAATTGTTTGAGCTATTGCCCTAAAACTTAACAGAATGGTGGGGATGATGAGAAGGTGAACTGACTAACTGTTGACAAAAATCCTTTTTTTTATTTCTTGAGTTATGCCCCTTTGAAAATTTGCGCGTTTTCAGCTTGTAAGCAAGATATCTCAAAGTAGAAGTAAAACAAAGATCAGGAATTGATACAATTAACTTACTCCACCCATAAAAGACACCAAAGGGAAAGAAATACAAATATTAAGCGACCAAACCATAATGGAAACCTAAACAAAGGAAGGCCATAAGGACAGTTACTTTCCCACAAAATGGCCATATGGCCATCCAAAATTAAAAGACACAAGTGATACACACAGTAAGTAACAAACAACAACATAAATAAATCGCCACAGAAGAGCCGCCTTGGAACGGTCAGTGGAAGATTTCCACTGGGGGGCTTAAATCGATTTTACGTGGCCACAATCCTCGCCCTTACTTCCGTCGCGATTTAGACAAATAATTTGTTCAGTCCGCATGAAGGCCTCCTAACTCATCAGTGCAACATCTCCGTGAACACAGAAATCAAAGAACCACAGAGGTGAGACAACGGTGAGGACTCGACAGCAAAAACCACTGAAATGCTGGAGCAAAAGAAAACCAACAGTTAGACTCCGATGGCAAAAACTGTTTGAGCTATTGCCCTGAAACTTTGCAGGCTGGTTTAGGATGATGAGTAGATGAATTGATCAACTTTTGAAAAAAAAAAATCCGAAGAATTATGCCCCTGTCTTGAGTTATGCTCCTTTGCAAAATACTTTGAAATCTTGTAAGCAAGATATCTCAAAAACTGTTTGAGCTTTTGCCCTGAAACTTTACTGACTGGTTTGGGATGATGAGTAGATGAACTGATAAATTTTTGAAAAAAAAAAAAATCTGATATTTTTCTTGAGTTATGGCCCTTTGATTATTTTTGCGTTTAAGCTTGTACGCAAGATAACTAAAAACTGTTCAGCTATTGCCCTGAAACTTAACAGAATTGTTGGGGATGATGAGAAGATGTACTGATTAACGTTTGACAAAAATCCAATTTTCTTTTCTTGAGTTATGTCCCTTTGAAATTTTGCGTGTTTTAAGCTTGTAAGCAAGATATCTAAAAACTGTTTGAGTTATTGCCCTGAAACTTTACAGGCTGGTTCAGGATGATAAGTAGATATACTGATTACTTTTTTTTTTAAAAAATCCGAACTTTTTTCATCAGTTATGGCCCTTTGAAATTTTTATTTTAAGCGTGTAAGCAAGATATCTAAAAAACTGTTTGAGCTATTGCCCTGGAACTTTACAGGCTGGTTCAGGATGATGAGTAGATGAACTGATTAGGTGAATTAGGTCTAAATCGCGACGGAAGTAAGGGCGAGGATTGTGGCCACGTAAAATCGATTTAAGCCCCCCAGTGGAAATCTTCCACTGACCGTTCCAAGGCGGCTCTTCTGTGGCGATTTATTTATGTTGTTGTTTGTTACTTACTGTGTGTATCACTTGTGTCTTTTAATTTTGGATGGCCATATGGCCATTTTGTGGGAAAGTAACTGTCCTTATGGCCTTCCTTTGTTTAGGTTTCCATTATGGTCTGGTCGCTTAATGTTTGTATTTCTTTCCCTTTGGTGTCTTTTATGGATGGAGTAAGTTAATTGTATCAATTCCTGATCTTTGTTTTACTTCTACTTTAATGCATTTGCATTTTGGAGGAACTAAATGCATGCTTGCTTAAGACAGGTTGCTCGCTTAATAGAGGTGGACACTGAGACAGGTTTGACTGTATCTCTTAAACTGTATGAGCTTTTGTCCTGTAACTTAAAACACTAGTATTGGGTGATAAATAAATGACCTGATTAACTTCAGTTTTTTCTTGTGTTATGTTCCTTCTAAAATTTCAGCATTGCAGCCAATTAAAAAAAGATATCTCAATTACTGTTACGGACACGCAGTGTTAGGGTGAAGCAGTTCGGGGCATTGTGTTTCATAAACACCGGCTCTAGGTTTCTGGGTATTCTGGGTTTCGCCCACCTCTGGTTAACGATCGACTCGAAATAAGAGAAATAATCTTGAAAGGGTCGTTAAAAGACCTACAATATATATAACCATGACAAGAGGTCCGTGGAATGAGTATCACTTGAAACCCAACTTTATAGAGAGAGAGAGAGACACTTTAGGTGACGGAAGGTATTCGTGTTCAAAATATAGATTAAGGATACACATTAGAAACACTTCACTGAGCCGGTTCTAGCTCCTACAATATCTGTAACATTAGATTATACGTATACATCAGACGCTAATGGATCGACGTTGATCTAACGTAGTTTCAATGTTGAACTGTATGGGTTGCCCTTTTACTATTTATTTCCTATTTATAGATATTCATAATTATTAATGGAACTCCATAATTCGAATTATGGATATCCATAATTCGGTCAATTTATGGATATCCATAATTCGATTTATGGATATCCATAATTAGTCTTCGCAAATAAATACAATAATTAATGACTGAAACCAAAAGGCTTTTGCGGTGAATAAAGGATATCCATAATTCGAATTATGGATATCCATAATTCAGCCCGATTTATTGATATCCATTATTCCGCTGATTTATCGATATCCATAATTCGAATTAGGGATATCCATAAATCAGCGGAATAATGGATATCCATAATTTGATTTATTGATATCCATAATTAGAATTAGTGATATCCATAATTCGAATTAAAGATATCCATAAATCGCTCTGAATTAATGATATCCATAAATCGAATTAATGATATCCATAATTCGATTATGGATATCTATAATTCGAATATTGGATATCCATTATTCGGCTGATTTATGGATATCCATAACTCGAATTATGGATATCCATAAATCAGATTATAGATATCTATAAATATGGATAAAATAGTAAAACGACACCCCATAGAATTGCCTAAAAACGATTTGTACACACGGTCAGGAAACAAAGTCCTACATGTGTAGACATCTACAGCATTGTTATAGGATGAAGGCTCAAGATAACAGCGTCAAGAGGGCAACTTTCTCTGATTGCTGTGATATTTTTAAGGATTCCTTTCCCCAGATATCTAATTGTAATAATTTCAAGAAACTATTTGAGCTTTGTTTTTGGCAAAGTCCAGGAGTTGGAATGGGAGATTGTACGAGTAAGTGCAAATATCGTGTTAACAAGTCCATGTAATGAAGACTCCTCAGAATCCCACTTTTTATAGAGAAAACTGGGGTTTGAAGGGGTATACATTTTCTTTCCTATTTCTGCTCCAAGACATAGGTTGTGGGTATTCGTTAGAACCGCCTCGACGAGGCGGTTCTAACGAGCATCCACAATCTATGTTTGGAGTATAAATAAGAAAAATATCACAAGTTTTCATCAGAAAAAGAACCATTTTGGAGGTATGAAAGAACGCACTATATCGTAATGAAATGTTGTTTTGTCGTCTTCTCTATAATTTGTTGATGGGCACTACCATACGGTATATAGAAAATCCATTTTGTTAAAGTCGTAAATACAAAGGTCATAAAATCTTGCAACTAACAATACATTTAGCACATGTCACCGGCGTCATTACTATGTTTTAGGATCTTCTTGCTGTTTTTACTGCCCTTTATTAACAAATGTAACACACAATTATTCCATTAAAGATAATCCTTCTATGAAACATATTGCCACGCTGTACATAGTAGTCATTGTTTTTTGTTTGGTCCCCGTCAACACTTTATAGGTCAGTTTAGAGAAGTTGCTTCCAATTTTGTGGGCCTTTTACCCGATATTTAGATGAAATGACATCTCAAACCCTGTCGCCCATTGAAACCGATAGGGTTTATAAGCATGCACGGTCCAACTCGCACCACTTTACCTGGGCAGGCCTAGATCCTCTGAGCGGTTTACCAGTACTCGTGTGCGGTCGGTTTCAGCTCTGCGTAGAAGCATCATGCAACCCATTTATTTCTTCAAGGACCAATACATAGTAGTCATAGTCATAATATAACAAAATTTATTATACACCCAGAAAATGTCCAGTTGACTTTGTCGAGAATTTACCGGTCAATATTTTTCCATATTGCCCGTAGTCAAGTTCATATTGCCCGTAGAGAAGCAGTCTCGTTCACAATAGAACTACTTTCAAATCTAAACATTTCAAGATGAAACATCGGCAGCTGTCTTGTCATGCGTATCGACTGAAAGAACGTAAAACAAAACGAATATAGGTTTTGACGAAGTGCATAAAGCGCATTTTCTATTATGTCAAGTATGACCTACCTGCAATCTGTTTCTTCCAAGAATTCATGGATATTTTGAAAGAAATCTGTGCAAACTGTAATCAAGGCCTTATGGCCGCAATGACTCTCGTGTAATATCTCTTCGTAAGTCTACAGTAATTGCTCTCCGGTATATGTTTTGTATCGGTGTTGCGACGCAGTTGGGTAATTTTTGTTTGTTTGTTTTTGTTTATTTTATTTATTTTTTTTTAAATTTTTTGATTCTGTAAATCTTTGTGTTCGGTCTAAAAACTCGTCGACGATACCAACGATTATTAGTCTTTGTTCTTTGAAGTTATCTTCTTTGGGTTCTTAGTAGAAACAACTCCGACGACCATTCATTGGGTCCTGTTTGCTGCACGAGTTTGGCCCGAAGCTCTTCCCTTATCTCCTCGAACCCAGTGCATTCAACAACGTAATGCTCCACTGATTCAATGGCTCCGCATTTACAGTAGGCAGACTCTGTTACTCCTAGTTTATGCATGTGCTCATTCAGACAATAACCCGTTCTAAGTTTCGAAATCACTCTATGATGCCTTCCTGTAACAACTTTGCTATCTTTCAGTCCCACTTGATTCCTATATGTATAAAGATACCTTACTGTCTCTCTGCCATTTTGTTATGCACGATTTCCTTGCTCCCGTTTCAATATCTGCTGCAGTAGTGATTATATCATCGCTTGACATTTTCTCCGCCTCATCCGCTGCCTCTTTCGCTAACCTATCTGTAATTTTATTCCCTTGTATGTTCGCGTGACCCGGTGTCCATGAAATCTCCACTTTGACCCTCCCGCGTCTCCTAATTTTTCTATCTTCTCTTTCACCTCTTTGGCTGTACCCTGGTATGAGGTGGGTTTCCAGCCCAGAGTTAACATTCCCACAGCCGACTGGCTGTCAGAAAAAATTGCTACACCTGAAATCTGCCTTCTTCCTCTTTCTGCTTTTATGTGCCCTAAGGCCATTGAAATAGCTACCAGCTCTCCTAAGAGTATCGACGCCATACTTGACACTGGCTGTTTCAATTCGACACATTCATCTTGGACTGGATAAAATATACAAGCCCCCGCCCCACAGGGACCGGGATACCCTTTGTACGACCCATCTGTGAAGATGAAGGTCGTTCCAGGTTCACTGCCATCAATTGTTTCCTCTGTCAATCTCTTACTTTCTCTTTCTTGTAAACTTGTTCTGTTCTTGGAAGACACTAGATTGTTCTAGTACTCTGGTCTTTTCAGGGAAGGTAGTAATATGGAGTCTTCATAAGTAGGTTCTGGTTTTATGGTGCTGCAGACAATGTCAGTAGTAGCACACATGTCAGCCATCTGTATTTTCATTTTTCCCATTTTCCCAAAGGTGACGTGTATCTCTCATACTTCCCTCAAAGAACATGTCCCACTTTCCTACAGCTACCCTTATTGGTTTGTTGTCTGACTTTGCCTTTATCTTTACAAGATCTCTCATAGCAAGCTCTTCCCTCCTGAGGTCCAGTGGTAACACATCAGCCTCTACTTCCAGTGCCTCCAGACCTGCTGAGGCTGGCACTCCCAAGCAAGTGGCTAGGCCCCTTCGCTGAATTCTGTCCAAGCTATCGCATTTTCCATTTTGCCACACTGCAGCCGCATATTCAATTTGGGGAGCAATTATGCTTTTATACAATCTAATCATATTATGAGGTTTAATTCGCTCTGTCTTCCCGAGGATATTTAGAGCTGATAGCATCTTCTGTGCCTTCAGTTCTAACATTGTAATATGTTCTTGGAATGATAGTCTTTCATCTAACACTACACCCAATAACTTAGTTTGCCTCGTCCTTTTCAATGCAGTCGATGTCATCCTAATATCTGCCTGCTTATCTAGTTTCATTTGGTCTCTTGAAAACACACAGTATTCTGTTTTTGTCTATATTTAACTTTATTCGCCACATTCTAACCCATTTTCTAATTCCTTCTAAGTCAGATTCTAAGTCATCAGTCAACTGGTTAAGATCACTACCACTGCGCAATAATGTTCCATCGTCGGCAAACTTTGCTTTATCACTGGATACGGATTCAAATATTTATTCTATGCATAAATTGAACAGAAGTGGGGATAGAATTGACCCCTGTGGCAATCCAATAATGATGGCAAACTCTTCACCTTCATGTTTACGCAGTTTACATGTTGCTGTACGATATTGTAGGAAACTGCGTAACTGGAACCAGATTCTTCCTGGAATACCTTTCTGATGTAGCTTATATAATAAACCGTCTCTCCAAACCGAATCGTAGACCTTCTCTAAGTCCACCATTACTGCTACTGTTGCTTTCTGCTGATTAAACCCATTGACGATGTCTTGACTCAAGCGAAGTAGTGCATGTGTTATTCCTCTGAATCGTCTGAATCCTTCTTGTTCCTTGTCTAACAGATTGTGATGTTCGACGTATCCATAAAGACGTGTCACCAGGATCTTCTCCATGCACTTTCCAAGACAGCTTGTCAGACTAATTGGCATGTACGATGACGGTAGGTGGTAGTTAGTCTTCCCAGTCTTCTTCAGAAATTTCACCGAAGCGACCTTCCATTGCTGTGGGCAAATTCCTTCTCTCCATGATTTGAGAAACAGATAATGTATAGCTGTTTTCAACTCTTCACCTTCATACCTTCTTGATCTGCAATATCTTTAATGTTATTTCCCACTTCTTCTTTCCATGCATCGTTGAACTGTTCCCCTTCCAAGTGTTTACCTCCGAAAAACACTTCCTCCAGTAATTTGCATTTGTCCGCCGGTTCAAACACGGAATTCTCGTTTCTGTCTACCAGAGGTAATACCCCACCTGCATCTTCTTCCTGATAGGACGTGAGGGTTCTGAAATTCTGCCAAATTTCTTTGGGGTTAGTACTCTAATTTACCTTGATACAGATTTCTTCAGTCCATTCTTCTTTTCATTTTCTTCTGCACCTCTTAAAGAAGTATGATTTCCTGGTGTCTGTTTTCTCCTAAATTTCTTCTTGGCTACATTCAACTCATGTTTTGCGTGTTTTACATCGTCATTTCCCCATGGGACATTCTTCCTTCTTTCCCCTGTCCGGTCATTAACGTTTGGACTGGTTTCTTCCATGCGAGCATGAAAAAACCCCATAAACGATCTCACTGTCTCATTAATAGTTTCATTTCTATGATTTCTCTTGTTCCACTCCTTTAATCTCCCTCCAATTGTCTCATCATCTCAATGAGTTGTGTCTACTAACTCCATCATCACACTTATGTGATCTGATCTCACATTCTCATGAGTCGGTGCCTGGCAGTATCTTATCTTTCTGTTCATGCTGACACAAACAAGGACTAAATCAATCACACTGTGAGTTCCTATATGTTGGCTGGAAATCATTTACACATATTAAATTATTTTCTTGTATTATTCTTTCCATTTTTCCTCCTGCACCATTTGATTCAATGTTTCCCCACTCTGCACATTTTGCATTCATATCTCGTGTCACAATTACATTTTTATACACAGCACTCACCCGCCTCACCAAATTATTCTAAAGAGTCATTTGCTCTAACTGTTTTTGCGGTACATATACAACGATTAATAAAATTGTCTGTTTGCTGTCTGACTATTTCTACACATAAAGCTTCCATCCCATTGATTTCCAAGTCTTTTTCCCTTTGGAAAATATAATGATCTGATTATTTGTAAAGACATGCAACCCCACCATGACCATCCCCGCCTCTCGGTTTAGAAAGTGTAATCCAATTTTGTAAAATAGAAGTAGAGGCAATGATCAGGAATCGATACAATTAACCCACAGCGCCCATCAGAGACACCAAAGGGAAAGAAAGACAAACATGAAGCAACAGACCCCAAAGGAAACACCAAGAGTGGAAAGCCAAAAGGACAGTAACTTTCCCACAAAATGGCCAAAAGGCTATCCAAAATAAAATAATATGAGCGACACAAACACCTAAAGACAAACCATTACAAAAATAAACCGCGACAGAAGAACCGCCTTGGAACGGTCAGCGGAAACGAATTCCATTTGGGGGGGGGGGCTTAAATCGATTTTACGTGGCCACAACCCTCGCCCTTACTTCCGTCGCGATTACGACAAATAATTTGTTCAGTCCGCATGAAGGCCACCTAACACATCAGTGCAATATCTCCGTGAACACAAACATCAAACAACCACAAAGATGAAACAACGGTGAGGACTCGACAGCAAGAAAAAACATAAATGCCGGAGCAAAAAAAAAAAAAAAAAAACAGTTAGACTTCAATTGGCCCGACAAGAGACAGAGCATCAGGTACCAACCAACATAAGCCTTTACGTTGGAACCGTCATAGAATCTGAGGCCTGTCCCACCGGCGGGCAATTAACCCTATTTTTTATTTTTCTGTTTCCCAGGTTTCAGTAAGACATAAAATATCCAATTTATGATTTTCTGTCAACTTTTAATATCTTTCTTTCTGTGTGGAAGGACTGACAGTTCAATGTTAACAGTTCCATTTTTATTAATGCAGTATTCTCTGTTTCGTAATTTCTGACAGATTCAGTTTGTAAAATAGAAGTAGAGGCAATGATCAGGAATCGATACAATCAACCCATAGCTCCCATCAGAGACACCAAAGGGAAAGAAACACAAACATGTAACAACAGACCTAATGGAAACACCTACAGCGGAAAGCCAAAAGGACAGTTACTTTCCTACAAAATGGCCAATAGGCTATTCAAGATAAAATAACACAAGCAACACAAACACCTAAAGACAAACCATAACAAAATAAATCGCAACAGAAGAACCGCATTGGAACGGTCAGCGGAAACGAATTCCACTGGGGGCTTTAATCAATTTTTCGTGGCCACAAATCTCGCCATTATTTCCATCGCGATTTAGACAAATAATTTGTTCAGTCCGCATGAAGGCCTCCTAACTCATTAGTGCAACATATCCGCGAACACAAATAATCAAACAACCACAGAGATGAAACAACGGTGAGGACTCGACAGCAAGAAACCACTGAAATGCTGGAGCAAAAGGAAACCAACAGTTAGACTCCGATGGGCCCGACCACAGATAGAGCATTAGGCATCAGCCAACATTACCTTGAATTAGATCTCTCTAATTATCAGTAAAGCCTTTACACTGGAACCGTCATAGAATCTGAGGCCTGGTCCACCGGCGTGCAATTAAAGAGGGAAGCAAAGTTGTAAACCGTGATTGGGTTAACTACCATGCATGCAGTCTGTCGTATAAGATTTATGTTGTACCTAATCATTTTATATCGAAGAATGATTTTCGAAATTTGGTTTTGAAGTCATTGCGGTTATAAATGTTTCTGAATTTGTATACTAAGTCACCATAAAATTCGGGTGTTGATAGACCTTGTTGCAGAAGAGATTTAAGTCCAATATTGAATTTTGAAATTAAATCAGAATGACGTCTATAAAATTTTGAAAAGGCTTTGCATAGTTTATGGTACCGATAACCCTGATTAAGAAGTTTAGCCGTTAACAATTTATTACGAATGTTGAGGTCAGTTACATGAGTACCCCTTCTGGCAAATGGAATTAATTGCGAAATATAAACGCCATAGGATGGCGCACGTGGAACATCACCATGCAAAAAAGGAAAATTTACAATCTCAAAATAAAAATCATCGCGTTTATCATAAATTTTGAACGAAACAAACCCATCTACAATAGATAGATGTAAATCCAAAAACGGGGCATCGGTATCAGAAGAATTTGCTTTATTTAACTGAAGTTCTGGGGGGGGGGGGGGGTAAATTTGACTGATCAATCCATCGAAATAGGTATTATCAATATTTAATAAATCATCCAAGCATCTAGAAGTGGAGCTAAAAGCTTCAATGATTTCAGACTCGTTTTCAGCAGAAAGGGACATCATGAAGCCTTACATTTGTTGGATGAAGCTCTATGTTCTCCTTCACAATTTGCACAATTCATGGGATTCTCACAATTTTTGTCAGCATGCCCTTTAGCCCCGCAATTTTCACATTTGATTTCAAAGATGCAATATGCAGCTATGTGATTAAATCTCATGCAATTGAAACACCTAACCACCTTCCTTCTCCTCTCTGGCTCAATAAAAGCGTCTTTTCCCCGGTATTTGAAGGGTGCCTGTTTCCTACAAAACTCTTCGAGATCCTTATTTTCCTTGTGGAAAACCTTTACTACTGGCATTCGTAGCCCAGAATGTCTGTAAAACTTCGGTCACAGCAAAATCAGTGCTGAGTAACTTACATTTTATCTCCTTTTCTTGCAATTTTACATCTACGTTTTTCATATAGCTTATTGTGATGCCATCTGCTTCTCTTGGGTAGTGAGGCACCTCGTTTTCACTGAAGACTGCTGCCGGCCACTCTTTTAAAACCTTCTTGGCAAACTCAATGTCTTTGGACTGTAACGCTATTCCACCCTTTGGTAAGCCATAACTGTACTCACCTCCTTCTAATTTGGTTTCCTTTATTTTTCCTTTATTTTTTCTCCATCTCAACAGAAAACATCAGTTTCTTTGGATCTTTTAAATTGTCTACAATCAAAATTTGTTTCCCCTCAACTTCCTCTGCCCCAGTTCCTTGAGCACTGATTTTCTCTGTCAGAATCACCCTGTCTTGTGTCTACTTGTACCTTCTCATCTTCTTTGGCTATCAAAAGAATTATACTATTTTCCAGGATCCACGGAGATCCCTTTAGTACACATAGAGCACAAGTAAAGTCAAATTTCTGCTTATTAAATTTTCTACGGTGCACGGTGCAAGATAGACACATTCTGCATGTCACCACTGGTTACAGTGCCCACATTCAATCCACATGGGTTTATCGTACCTAGCTATTGGCGTAAACTCTGCCTTACATGCCGCGCAGACTTGTATATTGCATGGTAGTTAACCCAATCACGGTTGACAACTTTGCTTCCCTCTTTAATTGCACGCCAGTGGGTCAGGCCTCAGATTCTATGATGGCTCCAACGTAAAGGCTTATTGAAAATTAGAGAGATAATGTCGGTTGGTGCCTGATGCTCTGTCTCTGGTCGGGCTCATCGGAGTCTAACTGTTGGTTTTCTTTTGCTCCAGCATTTCAGTGGTTTCTTGCTGTCGAGTCCTCACCGTTGTCTCACCTCTGTGGTTCTTTGATTTTTGTGTTCACGGAGATGTTGCACTGATGAGTTAGGAGGCCTTCATGCGGACTGAACAAATTATTTGTCTAAATCGCGACGGAAGTAAGGGCGAGGATTGTGGCCACGTAAAATCGATTTAAGCCCCCCAGTGGAAATCTTCCACTGACCGTTCCAAGGCGGCTCTTCTGTGGCGATTTATTTATGTTGTTGTTTGTTACTTACTGTGTGTATCACTTGTGTCTTTTGGTTTTGGATGGCCATATGGCCATTTTGTGGGAAAGTAACTGTCCTTATGGCCTTCCTTTGTATAGGTTTCCATTATGGTCTGGTCGCTTAATGTTTGTATTTCTTTCCCTTTGGTGTCTTTTATGGGTGGAGTAAGTTAATTGTATCAATTCCTGATCTTTGTTTTACTTCTACTTTGTTCTTCTGGATCATTTACCTTCTCCGATTCTTTTTCTAATTTCTTGCTTTTATTTTCTGCCTTCTCTGCAGCTGACTTTGTATGGGCACCTGTATGAACTTTTTTCTGAAGACTTTTACTTCTCTTTAATGTTGGCATTTTGAGTAAACCTACCTTAACACTCTTTTATTGACAACTGTTGGAAATTTCTGTATGAGAGATTGGCGTAAAAATTTTCATTTCTGACAATTTGTTAAACATTTACTACTTTACTTACTAAAAAAGATGATTTGCTGCAATACACATGTACTCAAACCAATAGTTCATAAATTTTATCTTGTTTCGTTTTTTTACGGTCTGTGTATTCAAAGCACCTCAGTTGAAAAAAATAATTTCTGATCTAAAGTTGTTTACTTCCTTAGCAACCGTTTGCCAGCTGCTTCAACTATAAAGAAATGTTCTTACCTTACTCTGGTTGTCAAAAATAAAACTTGAAGAAAATGTCTTCAGAATACTTTTCTCGCCATTTTCTTTCCATGTGAAACTGTAAAGATCAGGAATTCCAGTTCTATTTTGAAATCTGGATCAGCCTTGGCACACAACTTGTTTACATCACGTGGCGTCTAACTGTCAGACTTTTCAGAAAGATCCGAAATATAACCGACGCTTCGGAAAAAATGGCGTCCTGCTTTGGGAAATGCCAATGTTTTAATGACGTCACATCCACCAACGTTAATGTCGTCTTCACTTTGGCGCCGTTGGGCGTGGTTTTTCAATGTGAAGGGAGACCCTTAACGACTTTCATTGTTTTCCATTTCAAACCACTTAAAGATATATAATCTGATTTTACGTTCAGATTTCTATAACAGGCAATCCTGATTTCTATAAGACAGTGTAAAATTTGGGTATTGTGAAATATTCGGCACGAGTTCATATGGCGGAGACGCACTCGCAAGCTTGTGCGTCTTCGCCATATGAACTCGTGCCGAATATTTCACAATACAAAGTCAATAACCTCTAAATATTTTTGTTGTTTTAGCTTTCAGCATGGCCATGCAGCATCTATAAGAGCCGAAGGATTACTTTCTAAACTTTCAAAACGCTTACCAACTGCATAACAGAAACACGCCTATATAAATTTGACCTAATAGAACCCCAGTTTTATACAGTAAAACTGGGGTTTACATGGGTAAACCTTTTTTTCTTATTAGCTCACCTGGGCCGAAGGCTCCAGTGGAGCTTAAAGTATGGCTGGTCGTCCGTCGTCTGTTGTCCATCGTCTGACGTCACCACCTTTGACCAGTTATATCTCTGCAGCCTGTAAGCTGATCTCAATCATTTCTTATCTGTAGCATGCGCTGGATGGGGCAACGAAGAATTTAGCTTTTTATCAAAATTGAATAAAAACTTTGGTTGCTATGGCAATCCCAATTCCCCATAGACTTACAAAAGGAAACTGCTTGTCATCACCGTAGCGCCTTCAGCTTTGATCGGATCTTTCTGAAACTTATATGTAAGGTGGCTGGGATAAAAACTCGGATGAGTTCGAAAACCGGCCAAGTCGGCCCATTAATATAGGGTTATGTCCCTTTTATTGCTGAAAATGCAGATATTTGACCTTGTCATCATCATAGCCCCTTCAGTTTTGATCGGATCTTTCTGAAACTTATATGTTAGGTGGCTAGGGATAAAAACTCGGATGACGTCGAAAACTGGCCAAGTCGGCCCGTCTATCATAGAGTAACGTCCCTTTGATTGCTGAAAATGCCAATTTTTGACCTTGTCATCACCGTAGCCCCTTCAGTTTTGATCGGATCTATCTGAAACTTATATGTAAGGTGGCTGGGGATAAAATCTCGGATGAGTTAAAAAACCGACCAAGTGGGCTCATTTATCATATAGTAACGTCCCTTTGGTTACTGAAAATGCAGATATTTGACATTGTCACCACTGTAGCCCCTTCAGTTTTGAATGGGTCTTTCTGAAACTTGTATGTAAGTTAGCTGGGGATAAAAACTCGATTGAGTTCAAAAACCGACCAAGTCAGCCCATTTATCATAGAGTTACGTCCCTTTGATTGCTGAAAATGCCAATTTTTGACCTTGTCATCACCGTAGCCCCTTCAGTTTTGATCGGATCTATTTGAAAGTTATATGTAAGGTGGCTGGGGAAAAAATCTCTGAGTTAAAAAAACGACCAAGTGGGCCCATTTATCATATAGTAACGTCCCTTTGATTGCTGAAAATGCCGATTTTTTTATATTATTATCACTGTAGCCCCTTCAGTTTTGATCGGATCTTTCTGAAACTTATATGTAAGGTGGCTGGGGATAAAAATAAAAATCAAAAATGAGTTCCTTTAAGAGCAATGAAAACATTTATAAGAAAGAAGATGGGTCATACTACGTAGTTTCGGCTAATAAAGCCTCATCAGTGACCCTGTAATGATCCGGCAAAGAAAGCCCGAGGAAACATACTGCAATTTTGCGAATTTCAAATAGGCAGTCGATTCAAAGACTGATATAATTCAAAATGGGGTCAAAATAATTAAAAACCTGTCTAGAATATGCGTCTAAACCAATAATTTATTTCCGATTACTCAGAATATTCACGCTGATATCAAAGGACCAAAAGTAAAATATAAACTGCACTATGGTTGATGTACGGGGACACGTTTTACGGCCGCCACACGGCACAACACCAGCTGCAGTGAAGGCAAATAAAAATAAAAAATGAGTTCCTTTAAGAGCAATGAAAACATTCATAAGAAAGATGGGTCATACTACGTAGTTACGACTAATAAAGCCTCAACAGTGACCCTGTAATGATCCGGCAAAGAAAGCCCGAGGAAACATACTGCAATTTTGCGAATTTCGAATAGGTCGGATTAGTTAGAAAACCGGCCAAGTCGGCCAATTTATCATCGAGTTACGTCCCTTTGATTGCTAAAAATGCCTTCTTAGCTCACCTGTCATGAAGTGACGAGGTGAGCTTTTGGGATCACTTTCTGTCCGTCGTCCATCGTGCGTCCGTGCGTGCGTGCGTCCGTCCGTCCGTAAACAATTTCTTCAAACAACATCTCCTCCTAAACCACTGATAGGATTTTGACCAAACTTCACAGGAATGATCCTTAGGTGGTCCCCTTTCAAAGTTGTTCAAATGGTTCCGGACAGTTGCACATCTAGGTCACAGGAGCTAAAAATAGATTTTTTTTACTGAAAAATTAAAACACCTTCTTCTCTGTGACCGCATGGGCCAGGTATGAAGCTTTATCTAGTTGACCTCTACCAAGATTGTTCAAATTATAGCCCTGGTGCCAAAAATGCCCCCGTGCCAGGGGCCACTGGTTTTACATAGGCTTATATAGGGAAAACGTTTTAAAAACTTCTTGTCTGAAACCAGAAGGCCCAGGTCTTTGATGTTTGGTATAAAACTTCGTGTAATGGACCTCTACCAAGATTGTTCAAGATATAACCGTGGGGCCAAAAATGTCCCCGTGCCGGGAGCCACTAGTTTTACATAGGCTTATATAGGAAAAAACCTTAAAACATCTTCTTGTCTGAACCCAGAAGACCCAGGTCTTTGATATTTGGCGTGAAGCTTTATCTAGGGGACCTCTACTGAGATTGTTCAAATTATAGCCCTGGCACCAAAAATGTCTCCGCGGTAGGGCCCGCTGGTTTTACATAGGCTTATATTGGGAAAACCTTTAAAAGTTTTCTTTTCTGAAACCAGAGATCCCAGGTCTTTGATATATTGTATGAAGCTTCATCTAGTGGACCACTACCAAGTTTGTTCAAATTATAGCCCTTGTACCAAGAATGTACTAGAGACACTGATATTCTGGTGAGCGATTCAGGGCCCTCTAGGCCCTCTTGTTTTGACATTGTCTTCACCGTAGTCCCTTCAGTTTTGATCGGATTTTTCTGACATTTTTTGTAAGGTGGCTGGGGATAAAAACTCGGATGAGTTTGAAAACCGGCCAAGTTGGCCCATTTAACTTTAGTACAAGTAAGTCAGGTTTAAAAGCTTAGATGAGTTCGAAAAATAGCGATGTGGGTCGATTACCGATGGAGTTTTGTCACTCCTTTGCTGAAAATACTTATTTATGACCTTGTCATCCCCGTAGCCCCTTTAGTTTTGATCGGATCTTTCTGAAACTTATATATACGGTGGCTTGGGATAAAAACTCGAATGAGTTCGAAAACAGGCCAAGTCGTCTCATTTATCATAAAGTTACGTCCCTTTGATTGCAGAAAATGAAGATTTTTTACCTTGTCATCATCGTAGCCCCTTCATGTTTGATCGGATCTTTCTGAAACTTATATGTAAGGTGGCTGGGGATAAAAACTCGGATGAGTTCAAAAATTGGACAAGCTGGCCCATTTATCATGGAGTTGCGAGCCTTTGATTGCTGAAAGTTCCAATTTTAGCTCACCTTGGCCGAAGGCTCCAAGGGACCTTTTAGGATGGTAGTTTCTCCGTCGTCCGTCCACACTTTTGACCAGCTATATCCATGCACCCTGCAGGCTGATCTCAATTATTTCTCATCTGGAGCATGCCTCTGGTCGGGCATTGATAAAATAAACTTTTTTTCGAAATCGCAACCAAAGGTCCTATAAACTTACAATTGGGGAAATGCTTGCCATCACCGTAGCGCCAAAAGTATTGATCGGATCTTTCTGAAACTTATTCGTAAGGTGGCTTGGGATATAAACTCGGATGAGTTTGAAAACCTGCCAAGTCGGCCCTTTTATCGTAGAGTTACGTCCCTTTGATTTTCAAGTCGACCCATTGTTCATAGAGTTACATCCCTTTGATTGCTGGAAATGCCGATGTTTTACCTTGTCATCACCGTAGCCCCTTCAGTTTTGATTGGATCTTCTTGTACCTTACGTACAAGTAAGTCCGATTTAAAAGCTTGGATGATTTTGAAAACTAGCAATGTCGGTCAATTACTGATGGAGTTATGTCCCCTCCTTTGCTGAAAATGCTTAATTTTGACCTTGCCATCACCGTAGCCCCATCAGTTTTGATTGGCTCTTCTTGAAACCTACGAATAAGTAAGTCAGGGATAAAAGCTCGGATGAATTAAAAAACTGACGAGGTTGGCTAATCAATTGTAGAGTTACGTCCCCTTTACTGTTTTTTTTTTAAAAAAAAAAAACTATTTTTTTTATCTTGTTATCACCATAGCCACTTCAGTTTTCATCGGATTTTTATGTAACTTACATGTAAGTAAGTTAGGGATAAAACCTTGGCTGAGTTAAAAAATTGGTGAGGTCGGCATATATTTCGGGGAGTTATTTGATTATAGAAAATGCCTATTTTTGATCTTGTCAGCACCATAGCCCCTTCAGTTTTGATCGGGTCTGCCTGAAACTTACATACAAATAAGTTGGGGTTAAGAGCTTGGATATGTTCGAAAGTTAGCGATGTAGGATTGATTACTCAGTTATGTTTTTTATGTCTCCCCCGAAAATGTTTTTTCGGAGAGACATATTGTTTTTCCCCCGGGCGTCTGTATGTCTGTCTGTCCGTCTGTCCGTCCGTCTGTCTGTCTGTCCGTCTGTCACACATTCTTGTCTGCTTTATAACTTGAAAACCGTTTGAGCTATCTTCACGAAACTTCAAATGAATATTAATCAGCATTAGACGATGTGCAGTGCGCAAGAACTATAACTCTCGCTTTTATACTTTTTGAATTATCTCCCTTGGAAGTTTGTCGGTATGTATATATGTATGGGCAAATCGTGTCCGGTCAAAAACTTTCTTATTTTCAGATGGATTTTCAAATTACTTGGCAGAAATATTAACAACCATGAGACGATGTGTGGTGCGCATGAGGCAGGTCGGTACCTCAGCGGTCAAGGTCATACGTAGAGGTCAACGGTAAAAAAAGGGCCTTTGTTTGGTCAATAACTTTCTTATTTTGAGATGGATTTTGAAATTACTTGGCAGAAATGTTAACCAATATATGACAATGTGATGCGTGCATGACCCAGGTTGGTACATCAAAGGTCAAGGTCAAAGGTAAAAAGGGGCCGTTTTTGGGTTCTGTCAATAACTTGCTTATTTTTTGATAGAATTTGAAGTTACTTGGCAAAAATGTTAACTATCATGAGACGATGTGTTGCATGCATGATTCAGTTTGGAACCTAAAATATCAAGGTCATACATAGAGGTCAAATGTCAAAAAGGGGCCTTTTTTCGTGTTTGGTCAATAACTTTCTTATTTTTATATGGATTTTGAAATTGCTTGGCAGAAATGCTAACCACCATTAGATGATGTGTTGCACGCATGGCCTAGTTTGGTACCTGAAAGGTCAAGGTCATACATAGTGGTTAAAGGTAAATAAGGGGGCCTTTTTGTGTTCTGTCAATAACTTTCAGTATAAATTGCAGTATGTTTCCTCTTGCTTTCTTTGCCGGATCATTACAGGGTCACTGATGAGGCTTTATAAGCCGAAACTACGTAGTATGACCCATCTTCTTTCTTATGAATGTTTCCATTGCTCTTAAAGGAACACATTTTTGATTTGTATTTGCCTTCACTGCAGCTGGTGTTGTGCTGTGTGGCGGCCGTAAAAAGTCTCCCCGTACATCAACCATAGTGCAGTTTATATTTTACTTTTGGTCCTTTGAGATCAGCGTGAATTTTCTGAGAAATCAGAATTACATTATTGGTTTAGACTCATATTCTAGACAGGTTTTTAATTATTTGGACCCCATTTTGATTTATATCAGTCTTTGTATCGACTGCCTATTCGAAATTCGCAAAATTGCAGTATGTTTCCTCTGGCTTTCTTTGCCGGATCATTACAGGGTCACTGATGAGGCTTTATTAGCCGTAACTACGTAGTATGACCCATCTTCTTTCTTATGAATGTTTTCATTGCTCTTAAAGGAACACATTTTTGATTTTTATTTTTCTTATTCCTGGATAGATTGTGAAATTACTTGGCAGAAATGTTAAACACCATGAGACGATATGGTGCACGCTAGACCCAGTTCGGTACCTCCAAGATCAAGGTCATACTAAGAGGTCAGAGGTATTTTTTTTTTTTTTTTTTTTTTTGTGTCCAGTCAATAACTTTTTTATTTCTGGATGGACTTTATATATAAAGTAACCATGCAGAAATGTTCACCGTCATTGGATCATGAGTCAAATGCAAGACCAAGGTCCATACCTCCAATGTCAAGGTCATACCTAGAGGTCAAAGGTAAAAAGGGATAGTCAATAACTTCCTTATTCTTTGATGGATTATGAAATTGCTTGGCAGAAATCTTAACCGTCATGAGACGATGTTTTGTACCTCAAAGGTCAAGGCCATACTTAAATGGTCAAAGGTAAAAAAGGGCTTTTTTGTGTACGGCCAATAACTTTTTTATTTTTCTACTTTGCAGAAATGTTCATCTTCATTAGATGATGTGCTACACACAAGACCCAGCTCAATACCTCCAATGTCAAGGTTATACTTAGAGGTCAAAAACGGGGGAGACATCTGTGTTTTTGTAGAAAAACAAATTCTAGTTTGACCTTGTCATTACCATAGCCCCTTCAGTTTTTTATCAGATCTTCTTGAAAGTTACATATAAACAAGCCAGGGATAAAAGCGTGAATGAGTTTGAAAACCGGTGAGGTCAGCCTACTTATCATGGTTTTATTTGTTTGTATTGGAGTTTAACGGCCCGGTCAACACTATTTAGGTCATTTTGAGCCGGTCAGTTTACCAATCCACACTTTCCTGGGCAGGCTTATACGTAAGCGGTTAACCAGTACAGTACACATTCTTTCGCCAGAAACTGACAACTGCCCTTCTTGAATCAGCGGAAGAGAAAGAATGACCGTAGAAAAGATTTCATGATCAATCTCCACGAAAGAATGTTTCCGACCCCGGCGGGAGTCGAACCCGCGTCCTCCTGATCACCAGTCAGACGCGCATCCGACGGAGCCAACGAGGCCGACTACATATCATGGAGTTACATTCTACTTGATTTGCAGAAAATGCTTACCGTGTCATCTCCTTGTCCTTCCATAAATCCTTCAGTAAAGGTTAGCACCTCCTGAAACTTTGAATCTGTTAGCTCAGGTGAGCTATATAGGACCATCTTGGTCCTCTTGTTTCTGCTCTAAAATATAGATTGTGGGTACTCGTTAGACACGCCTTGATGAGGCAGTTCAAACGAGTACCCACAATCTATATTTTAAGCAGAAATAAGAAAATTCAACTTTTCATCTTAAAATTGTCATTTTTTCAGCGATAAAGATTACAATGTATTTGTATAGGCGTGTTTTCGAAATTGGATAATATACTCGTATGACACAGTTCATTCCATTACCAATAGTTGCTATATTTTTCTTATTTCTACTCAAAATATAGATTGTGGGTACACGTGAGATCCGCCTCATTGAGACGGTTCTAATGAATACCCACAATCTATATTTTAGAGCAGAAATAAGAAAAAATAAGGTTAATCTCTTTAAAACACATTTTTTATTAATTAAAATTTAATTTAAGGGGGATCAAAACTATATAGGCGTGTTTTCGTGATGATAAGCTGAACATCAGCCGCTAGTGCCTGTTTGTTTTGTTTGAATTGGGGTCTAATGTTCCCGTCAACACTATTTAGGTCATTTTGGAGACTTAGTTCCTATTTTGTGGGACGTTTTCCCCGACCTTGAGGCGAAATTACATATCAAGCCCTGCCGCCCAGTGAAACCAGAAGGCTTATTTGCATTGGTCTGTCTGACCTAGACTGCTTTGCCTGGGCAGGCTTAGTTCTAAGGGGTTTACTAATACTTGTGTGTGGTCAGTTCCAGCTCTGCGTGGAAGCACCAAGCAGCCCAATCTATTCCCCGCCAGTCCATGGCATGTTGTACTTCTATTTTAACAAATTAACAAAAAACATTTATTGTTACAATGTTGAAAGAGATTTTATGAATATACAACACCATTTGATATCTTTATTTGGAATGGAAACGCCTGGCCGATTTTTTTCGCCATTTGTCAAAGGGGGACAATTTTGGTGACTTCTTGTTCGCTTTTCAATAAGCCCTGTAAAGGGCCTCGGTAGTTCAGCCGGATTCGCGTCTAACTGGTGATCAGGAGGGTGTGGGTTCGATACCTGCCGGGGACGGCAATATTCTTTCGTTGAGATTGATCATGAAATCTTTTCTACGGTCATTCTCTCCCTTCAGCTGATTCAAGAAGGGCAGTTGTCAGTTTCTGGCGAAAGAATGTGCACTCGGTAACCGCTTACTATTGTCTGCCCAGGAAACGTGTGGAGAGGTCGAATGAAAGGCTCAAAAATGACCTAAATAGTATTTACTGTGCCGTTAAACTACTATACAAATAAAAAAAACTATAAGCCCTGTCCGACTGAAAGAGGTCTACTCTTAAAGGAAAGACCTTGCTGCACTTGAGCAAATTCTTTCCCTTAAGAGTTGATCTCTATTAAAATGGGAGACAAAAATACTTTTGCAGTTGTTGCCTCCCTTGAAGGTGTATCTAGTCCCCTTTAGTGTACATTTAGAACACTTGTAAGCTGACTATTCAACAGAAGACAAGCAATGGTCATGAAACGACTCGCCTTTAAGAAATCCTTCATGTCTTTTCTGGTTTACCCTTGGGCTGCTGATCCCGGTTATGTCTTATCTTTGAAACAATGAAGATCCAGATCATATGGCATCTGAAGAAGCCATCTGATCAGGATCTTCTTTGTTTGTCATTCAACTTTTGAATTTGTTGCAATAATTTGCATAAAATAATCTGTTTGCGGCTGTTTCAGTACACCAGACAAGTCCAGATTTTACATTTTACACAGCGCTCTGACGTCACATGATCAGTGATAGTCACATGGACAGTAGCATGCGCGAAGCTTCTGTAGTTAGTAACTTTGGGTCGCTTGAATGATAAACAATTGACCCAATAAGCCAAAAAGATGAAAATCACCGCAATCCAGAATACAGTAAAAATTGGCTAATAAGACGCACTAAACTTAAGGGATAAGGGAATATCTGGCAGGTTTTTCCGCCATTTTTCAAAGGGAGACAACATTCGGTCCTTCCTGTTCGCTTTTCTATAGGCCCTGTCCCACTGAAAAAGTGGTCTACACTTAAAGGAAAGGGTTCGCTCCTTAAGAGTTGATTCGCTACTTTTGCAGGAGTTGCCTCCCCTGAAGATGTTCACATTCCCCTTAAGTTAGCTTTGCTTTTAAAAACATATTTAACTCTTGCTGTTCACGACACCCCTATCTTTGCAAACAGTGTAGATCCAGATCTGATGGCTTCTGAAGAAGCACTCTGATCAGGATCTATACTGTTTGACATTAACTTTATGAATTTATAGGAATAAATTAAATAAAGTAATTTGATTGGTTAAAAGTCAGAAATGGGTGTGGCCAAAATGAATATTCAGCAGGATAAGGGTTAAAGGTTTCAGCTGTTCTTTCTTTGTGTTTCTACATCTAGAGTCCTCTAGAATGAGACCACCTCTGAGACTGTTGAAAAGTGGTCTTAAAGACCACTTTTGAACAGTCCAAAAGGTGGTCTAAATATAGGAAGTTTACTGTACTTGCCATCTATGTATGCGTTGCTTTTAGGCTAAGTTCGACAATTAGCAGAGTCCTCTAGAATGAGACCACCTCTGAGACTGTTGAAAAGTGGTCTTAAAGACCACTTTTGAAAAGTCCAAAAGGTGGTCTAAATATAGGGAGTTTACTGTACATGTATTTTCCATTTATGAATGCGTTGCTCGCCAATTCGAATTAGCAGTGCATATTTTCATAATACATTAGTGTAGAAATCAAAGCACTGAGAGTGCTGATGGTGCGATTGTCTGTGCTCTTTTGATTTTGCGTCTGGTCGGTAGTTTAAATCAGACTTATAAAGAATATATATTTTTGCATAAACTCCTATGAGTAGGGCTGGCTAATCGGAGCTGAAAAGATAATCGATTATCAGTCCTGTCATTGCGATCGATAATCGATTAGTAATCGCTAAGGTTTTTGTCATGATTTTACCTGTCTGACTTTCTGTCTGAGCATGACCCTTACCATATGTTGCACTTTACCATATGTATATTTGAACAGACAGGCCTGAGCAAACCGTGTAGACCCAGATGAGACGCCGCATAATGCGGCGTCTCATCAGGGTCTGCACTGTTTGCCACACATCCAGCTATTTTAGGCATGACTTTGGGTAGTAAATTGTACCTATCTAGTAACCGATTAAAAGCAAATCAGAAATGATAATCGTTTTCGTGAAATTTATCGATCGATTAATCGATTATACGATTAATCGTGTCAGTCTTACCTATGAGCATAGCTGTTTGAAGCTATTCAAGGCCGGAAAGCGTATTCATGTTGAAAATATAACATTAACGTCCTGCTTGAATACGAGTTTTGAACGTTGGATGTCAAAAATGGACTTTGCTTTGTTTACGTTATGTTAGAGCGATATAAAGTCATCGCCATAAAACGTAGCATTTTTATGTTTTATGTGACCTAGACCCCAAGGTCAAAAAGTATGACTGTTTCATATCTTCTAAACTATTGGCGTTTCACTTCTGAAACTTGGTTATTGGATGGCTGTTGGAATTTAGAATAAATTGGGATACTTCAGGTGGACCTCAACATTACCCCAAGGTCAAAGGTCAAAAAGTATGACTGCCATACCTTCTAAACTATAAGAGTTACACTTCTGAAACTTTGCTTATCAGTTAGAAAGTTCTTTGCAACTTTTTTAACTTACATGTAGTTTTGGCTGGCTAATACATAGTCATTAGTGTTATAAATAGAAAAAGCGGGTATTTGCGATGGTTTACCATCGACTGCAGATCTAGTTTGATTGTAATAACATAGCCTGGTCCCTCGGAAGATAATCAGACAGCTTCCTGGTGGATCCTGCAAATGTTACGCATGAAAAACTTTGGATGATCTCTGCATTTGTTCCATATTGGAAGGTCACTTATGAGACCTAATCTGTCCAAACAAGCTAACCTGGACAAGAAAATTTGTACACTCGATTTTTTCTATTCCTCGGGTAAATTTCATTTTTTTTTGTTGTTGTTGTTGTTGTTTGTTGTTGGTTTTTCCAGAGCATAAACCTTTACAGAAGGCATTTACTACACCTGATATAAAGGGACTGTTTGGTCACTGAACTTGTTTTCATTGATATTATTGTTCCTTTTTATTAATAAAGATTTTCGAAAAAAAAAATATATTTCTTTACCGTTACTCCCAGCTGAATAAATTTTAATTGGGGTTTAACGGCCCGGTCAACACTATTTAGTTCATGTTTGAGCTCAGCAGTTTACCTGTCCACACTTTTTCCTGGACAAGCTTATACGTAATCGGTTAATCAGTACAGTGCACATTCTTTTGCCAGAAACTGACGACTGACCTTCTTGAATCAGCGGAAGGGTGAGAATTACTGTAGAAATAATTTCATAATCAATTCCCATGAAAGAATGGTGCCGACCTCGGCAGGATCGTACCCGCGTCCAACCGATCATAAGCCAGGCGCGCATCCGACTCCGTCAGCGAGGCCAGCTGTATGGTTAAGATATCTTTTTATTCACACAGCCTCCGTGACCTAGTGTAGGATCATAAAATTACGGAAACATGCCTATCTAAGTATATTGAAAATTTTACCACCAAAATCTGAAAATTGTAATATTTTCTTTATTCTGCTCAAAATATAGTTTGTGGGTACACGTAAGAATCGCCTCGGCGAAACGGTTCTAACGAGTACCAACAATCTTTTGTTTTGGGCAAAATGAAAAATAATGTATACCCTGTAAACCCCAGTTTTACCATATAAAAGTGGGGATTTTACGAGCGAGGCGTAGCAGAAAGAAAAAGCAAACAAGCCTTTTGGAAAAAAAAATAACAAAATTTATTTACAAAGTATCTTTAACCTGTAGAAGTAAGAAAATTAAATGTACTTAGCTCTGTTATGAAATATCCTTGAATGAATCGATTTTCCTTGATCTCACGGAATTCACAGTCCGAAATGAAAAATAATATCCTTAAACAATCCAACACAGAATACAGAAATAACTTTTCTTATAAACCCAAACTTCAAACTCCAAAGTCTGACTCAAAGAGAAAAATCAAGCTCTTTTATAGACCCTAATATTCCTATAGAACGTTCCAGAGGGCTGTGGAATAAGAGTAGGTAATTTTCTAAAAATAATGCAACACCGAACGTTCTGGAAGATTCCAAAGTACTTTTCCTTGTAAACAAGTTATTTACCAAATGAAATTAATCTGTGACTCATTTTTTTCGGAAACTTCTTTAATATTAATAGCATTATTAGGTCACCCAGTGAGGTGAAAGTGGGAATCAGAAAAAATAAATGCTTATGCATAACACCCCCCACCCCCCTCTTCGAGGAAAAGAAAGTTTATGCAATAAAGCTTTCTTTTGCTTTTAGAGTAATAAAATATTGAACATAGCATATAAACTTACATGAATCTAGAATTCACTTCAGTATGAAAGAAAAACACAATTCCTGACACTGCTCAAGCTCTTGAAAGGGCATCAGGATAATGTTGTCTCTCCCCCTGATATGTATTATGTCTAAATTATACACATGTAGCATATGACTCCACCTGAGCAACTTCTGATTTTTGTTTTTCATTTTATGTATGAAAGTCAGTGGATTGTGATCACTGAAAACAACAATCGGTGCAGTAGTAGGAGTAAGATAAACTGCGAAATGTTGCAAAGCAAGAATCAGAGACAAGCACTTTTTCTCTATGGTAGAGTAATTTCTCTGATGCTTATTAAACTTTTTGGAAAAGTAGCAAACTGAATGATTCACCCCATTTTCGTCTTCCTGCAACAAAACATTACCTGCACCTACGTCACTAGCATCTACAGCTAGCTTAAACTCTTTTTCAAAGTTTGGTGCTAAGAGAACTGGCTCACTCTTGAGTATGGCTTTAAACTATCAAAAGCATTTTGGCATATTGCATTCCAATGGAACTTTTGTTCTTTTGCTGAACAAATTTGTCAAAGGCTCAACAATGGCAGAGAAATTATTTCAGAACTTTCTGTAATAACCAGCCATACCAAGAAATCGCATCAGCTGTCTTTTGCACGTGGGTACGGGAATATTTAAGATAGCCTCAACTTTAGTACCAATGGGTTTCCCATGACCTTTACCTACAACATGACCTAGAAATGTCAAACTTGCATGGCAGAATTCACTTTTAGAAAGACTGATTGTCAATTTGGCATTACTCAGTCTATCAAAGAATGTTCGAACAGTCCCAAGATGTTGATTCCACTACTCATTGTATATGATAGCTCGTCGTCAATATAAGCACTGCAGTCTTCCATCCCTGCAATTATCATGTTTATGAAGCGCTGAATTGTTGCCGAAGACTTTTTCGTTCCAAATGACAAGGCTTTATAGTTAAATAATCCGTCTGGTGAAGCAAATGCCAAAACCTCCTTTGCTCTATCTGTTAGTGGAATTTGCCAAAAATCTTTCAGAAGGTCGAACTTCGTTATGAATTTGGCATTCCCGATGCTATCAGTGCAGTCATCCATTCTTGGAATTGGAAAGCTATCAGTTTTACTTAAGGAATTAACTTTCCTAAAATCTGTACACATACGATATGTCGCATCAGGTTTTGGTACAAGAATACAAGAAGAACTCCATTCACTTTGGCTTGGTTCAATAAAGTCATTGTCCAATAAATACTGAAATTTTTCTTTAGGATATTTTTGTTTCATAGGTTCCTGTATGGATGTTGCTTTACAGGTTTTGAATCACTTATGTCCAAATCGTGCAATATTTTGTTTGTCCGTATTGGAATGTCAGGAAATCAATATATCTATACTAGATTCGGTACTAAGTTATTTAGACAAATTGTGGGTATTCCGATTGGTACGAATTGCGCACCTCTTGTGGCTGGTCTGTTCTTGTATTGTTATGGAGGAGACTTCATGCTGTCGCTTTCCATTGATAACCAATCTGATATTATTGAAGCTTTTAGCGCCACTTCTAGATATTAAGATGATTTATTAAATATTGATAATACCTATTTCGATGGTTTGATCAGTCAGATTTACCCCCCAAAACTTCGGTTAAATAAAGCAAATTCTTCTGATACCGAGGCCCCGTTTTTGGATTTACATCTACCTATTGTAGATGGGTTTGTTTCGTGCAAAATTTATGATAAACGCGATAACTGTGATTTTGAGGTTGTAAATTTTCCTTTTTTGGATGGTGATGTTCCTCGTGCGCCATCCTATGGCGTTTATATTTCGCAATTAATTCGATTTGCTAGAGTGTGTCGTCATGTAACTGACTTCAACACTCGTAAACAATTATTAACGGCTCAACTTCTTAATCACGGTTATCGGTACCATAAACTACGCAAAGCCTTTTCAAAAATTTATAGACGCCATTCTGATTTAGTTTAAAAATCCAATATTGGACTTAAATCTCTTCTGCAATAAGATCTATCGGAACCCGAATTTTATGGTGACTTAGTATATAAATTAAGAAAAAATATAACCGCAATGACTTCAGCACCCAATTTCGTAAAATCATTCTTCGATATAAAGAGATTGGGTGCAACATGGATGTTATACGACAGACTGCATGCATGGTAGTTAACCCAATCTCGGTTGGCAACTTTGCTTCCCTCTTTAATTGCACGCCGGTGGGTAAGGCCTCAGATTCAATGACGGTTCCAACGTAAGGCTTATTGAGAATTAGAGAGATCTAATTCAAGGTAATGTTGGTTGGTGCCTGATGCTCTGTCTCTGGTCGGGCCTATCGGAGTCTAACTGTTGATTTTCTTTTGCTCCAGCATTTCAGTGGTTTCTAGCTGTCGAGTCCTCACCGTTGTCTCACCTCTGTAGTTCTTTGATTATTTGTGTTCACGGAGATGTTGCACTGATGAGTTAGGAGGCCTTCATGCGGAATGAACAATTAATTTGTCTAAATCGCGACGGAAGTAAGGGCGAGGATTGTGGCCACGTAAAATCGATTTAAGCCCCCCAGTGGAAATATTTCCACTGACCGTTCCAAGGCGGTGCTTCTGTGGCGGTTTATTTAAGTTGTTGTTTGTTACTTACTGTGTGTATCACTTGTGTCTTTTTATTTTGGGTTGCCATATGGCCATTTTGTGGGAAAGTGACTGTCCTTATGGCCTTCCTTTGTTTAGGTTTCCATTATGGTCTGGTCGCTTAATGTTTGTGTTTTTTCCCTTTGATGTCTTTGATGGGTGGAGTAAGTTAATTGTTTCGATTCCTGATCTTTGTTTTACTTCTACTTTTCATGAAATAAGTGTTCATATTAAATAAACCCAGCTGTTTCAGTACATTCTGCTGATGTGGTTCTAGATGTGACAGTTTCTGGTCGAGATTCCTCAGAATGTTACAATTTTGAAGTTTGATGCTGTGGGATCAGATTTCACTAAATTAATATCCACACAGTCATTTGCACATGAATGAAGTGGAACAGAGCTAACTAAATTGACTGATGTTAAAGATGCATTGTCCCTATCAATGTATTCCTTAAGCATGTTAATATGACACAGCTGCTTTAGTTTGCGCCTCCCAGTAGTGTTTATTATGTAATTTATGTCACTGATTTTTTGTCTATTGTAAATTGACCATAATACATGGCTTGCAATGTTTTTCAAGGAATAGGCAAAAGAGCTAGTACCTTAACACCTCGTTTAAAATTCCATTTTTTGTCCCTATGTCATATGGCTGTTTCGAATTTATTTGGGCTGACTGAAGATTGGTCCGAGCAGCCTCTCAAGCTTTTGAAAGTCTAGTTTTGAAATCAGACACATACTGAAGTAAATTCAAAGAAGTGTCACCATTACAGAGAAATTTCTCTTTCAGAAATTTCAAAGGACTACGAACGGTATGGCCAAATTCTAATTCAAATGGACTGAAGCCAAGACATTCTTGCACAGATGCTCTAACAGCAAATAAAAGCAGATGGATGCCTTCATCCCCATCATTCTCTGTGTCAAAATAGAAGTGGAGGTAATGATCAGGAATAGATACAATCAACCAACAGCTTCCATCAGAGACACCAAAGGGAAAGAAACACAAACATGAAATAACAGACCATAATGGAAACATCAGTAGCGGAAAGCCAAAAGAACAGTTACTTCCCCACAAAATGGCCAACAGGCTATCCAAAATAAAATAATATAAACGACAAAAACACACAAAGACAGACCATTACAAAAATAAAACGCGACAGAAGAACCGAAGCAATATGATCTTATCATGTTTTTCAATGTTTGATGGAATCTTTCAAGGGCGCCTTGACTTTCATGACGATAGGCCGATGCCTTATACTGTACAATGCGTAGTCAATGCATTACTTGCTTAAAAATACAGACATGAAATTTCAAACTTGGTCTGACTGAATAGATTTGGGTAGACCAACAAAGGTGAAAAATTTCACTAAGGCCTTGACGATAATTTTGATATTTCTTAGTGGAATGACTCCAGGAAACGTGTGGAAGCACACATAATAGTCAAAAGGTATTCACAACCAGAGTTAGTTTCTGGGCAAGGGACCCACACAGTCTATAATAATTGGACTGAAAGGTTCGTCAAAAGCAGGTATAGGGTGCAAATGAGCCTTAGGTATAGTCTGATTGGGGCTTCCTACCATTTGCCATGTATGGCAGGACCTACAATGCTGAGAAACATCTGATTTTACCCTAGGCCAGTAAAAATGATTAAGAATCTTGCGATAGGTTTTATTTACACCTAAATGACCTGACATGGGAGTATCGTGTGCCTAGTTTAAGGTTTCGGGACGGTAAACCCGTGGAACCACTATCTCGTGGTTGGCAGTCCACTCGTGTTCTGCTGAGACGTCTGGTGGACGCCATTTTTTCATATGAATGTCATGTTTGACATAATAACAGACTGGGGCCTGAGATACTACCTTCTCATCTAAGGCCCTTTCAAATAAAGGCAAAATTTCAGGATCTTATGCTGTTCTATAGGTAGTTGTGACCCGGGCATTTTGTCATGGTATAGATCGAAAGATGAGTTATTCTCATGAAAATCTGTCTGCTTATCAGGCAGGCTTGAAGACAGAGACCTTGTTATCTCGTCATTTAAAGACTGACCCAAAAAGGTATCAGTTAAATCAAAATCCTGTTTCCCATCAGTTTGCTGCTTAGCCTTATGTGCCATAGCCCTTGTGACGGCACAAGAGGGATATAGATCAGGAATTTCCTGCTTAATGGGATCAGGCGGTTGGTCTATGCAAGGATTAGAAGTCAAAAGTGGATTTACCACAACCTTATCTCCAGCTAAGTCATTGCCTAGCACCTTTAAAAGGTAGAGAATGTCTAATACCAACAGCCACTGAACCGGATACCAAAGTAGAAGTAAAACAAAGATCAGGAATTGATACAATTAACTTACTCCACCCATAAAAGACACCAAATGGAAAGAAATACAAACATTAAGCGACCAGACCATAATGGAAACCTAAACAAAGGAAGGCCATAAGGACAGTTACTTTCCCACAAAATGGCCATATGGCCATCCAAAACCAAAAGACACAAGTGATACACACAGTAAGTAACAAACAACAACATAAATAAATCGCCACAGAAGAGCCGCCTTGGAACGGTCAGTGGAAGATTTCCACTGGGGGGCTTAAATCGATTTTACGTGGCCACAATCCTCGCCCTTACTTCCGTCGCGATTTAGACAAATAATTTGTTCAGTCCGCATGAAGGCCTCCTAACTCATCAGTGCAACATCTCCGTGAACACAAAAATCAAAGAACCACAGAGGTGAGACAACGGTGAGGACTCGACAGCAAGAAACCACTGAAATGCTGGAGCAAGTCTGATGACAAATAAACGTTATGAAGCGGAACATTAACAAATCCACATTCCACACCCTGAATAAGGACACTTTGGCCCATAGAAGTCTTTTCAGAAAAAGACAGAGTATCTGCTAGAATAAGAGATTTAGAAGCTCCAATATCTCGAAAGATTTTAATAGGGGTAGGATTGGCATATCTGTCACCATCTGATAAGAATGGTTCATAAATCTCCATAACTGAATCAATCTCAGATAATTTGGTATCAGAAAGAGTTTCCTCCCTTACACAAGGCTGTGGTTTTGGCCTTATAGAAATCGAGCCTGTAGGCTTAAGTTCCTCTTGTTTTTCCCTTTCTTTTCTTCACTTTAATTTTAAACATTCAGAGATCAAATGACCTGTATTTTTGCAATAGCTACAAACTATTTGAGATTGAGATAAGGGATTCTGGTCTTTGTTTCCCCCAGAAGGTTTGGAAAAGTTCTGGCTTCTATTTTCACCAGAACGTTTGGGCATAGTACTAGATGTATGGCTATAACTGCCAGAGATATTACTGGGATAGAATCTTGGACCTGTCTGTGGATTATTAGGTTTTCTAGGATAAGGCCTGTTCACAAATGAGACTTTATGAGTCAAAGCATAATCATCTGCCAAACGAGAAGCTTCCTCAAAAATTTCAACCTGTCTCTCATCGGGAAAAGACTTAATGTTTGAACTCGTCAACAAGGACAGGCTGTGTAAGTTTTTCATGACCATAGCCTACTTTTTTAGAAGAACACCACCTATCAAATAACTGTTCTTTGGTTCGAGCAAATTCTACATGGGTCTGGAAATTTCTTTTTAACAATTCCTACATTTCTGCCCGTAAGCCTCAGGGACCAACTCATATGCCTTAAGAATAAGCTACTTAACCAAACCATAGCCTGAGCTTCGCTTGACAGTCAGTTGAGTGTAAATGTCTCGAGCTTTTCCGACACCAACGCTTTGCAAAAGTAAGATCCATGCTCTTTTGGCCATTTTAAATTTTCTGCAACTTTTTCAAAATGCAAAAATATATATTTATATACATATTTATGTACCTCCTTTTCCTGAAATGGCGGAACTACTCTGATGTGCTATGTGGTATCAAAGTAACTACCAGAGTAGTAAAAAACAGGGGTAGATTTTACCCTATTTTGACCCTGGAGTTCCAGTTCCTTCATCTTTATTGAAATTGCCATTTTTTTCTTTCTGTTTCAAGTCGCTCTTCTTTTTTCTAATTTTTCTTTCTGAAGGCATTCCTCCATTTCACTTGTATTCCCCCTCTCTCTTTCTTCCATTTCTAATATTTCCATCTGTATTTGTCTCTGTATTTCTGTTTCTTTTTCTTCCGTTTCATTTTTTTCTTTCTGTATGCGTTCTTCCATTTTTCTTTCTTTGTTTTCCCTCTCTCTTTCTTCCATTTCTAATCTTAATTTATCTAATTCAATTTGCAATCCTATCTCAATTTTGTCTCATTTGTAATTCAGTATATGGAACCATAATGAGAGACAACGCAGATTGATCAAAAATGTCTTCATCAACCATAAACTGTACCAAAATATTCTTAATTTCGTGTTGTTTTTTTTTTTCATGTATTTTTTCATGCTTGTTTTGACAGCAGTGACCCCATAATGGGAAGCAATATCAAGCATTTGTCCTTTTGGCCAGATTAAACAACTCCTATGTAGGCTGAGCCAAAAAGCTTCTCAAATAAAACGACATGTTTGCTTTTTGTATGTTTTATAGTTATTATGGTAATACAGATTGAGATTAATTTGATATTTTTTTTAAATGACAAGCCCAACTTGAAATTTCATTTGAAATGACAAGTACTATTTCACATGAAATGACTATCCCCTATATGCCTATGGAAAAATGTCAATATTTTGAAGCAACGGCAAAGTCTATATTTGATTACAAATGACAATTACTTGACTCCAAATATAATATCAGTCCTAAAATTGCTCAAGATGTTTTTATCCCGAACGAGCCCCCAATTTCTGTTACGAGCCAGGCGTAGCAGAAAGAAAAAGCAAACAAGCCTTTTGGAAAAAATTAACACAATTTATTTAAAAAGTATCTTTAACCTGTAGAAGTAAGAAAATTAAATGTACTTAGCTATGAAATATCCTTGAATGAGTCTATTTTTCTTGATCTTCACCGCATATTTTTAACCAATTTTATACTGAATAGGATCATCAACCTTATATCAGTATAGCATAAGTCCATTTCAAAACTTAGGGGTTTCAGGATTCGGCTTCTTCAAAATTTATCTCAGAAATGGCTGAACCTTTCGTAAACATGCAGTGTAGGTCCTGAAAAGACGCTGCGTTCTGTGATATCTGATCTTGGTCTGCACTGTTTGCCAGTTACCAGTTTTTGAATTTCCGGTACAAACTGGGTCAATTGTCCTGAGGCAGCATAAAATTGGTTAATTATACTTTTTATTAAAAATTAAATAAAATATGTTTTAACCAAAAGATGCTTGGTTGATGGAAGGGATTTTCCTGATCGGGTACTCAGTTTCCGTTCCCGATTTGAGACAGTTTGGGGCGAAACGTGAGACAATCGCACCAAAAACCAAAGCACTGGCAGCACTTGTGGTTTTGATGTATCTGAGTTTAGGTTGACAAAATGGTATTGAGCGGTGATTTAGACTGTTAGCATTTCGTTTAAACCTTACAGTTCTGTATTGCAAACAGACAGTTTAGACCCTGATCAGACGCCGCCTTCTGCGGCGTCTGTCTGATGTGAGTCTATACTGTTTGCTAATCCCATAACATGATTCCAGTCAAGATTCTTTTGAAAACTCTCACCTAGTAAGAAATGTGCGGCAATTTCGTTTATAAATAACCTGTACCTTGTGGACTTTAGTATTGTAAAAGACCTTTATAGGTTTGCGTCGATTGATAACACTGGTTGGGAGCGTACAGTGCACTTAACCCGGATGTTCCGATCTGTATAGTGGACAGATCCTTGTTCCGATATGTCGGGTATATTACATAATTTTTATTTTTATGTTTTGAAATTATTAATCATTAGAATTTCAACTTCAAAGCAGTACGAGGGTAGGCTGAAAAGTTCTGAGCCTGACCAAGAAGCAGGCATCGAACAGCCATGAAATTTTGTATTCATTAAATCCAAACCTTTATCACTTGATTTGACTCAAATGAGTTCAAGTTTACCTGCAATAACGTAGAAATTCTAGACTTTGAAAATTGATACTAGCACGTTTTTGAGAAAATGGACAAAATCTGGCATCGTGGTGTCATCAAGTACCTCCATAAAAAAGGGGTTTGCTCCTAAGGACATTCATGCCGATATGGTTGCTACATTAGGGGATGATGCTCATTCGTATGCAACCTTGAAAATGTGGGAAGCAAATTTTAAGATTGGCAAGGACAGCCTTGAAAATGATGACTGGTGTGGTCGACCCACAACGGCAACAACTGAGGAAACCATCAGCCAAGTGCACAGGGCCGTGATGGATGACAGGCGTTTAACTGTGAATCAGTTAGCTAACACTGTTGGCATCTCCCGTGAACGAGTAGAGAACATTCTACACAGTGAATTAGGAATGTCGAAGGTTTCCGCCAAATGGGAGCCACGGCTTTTGGCGCCTGACCAAAAATTGACCAGACTGAACCTGTCACAAGCCAACTTGGCTATTTTTGAAGCAGACCAAGATGGTTTTCTTGACCGTTTTGTCACTCAGGATGAGTGTTTGGTTCATCACATTGAGCCAGAGACCAAAAGACAATCCATGCAATGGAAGCACCTGGCTCACCCCCTCCAAAGAAAGAAAAGGTCGTCTCCTCTGCAGGGAAGGTGATGACATCAGTGTTCTGGGATGCCAAGAATATAATATTCATAGATAACCTTCAAAAGGGCAGAACAATTAATGGGGAGTATTATGCAGATCTGCTAAAACAATTGCGAAAAGCAATTAAGGCTAAACGACCCGGAAAATTGACAAAAGGGGTCTTGTTTCATCAGGACAATGCGCCTGCTCATAAATCGGTTGTCGCAATGGCTGCTGTGCATGACTGTGGCTTCACACTTGTCGATCACCCTCCGTATTCACCTGGTCTAGCTCCATCAGATTATTTTCCGTTTCCAAGCATGAAAAAAGCACTTGGCTGGGCAGCATTATCGGTCAGACGAGGAGGTGATAGCTGCTGTGCGGAAGTTTTTCAGGGACCAAGATGAGACCTTCTATACCACTGGGATACAAGGACTCCAGCATCGCTGGAGGAAGTGTGTGGACAGGAAGGGAGACTATGTTGAACAATAAGATACTTTCAGCATGGACAAACCATTGTATCTTGGTCAAGCTCAGAACTTTTCAGCCAACCCTCGTAGTTCGGGAAGCATAACTAAAAGTCTTTTCGACATGCTGCCTTGATTTTCTGTTTATTGCTATGATTTAGTTTATTTTCACATTTATTTCTAGTAAATCATTATCCTACTTTCAATTTCAAACGCTGCACCGGTACAATTTAATCAAGCTTTGCCAGCAACCTTACATGAAACGACTGCTTATGCAATTTAACTACTTTATGATGTATTTCGGGTCAGCTTTTATTAATAGTACTAAACATCTTGCCAGGTAAGGGCAATCATTTTCAAAGAAAACGATAGAAGTGGTCAAAAACTGATTTGTATCGCATGTCGCAAAACTGATTTCTCAGCACTGTATGTCGTGTTCCAATCATACTATATTGTGTGTCCTGATAATACTATAGAGCGATTTCGATATATTCGTAGGATAACACTTAAATACGTTAGCTATTTTGTTTCTGAAATGTGGAAACTTGGCTTATACACACTTTCTTCATCGGATTCTTCAAACTGTCTCAGATGAAACACAAAACATGACAAAATGACTGCGCCCGACGAAGATACAGATCAGCTTGCGCATCCACCCAGTCTGATAAGATTCTTCGCTGTGCATTTGTTGGGTAGTTAACCACTCGATTTTTTTTTCATTTTTTTTTTCACACTGTTTAGACTGGGCAGATGCTCAGACTGAGATTAGTCTTTGCTGGGGGCATAGATGAGTTTTTGTTCTGTTATGCTCAAGTTGAAATAGTCCAATTTTGTTTCTTTTACTAATTTCTGACGTGCTGAATTAGTCGTTCGTGGTGGACCCGGTTGGTGGTTCTTTTGGCATGACACACTGTTTCAAAACTTGTCCAAAACTGTGCTAAATACCATCAATATATCTCACAGGGTATCCAAGTTATAATGGTCATCACAAGATTATATTGTTTGGGGAAATAACTAAAAAAGTGCACCCAGAGTCATGATTTTCACACATGAAACACCTGCCTAGCCTCACGTACAACTATACCAAGTCCCATCATTATGTCTCAGAGTATATGATTTTATTAGAAGGGAATATAACCCAAATACCATCGCACTAGAGTTGTGGTTCCTGCGCATGACATGCTGTTTCAATCTTGCCAAGTATTAGCCGTATATCTCAAGGGGTTTCTGAGCTAGGGCCCAAAATATTTTGTCAGGGGAGGTTACTCACAAACCAGTGCACCAAGTGTCGTGGTTCTTGCCCGTGACAGGCTTGCTTAACTTAAACAATCAACATCACTCGAAGACTGTTGAAGATACGGCGATCACAAGATAGTCATACAATTTTATTAGAGGGGGAGATAACTCAAATACAATAATAACCATGACACCCAGAGTTGTGGGCCTTGTGAATGACATGCTGTCTCAACCTTGTGAACAAACATGCCAATTATCATCAATATACCTCAAAGTGTTTAGGCCATCACAATGTTATTTTGCCAGGGAAGGTAACTCAAACACCAGTACACCAGGAGTCGCGGTTCTTGCATATGAAGCGTCTGCTTAACCTCATGTACAACTGCTGTACCAAGTACTATCAACATGTCTCGAAGAATATTGGAGATATGGAGCTCAAAAGATAGTCACCCTATTTTTATTGGAATGGGGATAATTGAAATGCCATGGCACCAAGAGCTGCGGTTCTTGCACATGACACGCCTGCTTAACCTCATGTACATCTGTAACAAGTTCTATCAACATGTCTCCAAGAGTATGGGAGATATGGTGATCACAAATTAGTTATTCTATTTTATTGGAAGAGAGATAATTCAAATGCCATGGCACCAAGAGTTGTGGTTCTTGCGCTTGACATGCTGCTTCAACCTTGTGAACAATTGTGCCAAGTTACATCAATATATCACGAAGGGTATTTGAGTTATGGCGATCACAAGATAACAATTCTATTTTTTGGAAGAGGAGATAACTCAAATGTTTCAAATCTTTCACAGACTGGTCCACAGCTCTTCATGTCTTTGTATAAATTTCCATGTATATGTCTTGAACAAATAGTCCGTAACTAATCATATTGCATTTCTGTGCAGTCTGGTCATAATATTTGCTATGCGTTATGTGGATGAAGAGAGACGCGTGACGATGCGACTCATTTTGTTAAATATTTCGCAACTGAAGACAGTCCTCGAAGGCTGGCTTATTTAACTGATTGGTTAAGACCTCTAGTCTGTAGTGCTCTAAAGGTTCAATGACATGCAGCACACAGCACATGCAATTTATCCAAGATTTCAGGAATTTATAAGTAATTAATATTTTTACGTATAATTGCTATTGTTTAAGCATTATCATTTTATTGCTTAGACAAATATTGCAATGTACCTTTGAATAACTTACACACATTAAAAGCGACATCCCATACAGTCAAAACAAAGTATCTTAAGACAAGTTATACAGTAAATATGAGACATACCATTCAGTCAGACATTTTTTTGGAATGGTCAGTCTTGCTCTTCGTGTGATTTCGTAAAGAATTCTAGAGGCACTTATTTTTAGTATAACTCATTCATTAACGATTATAACTCTATCTTAAAACTGTCTTAAAAGATATTTTTATTTCGATTAAAGCTCTCAATTTGTCGGTCACAGCTGAGGTGTGATTCTTACAAACCCTAGTGATTTGCAGCTGAAAAATAGATTATGAGCATAGAAAACGCCATCTTGCCGTGCCCAAAGATGGTCAGTATGGAAAACAAAATTAATAAAACACACTAACCAAGTTTTTTATGTCCCAAAAAATAAATATACAAATATAGAAGACAGATCACGCACATACGACTTCAAGGTCATAACAAAAGACAAGGATCTGTCCACTATACAGATCGGAAAAACCGGGTTAAGTGTACTGTACGCTCCCAACCAGTGGATAAGGAATTGACAAAAAATAGGAGATGGCCAAAACTGAGAAAGAGAGAGAGAGAGAGAGAGAGAAAAAAAAATATTGATATTCGTTGTCACTTAATTGGTTTGTTAACATTATATGCTTCGAGAACCAAAATGTTTCACAGTTCTTCATCTTGATATCGAATAGAGCTATAGAAGATTTACAGGATCTTAGACGAGTGTTATTCGATATAAAATTTGCCGCTGACAATGTCAATGTATAAGAATACTTGCATCGATAGGCATGTCGTAAAATGCGCTATAATATAAGCTTTGTTGCCGAATCCTTTATTTGCTGCAGCTGTGTCTGATCAGCTTGCAAGATTATACATGGTTAAACTTCACAGAACATTTTATTGTTTAACAAACAGCTATACTTATAGATTTTGCCGGTTGCATCCAGTTTGAAGCAATTTATGATTCATTCAAAAGGTACCTGTTATATATTGATCAAATGACTACAATTTTATCCTATACTTCCAGGTTCGTTTCTTTAGACTGAGGCAGTGAAAAACTACCATGTTCGCATAAAAGACACTTGCAAACATGATTTGTGTCGTGCAAAGCGAGGTGGTCCATGGTTTGCATTTTCGGACGATTGACCTATCGACCCATAATAACTAAGCTCAACTCTCTTTCAGTGCTGGAGTCAACGTGACTAAGGGTTTGTTTGTCTGTATTTTAGTTTAACGGCCCAGTCAACACTGTTAAGGTCATTTTTGAGCCGGTCAGTTTACCAATCCAAACTTTTCCTGGGCAGACTTATAGGTAAGCGGTTAACCAGCACAGTGCACATTCTTTCGCCAGAAACTGACAACTGTCCTTCTTGAATCAGCGGAAGGGAGGGAATGACCGTGATAAAGATTTCATGATCGGTTTCCTCGAAAGAATGTTGCCAATCCGGCAGGTATAGAACCCGCGCCCTCCTGATCACCAGTCAGATACGCACCCGACTGAGCTACGGAGGCTGGCTACGTGACTAAGATAATGAATAGTCGCGCTAAATTTGTAATGCCTTTACTGTCTCTGAATGTGTATATTACAGTCATCATCATATCAATCCATCATTTTATCATATGATGTCGCGCCTGAGAATTTAATAACGCCATGTAATATATTCGTTAATCCACTAATAGATTAAATATGCAAATTAGTTAGATACGCCCCGTAACGTTACATGAACGAAGTCCTTAACGACGTCGCGCTTACTAATGGTGGAATATGGACATTTTTGTTGAACAATCGTGAATAAAATGCGTTTTAAATATCACATGATAAACAGAATCTTGATTTCGTGCTCATGTATAATTAAATCTATTAAGCGCGTTGAGGAAAAGAGAAAAATGCTTGACAAAGCCTCGAATTTTATCCCTTTTCCTCAACGCGTATAATAAATTCAATAATACATGAACACTCATGTAAGATCCTCTATATACCCTGGTCAATTATTATTATGTGGGCCCCGTCAAGCGATTTTGGTACTTATCGCCTATGCGAGCAGCGAAGGTTCAGACGAGCCTGCGCATTCGCGCAGTCTCGCCAGAATCTTCGCTGCTCGCTCATACAAGCAGTGAATCAAGAGGAACCTTCAGTCAGAAAGCCATATCCCTGGCCCCTCTGCATGGCTGGGCATGCGCAGTTAAAATTTGTCATGACGGAATGCTCGAAGACACAAATTCGCTTGGCGCGGCTCATACGATCTACCAGTATGCTATCAAGTGATTGTGTCTGGAAGTGTGTGTGTGTGTGGGGGGGGGGGGGGGCAGTGGATAAGAGCGTAGTTTTAAATGCATACAATAGTGTTAGCGGAACTACAGCTCTGAAGACTTTCAGTTTTGTGTCAAGCCTGATTCCACTTCGGTCCCAAACACAATCACGTAGTCGGCCAAATGCTGCACTAGCTTTGCTAATCCTGGCGTTGACTTCACGACTTGACAGTGTGCTCCAAAGGTATGCGAACATGTCTACCATTTGCAGTCTTTGACTGTGACGGTGGCATCTTTGTAAGGCTTGTCAGGTACAGGTTGATAGACTACCTCAGTCTTTTTTATGCTGATTATGAGGTCATAGCTATCACGGGAATCAGATACTTGATATATACCGTTTTTCATCTTCTCTTCTGCACCTTTTGCCATGTCATCAGCTAAGAGGAACTAGGCTAGCACCTCTGTCTGAATCTTCGATTTGGCTTAACACCTTCTGAGATTGAAAAGCTTCCCATCAAAGCGATACCTAATAGGTATACCATTGTCACCATCCTGGAAAGCATCTGTGAGCATGAGAGAGAAAATCGGTATTGGGTCTAGAACACAGCCTTGCTTGACTTAGTTGGTCAAAGGGAATTGATCCGAAAGTTCACCATCATTTTTGACCCATGCAAGCATACCATCATGGCACTTCCTCACCATTGCTATGAGCTTGTGGTTTCTGAGAAGAAGATTTTTGAAGCGTTTTTCCATTATGAGTCTATGGGAGCTAAGGGGCCTCGGGTGTGACCCATTTGGACCCCAGGGGCATGATTGGCAGGATTTATGAAGGTGACCACTTGCCGTCGCTACATGCTAAATATCTAAGCTCTGGGCCCTCTGGTTTCAAAGAAGATTTTTGAAGCTCTTTTTTCATTATGAGTCTATTGGAGCTAAGGGGCCCCGCTGCGTGGCCCGTTTAGACCCCAGGTGCATGATTGACAGGATTTATGTGGATGACCACTTGCCGTTGCTACATGCTAAATATCTAAGCTCTTGGCCCAGTGGTTTCAGAGAAGAAGTAATTTTAAACGTTTTTCCATTATGAGTCTATGAGTGCTAAGAGGCCCCGGGGCGTCGCCAATTTGGACCCCAGGGGCATGATTGGCAGGATTTATGTAGGTGAACACTTGCCGTTGCTACATGCTTATTATCTAAGGTTTAGGCCTGTGGTTTCAAAGAAGAAGATTTTTGAAACCTTTTTTCCATTATGAGTCTATGGGAGCTAAGGGCCCCGGGGCGTTGCCCATTTTGACCCCAGGGGCATGATTGGCAGGATTTATGTAGTTGACCACTTGCCGTTACTACATGCTAAATGTCTAAGCTCTGGGCCCTGTGGTTTAAGAGAAGAAGATATTTGAAGCCTTTTAGATATCACACAATACCCAACGGGTATAGACCCCCTAAAAAAATTGTTTAGCTTCTCTAGACCACCCCCTAAAAACATTTTTTTAGCTTCTCTAGACCACCCCCTAAAAAAATAAAAAAATAGAAAAATCGAAAAATAGAAAAAAAAAAATGAAAAATCGAAAAATAGAAAAAATGAAAAATCGAAAAAAAGAAAAAATGAAAAATCGAAAAAATGAAAATTTGAAAATTGAAAAATCGAAAAATAGAAACAAAAATGAAAAAATAAAACAATTGAAAAAATCTGAAAATTGGAAAAAAAATAAAAAAAATGTAAAAAAGTGAAAAAATCTGAAAATTTAAAAATGTAAAAAAGTGAAAATTTGTGAGAGAGATACGGGCGGGTCTAACAGACATGGTGAAAATAAAAAACAGTCGGAGTTGGCCAATTCCGGGATGGAGGTTGTTGGGGTGCTGTAAAATAGAAAAAAATGAAAATGGGGGTCTAACACACATGGTGAAAATAAAAAACAGTCGGAGTTGGCCAACTCCGGGATGGAGATTGTTGGGGTGGTGTAAAATAGAAAAAAATGAAATGGGGGTCTAACACACATGGTGAAAATAAAAAACAGTCGGAGTTGGCCAACTCCGGGATGGAGGTTGTTGGGGTGGTGTAAAATAGAAAAAAAACATCCACTATAGGTGGCCCCTCGAAAAATACTTAGAACACAGTAATCTGTAATTCTTGTTCGTAGAAACTACCTTTGATTTCTTCGCCTTTTAAATCATTTATTTTATAAGTAACAGGATTTGTATTTAAAACTTCTTCAATTACAAATATTTCTTTAGTCCAACGAGTAGTATAACCCTTTTCAAATTTACCTTTCTATTTTGCTATTCTTACTCTATCCCCAACTATGAATTTATGTTTTTCAGTTTTCTTTTCTTTTTCTGGATATAAATTTTTATACACTGTTAATACATTTTCTACTTTACTTGCTTCAACAGGTGTCATTTTAATAGAAGAATGTACTGTATTTTTATAATTTTCAACTAATTTATCTAATATATCATAATATTTAGTAGTTTCATTTGCAGTAAAATATTTATACATATGTTGTTTCATAGTGCCTATCCATCGTTCTACTACACTAGATTGTTCTTCATTCTCAGTTGAATATAACTCTATATTATTATCTTTTAACAATTCTTTTACTTGTCGTTTATAAAATTCAGAACCTTTATCCGACCAAATATACATCGGTTTTCTTTCTTTAAATAATGTTTTAAATGCTTCAGTTAGTGTTATTCCTGTTTTATTTTTCAATGGAATTAACCAACCATATTTACTAAAAACAACTATAACAGCTGATAAATATTTATAGTGTTTATTTTGTTTTGAATATTGTTGCATATCTATCAAATCAACTGCCCATGTTTGATCTATTGAATCAACATAAACACGTCTTTTAGGAAAAGATTTTATAAAGTGGAAGTAAAACAAAGATCAGGAATTGATACAATTAACTTACTCCACCCATAAAAGACACCATAGGGAAAGAAATACAAACATTAAGCATCCAGACCATAATGGAAACCTAAACAAAGGAAGGCCATAAAGACAGTAACTTTCCCACAAAATGGCCATATGGCCATCCAAAATTAAAAGACACAAGTGATACACACAGTAAGTAACAAACAACAACATAAATAAATCGCCACAGAAGAGCCGCCTTGGAACGGTAAGTGGAAGATTTCCACTGGGGGGGGGCTTAAATCGATTGTACGTGGCCACAATCCTCGCCCTTACTTCCGTCGCGATTTAGACAAATAATTTGTTCAGTCCGCATGAAGGCCTCCTAACTCTATGATGTAATTCATCTGCTAATTTATTTGTTATTTTTTCTCTATCGGATATAAATCTATTTTTGTTAGATCCAGACTCAGAACATATACTTTTAACATTTGCCTATTATTAGTTGTTGTTACTTGTTTCACTGAATCATTTTCAGTATTCTTTTTACAACGTAAACAATATATTTTTGGATGCTACATTTTTAATATAATTAAAATTGTTTCTTAAAAAATGGATGGTAAAAAATCTCGCAGTACATCAGGTAAAGGTGCTACTAGTACCTTATCCGATAAAAAATATCATGTTATCTTATTAAAAAATATAAACATAATACAACTATTAATGTCTTTAAGTATAAGATAAAAATACTAGATCCACAAAAAGAAGTGTTCATGAATGCATTTAGTAATATGATTGATAATTCTATTAAAGACTTTCCAAATGGGAGAATTAAAATAGTTCCTATACATGAAATTATTTATACAAAACATGATAAATGGCCTATAAGAACATATGGTAATGTTAAAGAATTCTTTTTTAATAGAATGGAAAGATTGTTAAACAGTGCTGAAGAACTGAATTTAGAAGAAGTTATTTTTGAAGTATCTATTATACCTAATAAAAAAGGTAAAGGAAAAGATGCTTTAAAAGTATTAAATGAAATAAATAAAAGAAGTATAATTCAAATTGAAAATAATGATACAATTTGTTTAGCAAGAGCAATTGTTACTGCTTTAGCTTCTAACAACTTATTAATAGATTTTACAGATTCTCAATTACGACATATTAAACAAGGTAGACCATTACAAAAAAGCCTGGTCACAAATTTACATGAAAAATCAGAGGTAGAAATAAAAGAAGAAGGCAACGATTTAGATGATTTAAAGATTTTTGAAAATTATCTTAATGTTAGAACAATTGTTTTTACATCAAATAATATTGAAAATATTTTATATAGGGGCAATGAAAAATTTGATAAACAATTATATTTATATTATCATGATGATCATTTTGATGTAATTACTAATGTAACAGGATTTTTAGCTAAATGCAGATTTTGTAAAACATGTTTAATAGGGTACACTGAACAGCAGACATGTAATAATACAGTAACAACTATCAGAAAACAATATACTTGTGACAAATGTAATAAAACATATACAAGTAAAAATCATATATGTGATGAAATCACTTGTTTTATATGTTATGAAAAATATATGAAAGGTACTGAACATCTCTGTTATATGAAGCCTTTATTACCAAAACAAGTAAAAGATAATAAATATATATATTTTGATTTTGAAGCTGATCAAGAAACAGGTATTCATATTCTGAACTTTTGTATAGCTTATGATTTAGAATATATTTACTGTTTTAGAAAAAAGTACATAAAAATATTTAAATGTGATTTTAATATTAATGATATAGACTTATCAAAATTGAATATAGATGATAGTTTTAGTACAATGGAATAAATAGAATGTGAATCTGAAGATGTTGCTAATAACTTTTGTAAATATTTTATAAGAGATAATTTTAAAAACTATACATTAATTTCTCATTATGGAAAAGGTTACGACATGCAGCCTATTTTAGCATATATAGTAAAAAATAAAATAGATCATAATTTTATTTGTTCAGGATTTAAAATAACATCAATTCTTGTTAAAGGAATAAATTTAAGATTTATAGATTCTATTAATTTTACGTTATGTGGATTAGCTGCTTTTCCCAAAACATTTGATTTTAATGGCAATTAAGGTTACTTTCCTCATTATTTTAATACAACAGACAATCAAAACTATAAAGGTGTTTATCCTGCAAAAGAGAATATAATGGATATAATACTATGACAATTAAAAATAAAGAATTATTTGATAAATGGTATAATAATGTTAAAGATAAAGAATTTAAATTCTTTAAAGAAATATTATATTATTGTTTATTAGATATTTTAATTTTAACTAAAGGCTGTAATATATATAAAGATCTATTTTAAAAATAACATAATTATATTGACCCTTTTCAATCTATAACTATTGCTCAGTGTTGTACTAGAATATTTAAAACATTAATGCTAGAAGAAAACACATTGGGTATTCATAAAAGTTCTACTTTTCAAGATATTCATTCTAATAAAGCTATTCAATTGTTGGAATATTTAGCTAAGAAAGACAAAATAGCTATTCAACATGCTAAAAGAGGTAAAGAAAAAAGATTCAAAAAATATAAATTTGATGGTTATTATTATGATAAAGAAAATAATATTCATCATATGTATGAATTCTTTGGTTGTTATTTTCATGGATGCACAAAATGTTATTCACCGAATGAAATTTGTAAAATGGGATCCAAGAAAACAATGAAAGAATTATACGATAATACAATGAATAGACTACAAATTATAAAAGATACTTTCTCAGAAGAAAAAGTTAAAATTCATACAATTTGGGAATGTGAATTTGATAAAAATAAATATCCTGAAGTCGATCCAAATTTAAAACCTATTAATAAAAGAGATGCATTTTACGGTGGTAGAACTGAAACTATACAAATATATAATAATCTTCCTGGTTTGATAGCAAGATATGTAGATTTTTGTTCATTATATCCATGGGTTAATAGAAATTGTGAATATCCAATAGGTCATTCAGTTACTTATATTGATGTATCTGTAGGTCATTATAAAAAGAATTAATACTTTGGAATAATGAAATGTAAAATATTACCCCAAAGAAAGTTATATCATCCTGTTTTACCCTATAAACAGCAAACATGTAATAATTCTCATAAATTAATATTTGGGTTATGTAAAACTTGTATGTCTAGATTGGAAATTAAATGTGATCATATAACAGAAAAATTTAATTCATCACATGATAAAGTACATGCAATAAAACGCTGCAAAGAATGTAAACATATTAGAAATGAAGAAAGTAAACATTCAGATGAAGAAAGAGCTATTATAGGAACTTGGGCGACTGTTGAAATAAATAAAGCAATAGAAAAAGGATATAAACTATTAAAAATATACGAGTTAGAACATTTTGAAAATACATCCACAAAGGTATTTAAAAAAATATGTTGATACATTTATGAAGTACAAGCAAGAAGTCTCGCGCTGCAAATGTAATCCTAAATATTGTAAACCTGGATGTAAAAATGATAATAATTGTGAAACAAAAATACAATATCTTATAGATAATGCCGCATATGATTTAGATATTGATAAAGTAAAGTTTAATGCTGGTTTAAGATTTATAGCTCAAATATGTTTGAACTCTTTATGGGGTCATTTTGGAATGAAAGATATTTTTACAAAAAAAAGGAATATTGTTATAATTCAGACCAATTAATAAATATAGTGTTTAATGAGAAATATGAAGATGTTAATTTAATGATATTAGATGATGATTCAGTATTAACAGAATATCAAAATAAAAAAGAATATTCTAAACCTAACCCAAGTGTAAATGTTTATATAGCTTTGTATACAACTGCAAATGCTAGATTAAAATTATATGAATTATTAGATACACTTCAAGAAAGAGTTATGTATTTAGATAGCGATAGCTGTATTTACCATGGTGATGGATCAGAAGCATGTAAAAATAGAATCTATGTTTGGTAATAAACTAGGTGATTTAACAGATGAACCCCCAGGTATTAGACTCCCTGCCTTGCCGTGGCCCTGGGGGCTCAATTCCCACTGGGCACATTGCCGCTGTGGTCTCTGTGCCCACTGGGAATAGCTAAAGGAAGTACCACCCGTTTGCCGTGGGTGGCGTCCTGTAAGCCGGAAGAAGGGATCCTGGAGGTTGAGGGTTACCTGAGGTGGCGGTGCTTCAGGTACCCAACACGCCTCTTTGGCCTGGCTTTTCGGTGTAGACGGGTGGCCGTGCGGTCCGGCACGGTCAATCGGCTGGTCGCGCCGAGCCCTAGAGATACCGCTTTGCTTTCTCTTCAACTCTTTTTGTATCTTTCCTGATACCAACCATATGCCCATTTACCTTACCCTTTTCTGTCTTTTTATCTCTAGAAGGCGGTGGCTAAACGGATCAATCGTGTAGGCATTTTGTTTATGCGAGTATATCTCACGTGTATCTCTAACACCTGCGAGTTGGATAACCACTCCATTATGGTGTTCCCTTGTAGGGCTCCACGGAGGGCGGAGAGCACTTGGGACGAAACTAGAAATTTTTCCTTATGCCTCATGGAAAAAAACATAACCGCAACGCAGCTAAACGTAAAAAAGACGAGGATTCATCCGGAACGGATGAACCCAGTCAACAGTCAAGTCAGCAGTCTCAGCATTCTATTCAACGGTCTAGTCAAGTGTCTGCAGCACCAAAGTCAACCAATTTTCCACGTTTCTTGGTAATGACCTCCAGTGACGATGCACGCACTGTGTTCAGTTTATCACCATTCGTGATAGAAAAAAGCATAGTGTCCATTGCCGGACATCCCAAAAGCATAAAAAAGCTTAAGTCAGGTGACCTTTTATTAGAAGTCGAGAGAGAACAGCAGGTGAAAAGCCTGCTTGGTACCACAAAGCTCTTCGATCTCAAGGTCAAGGTTTCTCTGCACAACACTCTTAATTCATGTAAAGGTGTCATCCGCAGCCCAGAGCTGCGTCCATGTACTGATGCAGAGATCATTGACAACTTGAGATCTGAGGGCGTCATTGGCGTACGTAACATCCAAGTTCGTAGAGGTGGTGTATTGAAGCCAACAGGTACTTACGTGTTGACTTTCAATACACCAGTTCTGCCCAAGAAAATCAAAGTAGCTTACCTTTCAGTTAACGTAGAGGTGTATATACCAAACCATCTCAGATGTTACTCGTGTCAGGTTTTTGGCCACCACGAAAGCAGATGTCAGAAGAAACAACTCTGTCCAAATTGTGGTGAAGAAAAGCATGTCGATAACCATCAAAACTGTAAGAATGAGGCCAAATGCGTCAATTGTGGTGGCAAGCATGCTGTTTTCTCTCGAGATTGTCCGGCATGGAAAAAAGAAAAAGAAATACTTACTGTCAAATACCAAAGGGGGTTAACATTCCCAGAAGCACGGAAAATTGTTGACGAGCGATACACAACACCAACGACCAGTTACGCCAGCATCACAAAGGGTGCTGGTGTACAAGTTTCTACCTCCGCAACGCAGACTGTTGAATCATGCATAGCTGAACTGAAAAAATCTGGTGCATGGAGTAAATCCACTCCAGCACCACAAAGTTCAACCAAATTATCAAATGGCGCAATCCAGGTTGCTTCGGATCGGTCGACAGCGACCGTACCGAAGCCAGCGCCACATGCAAAAGAGAAACTCGACTCGGGTCGAACTAATAAAGGATCGGAAGATCCGAAAAAAAAAAATTGTCTCAAAAACAGACAGACAACGTAAAATGGAAAGAGACAATATAAGATTCCAGAACAGATTCGGATCTTTGAGTGACAGTGATATGGAGTTCGCTGAAACTCCATCATCACCAAGTGGCAATAACAGATCGAGGTCAGCAACACCACGAGCTGGTGGTAGCAGATCTATATCACCAATTGCAGCTCCAATATAGTTTCTAGTCTTAATCTCTTCAAATAATGGATTTAAAACACAAAATAATACAATGGAATTGTCGAGGTCTTAAATCAAATTATAATGAACTCTTATTACTTATTTCGTTATTAAACCCGTCGGTTTTTGTTTGCAAGAAACTTTTTTAAAAACTGATGACAACCTTGATGTCAGGGGTTACAATACATACAACTATATCTATTCTGATGGTAACAAACCATCTGGTGGCAGTTCAATTCTTGTTAAATCATGTTTACCACAAAGAGAGATCAAATTAAAAACAGACCTAAAAGCTGTAGCAGTATCGGTTTCTCTGGATAAAGAAAGTACAATATGCTCTTTATATATTCCACCCTCATTTTCTTTAAAGCCCGAACATCTTGACTCATTGCTGAGTCAGCTTCCATCCCCATATCTTTTAGTTGGCGACTTCAGTGGTCACAATATTCTATGGGGCTGTAAAGATATCAATAACAGAGGAGCACTTGTTGAAGATTTTATTGCAAAGAGCGATCTTTGCTTGATGAATGATAAATCTTATACTTACCTTCACCCAGCGACAGGTCATTTGTCTTCTTTAGATCTCTCTTTGTGTCACCCATCTCTCTTCTTGGACTATGACTGGTCTGTTCATGATGATCAGTGCGGAAGTGATCACTTCCCTGTTATAATTGAGAGCGTAAACGAACAAGATGAGGACTGTAACCAGAAATGGAAAATGAATAAAGCCGACTGGGAATTATTCCGTAATTTATGTGAAGAAAAGTTATCAGTTGGTCACTTAAATGAATCATCTGACATTGTTTCTGATTTCACAGATAAACTAATTAATATATCAGAACAATGCATTCCAAAGACCTCCACAAATACTAAGAAAAGCAAGCCTTGGTTTAATAATGACTGTAAAGAAGCTATTCAAAAGCGCAAACAGGCTCTAAATAAGTTCTGCAAAAGTCCCACTTCAGAAAAGCTAAACGACGTTAAAGTTTTTAGAGCTAAAGCTCGGCGAACAATCCGAGCTTCCAAACGAAAGTCATGGAGAGAATATGTCTCCAAATTGAACTACAAAACCCCCATTAAAAAGGTTTGGGATATGGTACGAAAAATTTCCGGAAAAACAAAGTCCTCTAGTTTTACACATTTAAATACTGGTTTTGACACAAAAGCTTCAACTAAAAAAGATATTTCAGATACTCTTGGTCACACATTCTTGAGAAATTCATCATCGCGTAATTATTCTGACACTTTTTAGAAATTTCAAAAAGGACCAAGAGAAAAGAAATCTTAACTTCAAATCCCTTAATCACGAAGAATACAACACACCTTTTAACTTATCCGAACTCGTTGAAGCCATTGAAAAATCACATGATACGGCAACCGGCCCCGATGAAATTCATTATCAGATGCTTAAGCATCTGCCAAAAAGTTCTCTTACAACACTTTTAGATATCTTTAATAATATTTGGGAAACGGGGGTCTGTCCTGAGAGTTGGCGTGTAGCTACAGTTGTACCAATTCCAAAACCAGGGAAAGATCATGCAGAACCTACAAATTATCGTCCGATAGCTTTGACAAGTTGTTTGTGTAAAACATTGGAGAGAATGATAAACAAGAGATTAGTCTGGTACTTAGAGTCCAACAACCTCATTTCAGAATATCAATCGGGTTTTCGTTCGGAACGTAGTACCAATGACAATTTAATAAGACTAGAAACATTTATACGAGATGCTTTTATTAACAAAGAACACGTAGTGGCTGTCTTTTTCGACTTGGAGAAAGCATATGATACAACATGGCGTTATGGAATATTGAAAGATCTACATAACATTGGCTTAAGAGGAAAACTTCCCAGTTTTATTGAAAGCTTTTTAGGGGAGCGCATGTTTCAGGTGCGTGTGGGGTCTACCCTGTCAGATTTCTATGATCAAGAACAGGGTGTCCCACAGGGTAGTATTCTTTCAACTACGCTATTTAACATCAAAATAAACAATATTGTACAATGTTTGGACGACAAAACTGATTGTTCATTGTATGTTGATGATTTTTGTATATGTTACCGTTCAAAAAATATGAAAACAATTGAAAGAAAGTTACAACAAAATTTAAAAAGAATAGAAGAATGGACTGATAAAAATGGTTTCAAGTTCTCCAAGTCGAAAACGCAGTGTGTTCATTTTTGTAAACTACGGAAGAAACACGAACATCCTTCCCTGTTTTTATACGGATCACAAATTCCTGTTGTTGAAGAAGCCAAATTTCTTGGGGTCATATTTGATCAAAAGTTATCTTTTATTCCACATATTAAATATCTTAAAGCGAAATGCTTAAAAGCTTTGCATCTTTTGAAAGTTTTAGCTCATACAAGTTGGGGAGCAGATCGGTATACTTTATTACATCTTTACCGGTCTTTAATAAGATCTAAATTAGATTATGGGTCTGTTATTTATGGTTCTGCCAGAAAGTCCTATTTAAAACCCTTGGATACTATCCATCACCAAGGCCTTCGTCTGGCCATGGGAGCCTTCCGTACCTCTCCCGTATTAAGCCTTTATGTAGAAGCAGGTGAACCATCTTTAACCTCGCGCAGAGAGAAACTTTCTCTTCAGTATGCTATCAGACTTGCTGCAAATCCATCTAACCCGGCATCCAAAATTTCATTTCCACCTCAATTTGTAGATAAGTATGAAACTAAACCCACAGCAATTAAACCTTTTGGATTACGTATTTTACCACTGCTGGAAAAATCAGGTATCGACCTTAAAAATATTCAAAAACATGAAACCGCCGAAGTTCCATCTTGGTGTATTAAACAACCTTCTATTCTGTTCGACTTACATGATGGAAAAAAAATCCGAATCAAATCCGATACTTCTCAAACAAAACTTTCAGGTACTGCAATCACGTTACGATGATTACCAGCAAGTCTATACTGATGGTTCCAAAGAAGGAGATAAAGTTGGTTGTGCGTATGTTTCTAAAGATACGCACAAAACCATGCGCCTTCCAGATGGTTCATCTATTTTTACAGCTGAAGCCAAAGCAATAGACCTAGCTTTAGATTTTATCAGTTCTTCAACAATTCAAAAAGCAATTATATTTTCTGATTCACTTTCTGTGCTAAAGGCTTTAGACCATTCATCGTCTAAAAATCCTCAAATTCAAAAATTGATCGAAAAACATCATGAAATTTCTAAAACACACCAAATCTTGTTTTGTTGGCTTCCGAGCCATATTGGCATTGTCGGCAATGAATATGCTGACAAGAAAGCAAAGGAATCGCTCAATCTTGATCCATCTGTTTTTAAAATTCCTTTTAATAATTTTAAACCATTTATCAATAGATACAACTTGTCGGAATGGCAAGGCGAATGGGACCGTGCAATAAATAACAAACTCCATGCCATTAAACCTGTCGTTAGTACAAAATGCTCTCCTCCACAGTTTTCCAGAAAAGAGGACGTAGTATTAACACGACTGCGCATCGGCCATACTAGAGTTACTCATTCTTATATTTTTAATGGTGATGATCAGCATTCTTGTGTAGGTTGTGATCAGCCATTCACTGTGAAACATATCTTAATTGACTGTGTTGACTTTTCACCCTCACGTATTTTATATTTCAAAGCTGACACTTTGCAGCAACTGTTTCGAGATGTACCTGTTGATAACATTATTTTATTCTTAAAAGAAATTGGTCTTTTTCATAAGATTTAACTGTTTCAGATTTTTATACATTATCATTCTGACTTGTTACTTTTAATATCATCATAATTATTCATGCCGTTTAACCGTTAACCGACTGACGCTTATGACCCACCAGGAGGGTTGACGCGTCGTTAAACACGAAATCATCATCATCATCATTTAACAGATGAAATTGTTTCAAAACATAATGCTAATCATATAACACAATTTGCGTTATCAGGACCAAAAGATTATTCTATGAAATTAGATACAGGTAAAATAGTTAGTTGTTGCAAAGGATTTAGATTAAATGCTGAAGCAGAAAAAAAGATTACATAAGGTAAAAAAGTAAAATTAATTACTGATGAAAATGAATCATATGAGACAATTACATATAATCAAATTATCACAAATAAGAAAGATAGAAATTTAAAAACTGTAGAACGAGTTAAAATGTATGATTATGAATTTGATAAAAGAATGATACACAATGAAAATGTAAATATAATTAGAAGTTTTCCTTATGGCTATAAAAAATGAAAAGAAAAACTCATCTTTATGGAAATAAAAAACCTATTAGCCCTTATGATGCAGAAGATCCTGATGCTAAAGTTGTATAAGGAAGAATATGGTTATCAGATATTCAAAAAAGAATGTTAAAGGATACAAGTAAATGTTATTTAACAGATGCACAACAATTAATAATGGATAAGTTTGAAGGTAAACAATTATCTCACTTTCCAACAGGATGGGATGCTTTTATTAGACCTGATTTAGTTTGGGAATATGTTTATGAGGAACCAGCTCCTCAATGAATCTTTATATTTTATTTAATTTCCATGCAACAAATCCAGTTAATACCATAGCACCAACAACAAATGCAAGCTCTCTATTTTCTGATCTTCTGATGGAGTATAAAATTTACTTAATGTAGGTTTCGGAGGTAATGCCTGTAAATTTTTATGTGTATCATAATAATATTGTTTCATTGCTTGATCAGCATCATCATAGTTTTGTTCTGCATGACGTTCTTTTTGTAATTGTTCATTAAGAAAACCTAAGCTTTGTGTTCTTTTTCCATTCCACGCAGTTGTTGCTGCTGCTAATTGTGCAGTTGCCCTATCATGTCTTTCTCTCTCTTTTTCTGCATCTTTATTTTTACCTATATTTAAAAATAAATAATTACTACCTGAAAAAGCAAAGGCATTCGCTACTGCTCCACCAAGCATCATCGCCACTGCACTAGCCATTTTATAAAATAATTATTTCATAATATTTTCTGGAATAATTCCTTGCTTTACCAACATATCTCTCGTTGCAATTGCGAGTAATAAATCAATAGATAACATACCAATATCTACCATATTTAAATCTACTTTTGGTGGTGGTATTTTCAATAGTTTTCTTCCTAATTCTGCATAACCAACCATTAATACTGCTTCCACTCCAGCTTGATATATAACATGTTTACTATTTGTTTTCCATCAATTTGTGTTGCCATTTTTATAAGAATGTTTTGTTTAATTAAACTTAAATGGATTGATTTCTTTTTTTCGTATCCATTGCTCTATCATGCCTTTCTTTCTCTTCATCTGAATCTTTTTCAATATGTGAAAACAAATACCTGGAAAAGCAATCATCATCGCAATTACATATCCAGCTGTTAATACATGGTGATATAACATGTTTGCAATTTGTTTTCCGTCCGTCATTTTTATAAGAATTTTTTTTAATTAAAGTCAAATGGATCGATTTCTTTTTGTCGTATCATAGGTGCAGGGCTTTGCACTACAGGTGCAACTTGTTTAGACTTATACATATATAATCCTAATCCAACAACTATAATTGATATATATAAAGGTATATAATTTTTATATTGAACTTCTTCATCATCTTTTGTTATTTTGAGTTCAATGTTTTCTTTTTCCATTGCTTCCATTTTTTTTTCTTTTTAATTCAGCTTTCATTTTTTTTGCTTCTGCACCTTTTATACCTGCAGCTATTCTTTTTGGGTTTTTCTTTTTTGTGACTTCGTCATCATGGGAAGCTTTTATTTCACTCGTCATTTTTTAGATTAATATTTTCACTTTTTTATCAGTCTGGAAATCCAGATGTTTTGTTGTTGTTAACATTGCAGTAAACGGTGCAAGATACATTCCAAATCTATAATACAATTCACAACATGTGCTAGTCAAAGCGTGATTGATAAATGGATCTTCTTTTAAATCTTGTATTAGTTTTGGTGGATTAACAACATTAAAATATTTTGACACACCCATAACATATAAGTTAATAAAAGAATTACCCAATGTTTTCGTCATACTTGCCCCTAGTCTTGCTTCATATCTGCAGTATAGTTTGTTTATTTGTTCTGGTGTCATTGTATCAATGTCTGACATTTGTAAGTCTTTACCAAGATATTGTTTACTTCCTCCACCAGCAACAATGGCTGATAATCTTTCACGTTTTGTTTCATTGTTTTGATCATATGTATTGTTTTCTTTAAGTACCTCTTTAGCATCCATCTTATATAGTTTATTTTTTATTTTTAATAATTAAATATCACATATCCAACTATTGATAAGACTGCAGTGTTTGATATAAATGTTGGTATTTCAAGAAGCATTGTTTTTATTGGTATATTTTTAAGCATTACTTAAGCATTACTTATTTTTTGTTATATTACTTAAGCATTACTAAAGCATTACTAAAGCATTGCTGTAGCATTACTTGAGCATTACTTAAGCATTGTTGGGGTGGGGGGGATTAAACTCAATCTATTAGCCAATAATTAGTAGGTCGGTATGTTTTCAATATAAGTTTACGGTAATTAACTCTATCTAACTCTTTTTTACTCTCTGCCGTTCTTCTACAGGAATAACATTATTTTCTCTCATACAATTGTTAAAACTATCTTGATTTTTGGTGTATAACATACATAACCATTTTGTTTGGTCCCTTAAATCTTTCAAAACTGAATTGTATCTTTGCGATATAACCCATACCGATTGTTTTGGGTGTCTGCCTGAAAAAGCTAACTGTGACAGCATATCTTGTTTCTGTTTTATTTCCTTTGTTGCACTGCAATCATCAATGATATATAATGTTGATTTCCCATTATATTGTTTAAAAAAACCCATACAAGTTCTTGAAGCTTTTCTGTTCCATCTGATTCTATTGGATTCACTATTGTTATGTTTTTGTCGTTTGGTTTTCGAACATCACCAATCCAACTTCTGTTTTTATATGTCTTGTTCCATTGAATGGTTGGACAAAGTATAACAATATGATTAAATACACCAGCATACTCTAATTCTAAAAAATCTAGCACAAAATCTGTTTTTCCACAGCCAGTTTGACCACAAATAATTGCACAGTGTGGATATTTAGGTAGTTCCATTTTTTATATTAATAATTGACTTCTTTAAATATACCATCTTCAAAATTAATTTGCGAATCTTGTATAACAAACAGATAAACATTTATTGGCTCATCTACTCCTGCTTCTTTCGTTATTTGTATTGTGATGCCTTCTGATGCATTTTCAATTCTTCTTCCCGAACCGTGTAGTGAGTATCATCCGTTGAACGTAAATCTAACCATAATGCATAATTGTTCGTTAGATATTTTTCTAATGTTGTATCAGTGAAATATTAATCTTTTAGAATCATATTTGTTTCTTTATTTCGTTTTGACTTCAAAGCAAAGAATTTATTTATCTCATCCCACTGTTGATATGCTTTCATTCCTTGACTGTATAGTTGATTTGGGACTCCTTCTATTGTAATTTTTACTTTTGTTATTTCAGGATTGTAATATTCTTCTGTGCTGGTCCTTTCTGGGTCTTCAAACAGCATTAGAATCCCTTTCATACTTTTAGCTGGAACATTTAGATTAATATTCCAAAGCGTATCAGATTTGTTTTTAGTTATTTTCCTATGCCTAAGTATTATGTCGTATAAAATAACCATTTTTTCACTGACTTGCTGTCTTATTTGTCTTGCTAATTCAGTATCAGAAACAATATCAAATTCCAAACAAATATTTTTGATTGTATAAGTTGAAGTTGCATCGGTTGAATTAATAACTTTCATGTAATCATTGAATGTAAGCTCTTATTCCAGCCTGTCACCGAGACCCGCTTGATAAAATGGCATATGGGTCTCCAATAATTCAAAATCAAGCGTGATGCAAAACCTGTTTCCATATGCTTTTGCGATGGCTTGATCTTCTTTATCTGCTGCTGCGTTTCCTGCACCCACTCTATGTTTCAACATGTTTGCTTTGCCAACGCCTTGATAAGCCATATTTATTCGTTCTGTAGGAGTCTTCCATAAATCAATATAACAATGATAGATGTCACTATCATCAATAGACATAACTTCATTTCCACTTATCCTAATTGTTGTTTTCTTAATTATTGCTCTTCCTATGTTTGGAAATATAGTTACATTTGCATCTTTAGAGATTAGTTCAATTTCAAATGCTAATCTGACTGTTCCGGGAACAATAACATCATTACTACTTAGATTAGGAAATCTCACTAACAATTGTTGATTTTGGTCAATAGTTGATGGATTATTGGTTATCACTTCACTTTGACGGATACCTCTCACACCGCGTGGTTCTCTTATTTTTCTGTAAGGGTTTAATTTATTTCCATAGGTCGACATTTTTTAGAGATATTTTTGATAAATAAAAATGGCTGAAGGATTTGATTTTGAGAATCCTACATTTGGCAGAGATGATTATTATGATGATGATGATATAGATTCCAAATTACCTATGGCCCCTGATGATAGAGATCAGAGTATTATTCTAAATCTTGGTGATATGATTGATGACTTAAGAGGAGAGCTCGAACAGACCTCTCTTCAACACTATAAATAAAAACTTGTAAAGACGTTTTATGATAAAATAAGCAAGCGCTATCAAATTAGCCAGACAAAGTAGATTATGATCAGTTTAGATTATCCGATGATAAAACTTTATATTGGGTTGTCGGCGACAAAGAAATCAGAATTACTGCAAAGCAAGGCCCAGCAACATTTCTTTCTTTGGGTTCTTTAGCAAAAGAATACAACCGTGTAGTAGGTAGTGGTGGAACACGGGCTATCAGACAATATTTAAATTTACCAGAATATCAAAGCAAAACAAAGATAACTCAACATATTCTGGGAAGTACGCGAAATGATTTGCTAAATGCTGAAGAACAAATACCACTAAAAGATTTGTCTTCAACCAAAGATGTGCAAAATGTAGTAGACACTGCAAATAATATTGAGACCACTCTTACATCTCTTTTTAGCAATTTAGAGCAGCTGCCAGAAGTTAAAAATGCCCGCTCACAAACAGAAGATCTAACATTAAGAGAACTGGAAGCGCTAGATAGGAGACTACAATCTATTCGCGGTGAACTTACAAATAACTTAGCAAAGCTGACAAACATTGATGATGACATAGTCAAAGAAAAACGAAAATTACAAGAAGCTGAAGATGAAATTAGCAGAAAAGACATAACAGCTCGTTTGAAAAACCTTGAAGATCAGAGAGCAGTAAGACTTGAGGCTGCTAGCGAAAACAGAGAAGCATTACGTAGTCAGATAAGTAGAATAAAAGAAACAATCACCAGGGTATTAGAAGAAGACAAAACACTTGGCGAGAGAATTAAAACGTTATTCAGAGAACAAGGAATTACAATTGTTAGTGTTTTAACTGCTTTTGGAATGATTATTGGTGTTATTGTTGAGGCTGTTATTCCTACTGCTGGTGGCGTCTCTATAACCCCTAAACCCCCGTCAAAAGATGGTATAGAAAATTGAATAAAAAACATTGGTAAACTATTAGCCAATATTGCAGGAAAAGCAGCAGAAGCACTACCTGGTATTTATTGGCGCCATTGTGTCTTGGTTGTTGTCTACTACTGGAAAAGTGATTAATTGGTTTGGCGAACATCTCTGGGCAGTGGTTATCCTTGTTGTAGGATTATTGTATGCAGCTGCAAGAGAGTATATTAGTAAATCCTGAGTGCAATAATACCTATTACTATACTTCCTACTATTAATGCTGTTTTGTTGTCTTCGTGTTGTATTGCTTCTTTTGTAGTCTTTGTTTGAACAGTTTGATGTTTAACAGGTTCTGGTAGAGATTTCTTTGTTGGAGTTCCCTGAACATTGTGAGTTTGTTTTGGTCGCACAGGTTTTAGTGTTTACACCATTGTTTAACCCAAGATCCTGAGTATCAGTGGCTATGACAATTTCATTGTTATAATCTTGTATTGTACCAATACGTAATTTCATATTGCTTTGTGTCATGTATAATCCAATTCCATATGTGTAATCAACTTTACTTTCGGCATACTTTAGTGTATTCTGATATCTTGCTAATTGACCAGGTAAATCTACAGGGCTGTTTATTGCATATTCAACGTTAGCAAGAAACTGCTTTTGTGCATCAAAGGCAGTACCAGTTCCTAAGATGTCTGTTCCAGTTTGTGATTGGGCACTTAAAATTGCCCAGCAATATGTTCTGATACTTTCGTTGATGCGCTCGACGCCTGCTTTGGTAAAGCCTTTGGCCTTGTCAATTATAAATGTTGATCATGCATTCTTTGATGGGGCGCCTTGTGCTATAAAATAAATATGTATTACTTAATTGGTTTGTTTTCCGGTAAAAGTAAACCTTGACTTGTAATATTCCACACCCAAGTCAAATGCCTGATATTCATCACCAATCCATGGATTCTTTCTCCATGCATATGGTTTCCATCCTTTCTTCCATTGGTATATTCTACCAAGGCCTTGATTATCGTCTTGTTTTTGCCTTCAGTCAGTGTTAACATCAACATTAAATTCATTGCAGATTTTTTCATATGCACTTCGGTCATAGCTATTTTTAAAAGCATTCCAGCTTGAAACTTGTGGTAATGCAGCACTTATTTCTTTGAGTATTCTTCTTATTTGGTAGTAAATATGAAACATGAACATTGAACAAATCATACCTGTGTCTTTGAGATGGTCATTAAAGTCAACGCCACATCCAGTAGTGGCACACCAGATTGCAAAGTGTAACTGATTCTGCCAAAAAGACATCCGATCGGTTCTCCATTTGACAACAATTGCATCTTTATTTACATGTGGAAGGATATACTTTTCTAGTATATTTGGAAAAGAAACCTTGAAGCTTTTGCCATCTGACGTAACCATTATATTTTAATTAATAATATCAACTGTTTTGACTTTAAAAACACCACCAGATTGATAGTGGGCCTCGGGGTTATATTTGAATTCTTTAGGTATCATTTTTTATTTATGAAAAATGTATCATACAATTTCTGATATTAATAAAACAATACACTTGCAACAATATATAGATAACAAATGTGGTATTAAGATAATTGGTTTGAAGAGTTTTACTTATACTATAGGTTGGTATAATTTGATTGATGAATATATCCAAAAAGGAACAGATAACGCAATACGTTTAGATTCAGGATTTTACAGTTTCCAACAAATAGCAGATATATTTCAAAGTAATAATATTGTATTATCTGTAAATGAAACAAATGGCATAGTGCTTTTGAACATTGACCGTTGATTTAAAAATAAGCAAAGGATTAACGGAAACGCTAGGCCTCGGAAATAAAAGACGATTTAAGGCTAATCAAACATATGAAGGAGAAATGCCTTTAAATTTTGCACCTTATAAACAACTATATGTTCATCTTAAGCAGATAAATAGTGCTTACAATTTCTTTGATGGTGCTCCTAGTAATATCCTTGGTGTTGTTTCTGTTGAAAATAAATCATTTGGAGATATTGTTCATGCACGTTTTAGTAATCCGGAATATAAACAATTAACACATGGTGATATATCAGAATTAAGTATAAGCGTTTGTGATGAGAATGGCCAGAAAATAAACAACAATGGTTTACCAATTAGTTGTGTGTTAGAAATTTTTTTAATTAAAAATGAGTATATTTGGTGTTAAAAAGTATGAGAATAATACAACTTTACGTGTTGATGATATAAATAGCAGAATATCAAATTTAGATAATATATTACAAACGTTCATACAAATGAATACATTACAATATTTGCTGAATCAAAAGGCCCTTTAACTAGAGATAAGATGTTTTCATTTGGAAATGGGGGGAGAGAGCTAACGACCGGTTATACTGTGATGAAAGATGGTTATATTATAAGTATGGGCCTGTCGTGTGAAAAGTAAAAAAATGAAGTGTGGGTTACTGTGATGGTGGATGGGGAAGTTTTGAGTGGGTGTATAGTTTATTTGGAAGACACACAAAGTGTACATCGCAATTTTGATAAACCATTTTTAGTTAAGGCAGGAAGTGTTATTAATTTTTTGAGTGTACTCAATAATCCTACTGCGGTTAATTCTGTTGTCTCATTATTAATTGAATTCAAAAATTATATATATAAAAATTGAGTATATTTGGTGTAAAAATATACAACAGATAAGAATAATTTGACTTTGCGTATTGATGAAGTACATAAAAAATTAGGAAATTTAAATAATAGATTACAAAACGTTTATACAAGTGAATTCATTACAATAACCGCCGAATCAAATGGCCCACTAACTATGGGTAAAATATTTTCATTTGGAAATGGAGGTAGAGAGCGAACGGCTGGTTATGTTATGATGAAGGATGGTTATATTAAAAGTATTAGCCTGTCGAGTGTATCGTCGCTTGGTGGGGTGATAGTTGGCGTGTTGGTGAATGGGGAACGTTTTGGAAGGGTGTAGCGGCATCGCTTTAGATAGTGAAACAATAAGTACACATTTTAATTTTGTCACCCCTTGTTTAGTTAAAGCTGGAAGTGTTATTAATTTTATTAGTGTAGAGACTAACAAAACTGCAGTTAATACTGTTGTCTCGTTATTAATTGAACTCAAAAAAATAAAAATAAAAATGAAGCAACCTACAGCGCCGAATTTATATCCAGATTTGCCTAATGAAGACGGACAAAATTATAGATTACAGAAGATATCAGAGATAGAAAAACAATTAATGAAAGAAACAGACATCAGAAAAGCTTTATATAAAAAGTATAAACGGGGGATTAACATTACTGATAGTGTTGATACTGCGTTAATTTCTTCAAGTGTTATTTTTGCAGGTGTTGGTTTAGCTGTTCCAATTATGTTGCCGTTGGCAATTGCTGCTGTTGTGTGTGGAGGTTTAGGGGCTTGTGTTAAACTTGTTAGGCGTAACACAATATGGACCGGGTATAACCCCCCCCCCAAAATAAAAAAAATTTTTTTGCTTCTTCAGACCACCCTAAAAATATAGCTGCTCCAGACCACCCCCCCCCAAAAAAAAAAAAAAAAAAAAATATTTTTTTTCTTCATACTCCAAGTACCCCCTACTAGAGTGATGAAAAAAACACACCTCGAAAAATACTTAAAACTCAGTAACCTGTAATTCTTGTTCGTAGAAACTACCTCTGATTTCTTCGCCTTTTAAATCATTTATTTTATAAGTAACAGGATTTGTATTTAAAACTTTTTCAATAACAAATATTTCTCTTATGTGTCTTCCGTGACGCACTGATCTTTGCGGTTAACCACAAGTACGCTAAATGGTGGTTGTCAAACAAGTATTTACCGCAACTAAGGAGGTGTTTACATTTTATTTTTGTGTCGTTAAGCATGTATTTACTGCAACTAAGGAGGTGTTGGTGGTTTGCGGTTTGACAAAATTGAAAATGAAAAATATTTATTGTGTTTGTTGAAGTCGTATTTAGTAAGGAAGGTGTACATATTACAAACACTTAAGGAGTCTGATCTGGGTCTGCACGTAAAAAAATGTGTGGTGTACATATTTGCCTTTTTATTCTTTCATTTTTCGGGTACTAAAGGTCTGAAAGGTCTGTAAGTCGTAATCAAAGTACAGACAGGTCTGAAAGTCGTAATCAAAGTACAGAAAGGTCTGAAAGTTAATCAAAGCATTGAAAGGACAATGAATGCGTAGCTTTTAACAGGCAAAGAATTAGAATGGAAATAAAATGAAGAAATCTGCATATTTAGTTTACGCTCCTATAAATAGGTGGTGGGTCATTAATTATTGTAACTTTATTAAATAAAATCAAGCATTTCCTATTTTTTTTTACCTCGGTTAAAGCCTGGGCCTTGCCTTCCTCAATAAGTTTTTTTCTTTCCGTTTCACTTAATCCTGTTTGTTTTGAATGTATGCAATCTTTCAGTTTATTATATTTATCTAATTCATCTAAAATCAACTTAAATTCATTTTCAGATATCTGCCCATCTGTCAAAGCCTTAGAAATCAAATCTTTTATACTATTCAACTTACTATCAGCAATAGTTTTAATTTCATAATGTTTTTTTTTTGTTTTTGCATGTAATTTACGTCTCACTAACTTAACACAAACACCCAGAGACCCACACACAACAGCAGCAATTTCCAACGGTAACATAATTGGAACAGCTAAACCAACACCAGCCATAATAGCACTTGAAGAAATTAACGCAGTATCAAGACAACCAGTAAAATTAATTCCACGTTTATACTTTTTGTATAATGCCTTTCTTACATACCTCTCTTTCATTAATTGTTTTTCTATCTCTGATATCTTCTGTAATCTATAATTTTGTCCATCTTCAATAGGCAAGTCTGGATATAAATTCGGGGCTGTAGGTTGTTTCATTTTTATAGTTATTTTTTGAATTCAATTAATAACGAGACAACAGTATTAGTCGCAGTTTTATTATTCTGCCCACTCACAAAGGTAATAACACTTCCAGCTTTAACTAAACAAGGGGTGGTAAAATTATAATGTATGCCTATTGTTCCACTATTTAAAACGAATCCGCTGCACCCTTCCAAATGTTCCCCATTCACCAACACGCCAACTATCACCCCTTCAAGCGACGATACACTCGACAGGCCAATACTTTTAATATAACCATCCTTCATCATAACATAACCAGCAGTTCGCTCTCTACCTCCATCCCCAAATGAAAATATTTTACCCACAGTTAGTGGGCCTTTTGATTCGGCTGTTATTGTAATGTATTCACTTGTATCAATGTTTTGTAAACTATTATTTAATTTTGTTATTCTTCCTTGTAAATCACAGAAACGCGAAACTAAACTATTATCTAAATCACCAACACGTAAATCTAAATTATTACAGTATGATCTGTTATTTTTTTATGTAAATCTCCGACACGTGAAGTTAAATCAATATTATTATTTATTATTTTTCTATTTAAATTATCTGTTATTTTTGTAAATTTATCTGTTATTTTTCTATGCAAATCATCAACACGTAAAGCCAGATTATTCCCATACTTTTTAGTGCCAAATATACTCATTTTTTATATTTATTTTTTGAATTCAATTAATAACGAGACAACAGTATTAACTGTAGTTTTATTAGTCTCTAGACTAAAAAAATTAATAACACTTCCAGCTTTAACTAAACAAGGGGTGACAAAATTAAAATGTGTACTTTTTGTTGCACTATCTAAAGCGAGGCCACTGCACCCTTCCAAAACTTTCCCATTCACCAACACGCCAACTTTCACCTTACCAAGCGACGATACACTCGACAGGCTTATACTTTTAATATAGCCATCCTTCATCATAACATAACCAACCGCTCCCTCTCTACCTCCATTTCGAAATGAAAATATTTTACCACTAGTTAGTGGGCCATTTGATTCGGCGGTTATTGTAATGAATTCATTTGTATAAACGTTTTGTAATCTATTATTTAAATTTCCTAATTTTTTATGTAATTAATCAATACGCAAATTCGCTGTTGTTGTATATTTTTTTACACCAAATATACTCATTTTTATATATAATTTTTAAATTCAATTAATAATGAGGCAACACTATTAACCGCAGTATAATTATTCAGTACACTCAAAAAATTAATAACACGTCCTGCCTTAACTAAAAATGGTTTATCAAAATCGCGATGTACACTTTGTGTGTCTTCCAAATAAACTATACACCCACTCAAAACTTCCCCATCCACCATCACAGTAACCCGCACTTCATCTTTTGACTTTTCACACGACAGGCCCATACTTATAATATAACCATCTTTCATCATAACATAACCAACCGCTCCCTCTCTACCTCCATTTCCAAATGAAAACATCTTATCTCTAGATAAAGAGCCTTTTGATTCAGCATATATTGTAATGTATTCATTTGTATGAACGTTTTGTAAAATATTATCTAAATTTGATATTCTGCTATCAACACGTAAAATATTATTATTCTTAACACCAAATATACTCATTTTTAATCATAAAATTTCTAACACACAACAAATTGGTAAACCATTGTTGTTTATTTTCTGGCCATTCTCATCACAAACGCTTATACTTAATTCTGAAATATCACCATGGGTTAATTGTTTATATTCCGGATTACTAAAACGTGTATGAACAATATCACCAAACGATTTATTCTCAACAGAAACAACCCCAAGAATATTACTAGGAGCACCATCAAAGAAATTGCAAGCACTATTTATCTGCTCAAGATGAACATATAGTTGTTTATAAGGTGCACAATTTAACGGTATTTCTCCCTCATATGTTTGATTTGCGTTAAATCGTCTTTTATTTCCGAGGCCTAAAATTTCCTTTAATCCTTTGCTTATTTTTAAACCAACGGTCGACATTTTTAACAACACTATGCCATTTGTTTCATTTACAGATAATACAATATTATTACTTTGAAATATATCTGCTATTTGTTGGAAACTGTAAAATCCTGAAGGTAAACGTATTGGTCTTTCTGTTCCTTTTTGGATTGATTCATCAACCAAATTATGCCAACCTATAGTATAAGTAAAACTCTTCAATCCAATTCTCTTAATACCACATTTGTTACCTATATATTGTTGTAAATATATTGTTTTATTAATATCGGAAATTGTATGATACATTTTTTACACATAAAAAGTGATACCAAAAGAATTCAAGTACAATCCCAATGCATCATATAACCACAATACTAAATATACCAAAAAGAATATTGAACTTGTAAAACAAACAATTTATGTTAACAAAGATGATCATTTTCCAGTAACGTTTCTCAACTTATTTCAAAAATATCAAAATCCAACATTACACACCAATGAACCGTGGAATACATGGTTTCATTCATCATTTGGCTGGTGGCAATGTCAATTAAATTTTGCCGTTTGGTGTGCCACTGCAGGATGTGGAGTAAGTTATCAAGACCATTTACAAAACACTTCAGGATTAACTAAAACAGTATATACATTTCATGTTTATTATTGTATTGCTAGTATTTTGAAAGAACTTAAAACACCTTTACCGACAGATGTATCATTCTGTTATTACAAAAACCCATACGACAAAGCAACATACCAAAAGTTATGCAATGAATTCGATGTTTCACCTAGCACGGATTGGAGGCAAAAACTGGAAAGTAGTTCTAAATGTAGTGGTCTCGGGAGTTACACACAATATTTTAAACCAGATGGAAAATACAGACAAGATCATCAAAGTGATGGGCCATTCTTTAATCCAAATGATAAAATTGAACATACAGTAAATATAAGTGAGGCATGGGCAATGTTTATATAAGACAAATCAGAAGGCTTCACAAAACCAGGTGTTGAACGAATTAACGAAAGCATTAGAACGCTTGTATGGGCACTATTAGGAGCACAATCTCAAACACGTGTAGAAATACTAAAAATAGGCACAGGATTTGATGCTAAAAAAACAATTCTTAGCAAATGTTCAAGATGCAATTAACAGTCCAATCGATTTGCCTACTCAAATATCAAAATATCAAAATGTATTGAAATACGCAAGAAGTAAAGTTGATTACACATATGGACTTGGTCTCTATATGTCTCCCAGTGATATGATATTACAAATTGGCACTATCGCTGGATATAATAATAAAATTGTAATTGCAACATCGGAGTGTTCGCTTGGTTTCAATAATGATGTAAATGTTAAACCTGTTGCACCTACTACACAACCTGCAACTATACAAGGCGCACCAACAAAGAAATCTCTACCAGAACCTGTTGAAAAGAAACAAACAAAGAAATCTATACCAGAACCTGTTGAAAAGAAACAAGCAACACAACACGAAGACAACAAAACAGCATTAATAGTAGGAAGTATAGTAATAGGTATTATTGCACTCAGGATTTATTAATATACTCTCTTGCAGCTGCATACAATAATCCTACAATAAGGACAAGCAACGCCCAGAGATGTTCACCAAACCAGTTAACCACTTTTCCAGTAGTAGACAACAGCCAAGACACAATGGAACCAATAATACCCGGTAGCGCTGCTGCTGCTTTTCCTGCAAGATTGGCTAATAGTTTACCAAGATTACTTAATTGTTTTTTTATCCAATTTTCTATACCATCTTTTGACGGTGGTTTAGGGGTTATAGAACCACTACCAGTAGTAGGAATAAAAGTCTCAACAATAACACCAATAATCATCCCAAAAGCAGTTAAAACACTAACAATTGTAATTCCTTGTTCTCTAAATAATGTTTCAATTCTCTCACCTAATGTAGTGTCTTCTTTTAATATCTTGTTGATTGTTTCCTTTATTCTATTTACCTGACTACGTAATTTATCTCTATTAACATTAATTACTTCTAATCTTGCACTTCTCTCAGACTCCAAACCTCTTATTCGCTCATTTATCCTCTCTATTTGAAATTCATCTTTGTCTGCTTTCGCTTGTTCTAATTTATCTTTTTCTTTTGCTAAGTCTTTATTTGTTTCATTCAATTTAACCAATTCATTTGCAACCTCTTCTTTAACACTTGTCATTGCTTTTAAAATACCATCCATTTCTCTTTTTGTCATATCTGTTTGTGTTCCTTGTTCATCAATAAATGACGTTTCTAATTCTTCTATTTCTTTAACAGCAGTTTCGGCTGCATTAGGCAAATCAATAATTTCTATATTATCAACATCGGGTAAATAATTTCTTACACCCTGTAAGTTTTCAATATTCTGTGGTGTTAATAATGGTTTATTTATAGATTTATAAGATATGTGTAATAAGTCTCTAATTGCTCTTGTCCCACCACGGCCAATATTACCCTTTAAAGTACTCAGGCTTATAAAATCACTATCACCTCTTTTGGCAGTAATTTGAAATTTTTGATCCCAACCACTAAATATAGTGTTTTATAATCATCACCAAGTTCAAAGTTTGTATAATCAATATATTCTGAGTCTAATCCTGTCTTTTCCTTTATAAACTTGTAATATTCTTTAACTGCATATTGTTTCTGTTCTACTTTTATCTTTGTTCTTGTATCAACATCACTGCCAGCAGTATTAATAGCATCAATTCGGTTTTGCATAGTTCTATTAAATTCATCATTATCATCTTTATCTGCATGCTGTTCATCATGGTCATCATCTTCAAATGTAGGATTTTCATATTCCGCCATTTTTAACTATTAAATTTTTCCTTAAAAAAATGTCGTCCTTTGGAAACAAATTAAACCCTTACAGAAAAATAAGAGAACCACGTGGTATGAGAGGTATCCGCCAAAGTGTAGTGATAACCAATAATCCATCTACTATTGACCAAAATCAACAGTTATTAGTGAGATTTCCTAATCTAAGTAGTAATGATGTTATTTTTCCCGGAACAGTCAGATTAGCATTTGAAATTGAACTAAACTCTAAAGATGCAAATGCAACTATATTCCCAAACATAGGAAGAGCAATAATTAAGAAAACAACAATAAGAATAAGTGGAAATGAAGTTATGTCCATTGATGATAGTGACATCTATCATTGTTATATTGATTTATGGAAGACTCCTACAGAACGCGTAAATATGGCATACCAAGGCATTGGCAAACCAAACATGTTGAAACTTAGAGTGGGGGCAAAAAATGCAACAGCGGATAAAGAAGATCAAGCCATCGCAAAAGCATATGGAAACAGGTTTTGCATCCCACTTGATTTTGAATTATTGGAAACCCATACGCCATTTTATCAAGCAGGCCTCGGGGATAGATTAGAATATGAACTTACATTCAATGATTACATGAAAGTTATTAATTCAGCAGATGCAACTTCAACTTATACAATCAAAAATATTTGTTTGGAATTTGATATGGTTTCTAATACTGAATTAGCAAGAGAAATAAGTCAGCAAGTCAGTAACAAAATGGTTATTTTATACGATAGAATACTTAGGCAAAGAAAAATAACGAAGAATAAATCTGATACACTATGGAATATCAATCTAAATGTTCCTGCAAGAAGCATGAAAGGAATTCTCATGCTATTCGAAGATCCTGAAAGGACCAGCACAGAAGAATATTATAATCCAGAAATTACAAAAGTGGAAATGACTATAGAAGGGATTCCGAATCAACTATATAGTCAAGGAATGAAATCGTACCAACAGTGGGACGAAATAAATAAATTCTTTGCCCTAAATTCAAAAAGAAACAAAGAAACAAATATGGTCATTAAAGATACAAATTTTACTGATACAACGCTAGAAAAATATCTAACGATTAATTACGCTTTATGGTTAGATTTACGTTCAACGGACGATAATAATCTTCACGGTTCTGGGAGAAGAATAGAAAATGCCTCAGAAGGTATAACAATACAAATAACGAAAGAAGCAGGAGGAAATGAACCAATAAATGTTTATCTGTTTGTAATACAGGATGCACAAATCAATTTTGAAGATGGAAGATTTAAAGAAGCTCATTATTAAACAATAGAAATGGAATTACCTAAATATCCACACAGTGCAATTATTTGTGGTCAAACTGGCTGCGGTAAGACTGAATTTGTTTTAGACTTACTTGAAGGTGTATATAGAGATGTATTTAGTCATATTGTTATACTTTGCCCGACCCTTCAATGGAACAAGGCATACAAAAACAGAAGTTGGATTGGCGATGTTAAAAAACCAAAAACAAAAAATATTATAATCGTAAATCCTATAACATCAGATGGAACAGAAAAGCTTCAAGAACTATTACGGTCGTTTTTTTAAAGAATATGCTGGGAAATCAACATTATATATCATTGATGATTGTAGTTCAACAAAGGAAATAAAAAAGAAACAAGATATGCTGTCACAGTTAGCCTTTTCAGGAGACACGCCGAACAATCGGTATGGGTTATATTTCAGTTTTGAAAGATTTAAGAGAACAAACAAAATGGTTATGTATGTTCTACACAAAAGATAGAGATAGTTTTGAAAATTGTTTGAGAGAGAATGATGTTATTCCTACATTGGAAGAACGTCAAAGAATAAAGGAAGAATTAAAGAAAAAGAAACATGGTAAATTAATTTTGAAAACCGACCAACCTACTGATTATTGGGTGGTTGATTAAGTAATGCTTTAGTAATGCTTAAGTAATGCTTTAGTAATGCTTAAGCAATGCTTAAAAAAATAAGCAATAAAAAAGCAATGCTATTGGAAATACTAACAATTACAACAAATACTGCAGTCTTATCAATAGTAGGATATATAATATTTAAATATTTTAAAATTAAAAATAAATTATATAAAATGAACGCCGAAGAATTGTTGCAAGATGTTGAGTTACCAGAACAAAGAGATGACCATGAAGACAAAAAACGTGAAAGACTTTCAGCCATTGTTGCTGGTGGAGGAAGTAAACAATATCTTGGTAAAGACTTACAAATGTCAGACATTGATACAATGACATCAGAAGAAATCAACAAACTATACTGCAGATATGAAGCAAGACTAGGAGCGAGTATGACTAAGACATTGGGTAATTCTTTTATTAACTTATATGTTATGGGTGTGTCAAAATATTTTAATGTTGTTAATCCACCTAAATTAATACAAGACTTGGAGGAAGACCCTTTTATCAATCACGCTTTGACTAGCACATGTTGTGAATTATATTATAGATATGGAATGTATCTTGCTCCTATTACTGCAATGTTAACAACATCGAGACATATTAATTTTACTGATAAAAAAGGTGAAAATATTAACTTAAAGAAAGATGAGTGAAGAAAAAACGAAAAACCCAAAACGAGTAGCTGCTGGTAAAAAAGGTGCGGAAGCAAAAAAAATGAAAGCTGAATTAAAAAGAAAAGAAACGGAAGCAATGAAAAAAGAGAACATACAATTAAAATCTATAACAAAAGATGACGATGAAGTTAAAGAAGTTCAACGTGAAAATATATACAAAAATTACATACCATTATGTATATCAATTGTAGTTGTTGGATTGGGATTATATATTTATAATAAGAAACAAGTTACACCTGCACCTATTCCAGCACCAAAGGAAAAGAAAGAAATAGATCCATTTGAGTTTAAGTAATCAAAAAATTCTTATAAAAAATGGCAACACAAATTGATGGAAAACAAATAGTAAACATGTTATATCATGCCGGAGTGGAAACACTATTAACGGTTGGATATGCAGAATTAGGAAGAAAACTATTGACAAGACAACCACCAAAAGTAGAGTTTAATATGGCGGATATTGGTATGTTATCTATTGATATATTACTCGCAATGGCAACAAGAGATATGTTAGTTAAGCAAGGAATTATTCCAGCTGATATTATGAAGTAAAAAATGGCGAGTGCAGTGGTGATGATGCTTGGTGGAGCAGTAGTAAATGCCTTTGCTTTTTCGGGTAGTAATTATTTGTTTTCACATATTGGAAAAGATGCAGATAAAGAGAGAAAGACATGATAAGGCAATGGAACAATTAGAAGCAGCACAAGTAAAATGGAGTAGAGAAAGAACACAAAGATTATATTTTCTAAATAAACAATTACAAAAAGAACACCATGCAGAACAAACATACGAAGATGTTGACCAAGCAATGAAACAATATTATTATATTACAGGTAAAGATTTACAGGCATTACCTCCGAGGCCTACATTAAGTGATTTTTATGTCCCATCAGAAGACCAGAAAAATATGGAGATTGCATTTGTTGTTGGTGGAATGGCATTAACTGGATTTGTTGCATGGACATTAAATTAAATAAAATATAAATATGTTCTTTATTGAGGAGCAGGTTCATCATACACATATTCCCAAACTTTATCTGGTCTAATAAAAGCATCCCATCCTGCAGGAAACTTTGATAATTTTCTACCCTCAAATTTATCCATTATTAATTGTTGCGCATCCGTTAAATAACATTTACCAGTATCTTTTAACATTTTCTTTTGGATAAAAGATAATAGTATTCTTCCTAATACAACTTTGGCATCAGGGTCCTCTGCATCGTAAGGACTAATAGGTTTTTTATCTCCATAAAGATGCGTTTTTCTCTTCATTTTTTATATATACATTTTTAGTAACCATAAGGAAAACTTCTAATTACATTTTTACATTTTTCATTATGTATCGTTCTTTTATCAAAATTATAATCATACATTTTAACTCGTTCTACAGTTTTTAAATTTCTATCTTTCTTATTTGTGGTAATTTGATTATATGTGATTGTTTCATGTGATTCATTTTCATCAGTAATTAATTTTACTTTTTTATCCATTGTAATCTTTTCTTCTACTTCTGCATTTAATCTAAAACCTTTACAACAACTAACTATTTTACCTGTATCTAATTTCATAGAATAATCTTTTGGCCCTGATGATGCAAATTGCGTTATATGATTAGCATTATGTTTTGAAACAATTTCATCTGTTAAATCACCTAGTTTATTACCAAACATAGATTCTATCTTTTTACATGCTTTTGAGGAATCATCTTGATAAATACAGGAATCAGTATCAAAATATAGTACTTTTTCCTGTAAAATGTCTAATAATTCATATAATTTTAATCTGGCATGAGCTGTTGTAAATAAAGCTATATAAACATTTACACTTGGATTAGGTTTAGTATATTCTTTTTTATTCTGATATTCTGTTAATACTGTATCATTATCTAATATCATAATATTTATATCTTTATATTTCTCATTAAAAATCATATTTGTTAATTGATCTGAATTATAACAATATTCCTTTTTTGTAAAAATATCTTTCATTCCAAAGTGACCCCATAAAGAGTTCAAACATATTTTGGCTATAAATCTTAAACCAGCATTATGCTTTACTTTATCAATATCTAAATCATATGATGCATTATCTATAAGATATTGTATTTTTGTTTCACAATTATTATCATTTTTACATGATAAATCGCATAAACCATCTTTGTTCTCTATTTGATTAGGGCATTCACGAATGTTTTTACATTTATGATTGCATACACATTTCAATTTATAATTACATTCACAGCCTGATGCTTCTTGTTTATACTTCATAAACTTTGTAACATATTTTTCGAATATAGTTTTAGAAGTTTTTTCAAAATGTTCTAACTCGTATATTTTTAATAGTTTATATCCTTTTTCTATTGCTTTATTTATTTCAATAGTTGACCAAGTTCCTATAATAGCTCTTTCTTCATCTGAATGTTTACATTTTTCATTTCTAATATTTTTACATTCTTTACAATGTTTTATAGCATGTACTTTATCATGTGATGAATCAAACTTTTCTGTTATATGATCACATTTAATTTCTAATCTAGACATACAAGTTTTGCATAACCCAAATATTAATTTATGAGAATTATTGCATGTTTGCTGTGTATAGGGTAAAACAGGATGATATAACTCTCTTGGGGGTAATATCTTACATTTTATTATTCCAAAGTATTTACTTATTAAATACTTTTCAATGGACACATCAATATAAGTAACTGGATGACCTATTGGGTATTCACAATTTTTATTAACCCACGGATATAATGAACAAAAATCTACATATCTTGCTTTTAAATTAGGAAGATTATTATATAATTGTATAGTTTCAGTTCTACCACCGTAAAATGCATCTCTTTTATTAATAGGTTTTTATTCTATGTCTACCTCTGGATATTTATTTTTATCAAATTCGCATTTCCAAATTGTATGAATTTTAACTTTTTCTTCTGAGAAAGTATCTTTTATAATTTGTAGTCTATTCATTGTATTATAGTATAATTCTTTCATTGTTTTCTTGGATCCCATTTTACAAATTACATTCGGTGAATAACATTTTGTGCATCCATGAAAATAACAACCAAAGAATTCATATATATGATGAATTTTATTTTCTCTATCATAATAATAACCATCAAATTTATATTTTTTGAATCTTTTTTCTTTACCTCTTTTAGCATGTTGAATAACTATTTGGTCTTTCTTAGCTAAATATTCTAACCATTGAATAGCTTTATTAGAATGAATATCTTGAAAAGTAGAACTTAAATGAATACCCAATGTGTTTTCTTCTAGCATTAATGTTTTAAATATTCTAGTACAACACTGAGCAATAGTTATAGACTGAAAAGGGTCAATACAATTATTTGTTATTTTTAAAAATAGATCTTTATATATATTACAGCCTTTAGTTAAAATCAAACCATGTAATAAACAATAATAAAATATTTCTTTACAGAATTTAAATTCTTTATCTTTAACATTATTATACCATTTATCAAATAATTCTTTATTTTTAATTGCCATAGTATTATATCCATAATATTTTTTTGTAGGATAAACACCTTTATAGTTTTGATTGTCTGTTGTATTAAAATAATGAGGAAAGTAACCTTTGTTGCCATTAAAATCAAATGTTTTGGGAAAAGCAGCTAATCCGCATAACGTAAAATTAATAGAATCTATAAATCTTAAATTTATTCCTTTAACATTAATTGTTGTTATTTTTAATCCTGAACAAATAAAATTATGATCTATTTTATTTTTTACTAGATATGCTAAAATAGGCTGCATGTCGTAACCTTTTCCATAATGAGAAATAAATGTATAGTTTTTAAAATTATCTCTTATAAAATATTTACAAAAATTATTAGCAACATCTTTAGATTCATATTCTATTTTTTTATTATACTAAAACTATCATCTATATCCAATTTTGATAAGTCTATATCATTAATATTAAAATCACATTTAAATATTTTTATGTAGTTTTTTCTAAAACAGTAAATATATTCTAAATCATAAGCTATGCAAAAGTTCATAATATGAATACCTGTTTCTTGATTAGCTTCAAAATCAAAATAAATATATTTATTATCTTTTACATCTTTAGGCTTTAATGGTTTCATATAACATAAATGTTCAGTACCTTTCATATATTTTTCATAACATATAGAACAAGTGATTTCATCACATATATGTTTGTCAGGTTTTTGATATTTTATAGAAAAAGTTTTATTACATTTTTCACATGCCCATTGTTCTAACTTTGATTGTAATTTACCATCTTTACACGTGTGTTGATTACTATATCCTATTAAACATGTTTTACAATATCTGCGTTTAGCTAAAAATCCTGTTACATTAGTAATTACATTAAAATGATCATCATGATAATATAAATATAATTGATTATCAAATTTTTCATTACCGCTATATAAAATATTTTCAATATTATTCGATGTAAAAACAATTATTCTAACATTAAGATAATTTTCAAAAATCTTTAAATCATCTAAATCATTTCCTTCTTCTTTTATCTCTACTTTTGATTTTTTGTGTAAATTTAATGCTAATCTTTTTTGTAATGGTCTTCCTTCTTTAATATGTTTTAATTGAGAATCTGTAAAATCTATTAATAAGTTATTAGAAGCTGAAGCAGTAACAATTGCTCTTGCTTAGCAAATTGTATCATTATTTTTTATTTGTATAATACTTCTTTTATTTATTTCATTTAATATTTTTAAAGCATCTTTACCTTTACCTTTTTTATTAGGTATAATAGAAACTTCAAAAATAACTTCTTCTAAATTCATTTCTTCAGCACTGTTTAATAATCTTTCCATTCTAATAAAAAAGAATTCTTTAACATCATCATATGTTCTTATAGGCCATTTATCATGTTTCGTACGAATAATTTCATGTATAGGAACTATTTTAATTCTCCCATTTGGAAAGTCTTTAATAGAATTATCAATCATATTACTAAATGCATTCATGAACACTTCTTTTTGTGGATCTAGTATTTTTATCTTATACTTAAAGACATTAATAGTTGTATTATGTTTATATTTTTTTATTAAGATAACATAATATTTTTTTTCGGATAAGGTACTAGTAGCACCTTTACCTGATGTACTGCGAGATTTTTTACCATCCATTTTTTAAAGAAACAATTTTGATTATATTAAAAATGGAGCATCCAAAAATTTATTGTTTACGTTGTAAAAAGCATACTGAAAATGATTCAGTGAAACAAGTTACAACAACTAATAATAGACAAATGTTAAAAGGTAAATGTTCTGAGTGTGGATCTAACAAAAATAGATTTATATCCGATAGAGAAAAAATAACAAATAAATTAGCAGATGAATTACATCATAGAGTTATAAAATCTTTTCCTAAAAGACGTGTTTATGTTGATTCAATAGACCAAACATGGGCAGTTGATTTGGCAAATATGCAGCAATATTCAAAACAAAATAAACACTATAAATATTTATTAGCAGTTATAGATAGTTTTAGTAAATATGGTTGGTTAATTCCATTAAAAAATAAAACAGGAGTAACAGTAAGTGAGGCGTTTAAAACATTATTTAATGAAAGAAAACCGATGTTCATCTGGTCAGATAAAGGTTCTGAATTTTATAATCGACAAGTAAAAGAATTGTTTAAAGATAATAACATAGAATTATATTCAACTGAAAATGAAGAAAAATCTAGTGTAGTAGAACGTTGGATAGGCACTATGAAACAACATATGTATAAATATTTTACTGCAAATGAAACTACTAAATATTATGATATATTAGATGAATCAATTGAAAATTATAATAATACAGTACATTCTTCTATCAAAATGACACCTGTTGAAGCAAGTAAAGTAGAAAATGAATTAACAGTGTATAAAATTTATATCCAGAAAATGATGAGAAAATTAAAAAACCTAAATTCAAAGTTGGGGATAGAGTAAGAATAGCAAAAAAGAAAGGTAAATTTGAAAAGGGTTATACAACTCGTTGGACAAGAGAAATATTTATAATTGAAGAAGTTTTAAATACAAATCCCGTTACTTATAAAATAAATGATTTAAAAGGCGAAGAAATCAAAGGTAGTTTCTACGAACAAGAATTACAGATTACTGAGTTTTAAGTATTTTCGAGGTGTGTTTTTTTCATCACTCTAGTAGGGGGGTACTTGGAGTATGAAGAAAATTTTTTTTTTTTTTTTTTTTTTTTGGGGGGGGGGGGGGGGGTCTGGAGCAGCTATTTTTTAAGGTGGTCTGGAAGAAGCTAAAAAAAAATTTTATTTGGGGGGGGGGGGGGTTATACCCGGTCCATATTGTGTGGCGTAGATTACATACAAAATCACAAAAACATTATGAGATTAAAACTATTGCTGATAGTAAACTAAAATAGTATAAAAGACTTGATTTCTAAGGCTTTGACAGATGGGCAGATATCTGAAAATGAATTTAAATTGATTTTAGATGAATTAGATAAATATAATAAACTGAAAGATTGCATACATTCAAAACAAACAGGATTAAGTGAAACAGAAAGAAAAAAAACTTATTGAGGAAGGCAAGGCCCAGGCTTTAGCCGAGGTAAAGAAAAATTTTCCTTATCTTTGGGGCCACTGAGCCCATCCAAACAATATGTGCTGCTCCACATCATGGTCTAACTATAAAAAATAGGAAATGCTTGATTTTATGTAATAAAGTTATAATAATTAATGAACCGCCTCCTAGTTATTGAGTTTAAACCAGAAATAGAAAGTTATTTAAAAAGAAAAGAAGATAATATAAAAGAATTAGAAGATCAGTTAAGGGAAGGTTTTATTATAATTAAAAAGTTTGTAAATATGTCCTATAAAAGGGTTATCCTTTGGAAGCAAGGAATACACCACAGAAGAGAAAAATATGGAGTGTACATGTTTTCTGGGCCAGACTAGCTAGTTTCGGCCAATTAGGCCTCATCAGTGACCCTCATATATTTTCAAAATTCCACAATGGAATCAATGATCCAAAAAGACAAGAAAATATAATCTACACTATGATTTAGGGCAGGGAGACGTTTTACCGCCGCCACACATTCCAACACACCAGCTGTAGTGAAGTTAAATATGTTCTATAAAAGGGTTATCCTTTGGAAGCAAGGAATACACCACAGAAGTGAAAAATATGGAGTGTACATGTTTTCTGGGCCAGACTAGCTAGTTTCGGCCAATAAGGCCTCATCAGTGACCCTCATATATTTTCAAAAATCCACAATGGAATCAATGATCCCAAAGGACAAGAAAATATAATCTACACTATGATGTCAGATTTATCTGAATTATTAACGAACGATAGGGCAGCTATTATGAAAACAGATATAATGAATCCAGCTAAACAAAAAAATTACTTGATCGTATCGATGTTTGAATTTCTGACATCGATAAAAAACAACTTAATTCAGATGTGCTTGATAACATGATAACAATGCGAGCGACCGTAAACATTTTCAAATAAGTATATCTATAATACCCCATGGCCAACCTTGATCAAATTTCATGTGAAGCATCATCAGGTACATAAGATTTTTTGGCTGATCAGATTGGAATTCCGGTTGTCATGGCAACATATATTTCCCTTAGACTTATAATGGGCAAAATTTACAAAATCTTCTTCTCTGAAACCACAGGGCCCAGAGCTTAGATAATTTACTTGTAACACTGTCATGTGGTCTCCTACATTAATCCTGCCAATCATACCCCTGGGGTCCAAATTGGCCATATCCCGGGGCCCCTTTTCTCCAATAGACTCATAATGGAAAAAAGCTTCAAAATCTTCTTCTCTGAAACCACAGGGCCCAGTGCTTAGATATTTAGCATGTAGCAATGGCAAGTAGTCACCTACATAATTCCTGCCAATCATGCCCCTGGGGTCCAATCGGGCAACGCCCTTGGGCCCCTAAGCTCCCATAGACTCATTATGGAAAAAAAACTTCAAAAATCATCTTCTCTGAAACCAAAGGGCCAAGATCTTAGATATTTAGTATGTAGCAACGGCAAGTGGTCAGCTAAACAAAACCTGCCAATCATGCCCCTGGGGTCCAAATGGGCCACACCTCGGAGCCCCTTCCCTCCCATAGACTCATAATGAAAAAAAAAGATTCAAAAATCTTCTTCCTTGAAACCACAGGGCCCAAAGCTTAGATGATTAGCTAGTAACAATTTCATGTGGTCTCCTACATAAATCCTGCCAATCATGCCCCTGGAGTCAAAATTGGCCACATCCCGGGGCCCCTTAGCTCCCATAGATTCATAATGAAAAAAAAAAAACCTTCAAAATCTTCTTATCTGAAACGAAAGGGCCCATAGCTTAGATATTTAGCATGTAGCAACAGCAAATGGTCACCTACATAAATCCTGCCAATCATGCCCCTGGGGTCCAAATTGGCCACGCCCCGGGACCCCTTAGCTCCCATAGACTTATAATGAAAAAATAAGCTTGAAAATCTTCTTTTCTGAAACTACAGGGCCCAGAGCTTAGATATTTAGCATGTAGCAATGACAAATGAAGACCTACATAATTCCTGCCAATCATGCCAAAGGGCCCAGAGCTTAGATATTTAGCATGTAGCAACAGCAAATGATAACCTACATAAATCCTGCCAATCATGCCCCTGGGGTCCAAATGGGCCACGCCCCAGGGCCCCTTATCTCCCATAAACTCATAATGAAAAAAAGCTTCAAAAAATCTACTTCCCCCAAGCCACAGGGCAAAGAGCTTAGATATTTAGCGAGCCGATCGTTAAAAGAGGTGGGCGAAAACCGGTGTACCCGGTGAAAAACCACCTGACCTTCCGTTGCACAACATGGCGTCTCACATATGACCCGAGCGAGGCACAAACCACAGCGGTGAGAGACCTAATGTTCAAGAGTCAGCGCCACAAGGCCACGGAGGCCCGTATGATATTAAGCATGTAGCAAGGGCCAGTGGTCACCTACATAAATCCTGCCAATCATGTCCCCGGATTCCAAATGGGCCTCGACCCGAGCCCCCTAACTCCCATAGGCTCAGAATGGAAAAAAATCTTCTCCTCCGAAACCACAGCGCACAGAGCTTAGATATTTAGCATGTAGCAGTGGGAAGTGGCCACCTACGTAAATCCTGCCAATCATGCCCCTTGGGTCCAAATGGGCCACACCCCAGAGTCCCTTAGCTCTCATAGACTCTTAATGGAAAAAAAAGCTTAAAAAACTTCTTCTCGGAATCCACAGGGCCCAGAGCTTAGATATTTAGCATGTGGCAACATCAGGTGGTCACCTACATAAATCCTGCCAATCGTACTCCTGGGGTCCAAATGGGCCACGCCCTGGGTCCCTCTGCTCCCATAGACTCATAATGGAAAAAGCTTCAAAAATCTTCTTCTCTTAATTTATGAAGCACAAAACTTAGATATTTAGTATCTAACACCATAAAATAGTTAAATACTTAAATCCTGCTAACCCTGCCCTGGGGTCAAAATTGGCCACGCTCGTGCTCATCAGCTCCTATAGACTTATAATGGAAGAAACTTCAAAAATCTTCTTCTATGAAACCATAAGGCCCAGAGCTTAGATATTTAGTCTGTAGCAAAGTCAAGTGGTCGCCGATATAAATCCTGCCAATTATGCCCCTGTGATCTAAATTGGCCACACCCCAGACTTACAATTGGAAAAGCTTAAAACATCTTCTCTGAAACCACAGGGCCTACATCTTAAATATGTAGCATGTAACAACGTTAATTGGTCATCTACATAAATCCTGCCAACCATGCTCTTGTGGTCAAAATCGGCTACGCCCATGGGTCCATTAGCTCCCATAGACTTATAATGAAAAACAAATCTTCTCCTCTGAAACCATAAGTCCCAGAGGTTAGATATTCAGTATGTAGTGACATGAAATGGTCACCTTAATAAATCTTGCCAAAAAAGCCCCTTGGGTCAAAATTGGGCTCACCCATGGGCACATTACCTATCATAGACTTGAAATGTATAACGTAAAATGAACAACACACTTAAAAAATATTCTTCTGACAACATAAGGCCGAGAGCTTAGGTATTTAGCATGTAGCAACATCGAGCCTACACGAATCATTCCCCTAGGGTCTAAATTGGCCAAATCTTGTGCCCTTAACTCCAATAAACTAATAATGGAATAATGAAAAATAAGCTTCGAAAATCTTCTTTTCTGAAACCATGAAGTACATACCTTAGATATTTAGTATATAGCAACATTAAATCATGCCAACCATGCCTTTTGCGTCAAAGTTTGTCATGCCCCAGGGCTCATTAGCTCCTATAGACTTATACTGGAAAAAAACTTCAAAAATAGTCTTCTCCGAAACCATGAGGTCCAGAGCTTAGATATTTAGTATGTATCAATGTCGAGTGGCCTCCTACATAAATCCTGCCAACCATGCCCCTGGAGTCTGAATTGGCCTTTCGCTAGGGCTCCTTAACTCCAATAGACTTATAATGGATCAAGTTTAAAACTCTTCTTTTCTGAAACCACAGGGCCCCGAGTTTTGATTGATTTCAGGTTTACCATCCCCGTCAACACTGTGTAGGTCATTTTGGAGACTTTGCTTCCAGATTTGTTGGACTTTTACCCTACATTGAGATGAAATGACATCTTAAGCTCTGCTGCCCTATGAAACCAATAGGTTTTAAATGCATAGACGGTTCAACTGGCACCACTTTTCCAGGACAGGCTTAGAACCTCTAAGCTGTTTACCAGTACTCATCTGCGTTCAGTTCCAGCTCTGCGTGGAAGCACCATGTAGCTCAATCTATTTCTTCAAGCCCCGATGGGTATTCTAAACATGATTCATGATTTTCTGGTACACAGGTGAGCGCTACAGGGCCAGTTGGCCCTCTTGTTCAATTATGAGTCTATGGGACCTAAGGGGCCCCGGGGCAAGGCCCGTTTGGACCCCAGGGGCATGATTGGCAGGAATTGTATAGATGACCACTTGCCATTGTTACATGCTAAATATATAAGCTCTTGGCCCTGTGGTTTCAGAGAAGAAGATTTTTTAAGCTTTTTTACCATTATGAGTCTACGGGAGCTAAGGGGCCCCGGGGTGTGACCAATGTGGACCCAAGGGCATGATTGGCAGGATTTATGTAGGTGACCACTTGACATTGTTACAAGCTAATTATCTAAGCTCTGGGCGCTTTGGTTTCAGAGAAGATTTTTTTTTTCATTTATAAGTCAATGGGAGCGTTATGTTGCCGTGGCAACCAGAATTCCAATCCGATCAGCCTAAAAACCTTATGTAGCATTTCCCACTACCTGTCGATGCTTCACATGAAATTTGATCAAGATTGGCCATGGGTATTAGTGATATACTTATTTGAATTTTTTATGGGCGCACGCACGGACGGACGCCCGTACGCACGACGGACGACGGACAAAATGTGATCACAAAAGCTCACCTTGTCACTACGTGATAGTTGAGATAAAAAGTACACCCATGTAAACTCAGTTTTTCTCTATATAAAGTGTGGTTTACAGGGGTTTTAATTACATGGGAGTGATAACATAAACTTATATTTTCTTGATATTAGGATAAATGGTCTCATCTCATCTTGATACCATTTTAATGAAATAATTTAGACAGATAAATATAGAACCCGGGAAGGGACATGAATTTTTTTAAATGTTGTGCGCACAAGATAATATCTCGTGTGTACAAGATATTATCTTGTTTGCACAACATATGATTTTGTGCGGACGAGATATCTTGTGAGGATAACATAATATCTTGTTCGCACAACATATTATCGTGTGCAGACTTGATATTATCTTTTGCGGACAACATTATATCTTTTTTACACAATATAATATCTTGTGCACACAGGATATTAAGTTGTGCGAACAAGATATTATCTTGTCCGCACAACATAGATAATATGTTGTGCGCACAAGATATTATCTTGTGCAGACAATATAATTTATCTTGTGCACACAGCATATTATCTTGTGCGCATGTCATAATATTCTCATTCACACAATATCTTGTGTGCACATAATATAAACTTGTGCACACAACATATCTTGTTGGCATACACACTATCTTGTCCGCACAACATATTATTGTTTTTAGAAACAATATTCTGTACTTTGTTGATTTAAATTAATGGCTTTTTGTTTTCACCAGTTTACAGTATGTCATTAAAAGCATTATTAACTTCACATACTTTTTTCAAGCAGCCTGTTGTATGATAACCTACATGTAATGTTCTCAGGTTTTCCTCCATAGTAGGATTTGTGAGCAAACCAGAGAATAAGACAATGGAACACATCAAAATTTCATTAGGCAAAATATGACCTCCATTATGTGGCTTGAAAAAAGACAATTTTCGTATGAACAATTCTCATTTATGCTCCAAACAAAGAGTATTGGGTCTTGTTATAACCACTTGATGCGGTGGTTCTAACAAGCAACAAAAATCTAAGTTTTCACCAGAAATAAAACATTTAGGAACACCTCTGTTAACCCTTTTTTTCCCTATTACAAAGTGGGGTTTTCAAGGGTCAACTGCATGGATGTGTTAACGTACTGATATGAGTGGGATCATAAGGTATCATGCATGATAGCCATTATGTGTACCTGTAAATTTACACGCTTATGATAAACATATTGCTATTTGATACCTTTCTTTTGAACTCTTGGGTTGGAAGAACACTAAAGCATCCACATAAACAATTTCATGACATCACCACTGTTCCATTTTTAGATGACAAGAGAAATATAAATAAGGGCACTGGCAGAGTCTCCAATATTGAATATTACGAGAAGAAAAACATGATCTGACGAGGCGGTCCTATCGAGTATCCACAACCTATGTTTTCAAAAAGAAATAAGAAAATGATGTTTACCCCCGGTACCCACAATCTATATTTAGAGCAGAAATAAGGAAAATAAGGTTACCCCTGAAAACACCAGTTTTAATATATAAACATGGGGTTAAAGGGGGTCAAATTTATATAGGCGTGTTTGAGTGATAACACATAATGCGCCGGAGTCTACCCGTCTAACCAGAATTCCAAGTCAGGATTAAAAGGACAGAATCAATGCAAATTGGCCTTGGACTAAGTTGGAGGCCTGTTTGGTAATATTTATTCACATATTTCATTCCAGATTTAATTAACCCTTCTCCTGCTGATAGAGGATCTAACATGAGTGCTCATGTATCATTGAATTTATTAAACGAGTTGAGGAAAAGGGATAAAATGCTCGGCAAGATTCTTTTTTATCATATGACATTTAAAACGCATTTCATTCACCAGATTGTTTACAAAAATATAAATATTCCGCCATTAGTAAACGCGACGTCGTTAAGGACGTCGTACATGTAACGTTACGGGACGTATCTAGCTAATTTGCAGATTTAATCCACTAGTGGATTATCGAAAATAATACATGGCGTTATTACACTCATAGACGCGACGTCATGTGATAAATCAGATTACATGATTTGATGTTTTCTTTCAAATGCACAAACTAAACGACAAACAGTGTAGATTCTGATCAGATGGCTTATTCTGATCTTGATCAACACTGTGAACTGCAGGATAAGGGTCACTGTAGGTAATAAAATTTGAGTATTTCGTAACGTTTCATAAGGTAATGATCCATTTCATACAGTTTGAAAAAAAAACAACTAAGTAATCTATATAACTTTTCTTGTTCTATTAAAGCTGAAATAATCAACTTACAATGAAATGAGTACCTTTAATTTCTTTAAAAAGATATAGAACCCTGCTTCACATTCCAATTTGATAGGAAAATTATCCTTCTTTGGCATACAGAAGAAAGAAAATACCACCCAGAATCATATTTTGAACAGTATTTATTGTAAACTTGAATAAGTTTACTTTTAAAATATCCTCAAAAATGAAATTGTGAAACAAATGCACTTACAACAGTTTCGCATATACAATACAATGCGAATTTCCCTATTTCCAGAGCGAGACTAGTGTAACTTACACGGCTCTTTATTTGCAGGAGTTTTGAGAAGCTTTTGAGATTGTATGTGTAAAATGTAATTTTACTTAAAATTTGTGAATCAGACTATTTTTTATTGTTGTATACTAAAAATAAACAGTTTTTGTTTCTCCTGTTAAATTTTGAAATATGCAGTTACAACAGTTTCGCATATAAGTGATGATGATGACAAAAGTGACAAAATGCAATAAACCGACCTGCGGCCTCTGCATTCATTTACTAGAAGGTAATTCATTTACATTTCGATGTGGAACAAACTTCACAATCCACGAGAACATGTCATGCGACGTAAAAAATGTTGTTTACGTGATGAAATGCCGAGGCTGCGGAGAGGAATATATTGGCGAAACTGGTAATTTACTACGACAGAGGGTGACAATACATAACCAGCAAATTCGGGACCCCAAGACAAGAATGATTAAAGTTAGTGAGCATATAGCAAATTGTGCACATGATTTAAACCCAAAATATAATATTTTTCCCTTTTATAAGATGTATTCGGAGAGTACAACTTTAAGGCGTGCAAAAGAAAAGCTATTTATTAATACCCTCAAGCCAAAGTTGAATAGAAACAGCTAAGGGACACGTGCCATCAGGGTATTCACTGACCAGACTGTGCGATGATACCGGTTTTTATCAGTTTTTAACGTAACGTCATTGATTCCGGAAGTAACGCCGGAAGTAACGTCGTTACGCATTGTTGCTACGTTACCATTTAATGTCTTCTTGAAAATCTGTTAAAACAGTGAAACCGCGGTAGAAGTCTACTGAATAATAAAGAATTGTGTGGCAATATCGGACTTTTTTGATTTTCTATATATATATATATATATATATATATATATATATATATATATATATATATATATATATATATATATATATATATATATGTATAGTCCTGTTTGTGTCCCATTTGGGTAAAATTACCCATCTGAATGCATTGAAAATTACCTGACTGGGACACAAACAGGATTATATATATACACAGACAAATAAGATGTTATTAACATTTCAATGCAACTCAATGGAAGTATTTCCCGGGAAAAGGGTTTTCTTTGGTGGACTATAATGCAGCAAAATGGGGCTCGGAATGTTTTGGAGGGGTGTCTAAAATAAATGCCATGTTATTGCTGATTTAACACATAGGAAACAGAGTCCCAGGGACGATATTTTCAATGCATTTAGATTGGCAGTTTTAGCTAACTCGGACACAAACAGGATTATATCATCCATTCCCGCTTATTTTCAAAATACTAAAACACCCATAATTTGCTATAAATACAATAAACTTGTTAGATCTATCACTTTTAATTTCAATAAACTTGTTTCTGATCTTGATACTGACATTAACACTCATGATACATGTGACTGTAAAAATTCAGTGTATTGTATCCAGTTGCTGGTCATATTATTACTGGCAATTTAAAAATTATTCCTGGCTCTAGGATACGCAATATAATATCTTAAGTACCGAAATATCTATTTCCTTCTAAAATTGATTTAAATAAATGTAGAAATGAAATCGCTGCTGCTTGAAAGAATTTGGTAATCGATGGTGTGAACGAGAGTATGCTGAGTATAAAGCCCTTATGGAGTGGAAACATAGCATTCTGAAATTAGTGAACAAACGCATTTCTTTTTATTCGCAAAATACGAACCTATTACTCCTAAACCTAAAACGTCTTTACGTCACCTTAAACTAGGAATTCAAGAATTTCATAGGATGTTGGTTTTGGCTCCAGCTGACAAGGCCGCTAACAATGTGGTCGTTGTTTGACGGTCTCACTATGTTAACACTCTTCAGCAAGAACTTGGTGGTACTAAGACCTATGAACTTCAGCCTTTAGCTGTAGAGAGGGCTTTAGTTGATGACCACATTTGTCATTCTGCCACCCAAGTTTGCTGTCTGTGTTACAGAAGGCCAAGACAAGCTTCCTACGTTATATTAGTTACCTAAACTTCATAAAAGACCATACCAAGCACGGTTTATTGCAAATTCTAGCTGGTGTACTACCACTGAACTCACGAAATTATTAACTTCATATTTGACTGCCATAAAAAAACATGTGATAAATATTACGACAAAGTCTTCGAAAGATCAGGTAGAAATCAGTTTGGGTCTATAAAAAAATTCTAATGAAGTTTTAAATAAAGTGAAACCCAGGCGTTTTCGTGCTTCAAGTCTGTCAACTTATGATTTTTCCACCCTTTACACTACACTTCCTCATAATCTTTTAAAAGAAAAACTTAATGATTTAAATGAATGGACATTTCATAGGGAAGACTCTCTCTATCTTGCATGAAATGTAAGAAATGCCTTTTTCACTTCTGAAGAGCATACAATTATACTTTATGTCAGAAAGTATGTGAAGCTCTCACCTTTCTACTTGACAAAATTTATATAAGATTTGGTACTAAGTTATTTAGACAAGTTGTGGGTACTCCGATGGGTACTAATTGCGCACCACTCGTGGCTGATTTGGTTTTGTTTTGTTATGAGATAGACTTCATGATGTCCCTTTCTGCTGAAAACAAATCTGAAATCATTGAAGCTTTTAGCTCCACTTCTAGATACTTGGATGATTTATTAAACATTGATAATACCTATTTCGATGGCTTTATCAGTCAAATTTACCCCCTCTCCAGAACTTCAGTTAAATAAAGAAAATTCTTCTGATACCGAGGCCCCGTTTTTGGATTTACAGCAATCTATTTTAGATGGGTTTGGTTCGTGCAAAATTTATGATAAACGCGATGATTTTGATTTTGAGATTGTAAATTTTCCTTTTTTGGGTGGTGATGTTCCTCGTGGGCCATCCTATGGTGTTTATATTTCGCAATTAGTTCGATTTGCCAGAGTGTGTAGTCATGTGACTGACTTCAACACTCGTAATAAATTGTTAACGGCTAAACCTCTTAATCAGGATTATCGGTACCATAAACAACGCAAAGCCTTTTCAAAATTTTATAGACGTCATTCTGATTTAATTTTAAAATCAATATTAGACTTAAATCTCTTCTGCAACAAGGTCTATCAGATCAAATTGTATGGTGACTTAGTATTCAAATTCAGAAAAATATATAACCGCAGTGACTTCAGCGCCCAATTTCGTAAAATCATTCTTCGATATATACAGATTGGATACAACATAAATGTTATACGACAGACTGCATGCATGGGAGTTAACCCAATCACGGTTAACAACTTTGCTTCCCTCTTTAATTGCACGCCGGCGAGTCAGGCCTCAGATTCTATGACGGTTCCAGTGTAAAGGCTTATTGAGAATTAGAGAGATCTAATTCAATGTAGTGTTGGCTAGAGCCTGATGCTATATCTCTGGTCGGGCCCATCGAAGTCTGACTGTTGGCTTCCTTTTGCTCCAGCATTTCAGTGGTTTCTTGCTGTCGAGTACCCACCGTTGTTTCATCTCTGTGGTTGTTTGATTATTTGTGTTCACGGAGATGTTGCACTGATGAGTTAGGAGGCCTTCATGCGGACTGAACAAATTATTTGTCTAAATCGCGACGGAAGTAAGGGCGAGGATTGTGGCCATGTAAAATCGTTTTAAGCCCCCCCCCACCTATTGGAATTCGTTTCTGCTGACCGTTCCAAGGCGGTTCTTCTGTCGCGGTTTATTTTTTGTTATTGTTTGTCTTTGGGTGTTTGTGATGCTTATATTATTTTATTTTGGATAGTCTATTGGCCACTTTGTGGGAAAGTAACTGTCCTTTGTCTGTTGTTTCATGTTTGTGTTTTTTTAACCTTTGGTGTCTCTGATGGGAGCTGTGGATTGATTGTATCGATTCCTGATCATTGCCTTCACTTCTATTTTATATATAAACATATGCAGTTTATTCCGTTATGCATCAACTAAAACCAGTGTGTTAAAATGATACATGACCCGTAATTATTGATATAGCACGCAGAAAACAGAGTCCCAAAACAACATTTTCAATGCATTTAGATAACTGGGACACAAACAGGATTATATACACACAGATGCCGTTTATTCCGTAATGCATCACCTATTAGCAGTGTATAAAAATGATAAAAAACTATGCAATTACTGATATGACACGCAGAAATCAGAGTCCCAAGGACGTTATTTCCAAAGCATTTAGATCGGCAATTTTATCTAACTGTGACACAAATAAGATTATATATATATATATATATATATATATATATATATATATATATATATATATATATATATATATATATATATATATATATATATATATATATATATATATATAGACGAATAAGATGTTACAAGCTTTTTTAATGCATTTGAAGGGACGTTTTCCCGGGAAGAGGGTTTCCTTCAGAGGACTATAATGCAGCAAAATGGGGCTCTGAATGTTTTGGGGGAAGTGTCTTAAAATGCTCGATTATAGACAAATGCCACATTATTAATGATATAACACGCAGAAAACAGAGTCCCAGGGACGATATTTTCAATGAATTTAGATGGACAGCTTTAGCTAACCTGGACACAAACAGGATTATATATATACATTATGCAGTTTATTCCGTTATGCATCACCCATAACCACTGTCTTAAAATAATAATATGCCGCTTAATTACTGATATGACACGCAGAAAACAGAATCCGAGGGTCGTTATTTTCAATGCATTTAGATCGGCAATCTAACATAACTGGGACACAAATAGGATTTTATATATACAGATGCAGTTTATTCCGTCATGTATCATCTATAAGCAGTGTGATAAAATGATAAAATGCCACGTAATTACTGATATTAAACGCAGAAAGTCCCAGGAATATTTTTGGAATAAATCCGCGCAATTCATCATGAGAGGAGCAATTATGGAATCTATTATGCTGCAGTTATTCCGCTATGTGTATTTATTTTGCAGGTAACAACACAGAATAAAAGTAGAGGCAATGATCAGGAATCGATACAATTAACCCACAGCTCCCATCAGAGACACGAAAGGGAAAGAAACACAAACATGAAGCAACAGACCCCAACGGAAACACCAACAGCGAAATGCCAAAAGGACAGTTACTTCCTTCTCACATTTATATTCGTAACTTTTACGGAAAAAATCTCATCTATATGATTATAATGTGTGTGACACAAATGGAATGTATAATGATGCCGCTTAGTCCGTTTTGTATCGTCTTATAACAAGTTTAAAGGTAATTTTAAACGGAATAAATCTCATTTGGTTAATGACATTAGATTACTGTGATCACATTTCAATATGAATGCGGTTTGCAATCAGAATACGCGCGTGTTTCACAAAGTGCCGGATCACCGCGGAGAAATATGAAATGTCGTTTTGGCATGCGCAAACTCAAATCAAGCGCCTTATGACACAGATTAATCGAATTCCTTAGTTTTATGTGTTTATGACATTTTGTGTTCCACACAGAAAATAGTGTCCCACCTTGGACGCAAACAGGATATTGCCCAGTAACTCGAAATTATTGAAATTTCATTGTCAGACTCATTTCTATCAATTGCATATGTTGCAGTGATGAGTTAGGAGGCCTCATGCGGACTACACAAATTATTTGTCAAAATTGCAACGGAAGTAAGGGCGAGGATTGTGGCCACGTAAAATCGATCTAAGCTCCCCAGTGGAATTCGTTTCCGCTGATCGTTCCAAGGCGGTTCTTCTGTCGTGGTTTATTTTTGTTATGGATTGTTGGATAGCCTTTTGGGCATTTTGTGGGAAAGTAACTGTCCTTTTGTCTTTCCGCTATTGATGTTTCCATTGCGGTCTGTTGTTTCATGTTTGTGTTTGTTTCCTTTTGCGTCCCTGATGGGAGCTACAGGTTGATTGTATCGATTCCTGATCATTGCCTCCACTTCTATTTTTTATCTATCCATCTTAAGCTACGATGCTGAATTGCAATCACGTTGTTTCGGCTTTGAAACAAAGTTAACGATGTTCCAGCGTTGATACAGCGACGAGTCGACGTTATTTTTGTGCGTGTTACATTGCCAGGCAGGAATGAGTCAAGTCACGAGTTGCATGTTCAGTGTTTATAAACTGTCGTTAGGATAGTGCGATGTTGAGTGGTATTCTCTTTTGTGCAGTTGGGCTCCTAAGCCCCCATTCCCTCCCACACCCCTGAAATTTATTCAAAATACGGGTTGTTCGATTTGCTGTGGTTAGACCGTTGTTTCAAATCATGAAGCCTAATTGGGGATCACTTTAATATCTTTACGATTCATTATAAAATTAAAGATATGTTGTGTATTCGCATTAGACTCGCCTTATTGCGGCGATCCTTATGGGTACACACAGCATCGTTTTACAGAAAAAATAAGAAAAGTGTTTCTAAAGTGTCCAGATATATGGAAATCTGGCGGGTTTGGATGAATTCTTTAGGAAATCGAGAACGAGTTTTGAACTATTCATGGGACACGAGCTACCACTGTTCGGGTTTCGGGATTTCACTGTATTCCATCATGGGGTCGGGGTATATCAGGATCATATACAGACCAGCTAACGGTAAACACCCATTTGTTTGTTTCACTGAGAAAACGAACAACGCGAAATTGGTTATTTTCTCCGCGAAACCGCGAGTAAAAATAAAATGAGCGAGAAATTTCTCGCTGAAATGTCTCCCGGTTTTGCGGAAAAACTTCGCGGAGATTCTCGGCGAAAATTTGACCGATTGCTTTCATTGAAAATGAATTACCCGCGTATCGCGGAGAAAAAAACAACAACTGGGCTTACATGAAAGTAAACGTCAAATTTTCGGCTCATTATTATTTCTTCGTTTCTTTGGCATTGTCTTTGTTAACGAAGGCATATGGTAGTTATTGTTAAATGATAATCAAATATTCTTTCAAAGTACACAGTTACAGTTTAGTGATATATTTCTCCCTTGCATAATCCATTTTTAAAAGTCTCGAGACAACTTTTATTCACATCACGAAAACACGCCTATTTATTTGTTACCCCCTTAAACCCCATTTTTAACTGGGTTTACAGGGGTATACATTATTTATCTAATTTCTGCTTACATAGATTGTGGGTACCCGTAAGATCCGCCTCACCGAGTCCTTTTAAAGAGTACCCGCAACCTTGAGCAGAAATATGAAAAAAGGTCAGAATTTTAAACCGAAACTTCTCCGCTTTAAGTGGTAAAATTTTCAATATATTTGAATACTAGGCAAGTTTTCATAATGAGTCCTACACGTAGGTTATTAACACCATAATGATGTGTGGCATTTACCAAAAGCTCACCGATCTGCACACGAGTACTGGTAAACCGCTTAGAGGATCTAAGCCTGCCCTAGGCAAAGGGGAGTGAGTCGGACCATCCATGCCAATAAACCCTATTGGTTTCATTGGACGGCAAGGCTTGAGACGTCATTTCATCTCAGTGTCAAGTAGAAGTCCAACAAAATTGGAAGCGACGTCTCCAAACTGACCTTTATAGTGTTGACGGGGACGTTTAACCCAAAAGCAAACAAAAAACAAACCAAAAACTCAGATTCGCCTCAATTATTAATGATTACAAACTGTCAGATTGGTACAGCAAGTTGTGCTTCGAATGCAATGTTAGTGACTAGTTTACGAGGAACACAATAATTCCACCGCAGGCTAGGTCTATGTCGCCATGCTGGCGATTTATTTATGTTGTTGTTTGTTACTTACTGTGTGTATCACTTGTGTCTTTTAATTTTGGATGGCCATATGGCCATTTTGTGGGAAAGTAACTGTCCATATGGCCTTCCTTTGTTTAGGTTTCCATTATGGTCTGGTCGCTTAATGTTTGTATTTCTTTCCCTTTGGTGTCTTTTATGGATGGAGTAAGTTAATTGTATCAATTCCTGATCTTTGTTTTACTTCTACTTTTCATACAGGCGCGTGAAAAAGGAAATGCTACTTTGCATTCGCAAGTAGTAGAGGGTTTGGGCGAGTTTAGCTTTTAAAAACAAATTTTTAGCTTCTTCAGACCACCCTAAAAAAATAGCTGCTCCAGACCACCCCCTAAAAAAATTTTTTTACCTCCTCCCCAAAAACACCCACTATAGGGGCCCCTCGAAAAATTCTTAAAACTCAGTAATCTGTAATTCTTGTTCATAGAAACTACCTTTGATTTCTTCGCCTTTTAAATCATTTATTTTATAAGTAACAGGATCTGTATTTAAAACTTCTTCAATTACAAATATTTCTCTTGTCCAACGAGTTGTATAACCCTTTTCAAATTTACCTTTCTTTTTTGCTATTCTTACTCTATCTCCAACTTTGAATTTAGCCTTTTTAGTTTTTTTCCATTTTTTCTGGATATAAATTTTCAAACACTGTTAATTCATTTTCTACTTTACTCGCTTCAACAGGTGTCATTTTAATAGAAGAATGTACTGTATTATTATAATTTTCAACTAATTTATCTAATATATCATAATATTTAGTAGTTTCATTTGCAGTAAAATATTTATACATATGTTGTTTCATTGTTCCTATCCAGCGTTCTACTACACTAGATTTTTCTTCATTCTCAGTTGAATATAACTCTATTTCATTTGTTTTTAACAATTCTTTCACTTGTCGATTATAAAGTTCAGATCCTTTATCTGACCAAATATACATCGGTTTCCTTTCTTTGAATAATGTTTTAAATGCTTCACTTACTGTTACTCCTGTTTTATTTTTCAATGGAACTAACCAACCATATTTACTAAAAACATCTATAACTGCTAATAAATATTTATAGTGTTTATTTTGTTTTGAATATTGTTGCATATCTATCAAATTAACAGCCCCTGTTTGATCTATTGAATGAACATAAACACGCCTTTTAGCAAAAGATCTTATAACTCTATGATGTAATTCATCTGCTAATTTATTTGTTATTTTTTCTCTATCGGATATAAATCTATTTTTGTTAGATCCACACTCTGAACATATACCTTTTAACATTTGTCTATTATTAGTTGTTGTTACTTGTTTCACTGAATCATTTTCAGTATGCTTTTTACAACGTAAACAATAAATTTTTGGATGCTCCATTTTTAATATAATTAAAATTATTTTTATATAAAATGAGTGAAGGAAAAGTTTGTAAATATTGTTCAACATTTAAACCGTTTAATTCATTTACAAAAGAGAAAACGTGCCCAGATGGACATAGAGGAAAATGTAAAGATTGTGACAGAGAACGAAAACGATTACATTATCAAAATAATAAAGAAAAATATAAAATGGCATTTCAAGATTTTATTTCTCGCAATCCTGATTATTTTAAATATTACGTTAGACATGATTAAATTTGTATTCTAATAAAATGGCAAGAAATAAATCCAAAGTATTTAAAAATGTTATTAATGAAACTATTATTGATGACATAGACGAAGATGATATAACGGCTTATGTTAATAAATTAAAAGATAAAATTAAAATACAATCATATCCCATTAAAGTGAAGATAATAATTACTTCTGAATTCAATACCCCATTAGCATTTGATATAATAGAAAGTCATTACTCTCATCCTGTTCAAGTTATTAAATCAAATAATAATGTAGATGGATTTTATAATAAACTAAAAGATAAATTCGAAGCATGGCTTGATAAGTATCAAGAAAGAGGTTCTGGTTTTGTTTTTAGAAATATTAAAAGTGTAGAAGTAAAAACATATAAATATGATTATCAGAGAGCTTCATCTTATAGTTTAAATCACATAATATTATCAATGCTAAAAACACAAAAGATAACAAATGTTTCTTGTGGTCAAAATTATCTAAATTATATCCTGCAGATAATAATAAAGAGAGAGTAACTAAATATCATCCCTATGAGAATGAAATTAATATGACCAATATTGAATATCCTGTATTAATAAAAGATATCCCAAAAGTAGAAAAACAAAATAATTTAACTATAAATGTTTTTGCATTAGAAAATCCAACGAATAAACAATCTATTTATCCAGTTTATATTTCAAATATGAAAAGTGAAAATATAATTGATCTTTTATATATAGAAGAAAATGAAAACACACACTATTGTTTAATCAAAGATCTAGATAGTTTTCTATGTGATAAAAATAGACATAAACAACACACATGTAGAAACTGTTTACAAGGTTTTCGAAGACTAGAAACATTAGAAAAACATAAAGAGATATGTCTAGATCATGACTATTGTAAAGTTAATATGCCAAAGAAAGATACTATTCTTAAGTTTAAAAATCATCATTTCAAAAATAGATTACCATTTGTTATCTATTCAGATTTTGAATCAAATAATATCCCTTTATCAACTTCTCAACCTGATTCAGGTAGATCATATGTTAATCCAATAAGAAAACAAACAGTTAATAGTTATGGTATTTATGTTCAGTCTGACTATCCAGAAATTTATAAACCACAATACTTTTCTTATGTTGGTGATGATGCAGCAAAGAAATATGTAGAAAAAATAATAAAAATTTTTAAGAAAATAAATTATAATATTAGTCTTAATGAAAAGAAAGAACCAATTTTAACTGAACAACAAGAAAAAGAATTTCAAGAGTCAACAGAATGTTATATATGTGGAAAGGAATTCGAAGAGGAAAACAAAGTAAGAGAACATAATCATCTTTCTGGTAAATATAGAGGAGCAGCTTGTCAATCATGTAACACAAAAGAAGGTAAAACAACAAAGCTAATACCTGTTTTCTTTCATAACGGCTCAAACTATGATTTCCACTTTTTAATAGAGGAGCTAATGAAATATGAAGATGATTATAACAAAGTAAAACTTCTATCCAAAAATTCAGAAAATTATATTTCTATAGATTACGGTTCAAATTATAAAAAACTAAGATTTTTAGATTCATATAGGTTTACGTTAAAAAGTTTATCAAGTATTGCAGAATCAACAGATGACTTTCCTATTTTAAAACAAGAATTTAATAATAATATTTCTTTACTAAAACAAAAAGGATATTATCCTTATGAATACATTGATTCAATAGAAAGATTAAACGAAAAACAATTACCTCCTATAGATAAATTTTATTCTACTCTAACACAAAAAACAATTACAGATGAAGAATATGAACATGCACAAAAAGTATGGAAAGTTTACGAGTGTGAATCGTTTTTAGATTATCACAATCTTTATTTAAAAACAGATGTTTTAATACTAGCAGATGTCTTTGAGAACTATAGAAACTTTTTTTTAAAACATCATGAAATAGATCCATGTTATTGTTATTCTGCACCAGGATTAACTTGGCAATGTGGTTTAAAATATACAAAAATAGAATTAGAACTTTTAACTGATTATGAAATGTTATTGATGATTGAAAATTGTATTAGAGGAGGGTTTTCAGGAGTTTTAGGGCCTAGACATGTTAAGGCTTATAATAAATATGCACCTAACTATATTGATGGAGATATTAGAATAATAGACAAAAATGAAATGAAACAATGTTTGGAAGACTTAAAAAATGGTAAAAATTTAAATGATTTTTTAACAGAAAAAAATATTTATTGTATCTTGATGCCAATAATTTATACGGTTGGGCAATGTCCAAGAAATTACCAACCAGCGATTTTAAATGGGAAAGTGACCAAGAATATTATTTAAATATTCCAGAGGGAAGGGGTTGTATAATAGAGTGTGATTTGGAGTATCCCAATGATTGTAAATTTAAAACAATGAAATATCCATTAGCTCCTGAGAAAATGAAAATAAAAGAAGAAGACTTATCAGATTACCAGAGAAAATTATTAGGAGATAAACCATTAAGTAAAGAAGAAAAATTACTATTAACATTATAGAATAAAAATAAATACGTTGTTCATTATAGTATTCTAAAAAAATATATTAAATTAGGAATGAAAGTAAAAAAAGTATACAGAACAATATCATTTGAAGAAAGTGATTGGTTAAAGAAGTATATTAATTTTAATACTGAACAAAGAACAAAATCTAAATCTAATTTTGAAAAAGACCTCTGGAAACTAATGAATAATAGTTTCTATGGAAAAACATTAGAAAACATAAGAGGAAGAAGCGAAATTAAATTAACAACGAGTAAAGAAGAAGTAAAGAAATACATAAGCAAACCTAATTTTAAAGATTCAATAATTTTTAATGAAAACTTTGTTGCAATTGTAAATAATGTTACTTCTGTTAAATTTGATAAACCTATTTATTTAGGACAAGTTGTATTAGATTACAGTAAATTATTAATGTATCAATTTTATTTAAGAAATAGATCAGCTCTAACTGTGATTTGTTGTGTAATAAATCACAGTTTGGAGGTCAGTTGTAAAGTAGACAAATCACAAGCGCGTAGCGCGCGTGATTTGTCTACTTACAACTGACCGACAAACTGTGATTTATTACACAACAAATCACTGGCTAGAGCTGATCTATTTCGATTCTAACAGGCTGAAAATCGGCAATAATGTTATTGTTTCCTTCAAAATCTCACAACGTTTCGCCATTGTAAGAAGAAATCCCGCTAAAATTATCGACTGAAACCCATGCATTTATATCCTTTTCTAACGTTTTCGATGCGAGAAAATGACGTTACACCGTCTAACGTCTAGTGACGTCATAAATTTGCAGTTTTTAATGACGTCACACGTCACGCTCTTCCGAGCTGTGATTTGTTGCAGAATAAAACACAGTTATTTTGCATTGCCTATATAGGCGCGCTGTGTTAGAATATAATATAGTTAATGAATTATGGCCAAAAAATGAAATAGTTGTTTCAGACACCGACGCATTGTTATGAATATAACCACAAAAGATATTTATGAAGATATGAAAAAAATAAAAGACGAACTTGATACATCAGACTATCCGGAGGATCATGATCTTCATTCAACTGATAATAAAAAGGTAATAGGGAAGTTTAAAGATGAATTAAATGGTAAAATTATGAATGAAATAGTTTTTCTGAGAAGTAAAGCATATTCTTTTACATTAAGTGATTTCAGTGAAGAAAAAAAATTGGGAGGTATTAGTAAAGTGACTATTAAAAATATATAAAATTTAATGGTTATAAAGAATGTTTATTCAACAATGAAACAAAAATGAATAAGATGTACACATTAAATTCTGACAAACATAATATGTTTTTAAATGAAATAAATAAAATTTCTTTATCTCCTTTCGATGATAAAAGATATATTTGTGATGATGGAATAAATAGACAACCTTATGGTATTAATTCTTTGTATTTTATTTAATTTAATTTCCATGCAACAAATCCAGTTAATGCCATACCACCAACAACAAATGCAATCTCTCTATTTTTCTGGTCTTCTGATGGGGTATAATAATCACTCAACTTTGGTTCAGAAGGTAATGCCTGTAAATCTTTACCTGTAATATAATAATATTGTTTCATTGCTTGGTCAACATCTTCGTATGTTTGTTCTGCATGATGTTCTTTTTGTAATTGTTTATTAAGAAAATCTAATCTTTGTGTTCTTTCTCTACTCCAGTTTACTTGTGCTGCTTCTAATTGTTCCATTGCCTTATCATGTCTTTCTCTCTCTTTATCTGCATCTTTTCCAATATGTGAAAACAAATAATTACTACCCGAAAAAGCAAAGGCATTTACTACTGCTCCACCAAGCATCATCACCACTGCACTCGCCATTTTTTACTTCATAATATCAGCTGGAATAATTCCTTGTTTAACTAACATATCTCTCGTCGCCATTGCGAGTAATATATCAATAGATAACATACCAATATCCGCCATATTAAAATCTACTTTTTGTGGTTGTCTTCTCAATAGTTTTCTTCCTAATTCTGCATATCCAACCGTTAATAGTGTTTCCACTCCGGCATGATATAACATGTTTACTATTTGTTTTCCATCAATTTGTGTTGCCATTTTTTATAAGAATTTTTTGATTACTTAAACTCAAATGGATCTATTTCTTTCTTTTCCTTTGGTGGTGGAATAGGTGCAGGTGTAACTTGTTTCTTATTATAAATATATAATCCCAATCCAACAACTACAATTGATATACATAATGGTATGTAATTTTTGTATATATTTACACGTTGAACTTCTTTAACTTCATCATCATCTTTTGTTATAGATTTTAATTGTATGTTCTCTTTTTTCATTGCTTCCATTTCTTTTCTTTTTAATTCAGCTTTTAATCTTTTTGCTTCTGCACCTTTTTACCAGCAGATACTCTTTTTGGGTTTTTCGTTTTTATTTCACTCATCTTTTTTTAAGTCAATATTTTCACCTTTTTTATCAGTAAAATAATATGTCTCGCTGTTGTTAACATTGCAGTAAAGGGTGCAAGATACATTCCATATCTATAATATAATTCACAACATGTGCTAGTCAAAGCGTGATTGATAAAAGGGTCTTCCTCTAAGTCTTGTATTAATTTAGGTGGATTAACAACATTAAAATATTTTGACACACCCATAACATATAAGTTAATAAAAGAATTACCCAATGTCTTAGTCATACTCGCTCCTAGTCTTGCTTCATATCTGCAGTATAGTTTGTTTATTTCTTCTGATGTCATTGTATCAATGTCTGACATTTGTAAGTCTTTACCAAGATATTGTTTACTTCCTCCACCGGCAACAATGGCTGATAATCTTTCACGTTTTTTGTCTTCATGGTCATCTCTTTGTTCTGGTAACTCAACATTTTGTAACAATTCTTCGGCGTCCATTTTATATAATTTATTTTTAATTTTAAAATATTTAAATATTATATATCCAACTATTGATAAGACTGCAGTGTTTTTTGTAATTGTTAGTATTTCCAATAGCATTGCTTTTTTATTGCTTATTTTTTAAGCATTACTTAAGCATTACTTAAGCATTACTTAATCAGCCACCCAATAATCAGTAGGTTGGTCGGTTTTCAAAATTAATTTACGATGTTTCTTTTTCTTTAATTCTTCCTTTATTCTTTGACGTTCTTCCAATGTAGGAATAACATCATTCTCTTTCAAACAATTTTCAAAACTATCTCTATCTTTTGTGTAGAACATACATAACCACTTTGTTTGTTCTCTTAAATCTTTCAAAACTGAATTGTATCTTTGCGATATAACCCATACCGATTGTTCTGCGTGTCTGCCTGAAAAAGCTAACTGTTACAGCATATCTTGTTTCTTTTTTATTTCCTTTGTTGAACTGCAATCATCAATGATATATAATGTTGATTTCCCAGCATATTGTTTAAAAAACGACCGTAATAGTTCTTGAAGTTTTTCTGTTCCATCTGACGTTATAGGATTTACGATTATAATATTTTTTGTTTTTGTTTTTTTAACATCACCAATCCAACTTCTGTTTTTGTATGCCATGTTCCATTGAATGGTCGGACAAAGTATTACTATATATTGAAACACACCAGCATACTCTGATTCCAATAAATCTAAAACAAATTCAGTCTTTCCACAACCAGTTTGGCCACAAATAATTGCACTGTGTGGATATTTAGGTAGTTCCATTTCTATTGTTTAATAATGAGCTTCTTTAAATCTTCCATCTTCAAAATTGATTTGTGCATCCTGTATTACAAACAGATAATCATTTATTGGTTCATTTCCTCCTGCTTCTTTCGTTATTTGTATTGTTATACCTTCTGAGGCATTTTCTATTCTTCTCCCAGAACCGTGAAGATTATTATCGTCCGTTGAACGTAAATCTAACCATAAAGCGTAATTAATCGTTAGATATTTTTCTAGCGTTGTATCAGTAAAATTTGTATCTTTAATGACCATATTTGTTTCTTTGTTTCTTTTTGAATTTAGGGCAAAGAATTTATTTATTTCGTCCCACTGTTGGTACGATTTCATTCCTTGACTATATAGTTGATTCGGAATCCCTTCTATAGTCATTTCCACTTTTGTAATTTCTGGATTATAATATTCTTCTGTGCTGGTCCTTTCAGGATCTTCGAATAGCATGAGAATTCCTTTCATGCTTCTTGCAGGAACATTTAGATTGATATTCCATAGTGTATCAGATTTATTCTTAGTTATTTTTCTATGCCTAAGTATTCTATCGTATAAAATAACCATTTTGTTACTGACTTGCTGACTTATTTCTCTTGCTAATTCAGTATTAGAAACCATATCAAATTCCAAACAAATATTTTTGATTGTATAAGTTGAAGTTGCATCTGCTGAATTAATAACTTTCATGTAATCATTGAATGTAAGTTCATATTCTAATCTATCCCCGAGGCCTGCTTGATAAAATGGCGTATGGGTTTCCAATAATTCAAAATCAAGTGGGATGCAAAACCTGTTTCCATATGCTTTTGCGATGGCTTGATCTTCTTTATCCGCTGTTGCATTTTTTGCCCCCACTCTAAGTTTCAACATGTTTGGTTTGCCAAAGCCTTGGTATGCCATATTTACGCGTTCTGTAGGAGTCTTCCATAAATCAATATAACAATGATAGATGTCACTATCATCAATGGACATAACTTCATTTCCACTTATTCTTATTGTTGTTTTCTTAATTATTGCTCTTCCTATGTTTGGGAATATAGTTGCATTTGCATCTTTAGAGTTTAGTTCAATTTCAAATGCTAATCTGACCGTTCCGGGAACAATAACATCATTACCACTTAGATTAGGAAATCTCACTAATAACTGTTGATTTTGGTCAATAGTTGATGGATTATTGGTTATCACTACACTTTGGCGGATACCTCTCATACCACGTGGTTCTCTTATTTTTCTGTAAGGGTTTACTTTGTTTCCATAGGACGACATTTTTTTAAGGAAAAATTTAATAGTTAAAAATGGCTGAAGGATTTGATTTTGGGAATCCTACATTTGACAAAGATGCCCATGATGATGATGATCATATAGATTCCAAATTACCTATGGCCCCTGATGAAATTGATCAGAGTATTATTCTAAATCAGGGTGATATGATTGATGACTTAAGAGGAGAGCTCGAACAGACTGCTCTTCAACACTATAAAGAAAAACTTGTAAACACGTTTTATGATGAAATAAGCAAGCGCTATCTAATTACGCCAGACAAAGTAGATTATGATCAGTTTAGATTATCCGATGATAAAACTTTATATTGGGTTGTCGGGACAAAGAAATCAGAATTACTGCAAAGCAAGGCACAGCAACATTTCTTTCTTTGGGTTCTTTAGTAAAAGAATACAACCGTGTAGAAGGTAGTGGCGGAACCCGGGCAATCAGACTATATTTAAATTTATCACGTTATCAAAGCAAAACAAAGATAACTCAACAGGCAAGGAGGGCTCTGGGAAGTACGCGAAATGATTTGCTAAATGCTGAAGAACAAATACCACTAAAAGATTTGTCTTCAACCAAAGATGTGCAAAATGTAGTAGACACAGCAAATAAGGCTGAGACCACTGTTACATCTCTTTTTGATAATTTAGAGCTGTCAGAAGCCAAAAATGCACGCACACAAACAGAAGGTCTAACATTAAGAGAACTGCAAGGTCTAGACAAGACACTACAATCTATTCGCGGTGAACTTACAAATAACTTAGCAAAGCTGACAAACATTGATGATGACATAGCCAAAGAAAAACGAAAATTACAAGAAGCTGAAGATGAAATTAGCAGAAAAGACATAACAGCTCGTTTGAAAAACCTTGAAGATGAGAGAGCTGTAAGACTTGAGGCTGCTAGTACAAATAGGGAAGCATTACGTACCCAGGTAAACAGAATAAACGAAACTATAAATAAAGTTTTGAAAGAAGACACAACATTAGGTGAGAGAATTAAAACATTATTTAGAGAACAAGGAATTACACTTGTTAGTGTTTTAACTGCTTTTGGAATGATTATTGGTGTTATTGTTGAGGCTGTTATTCCTACTGGTGGCGGCTCTATAACCCCTAAGCCACCGTCAAAAGATGGTATAGAAAATTGGATAAAAAACAATTAAGTAATCTTGGTAAACTATTAGCCAATCTTGCAGGAAAAGCAGCAGCAGCGCTACCGGGTATTATTGGTTCCATTGTGTCTTGGCTGTTGTCTACTACTGGAAAAGTGGTTAACTGGTTTGGTGAACATCTCTGGGCGTTGCTTGTCCTTATTGTAGGATTATTGTATGCAGCTGCAAGAGAGTATATTAATAAATCCTGAGTGCAATAATACCTATTACTATACTTCCTACTATTAATGCTGTTTTGTTGTCTTCGTGTTGTGTTGCTTGTTTCTTTTCAACAGGTTCTGGTATAGATTTCTTTGTTTGTTTCTTTTCAACAGGTTCTGGTAGAGATTTCTTTGTTGGTGTGCCTTGTATAGTTGCAGGTTGTGTAGTAGGTGCAACAGGTTTAACATTTACATCATTATTGAAACCAAGCGAGCACTCCGATGTTGCAATTACAATTTTATTATTATATCCAGCGATAGTGCCAATTTGTAATATCATATCACTGGGAGACATATAGAGACCAAGTCCATATGTGTAATCAACTTTACTTCTTGCGTATTTCAATACATTTTGATATTTTGATATTTGTGTAGGCAAATCGACTGGACTGTTAATTGCATCTTGAACATTTGCTAAGAATTGTTTTTGAGCATCAAATCCTGTGCCTATTTTTAGTATTTCTACACGTGTTTGAGATTGTGCTCCTAATAGTGCCCATACAAGCGTTCTAATGCTTTCGTTAATTCGTTCAACACCTGGTTTTGTGAAGCCTTCTGATTTGTCTAATATAAACATTGTCCATGCCTCACTTATATTTACTGTATGTTCTATTTTATCATTTACACTAAAGAATGGCCCATCACTTTGATGATCTTGTCTGTATTTTCCATCTGGTTTAAAATATTGTGTGTAACTCCCGAGACCACTACATTTAGAACTACTTTCCAGTTTTTGCCTCCAATCCGTGCAAGGTGAAACATCGAATTCATTGTATAACTTTTGGTATGTTGCTTTGTCGTATGGGTTTTTGTAATAACAGAATGATGCATCTGTCGGTAAAGGTGTTTTAAGTTCTTTCAAAATACGAGCAATACAATAATAAACATGAAATGTATATACTGTTTTAGTTAATCCTGAAGTGTTTTGTAAATGGTCTTGATAACTTACTCCACATCCTGCAGTGGCACACCAGACGGCAAAATTTAATTGACATTGCCACCAGTCAAATGATGAATGAAGCCATGTATTCCACGGTTCATTGGTGTGTAATGTTGGATTTTGATAGTTTTGAAATAAGTTGAGAAACGTTACTGGAAAATGATCATCTTTGTTAACATAAATTGTTTGTTTTACAAGTTCAATATTCTTTTTGGTATATTTAGTATTGTGGTTATATGATGCATTGTGATTGTACTTGAATTCTTTTGGTATCATTTTTTATGTGTAAAAAATGTATCATACAATTTCCGATATTAATAAGACAATACACTTACAACAATATATAGATAATAAATGCGGAAATAAGAGAATTGGATTGAAGAGTTTTACTTATACCAAAAGTTGGTATAATTTAATTGATGAATCTATCCAAAAAGGAACAGAAAGACCAATACGTTTACCTTCAGGATTTTACAGTTTCCAACAAATAGCAGATATATTTCAAAGTAATAATATTGTATTATCTGTAAATGAAACAAATGGCATAGTTTTGTTAAAAATGTCGACCTTTGGTTTAAAAATAAGCAAAGGATTAAAGGAAATGTTAGGCCTCGGAAATAAAAGACGATTTAACGCAAATCAAACATATGAGGGAGAAATACCGTTAAATTGTGCACCTTATAAACAACTATATGTTCATTTTGAGCAGATAAATAGTGCTTGCAATTTCTTTGATGGTGCTCCTAGTAATATTCTTGGGGTTGTTTCTGTTGAGAATAAATCGTTTGGTGATATTGTTCATACACGTTTTAGTAATCCGGAATATAAACAATTAACCCATGGTGATATTTCAGAATTAAGTATAAGCGTTTGTGATGAGAATGGCCAGAAAATAAACAACAATGGTTTACCAATTTGTTGTGTGTTAGAAATTTTATGATTAAAAATGAGTATATTTGGTGTTAATAATAATAATATTTTACGTGTTGATAGCAGAATATCAAATTTAGATAATATTTTACAAAACGTTCATACAAATGAATACATTACAATATATGCTGAATCAAAAGGCTCTTTATCTAGAGATAAGATGTTTTCATTTGGAAATGGAGGTAGAGAGGGAGCGGTTGGTTATGTTATGATGAAAGATGGTTATATTATAAGTATGGGCCTGTCGTGTGAAAAGTCAAAAGATGAAGTGCGGGTTACTGTGATGGTGGATGGGGAAGTTTTGAGTGGGTGTATAGTTTATTTGGAAGACACACAAAGTGTACATCGCGATTTTGATAAACCATTTTTAGTTAAGGCAGGAAGTGTTATTAATTTTTTGAGTGTACTGAATAATTATACTGCGGTTAATACTGTTGCCTCATTATTAATTGAATTTAAAAATTACATATAAAAAATGAGTATATTTGGTGTAAAAAAATATACAACAACAGCGAATTTGCGTATTGATGAATTACATAAAAAATTAGGAAATTTAAATAATAGATTACAAAACGTTTATACAAATGAATTCATTACAATAACCGCCGAATCAAATGGCCCACTAACTAGTGGTAAAATATTTTCATTTGGAAATGGAGGTAGAGAGGGAGCGGTTGGTTATGTTATGATGAAGGATGGTTATATTAAAAGTATTAGCCTGTCGAGTGTATCGCCGCTTGGTAAGGTGAAAGTTGGCGTGTTGGTGAATGGGAAAGTTTTGGAAGGGTGCAGTGGCCTCGCTTTAGATAGTGAAACAAAAAGTACACATTTTAATTTTGTCACCCCTTGTTTAGTTAAAGCTGGAAGTGTTATTAATTTTTTTAGTCTAGAGACAAATAAAACTACAGTTAATACTGTTGTCTCGTTATTAATTGAATTAAAAAAATTAATATAAAAAATGAGTATATTTGGCACTAAAAAGTATGGGAATAATCTGGCTTTACGTGTTGATGATTTGCATAGAAAAATAACAGATAATAAAAATTTATTTACAAAAATAACAGATAATTTAAATAGAAAAATAATAAAAAATAATATTGATTTAACTTCACGTGTCGGAGATTTACATAAAAAAATAACAGATCATAGTAATAATTTAGATTTACGTGTTGGTGATTTAGATAATAGTTTAGTTTCGCGTTTCGGTGATTTACAAGGAAGAATAACAAAATTAAATAATAGTTTACAAAACATTGATACATGTGAATACATTACAATAACAGCCGAATCAAAAGGCCCACTAACTGTGGGTAAAATATTTTCATTTGGGGATGGAGGTAGAGAGCGAACTGCTGGTTATGTTATGATGAAGGATGGTTATATTAAAAGTATTGGCCTGTCGAGTGTATCGTCGCTTGAAGGGGTGATAGTTGGCGTGTTGGTGAATGGGGAACATTTGGAAGGGTGCAGCGGATAAATAGTGGAACAATAGGCACACATTATAATTTTACCTCCCCTTGTTTAGTTAAAGCTGGAAGTGTTATTACCTTTGTGAGTGGGCACAATAATAAAACTGCGACTAATACTGTTGTCTCGTTATTAATTGAATTCAAAAAATAACTATAAAAATGAAACAACCTACAGCCCCGAATTTATATCCAGACTTGCCTATTGAAGATGGACAAAATTATAGATTACAGAAGATATCAGAGATAGAAAAACAATTAATCAAAGAGAGGGATGTAAGAAAGGCATTATACAAAAAGTATAAACGTGGAATTAATTTTACTGGTTGTGTTGATACTGCGTTAATTTCTTCAAGTGTTATTATGGCTGGTGTTGGTTTAGCTGTTCCAATTATGTTACCGTTGGAAATTGCTGCTGTTGTGTGTGGGTCTCTGGGTGTTTGTGTTAAGTTAGTGAGACGTAAATTACATGCAAAAACAAAAAAACATTATGAGATTAAAACTATTGCTGATAGTAAGTTGAATAGTATAAAAGATATGATTTCTAAGGCTTTGACAGATGGGCAGATATCTGAAAATGAATTTAAGTTGATTTTAGATGAATTAGATAAATATAATAAACTGAAAGATTGCATACATTCAAAACAAACAGGATTAAGTGAAACGGAAAGAAAAAAACTTATTGAGGAAGGCAAGGCCCAGGCTTTAGCCGAGGTAAAAAAAAATAGGAGATGCTTGATTTTATTTAATAAAGTTACAATAATTAATGACCCACCACCTATTTATAGTAGCGTAAACTAATGAAGTTTTTCGTCACTCTAGTAGGAAAAAAATTGACGATTACAATATAATTTTCGCTGCGGATTACGGCGTAATCATACTCTGGCTGGCTTGTTTGATAGAGATCTCCCTTGCTAGAGTTTATCGGGGATTACGGCGTAAGCATCAACAAATACACTTTGGGAATTACGGCGTAAGCATCAACAAATATACATAGAGTTTATTGGGGATTACGGCGTAAGCATCAACAAATATACATTGAGTTTATCGGGGATTACGGCGTAAGCATCAACAAATCTTTTCACTTATAAAATAAATGATTTAAAAGGCGAAGAAATCAAAGGTAGTTTCTACGAACAAGAATTACAGATTACTGAGTTTTAAGTATTTTTCGAGGGGTCCTTTATAGTGGGTGTTTTTGGGGAGGAGGTAAAAAAAAAATTTTTAGGGGTGGTCTGGAAGAAGCTATTTTTTAGGGTGGTCTGAAGAAGTTAAAAAATATTTTTTTTCAGTGGGTGGTCTGGAGAAGCTAAAAATTTTTTTTTAAAAGGGGGGTGAGCTAAACTCGCCCAAACCCTCTACTACTTTCGCACGCATGTATGAACACTCATTATTTGTGCTTCCAAGTCTCCTTCCCCCACCCTTCGACCACCCCTAACTAATAAATACTTCCAGTTGGAGCAAACAGGTGGTGTATCAACATGCAAGTAAAGCCTATGTAACTAGAAATTGTGTTTGTGAAACACTTTGCCCCCAACCATATGCTTGTCCCTAAATGGGACAGTTAACAGTACCTCATGGTCATTTGCATTAAAAATAAACCTGTCAAATATTTACAGATTTTACACAAAAGTTATTCAGGTCATCTAAGCCTAAGTAGCAAACAGACCGCCAAATATCATGAGCCTAGCGCAAGTGGTACTCCAGTTATTTTGTTCACAAGGTTTCCCTACAGCCAAAATGTATAAGTCCAAAAAGGAGCATAACTCCATTAAATATTTTCAGAATTTCATCAAAAATTAATCAGGTCATCTACACATTAGACACAAACAGTATACCAAATATCAGGAGCATAGCTCGAGCAATTCTCTAGATTTTTTGTTCACAAGGTTTCCATATAGCCAGAACGCATAAGTCAAAAAAGGGGCATAACTCTATTAAATATTTTCGGAATTTAGTCAAAACTCAATCAGGTCATCTACACATTAGACACAAACTGTATGCCAAATATCATGAGGGTAGCTCAGGCGGTTCTCCAGATATTTTGTTCACAAGGTTTCCCTATAGCCACAATGCATAAGTCCAAAAAGGGGCGTAACTCCATTACACATTTTCGGAATTTCGTCAAAAGTTAATCAGGTCATCAACACATTAGACATAAACTGTATTCCAAATATCATGAGCATAGCTCAAGCGGTTCTCGAGATATTTTGTTCACAAGGTTTCCCCAAAGCCACATCGCTTAAGTCTTAAAAGGCGTATAACTACGTTATTTTTTTCGGAATTTGGTCAAAAATAAATCAGATCATCTACACATTAGACCCAAACTGTGTGCCAAATATCATGAGCCTAGCTCAAGCGCTTCTCTATATATTTTGTTCGCCCTAAAGCCACAATGCATAAGTCAAAAAGGGGCATCATTCCGTTAAATATTTCAGGAATTTCATCAAACGTTACTCAGGTCATCTACACGTTAGACCCAAACTGTATGTCAAATATCACGAGTCTAGCTCAAGCGGTTCTCCAGATATTTTGTTCACAAGGTTTCCCTATAGCCACAATGCATAAGTCAAAAAGGGGCATAACTCCGCAAGGACAAGTCCGACGGAAAAGAAAAAAAAATACGGGTCCGCTTATTTTTTCATGCTCATGCAATATATGAAATTTCAAGATCCATTCTGTAGTTTACTGAGGTACTTAAAGCGTAACGGGCGGACGGACTCTCGAACGGACAGGGCAGAAGCTTAATCTGGTCATCTACACATTAGACCCAAACTGTATGCCAAATATCATGAGCCTAGCTCAAGTGGATCTCCAAGGTTTCCCTAGTGCCACAATGCATAAGTCAACAAAGTTTCCCTATAGCCATGATGCGTTAAGTCCGAAAAGGGGCTTAACTTTGTTTTATATAGTCGGAATTTCGTCAAAACTTAACCAGGTTATCTACACCTTAGACTCAAGCTGTATACCAAATATCACGAGCCAAGCTCGAGTGGTTCCCCAGATATTTTGTTCACAATGCTTCTCCATTACCACAATGCATAAGTCCGAAAAGGGGCATAACTCCGTTAAATGTTTTCGGAATTTCATCAAAAGGTAATCAGGTCTACACCTTAGACCCAAATAGTCTACTAAACATCATGAGCCTAGTGCAAGCGGTTCACCAGATATTTTACTCACAAGGTTTCCCCATAGCCACAATGCGTAAGTCCGAAAAAGAGCGTAACTCCATTAAATATTTTCGGAATTTCATCAAAAGTTAAGAGAAGCTGACTGTAAGCATCGAGCATTGGTCCATGAAAACCTGGAAAGTGCGGAAAATCACAGATTCCAGTGAAACTTTGTGGAAATGTTACCTTTGTGCCCTGTGTTACGTTGATATATTTTTTTTCGTACAGATTATTCGCTGTTTCCATGGAAACGGCTATTTTGTTTCCATTCGCTAAAAACCCATACCTCTTGGATGTATTGTTATGTAAGTATAATAAATATCATTTATACTCATCTGGCACCTTAGTGTTTTTATAATTTCAAAAAATGAATTTTGAATTTTTTTATTCGATCGTTTCAAATTTATTAATCGATTTCTGACATGTACATTAGATTATTTACATGAAATGACACTCGGTTTCAGTGATTTGGTGGTCATATATTTTCCATTATGCTTCTCAACGGCAACGGCTTCACGGAAAATGTAAAACACCAGAAGTTACAGCATATGTGAAAGATAAAAAATATGCGGAGTTTAGATGTAATCCTTTTGATACCGTGCAGTAATAGGTTTTTGAAATAGTGTCAATACGGCGTTTCATGCAAAGGGAATGAACTATAACTACGCCGATTAAGTCCGTTGTTGAATATTCTTATGCGTGAGGTGGTCGGTAAACAAGGAAGTGTCAACCGGATGACAATTTTTGCGCAAAATTTACAGACCGTCTTTGCTATTACTACATTCTGGTTATTTTATTTTCAGTATATGTGACGCGTCATGAGTGTACGAATGTCATTTGACGTGTCACCAGTAACAATTCTGATGAGATTTTGGCATTACGTCATTTCGAGAACACGTGAAAAAATCGCGACGTCATAGTTGACGTAGCTAATTTATTGCGCACCTGTTGCTAATAATACTATAAACAAGAGCCTTTTATCTCGTAAATTAGAAAGTTTGCATAGAATTTATAAACAAAAATAAAGACAGTTGCCGGTAATTGGCTGTGTTGTTGTATGTATCGATTTATAAAACTCCGATTAACATAAGCGCTCAATATCTCAGTTGGTAGGGCATTTTTCCCATAAACAAAGGAACTGTGGTTTGAAACTGTGTCAGACCAAAATTTTTAGGCTCATTTTTTTTAAACATTTATGTTTGTTTTGGAGTCAAACGGCCGAGTCAACACAAATTTAGGCCATTTTTGAGCCGGCCATTTTACCTATTCACACTTTTCCCGGGCAGGATTATATCTTTTCATTCATTCTTTCTTGCTACTACGATCGGTCATATGTGACCATTACTAGCAGGTGTACATTACATACACTCCAGATTTTGCAGGATGAAAGCCTACACAGTAATCATGTAATTACGGTAGGGTTCTTTAACCTGCACAGGGGATGGTTCTCTCCGCACAGAATGCCCCCAGTGAACATCCCGATCCGAAGGACGGTGCACTTTATGACATTCATCCCCGCAAATGATGCCAATGGAGCCTGTTCGGACACCGAAATTTGATCGCCGATGATCGAACCCGGGACCTCTAGCATCAGAAACTCTTGCATCAAAGGCAAGTGCACTAACCACTGAGCTATCACGCTCCACTACTGTGCACATTCTTTTGCGAGAAACTGACAATGCCCTTCTGGAATCAGCGAAAGGAAGAGAACGACCGTAGAAAAGATTTCATTTTATTTCTTTATTTTTTCTCCTATTACTGCTTCTCGCTGACATCTGAGCATTACGAGCAGGATTTCCTGGGTGGTAACCAGTAATGTTTTATTATTATTTTTAAGCAATGCGGATGAAGTGCCTTGCTCAAGGACACAACACTTTGGTCAGTGTGAGGCTCGAACCCGCAACCTCTAGATCACAAATCCGATGCGCTACCACTGAACCAAAGCGTTCCATGATCAATCTCCACAAAAGAATGTTGCCGAACCCGGCAGGTATCGAACCCGCGCCCTTTTGATCACCAGTCAGACGCATCCGACTGAGCTACCTAGGCCGGTTAAAAAATTTATATAGAGTGTAGAATTTTTGCGAGAGTTCCATGCCTTAAACATCATATATAGTAGTCGCAGATAAGATTGACTAGGCGGAGCTATCCAGGTGTTGTCAATATATGTCAAATTCGCCGAGTTCACCCGAAGATTTGGTAGAGTGCCTTTTGCACGCTTTCTACAAGCGGACGAAATGGTCATATACGTCACAGCTATGCTTGTGTTAAAGTTGAATTCTCACAATCGGGTGACTTGGTTTACCTTATTCCTAAGGCAGGTCCAAACGATAGCTCCACCTAGTCAATCTTATCTGCGACTTCTATACATGGTTTCCAACAGTTCAAAGTGCGAAAATAGTATTTCTCTGATAATTGTTAGTGTTTTTATGCTCCCGCCATTCGAAGAATGGTGGAAGGGCATATAGCGTTGCCCCTGTCCGTCCGTTCGTTCGTCCGTCCGTCCGTCCGAAACTTAAACGCAGTCAATGACTTTCTTATTTCTGTATGGATTTTGAAATTACTTTGTAGAAATGTTAAACATCACGAGACGATGTGTCACATGCAAAACCCAGGTCCGTACCTCCAAGGTCAAGGTTATACTTAGAGGCCAACTGTAAAACAAGAGGCCCATGGGCCACTATGCTCACCAGAGCTCAGGGGGCACCACCCACTGGTAGCAATGGATTTTAATTAACCATGGAAGCCCTGCGTCCAAGGATCTACAGATAGAATTATGACCCAATCAGCCTAGTGGCTTCAGAGGTCTGATGTCGCTTGAATGTGTTGTTGCAGACCAACAGATGACAACTGACAATTTCCCATCTGTGGCAACTAATAGGCCTAAAAGAACATTATTAAAGGAACATTTCTATGTAAGTTTGACAAAATATCTTGAAAGGCATAAATGTTATTTTACAATGTCCCCATTAATAAGTCAAACTTGCCATAGCAAACAAATCAAAGAGCCAAATTTCATAAACCAGAGCTCAGGTGGACACTGCCCATGACATTGTATTTTAACAGGATATGATTTTAATATACCAATTATAAAGTCTCCCAAACAAACCCCATACCCAAATGAGCACTAATGTGGACTGTATCTGAAATGTTAGGTGTTTTATAAAGTAGAGAGGGTGGGCCATGAACCCAATGGAGCCCTGGTTGGTGTCACTAAATGCATCTTAACAAAAGGAACAGAGACATTATGGTTAAGCGGTGGGGATATGTATGGCTTCTGCCGCCCCCGCCCATAGGGGCTTGAAGAAATATATGGACTGCACGATGCTTTCACGCAGAGCTGAATCCGGCCATCACACTAGTACTGGTAAACCGCTTAGAGGATCTAAGCCTGTCCAGGAACCGCGGTGCGAGGCGGACCGTCCATGCTAACAAAACCCTATTGGTTTCATTGGGCGACAGGGCTTGAGATGTCATTTCATCTTAATGTCGGGTAAAAGTCCCACAAAATTGGAAGCAACGTCTCCAAAATGACATTTACAGTGTTGAGGGGGACGTTAAACCTCAAATCAAACAAACAAAATGTATGGCTTCTGAGATGTAAGGCTTTTTAAGCAGTGGAGGGATTCGGGCATGGTGGATACCAGAAAAGCCCAAGATTGCTGTCACTGAATGCTGAACGGTTTCTGAGATATGAGGCCCTTTTATGAAGTGGATGGTAGAGAAATGCCCCCTGCAGACCCCGCAAGATGGGGGTGACTGAATGTGTCTAATAAAAATGAACAAGAATATATGTGATTATGGGATTGGGATTTGAATGTTCCTGAGATATATGGCCTATTATGAAGTGGGGACTGATCATAAGGAAGAAGAATATATATGGTTAAGGGGTGGGGATCTGAACAGTTTCTGAGATATATGGCTTTTAATGAAGTAAAGGGGTGGGACATGGCCGGTGGCACCCCGGGAGTCCCCCATGCTGGTGTCACTGATTGCGTCTTATCATAAGGAACAAGAATATATTATGGTTAAGGGGTAGGGCTCTGAACAGTTTCTCAGATATATGGTCTTTTGTGAAGTTGAGGCGTGGAGCATGGCCCGGGCATGCCCTGGGTGACTCCTAGGTTGGTGTCACTAGATGTGTCTTATCATAAGGAACAAGAATATATATGGTTTAGGGTTGGGTGTCTGAAATGTTTCTGGATTATTTGGCCTTTTATGAAGTGGAGGGGATGGGGCATGGCCCCGGCAATTCCCGGGAGACCCCCGGGTTGGTGTCACTGAGTGCGTCTTATCATAATGAACAAGAATATATATGGTTAAGGGATGGGGATCTGAATGGTTTCTGTGATAAATGGCATTTTATGAAGTGGAGGGGTGGGACATGTCCCCGGCACATCTGGGGGAACCCCCAAGTTGGTGTCACTTAATGCATCTTATCATAAGGAACAAGAATATATATGGTTTAGGGGTGGGGATTTGTAAGGTTTCTGGAATATTTGGCCTTTTATGAAGTGGAGGGGTTTGGCCATGGCCCCGGCACATCCTGGGTGTTCTCCAGGTTGGTGTCACTGAATGCGAATTATCATAAGGAACGATAATATATATGGTTTAGGGGTGGGGATCTGTAGGGTTTCTGGAATATTGGGCCGTTTATGAAATAGAGGGATTGGGGCATGGCCCAGGCACATCCCGAGGGAACCCCAGGTTGCTGTCATTGAGTGCGTCTTATCATAAGAAACAAGAATATATACGGTTTAGGGGTGGGGATCTGAATGGTTTCTGAGATAAATGGCATTTAATGAAGTGGAGGGGGTGGAACATGTCCCCGGCACATCCGGTGGAACCCCCAGGTCGGTGTCACTTAATGTGTCTTATCATAAGGAACAAGAATATTTATGGTTTAGGGGTGGGAATCTGTAAGGTTTCTGAGATATAAGGCATTTTATAAAGTGGAGGGGGACGAGGCATGGCCCTTGCACAGCCTACGGGACCCACAGGTTGACATAAAAGCATATGACTGGATGAAGTTTACTCAAGGAACGTTTCTATGAAAATTTTGTCAAAATATCTGCAAAGGCTTGGTAGTTAATGCCATTTTCCAATTTTCCCCATTTTAAGTCTATGGAAAAATCTAAGTTGCCATAGCAACCAAACTAAAGAGCCGAATTTCATAAAAAAGCACAAAACCTGTAAAGGCAAATATGATGAATATTTCCAAAAACTCTCGGCCTCATAGAGCGTACGGTTTCTGAGGAGATGATTTTTTAAGTATTTTTATTTTTCTATTTTTTTTTTTTTCATTTTGGTTTCCATGGTAACCAATACAAATGAGCAGCAGCCCTAAATTCATATGACAGAGAGTAGATTGTCTAAGGAACATTTCTATGAAAGGTTTGTCAAAATATCTGCAGAGGCTTGGCAATAAATGCTATTTTTCAATTTTCCCCATTATAAGTCTATGGGAAATCTAAGTTGCCATAGCAACCAAACTAATGAGCCGATTTTCATAAAAAAACACAAACTTTCAATCCCCCCGCCAAAGGATGCTACAGCTAAATCGGCCCAGTGGCTTCAGAGGAGAAGTTGTTTGAAAGTGTTGACGACGGACATACGACGCAGACGACGCAGACGCAGACGACACAGACGACCACGACGGACAATTGCCTATCCTATAAGCTCCCCCGAAGCCTTCGGCTGTGGTGAGCTAAAAAAGTCCGAAAGTTAAACGCAGTCAATAAATTTCTTATTTCTAGTTGGATTTTGAAATTACTTTGTACAAATGTTAACCATTATGAGACGATGTGTTACGTGCAAAACCCAGGCCGGTACCTCCAAGGCCAAGGTCATACTTAGAGGTCAAATGTAATAAAATGGAATGGTCTGAAACTTAAACGCAGTCAATAACTTTCTTATTTCTAGATAGATTTTGAAATTACTTAGCAGAAATGTTGACTATCATGAGACAATCTGCCTCACACAAAACCAAGGTCCTTACCTCCAAGGTTAAGGTCATACTTAGAGGTCAATTGTGAATAAAGGGTCCAAAACTTAAACACCGTCAATAGCCTTCTGTGGATTAATACGAACATAGACATATTTTCAGGCGGGGGCATCCGTGTCCTATGGACTCATTTCTAGTTTTGTTTTTTTTGTGTATATTTGCATTGGAGTTTAACGGTCCAGTCAACACTATTTAGGACATTTTTGAGCCGGTCAGTTAACCTACCCACACTTTTCCTGGGCAGGCTAATACCTAAGCTGTTAACTAGTAGAGGACATATCCTTTCGCCAGAAACTAAGAACTACCCTTTTTGAATCAGCGGAAGGGACCGAATGACCGTAGAAAAGATTTCATGATCAATCTCCGCGAAAGAATGTTGCCGACCCCGGCAGATATCGAACCCGCGATCTCCTGATCAACTCTGATAGGCTAATTAATTTGCACTTGCTCATAGTTTTAATAGAGGAAAAATAGCTCATTCCCTTGATTCAGAAGGTTTTATACTAAGGAACAGCACACCTGCCAAATTCAATTTGACATTACAGGACACATGCAGGGGAGACAGACAGGTCTTTCAAATATACACTGCTCAAAACAAAGGAGCAAACAAGTTCCCTTGATTCAGAATGGTTTTTATACTAAGATAACAGCACACCTGCCAAATACAATTTGACACTACAGGACACATGCATGGGAGGCAGGCAGGCCTTTCAAATATACACTACTCAAAACAAAGGAGCACACGCCTTAATCCACAGTATAAAGATGTTGGATAATGATGATGAAACAACGATTCAGAAAGATAAATAACTCGATTTGCAACATGTTTATGGCAAACACTGGCAACCAGTTCGCAAATCACGCTGTAGCCTGTTAAGGAGGTATTTGCGTATTTTTTTAGAAATCGCCCTCTTTATATCAGATTATTTCAAATGTCATAGACATGCGCAAATCAGTCACTTTTTTTCCTGCCAATAATGCGTATGTCCACCTCGAGCAGCACAACACTCCTGGCATCCCCGAGGCATGCTACGAACTAAACTTTGAACAGTTTGTAAAGCTAGTTTCTTACATGCTTTTCAATGAATGATAGAGATTTATCAGTGAAATATAAATCGATATTTTCACTGTTTCAAACAGTGAAAATACGATTTTTTATTTTTCACTGTTTGGGACTACTTTTTTCTTCAAATCTAACTCTAATTTCAATTTTATCTTTGTCAGATAACTGAACAATACTGAAATGTGTTCTAATTGACGCATAGCCCGTTCATGTGGGACGGGGACGTTACTGACGTCATTTATGACGCTGACGTCACGTCTTCTGTCGCGCGAGGTTAGACTTGCCAGCAACTTCTTTGGAAAACTACTCTCTCAATTATTTCATTAATCACTCATAATAATCCCATCCCAGGCCATTTCTCAGGTGCAAACTTTCAGTTTACACCCAATAGTATACCCACTAAACACGATGGACACCACTAAATTGACGCGAAACGAACAGGAACAAAGATAATTTTCTCCGAATGTGAGCGACACCATTAAAGACGCTAAATATTGCCTTTTGAAGCATGTAAGAAACAGAAAATTTGATTTTTTCAGTGCAAGATCAAATTTTATTTCACTCATGAACACCAAAACTGCTATTTTCACTCGTGGCTACGCCACTCGTGAAAATAACAGTTTATGTGTTCATTCGATGAAATAAAATTCGATCTTACACTGAAAAAATCAAATATCCTCTATTTCTTACATGCTTTTGAATGAATGATAGAGATTTATCAGTGAAATATAAATCGATATTTTCACTGTTTCAAACAGTGAAAATACGATTTTTTATTTTTCACTGTTTGGGACTACTTTTTTCTTCAAATCTAACTCTAATTTCAATTTCATCTTTGTCAGATAACTGAACAATACTGAAATGTGTTCTAATTGACGCATAGCCCGTTCATGTGGGACGGGGACGTTACTGACGTCATTTATGACGCTGACGTCACGTCTTTTGTCGCGCGACGTTAGACTTGCCAGCAACTTCTTTGGAAAACTACTCTCTCAATTATTTCATTAATCATTCATAATAATACCATCCCAGGCCATTTCTTAGGTGCAAACATTCAGTTTACACCCAATAGTATACCCACTAAACACGATGGACACCACTAAATTGACGCGAAACGAACAGGAACAAAGATAATTTTCTCCGAATGTGAGCGACACCATCAAAGACGCTAAATATTGCCTTTTGAAGCATGTAAGAAACAGAAAATTTGATTTTTTCAGTGCAAGATCAAATTTTATTTCACTCATGAACACCAAAACTGCTATTTTCACTCGTGGCTACGCCACTCGTGAAAATAACAGTTTTGGTGTTCATTCGATGAAATAAAATTCGATCTTACACTGAAAAAATCAAATATCCTCTATGTTTCACACTCATGTCTAAGGATGTTTGTGAGATCATGAATAGTCATTGTTGGATACCCATGAGATACATCTCTAAAGAATGTCCCACACATGTTCTATTGGGCTCAAGTCAGAGGAACGTGCCTGTCAGTCCATTACTTCAATAGTCCCACAATTAAGGTAATCCATGCACACTCTAACAGTATGGGGCCTCGCTTTATCCTGCATCAGGATGAAATTGTCGCCGATTGCCCCAGCGAAAGGCCAATAGGATATAGAATTTCATCTCGATACCGTAATGCAGTCAATGTACCTCTGTTTATCAGGTACAATATGTTCTATAAAAGGGTTATCCTTTGGAAGCAGGAAATACACCACAGAACTGGAAAATATTAAGTGTACATGTTTTATGGGCCAGAGTAGCTAGTTTCGTCCAATTAAGCCTCATCAGTGACCCTCAAATATTTTCAAAATTCCATCATGGAATCAATGATCCCAAAGGACAAGAAAATATAAACTACACTGTGATGTGTACAAGTACGTTGGACCTTCATAAAAAATTCAACCCAATACAATCACTGAGCCCCTTTCCACAATGTTACAGTCCTTCTATCTTTCTCCGGGTCGCCTCCAGACTCGAACACGTCGATCACATACACTCAGGTAAGATTGGTTTTCATCCATGAACAGAACTGTACGCCAGTGTTGCAATCGCCAGTTCTGATGTTCTTGGGCAAACTCATATCGCCGTGTACGATGTTGCCTGGTGAGAATAGGCCCTCTTGCCGATTGGCTGGTTGATTTGAGGTTTAACGTCCCCAACAACACTGTATATGTCATTTTGGAGACGTTGCTTTCAATTTTGTTTGATTTTTGCCCGACACTGAGGTGAAATGACTTCTCAAGCCCTGTCGCCCATCGAAACCAATACTGTTTATAAGCATGGAGGGTTCGACTCGCACCGCTTTGCCTGGGTAGGCTTAGTTCCTTTAAGCGGTTTACCAGTACTCGTTTGTGGTCGGTTTCAGCTCTGCGTGGAAGCATCATGCAGCCGATATATTTACTCAAGCCCCGATTGGCGGGGGCCGGCCCTCTTGCGGACATCTGGCCCTCAGATCACCTTCATGTTACCTGTTACGTATTGTTTGATCGGGTATCCGTTGACCAATTGAATGCTGGAAATCGATTTGTAGCCCGCTGGCAGAATACTGCCGATTTCATAGCGCTAGGTTTCCCTTTGTGACTACATGCGGTGTCGGTTTTGCCCTTCTCGTCTAATAAACTCGCCCGTCACCTGGTAGCATCTCCATAGCCTGGCAACAACACTTCTCGGTACATCAAAACGTTCAGCAACGACCCTTTGGGTGTACCTCTCTCAAGCAAAGCGAGAGCTCGAGCGACCTCAACTTCATCTAAGAACAGTCTAACGCCATATGAAATCACTCTGAAGCCTAAAATAACCATAACCGAAGGATTGACATGCTTATGACCAAACTCAAATTTAGAACAGATCGCCCCATACAGAATTTCAGAAATTTTATAAGGCCCCGCCCATCGGGGCTTGAAGAAATAGATGGGCTTCATGATGCTTCCACGCTCAGCTGAAACCGACCGCACACGGGTACTAGTAAACAGCTTAGAGGATCTAAGCCTGCTCAGGCAAAGCGGTGTGAGTCTGTCCGCCCATGCTTATAAACCCTACTGGTTTCAACCGGCCCCGATAGCTCAGTTGGTAGAGTGTCCGCTCCGGGGAACGGGAGGTCTCAGGTTCGATCCCGGGCCGCGACATACCAAAGTCGTTAAAATGGTACTAGCTGCTCCTCGTTTGGCACTCAGATTTACGGGGTAGAGCTAGGACTGGTCGATCCAGTGTCAGGATAATGTGACTGGGTGTGGTATCATGTAATGTGTCTGGGACATGATACTTCAGTGAGGCAGCACTATAAACGTGAGCATTGAGCTCCCTGTCGCAACCAGACACCGTCGTGATATGACTGAAAAATTGTTGAAAGCGACGTTAAACCCGAATTCACACACACACACATACACCTATTGGTTTCAATGGGCTATAATTTGACGTAGGCTATATGCACCACCTTGTGCAATCAGTTACTTTGAACCATATACTCCCATAAGTTGGATGCGTTGAGAATTGTAGTTGTCACACGTGCATACGTTCGATCTGGCATAAGAAAAAATGTAGCATGCGTTTGGCATGGTATCATGGGCAAATCACTTACATCAATGGCTGATATCAGTTCAGGTATAGAAGCTTTAGGGTAGCTGATTTAAGCAGGGAACGCTATCTATTATGCATCAATAAACATATATCGCCGTAAACAGGGACCAAATGCATATATTAAACCCGTCTAGTGCAGATATCATTGTAAATGAGTTCTGAATGGTTGGGTCTTTTGGAAGCAAAGAATACACAAAATAAACAAAATACAGTCGAACTTCGGTGGCTCGAACCGCTTTGGAACCATAAAAATTTGTTCGAGACAGCGGTAGTTCGAGCCACAGAGGGATGCTATTAGTGCCATACCAGGAGGCATAATGGAGATAATTGTGGATATCTTTTCGGTGTTCTATATTATAAATGTACGTTGTGTGTACTCATTAGAATCGCCTCATAGAGGCGATTCTAATGAGTACACACAGCATACATTTTGCAAGATAAATGAAGAAAATCTTCCTAAATTACCCCTATATCGTATTTGGAGGAACTCCCTGCGGACTCAAGAACGGGTTCGACTCATCCATGGTAAACGAGCCATCGCAGTTCGAGCCATCGAAGTTTTACTGTAGAAGAATCGGTTTTATTGAGTTTATTGAGTCTATTCAGGAACAGTACTGAAATATGCAACACCGGCCACGCCCTATAGCACCGACTTAAGCTGTTTCTATTTCCAAAATATTCTAAATGAACTCAATGATCACAAAGGACCAGAAAATATAATTGCCACTATGATGAGTGAGTGAGTGTTTGAGTTTTACGTCCGACCAACAGCTAAGGTCATACGGAGACGAGACCTCGGTTTAAAGACTCATCCGAAAGTCTGGAGAAGCCCGGGATCGAACCTGCGACACCTGGTCTACAAGGCGTGTAGCGTAACCACTACACCACGGAGGCTTCTACCACTATGATTATGTATGGGGAGACGTAATAATGTTGGACAACAGAAAGAATTAATTGTAAACTTGATAAGAGTTACGACGGCTGCAATACTATTATTGAAGCATTTGAAAGGGGAAAGCGTTCAAAATAATTTCAATCAGCTGAGATAATTCCATTTTGACACAACCATGCGAATTTATACATGTTATTCACACTTGTTTTCCCAAAACATGTTGACAACATTTACTGCTGAACTGATTTTCAAGGCGAAAACTTTTAACTCGTGCTTTCGTATAAAAAGACCATGGGAATTTATTTAAGATTCTAACATACTCTACAAATTAATTCCTACATTACGTCTTGTTCTGTTTTAAAAGTCAGCACTTCCAAACATACGTAAGGCCCATCTCTCCATAACGGAGCACATACATGTATCTATTCATTATAAAAATGAAATTTTGTGTTGCCATAGCAACCGTAACATGGTAAATGTTATCATAAATATGTTACTTAATCTAAATTGATATGAACTTTCAATTCTTTCCTCATAGATTTTAAAGCTAGTGAAAATCTGTTACAACAGTAAATCCATAAACAGATATTTATTCAATTTTAATGGAATGTTACGGTTGCCATAGCAACAAGATCTACTACACAATCTACACCATTTTATCTATTTATCTATTCAAATTATGATCATTATTTCCTAGTTTAACTGGGCTTAAATATATAGGGGCGTTGTTTTCCTGTCCAGAAATGCAACACCATTTTGTACACAATTAAGTGGGTGGGGTAATGAGACTCCATAATTGTTATAATTATTCATAATTTCAAATTATTCATTAACTTAAAGCAGATAGCAATATAATCAAACCTAATTATTACACATTTAGTAATCAGAAATAGATTAGATTTGATATAGATGAAGCAAAAGTATTATAATGACACTGGTAACAGAATTTCATTTGATCTTTTTATGCAGAAAAATGCATAAAAAACATCCATTTTAGGTCTTTTATTGATTTTAATGGCTATGTACATTGTACAAGATGTTAGTTTAATAATTTATGACCAATGAAATGGTTGACTTATCAAAGATAAGCTCTGGAATTTCACGTAAGTAGTTACACCGATATTTTTTTTTTTTTCAAAAAATTCGTCTGTGCAACACGGACAAAGTTGCCGAGTTATCTTTCTTCCATTGAAAGAGGATTGCACCTAGACATTATAGTTTTTGTTAATACTAGGACATGTTATTTAAGTGCCACTGTCCGTTTCTTCCAATGTCCTTGCCCATGAGAATAAAATGCAGACAAAAATACAGAAAATCCAGAAAAATTTAATATGCTTGACTAGCACCTCAATTCCGTTGCCATGGTAACATATGTGACCACGTTCACTAGCCTAATATATTATGAATCGCTTCAGTACATATACCCTTATGGATATCATATGTAAATTGGTATATATTATGAAAGTGGAAACAATAGCTAGTTGTTGAAAATCATATAAAAATACAGTTTTTTCTTTGTGAATACGTTGTTGCCATGGCAATAGCATTTGTATCAATATCTCGAAAACTACTTGACATATTCCAATAAAATTTTCACCAATCTTCATCATTTGCGAAATGCTACTAATGTACAAAAATAAAGAAAATAAAAAAAAATTTCTTTCCATGTAATGCTCGATGCTTACAGTCAGCTTCTCTTGATCAGGTCATCTATACCTTAGACCCAAACTGACTACTAAATATCATGAGCCTAGCTGAAGCAGTTCTCCAGAAATTTTGATCACAAGGTTTCCCCATTGCCACAATGCATAAGTCCGCCCCATTAAATATCTTCGGAATTTTATCAAAAGTTAATCAGGTCATTTACACATTAAACCAGAACTCTCTACTAAATATCATGAGCCTAGCTCAAGCTGTTCTTCAGATATTTTGTGCACAAGGTTTCCCTCTACCCGCAATGCATAAGTCCGAAAAGGGGCGTTACTCCGTTTAATAGTTTCGGAATTTCGTCAAAATTTAATCAGGTCATCCACACCTTAGACCCAAACTGTTTACTAAATTTCATGAGCATAGCTCAAGTGGTTCTCCAGATAACTTGCTCACAAGGTTTCCCTATAGCCTCAATGCATAAGTGCGAAAAGTAGCGTAACTCTGCAAAGACAAGTCCGGCGAAAAAAAATACGTGTCCGCTTATTTTTCATGCGAATTCCATATATGAAATTACGAGATCCTAGCTCAAACCATTCTTGAGTTTCCTACAGGGTGAAAGTGTAACGGGCAGACAGACAGACAGACGGACATACGGACAAGACAGAACCAATATGCCCCATCAACTTCTTCGAAGTTGGGGGCATATTGAAGATCCAGTATTCCCCACTTTACATGCACACTGGAGTTTACAAGGTACATGTATGTATACATTTTTGTCCCACCTGCTTAAGCAGGAAGATAAAGGCGTGCAAGTTTCCCTCCGTCTGTCTGTCCGCCCGTCCGCCCGACCGTCTGGCCGTCCGTACATGCCCAAGATACATAATGGGGTTTTTGTTCTGAAGTTTTTATACTTGATGAGGTTTATTCCGTAAATTTCCAACCCCACGACACCAAACATGCATGTTCGTGGGGTTAGTGGCTGTACAAGGCTACATTAAGGGGTTAAAGTCTCCATAGACTTAACATTGTAAACCCCGCAATGTACGTCCCGTAAGAATGTCCGTCCGGTTGTCCGTCCGTCTTTCCGTCTACATTTTACACTGGGTGTCTTGTAATCAAACTCCTCCTACAGTTTCATACCGATTATTTTGAATCTTTGTGTGTGTTTTTGCCATGGTATGAGGATTCGCATGTGGTTTGGACTTTGTTTCGGATAAATTTCTGTCACTTTTTCCACATTGTGAACTTAGTCATTTTTAACCTTCAATTGTTATATGATAGGTACCTCTTGTCATCGCAACTCCTCTTGCAGTTTTTTCAATCTTCCACTGGCCGTTCCAAGGCGGCTCTTCTGTGGCGATTTACTTGTGTTGTTGTTTGTTACTTACTGTGTGTATCACTTGTGTCTTTTGGTTTTGGATGGCCATATGGCCATTTTGTGGGAAAGTAACTGTCCTTAAGGCCTTCCTTTGTTTATGTTTCCATTATGGTCTGGTCGCTTAATGTTTGTATTTCTTTCCCTTTGGTGTCTTTTATGGGTGGAGTAAGTTAATTGTATCAATTCCTGATCTTTGTTTTACTTCTACTTTTTATACCGATCGTTTTGAAACATTGCGTGTGCTTTCGCCATGGTATTAGGTTGTGCATGTCGTTTCGACATGATACTCAGTGCATTTTTAACACTTTTTGCACATTGAGAACTTAGCCATTTTTAAGCTTCAGTTGATATACGATGGGTACCTCTTGTAATCGCAACTACTCCTGCAGTTTCATACCGATTATCTTGAGACTTTGTGTGTGCTTTTGCCATGGCATGAGGCTGTGCATGTGGTTTGGACTTTATCTTTGGATCAAGTTTTGTCACTTACTCCAAAATGTGAACATAGTCATTTGTAACCTTCAATTGATATATGATAGGTACCTCTTTTCATCGCAACAACTCTTGCAGTTTTATACCGATCATTTTGAAACTTTGCATGTGCTTTCGCCACGGTATGAGGTTGTGCATGTAGTTTCGACATAATTCTCAGAATATTTTTTCTTCACTTTTTGCACATTGTGAACTTAGCCATTTTTAAGCTTCAGTTGATATACGATAGGTACCTCTTGTCATCGACCCCTCCTCTTACAGTTTTATATTGATCATTTTGAAACTTTGTGTGTTTTTTGCCATGGTATGAGGATGTGCATGTGGTTTGGACTTTATCTTCTGATCATTTTTTGTTACTTTTTACTCATTGTAAACTTAGTAATTTTTAACCTTCAATTGATATATGATAGGTGCCTCTTGTCATCGCAACTCCTCTTAAAGTTTTATACAAATCATGTTGAAACGTTGCATGTGTTTTGGCCATGGTATAAGAATGTGCATGTGGTTTCGACATAATTCTCAGATTATTCTTTTTTCGCTTTTTGCGCATTGTGAACTTAGTCATTTTTAAGCTTCAATTGATATACGATAGGTACTGCTTGTCATCGCAACTCCTCTTACTGTTTTATACCGATCATTTTGAAACCTTGCATGTGTTTTCACCATGGTATGAAGATGTGCATGTGGTTTGACCATAATTCTTGGAATATTTTATTCCACTTTTTGTCCATAGTGAATTTAGTCATTTTTAACCTGGAGGTACCTCTTCTTCACCGCAACTCCTGTTACAGTTATAGGCTAATCATTTTGAAACGTTGCATGTGTTTTTGCCATGGCATGAGGCTGTGCATGTGGTTTGGACTTTAACATCGGATCAATTTTTGTCCCTTTTTCCACATTGTGAACTTAGTCATTGTTAACCTTCTATTGATATATGATAGGTACCTCGTCATCGCAACTCCTCTTACAGTTTTATACTAATCATTTTTAAACTTAGTTTGTGTTTTTTCCCTGCTATGAGGATGTCCATGTGCTTTGGATATGATTCTTGGATCATTTTAGTTCATTTTATCACATTGTAAACTAGTCAGTTTTTACCTCACAAATATAGGCTATGGATTGTTCTCAAAGTCCTATATTCATTTCTTCTGCCTTAAATAAACATTTATTTTTGTGTAGGGCAGGTGGGGAGCAGGTGCAACATCAACTTTACCGAAGTTGAATGTATGGTTCCTTAATCTGTTCCTAGACGTCCCATGTAGAATGTGGGTACTCGTTACCAAATACATCAGTGATACGATTCAAATGAGAACCCGCAAGTTACTTAAGGAGTAAAATAGGAACATTATCACATATTTTCATCAAGAAATAACAGTTTAAGGTATGAATGATTGCATATGGGTGTGTTATCGTGATGTGTACTAAACATATTACATATTAAAATGGGCCGCGACATACCAAAGTCGTTAAAAATGGTACTAGCTGCTCCTCGCTTGGCACTCAGATTTACGGGGAAGAGTTAGGACTGGTCGATCCAGTGTCAGGATAATGTGACTGGGTGTGGTATCATGTACTGTGTCTGGGACATGATACTTCAGTGAGGCGGCACTATAAAAGTGAGCAATGAGCTCCCTGTCGCAACCAGACACCGTCGTGATATGACTGAAAAATTGTTGAAAGCGACGTTAAACCCGAATTCACACACACACATATTAAAATGATATAAACAGTAAACATACAGAGACCTATATGGAGATTGATCATGAAATCTTTTCTACGGTCATTCGCTCACATCCGCTGATTCAAGAAGGGCAGTTGTCAGTTTCTGGAGAAAGAATGTGCACTGTCCTGGTTAACAGCTTATGTATAGGCATAAGCAGATAATGCTATTTGTCCTGCTGACAAATTTTAAAATGCCAACAATTGTTGGCATTTTAAAATTTGTGAGCAGGTCAAATTTCATGATCAAGTGAGTTGAGCATGAGAAAAGTTATATAACCTCGGGGCCTGCCTTCTTGTGACAATAAAAGTAAAGTTTATTTTGAAGTAATATGACAATAATTTGGTGGCACGGACAAATTCATTTACGAAATCATGCCTATATAAATACATTATCATTTTTTTCGGCCAAAAATGGAAATTTAAAGATGAAAAATTGTGAAATTTTTCTTATTTCTGCTCAAAACATCGATGGCGGGGACTCGATAGAACCGCCTCGACGAGGCGGTACTATCGAGTACCCATAATCTATGTGTTTGGGCAGAAATAAGAAAAATATTGTTTACCCCTGTAAACACCAGTTTTACTATATAAAAGTGGGGTTTGAGGTGGGTCAAAATCGCATAGGCGTGTTTTTATGATGAAAAGCGGTAACCGATCACGTGATATTATCTAAGAACGATTTAGAACTAACATTGTATTGATGAATGATTCAATAGATCATGTTAATGTGAATGGACATACGGCATACATTTACAGCGGAGACAACTCTTATGACATGTCTTCTATCCTTTGCTTCTGTCCCTTACTTGTCTTGTTTGTTGTTGTTGGTTTGGTCACGGCGAGGTTCTTGTCCTGTGTGGTCGTGAGCACAGTCTGTCTTTCAGGATGCAACCAGTCGGCATGCTCCAGGAACAAAACGTTAACATTTCTGCCATAAAGGTAATAATCTCCTTGCATGGAGGGTTTCGATTGGTTGGTTCTGCAACAAAACGCATGGTTTCCGCTGTCTGAAGATGATCTCGTATAAGTATTATGTTTTAACTTCTCTCATCACGAAAACACACCTATATAATTTGTACCTCCTTGAACCCCACTTTTATTTAGTAAAACTGAGGTTTCCGGGGGTATACCTTATTTTTCTTATTTCTGCTCTAAAATTTAGATTGTGGATACTCGTTAGAACCGCCTCGATGAGGCGGTTCTAACGAGTGCCCACAATCTATATATTGAGCAGAAATAAGAAAAATATCACAATTTTTCATCTTAAAATTTTTATTTTTCCGGCGATAAAGATGGCAATATATTTGTATAGGCGTGTTCGCGTAATGTATTTTATGCGAAATATAAACTCTGGCATAAGAGCTGTTAATAGTTTTTGGATTAAAAGCGCATACAATTTCCATACATGCATTATTATTGCCATTCTTGTATTACTTGCAGGCAATGTAGATAGAGAATACCAGGTTGGTGTCTTTTGATATCAAGTTTATCAGGCAAGGCTTCGGGAACGCTTGTAGAATCGCGAGGCTTGCCGAGCGTTTCTACATGCGTTCTCGAAGCCGAGCCTGATAAACTTGATATCAAATGACACGAATCTGGTATTCTATTTATCAGTTCACCCCCTTGTACACTTTTAAATTAGCAATTAACGGTCAGTTATTGATAGTCCTCAATGCGTCCAAGCAGTCTGGTGGTCGATATATTTAGTATCAGCTGACCATGTTTTTCCTATGATATTTCTTATCTTAAGTAATTTTGACATTTTTTTCCCAGGTACAATAACATTTTTTGTCATTTTCCAGTACTCCGATTCATTCATAAAAGTGCAATGTCACGTTGACGTGATAAAGCTCACTTGTCCTGAGATAGCATATCTTTATCAAGTCAATGCGTTGCAATGCAATAAATATAGGGGGTAACTGATAAAAACGAATTCGCGTCCAACAAAGGTTGAACATTCCGTTTCAATATAACATTGCAGTGTTGGTAGCATCAGAAATAGGTTGGTTTATGTTAAAGATATGTTTTTTAGATTTTGATATTCTGTGTTTTACTGTTAACATTTCTACAGATGATTCAATGTTATCAGATGATTTCTATAATCAATATCGCAAAGACAGAACCAATCATGGGGGAGGGATCCTAATTTATATATCAAATTGTTTGATGCATAAACGGAGGACTGACTTGGAAATTTTATTTTTGGATGAATGCATTTGGTTGGAAACGAAGTTCAATAATGAGCGATGTTATCTACATCATAGTGTAGATTATATTTTCTTGTCCTTTGGGATCATTGGTTCCATTGTGGAATTTTGAAAATATCTGAGGGTGACTGATAAGGCCTAATTAGCCGAAACTAGTCTGGCCCAGAAAACACGTACACTCCTTATTTTTCAGTTCTGTGGTGTATTCCTTGCTTTCAAAGGATAACTCTTTTATAGAACATATTTAACTTCACTACAGCTGGTGTGTGGGAATGTGTGGCGGCGGTAAAACGTCTCCCTGCCCTACATCATAGTGTAGATTATATTTTCTTGTCCTTTGGGATCATTGGTTCCATTGTGGAATTTTGAAAATATTTGAGGGTCACTGATGAGCTAGCTAGTCTGGCCCAGAAAAGATGTATACTCCATAGTTTTCAGTTCTGTGGCGTATGCCTTGCTTCCAAAGGATAACTCTTTTATAGAACATAATTAACTTCACTACAGCTGGTGTGTGTGAATGTGTGGCGGCGGTTAAACGTCTCCCTGCCCTACATCATAGTGTAGATTATATTTTCTTGTCCTTTGGGATCATTTGTTCCATTGTGGAATTTTGAAAATATCTGAGGGTCACTGATGAGGCCTAATTGGCCGAAAATAGTCTGGCCCAGAAAACATGTACACTCCATATTTTTCAGTTCTGTGGTGTATTCCTTGCTTCCAAAGGATAACTCTTTTTATAGAACACATTTACTGGGAGTGTTTTACAGTTCAAAAACATCTGATGAAACTTTCGTTCATTCTTTTGATCTTAACCCTTATCTTGCTGAATATTCATCTAAGCCACGGCCATTTCTGTCTATCAACCAATCAAATTACTTGATGTAATTTATTGCTATAGTAGTCGCAGATAAGACTGACTAGGCGGAGCTATCGTTTGTACCTGCTTTAGGAATATTCAATTAACAAAAAGGTAAATCAAGTCATCCGATTGTATGAATTCAACTGTAACACAAGCATAGTTGTGGCGTATAATGACCATTTCGTCCGCTTGTAGAAAGCGTGCGAAAGGCACTCTACCGAATCTTCTGGTGGACTCAGCGAATTTGACATATATTGACAACACCTGAATAGCTCCGCCTTGTCAATCTTATCTGCGACTACTATACAAATTCAGTAGCTGAATGCCAAACAGTGTAGATTCAGAAGCCATCTGATCTGGATCTACACTGTTTACAAAGATAGCGGTTGTCGTGAACAGCAAGATAGGGGTTAACTTGGAGGCTGCACTAAAAGTAACCAAAAAAATTTTCATATAGAGGATCTTACATGAGTGCTCATGTATTATTGAATTTATTAAACGAGTTGAGGAAAAGGGATAAAATGCGAGGCTTTGCCGAGCATTCTATCCCTTTTCCCCAACGAGTTTAATAAATTTAATAATGCATGAGCACGAATGCAAGATTTTATTTATCATATGACACTTATAACGCATTTTATTCACGTTTGTTTACAAACATATCAATATTCCGCCATTAGTAAACACGACGTCGTTAAGGACGTCGTACATGTAGCGTTACGGGACGTATCTACCTAATTTGCATATTTAATCCCCTAGTGGATTATCGAACATATTACATGGCGTTATTACACTCTCAGACGCGACGTCATATGATAAAGTGGGTGTTCTTAATGATGAATTACTCTATAAAAAATTTACAAACTTAAAAAAGTTTTGCTGTCAAATTCTTTAGTAAATATTATTAATGAAGTAACCAGGACACGACGGCCCCCGCCCGTCGGGGCTTGAAGAAACAGATGGGCTGCATGGTGCTTCCACGCAGAGCTGAATCCGACCCGCACACGAGTACTGGTAAACCGCTTTGAGGATCTAAGCCTGCCCTGGCAAAGCGGTGCGCCCTAATGGAAACATCAATAGCGGAAAGCAAAAAACGACAGTTTGTTTCCCAGAAAATGGCCAATTAGCTGTCCAAAACAAAATAATATAAGCCATACACACAATCAAAGACAAACCATAACAGAAATAAACCGCGACAGAAGAACCACCTTGTCACGGTCAGTGAAACGAATTCCACGTGGGGGTCTATGGAAAGCCATGGCTGTCTTAAGGTCAGTATGTGCAAGTTGGTAGACGCAGTGGTCAATATATTTGATCAAATGCATATTTTACTGGATCAGATTTATAAATCATTCAGTGGTGGAGTCATAGTATTGGGTGCAAACAACAAACTACTGTGTGCATTGGTTATGATATGTGGTCGGCGTAGCATATTATCCAATGAACTGCATATAGCAGTTGATGGTGGTGCCATAATACTGGATTCAGCGGATAAATTATTGCGTGTACAAATTATGATATTTGGTTTAAATAAGACAGTATTAGACTCCTTCACCATTGCACTCAGTGCAATAAATATAACAGTTGGTAAATTTTTAAGCTGGTATACGTAAAGGTCGAACTTTATTATTCGTTTAATATTTTACTGGGTTAAATGTATAAAATATTGAGTAGTGGCGTCATAGTATTTGATGCAGCCAACCTACTGGTGTAGAAACTGGTTACAATATTTGGCCAGTTTTGCATTTTATTTGATCCAACACATAAAACACTTGGTGTTGGTATCATAGTATTGGATGCATTTGTCATAATACTGAGTAAAGTGTATACAGGGATTGGTTCGAAGGGCACTTTATTTGGTCAAAACATTTAATTGGACAGGTGTGATATGAATATTACTGGGTGCAAGCAACATATTAGTATGTGCATTGATTATAATAATTGGTCAGCAACATTTTTTTTTATCAAATGCATACATCAATGGCTGTTGATGCCATGATACTAGTCCCATCAGGCAATCTATTTTGTGTTATAATAATAGTATTTGATTTAAATACAAAGTATTTGATTCATTTGTCATACCCTTCAGTGTAGTAACTATAATATTGGATAAGAAGAGCAGTTTATTTGGTGGTAAAATATACCATTGTATATGCTCACCATATTATTGGATTGTTTCAGCATAATAGTCAGAGTAAAAGTCATAATATTTGGTCGTTTTGTCATAGCATTAGCAGCAGCGCTCTTGATAAAAGCCGGACCGGACTAAAACCCGGAACCGCAACGGTTTCTGGTCAACTCGTACCCGAGTCAACTCGTACCCACACGCATAATTGATGATTCGTTTAATGAACGGACAGACGGACGGACAGACAGACACACTGGCGGGTGGAGATGAATGAATGATGAATGATGAATGAATGAATGAATAAATGATAGATAGATAGATTAGATAGATAGATAGATAGATAGATAGATAGATAGATAGATAGATAGATAGATAGATAGATAGATAGAAAGATAGATAGATAGATAGATAGATAGATAGATAGATAGATAGATAGATAGATAGATAGATAGATAGATAGATGGATGAATGGATGGATGGATGGATGGATGGATGGATGGGTGGATGGATGGATGGATGGATGGACGAACGGACGGACGACAGAGAGAGAGAGAGAGAGAGAGAGAGAGAGAGAGAGAGAGAGAGAGAGAGAGAGAGAGGAGAGAGAGAGAGAGATTAAATGGATATTATTTTGGTTACTACTTTTGATTTAATTAGCACTTCGGCTAAACACAGCACCATATTTTCTGCTCAAAAACATAGATTTACTGAGGCGGTTCTAACGAGTACCCACAAACTATGTTTTGAGCAGAAATACGAAAAGTAGCCGAATTTTTTATTTGAAAATTTTCATTTTTTGGCGGTAAACTTTTAAATATATATTTGAATAGGCCTGTTTTCATAATGATTCTTACAGATCCCCACCCATAAACCGTACATATTCTTGTTCCTTATGATAAGACACATTAAGTGACACCAGCCTGGTGGTCCCCGGGTGCCCAGGCCCACGCCTCACCCCTTTACTCCATTAAAAAGCCATATATCTCAGAAACCGTTCAGATCCCAACCCTAAACCATAAATATTCTTGTTCCTTATGATAAGATGCATTCATTGACACCAGCCTGGGTGTCCCCGGGCCATGCCTGGGCCCTGTCGCACCCCCTCCACTTCATAAAAGGCATTATATCTCAGAACTTTTACAGAGTCTCACCCGTAAACCATATATATTCTTGTTCCTTATGATAAGACACATTGTGTGACACCAGCCTGGTGGTCCCCCGGGATGCGCCGGGCCATGCCTCTCCCCTTTATTTCATTAAAAGCCATATATCTTAGAAACCGTTCAGATCCCCACCCCTTAACCATATATGATTCGTGTTCCTTATGATAAGACTCATTCAGTCACACTAACCTGGGGGTCTCTTTGTGCTGGGGCAATGTGCTGGGGCAATGTCCCGCCCCTCCACTTCATAAAAGACCATATATTTCAGAAGCCATTCAATTTATCCCCAACCTCTAATTATATACATTCTTGTTCCTTGTTATTAAACACATTCAGTCACACCAACTTGGGCGGGGATGGGGTGGGGGATATGCAAGGGCCATTCATCTCCCCTCCACTTCATAAAAAGGTGTCATATCTCAGTGACCATACAGATCCCACCCCATAACCATATATGTTTTTTGGCCCTTATTCAGTGACAACACTCTTAGGCTTTCTTGGATGCGCCGGAACCATGTCCTAACCTCCCACTGCTTAAAATGCCTTATATCTCATGAGCCATACAGATCCCCACCTCTAAACCATATATAGTCTTTTTCAAAAGATGATAAAGACGCATTTAGAGATACCAACCAAGGCTCCAATGAGTCCATGCCCCAACCCCTCTAATGCATAAAAGGCCTAATATTTCAGATACAGTCCACACGGGTGCTCATTTGGGTAAGGGGTGGGATGGGGGCTCGTTTGGTAGACATTATAATTGGTAGATTAAAATCATATCATGTTAAAATATATGGCTGTCATTTGGCAGTGCCCATCCGAGTTCTGTTTTTTTTTACTCCAGTGGGTCGCCAACTTCAACAAAGGGATTTTAACACAATACGAGAGAAAGTACTGTCCTGCTATAGTGCATTTGTAAAACTTCCAGTTGTCGTTAGAGCAATATTCTTACTGCATAGGATGTTTCTCCATTCCCCTTTGACATAACTCTGATGCACCAGGTAAACATAGCCGTGAAATCTGTACCTTGGTAAGTCCAGTTCATATAGGGAAAAGTGGGGCCGCAGGGGTTTACATTATTTTTTCTTATTTGCAAAAGATACTTTGAGAGCATAAATAGATTGTGAGTACTCGTTAAAACCGTCTGAATTCGGTGATTCTAATGAGTACATAATAAATGTGCAGTACTCGTTTTAACCGCCAAACTGAGGCGGTTCTAACGAGCACCTACTATCTAGGCTTTGATACGGTTCAAACGAGTACCGTCAATCTATGTGTTTTGGATCACCGAGAGGTGGTTCAAACTAGTACCAACCTTCTAAGCAACTAAAAAATGTCTGCTCAGTAATAATACATTGAGGGTACTCGTTTGATATATTGTATGTACTCGTTAGAACCGCATCATTGAAATGGTTCAATCGAGTACCACAGATAGACAATGAGGTCTGACAAGTACCTACAATCTGTGTTTTGAGGCGGTTCTAACGAGAACTCGGAATATATGTTCTGGAGCAGTAATTAACACACTATCAAACGATACCTCCTCTGAAGCCACTGGGTCGATTGGGACCAAATTTCATCTGTAGTATCCTTGATTGAAAGTTTATGGGGGGAGGGGGTGGTTATAGGAAATTCGGCTCTTTAGTTTGGTTACCACGGCAACTTAGAGTGCCACAGGTTTATGATGGGTAAATTCGAAAAATGAAATTTGGTGCCAAGCCATTGCAGATATTTTGACAAAACCTGGATAGTCATCTACCTGATGTATGATTTTTGTGCCCACCTCTCATTTTGATTAGTTGGCATGGCGATGGACAGGCTCAAAACTGAAAAAATATTCAAAAATCAACTCCTCGGAAGCCATATGGTATTTAAGGCTGATACTGTGCAGAAAGGTTCTTTGTATAAGCTTCTACAAAATTTGTGTTTTTATTGCCATTGCTCAAGAACCTTGGAAAAATTGAAAAATGGCATTCGTTGCAGATATTTTGATTAAACTTTTACAGAAAGGTTCCTTGAATAGTGCTGTCTAGACAAGTGACTTATGTGTCAACCACTCAATTTAATAGCTTGTCATGGCAACTAAAAGTCGTAAAATATTCCATTTTGGTGACCCAGTGACAACTCCTGGGATAGGTTCATGAAACTTCACAGAAGAGATGGATGCACAGACAACTGTAATATCACTTACGGCTGACCAGTTTCATAAAAGTAAACTTCAAAGCCTGTATAAGTAATTATAAGGGAATCTTAACGTGCCGGGGGGGGGGGGGTCACGTTATGTTAATTCCGTGACGTGTATATACTGAATAACAATGCGTAGGGATAAAGAGCTTTTCTTTCTCTTTCCTTCTAACGACACTATCTGTTTTCATTTGATAAAATGGGAAGATTGAACATTGTGTATTTTGGCTCCCTATTCGAGCAGTCCGCAATATGGCTATTAACAGGTATTTTTGCCTCATATCGGATATGATGGTTGTGTAAGGTAGTCCTTTCCGGAAATTATTTGTCTCCCCTCAATATTGTTCATCATAACTTTTGCATGAATAACGTAAATGACATTTGTGATGTGCGTGATATGTTTTCATTTACGTTAAAATCTTGTTTTTAAATTTTACTAAGGAACTTTCTACGACATATTTGCACGACCCACATCTAGTTTCACTGCATTTGCTTACAGCAAATGCTTCAGGTTTTGTTTATGTCCCCAACTTCGGAGAAGTTGACTGACGGGGCATATTAGTTTGGTCCTGTCTGTCCGTCCACCCGTCCTTCCGCCCGTCCGAAACATTATAATGGCTTGAGCTATTTGGGAAGAGCATGAAAACAATGGACCAGATTTTTTTCTTTTTCATCAGACTTGACTTTGCCATTATAACAATAGGAAAACACTGTCAACAAAATATCAGGTGAACCGCTTGAGTTAGGGTCCTGATATTTGGCAGACAATTTGGGATCAATGTGTAGATGACCTGATTAACTTTTGACGAAATTCCGTAAAACTGTACTGAGTTATACCTCCTTTTTCGACAGAGTGCTACCAGAGCTTGCCGTCAGCACTTCTCTTCTTTATGACTATCCTCCCAAACGGTTACGTGCTGCTGCTCTCGGAAAAAGGCTGCAGAAAGGAGAAGAGTGTCATGCAGCAATTTTAGCGCTACATGTGCGTAATTGAGGACTTAGAAGAACCCGGCGTTGGTGGACCATACGTTGGATTGAGCGATGTCGGCTGTTTGGCCACTTCCTCACACCCTTCCAAGAGCTTAAGAGGGAGTTTTTTTTTTTTTTTTTTTTGTTTTGATGGAGGTTTTACGTCCCCGTCAGCACATGTTTAGGTCAGTTTGGGGACGTTGCTTCTCTCTTTCGTGGAACTTTTACCCGTCTGTGGGATGAAATGACATTCCAAGCGCTACCGTCCGCTGAAACAAAAGTGTAGTTTTGTTAATTGACGGCCTGACACGCACAACTTTAGCTGGGCTGGCTTAGACCTGCCAAGAGGTATTACCAGTATCTAGTTTTCGGTCGGCTTCAGCTCTGCCGGTCAGGAAGTAATTGTCAACCACATCTTTTTCTAAAGCCCAAATAGTGTGGGCCTAATGGTGATTATATGGGCTACATCAGTATAAGTCGACATAGGGGCAACAGGGGTCTTCACCTTCCCATTCGACTTTTATTTTGGTGTCTCTCTTGTCAATTTAAGGCCCCCGATCACCGAGGCTTTATAAATAGTTGTTGATGCAGATTACTTTCTGACAGAGCTGAATCTGACCGAAAACTTGATACTGGTAATACCACTTAGAAGGTTCAGCAGTGCGAGTCGGTCGTCCAACAACAAAAACTTCACTTTTTGACACTACTGTCATACTTCTTACACGCCAACTATCACACTGTATACTACTGTTCTACTTCATACACGCCCACCATCGGACTGTACGCAACTGTTCTACTTCATACACGCCCACTACCAGACTGTACACTACTTTTCTACCACATACACGCCCACTATCAGACTGTACACTACTCTACTACATACACGCCCGCCATCAGACTGTACACTAATGTCCTACTACATACACGCCCACTATTAGACTGTACACTACTGTTCTACTACATACACGCCCACTATCAGACTGTACACTACTGTTCTACTCATACACGCCCACTATCACCCTGTATACTACTGCTCTACTACATACTCGCTCACTATCAGACTGTACACTACTGTTCTACTACATACACGCCCACTATCACCCTGTATACTACTGATCTACTACATACATGCCCACTATCAAACTGTAAACTACTGTTCTACTCATATGCGCCCACTACCAAACTGTGCACTACTGTTCTACTACGTACACGCCAACTATCAGACTGTACACTACTGTTCTACTACATACACGCCCACTATCAGACTGAACACTACTGTTCTACTACATACACGCCCACTATCATCCTGTATACTACTGTTCTACTACATACACACCCACTAAGAGATTGTATACTACTGTTCTACTAAATACACACCCCTACCAGACTGTACACTACTGTTCTACTTCATACACGCCTTCTTCCAGACTGTACACTACTGTCCTACTACACACGTCAACTATCAGACTGTACACTACTGTTCTACTACATACATGCCCACTTTCAGAATGTACACTACTGTTCTACTACATAAACACCCACTATCAGACTGTACACTGCTGTTCTTCTACACATAGGCCTACTATCAACCTATTTACTACTGTTCTACTATATACACGCTCATAATCAGACTGTACACTACTTTTCTACTACATACACGCCCACTATCAGACTGTACACTACTGTTCTACTAAATACCCCATATCGGACTGTACACTACTTTTCTACTACATACAAGCTCACTATCAGACTCTATAGTACTGTTCTACTACATACACGCCCACTATACGACTGTTTACGACTGTTCTGCAACATACACGCCCACTACCAGACTGAACAATACTTTCCTACTACATACACTGCCACTATCAGACTATACACTATTGTTCTTCTAAATACATGTCCAGCACCAGACTGTACACAACTATTCTACTACATACACGCCTACTACCAGACTGTACACTTCTGTTCTACTACATACATGACCACTTTCAGACTGTACAGTACTGTCCTACTACATACACGCTCACTATCAGACTGTACACTACTGTTCTACGACATTCACGCTCATTATCAGACTGAACACTATTGACAACATATGTGTCCACTATCACCCTGTACACTACTGTTGAACTACCTACACGCCACCTGTAAGACTGTTTACTACTGTTCTACTACATACACGCCCAGTATAAGACTGGTTACTACTGTTCTACTACATACACACCCACTATCAGACTGTGCACTACTGTTCCACTACATAAATGCCCACTATCAAACTGTGCACTACTGTTGCACTACATACACGCCCACTATCAGACTGTACACTACTGTTCTACTACATACGCGCTCACTATTAGACTGTACACTACTGTTCTACAACATACACAACCACTTTCAGACTGTACACTACTGTTGTACTTCATACACGCCCACTACCAGACTGTTCACTACTGTTGTACTACATACACACCCACTATCAGACTGTACACTACTGTTCTACTAAATACACGCCCACTATCACCCTGTATACTACCGTTCTACTACATACATGACCACTATCAGAATGTACACTACCGTTCTACTACATACACACCCACTATCAGACTGTTTACTACTGTTCTACTTCATACTCGCCCTCTACCAGACTGTACACTACTGTCCTACTACATACACGCTCACTATCAGACTGTATACTATTGTTCTACTACATACACACCCACTATACGACTGTTTACGACTGTTCTACCACATACACGCCCACTACCAGACTGAACACTACTTTCCTACTTTATACACGTCCACTATCAGACTGTCCACTATTGTTCTACTAAATACATGTCCAGCACCAGACTGTACACTACTGTTCTACTACATACACGCCCACTACCAGACTGTACACTACTGCGAAATGGTGATAGTGACTTAACCGCTTGGAATATTTAAACAATTTTTAGCATACTGATAGATATCAATAAGATCTAACCAATGAACTTGCGAAATATTACATTCCATTTAGTATAGCCTCGCCGAGGCGAAAAATGTGAAAATTTTCGAACTGCTTCTCCTCAGAAACCGTTGGGCCGATTGAAGTCAAAATTCATATGGAGCCTCTATGGGATGGGAGAAACCAAAATTTGCTCATGGGGTCCAGGTCACATGACCAAAATGGCTGCCAAGCCATATATGGTAAAAAAACTTCAAAAATAGTCTTCTCCAGAACCACTGGACAGATTTCCACGAAACTTGATAAATAGCATCTGGGACGTAGGCCCATCATAAATTGCTAAAATGGTGACCCTGGATTGACCTTGACCTTCTTTAGGTCCGTCCGTAACCCGTTTGTGAAAATTGGTGATAGTGACTTAACCGCTTGGCATATTTAAACAATTTTTGGCATACTGATAGATATCAATAAGATCTAACCAATGAACTTGCGAAATATTACATTCCATTTAGTATAGCCTCGCCGAGGCGAAAAATGTGAACATTTTCGAACTGCTTCTCCTCGGAAACCGTTGGGCCGATTGAAATCAAATTTCATATGAAGCCTCTATGGGATGGGGGAAACCAAAATTTGCTCATGGGGTCCAGGTAACATGACCAAAATGGCCGCCAAGCCAAATTTGGTCTGTCTGTCTGTCCGTCCGTAACCCGTTTGTGAAAATTGGTGATAGTGACTTAACCGCTTGGAATATTTAAACAATTTTTGGCGTACTGATAGATATCAATGAGATCTTACCAATGATTTGCGAAATATTACATTCCATTTAGTATAGCCTCGCCAAGGCGAAAAATGTGAAAATTTTCGAACTGCTTCTCCTCGGAAACCGTTGGGTCGATTGGAGTCAAATTTCATATGGAGCCTCTATGTGATGGGGGAAACCAAAATTTGCTCATAAGGTCCAGGTCACATGACCAAAATGGCCGCCAAGCCATATATGGTAAAAACCCTTCAAAAATAGTCTACTCCAGAACCACTAGGCAGATTTCCACGAAACTTGATAAATAGCATCTGGGATGTAGGCCCATCATAAATTGCTAAAATGGTGACCCTGGGTTGACCTTGACCTTCTTTAGGTCCGTCCGTAACCCGTTTGTGAAAATTGGTGATAGTGACTTAACCGCTTGGAATATTTAAACAATTTTTGGCATATTGATAGATATCAATAAGATCTAACCAATGAACTTGCGAAATATTACATTCCATTTAGTATAGCCTCGCCGAGGCGAAAAATGTGAAAATTTTCGAACTGCTTCTCCTCGGAAACCGTTTGGCCGACTGAAATCCAAATTTCATATGAAGCCTCTATGGGATGGAGGAAACCAAAATTTGCTCATGGGGTCCAGGTAACATGACCAAAATGGCCGCCAAGCCATATATGGTCTGTCTGTCTGTCCATCCGTAACCCATTTGTGAAAATTGGTGATAGTGACTTAACCGCTTGGAATATTTAAACAATTTTTGACATACCAATAGATATCAATGAGATCTTACCAATGAACATGCGAAATATTATATTCCATTTAGTATAGCCTCGCAAAGGCGAAAAATGTGAACATTTTCGAACTGCTTCTCCTCGGAAACCGTTGGGCCGATTGAAGTCAAATTTCATATGTAGCCTCTATGTGATGGGGAAAACCAAAATTTGCTCATGGGGTCCAGGTCACATGACCACAATGGCCGCCAAGCCATATATGGTAAAAACCATTCAAAAATAGTCTTCTCCAGAACCACTGGGCAGATTTCCACGAAACTTGATAAATAGCATCTAGGACGTAGGCCCATCATAAATTGCTAAAATGGTGACCCTGGGTTGACCTTGACCTTTGTGCCTAGGTCAAACTTTGACACATATGCTTTTGTATTGGAAAAGCGAGAATGCATTTTATCCTTCAAACGATTCAGAATACAATACTAAAGTATTAGATATATTTTTGCTCCTTACGATAAGGCACATTTATTGGGGGGACCGTTTAGGTCCAGGTCACATGACCAAAATGGCCGCCATACCCATATATGGTAACACTCATAAAGCTAAAAGCATCCGGCGGGTCGTGCACTTCAGCTGAAGCACTGGTTTTAACAACGCTTACATTTTTATGCATTATAGGTATCTGCTGATATATAATATGGTATTTGATACAGGTGTCGCAGAAAAGCATATGCAGTGCAAGATTTTATATTGCATATAAAATCAATACAGCTCTGAAGTCACTTTCTGGACTTTATCGACACTTCTTGTCGACATATTCATGTCGATTAGACATCCGGTTAGTTGGAATGCATTAACAATACTTTATTTTCTGAGAAATCGGAAATGCATTATTGGTTTAGACTCGTATTCTAGACAGATTTTTAATTATTTTGACCCCATTTTGATTTATATCAGTCTTTGAATCGACTGCCTATTCGAAATTCGCAAAATTGCAGTATGTTTCCTCTGGCTTTCTTTGCCGGATCATTACAGGGTCACTGATGAGGCTTTATTAGCCGAAACTACGTAGTATGACCCATCTTCTTTCTTATGAATGTTTTCATTGCTCTTAAAGGAACTCATTTTTGATTTTATATTTACTTAACAGAAGCCGAAAAGGTTTGTTCTGAGAAGCTTTCTTCTTGACTGCAGAGAAATGAAAGAAACGTGTGTTATAGCAATTTATTACCGTAAGATAGTTTTACAATCCTTGTAATGATAGAATCCCTATAATGATGCGAGAGTTTATCAAAATGGAGTGTGTGTGTGGGTGTGTGTGTGTAGTCCTGTTTTGGACATTGGTGATTTATTCTGTTTTTCTAGCATCATGATCGCCTTGATGGGGAAGAGAGAGCTGATTGCTTTGCTTTTTGTTGGACATATATTATATTCGAGATTTGTTCTTTGTTCCATTGGTAGGTTGTGTACTGTCATTGTGGTACTTTCTGGTCAACGTCTTTAGTATTTGATGATTTTTATCCCCCGACCGAATAGGTTCGGGGGATATAGCGATCAGCCTGGCGTCCGTCCGTCTGTCCGTCCGTCTGTCGGTCCGTCTGTCCGTCCGTCCGTCCGTCCGTAGACGCAACCTTGTGATGGCCATAACTCCTATACCCTTTGAGATTCATTGATGGTTCTTGGCACAATTGTTCACAAGGCCGAGACGGCGTGTCATGCGCAAGAACCAGAACTCTGGATGCCATACATTTTTAGTTATCTCCCCTTTTAATAAAATAGAATGACTACTTTGTGATGGCCATAACTGCAATACCCTTTGAGATATATTGATGGTACCTGGCACAGTTGTTCACAAGGCTGAGACGGCGTGCCATGCACAAGAACCACAACTCTGGTTGCCATGGTTTTGGAGTTATCTCCCCTTCCAATAAAATAGAGTGACAACCTTGTGATGGCCATAACTCCTATACCCTTTGAGATTCATTGATGGTTCTTGGCACAATTGTTCACAAGGCTGAGACGGCGTGTCATGCGCAAGAACCAGAACTCTGGATGCCATCCTTTTTTAGTTATCTCCCCTTTTAATAAAATAGAATGACTACTTTGTGATGGCCATAACTCCAATACCCTTTGAGATATATTGATAGTACCTGGCACAGTTGTTCACAAGGCTGAGACGGCGTGTCATGCACAAGAACCACAACTCTGGTTGCCATGATTTTGGAGTTACCTCCCCTTCCAATAAAATAGAGTGACAACCTTGTGATGGCCATAATTCCAATACCCTTTAAGATATATTGATGATACCTGGCACAGTTGTTCACAAGGCCGAGACAGTGTGTCATGCACAAGAACCACAACTCTGGGTGCCGTGTTTTTTTAGTTATCTCCCCTTCCAATAATATAGAATCACTACCTTGTGATGGCCACATCTCCAACACCCTTTGAGATATATTGATGATACTTGGTACAGTTGTACATGAGGTTAAGCAGGTGTGTCATGTGCAAGAACCACAACTCTGGGTGCCCTGGTTTTTTAATAATCTCCCCTGACAATATAACATTGTGATGGCCATAACTCAAATACCCTTTGAGATATATTGATGGTACTTGGCACAATTGTATACAACATTGAGACGGCACTTCATGCCTAAGAACCACAACTCTGGGTGCTATGATATTTGAGTTATCTCCCCTTCCAATTTAACAGTATGACAACCTTGTGACAACCGTACCTCCAATACCCTTTGAGACATATTGGTGGTACTTCATGCAGATGTACATGAGGTTAAGCAGGTGTGTCATGCTCAAGAATTACAACTCTGGGTGCTCTGGTTTTTTAGTTATCTCCCCTGGCAATATAACCTTGTGATGGCCATAACTCCAACTCCCTTTGAGATATATTGAAGGAACTTGGCACAATTTTATACAAGGTACAGAAGGGATGTTATGTGCAAGAACCACAACTGTTGTTGCTGTGGTATTTGAGTTTTCTACCCTTCCAATATAACAGTATGACCAGCTTGTGATCACTATATCTCCAATACCTTTTGAGACATATTGATGGTACTTTGTGCAGAAATACATGAGCTTAAGCAGGCATGTCATGCACAAGAACCACATTTCTGAGTGCCCTGGTTTTTTAGTTATCTCCCCTGACAGTATAATCTTGCGATGGCCATAACTGCATTACTTTTGTGATATGTGGTTTAATTCTGGTGCACTTTCTATTGGTGAACAATCTTCTGAAGGCCATATTGGCTATTGGTCGGTGGATTTGCCATCTCTTCCGATGGCTATTTTTTAATCAGATGAGGTTTATATCTACCAGTTGTAGAAATACATAATTTACCACCACATTGCACTGATTGCTTTTCCGTGGGTTTCAGGATTAGAGACATTTGAGGCAAGTCTAAAAGAACAAATGTTACTGTCTAAAGTTTCGCGAAAAGTCATTTCAGCGTTTTGTTACATGTATATGGTAAATTATACAAGTGGGAGATATCATCTTCATCTGAAAAAAGTCATACATTCACAATACATTTTGACAAGCTGTCTCATGTCGTAAAAAAGATTGTAAAACCATTTTGAGGATATTATCTCAAAGTAATAAATTGATATAGAACAGCTTTTGTTGCCTTCTCTACAACCAGAAAGAAAGGGTCTGAGAAAAAAACTGTTCTGTTTCTATTAGAGATGTTTCACGAGCATCGATAATCGAGGGTAGAGCGTCGAGGATCGATGTGAAGGCAGCGTATCGCTAATCATACGATGTTAAACAAACTAAATTAACAACCATCGCGTTGACTGATATATATAATCCGTTTAAAGAAAAAAAAAGAGAAAAAAAGTAAATAGATTTAATATCGTTTGCTCTGAAATACCAAACAAATCAATAACATTCTAGCCAGTTTTATAGGGACGGGAAACCTTGTTTCTATCTGTTAGACGCCAGATTTCTACATAATTCATTATACTAAGTTAAGTCAGACGAACCTAGCAGGATTTGCCTGATCGTATCTAAAAGGGGGACGATCTGCCGATGGTAACTATTTCCATCATAAATAAAACTATAAAATGTGTTTGTAAAACACTAGGCCCCTAAGTATATGCTTGTCTGTAAAGTATGGATAAAATGACAAAGTTCAACAAGGTTTCTCAAGGCCACCTGCCAATTATCATCAGTCTAGTTACGTCCAAAAAGGGGCGTAATTCAGGAAAACATTTACAGATTTTTTTTTTGAAGTTACTTAGGTCATCTACACATTGGTCCCAAACAGTATGCCAAATATCATGAGCCTCAAGGGGTCCTCCAGACATTTTGTTGACAAAATTTCCTAGAGCCGCAATGCATGTCTATAAAGGGGAATAATTCAGTCAAAACATTACTGAATTCCGTCAAAAGTTAATCAGGTCATTTACATATTAGTCCCAGACTGTATGCCAAATATCATGCGACTATCTCAAGCAGTTCGCCAAATTTTTTGTTAACAAGGCTCTCTTTAGCAACAATGCGTTAGTCAAAAACGCGGACATAATTCAGTCAAAAATTTACAGAATTTCGTCAAAAACAATCAGGTCATCTACACATTAGTCCCAGACTGTATGCTAAATATCATATGCCTATCTCAATCGGTTCTACATGTATTTTGTTGACAAGGTTTCCTATGGCATGTCCGAAAAAATCATAATTTAGTCAACAATGATATGGAATTTCATCAAAAGTTAACCAAGTCATGTACACATTAGTCCCAAACAGTATGCCAAATAACATGAAACTAGCTCAAGCGGTCCTCCAGATATTTTGTTGAAAAGGTTGTCCCATTGTTATAATGGCAGTCGAAAAAAGAGGTATAACTCAGTACATTTTTTACGGAATTTCGTCAAAAGTTAATCAGGTCATCTACACATTGATCCCAAACTGTCTGCCAAATATCAGGACCCTAACTCAAGCGGTTCACCTGATATTTTGTTGACAGTGCTTTCCTATTGTTATAATGGCAAATTCAAGTCTGATGAAAAAGAAAAATAATCTTGTCCATTGTTTTCATGCTCATCCCGAATATGAAATTTCAAGATATTAGCTCAAGCCATTATAATGTTTCGGACGGGCGGAAGGACGATGGACGGACGGACAGGACCAAACCAATATGCCCCGTCAACTTCTCCGAAGTTGGGGACATAAACAAACCTGAAGCATTTGCTGTAAGCAAATGCAGTGAAACTAGATGTGGGTCGTGCAAATATGTCGTAGAAAGTTCCTTAGTAAAATTTAAAAACAAGATTTTAACGTAGATGAAAACATATCACGCACATCACAAATGTCATTTACGTTATTCATGCAAAAGTTATGATGAACAATATTTAGGGGAGACAAATAATTTCCGGAACAGAACTACCCTACACAACAATCATATCCGACATGAGGCACTATGTAAAATACCAGTTAATGACCATATTGCGGACTGCTCGAATAGGGAGCCAAAATACACAATGTTCAATGTTCCGATTTTTTTCAAATGAAAACAGATAGTGTCGTTATAAGGAAAGAGAAAGAAAAGCTCTTTATTCCTACGCATTGTTATTCAGTATATACACGTCACGGAATTAACGTAACGTGCCCCCCCCCGGCACGTTAAAACTTCCCTTATAATTACTTATACAGGCTCTGAAGATTACTTTTATGAACCCGATCAGCCGTAAATGATATTACAGTTGTCTGTGCATCGATCTCTTCTGCGAAGTTTCATGAATCTATCCCAGGAGTTATCACTTGGTCACCAAAATGGAATATTTTAAGACTTTTAGTTGCCATGACAAGCTATCAAATTGAGTGGTTGGCACATAAGTCACTTGTCTAGAGAGCACTATTCAAGGAACCTTTCTGTAAAAGTTTAATCAAAATATCTGCAACGAATGTCATTTTTCAATTTTTCCTAGGTTCTTGAACAATGGCAATAAAAACACAAATTTTGTAGAAGCTTATACAAAGAACCTTTTTGCACAGTATCAGCCTTAAATACCATATGCTTTCCGAGGAGTTGATTTTTTAATATTTTATCAGTTTTAAGCCTGTCCATTGCCATGCCAACTAATCAAATGAGAGGTGGGCACAAAATCATACATCAGGTAGATGACTATCCAAGGAACATTTCTGTAAAAGTTTTGTCAAAATATCTGCAATGGCTTGGCATCAATGCCATGTTTCAAATTTACCCATTATAAACCTGTGGCACTCTTAGTAGCCGTGGTAACCAAACTAAAGAGCCGATTTTCCTATAACCACCCACCTCCCCCCATAAACTTTCAATCAAGGATACTACAGATGAAATTTGGTCCCAATCGACCCAGTGGCTTCAGAGGTTTGAAAGTGTGTTTATTTCTGCTCCAGAACATATAATCCAGGTTCCCGTTAGAACCGCCTCAAAACACAGATTGAAGGTACTTGTCAGACCTCATTGTCTATCTGTGGTACTCGATTGAACCATTTCAATGATGCGGTTCTAACGAGTACATACAATCTATTCTAACGAGTACCCTCAATGTATTTTTACTGAGCAGACATTTTTCTAGTTGCTCAGAAAGTTGGTACTAGTTTGAACCACCTCATGGTGATCCAAAAAACATAGATTGACGGTACTCTTTTGAACCGTACCAAAGCCTAGATTGTAGGTGCTCGTTAGAACCGCCTCAGTTTGGCGGTTAAAACGAGTGCTGCACATATATTATGAACTCATTAGAGTCGCCGAATTCAGACGGTTTTAACGAGTACTCACAATCTATTTATGCTCACAAATTATGTTTTGCAAATAAGAAAAAATAATGTACACCCCTGCGACCCCACTTTTCCCTATATGAAGTGGACTTACCAGGGTACAGATTTCACGGCTTTGTTTACCTGGTGCATCAGAGTTATGTCAAAGGGGAATGGAGTAACATTCTATGTAGTAACGACAACTGGTAGTTTTCAAATACACTATAGCAGGACGGTACTTTCTCTATTGTGTTAAAATCCCTTTGTTGAAGTTGGCGACCCACTGGAGTAAAAAAATCAGAACTCAGATGGGCACTGCCAAATGGCAGCCATATATTTTAACATGATATGATTTTAATATACCAATTATAATGTCTACCAAACGAATCCCCCGCCCCCACCCCACTCCATACCCAAATGAGCACCCATGTGGACTGTATCTGAAATATTAGGCCTTTTGTGCATTAGAGGGGTATGGGCATGGACCCATTGGAGCCTTGGTTGGTATCTCTAAATGCGTCTTTATCATATTTTGAAAAATACTATATATGGTTTAGAGGTGGGGATCTGTATGGTTCCTGAGATATAAGGCATTTTAAGCAGTTGGAGGTTGGGGCATGGTCCCGGCGCATCCAAGAAAGCCCAAGAGTGTTGTCACTGAATTAGTCTTATCATAAGGGCCAAAAAACATTTATGGTTATGGGGTGGGATCTGTATGGTTTCTCAGATATGACACCCTTTTATGAAGTGGAGGGGAGATGAATGGCCCCTGCATATCCCCCACCCCGACCCCGCCCAAGTTGGTGTGACTGAATGAGTTTAATAACAAGGAACAAGAATTCAATGTATATGATTATGGGGTGGGGATTATTTTAATGGCGTCTGAGATAATATGGTCTCTTATGAAGTGGAAGGGCGGGACATTGCTCCAGCACAATGAGACCCCATGTTATTGTGACTGAATGAGTCTTATCATAAGGAACACGAATATATATGGTTTAGGGGTGGGATCTGAACGGATTCTAAGATATATTACTTTTAGTGAAATAAAGGGGAGAGGCATGGCCCGGCGCATCCCGGGGGACCACCAGGCTGGTGTCACTCAATGTGTCTTATCATAAGGAACAAGAATATATATGGTTTACGGGTGTGACTCTGAAAAAGTTCTGAGATATAAGGTCTTTTAAGAAGTGGAGGGGGTGAGGCAGGGCCAAGGCATGGCCCGGGGAACCCCCAGGCTGGTGTCACTGAATGCATCTTATCATAAGGAACAAGAATATATAAGGTTTAGGGTTGGGATCTGAACGGTTTCTGAGATATATGGCTTTTTAATGGAGTAAAGGGGTAAGCGTGGGCCTGGGCCCCCGGGGACCACCAGGCTGGTGTCACTTAATGTGTCTTATCATAAGGAACAAGAATATATATGGTTTATGGGTGGGGATCTGTAAGATTCATTATGAAAACAGTCCTATTCAAATACCGGTATATTGAAAAGTTTACCGCCAGAAAATAAAAATTTTCAGATAAAAAATTCGGCTACTTTTCGTATTTCTGCTCAAAACATAGTTTTTGGGTACTCGTTAGAACCGCCTCAGTAACATTGATTGTGGGTGCTCGTTAGAACCGCCTCAGTGAGGCGGTTCTAACGAGTACCCACAATCTATGTTTTTGAGCAGAAATAAGGTGTTGTGTTTAGCCGAAGTGCTAATCAAATCAAAAGTAGTAACCAAAATAATATCCATTTAACCATTCTCTCTCTCTCTCTCTGTCGTCCGTCCATCCATCCATCCATCCATCCATCCATCCATCCATCCATCCATCCATCCATCCATCCATCCATCCATCCATCTATCTATCTATCTATCTATCTATCTATCTATCTATCTATCTATCATTTATTCATTCATCATTCATTCATCTCCACCCGCCAGTGTGTCTGTCTGTCTATCCGTCCGTCTGTCCGTTCATTAAACAAATCATCAATTATGTGTGTGGGTACAAGTTAACTCGGGTACGAGTTGCCCAGAAACCGTTGCGGTTCCGGGTTTTAGTCCGGTCCGGCTTTTATGAAGAGCGCTGCTGCTAATGCTATGACAAAACGACCAAATATTATGACTTTTACATGGACTATTATGCTGAAACACTCCAATAATATGGTGAGCATATACATTGATGTATTTTACCACCAAATAAACTGCTCTTCTAATCCAATATTATAGTCACTACACTGAAGGGTATGACAAATGAATCAAATACTTTGTATTTAAATCAAATACTATTATTATAACACAAAATAGATTGCCTGATGGGACTAGTATCATGGCATCAACAGCCATTGATGTATGCATTTGATAAAAAAAAATTGTTGCTGACCAATTATTATAATCAATGCACATATTAATTTGTTGCTTGCACCCAGTAAAATACATATCACACCTGTCCAATTAAATGTTTTGACCAAATAAAGTGCCCTTCGAACCAATCCCTGTATACACTTTACTCAGTATTATGACAAATGCATCCAATACTATGATACCAACACCAAGTGTTTTATGTGTTGGATCAAATAAAATGCAAAACTGGCCAAATATTGTAACCAGTCTATACACCAGTATGTTGGCTGCATCAAATACTATGACGCCACTACCCAATATTTTATACATTTAACCCAGTAAAATATTAAACGAATAATATAGTTTGACCTTTACGTATACCAGCTTAAAAATTTACCAACTGTTATATTTATTGCACTGAGTGCAATGGTGAATGAGTCTAATACTGTGTTATTTAAACCAAATATCATAATTTGTACACGCAATAATTTATCCGCTGAATCCAGTATTATGGCACCACCATCAACTGCTATATGCAGTTCATCGGATAATATGCTACGCCGACCAAATATAATAACCAATGCACACAGTAGTTTATTGTTTGCACCCAATACTATGACTCCACCACTGAATGATTTATAAATCTGATCCAGTAAAATATGCATTTGATCAAATATATTGACCACTGCGTCTACCAACTTGCACATACTGACCTTAAGACAGCCATGGCTTTCCATAGGGGTCGGGTCTTAAATCAATTTAACGTGGCCACAATCATCGCCCTTATTTCCGTCGCGATTTAGACAAATAATTTGTTCCGTCCGCATGAAGGCCCCCTAACTCACCAGTGCAAAATCTTCGCGAGCACAAAAATCAAACAATCACAGAGATGACTCAACGGTGGGGACTCGACAGCCAAAAAAGAAAACACTGAAATAATGGAGCAAAAGAAGACCAACAGTTAGAGTCGGCAGGTCAAGGAGGAACAGTTTCTGACATTTAAAGGTTGCTGAGATCCAAAGTGTTATGGTTTAACATGACAAAGTCTAAGAAGCATGAAATATGGGTCAGTGTCACTGGGTCAAGGTGTATGCTGATGCAGCATATCATGAGGAAACATTAAGTAAAGTATGAGGGTTCTGGTAGCAATAGTTGCTGAATGTCTAAGGGTTATGGTATAATCTGACAATGCCATTGGAACATTAAATATAGGTCCTCACAAGCTCAAAGGGTATGCCGAGATGGGATGTCAAAGAGAACCGTATGTGAAAAGTAGAAGTAAAACAAAGATCAGGAATTGATACAATTAACCTACTCCATCCATAAAAGACACCAAAGGGAAAGAAATACAACCATTAAGCGACCAGACCATAATGGAAACCCAAACAAAGGAAGGCCACATGGACAGTTACTTTCCCACAAAATGGCCATATGGCCATCCAAAATTAAAAGACACAAGCGACACATACACACAGTAAGTAACAAACAACAACATAAATAAATCGCCACAGAAGAGCCGCCTTGGAACGGTCAGTGGAAGATTTCCACTGGGGGGCTTAAATCGATTTTACGTGGCCACAATCCTCGCCCTTACTTCCGTCGCGATTTAGACAAAAAAATTGTTCAGTCCGCATGAAGGCCTCCTAACTCATCAGTGCAACATCTCCGTGAACACAGAAATCAAAGAACCACAGAGGTGAGACAACGGTGAGGTTGAAGTTTGAAGGTTCTAGCAACTATCGTTGCTGAGATCCTAAGGGTTATAGGTCAAGTTCACTGTGTGACTGTGTTTGCCGAGGCAGTACAGTCGAACTTCAGTGGCTCAAACACCTTTAGGACAATGGAAATCTGTTCGAGACAGTGGTAGTTCGAGCCACTAAGCGTTACTTCCAGGAGGCATAACGGGGTTAATTATGGGACATCTTTTCGGTGTTCCATAATAAAAATGTATGCTGTGTGTACTCATTAGAATCGCCTCGACGAGGCGATTCTAATGAGCACACACAGCATACATTTGCAAAATAAATTAGAAACGCTCTGTCTGGGCAGGCTTAATTCCTCTAAGCGGTTTACCAGTACTGGCGCGCGGTCGGCTCTAGCTCTGCGTGACAGAATATTAGTGAGATAAACTGCATGTTTAGTTTTTCACTTGTGAAAATATAAAATCTTTTATTTTCACTTCTCAAAATTACTATAAGATTTAATATTTTCATTACTATCCATGCCCATCCAAAAAAGTCCAAAAGGAACAATTTGGAACCTAAACTTTTCGGTTTTGCCCCCTTGTTTAAATTTTCCATCTGTAGCATCAGGAACTGCTTTATGGAAGACGTTCACGTTAGATACCGTCATCAAAATTTAATGAAGTCATTTGGGGCTTCGATACATATAATAAAAAGAAAAATAAAATTTTTGGAGTGAATGTGACTATTATGTCATCTCATGAAGTGAAAAAATGTATATTTCATGCGTACCGAATACAGTTTTGTTACTTCACTCGATGAATTAAAAGTCATATTCACTCAAAAAAAAAAAATTCTATATAGCGCGGCCCCGCCCAAAGGGGCTTGTAGAAATATATGGGCTGCATGATGTTTCCACGCAGAGCTGAATCCGGCCCGCACACTAGTACTGGTAAACCGCCTAAAGGATCTAAGCCTGTCTAGGAACCGCGGTGCGAGGCGGACCGTCCATGCTAAAAAACCATTGGTTTCATTGGGCGACAGGGCTTGAGATGTCATTTCGCCTAAATGTCAGGTAAAAGTCCTACAAAATTGGAAGCAACGTCTCCAAAATGACCTTTACAGTGTTGACGGGGACGTTAAACATCAAATCAAACAAACAAACAAATCCCCTATATAGCGACAAAAGGTATGTACCTATTTAAAATGAACCGAATCGCACCCAATCCCTTCTTCGAATGAATGTGCGTTTGCATTAGTACATAGCATACTTTGCTAAGCTGCATGCATGTCATAGGTATTTGACAGTGAGGCGCAGCAATACAATTCTTTTAACATTTTCGAATGACTTTTCACATTTATTCAGTAATCAACTTCAGGCAAGCATTTCTTTGTCTTCATCGTGTCGCATTTTTATTTGAAAACCCTTAAGCATATATTTTTACATCCAAAAGATGATGTTTGGATTTTGTAATGGAAATAAGGAGATGCAAGCGTGTTTTTGATTGAAATAGGCAGATAATTAGTTTTGCAAACTTTCGATTTTGGCATCTGACTATTCCGATATATTTCTGTATTCCCGTAGCTGCACTTCTTAGGCGTAAACATTAGATATAGCTGTGCTTCTACTAATATGCTAGATAAATTTTGTCGTAAGGTAGGAGAAACCTTTTCTATTATTTTATTTATGTCCCGAAAACAAAACAGGGTCGGGCCTGTATTTTTATGTGTTGTTGTTTTTGTACATGTTTTTGGTAAATAAAATTGTCACGTTGAGACTTGCACTGAATTTTATAATTCATTTTAGATGCTCAAAATTGTCAGTTTTGTATTTTGAACGGTATTAAATGCCAAAAACTAAAATTATGTACTACTTTTGAACAATGCAAAGACGACATGGGTAGGGTCGGAAATTGAAAATGGTAAGATCGGTGTTCTATTTTATTATTATTATTATTATTATTATTATTATTATTATTATTGATAAAAAGTATAGTCGGGGAGGGAGGTGGGTCAGAAGCAGGGTCTGTCGGGTTAGCGGAAACACAACAATTGTTAGGCCTTATTTATTTATCATTTATTTATTTGCGATTTTTTAACCTAAACACTTCGTTGCATACACTTTTTATTTCACTGTAAAAAGACATTCGTGACATGACAAAGCTAGTGTTACGTATAAGAATTTATTTCTCTGATCCCCATTTTCATCAAATAAGGCTATTAATATCTTGTTAAAGTATATTCTGGAAAATGAGTCATAGATAGGTAAACAGCTTGTTTACAAGAAAAAGGATTTTGGAGTCTTCCAGAAAGTTCAGGGTTGCATTATTTTTAGAAAATTGCCTATCTTATTCCACAGCCCTCTGGAACGTTCTAGAGAAATCTTTAGGTCAATAAAAGAGAATGATTTTTTTCTTTCAGTCAGACTTTGGAGTTTGAAGTTTGGTTTTTAAGAAAATTTATTTCTGAATTCTGTGTTGGATTGTTAAAGGATATTATATGTCATTTCGGACTGTGAATTCTTGCACACCAGACAAGGAAATCCGTGATTTTACCCTGGGATAGAAATTTATGTTCTGTCCCCGGTGTTCCGACCCCAAATCGAATATAATCGCGCGTTTGATAAATGCACTGGTTGATTACGACCTCATGTGCGTCGTCGTCATGCGTGACGTCACTAACCATTCCTGTTGTGTCATCACAAAATGGCGGACGTCGGTAACCGAAGTGACAGCAGCATTAAACATTCGCAATAGAAATGGAAGGTATGCAAGAAAAAGAATCCAATATGGGTGTGAGGGGTGGATAGAAAAATCCGTCCCTCGGGATGCCGGACAGTGTCCCTCGAGACGGATTTTTCAATCCACCCCTCACACCCTTATAAGATTCTTATATTCCATGGAATCAAGGAAAATAGATTCAATCAAGGATAATAAACAACAGAGCTAACTAGAATTTGTTGTTTTACAAAAACACAGATGTCTCCCCCTTTTTGACCTCTAAGTATGACCTTGACATTGGAGGTATTGACCTGGGTTTTGTTTGCAACACGTTGCTGCAAAATAACTTTAAAAATTCAGAGAGAAATAAAAAAGTTATTGACCGTATAAAAATAGTTTGTTTTTTTTACCTTTGACCTCTAAGTATGGCCTTGACCTTTGAGGTACGACACATCGTCTCATGATAGTTAACATTTCTGCCAAGTAATTTCATAATCCATCAAAGAATAAGAAATGACTGCACACAAAAAGGCCCCCTTTTGACCTTTGACCTCTAGGTTTGACCTCGACATTGGAGGCATGGACCTTGGTCTTGCACATGACTCATCGTCAAATGAAGGTGAATATTTCTGCAAGGTTACTTTAAAAAGTCCATCCAGAAATAAAAAAGTTATTGGCTGGACACAAAAAAAAGACTTTTTTTTTTACCTTTGACCTCTTAGCAGGACCTTGATCTTGGAGGTACCCACCTGGGTCTAGGCGCAACATATCATGTCACGATGGTTAACATATCTATCAAGTAATTCCACAATCCATCCAGGAATAAGAAAGTTTATGACTGAACACTAAAAAAGGCCCCTTTTGACCTTTGACCCCCTAGTAAGACCTTGACCTTTGGGAAACCAAAATGGGTCATGCAAGAAACACATCGCTTCATTGTGGTTAACATTTTTGTCATGTAATTTAAAAATCCATCTACAAATAAGAAAGTTATTGACCAAACATGAAAAATGCCCCTTTTTGACATTTGACCTCTACGTATGACCTTGACCTTTGACGCACTAACCTGGGTCATGCACGCAACTCATCCTCTCGTGGTGGTTAACATTTCTGCCAAGCAATTTTAAAATCCATTTTAAAATAAGAAAGTTATTGACGGAACACAAAAAGGCCCATTTTTACCTTCGACCTCTATGTATGACCTTAACCTTTGAGGTACCAAACTGGGTTATGCGCGTAACACATTGTCTCTTTGTGGTTAACATTTCTTCCAAGCAATTTCAAAATCTATCAAAAAAAAAAAAAAATAAGAAAGTTATTGACCAAACACGAAAAAGGGCCCCTTTTTAACCTCTGTATATGACCTTGACCTTTGAGGTACCAACCTGAATCATACGTGCGACACATCGTCTTATAGTAGTTAACATTTCTGCCAAGTAATTTCAAATTCTATCTTAAGATAAGAAAATAATTGACAAAACACGAAAAAAGCCCCTTTTTACATTTGACCTCATAGTATGACCTTGACCTTTCAGGTACTAATCTGGGTCACGCAAGCAACACATTGTCTGCTGATGTTTAACATTTCTGCCAAGTAAGTTCCAAATCCATACAAAAATAAGAAAGTTATTGACCAAACACAAAATAGGCCCATCCATCTAAAACTAGAATTTGTGTTTCTACAAAAACACAGATCCTTGACATTGGACTTATTGAGCTGGGTCATGTGTGCAACACATCATCTAATGAAGATGAACATTTCTGCAAGGTAACTTTAAAAATGTTCATAGAAAAATAAACAAGAGGCCCATGGGCCACTATGCTCACCAGAGCTCAGGTGGGCACTGCCCAATAACAGCCATGTATTTTAACATGATATCATTTCAATCTACCAATTATAAAGTCTCCCAAATGAACCCCTATAACCAAATGAGCATCCATCTGGACTCAGTATCTAAAACATTAGGCCTTTTATTAAGTAGAGGTTGTAGGGCATGGACCCATTGGAGCCCTGGTTGGTATCACTAAATGCGTCTTATCATAAGGAATAAGAATATATATGGTGTAGAAGTGGAGATCTGTATACCGGAGTTATAAGGACTCGTAAGCCATGGAGGGGTTGGGGCATGTCCTGTTGATCCCAGGAAAGCCCAAGTTTGTTGTCCCATTAAGGACCAAGAATATATATAAATGGTTTATGGGTGGGAATCTGAATGGTTTCTGATATATGAGGCACTTCTATGACGTGGAGAGGAGAGGAATGGCCCCTGTGACCCCCAAGTGGGTGTGCTATTGATAAGGAACAAGAACATATATGATTATGGGGTGGGGATTTGAATGGTTTCTGAAATATATGGCCCTTTAAAGTGGAGGGGCGGGGCACATTGCCCTAGCACAAAGTGACCCCCAGGTTGGTGTAACTGAATGAGTCTTATCATAAGGAACAAATATATTATAGTTTATGGGTGGGGATCAGAATGATTTCTGAGATATATGGCTTTCAATGAAGTAAAGCAGTGGGGCATGACCCAGGCAGTCTAGATGACTCCCAAGCTAGTGTTATTTGTTTGTGTCTTATCACAAAGAAGATAATTATATATGGTTTAGGGGTGGGGCTCTGAACAGTTTCTGAGATATATAGCCTTTTGTGAAGTGGTGGGGTGGGGCAAGACCCTGGCTTGACCCGGGAGACCTCCAGGTTGACGTCAATGAATGTGTCTTATCATAAGGAACAACAATATATATGGTTAGAGGTGGGGATCTGTAAGGTTTCCAAGATATTGGGTCTTTAATGAAATGAAGGGGTGGGGCACGACTCTGGCACATCCTGGGGGACCCCCAGGTTAGTGTCAATGAATGCATCATATCATAAGAAACAAGAATATATATGGTTTTGGGGTGGGGATCTGAATGGTTTCTGAGATAGATGGCCTTTTGTGAAATGGAGGGGTGGGGCAAGGCCCCGACGCACCCAGGAAGACCCCCAAATTGGTGTCAATGAATGAGTCTCATCATAAGGAACAAGAATATATAGGGTTTAGGGTGGGGATCTGTAAGGTTTCCAAGATATTGGGTCTTTTATGAAATTGAGGGGGTGGGGCACAACCTGGGGGACCCCCAGGTTGGTGTCATTGAATGCGTCTTATCATAAGGAACAAGAATATATATGGTTTTGGGGTGGGGATCTAAATGGTTTCTGAGATATATGGCCTTTTGTGAAGGAGATGGGGTGGGGAAAGGCCCAGGCACACCCCTGGAGACCCCCAAGTTGGTGTCAGTGAATGTATATTTTCATAAGGAACAAGAATATATAGGGTTTAGGGGTGTGGATCTGTAAGGTTTCCAAGATATTGGGCCTTTTATGAAATGGAGGAGGTGGGGCGTGACCCCGGCACAACCCCGGGGACCCCCAGGTTGGTGTCACTGAATGCGTCTTATCATAAGGAACAAGAATATATATGGTTTTGGGTTGGGGATCTAAATTGTTTCTGAGATATATGGCCTTTTGTGAAGAAGAAGGGGTGGGGCAAGGCCCAGGCGCATCCCGGGAGACCCCCAAGTTGGTGTCAGTGAATGTATATTTTCATAAGGAACAAGAATATATATGGTTTAGGGGTGGGGATTTGTAAGGTTTTCAAGATATTGGGCCTTTTATGGAATGGAGGGGGTGGGGCATGACCCCGGCACAACCCGGGGGACCCCAAGGTTGATGTCACTGAATGCATTTTATCATAAGGAACAAGAATATATACGGTTTTGGGGTGGGAATCTGGATGGTTTCTGAGTTATATGGCCTTTTATGAAGTGGAGGGGGTGGGGCATGGCCCCGGCTTAACCTGGGGACCCCCATGTTGGCATTAAAGTATATGGCTGAGAGACAGTAACTCAAGGAACATTTCTATAAAAGTTTTGTCAAAATATCTGCAATAACTGGGCAGCAAATGCCATTTTTCAATTTTTCCCATTATAAGTCTATGGAAAATCTAAGTTGCCATAACAACCAAACTAAAGAGCCAAATTTTATAAAAAAAACAAAACCTGTAAAGGCAAATATGGTGAATATTTCCTAGAACTCTCAGCCTAATAGAGCGTTCGGGTTCTGAGGAGATGATTTTTTAAGTTTTTTTTTTTCTATTTTTTTTGCATTTTGGTTTCCATGGCAACCAATAAAAATGAGCAGTAGGCCTAAAATCATATGGCAGATAGTAGATTGCCTAAGGAACATTTCTATGAAAGTTTTGTCAAAATATCTGCAGAGGCTTGGCAGTAAATGCCATTTTTCAATTTTCCCCGTTATAAGTCTATGGAAACTCTAAGTTGCCATAGCAACCAAACTAATGAGCCGATTTTCATAAAAAACACAACCTTTCAATCCCCCAGTCCAAGAATGCTACAGATAAAATTTGGTCCCAATCGGCCCTGTGGCTTCAGAGGAGATGTCGTTTGAAATTGTTGACGCAGACGACGCAGACGCCGCCGCAGACGACGACGGACAACTGCCTATCCTATAAGCTCCCCCGGAGCCTTCGGCTCTGGTGAGCTAAAAAAGTTATTGGCCGTACACAAAAAATACCTTTTTTACCATTGACCTATAAGTATGGTCTTGACCTTTGAGGTACAACACATCGTCTCATGATGGTTAACATTTCTGCCAAGTAATTTCATAATCCATCAAAGAAAAAGGAAGTTACTGACTCTCCCTTTTTTACCACTGACCTCTAGGTATGACCTTGACATTGGAAGTATGGACCTTGGTCTTGCACATGACGGTGAACATTTCTGCATGGTTACTTTATATATAAAGTCCATCCAGAAATAAAAACAGTTATTGACTGGACACAAAAAAAAAAAACTTTTTTACCTCTGACCTCTTAGTATGACCTTGATCTTGGAGGTACCGACCTTGATCTAGTGTGCACCTCATCGTCTCATTATGGTTAACATTTCTGCCAAGTAATTTCACAATCTATCCAGGAATAAGAAAGTTATTGATTGAACACTAAAAAAGGCCCCTTTTTGTCATTTGACCTATTAGTACAACCTTGACATTTGACGTGCAACACATCGTCTTATGGTGGTTAACATTTCTGCAAAGTAATTTCAAAATCCATCTAAAAATAAGAAACTTATTGACAAAACACAAAAAAGACTCCTTTTTTACCTTTAACCTCTATGTATGATCTTGACCTTTCATGTACCAAACTGGGCCGTGCGTGCAACACATCATCTCATGGTGGTTAACATTTCTGCCAAGCGATTTCAAAATCCATCTAAAAATAAGAAAGTTATTGACCAAACACGAAAAAAGGCCCCTTCTTTGACCTTTGACCTCTATGTATGACCTTGACAATTGAGGTACCAAACTGAATCATGCATGCAACGCATCGTCCCATAATAGTTAACATTTTTGCCAAGTAACTTCAAATTCTATATAAAAACAAGCAAGATATTGACAAAACCCGAAAAAAGGCCCTTTTTTACCTTTGACCTCTAAGTATGACCTTTACCTTTGAGGTAGCAACCTAGGTCATGCACGCGACTCATCGACTTATATTGGTTAACATTTCTGCCAAGTGATTTTAAAATCCATCTCAAAATAAGAAAGTTATTGACCAAACACGAAAAAAGGCCCCTTTTTTTATCTTTGACCTCTAAGTATGACCTTGACCTTTATGGTACCGACCTGCCTCATGTGCACCACACATCGTCTCATGGTTGTTAATATTTCTGCCAAGTGATTTTAAAATCCATCTCAAAATAAGAAAGTTATTGACCAACACGAAAAAAGGCCCCTTTTTGACCTTTGACCTCTAAGTATGACCTTGACCTTTGAGGTACCAACCTGCCTCATGCGCACCACACATCGTCTTATGGTTGTTAATATTTCTGCCAAGTTATTTTAAAATCCATCTGAAAATAAGGAAGTAATTGACCGGACACGATTTGCCCATACATATATACATACCGACAAACTTCCAAGGGAGATAATAAGTATAAATGCGAGAGTTATAGTTCTTGCGCACTGCACGTTGTCTAATGCTGATTAATATTTATATGAAGTTTCGTGAAGATAGCTCGAACGGTTTTCAAGTTATAGAGCGGACACGAATGTGTGACAGACGGACAGACGCCCGAGGGAAAAACAATATGTCTCTTCGAAAATATTTTTTCGGGGGAGACATAATAAGAAAGTAATTGACTTGAAGGCAAACTGAATTCGAAAAAATAAGATTAGAGAGGAAAGAACGCATATAGAAAGAAAAGTAATGAAAAGGAAGAAAAAGAAAGAAAAATGCAGATACAAATGCAGACGGAAAGATTAGAAATGGAAGAGCGTGTTCGAGAAGAAAAAAATAAAACAGGAAGAAAAAAAAAAAAAAACAAAGAGAAATCGAGCAACGGATCGAGTTCGAAAAGGAAAAAAAAATATAACATTGAAGAAAAAGAAAGGGTAAGGCAATTTCAATTAAGGATGAAAAAATTGGAACATCAGGGTCAAGATAAGGTGAAACCTAACCCTGTTTTTGACTCTGGTAGTTACTTTGATGCCACAAAGCACCTAAGATTGGGTTCCGCCATTTCCGAAAAAATAGGATGATAAGTATTGTTTTGCATTAAGAAAAAAGTTGCTGAAAACTTAAAATGGACAAAGAAGCATTGGACGTTACGTTTGCAAAGCTTTGTTGTCGGGAAGGCTAGAGACATTTACACACAGCTAACTGCCGAGCAAAGCTAAGACTTTGATTTAGTTAAGGAGCTTGTTCTTAATAAGGCATATGAGTTGGTCACTGAGGCTTACAGGCAGACATTTAGTAATTGTAAAAAAGAAATTTCCAAAGGACAGTTATTTGATAGGTGGTGTTCTTCTAAACCAGAAATTCAACTTCGGTGAAGTTGATGTCGCACCTGTTCCCCACCTGCCCCACACACAAAATAAAAGTTTATTTAATGCAGAGGAAATGAATATAGGGCTTTGAGAAGAATCAATAGCCTATATATGTGAGGTAAAAAACTTACTAAGTTCACAATGTGATAAAATGTCAGTAACTTTCTTATTCCTTTATGGACTTTTAATTACTTGGCAGAAATGTTAACCATCATGGAATGGTGTGTCGCGTGCAAGACACCGGTCGGTACCTCCAAGGTCAAATCATACTTGGAGGAAAGGCTCGAGACATTTACACACAGCTAACTGCCGAACAAAGCTAAGACTGATTTGGTTTAGCAGCTGTTCTTATGCCACATGAGTTGGTCACTGAGGCTTATAGGCAGACATTTAGGAATTGTAAAAAAGAAATTTCTCAGACCTATATAGAATTTGTTCGAACCAAAGGACAGTTATTTGATAAGTGGTGTTCTTCTAAACCAGAAATTCAACTTCGGTGAAGTTGATGTCGCACCTGCTCCCCACTTGCCCCACACAAAAAATAAAAGTTTATTTAATGCAGAAGAAATGAATATAGGGCTTTAGAATGGTGTATCCCTTGCTTCCAAAGGATAACCCTTTTATGGAACATATTTGAAGGGAATCCATAGCCTATATGAGGTAAAAAAAACTTACTATGTTCACAGTGTGATAAAATGAACACAAATGACGCAAGAATTATATCCAAAGCACATGGACATCCTCATATCATGGAGAAAACACATGTTGAGGTTCACAATGATTAGTATAAAACTGTAAGAGGAGTTGAGATGACGAGGTACCTATCATATATAAATTGAATGATTAACAAGGACTAAGTTCACAATATGAAAAAAGTGACAAACATTGATCCGAAGATTAAGTCCTAACAACATACACAGCCTCATGCCATGGCAAAAACAAATGTAAAGTTTCAAAATGATTAGTATAAAACTGTAAGAGGAGTTGTGGTGATAAAGAGGTACCTCCTGTATATCAATTGAAGGTTTAAAATGACTAAATGTGCAAAAAGTGGAAAATATACTCCAAGAATTATGTCCAAACCACGTGCACATCTTCATACCATGGTGAAAGCACATGCAAAGTTCCGAAATGTTCTGTATGAAACTGTAAGAGGAGTTGCGATGACAAGAGATACCTATCGTATATCAATTGAAGCTTAAAAATGACTTAGATTACAATGCAAAAAAGTGAAAACAAATAATCTGAGAATTATCTCGAAACCACATGCACATCCTCATACCATGGCAAAAGCACACGCACAGTTTCAAAATGATCGGTATAGCACTGTAAGAGAAGTTGCGATGACAAGAGGTACCTATCATATATTAATTGAAGGTTAAAAATGACTAAGTTAAAAATGTGGAAAAGAGATAAAAATTGATCCAAAGATAAAAAATAGAAGTGGAGGCAATGATCAGGAATCGATACAATCAACCCACAGCTCCCATCAGAGACACCAAAGGGAAAGAAACACAAACATGAAACAACAGACCTCAGGGAAACATCAATAGCTGAAAGGCAAAAGCACAGTTACTTTCCCACAAAATGGCCAATAGGCTATCAAAAATAAAATACTATTAGCGACACAAACACCCCAAGACAAAACATAACAAAAATAAACCGCGACAGAAGAACCGCCTTGGAACTGTCAGCGGAAACGAATTCCACTTGGGAGGGGGCTTAAATCGATTTTACGTGGCCACAATCCTAAAGTCCAAACCACATGCACATCCTAATACCATAGCAAAATCACACACGAAGTTTCAAAATGATCCATATAAAACTGTAAGAGGAGTTGCGATGACAAGAGGTACATATCGTTTATCAACTGAAGCTTAAAAATGACATCAACTGAAGCTTAAAAATGACTAAGTTCACAATGCACAAAAAGTGAAAACAAAATATTCTGAGAAATATATCGAAGCACATCCTCATGCCATGGCAAACGCACATGCAAAGTTGCAAAATGAGCCATATAAAACTGTAAGAGGAGTTGCGATGACCGGACGTACCTATCATATATCCATTGAAGGTTAAAAATGACTAAGTTCACAATGTGGAAAAAGTGATAAAAATTAATCCGAAGATAAAGTCCAAACCACATGCACATCCTCATACCATAGCACATACATACACAAAGTTTCAAAATGATCGGTAGGTAACTGTAGGAGGAGTTCGGATGACAAGTGGTACCTATCGTATATCAACTGAAGCTTAAAAATGGCTAAGTTCACAATGTGCAAAAATAGAAAAAAATATTCTGAGAATTATGTCGAAACCACATGCACAACCTCATACTTTGGCGAATGCAAACGTAAAGTTGCAAAATCATCGGTATCAAACTTCAAGAGGAGTTGCGATGACAAGAGGTACCTATCATATATCAATTGAAGGTGACAAAAGCCTAAGTTCACAATGTGGAAAAAGTGACAAACCTTTATTCGAAGATAAAGTCCAAACCACATGCGCATCCACATACCATGACAAAAAAAAAACGCACGCACAGTTTCAAAATAATCGGTATGAAACTGTAGGAGGAGTTGCGATGACAAGACACACAGTGTAAAATGTTGACGGAAAGACGGACGGACAACCGAACGGACGACCGGACGGATAACTGGACGGACGGACGGACGGACAGACAGACGGACGGAAACTTGCACGCCTATGTCTTCTTGCTAAAGCAGGTGCGACAAAAGCGTAGGCTCTGATCATGAAAAACTTAGAAAGCTTGTCCTTGTTGAAGAGTTCAAACGTTGCATAAATTCAGACATTAAGTCTTTTCTCGATAAGAGACAGGTTGAAACTCTGGAGGAAGCTTCTCGTTTGGCAGACAATTATGCTTTGATGCATTAAGTAGAAGTAAAACAAAGATCAGGAATTGATACAATTAACTTACTCCATCCATAAAAGACACCAAAGGGAAAGAAATACAAACATTAAGCGACCAGACCATAATGGAAACCTAAACAAAGGAAGGCCATATGGACAGTTACTTTCCCACAAAATGGCCATATGGCCATCCAAAATTAAAAGACACAAGTGATACACACAGTAAGTAACAAACAACAACATAAATAAATCGCAACGGAAGAGCCGCCTCGGAACGGTCAGTGGAAGATTTCCACTGGGGGGCTTAAATCGATTTTACGTGGCCGCAATCCTCGCCCTTACTTCCGTCGCGATTTAGACAAATAATTTGTTCAGTCCGCATGAAGGCCTCCTAACTCATCAGTGCAACATCTCCGTGAACACAGAAATCAAAGAACCACAGAGGTGAGACAACGGTGAGGACTCGACAGCAAGAAACCACTGAAATGCTGGAGCAAAAGAAAACCAACAGTTAGACTCCGATGAGCCCGACCAGAGACAGAGCATCAGGCACCAACCAACATTATCTCTTTAATTTTCAATAAGCCTTTACGTCTCATTTGTGAACAGGCCTTATCCTAGAATATAAGAATCTAATATGGGTGTGAGGGGTGGATGGAAAAATCCGTCCCGAGGGATACTGTCCGGCATCACGAGGCTTGCCGAGTGATGCCGGACAGTGATCCCGAGGGACGGATTTTTCTATCCACCCCTCACACCCATATTGGATTCTTTTTCTTGCATACCTTCCATTTCTATTGCGAATTTTTAATGCTGCTGTCACTTCGGTTATCGACGTCCGCCATTTTGTGATGACACAACAGGAATGTTTAGTGACGTCACGCATGACGACGCCGCGCATGAGGTTGTAATAAACCAGTGCATTTGTCAAACACGCGATTATTTCGATTTGGGGCCGGAACACCAGGGTCAGAACATAAATTTCTATCCCAGGGTAAAATCACGGATTTCCTTGTCTGGTGTGCAAGAAAGCCTTATATTCCACAGACAGGTCCAAGATTCCATCCTAGTAATCCATCTGGCAGTTATAGCCATACATCTAGTACTTTGCCCAAACTTTCTGGTGAAAACAAAGACCAGAATCGCTTATCTCAATCTCAAGAAGTTTGAAACTCTTGCAAAAATACAGGTCATTTGATCTCTGAATGTTTAAAATTAAAGTGAAGAAAAGAATGAGAAAAACAAGAGAAACTTAAGCCTATAGGCTTGACTTCTATAAGACCAAAATCACAGTCTTATATGATGGAGGAAACACTTTCTGATACCAAATAATCTGAGACTGATTCAGTTAAAGAGATTTATGAACCATTCTTATCAGATGGTTTTGTGTCACTAAATAGTGATAGTTATGCCCATCCTACCCCAATCCAAATCTTACGATATACTGGAGCTTCTCAGTCTCTTATTCTAGCAGATACCTCTGCCTTTTTCTGAGTAGACTGCTTTGGGCCAAAGTGTCCTTATTTAGGGTGTGGAAAGTTGATTTGTTAACGTTCTGCTTCATAACGTTTATTTGTCATCAGACTTGGTATACGGTTCAGTGGCTGTTGGTATTAGACCTTAACCTTTTAAAGGTGTTCATTTGTTGCTAGGCAATGACTTAGCAGGAGATAAAGTTGTGGTAAACCCTGTTTTGACTTCTAATCATTGCAATGATCAACCACCTGATTTCATTGAGCAGGAAATAGCTGATCTTTATCCGTCCTGTGCAGTCACAAGGGCTATGGCACGTAAGGCCAAGCAAACTGATGGGAAACAATCGATTTTACGTGGCCACAGTCCTCGCCCTTTCTTCCGTCGCAATTAAGACAAATAATTTGTTCAGTCCACATGAAGGCCTCCTAACTCATCAGTGCAACATCTCCGTGAACGCAAAATTTAAACAACCACAGAGATGGCACAACGGTGTGGAATCGAAAGCAAGAAACAACAGAAATGCTGGAGCAAAAGAAATCCAACAGTTAGACTCCGATGAGCCCGACCAGAGACAGAGCATCAGGTACCATCCAACCTAAGGTATTTACGTTGGAACCGTCATAGAATCTGAGGCCTGACCCATCGGCGTGCAATTAAAGTGGGAAGCAAAGTTGTCAACCGTGATTGGGTTAACTACCATGCATGCAGTCTGTCGTATAACATTTATGTTGTACCCGATCTTTTTATATCGAAGAATGATTTTCCGAAATTGGGTGCTGAAATCATTTCGGTTATATTTTTTTCTAAATTTATGTACTAAGTCACCATAAAATTCGGGTTCCGATAGACCTTGTTGCAGAAGAGATTCAAGTCCATTATTGAATTTTAAAATTAAATCAGAATGACGTCTATAAAACAGGCTCATTTTTTATTTTTATTTGCCTTCACTGCAGCTGGTGTTGTGCCGTGTGGCGGCCGTAAAACGTCTCCCCGTACATCAACCATAGTGCAGTTTATATTTTACTTTTGGTTCTTTTAGATCAGCGTGCATATTCTGAGAAATCGGAAATAAATTAATGGTTTAGACTCATATTCTAGACAGGTGTTTAATTATTTGGACCCCATTATTATTTATATCAGTCTTTGAATCGACTGCCTATTCGAAATTCGCAAAATTGCAGTATGTTTCCTCTGGCTTTCTTTGCCGGATCATTGCAGGGTCACTGATGAGGCTTTATTAGCCGAAACTACGTAGTATGACCCATCTTCTTTCTTTTGAATGTTTTCATTGCTCTTAAAGGAACTTTTATGTTACCGATAACTCTGATTAAGAAGTTTAGCCGTTAACAATTTATTACGAGTGTTGAAGTCAGTTACTTGATAACACACTCTGGCAAATCGAATTAATTGTGGAATTTAAACGCCATAGGATGGCGCACGTGGAACATCACCATCCCCAAAAAAGGAAAGTTTAAAATCTCAAAATCTCAAAATCAATATCATCGCGCTTGTCATAACTTTTGCAAGAAACAAACCCATCCACAATAGATAGATGTAAATCCGACAACGTGGTCTCGGTATCAGACGAATTGGCTTTATTTTACTAAAGTTGAATGTAAATTTGACTGCTAAAACCATCGAAATAGGTATTATCAATATTTAATAAATCATCCAAATATCTAGAAGTGGAGCTAAAAGCTTCAATGATTTCAGACTGGTTATCAGCAGAAAGGGACATCATGAAGTCTCTCTCATAACAAAACAAAAACAAAAACGATCAGCCATAAGTGGTGCGCAATTAGTACCCATCGGAATACCCATACCTTGTCTAAATAACTTAGTACCAAATCTTATGTAAATAGTGTCAAGCGGAAAGGTGCGAGCTTCACACACCTTCTAAAAACGTGTTTACTGACATTCCAACACGTACAGAAAAATATTTCACGATGTGGACATATATGGTTCTAAACCTGTAAAACAACAACAACAACAGGATCATCCTATGAAACAAACATATCTTAAAGAAGAAGTTCAGTGTTTATTAGACAATGACTTTATGGAACCAAGCCAAAGTGAATGGAGTCCTTGTATTATTGTACCAAAACCTGATGGGACATATCGTATGTGTACAGATTTTAGGAAAGTTAATTCCCTAAGCAAAACAGATAGCTTTACAATTCCAAGAATGGATGACTGCATTGATAACATCGGGAATGCTAAATACATAAAAAATTCGATCTTCTGAAAGGATTTTGGCTAATTACACACACATATAGAGCAAAGGAGGTTTTCTGCATTTACTACACCAAACGGATTATTTAACTATAAAGTCATGTCATTTAGAATGAAATACTCTCCGGTAACGTTTCAGCGCTTACTAGACATAGTAATTGCAGGGCTGGAAGGCTGCAGTGCTTATATTGATGACGCTATCATATACAATGACCAGTGGAATCAACATCTTGGGACTATTCGAGTATTCCTTGATAGACTGAGTTATGCCAAATTGACAATCGATCTTGCTTAAAGTGAGTTCTGCCATGCAAAAAAGAAGGAGAGGGAATGATCAGGAATCGATACAATTAACCCACAGCTCCCGTCAGAGACACCAAAGGGAAAGAAACACAAACATGAAGAAACAGACCCCAACGGAAAGCCAAATGTAAGTTACCTTCCAACAAAATGGCCAAAAGGCTATTCAAAATAAAATAATATAAGCAACACAAACACCCAAAGACAAACCATAACAAAAGTAAACCGCGACAGAAGAACCGCCTTGGAACGGTCAGTGGAAACGAATTCCACTGGGGGACTTAAATCGATTTTACGTGGCCACAATCCTCGCCCTTACTTCCGTTGCGATTAAGACAAATAATTTTTTCAGTCCGTATGAAGGCAACCTAACATTTTGACATTTCTATGTCGTTGTAGGTCAAGGCCATGTGACACCCATTGATGCTAAAGTATAGGCTATCTCAAATTTTCCAGTGCCCACGTGCAAAAGATAGCTGATGCGATGTCTTGGTATGGCTTGTTATTGGTTCTATAATAATTGCTCTGTCATTGCTTAGCCTTTGACAAATTTGTTCAGCAAAAGAACAAAATTTCATTAGAATGAAATATGCCAAACTGTTTTTTGACAAGCTTAAAGCCATACTCAAGAAGTAGACAAAGTGCCCAGTGGCATCCTCTTTAAGTGGAATTGACAATTTGTCGGTAGCTTTGAACCTTTCCATATAAACTTCATATTTAGTCCATTGAGAATAACTATTGCAATTCAACTAATATAGTCTAATTTACCATATCCAAAGATGAAACTGCATGAATAATGAAAATTCAAAGTTTGTGGCGATTTGGAACAATTTTACCTGGAAACAATAAAAATAGAATAGGCTGTCATAGAACATGTGCTGAATTAAAAACAGAAGTGATGGCAATGATCAGGAATCGATACAATCAACCCGCAGCTCCCATCAGAGACAACAAAGGGAAAGAAGCACAAACATGAAACTACAGACCTAATGGAAACATCAACAGCGGAAAGCCAAAAGGACACTTACTTTCCCACAAAATGGTCAATATGCTATCCAAAATAAAATAATAGAAGCATCACAGACACCCAAAGACAAACCATAAAAAGTTGAAGTAAAACAAAGATCAGGAATCGATACAATTAACTTACTCTACACATCAAAGATACCAAAGGGAAAGAAATACAAACATGAAGCGACCAGACCAAAATGGAAACCTAAACAAAGGAAGGCCATTAGGACAGTTACTTTCCCACAAAATGGCCAAATGGACATCAAAAATAAAAGGACACAAGTGATAACCACAGTAAGTCACAAACAACAACATAAATAATCCGCCACAGAAGAACCGCCTTGGAACGGTCAGTGGAAAGAATTCCACTGGGGGGGGGGTTAAATCGATTTTACATGGCCATAATCCTCGCCCTTACCTCTGTCGCGGTATACACTAATTTTGTTTAGTCCGCATGAAGGCTTCCTAACTCATCAGTGTAACATTTCCGAGAACATACAAATCAAAAACTACAGAGATGAAACAAGGTTGTGGACTCGACAGCATACAACAACAGAATAGCTGGAGCAAAAGAAAACCAACAGTTAACGTAGCTATATAAAGTAGCTATATAATGTCATAATAAAGCAATACATTTTTATTATTACTAACATTTGTTATTGTCCGCATTTAAAGAGGAAATATTATGCAAAATTGAACAGTTCTAGTCCCTGTAGTTTCTAAGATCACAAGGACCAATATATAAGCTGACAGATCTGACATGGGTCACATCATTACGAAAGAACAAACTAACTAATAATGAACAGATGGAAAGACAAAAACTATAACCTTTTATATACTCTGTATGCCAGGAGTATAATGAAAACAGTTTACACAAATTTTTGACGTAATCAAAATGCCCAAGTCTTAATTATTGCACCTTGCCCCATTCCGGGGCTTGAGACAGGAACTTAGATATACCATATGAAAGTTAATACTATAGAGATATTCTGTACCAAATATGAAGAGAATCTAACATGAGTTTACAGAGTTATGAGCAATCAAAAAGGTTCAACACATTACTTTGACGTAAAAAATGACAAATGGACGGACAGCCCACCTAGGGGCTTAGATATTCCAAATGAAAGGTCATGCTTTAAAGATATCCTGTACCAAATATGAAGAGAATCCAACATATGGTTACAGAGATATGAGCAATCAAAAATGTTTAACACAAAACTTTGACGTAAAAGTTGACAAACGGACGGACAACCCACCCAGGGGCTTGACCCAGGGGCCTAGATATTCCATATGAAAGGTAATGTTATAGAGATACTCCTTACCAAATATGAAGATAATCTAACATGTGGTTACAGAGATATGAGCAATCAAAAAGGTTAAACGCAAAACTTTGACGAAAAGGTTGACAGACGGAAGTACGAAGGAACGAACAAACGAACGAACCAACGAACGGGCGGAAAGACGAAAACTATATACCCCCAGACATACTTCGTATGCCGGGGGTATAATGAGCCAGTTCTCTTGGCACCAAACTTTGAAAAGGAGTTTAAGCTAGCTGTAGATGCTAGTGATGTAGGTACAGGTAGTGTTTTGTTGCAGGAAGACGAAAATGGTGTGTTAGTTAAAAAAATAATAATACTCATCAGAGAAATTACTCTACCATAGAGAAAGAGTGCTTGTCTCCGATTCTTGCTGTGCAACATTTTGAAGTTTATCTTACTTCTACTGCTGCACCGATTGTCATTTTCAGTGAACACATTCCACTGACATTCAAACATAAAATTAAAAACAAAAATCAGCGGTTGCTCAGGTGGAGTCTTATGCTTCAAGCGTATAATTAAGACATAAGGCATATCAGAGAGACAGATAACATTATCCCTTATGCCCTTTCAAGAGTTTGAGTAGTGTCAGGAATCATGTTATTTGCATACTAAAGTGGATTGTAGAGACATGTAATTGTTATATGCCACGTTCCATGTTTTATTAGTAAAATAGAAAAAAGAAAGCTTTATCAGGGGTATCCGTATCATAAACTACGTAAAGCCGTTTCTAAGTTTTATAGACGTTATTCTGATTTGGTTTCAAAATTCAATGTTGGACTTAAAACACTTCTGCAACAAGGCCTATAGGAACCCGAATTCTATGATGACTTAGTATATACATTTAGAAAAATACATGCTTGTAATGACTTTAGTACCCAATGTCGTAAAATCGTTCGTCGATATATAAAGATTGGGTACAACATAAATGTTATAAAACAGACTGCATGCATGGTGGTTAACCCAATCACGGTTGGCAACTTTGCTTCCCTCTTTGATTGCACACCAGTGGGTCGGGCCTAAGATTATATGACGGTTCCAGCGTGAAAACGTAAATGGAATTTTATTTTAGTATTCTTTATGTTGGTTGGCGCCTGATGCTCCGTCTTTGGTCTGGCCCCTCGGAGTCTAACTGTTGGTTTTCATTTGCTCCAGCAATTCTGTTGTTGTATGCTGTCGAGTCCTCAACCTTGTTTCATCTCTGTAGTTTTTGATTTGTATGTTTGTTAGTGTATACCGCAACAGAGGTAAGGGCGAGGATTATGGCCGTGTAAAATCGATGTAAGCAACCCCCCCCCAGTGGAATTCTGTCCACTGACCGTTCCAAGGCGGTTCTTCTGTGCCAAATTATTTATGTAGTTGTTTGTTACTTACTGTGTGTATCACTTGTGTCTTTGTATTTTGGATGGCCATTTAGCCATTTTCTGGGAAAGTAACTGTCCTTATGGCCGTGCTTTGTTTAGATGTCCAATATGGTCTGGTCGCTTCTTGTTTGTGTTTCTTTCCCTTTGAGGTCTCTGATGGATGGAGTAAGTTAATTGTATCGATCCCTGATCTTTGTTTTACTTCTACTTTACTTATTACATGTAGAATCTCGACCAGAAACTGTCACATCTAGAGTCAAATGAGCAGAATGAACTGAAACAGCTGATTTATGAATATGAACACTTATTGCCTGACATTTCAACAGACAAAATATTTCACGATATGGACATAAATTGCTCTAAACCTGTATAACAACATCCATACAGGATGAATCCTATGAAACAAAAATGTCTTAAAGAAGAAGTTCAGTATCTATTAGACAATGACTTTATTGAACAAAGCCAAAGTGAATGGAGTTCTCCTTGTATTCTTTTTACCAAAACCTGATGGGACATATCGTATGTGTACAGATTTCAGGAAAGTTGGTTCCTTAAGTAAACAGATAGCTTTACAATTCCAAGAATGGATGACGGCATTGATAACATCGGGAATGCCAAATACATAACGAAAAATTCGATCTTCTGAAAGGATTTTGGCGAATTCCACTCACAGATAAAGCAATGGAGGTTTCTGCATTTACTACACCAGACGGATTATTTAACTATAAAGTCATGCCATCTGGAATGAAAAACTCTCCGGCAACGTTTCAGCGCTTATTAAACATGGTCATTGCAGGGCAGGATTATATTGATGTCGCTATCATATACAATGACCAGTGGAATCAACATCTTCGGACTATTCAAGCATTCTTTGATAGACTGACTCATGCCAAATTGACAATCAGTCTTGCTTAAACTGAATTCTGCCATGCAAGCTTGTAACTGTAACTGTTCTTATGGCCTTCCTTTGTTTAAGTTTCCATTATGGTCTGGTCGCTTAATGTTTGTATTTCTTTCCCTTTGGTGTCTTTGATGGGTGGAATAAGTTAATTGTATCGATTCCTGATCTTTGTTTTACTTCTACTTTGACATTCCAAAGTTATGTTGTAGGTCAAGGTCATGTGAAACCCATTGATGCTAAAGTTGAGGCTATCTCGTATTTTCCCGTACCCACGCGCAAAAGACCGCTGATGCAATTTCTTGGTATGGCTGGTTATTACAGAAAGTTCTGAAATCATTTCTCTGTCATTGCTGAGCCTTCGACAAATTTGCTCAGCAAAAAAAAAAAAAAAAATCATTGGAATGAAATATGCAAAAGTGCTTAAAGCCATACTCAAGAGTGAGCCAGTTCTCTTGGTACCAAACTTTGTAAAGGAGTTTAAGCTAGCTGTAGATGCTAGTGGTGTAGGTGTTGGTAGTGTTTTGATGCAGGAAGACAAAATTGGTGTGGATCATCCAGTTTGGTACTTTTCGAAAAAAGTTTAATAAGCATCAGAGAAATTACTCTACCATAGAGAAAGAGTGTTTGTCTCTGATTCTTGCTCTGCATCATTCTGAAGATTATCTTACTTCTAAAGCTGCACCGATTGTATTTGCAATGATCACAATCCACTGACTTTCATGCATAAAAAATAAAAACAAAAATTAGCGGTTTCTCAGGTGCAGTCTTATGCTTCAAGGGTATAATTTCGACATTAGACATATAAGAGGGACAAATAACATTATCCCTGATGCCCTTTCAAGAGTTTGAGCAATGTCAGTAAATGTGTTATGTACATTGTTAAATAATATTCTGGAAAATGAGTCATAGATTGGTTAACAACTTGTTTACAAGAAAAAGTATTGTTGAATCTTCCAGAAAGTTCACGGTTGCATTATTTTTAGAACATTGAAATTGCCTAATCTTATTCCACAGCCCTCTGAAACATTCTAGAGAAATCTTTAGGTCTATAAAAGAGCTTATTTTTGTATTTGAGTCAGACTTTGGAGTTTGAGGTTTTGGTTTTTAAGACAAGCTATTTCTGATTTCTGTGTTGGATTGTAAAAGGATATAATGTTTTATTTCGGACTGTGAATTCCGTGGAATCACGTAAAATAGATTCAATCAAGGATATTTCACAACAGAGCTAAGTAAATGTTTCTTACTTCTACAGGTTAAAGATAGTTTGTAAATAAATTTTGTTAATATTTTCCAAAAATGCATAGTGCAGATTATATTTTCTGGTCCTTTTGGATCATTGAGTTCATTTGGTATCATTTTGAAAATATAGTTCTGCTTAAGCTGGTGCTAGAGGGCGTGGCTGGTGTTGCGCATTTCAGTACTGGTCATGAACAGACTCAATAAAACCGAGTCTGCTATTTTCGTTTATTTGGTGTATTCCTTGCTCCGTATGGGTAAAATCAGTAATGGCCTTAGTAAACAGACGTATAACAGTACTCGGCAGAACCATGTCTCGCTGACATTATTCGGTGTTTGATATCCAGATGTTACTGCTGAGTTAGCTGAAATCCATCAGAACTTTGTCGTTGTTCCAGCTGACAAGGCATCTAACAATATTGTGTTTGTTTGCAAAACACACTATATAAACTGCTTAAAAGAAGAGCTTGGTTTTAGCACTATGACAGGCAACCCAACATATAATCTTTCTTCTTAATCCAAAGATGAAATTCTGCGAAACCACCAATCGGTGATGCTTTCGTTTGGAATTTCTCGCCCAGAGGAAGATATGGAACTTTCAAAGTTGTACTGGATTCCTAAGCATCACAGGAATCCGTACAACCAGAGATATATCGCGGGTTCAGCTAAGTGCTCAACCATGCATCTTTCACAGATCCTAACACGAATCCTTACTGCAGTTAAAGATGGCCTTCAGAAATATTGTGACACTGCATATGCCAGGAGTGGTGTGAATCAGATGTGGATCTTGAAAAACTCCAAAGAGCTTCTAGAACATCTTCAGTCACATACTTTTCTCTCAGTAAACAGCATAAACTGTTTCGATTTCTCAACACTCTACACAACAATTCCTCATGATAAATTGGAATCTAAACTCAAGGAAATCATAAATCAATGTTTTTTTCCACAAGAATGGTAACCGTCGCTACCAGTATGTTGTCCTTGGCTACAAAGACACATACTTTGCTCGCGATCACTCTGATGCACAACAAAAGTACATTGATGCAGATGTCATAAGGATGCTGTAATATCTAATTGACAATATTAATTTTTTGGAGTTCAGTGGCCTATTATTTCAGCAAACAATTGGCATACCAATGGGTACTAATTGTGCACCGTTGCTTGCCGACTTGTTCTGGTACTCGTATGAGGCGAGTTTGTACAAGGTCTCCTCAAAGCAGGCAAGAAACGCCTTGCACAACAATTCAATTTCACCAACACAAGATATTATCCTGTTCGCACAACATATTATCTTGTTTGCACAACACAGATCTTGGGAAGTTGTGCGGACAAGATATTATCTTGTTCGCACAAAACATTATCTTGTGAACAAGATAATATCTTGAGCGCACAATATATTAAGTTGTGCGAACAAGATAATATCTTGTCCGCACAAGATAATATGTTGTCCGCGCAAGATAATATCTTATGCACCCAAGATAATATGTTGAGTAAACGATAATATGTTGTCTGCACAAGATAAGATCTTGTCCAAACAAGACAATATCTTGTCCGCACAAGATATTATCTTGTGCGCACAACTTATAAATTAAAAAAACAACATGTCCCTTCCCGGGTTCCATAAATATCTGAAGAAAAAAAAAAGATTTTTTATGTATATGACTGAATGATTAAATAGGTTCAGGGAAGTACCACTGCTCTTGAAGGTAGCACTACAGTAAATAATTGGTCTTTATGAAAGCTGTACTTGCTTTGGAGAGAGCTTTCAGTAGAATTGAATATTCTGCTGCTTCTGATTGGATTTGGTGCTAAGCCGTTATTTTTCTGAGAAGTATTATTGTTTATTAGGAGAAATATTAGTAGGTATTTGCTATTGTAAAAAGCAGCTGATTTAAATTGAATCAGAAAATTGTGCTGACTGTCCAGTGGAAATGCCTAGATTTATTCGCTGCGGTATGGGTTTGTTGACACTGGCTGCCGAAAAGGCCAAAATTTGCTGCACAGCACCCACATTTTCAGCTGCTTCTGGAAGGTAAATGGTCAGCCTGTCAAATCATATGCCTCATAATCGAAGCATTAGACTTACTGAAATGCGGTAGAACATGAAATATGCCCCAATTTATATTGTGAGTAAGAGGATTTTTTTTACTGTAATGCCACCTAAACCGAAAGTAGAAAAATCAACTCAACTGTCCTGTTTTCATTCATTACATAATATTTTCACACATAATAGGTTCCCGCCAATTCTGAATCTTAAAATGGATCTTTCTGGCATATATTTTGTCACAGAAACTGTACAAATCGTACGTTTAGTGCTAATTTAGGACTAACTGGGTGTATTTTATCAGTTTTTGCTTCTGTTCCATGTGATGGGGGGGGGGGGGGGGTTACTTCGAAGCCATGTAAATCAGTTGTCATTGGTCTGTTTGGAAAGCAGACTTGCAGTAAATGTATAAACAGAAACACAAGAAAAAAATATACTCCATATTGAATATAACACTGAGGTTACTTAGCATTAGGCAAGGGTCTCAAGCCAATGCAAAATTTCAAAATTGTCTCTCCGAACAGCCCGTTGCAATATCGCAATGACTTTTCTCAGACATTGAAAGTTGTAAGTTCTTATTGGTTGGGTTCATGTTACAAGGTTTGAACAGATATATTCAGCCACTTCTAATGGCATTAAGGCATTTATAATCATTTTCATCAAAGTTTTGTCTCCAAAATATCCTCAAAATGTCATTTTTTACTGAAAATACGGGGTATAGGTGTGAGAACAGCCAACATTTCTAGCATGGGTGCTAATAGGACATGATTTAGTGCATTTTAGGATTAAAGTATTCCAAAGACATCTGAGAAGAAGCACTGATGCAAGCCGGTTTCTGGGTTCCATTCGGGAGAGAGGTAAACTTTGCGCTTTTTCACAAAACATGTTTTTTTCGGCTTTCATCGTAGAATCTGGAAGCGATAACTTTTTCGCAAAGTTCAAAGATTCTTTGTCACTGGACATTAATTATGCATGACTATATTATTAGATATGGGCTAAACTGGTGTTTGGCATTTCTTTTGATGGATCATAAAAAATTAGGGTTTGGTATAGGTTGCACTACAGTAAATGTTTGGTCTATATGAAAGCTGTACTTGCTTTGGGGAGAGCTTTCAGTACAGAATTGAATATTCTGCTGCTTCTGATTGGATATGGTGCTAAGCCATTATTTTTCTGAGAAGTATTATTGTTTATTAGAAGAAATATTAGTAGGTATTTGCTATTGTAACAGCAGCTGATTTAAATTGAACCAGAAAATTGTGCTGACTGGCCACTGGAAATGCCTGGATTTATTCGCTGCGGTATGGATTTGTTGACACTGGCTGCCGAAAAGGACAAAATTTGCCGCACAACACCCAAATTTTTAGCTGCTCCTGGAAGGTAAATGGTCAGCCTGTCAAATTATATGCCTCATAATCGAAGCATTAGACTTGCTGAAATGTGGTAGAACATGAAATACGCCCCAATTTACATTGTGAGTAAGGGGATTTTTTTTTACTGTAGTGCCACATGAAAATTACATGTACATTCACCATATTTGCATTATTTACTGGCTCCCAGCTTGCACATTGTCAATATTGGAAAAGCAGGTAACCAGACCCCACTATTTTTCAAGGTCAGGGGGTCTGGTTACCTGTTTTTCTAACTATGATAACCTTCAGACTAGAACCAGCCGATAATGCAAATAAGGTGAATAATACTAGAGATATTATCTACTTAATGTTTAAACGTGCAAGCTGATACAAAACTATCGTTATGAAAGGTTAAGGGCCTACAGCCCTTAATTTCTTTTTAATCTTTACCACTCTGTAGACTAAATTAGCAGCTGGCAAATAAATTATATGTTTCTTATTTCTTTTTAGGATATACTATCTCATGCAAATCCTCTTTTCTGAAAAAAAAAAATATCAAAATGTCGTCTGCAGAAAAAATACCAAGCATGCAGATCGTTAAATGTATGTTTTATTACCAGAACACGGCTTAACAATATCTTGAAAATTTGAAGAAAAAAAATCTGATATTTCTAATATTTCTGCACAAAACATAAATTGTGGGTATTCGTTAGAACCGCCTTGTCGAGGAAGTTCTAACGAGTACCCACAATCTATTTTTCTTGAACAGAAATAAGAAAAATAATCTATACCTGTAAACCCCAGTTTTACTGTATAAAAGTGGGATTTAAGAGTGTCAGAATTATGTAGTTGTGTTTTTGACGGAAAAACAACAGGGACCTCCGTGCCCTAGTGGTTAAGAGCGCTGACTCTTGATCATTAGGTCTCTCACCGCTGTGGTTCGAGCCTCGCTCGGGTCACATGTGAGACGCCAAGTTCTGCAACGGAAGGTCAGGTGGTTTTTCTCCGGGTACTCCGGTTTTCGCCCACCTCTGATTAACGATCGGCTCGATATGAGTGAAATAATCTTGAAAGGGCCGTAAAACCAAAACAAACAAAACAAACAAAACGGAAAAACAACAAGACTCTTTTGCCCCCATCATTGCCCCAATCACCTCTTAGCATTGCTGCGCAATACTCTTACTCACATTCACGTTTTTTTTTTCTTTTTCTTCTCTGTCCTTTTCTTCTCCATTGTGATCGTGCCTCCTCCAATTGATATCTCTGAATATCGCGCCTTTTTACGTATACAATACAAATCATAAAGGAACTCAAAATACAGAACCAAAAAAATCAAAAAGCTTAAGTTAAAAGTTAGAAACACAGAAGTCAAAAGCAATGTCACATCCGTAATATCGTACGAGTAAACACTATTAACCCTTATCTTGCTGAATATTCATTTAAGCCACACCCATTTCTTTCTATCAACCAATCAAATTAATTGATGTAATATATTGCTACACATTCATAAACTGAATGCCAAACTGTGTAGATCCTGATCAAAAGCCATCTGTACTGCACTGTTTGCAAAGCTTCAAATTCATAAACTGAATGACAAACAGTGTAGATCCTGATCAGATGGCAAGCCATCTGATCTGGATCTACACTGTTTGCAAAGATAGGAGTTGTCGTGAACAGCAGGATAAGGCTTCTTCAGAAGCCATCTGATCTGGATCTTCACTGTTTGCAGAGATAGGGGTTGTCGTGAACTGCAGGATAAGGCTTCTTCAGAAGCCATCTGATCTGGATCTACACTGTTTGCAAAGATAGGGGTTGTCGTGAACAGCAAGGTAAGGCTTCTTCAGAAGCCGTCTGATCTGGATCTACACTGTTTGCAAAGATAGGGGTTGTCGTGAACAGCAAGATAAGGGTAAAGGTCATTTTGGAGACGTTGCTTCCAATTTTGTGGGACTTTTAGCCGATATTGAGATGATATGACATGATATGACACCAAATGAAACCTAAAGGGTTTGTATGCATGGACTCGCACTTCTTTGCCTGGGCAGGCTAAGAACTTCTAAGCGGTTTACCTGTACACGTGTGCGGGTCGGTTTCAGCTCTGTGTGGAAGTATCATGCAACCCAATCTATTTCTCCTAGCCCCGATGGGCGGGGGAGGAATTTTATCCCATACGAGTCTACCAGGCGTGTCATTTACATGTAGTGTTTTTGGGGACGTTTAAACTCAGTGTGGAGCGCTGTTGTGCAGTGGTAAAGCATCGGTTTGAGATCGAGAGGTAGCCGGTTCAACCCCCGAAAGCGCAAAGCGTTGTTTCCTTGAGCAAGAGACTTTATCCACATTGCTCAATACTGGTTTCTACCTAGGAAAAACAGGGTAACATGGAAGATTAGTACTTCTTGCACACCAGACAAGGAAATCCGCGATTTTACCCTGGGATAGAAATTTATGTTCTGACCCTGCTGTTCCGACCCAGGCAAACTAACATAAGTGTGCTTCAATTCTAATCAACTGCCGGAACTACTTCCGCACTACTTTTATTGGTTTGGTCGCCATGAGGCGGGCAAACCGGGTCTAATGACCAGATTGTAGCTGTTCCATGGAGGGGCACGTGACGCGATCAACCAATCAGCTTTAACAATGATGCAATACTACACTGCAATTACAGGAAACAGCCTGTCTGAATAGCGAAACAGACCGAAAAGCAAGCGTTTTAACTCCTATAATAAATATCTTAAGGGAAATGGATACACCTGGCAGGTGTGGCAGTTAGCCGTATTTCGAAACAAACCTATTCAAATAAACTGTCATTTTTGGGCCAATGAAAAAGAAATTTTAAAAAGAAAAATTGGAATATTTGCCTTTTTTGCTCAAAACATAGATTGCGGGGAGTCGACAGACACGCCCCGACGAGGCGATTCTATCGAGTACCCACAATCCAGTGACTCAGAGCATGAATACGGAAATTAATGTATACCCCTGCAAACCCGAGCTTTACTATATAAAAGTGTAGATTATATTTTCTTGTCCTTTGGGATCATTCATTCCATTGTGGAATTTTGAAAATATCTGAGGGTCACTGATGAGGCATAATTGGCCGAAACTAGCTTGTCTGGCCCAGAAAATATGTACACTCCATTTTTTCAGTTCCGTGGTGTATTCCTTGCTTCCAAAGGATAGCCCTTTTATAGAACATATTTAACTTCACTACAACTGGTGTGTGGGAATGTGTGGCGGTGGTAAAACGTCTCACTGTCCTACATCATAGTGTAGATAACATTTTCTTGTCCTTTGGGGTCATTAATTCCATTGTGGAATTTTGAAAATATCTTAGGGTCACCGATGAGGCCTAATTGGCCGAAACTAGCTAGTCTGGCCCAGAAAACATGTGCACACCATATTTTTCAGTTCTGTGGTGTATTCCTTGCTTCCAAAGGATAACCCTTTTATAGAACATATTAAATGGGATCACAATTCTATAGGCATGACTTCGTGATGGGAATACAAATTTAAGGACCTCATGGTTGCCACTCTGTTGACTCTGTCCAACTGAAAAAGGGGTCTACTCTAAAAGGGGAAGAATTTGCTCCTCAAGGGGTCTACCCTAAAAGGGAAGAATTTGCTTTCCAGGAGCAAATTCTTTCCTTTAAGAGTATAACCCTTAGACATATCCAAAGATACACTACATTTGCAGGAGTAGCAGTCATTTTCGCAAATTTTACGTTTTGCAATGCCATTATGGAGTAAGTCCATGGGGCCATGGAAACGAAAAACAACAGAACATAACTACTACTACTCACAAAGTGTGGCTGGCTACGGTAGCTCAGTCGGCAACATTCTTTCGTGGAGATTGATTATGAAATATTTTCTATGGTCATTCTCTCCCTTTCGCTGATTCGGGAAAGGCAGTGGTCAGTTTTTTTGCGACAGAATGTGCACTGAACTGGTAAACAGCTTACGGATAAGCCTGCTCATGAAAAGCGTGGATAGGTACACTGACAGGCCCAAACGTGACCCAAATCAGTGTTGACTGGGCCGTTAAATACAAATAAACAAAACTTGCAAAGTTTACTTCACACAGATGGGAACAGATTTATATATTCTGAACATTTTTCGGTACGCTGGTAGCTCTAATAATACGTATATATAAATGTTGGAAAGACAGAGAACGTTATTTTTTCCTCATTTATAAAGATCGTGACCTAGTGGATAAGAGTGCTGAATCTTAATCATAGGTCTCTCAGCGGTGTAGGTTTGAGCATTGCTCAGGTCACATAATGAGAAGTTCTGCAACGGAAGGCCAGGAGGTTTTTCATCGGGTACTCTAGTTTTCGCTCACCTCCGATTAATGATCGGCTTGATGTGAGTGAAATAATCTTGAAAGGATCGTAAAACCGCCATAAAAAGATCGCTTGGTGAGTAAAAACATTTTCATATCTTTGCTACTAGAATTAACGTCAGTGCCAAGGTCGAAGGTTCTAACTCTTCCAAATATATAAAATATTTAGGGAGCGAAACAAAGTCATAACGTTAATGGGTCGTTGTTTATTGTTCTTGAGCCTAGCATGCATTTCAACAATTTAGTTTCATTGGGTGACAGGGCTTGAGAAGGAGTTTTATCTGCCCGTTTTATCTCAGTACTGAGTAAACGTCCAACATAATTGGAAGCAATGTCTCAAAAAAGACTCATTAACAGGGACGTTAACAACAAATGAAATAGATATCAAAGGCCCTATAGAAGGCCTGATGACTTAGGAAAAATCTTTTTATATGCCCGTTTGAAAAACAACAACAACAACAACAAAAAACGGTCGTATTAAGTTATGGGGCTGGTGACCGTCCGTCCGTTCGTATTTTTTTTCGTTTCCGTATAACTCCTACTATACAAATTTCATACGATCAAGCCTTAAATGTGTATGTGGTAAGGCTAAGATGTGAAGATATGCCACCAAATATTAACAGAGTTATGACCCTTTGAAAAATTCGATTTACATTTTCGTTTGGTTAAGTTTTGTGCTGTACATGTGTAAACCAAATGTAAGTTACATTTAGTTTATACTTGCCATGGCGTTAAACAATTTACCACATAATACTCATCACTACCTACCCCTCCTGATACCAAGGTCACAGACTTCGAAATTTTATATACACGTTTTGTATTAAAGTTTATTATTTTTATTAAAAAAATGCATTAAGTGGGATAATGATATCAGCTGGCTCAAATCAGAATGTAGACTGACAAGACCAAACCTATTGGATGCTTATTGAAACAATATACATATGCGAGCTGTCAAAACTAACCGGCAAAAAAACGAAATAATAAAAAAAAATCAATAAGAATGATAATTATTTGTCAAAGGACAATGAATACAGGACTTTTGTATGAAATCTTAAAAAGAAGAAACGAAGTACTGTCTGTAAGTCTGCTGTTTGCTACAAAATAAAAAGGAAATGTTTGGGAGTTGTTGTGCAAGAAAAATAATCCAATATGGGGTTCTGTTGTAGATGGGCGTTTCCAACCCTTGGGATGACCGTGCTGAGCGGAATCTCGGCGCAGCCCCGGTTCCGCTCAGCACGGTCATCCCTCAGGTTGGAAAGGCTCATCTACAACAGAACCCCATATCAGGTTCTTATATTATACTAAATGTGTTATACTCTCTGCAGATAAGATCGATTATAATTACGTACAGTGAAATTCCACTATTAAGACCACCTAAAATTAGGGCTAATTCTGCTATAAAAAGCTAATTTTGAACGGTACACTTAAATTATCTTTGTGTGTTCTGCCTACAATGTCCTCTGGTCAGGGACCACCTTTGGGACTGTTCAAAAGTGGTCTTTAAGACCACTTTTGAACAGTCCAAAAGGTGGTCTTAATATAGGACTTTTACTGTATTATTTCGAACAATCGCCCCCGCCCATCGGAGCTTGGAGAAATAGCTGAAACTGACCGAACTTGAATACTGGTAAACCGCTTAGGTCTGAGCCTGTCCAGAAAAAGTGGTGCGAGTCCGACCGCTCCTTAAACTCTATCGGTTTCTATGGGCCGTAGGGCTTGATATGTTCATTTCATCTCAGTGTCGGGTTAAAGTCCCACAGAATTGGAAGTGACCTAAATAGTCGTTACGATAACACACCAATGCGGCATAGTGCATTTTTTCACATCTCCAAAATGGCAGTTTTTCTGATGAAAATCCGTGATATTTTCCCTATAAATACTGCAAATATAGGTTGTGGGTGCTCGTTAGAACCGCCTCATTGAGGCGGTTCTAACGAGTACCCACAACCTATGTCTTGGAGCAGAAATAAGAACAATACTGAATACCCCCATAAACCCCAGTTTTCTCTATATTAAGTGGGGTTTAGGGGGTACATCAATTCCCGGACGTGTTCACGTGATGGTTGACAGGGATGTAAACCCTTAACCCAAACAAACCAACCAACAAAGTATTTCGAACCAACAAAGTATTTCGAACAAACTAAAATCAGTATTTTCTGTGTTACAGAGACTGTGCAGTTCATAAATCAGCAATCGCTGATTTATGTTTTGTTGCTTACGTCTAGCACAAAGACGTGGAAGCGGACACGTATTCACAGTATGAAAGACAATTTCTCGGACGGCGATGCAAGATAAAAGCCTCCATGTGCCGCAGAAGTTGTCATTACTAGCTCGTTGATGTCTGGCGGTAACTTTCGCAAGTTGGATGGGTGTTTTAAATCAAAACGATATAAAAAAAAGTTGACGTCTGCACAGAAAAACAGCAGGCTGCTCTAAATAGATGCGGATCGCACATGGAACGATACACCTTTTTCTGTGCCCTAGCTAAAATCAAATAGATTATTGAATGCTACATTATGCAATCAGCATGCACACACATGGTACAGGAAGGAGTGGCCAATTATTTGTTGCTTGTACTCTTATAAAAGGACCGTTCAAAAGGCCCAACAAGCAGGATCGCTGCAGTTGGAAAGGAACAAGCTAAGTAACGTACTCTTTAAATAATATTTTGAAAAATCGAACATAAACATGTTTTTTGTTCCATTTTACTTTTCTTTTGTAAACTTTAATGTTTAAGTGATGTACATTTTAAAATTCCGAGATTTATAAAGTTTGTTTGAATTTTATTTTATTAAATTATTTATTTATTATTTTTTTTTATTCAGTAACTCTTACTTCTTGGCTTTGATTTTATACTTTCGAAATTAATTCATTTTTATTACTTGATCTGTATGCAAACCTACAGGTTGAAAGGAATCCACGAAAAGTATACTTTAAGCAGTACTATCGCAGATGGCCATCTGTATATATTTGAGAATATTATATTTTATTTTTATTTTTTTTTTTCGGTTTAACGTCCCCGTCAACACTGTATAGGTCATTTTGGAGACGTTGCTTCCAATTTTGTGGGACTTTTACTCGACACTGAGATGAAATGACATCTCAGGCCCTGCCTCCCAATGAAACCAATACTAACAGGGTTTATGAACACCGCTTTGCCTGGGCAGACTAAGATCCTGTAAGTGGTTTACCAGCACTCGTGTGCGGGTCGGTTTCAGCTCTGCGTGGTATCATCATGCAGCCCATCTATTTTTTCAAGCTCCGATGGGCGGGGGCTAATTGAGAATACTATGTGCCAAACAAATAGAAAAACAGTTCTTAACGAAGCGAATAACTCTTGGCCTTCATCACGAAAACATGCTTATATAATTTTGAACCCCTTAAACCCAACTTTTATATAGTAAGACTGAGGTTTGCAGTGGTATACATTATATTTCGAGGCGGTTCTAACGAGTATCTATGTTGTGAGCAGAAATAAGAAAAATATATAACAACTTTTTATCTGACAATTTTCATTTTTAGTGGTAAAATTTACAATGTATTTGTATAGGTTTGTTTTCGTAATGTTGTGCCCAGACACGCATATTGCATCGAAACGCCGCTAAAGATTACGCTGTCTTGCGGTAGTCTCGGCGAGGTGTGACACCGGGCACTTTACCTCCACATATAGTCTAAGCACACGGTATTATAACGCCGTTGAATCTGCGTTTAATTTTGATGGTCACAAGCCGAGTATGCTCCTCGGTTGTAATGCTGTCCTCACTACTGTATAAACAATAAAAATTCCTATAATAAGACCACCTTTGGGACTATTTAGTTCCAAAGCTGGTTCTAGAAATTCTAGAAGACACTGAGGTCTAGGTTGTCTTAGCATCGGAATTTCACTGCATACTGTGTATAGTCTTTAAGAATTGTGAGCACACGATGTGTCCTACTGTTACAAGAATAAATGCCTTTAAGCATTATTGTGCTTTATGCTAAATAAAAGTATTTGTATTGTATTTGTTTGTATTTGCGTGTTGAACTATGATGCCGAATTATTATTTTCATCTTAATTGCAATTTTGATTGTGATTATGAATACAATTGCCATTAATTTACTACTACACGGCCCCCGCCCATCGGGGCTTGCAGAAATATATGGGGTGCATGATGCATCCACGCAGAGGTGAAACCGACCCGCACACGGGTACTGGTAAACCGATTAGAGGATCTAAGCCTTCCCAGGCAAAGCGGTGCAAGTCGGTGCAAGTCGGTCCGACCATGCTTATAAACCCTATTGGTTTCATTGGGAGGCAGGGCTTCAGATGTCATTTCATCTCAATCTCGGGTACGTCCCACAAACTTGGAAGCCACGTCTCCAAAATGACCTTTACAGTGTTGACGGGGACGTTAAACCTCAAATCAATCAGACAAACAAACAAGTTACTACTACAATTGTCATTGTTATCATTGTTATAAGTAATAAAAAGATCAGCCAGAGAGGTGTTTGTTGAGTCATAGCAGTGAACCTTTTGTCATTAATTTGAAATAAATAAATAAATAAATAAATAAATAAATGATAACCTATCCAAACCATTTTTTTCGACGAGGGCTTCTCCGTGACAATCCTCTGCTGAAAATTATTCCTGGAAATCTAATTTTACATCACGTGAACTAGTCCATGAAATGAAGACCCCCTATACCCCACTTTATATAGAGAAAACGGGGGTTTACGGGGGTATACATAATTTGTCTTATTTTTACTCCAAGACATAGGTTGTGGGTACTCGTTAGAACCGCCTCCATGAGGCGGTTCTAACGAGCACCCACGACCTATGTTCGCGGTATTTATAAGAAATATATGAGGGATTTTCATCAGAAAAGTAGCAATTTTGGAGATGAGAAATATTCAATATGTCGCAAGGGTGTGTTATCGTAATGATGGTACTCCAGATCAGCGAACAGTGTGTGTGTGTGTGTGTGTGTGTGTGTGTGTGTGTGTGTGTGTGTGTGTGTGTGTGTGTGTGTGTGAATTCGGGTTTAACGTCGCTTTCAACAATTTTCAGTCATATCACGACGGTGACTGGTTGCGACAGGGAGCCCAATGCTCACTTTTATAGTGCTGCCTCACTGAAGCATCATGTCCCAGACACATTACATGATACCACACCCAGTCACATTATCCTGACACTGGATCGACCAGTCCTAACTCTTCCCCGTAAATCTGAGTGCCAAGCGAGGAGCAGCTAGTACCATTTTTAACAACTTTGGTATGTCGCGGCCCGGGATCGAACCCGTGACCCCCCGTTCCCCGGAGCGGACACTCTACCAACTGAGCTATCGGGGCCGGTATCAGCGAACAGGAAGTTGATGATCAGACTGCAGGAATGTGCATGGACCTTTGTTGTTCGCAAAAGATCTGGCGCATGTCAAAACCTACAATAAGACCCGTGCTATGGTCGAAGACTCAGTTCAGCCAGCCCGTCAGGTCAGCCTGGTCGGAGCGGTCTCTTGTTGCTCTATGAAGAGCACATATTCTATAGAAGGTCATGCGAACAGCGAAGACTCTGATCAGACTGCGCGGATGCGCAGACTGATCTGAGTCTTAACTGGTCGCTCAGGTCTTATTGCAGATTTTGTCGTGCGCTGGCTCAATTATTTAAGTGTTCAGCATGCTTTAGTGTTCCTCTTCATAGCTGGAGACTTTGATATTCTGGTGCCAGCTAGAAAACCACCAATGTCAGGTCAGCTGGTCGGAGCAGTCTCTTGTTGCCCAATGAATAGCCCAGAATAGAAGGCTTATGCGAACAGCGAAGACTCTGATCAGACTGCGTGGGTGCGTAGGCTGATCTGAATCTCCGCTGGGCGCACATGTCTTATTGTAGGTATTGTCGTGCGCTCGCTTTAACGACACAGTCAACACTATTTTAGGTCATTTTTGAGCCGATCAGTTCACTTTTCCTGGGCAGGCTTATGCGTAAGCGGTTACCCAGTACAGTGCACAGTCTTTCGCCAGAAACTGACAACTGCCCGAAACTGACAACTGCCCTCCGTATTTATAAATCAGTTAAAGGGAAAGAATGACCGTAGAAAAGATTTCATGATCAATATCCACGAAAGAATGTTGTCGACCCCGGCAGGTATCGAACCCGCGTCCTCCTGATCACCAGTCAGACGCGCATCTGACTAAGCTCCCGAGGCCGGCTGAGTTATGTTCAACGTTGAGAATTAAGTGAGCACTCGGCGGGCGCCCGCGTTGTTGACCGCACGTCAGCTTTTCTTTTGCATTACGAAAACAGACCAAGACAAATACACTGTAAAGTTTACCTCCGAAAAAATCTGTTTCCTTTTTTTTTTTCAGATAAAACTGTGATATTTTTGTTATTTCTGCTCAAAATATAGATTGTGGGTACTTGTTAGAACCGCCTCATCGAGGCGGTTCTAACGAGTACCTAAAATCTATATTTTTGATCAGAAATAAGAAAAATAAGGTTTACCCCCTGTAAACCCCATTTTTCCTATATAAAAGCAGGATTGAAGGGGTCAGAATTATAAAGGCGTGCTTTCGTGATGCTATGCCTCAACTTCTCAGCCTAAAGCAAGTAACATGAAGTTTAAATCCGTGTGCTAAATTATCCTCATAACCCCACTTCACAAAGAGAAAATCTGGGTTTGTTTGATTGTTTGATTTGAGGTTTAACGTCCCCGTCAACACTGTATAGGTCATTTTGGATACGTTGGTGCCACTTTTGTGGGACTTTGACCCGATATTGAGATGGAATGACATCTCAAGCCCTGTCGCCCAATGAAACAAATAGAGTTTATAAGCATGGACGGTCCGACTCGCACCGCTTTGCCTGGACATGCTTAGATCCTCTAAGCGGTTTACCAGTACTCGTGTGCGGACGGTTTCAGCTCTGCGTGGAAGCATCATGCAGCTTATCTATTTCGACATGCCCCGATGGGCGGGGTCGGATAGGTTGGGTTTATAGGGATCATATATTTTCCCTTGTGGGGACTCGTTAGAAGCGCCCCGCCAACTATCTATATTTGGACTGGAAATAAAAAATGGGGAAAAAGTTTCCTCTGCACGCCTATTTAAATATTCTGACAATTTTACAATAAAAAAGACAAGAAAAAAAAATAAATAAAATAAATAAATAATAAAAAAATAAATAAATGATAATTTAGATAAAAAAAAAAAATCTTAAATTTTTTATATCTTTTCAAATTATAGATGTTGGGTTATCTTTATATTTGTAGAACCGCTGTTCTCACGAGTACCCACAATCTATGTTTGTGAGTACAAATAAGAACGTAAACCCTAGTTTTACTATATAAAAGTGGGGTTTAAGGGGGTCAAAATTATATAGGCGTGTTTTTGTGATGGTACTATGTTAGTTCCAGTGACACGAAACATCACGTAAAAACGCCTATATAATTCTGACCGCCTTGAACCCACTTTTATATGGTAAAACTAGGATTTACAGGGGTAAACTTTATTTCTCTTATTTCTGCTCTAAAATATAGATTGTGGGTATTCGTTAGAACAGGCTCGATGAGGCGGTTCTAACGACTATCCACAATCTATATTTTGAGCAGAAATAAGAAAAGTATCACAATTTTTCAGCTTAAAAGTTTCGCTTTTTCGGCGGTAATATTTACAATGTATATGCATAGGTGTGATTTCGTAATGGACGGCAGTTTTGCACATGGATATGTTATCGTCATGAACAGTTATGAAGAAAATAATACAAAAGTCACAAATGAAATATGCAGGTCGGTCAGGACATGGAAAAGACTTCATTGCAAACCAGATAAGAAAATCCATAGTTTTAGCTTGAGATAAAAATTCTGTGCTTACCCTGGTGTTCTTACACAAAATCGAATATTTTCCCATATTTGATAAATGCACTGGTTGAATACGACCTTATATGCGCCGTCGATAAAGCTGACGTCACAGCACATTACGTGACGTCACTAAACATTGCTGTAGTGTCATCACAATATGGCGGACGTCGGTAACCGAAGTGATTACACATTAAGAATATCCACTAATAAATGGAAGGTATGCAAGAAACAGAATCCTATATTGGTGTGAGCTGTGGACAGAAAAAGCCGTCCGTCGGGATCACTGTCTCGACAGTGACGCTCGGGACGGATTTTTCCATCCACCCCTCACGCCCATATAAGATTCTTATAGTCTTACAGAAACAAATGAGTCCCATCCATTGTTGCTGGTACTGCACTCAATGTTTTTTATGCACCCGTAGGAGCGCATATAGTTTTTGCACTGTCCGTTTGTTTGTTTGTTTGTGGGTTTGTAAGTCCGCACCTTTTTTGTGATGCGAACTACTTCCACATTTATCCAACGATTGAGCTGAAACTTTGCACATGCATTCCTTGTGAGGTGAAGGTGTGCCTAACACAATTTTCACGTTGAGCCTATTATCTGTGACGGAGTTACGGCCATTGATTTTCTGAAAAACGCGTCTGAAAACCTTGTGACGTGAACTTCTTCCACAGTTTTCCATCGTTTGAGCTGAAACTTTGCACGTGCATTCCTTGTGAAGTAAAGAGGTGCCTAACACAATTTTCACGTTGATCCTACCATCTTTGACGCAGTTACGTCCCTTGATTTTCTGAAAAACGTGTTCGAAAATCTTGTGACGCGACCTACTTCCACATTTCTTCACCGTTTGAGCTGAAACTTTGCACATGCATTCCTTGTGAGGTTAAAGGGTGCCTAATACAATTTTCATGTTGATCCTATCATCTGCGAAGGAGTTACGGCCCTTTATTTTCTGGGAAAAAAAACGCGTTCTTAAACCTTGTGACGCGAACTACTTCCACATTTCTTCGACAATTTTGTTAAATTTTTGCATATGCATTTGCATTGACATGTAGATGTGCCTAACACAAAATGCATTCTGCTCGGGTGAAGCGTTTTTGAGTTATGGCCCTTGATTTTATCAAAAATGCGCTAACAAATCTTGCCACGCAAACTACCTCCACTCAACTCTGCAGCCCAGTCTATTTCTCTAAACCCCGAAGGGCGTGGGCCGCCACCTTCCATGGTAAATGGTGCAGACAATCACACGTTATTTTTAAGAATGACCGACCATCGTTTATATAGAGGATCTTACATGAGTGTTCATGTGTTATTGAATTTATTAAACGAGTTGATGAAAAGGGATAAAATGCGAGGCTTTGCCGAGCATTTTATCCATTTTCCTCAACGGGTTTAATAAATTCAATAATGCACGATCACGAATGCAAGATTCTATTTATCATATGACATTTAAAACGCATTTTATTCACGATTGTTTACAAAAATATCAATATTCCGCCATTAGTGAACGCGACTTCGTTAAGGACGTCGTACATGTAACGTTAATGGACGTATCTAGCTAATTTGCATATTTAATCCACTAGTGGATTATCGAAAATATTACATGGCGTTATTACACTCCCAGGCGCGACGTCATATGATAAAGTAAAAAAAAAAAAAAAAAAAATGCTGTCACAAAAGTCAAAGCATCTGATAGCAACAAACTGTGCGAGAAAAAGCTTTGCTACTGACAGAATGGAACCACCTTCAGGGGAGGCAACTAAGCAAAAGTATTTTAGTCTCGAATGCCAATGGGACAAAACTCTTAAAGGAAAGAATAGAATTTGCTCCTTTAAGAGTTGACCCTTTTTCTGTGGGACAGAGTTTATAGAAAAGCGACAAGGAAGTTCCGAAAGTTGTCTCCTTTTGAAAAATGGCGGAAAATCTGCCACGTGTTCCCATTCCCCTTAAGTACCAATTTTGTAGGATCTTTAGAGAGCTAATAGTTTAGCCAAGCAAACAACCGCGTCGACAATGGAGACTGTTAGAGCAGTAACGTTCATGGTGTGTGTGTTTCTGTTTTTTGAGGAGGGAACATGTAAGTATGACGTCACCATATTTGCATTTATTTGCTGGCTCCCAGCTTGCACATTGTCAATATTGGAAAAACAGGTATCCAGACCCCCTTACCTGTTTTCCATCACTTATAATATTCAGACCAGGAACCAGCAGATAATGCAAAAAGGTCAATATTCCTTGATTATACATCATAATGTTTACATTTCTAGTTTATTTTGTTTGTTTGACTTGAGGTTTAACGTCCCCGTCAACACTTTATATGTCATTTTGGAGACGTTGCTTCCAATGTTGTGGGACTTTTACCCGACATTAAGCCCCGTCGCCCAATGAAACCCTAATTGCCTCAGCGCCTACAATTATTAATGGGTTTTTATTGGCTTGCAGCGACGGCTGCAAGCCATTTAGATTGGAAATGTGGTTCCGGTTTTAGACTTCTCTTTCTATGCTATTTTGGATCCTCAGGTGTTTTTTTTAAAGCAAAAATCAGAGATACAGTCAGCTTTTTCCGGTGTTCTGGTTTCCTCAACCTATAGCTCAATAGGTTTCGCATATTTTAATAGAATACAGGGTACCAGTTTAGTGAGAGATGGTCTAGTGACATAGCAGCTCTCGTTTCTGTGCGAAAGTTTAACTAAACACCGAAGCGAATTTATCCACTAGGCCATGGACTACACAGCACTACCGTCAATACAGTTTACCTGAACACATTCATAAATCATCTGTGTAGCAGTCTACAATTCACTCGAAGGTCAAAACTCGATGGGTTTTTATGCCCCCGCCTTTTCGGAGAATAGCGGAAGGGCATTAAGTTTAACCCCTGTCCATCCGTTTGTCCGTCCGTCCGTCCCGACATCGTGTCCGGGCCATAACTCCTAAACCGTATGGAATATATTCATGAAACTTCACAGGTGCATTCATCACACTGAGACGATGTGTCATGAACAAGGAAGACAACTCTTGCATTTATGGTTTTTGGATTATCTGCCCTTGACTTAGTACCATATAGTAAACCGTGTCCGGGCCATAAGTCCTAAACCGTATAGAATATATTCATGAAACTTCACAGGTGCATTCATCAAACTGAGAAGATGTGTCATGAACAAGGAAGACAACTCTTGCATTTATGGTTTTTGGATTATCTGCCCTTGACTTAGTACCATATAGTAGACCGTGTCCGGGCAATAACTCCTAAACCGTATGGAATATATTCATGAAACTTCACAGTTGCATTCATCACGCTGAGACGATGTGTCATGAACAAGGAAGACAAACCTTGCATCTTTGGTATTTGGATTATCTGCCCTTGACTTAGTACCATATAGTAAACCGTGTCCGGGCCATAAGTCCTAAACCGTATAGAATATATTCATGAAACTTCACAGGTGCATTCATCAAACTGAGAAGATGTGTCATGAACAAGGAAGACAACTCTTGAATTTTTGGTTTTTAGATTATCTGCCCTTGACTTAGTAACATATAGTAAACCGTGTCCGGGCCATAACTCCTTAACCGTACGGAATATATTCATGAAACTTCACAGGTGCATTCATCACACTGAGTCGATGTGTCATGAACAAGGAAGACAGCTCTTGCATTTTTGGTTTTTGGATTATCTGCCCTTGATTTAGTACCATATAGTAAACCGTGTCCGGGCCATAACTCCTAAACCGTATGGAATATATTCATGAAACTTCTCAGGTGCATTCATCACACTGAGACGATGTGTCATGAACAAGGGAGACAATTCTTGCATTTTTTGTTTTCGGATTATCTGCCCTTGACTTAGTACCATATAGTTCACCGTGTCCGGGCCTTAACTCCTAAACCGTATGGAATATATTCATGAAACTTCACAGGTGCATTCATCACACTGAGACGATGTGTCATAAACAAGGAAGACATCTCTTGCATTTTTGGTTTTTGGACTATCTGCCCTTCACTTAGTACCATATAGTTAACCGTGTCCGGGCCATAACTCCTAAACCGTATGGAATATATTCATGAAACTTCACAGGTGCATTCATCACACTGAGACGATGTGTCATGATCAAGGAAACTCTTGCATTTTTGGTTTTTGGATTATCTGCCCTTCATGCATATATTTTATGATTGATTTGAAGTATATTTGTAATATTTTTTATGAATGGCATTCGGCGGGGGCATCCGGATCCTATGGACACGTTTTCTAGTGTTGAAATTTTATAGGGTAGATTCCTGACGTCAGAAGTGGTAACTAGAGTAGGTCAACTGAACTGCCGCGTCTTTTTTTATCGTGTCCGATCAATATCTTTCTTATTCCTGGATTGATTTTAGAATAACTTGACAGTATTGTTTATCATCATGAGAGGATGTGTTGTGCTCAAAACCCAGGTTGGTTCTAAAACCGAGTTATCATGTTCAAAATGATTCTTTGAGCTACGTTCTTTCATTTCCTTGTTCTTTATAGTTTTTTTAACATCAACATTTTCTTACTCCTCTGATGCCGCTGCCGGGGCGCTAGTCAGTTCCACTGACAGCTCTAGTTATATTGAAGGTACTGCCACCAATAAATGAACAAAGTTAACGGCGTACTGACAGTCAATTGGTCCAGTTTTTATCAAGATTAAGATTCACCTTAAATAGCTTTATACTGTTTATTTCTTTTTAGACTTTCAGATAAAAACTGTTAACATTGGTAACATTGTTTACTTTGGTTGTCTCTTGTTTATAATATTTTATACTTTGCTAATAAAAGATGTTAACATTTAATGTCTCTTCCTCCTTTGTCTTATACTCCCTTGTATGTATATGTGTGTCTTCACCTAACAATTACATGTTTACTGGCCACATGACATGAATGTATACTCAGTATGTATGGAAGACCGCCTCCGTGGTCTAGTGATTAAGGTCGCTGACTTGTAATCACTGGAGGGTCATGGGTTCGAGCCCCGCTTCCGGCCATGATCGTTTATGTGAGAACATTTGGTAGTTTGTGTCGGAGGATCTGAGTCTAGTACTGGTACTTTCCAGGAACGATGGATAGGAAACTACTCGCCTGTATATGACTGAAAGATTGTTGAACGGGCGTAAAACCTAGCAAAACAAACAGTTTGTATGATGTGTTCTACCACATTATTGTCTCTCATAAATCTGTTAGGGACATTAATTTTGTTTTGTTTGTCCATATCTACTTGCCAAATTGCATATCGTCCGTGCTCCATAAGTCCATTATTCCTCCTGTCTGTCTGTTAACAATGTTTTCTTCAAACTACTATTCAGATACTACTGAGCAAATTTCAATAAAACAGGGTCATCATAATGATCCCTTACTATCATAGTTGGTCAGCAGTGAGAATGTGATCATTGGGTCACATGTCAATGCCTCAGTTACCTTAACATTGAAATATTTCTTCCAATAAATGTCAGGGTAGAAAATTGACACCTCATGGGTTTGTCCATTCCAATGTGTAGATAAACCATAAATTGCCTTTTAGTACACTGCATCAAAAGTATATGTCCCATTAACAAGAACAGTGCAACTTGCTTCCTCACCAGTACTTTCATCTACATCAACTCGTACATCCATGTGACGGCAATATGGCTACATTTACACCAGGAACAGTACCCTTAAAACCAGGCAAGCCTTTCCTTTTAAAAGGAACCTTTATGTAACTTTATACGAACGTTGGGTACGATAATATCCCGAGCAGCTTCGACTTTTAGTGTCATATGCTCAATGTCAAGGTCCCTGTGGCTATTTTAAGAAGAAGAAAAAACTTTGTGTAATCGCTCTAGCCCCTTCATTTATTTATGCATTTTAATATAACTTCGCAAAAGTGTTGAGTATCACAGTATCTCCAGCAATTTCGAGTACATGTACATGGTTTTAGATATAATAGAGCTGAGAGATTCCTAGCAAAATAATCATCTAATATGATCTATGATTTTTGAGTTGGCTTTAATTGAGGTTGCAGACATAGAATTATCAAAGCACTAAGACTCGTGTGTAGGCTTGGAAAATAGTACTGAACAGAAGCTTTATTCCAGTATTTTAACCCTTTTTGTACCAAATGGAATCTTCCTCCTTATGTATACCAGGAGTCCATTTCAAAATTTAGGGGTGCTATGTTGTTTTTTCTTCAAAATTTATTTAGAAAATGGCTTTAATTTTCGCAAACAGTGTAGGCCCTGATCAGACGCCGCGTTCTGCGGCGTCTGATCTGGGCCTGCACTGTTTGCCCTGGTACCCGTTTTTGGGTTTCCGGTACTAAATGGGTGAACGAACAGTGTAGGCCTGATCAGACGTTCCGTTTTGCGGCGTCTGATATGAGTCTGTTTGCTAATGGTCCATTAAAAGAGCCCAGTCCATATACCTGTGGGCTCAAATCCATTCAAACTTTGACGGGCTTCTTTTCATTTTGATTTAATGTTTTATTCAATATTTCCTTACATCCTGTCAGTCAACCGCAAGCCATGAATACATTCAAAACACGAAGTGTTGTACATTTCATTTAAGCCTCCTGCACTGTCCAATCAGAATACATCTCAAATAAAACGGTACCTTTATTTTGTACATGGTCCGCGATTGTTACGTGAACAAAAGCATACTTGAAGCTTCTGTAGTTTGTATTTTTTGTCGAGTCAAAAATAGCTTGTGATGTTTTTGTATAAAAAGTTTAACAATTTTGAACCGGAAACCCCAAAACGGGCTCTTGGCAAACGCGGCGTCTGATCAGGGTCTACACTGTTTGAAAAAAAATCAGCTACATTCCAAATAAATTTTGAAGACAACACATCCTGACAACTCTAAATTTGAACAAAACCCGAGTTATGTACAGTAGAACTTCGATGGCTCGAACACCGATGGCACGTTTATCATGGATGTGTCGAACCCATTCTTGAGCCCCTTGCGAAATCCTCTACAGAAGAAATAGTGGGGTATAATTAAGGAGATTTTAGCCTTTTTTCTTGCAAATGTATGCTGTGTGTACTCATTAGAATCGCATCGATGAGGCGATTCTAATGAGTACACACAGCGTACATTTTCATTATATAACACCGAAAAGATGTCTAAAAGTATCTCGTTATGCCTCCTGGCAGTAATCCTCAGTGACTCGAACTACCCCTGTCTGATTTTCGAGGTCCCAATGGTGTTCGAGCCATTGAAGTTCGACTGTATAAGGTGGAAGATTCCATTTGGTACAAAAAGGGTTAATCAAGATCCGATGTACTCAGTTGCTTTGACAAGGTAAATAGAGAATACCAGGTGAGTGTCTTTTGATATCAAGTTTATCAGGCAAGGCTTCGAGAACGCTTGTAGAATCGCGAGGCTTGCCGAGCGATTCTACATGCGTTCTCGAAGCCGAGCCTGATAAACTTGATATCAAATGACACGAATCTGGTATTCTATTTATCAGTTTATCCCCTTGTAAACTCTTTAAATTGGCAATTTACGATCATTTACCGGTTGTCCTGAGTGTGTCCCAACATTCCCGCGCGGAATATAATCGATCAGTATATTTACTATCATCTGACCGTTATTTTCTTTTGGTTACTTTTAATGTAATTTTTCCGATTTTTTAGTAATAATAACATTTCGGCCATTTTTCCGGTTGTCTGGTTCATTCAAAAAGTGCAACGTCACGTTGACGTGATAAAGCTTACTTGTCCTGAGAAAGCATATCTTTATCAGGTCAATGTGTTACAATGCACTATATAGAGGGGGAAACGGGCCTCCGTGGCCTAATGGATAAGAGCGCTGACTCTTAGTCATTAGGTCTCTCACCGCCGTGGGTTCGAGCCTCGCTCGGGTCACGTGTGAGACGCCAAGTTCTGCAACGGAAGGTCAGGTGGTTTTTCTCCGGGTACTCCGGTTTTCGCCCACCTTAACGATCGGCTCGATATGAGTGAAATAATCTTGAAAGGGCCGTAAAACCCAAACCAAAAAAAAAAAAAAAACAGGGGGTAACTGATTATTATCGATAGGCGACAAGAACTATCTCACCACTACCGAAAACATCGATATTCCTATGATGTCTTCGAGAATATCCTGTTTTGGATTAAAACGTCTGACATTTTCCTTATTTCTGCCAAAAATCATAGCACTGAGAGTACTGATAGGTCCATTGTCTCTGAGTGTAGAAAATAGTCCTGAACTGAGAATCGAACTGTTCGTTTAACCCTTAAATTCCAGTATTTTTAAGCAAGCACAGTAGTCCTGATCAGACAGTTAAATAGCGTCTGATTATGTATATACCGTTTTTCAATGCCCAAGTGCTCGATCACAGTCTAGAATTTGCTTGCGTTCTGACGTCTTAGGGAGGCGACTATCGACACTATAAACAACCGGTACCTGGATTTTGTTCAGGGTCGGCGGCAGTCAGATGGTCAGTGATAGTTACGCGAACAATAGCAAGCTTTATAACTTTGACTGTGGGTACTCGTTAAAACGCTTCATTATACGGAAAGTGTTCAGTACAATTTTTCTGTTAGCATTTTCCTTCAAAGTTTTCAAAATTATTTACTTGTCATCTGTTATGTGTACAACTCTTATCATGCTGTTCACGACAACCCCTATCTTTGGAAACAGTGTAGATTCAGCTCGGATGGCTTCATCTGATTGGTTCAAAGTCAGAAATGGATGTGGCTAAAGTGAATATTTAGCATGCGAAGGGTTAATAATTTACCTTCTTCAACCAGCATAAAGGATTCATCTTTCTGAATTAACAATATTTCATTGATAATGCTTAACCCCATATGCAAAACAATCTGTGCTGGAAAGGTCATTACATGTATAACAGTTTCTTGCACACCAGAGAAGGAAATCCGTGATTTTACCCTGGTATAGAAATTCATGTTCTGACCCTGGTGTTCCGACCCAAAGTCGAATATAATTGCGTGTTTGATAAATGCACTAGTTGATTACGACCTCGTATGCGCCGTCGTTAAGGTTGACGTCACAGCACGTTACGTGACGTCACTAAACATTCCTGCAATATCATTACAATATGGCGGACGTCGGTAACCGAAGTGACTGCAGCATTAAAAATCCGCGCTAAGAAATGGAAGGTACATGTATGCAAGAAAAAGAATCTTATATGGGTGTGAGGGGTGGATAGAAAAATCCGTCCCTCGGGATCACTGTCCAGCATCACTCGGCAAGCCTCGTGATTCCGGACAGTGTCCCTCGGGACGGATTTTTCCATCCACCCCTCACACCCATATAAGGGGGTGGATAGAAAAATCCGTCCCTCGGGATCACTGTCCGGCATCACTCGGCAAGCCTCGTGATACCGGACAGTGTCCCTCGGGACGGATTTTTCCATCCACCCCTCACATCCATATAAGATTCTTAATCATTATTCAGCTGTAAACAGTGTAGATCCATCGATGGCTTCTGATCGGAACCTACAATGTTTGTCATAGTTTCAATTCGCTCACTCTTCTCCTCGCTCGGTCCCACCACTGCATCCCAGCTCCTCAATAACAGTGATCAGAAACATAGCCCCTTCTGCGACATGTTTCAACAAAACGGTTCAGTCTGCCTGTTGATGCAGGCCCGCACACAGGGTGGGGACCACTTTTGTTTTTGGAAAATTCTCAAACTCATGCAGTTTTTCACCCTCTGTAACATACATGAAATTCGCACCCTTCCCCATTTTTCAGAGTCTGTGTACGGGCCTGAATCATCTTTAAAAATGTTGCTGTAAATATATATAAGGCGAACAGTGCCGACCCTGATCAGGGGAAATGTACTGTCTATCCGATTGGGTCTATGCCGTATGTCTAATAACGATACCACCTTAAAAAGTCTGGGTTGTTCATTTTTGTTCTTAAACAAACTTAAGTTCTTAACAGAAGTGCGAAATGTGTTGTCTATTTTTTATACACTCGACTCTATCTAAAAGTTTTATGAATGGAATTTACCGAAAATCGTCACATGATAGCGTGGCCTATATTAAGATATTGTTATTGTTTTCCTTTCCTTCATTGTTACCTGAGCAACCTGGCATTCTTATAACCCTGAAATGCCATTATTTAAGCAGACAGTGTAGTCCATGTTCAACCGGCTGAGCCGGCTCTTCATTCCGCGGCGTCTGATCTGGGTATTCGGTGTTTGCAAAACCCAGCACACGATTCCTTTCCAGACTCTATAAATAGTTCTGACCGACATGTAACATCAATAGAAATAGCGCGACTTTTTCTGTTAATAACCATAATATTGGTTTTCCCAAATCAGTGATGGTCACGTGAACAACAACATCGAATTCCAATTTTGCTAGTTAGTAAATTTGGGTCGATTGTAAACACAATCGACCCAAAAAGTAGATTTTTGGTGCTCGTTTAACAGCCTGTTTGAGCGATTCTTAGGTGTACCCACAACATATTGCCCGTTGGTAAGAATCACAAAAACACGCCTATATAATTTTGATCCCCTTAAACCCCACTTTTATTTAGCAAAACTGGAGTTTATAGGGGTAAACAGTAATTTCCTTATATCTGCTTAAAAGCATAGATTGTGGGTACTCGATAGAACCGCCTCGTCGAGGCGGTTCTATCAAGTCTCCACAATCAATGTTTGAGCAGAAATAAGAAAAATATCACAAATTTTTCATCTTAAAATTTCCATTTTTTGGCTGAAAAATTGACAATGTATTTGTATAGGCGTGTTTTCGTAATGTGCATTCTCGTTCACATTAGACTAAATTTGTTTTGTTTGTTTGATTTGAGGTTTAACGTCCCCGTCAACACTGTAAAGGTCATTTTGGAGACGTTGCTTCCAATTTTGTGGGACTTTTACCCGACATCGAGATGAAATGACATCTCAAGCCCTGTCGCCCAATGAAACCAATAGGGTTTATTAGCATGGAATCTTGTCCAGCTGGAGAATAGATATCATCAGTCATCTTGTCAGACTTATAGACTTCAATAACGAAGGATCATCACGAAACATGCCTATATAATTTTGACCCCCTTGAACCCCACTTTTATATAGTAAAACTGGGGTGTACGGGGGTATACCTTATTTTTCTTATTTCTGCTCTAAAATATAGATTGTGGGTACTCGTTAGAACCGTCTCGATGGGGCGGTTCCAACGAGTGCCCACAATCTATATTTTGAGCAGAAATAAGAAAAATGTCACATTTTTTTCATCATAAATGTTTCATATTTTCGGCGATAAAAGTGGCAATGTATTTGTATAGGCGTGTTTGCGTAATTATAACGAATACAGACTAACTACCCAGCCAGCAAAGAATGCCGGACTAACGTCGGGCTGATTGCGATACGACGTGTTGATCAACCAGTACTCCCTCATTGCTTTGACGATATAGAGGATATTTGATTTTTTCAGTGTAAGATCGAATTTTATTTCATCGAATGAACACCAAAACTGTTATTTTCACGAGTGGCGTAGCCACGAGTGAAAATAGCAGTTTTGGTGTTCATGAGTGAAATAAAATTTGATCTTGCACTGAAAAAATCAAATTTTCTGTTTCTTACATGCTTCAAAAGGCAATATTTAGCGTCTTTAATGGTGTCGCTCACATTCGGAGAAAATTATCTTTGTTCCTGTTCGTTTCGCGTCAATTTAGTGGTGTCCATCGTGTTTAGTGGGTATACTATTGGGTGTAAACTGAAAGTTTGCACCTGAGAAATGGCCTGGGATGGTATTATTATGAATGATTAATGAAATAATTGAGAGAGTAGTTTTCCAAAGAAGTTGCTGGCAAGTCTAACGTCGCGCGACAAAAGACGTGACGTCAGCGTCATAAATGACGTCAGTAACGTCCCCGTCACACATGAACGGGCTATGCGTCAATTAGAACACATTTCAGTATTGATCAGTTATCTGACAATGATAAAATTGAAATTAGAGTTAGATTTGAAGAAAAAAGTAGTCCCAAACAGTGAAAAATAAAAAATCGTATTTTCACTGTTTGAAACAGTGAAAATATCGATTTATATTTCACTGATAAATCTCTATCATTCATTGAAAAGCATGTAAGAATATTGTGTCTATTGCAAGGCGTTTCTGAATGTTCATATCTTTCCACTTTTTTCAGCCTTTGAATTAACCACAAACGCATTAAAAGACTATGTAACAGTTGACTTGCTGCTATCGGAACAAAAGGCTGTTATCTTCCAAACTAAGGCTTGTTCGGACGCCCATGTCACGTTTAAATCAACATGGGATGGACCCCTAGACAAGGCTGAAATTGTGATCGGTAAGCGCAACTTACGTACAACGCTCAAGCGCGGACTTCCTATATATAAGTAGCTGCGAAAATCGAGAATTTGTCCTCAAACATGTACTCCCAGCGGAGACGTGGATCATCCTGCGCATTTCTTACAAAGTTCGGTTTCATTAGAATATTATTTTGTACAATATCATTGTAGCAACAAACGTCCTTGTGATGTGTCACCAAAAACAATTAAAATTTAGACTGTTTGCTTGTCGACTGCGGACTGTACTTCCGTTTTTCTTTTCTCATTTTAATGACAGATTCTTGTCTGTCATTTCTAGCTGTCCCAGGCTTTTTCAAGCACTTTCCGGCTTACACTCAGTACTATTGAAATCATCATTACGAAAACACGCCTATACAAATACTCTGTACATTTTACCACCGAAAAATATATTTTTTAGATGAAAATGTCGATATTTTTCTTATTTCTGCTCAAAACATAGATTGCGGATACTCGTTACAGCCGCCTCGACGAGACGGTTCTAACGAGTAACCACAATCTAAGTTTTTTAGCAGAAATAAGAAAACATAATGTATACCCCTGCAAACCCCAGTTTTACTATATAAAAGTGGGGTTTAAGGGGGTATTTATATAGGCGTGTTTTCGTGATAGAAATATGAGTACGCACGAAAACGTACTTGCAATTCGGCTTAATTTCAGTTTTTGGCAAACGTTGTTCATATATATTCGTGCAAATTTGAATACATGTATTAGTTTTAAGTTTGAAAATAACCTTGATTGTAATTATTATATACATTAGTTCGAACAAATTGACCTGAGACTGATGAACTCTATTAACATAATTTCACACTCGACTGAATGCATGTATTTGTCTTCGCCGTCTCCCGAAAATGACGATATTGTTATTCAATACATGGAGGTCGGTAAATGGGTCGCAAACATTTCTCACCAAATTAATATGTTATCTATAAAATAATTATATAAAATACCTTGGAAAGCACTTTTTGAACTGTAAAAATGCTGTATTCAAAATGGCGATCAAGTGACATTTGTAACGTCATACGCAGGCATTATTATGACGTGCATACTATTGATCAATTACTGTAAATATCCGCATACGATTATAAAATAAAAAGAAAATTTCATTTTTTTCTGCGGATACCAAAAAAAAGTTCATCTGGCGTGTTGAAAACATCCAAATTTTCAGGAGTACGAAGCACGAGTGAAAATTCGGATGTTTTCAACACACTCGATGAAATATTTTTGGCATCCACCTCACAAGAGTAAGAATTACCCTACTGTAAGAATTATATTTCTTAACCGCATCACGTTATCATGTCCGTGAAATTAACAACCTCCTAAACCCCACTTTATATAGAGAAAACTGGGGTTTACGGTGGTATACATTATTTTTCTTATTTCTGCCCTAAGCTATAGGTTGTGGGTACTCGTTAGATCCGCCTCAATGAGGCGGTTCTAACGAGCAGCCACAACCTATGTTTCAAGTAAAAATAACAAAAATATGACAGCTTTTCATCAGAAATGTAGCCATTTGGAGATGTGAAAAATGCACTATGTTGCACGGGTGTGTTATCGTAGTGGAACTGGAGAATGAAATTGTGTAATGATATTGTCATCACGTGAACAAGTCCGTGAAATGAACACCCCCCTAAACCCCGCTTTATATAGAGAAAACTGGGGTTTAAGGGGGTAAACATTATTTTTCTTATTTTTACTCCAAGACATAGGTTGTGGGTACTCGTTAGAACCGCCTCAATGAGGCGGTTCTAATGAGCACTCACAACCTATGTTTGTAGTATTTATAAGAAAAATATCGCATATTTTAATCAGAAAAGTAGCCATTTTGGAGATATGAAAAAATGCACTATGCCATACGGGCATGTTATCGTAATGGAACTTATATTTAAAGTTTAAAGTGGATGCGCTTGACGGTTTGTAAAAGAAAAAAAAAAAAAAAAAAACATGAAAAAGGTGGACATTTTCATGTTTCTGCAAAAGACAATAACTCTGAGAGTATTGTACATAGAGTTTGTTTGTTTGTTTGTTTGTTTGTTTGTTTGTTTGATTTGAAGTTTAACGTCACCCTTAACACTGTAAAGTTCATTTGGGAGACTTTAATTCCAATTTTGACATTACTTTCAAAGTAGAAGTAAAACAAAGATCAGGAATTGATACAATTAACTTACTCAACCCATAAAAGACACCAAAGGGAAAGAAATACAAACATTAAGCGACCAGACCATAATGGAAACTTAAACAAAGGAAGGCCATAAGGACAGTTACTTTCCCACAAAATGGCCATTTGGCCATCCAAAATTAAAAGACACAAGTGATACACACAGTAAGTAACAAACAACAACATAAATAAATCGCCACAGACGAGCCGCCTTGGAACGGTCAGTGGAAGATTTCCACTGGGGTGCTTAAATCGATTTTACATGGCCACAATCCTCGCCCTTATCTCCGTCGCGATTTAGACAAATAATTTGTTCAGTCCGCATGAAGGCCTCCTAACTCATCAGTGCAACATCTCCGTGAACACAAAAAACAAACAACCACAGTTTGAAGTTGATGCGTTTGGCGGTTTGAAAGTAATTAAGATAAAAAAAAACAAGCAAATTCCACAGAGAATTTATGTTCCCCGCCTTATTTTCATTTGGGTTGTTAAAAAGTAAGTAAGTTAACCAGGCAACCATTGAAAAAAATAATAATAAAAGGATTCTGTTAAAAGCACATGCGCATTTTTAGACCATGAACAGATTCTGAGGGATCAGTTTTAAAGTGTAGGAGGAGTTGCACTCACAATGCACCTCGTACATATCCAGTTTCATATTATAGATGCACAAAAACTCTAAGTAAAAAATGTGAAAAAAAAGTGAAAAAAAATATTTTAAGATTCTGTAAAAAGCACATGCATATCTTCAGACCATAATTCAAACAACTTATACGTTTTGGAAGGATTGGTATTAAACTGTAGGAGGAGTTGCGCTCCCAAGGTACCAACCACATAATACTCTTTCATAGAATTGATGCATGAAAAAATTCTAAGTTGAAAATGTGTAATAAGTGACAAAAAATAATTAAAGAAATTCCGAAAAAAGCATTTGCACAACTCCAAACCATGATAAAGACACACCTTAATTTCAGAAGGATCGGTATAAAACTGTAGGAGGAGTTGCGCTCACAAGGTACCTACTACATAATATTCTTTCATAGCATTGATGCATGAACAAAGTCTTAAGTTAAAAATGTGAAAAAAAGTGAAAAACTTTTCTTAAAGAATCCCGAAAAAAAGCATATGCTCAACTTCAAGCCATGATAAAGACATCTGTAAAATTTCAGAAGGATCGGTATTAAACTGTAGGAGGAGATGCACTCACAGGATACCTACTACATTATACTCTTTCATAGAATTGATGCATGAAAAAGGTCTAAGTTAAAAATGTGGAAAAAGTGAGAAAAATAATTAAAGAATTCCGAAAAAAGCATATGCACAACTTCGAAATATGATAAAGACATATGTAAAACATAAGAAGGATCGGAATAAAACTGTAGGAGGAGTTGCGCTCACAAGGTACCTTCTATGAATTTAGAACAATTCAAAAAAGTCTAAGTTAAAAATGTAAAAAAAGTAAAAAAAAAATAATTCAAGGATTCTGAAAAAAGCACATGCACAACTTCAAACCATGATAAAGACACCTGTAAATTTTCAGAACGATCGGTTGAAAACTGTGGGGGGAGTTGCGTTCACAAGGTACCTACTACAACTCGGAACCACGCACCGCGCACCACGCATCACGCACCACGCATCAGGCACCACGCACCACGGAAAGCCGAATACTATGTCCCCTCGCTTTTCTTCGAAAAGGCGGGGGACAAAAAACATGAAAAATGTGGACGGACAGGCAAAAATTTGCGGGGCCCTTGGGAAGGTTCCAAAAAAATATTTTTTGTCAAATACGGGTCTTCCGAATTCACCATATGTATCCTGACAGACAGGCCAGACCCAGATTATATGCCGCAGAAAGGGGCATCTAATATAGGTCTACACTGTTTGCCACTCACCCAGCTATTTTAGTAACAACATCAGGTACATATGGGCCCCTTCAAGCGATTTTGGTACTTATCGCCTATGCAAGCAGCGAAGGTTCAGGCGAGCCTGCGCATCCGCGCAGTCTCGCCAGAACCTTCGATGCTCGCCCATACAAGCAGTGAATAAAGAGGAACGTTCAGACAGAAAGCCATATGTCTGGCCCTTCTGAATGGCTGGGCATACGCAGTTAAAATTTGTCATGGCGGAATGTTCGAAGACACGAATTCGCATGGCGGGGCTCATATAGTGCATGTATATTGAACGTTTATAAATTTTAGAACAAGTAAGGGGTTCATGTGTCCGAATATTTAGTGTGAATACAGTACTTATAAGGGAAATGGATACGCTTTCAGGGGAGGCAACTCGTACAAAAGTATTTTTGTCTCCCATGTCAATAGGGACAACTCTTAAAGGAAAGAATTTGCTCTTAAGGAGCAAATTTGCTCTTAAGGAGCAAATTCTTTTCTTAAAATTGTTTGTTTCTTTGTTTGTTTGAGGTTTAACGTCCCCGTCAACACTGTATATGTCATTTTGGAGACGCTGCATCCAATTATGTGGGACTTTTACAATGAGATGAAATGACACCTCAAACCCTGTCGCCCAATGAAACCAATAGGGTTTATAAGCATGCACGGTCCGACTCGCACCTTTATCGCCTGGACTTGCATAGATCCTCTATGCGGTTTACCAGTAGTAGTTTGCGGTCGGTTTCAGCTCTGCGTGGACACTCCATGCAGCCCATCTATTTCTTCAAGCCCTGATGGACGGCGGCCGCTTTCCTTTAAGAGCAGACCCCTTTTTCTGTCGCACAGATCTTATAGAAAAGGGAACAGGACGTCCAAAAAGTTGTCTCCCTTTAAAAATGGCGGAAAATTCTGCTAGGTATATCCAGTCGCCTTAACCTTTAACCTGCTGAATATTCATTTAAGCCACACCCACTTCTGTCTATCAACCAATCAAATAACTTGATGTAATTTATTGCTACAAATTCATAAATTGAATGTCAAACTGTGTAGATCCTGATCAGATGGCTTCTTCAGAAGCCATCTGATCTGGATCTACACTGTTTGCAAAGATAGGGCTTGTCGCCTACAGCAGTGTAAAGGTTAATGGAAGGGTGTTTTTCCGTTAAATGGTAGACACATCTTATTTAAATTTGTGGCTGAGCCTTTGTTTTATATGCGGTTTTAAGTCCTCGCCAACACTGTATAGGTCATTTTGTAGACATTGCTTCCAGTTTTGTGAAATGACATCTCATGCCCTGTCGCCCAATGAAACCAACAGGGTTGCATGGACGGTCCGATTCGCACCCGTTTGTATGGGCTGGCTTAGATTGTCTAAGCGGTTTACCGGTACACGTGTGCGGTCGGTTTCAGCTCTGCGTGGAAGCATCATGCAGCTTATCTATTATTTCAAGCCCCAATGGGCGGGGGGGGGGGGGGCGGAGTTTGAAGCTGGGGTTATATTTAAAGCAAAATTAAGTCACAACACTTATCTCGCTTTGGAAAATGATGTTCAACACTTTCAGTATACTTTTTTGTCCCATTTAATTGTTTCAATGATATTTGTAGGAGCCTTGGGAAACACTAGATCCTTTATTCGGCCCTCGATAGATTCTGATCATATGGCTGATTACGCGCATTGGCCCCTTGATTGTGAACAATTCAAGTCTTTCTGGGTTTCATGGGCCAATGACACCATAGACGTTGGCATAGGGGATTTCGTCGGTCAGGTCACACGTATGAGAGCCTCGATAGATACAACAGATTACAGATTCGTAGCTGTCGCCACAAATATGGTGACTGGGACGTGGAGATACGGTATTATGACTTTTCATTACGATAACTCACCCGTGCGACATAGTGCCTTTTTCACATCTCCAAAATGGCCATTTTTCTGACGAAAATCCGTGATATTTTTCCTATAAATACTGCAAACATAGGTTGTGGGTACTCGTTAGAACCGCCTCATTGAGGCGGTTCTAACGAGTACCAACAACCTATGTCTTGGAGCAGAAATACGAAAAATAATGTTTACCCCCGTAAACACCCAGTTTTCTCTGTATAAAGTGGGGTATATGGGGGGTCTTTATTTCACGGACTTGTTCACGTGATGTCTGATTTCTGACTTTTTTCTATGGAAATCATTACGAAGACACGTCTATATAATTTTGACCCCCTTGGACCCCACTTTTATAAAGAAAAACTGGGGTTTCCGGGGGTATACCTTGTTTCTCTTATTTCTGCGCCAAAATATAGATTGTGGGTACTCGTTAGAACCGCCTCATCGTCCACGATCTATATTTTGAGCAAAAATTAAAAAAAAATGTCACAATTTTTCCTCGTAACATTTTCATTTTTTCGGCGATAAAGGTGGCAATGTATTTGTATAGGCGTGTTTGCGTAATGTACAGGGGTAAACCTTATTTTCGTTTTTCTCCTCAAAATTATACATTATGGGTACTCGTTAGAACCGCCTCGATTAGGCGGTTCAAACGAATAAGGCGGTTCAAACGAATACTCACAATCTACTTTTTGAGCAGAAGTAAGAAAAAATTCACAATTTTTCATCTTATAATTTATATTTTTTTCGGCGATAAAGCTTATAAGATATTTGCATAGGCGTGTTTTCCTTATGTCAATTTATACTATATTCTTACACAACGCGCCTATATAGGCAGTAGAAAATAACAGTGGTTTATTCTGCAACAAATCACAGCTCGGAAGAGCGTGACGAGCAACGTCATTAAAAACTGCCAATTTATGACGTCCTAGTGGATTTGATTGACGTTAGTTGGTGTTACGTCATTTTCTCGTATCGAGCCCGTTATAAAAGGATGTAAATGCATGTGTTTCAGTCGATAATTTTAGCGGAATTTCTTCTAATAATGGCGAATGGTTGTGCGATTTTGAAGGAAACAACAACATTATTGCCGATTTGCAGCGTGTTAGAATCGAAATAGATCAGCTCTAGTCTGTAAATTGTTGAGTCGGTCAGTTGTACAGTGGCGATTTAGTTTTTGTTGTCCACGGAAACGGATGCAAAACTCTTTTCAACGATTTGAAAACGCTGCGTTGAGACCACGCTTAAACGATCGTTTACATTTTCAGCCAATCAGATCATCGTTTCTGAAACGTTTCAAGCGTTTCGTGTATCAACCAATCACATTAGCGTTTGGAAAACGCTGTCATGGAAACCGTTTCTGGTTTCATATGTTCTTTTTCGTTAACCAATAAAAATCCCGCAGACTCACTTTAATGATAATAATAATAATGATAATTAATAATAATGAATTAAGATAAAAATAAATAATAATAATAATTATTTTTATTATCATTATTTATTATTATTTTGATTATTTTTATTATGAAACAGAAAATAGATAAAAAATAATAGCGAAATGATTTTAAGGTGAAGAGGCTCTCCTGCAATAAACAGGAAATTGTGTTTGACAGAAAGAAAATGTTTCCGGATTCTGTAGCTCAGTCGGATGCGCGTTTAACTGTTGATCCAGATTCGCGGGTTCAATGCTTGCCGGTGAAAAACAAACTACATAAGAACCTTTCATACATGGACAAAACATTAACCGAGAAGACTCTGTTTTCTATAGTTTCCGAATGCTTTTTGTGAGGGAATTTATTGTTCTCACCCATTACGTACGGCCACTATATTTAAGGAAACAAAAAAAAAAAAAAAAATAAATAAATTTATACAATGAATTTGACATTTAACATGATTTTTCAGTATATGTGATCTCAATAATTATCCGTCATCAAATTAACATTCGATGACAGATGTCTTCTTCAATCATCACGAAAACAAGCCTTTATAAATTTGACTCTTTTGCATTGAAAAACTTGACTTGACAGGGTTAATTATTTTACATTATTTCTACTCAAATATAGACTGTGGGTAAACGTTAAATCCGCATCGCCAAGGCGGTTCTAACGAGTACCCACAATCTATGTTTTGAGTAGAAATTTGGACAAAAATATCAGAACTTTTATCCCAAAATTTACAATTTTGTTGTAGAGTAGAAGTTTTCAATTTATTTGATTAGGCTTGTTTTCGTAATGGAACAAAAATAAATTGTATTTGAACTGTCAGAATCAGACACACGTTAATATTTTTTTCTTTTTTATATTTCGGCGGTGAAAATATTTCATTTATAATTTTATAATATACTAAGCCGCGAAATCAATTTATATCTGAAACAAATAAAAATCATCGCTTCACCTCATTACAAAAACACGCACTTTCGTATTTTGAAAATTTTACCAAAAAATAAGAAAAGTGTTATATTTTCATATTTCTGCTCAAAGCATAGATTGTGAGAAGTCGTTAGAGTCGCGTCGGTGAGGCGGTTCCAACGAGTAACCACCATCTATGTTATAAGCAGAATTAAGAAGAAATAGGCCAATAACACACCCGTGCGACATAGTGGATTTTTTTTCAGATCTCCAAAATGGCTACTTTTCTAATGAAAATCCGTGATATTTTTATGCTGCTAATATAGGTTGTGGGTGCTCGTTAGAACCGCCTCAATGCGAAGGTTCTAACGAGTACCCACAACCTATGTCTTGGAGCAGAAATAAGAAAAAATAATGTATACCCACGTTCACCCCCATTTTCTCGATATAAAGTGAGGTTTAAGGGGGTGTTCATTTCACGGACTTTTTCACGCGATGATGTACACCCATGTAAATTCCAGTTATATTATATAAAGGTTTGGTTTAAGGGCTCAAAATAATATAGGCTTGTTTTCATGATGTGGTGAAAACACGGTATGTTCATATTGTGAACAATAAATATGATCGCGAAATCTTCACAGGGCAGCCCGGACTACTTTTTCAATATTCTTTTTTCATAAATGCCAGACAAATTTTGTCTAAAACATCAGACTTTTCACTCACGCTTCGCACTCGTGAAAATTCTGATATTTTGAATTTACGCCACCTTAAACACTATTTTATTTTTGAGGCATTGATTCCAATTTTGAGCCTGTGTGTGTGTTTTTTTTACCATACATTGAGATGAAATGACATCTCAAGCCCTGTCGCCCAAACAAACAAAAAGGGGTTATATGTAGAGACGGCCAGCCTCGAACCACTTTGGCTGGTCAGGCATAGATCCTGTAAGCGGTTTTTCACATTTCAGTACTGGTCATTGAAGAAATATATGGGCTGCATGATGCTTTCACGCAGAGCTGAATCCGGTCCGCACACTAATACCGGTAAACCACCTAGAGGATCTAAGCCTGTCCAGGAACCACGGTGCGAGGCGGACCGCCCATGCTAATAAACACTATTGGTTTCATTGGGCGACAGGGCTTGGGATGTCATTTCATCTCAATGTCGGGTAAAAGTCCCACAAAATTGGAAGCAACGTCTCCAAAATGACATTTACAGTGTTGACGGGGACGTTAAACCTCAAATCAAACAAACAAATCAGTACTGATCACGAACAGACTCAGTAAAACCGAGTCTGCTATTACGTTTTTTTTTTCGACTCGTATACATATATTGCATTCTGACATGCAGAACTCTATTTAAATGTGAGATTGAGGGGTAGTGATTTGAATTGCCTCGGTGAGGCAAAACCTATTAATATCCACAACATTTTTTTCGGAGAAATGAAGACGTTTATCCTAAATTGTCATCAATTACCTTCTACCCCACCCCCACCCCAAACCCCCACCCCACCCCACACACACTCTCTCTTCACCGTGTATGACATATGATAATTCTCGTGCTGTTCATAGAGGCGGATCTAACGTGGAGCCTCAACACGGTTTGTGCGTTGTTTTTGTGGAAATCATGAATTGTGTAAAGTCGATAGCATCGCCTTAATAACACAGATTATGAGTGCTCCTTAGCATCCTATACATCGTTGAGATAAAGGTTGGGCGTTACAGGGATCTACAATATTTTCTTTATTTTTGCTAATTTAGAAATTAAAACATAGATTGTGGGTACAAGTTACCGAACACCAACCACGATGTTTGATAAAATATCAAACAAATATCATTGTTTTTTATCGTCGGAAAACCGTCCGTTTTTTTTTTTTTTTTTTTTTTTTTGTTTCATTCACTATGTCAACCGGTCGGATTATGTCCCTAACATTTTTAGGATGCAAAATTGTCACATTTTCCAGAGATTGCAGGTTCTGATAAAACTGCATCAATCAGACGGGTCTAACGAGTGCCCACAATCTATGTTTTTGGAAAAGGAGTAAGAATGTTGCCCGGCTGGCAGAACTTGCGACCCCTGATCACCAGCTAGACGCGCATCAGACTGAGCTACAGATCCTCGAATTAATGTCGCCCGACCGGCAGCTACCGAGCCAGCGACACCTGATCAACAGTTAGACGTACATCAGACTGTACTACAGGTCCCCAAATTAACGTTGTCCGACCGGCAGCTACCGAACCCGCGACACCTGATCAACAGTCAGACGTACATCAGACTGTACTACAGGTCCCCGAATTAACGTTGTCCGACCGGCAGGTACCAACCCGCGACTCCTGATCACCAGCAAGACGCACACCAGACTGTGCGACAGTTCCACGAATTAATGTTGCCCGATCAGCGGGTACCGAACCCGCGACATCTGATCACCAGTCAGATGCGCATCAGACTGTGCTACAGACCCACGAATTAATGTTGCCCGGTCGGCAGGTACCGAACTCGCAACCTGTGATAACCAGTCAGACGCGCATCAGACTGCTACAGACCCACGAATTGATGTTGCCCGGCCGGCATGTACCGAACTCGCATCCCCTGATCACCAGTCAGACGCGCGTCAGACTGCTACAGACCCACGAATTAATGTTGCCCGGCCGGCAGGTACCGAACTCGCAAACCCTGATCACCAGTCAGACGCGCATCAGACCATGCTTGCGAGGCCTGCATAAAGCAAGTGTTCTAGTTTGTTTAAGGGAAAACTAATATCAGATTGCGTATTCCTAGGCTTTCGCTGTTACCGTCCAGTCAGCTATATTAAGGTCATATCGAGCCGGCCAGTCAGTTTCTAAGCCACTTATTGTTTCCTGGACCAACACCATTTGATCAGCACATTACACATTATATCACCAGAAAGTTGCATCTTGCCCTTTAGAATCGGTGGAAACGAGGGATATTTCAGGATCAATCACCACGAAAGAAGTTTACTGGGCCCAAATTGTCCTAGGCTGAATCGTCCTAGGCCAAATCGTCCGGTGGCCGAATCGTTCTACATTCATCGGGGATAGAACCCACTGCTCTGTGATCATCAGACCGGGTCACCGAGACCGACCACACGTGTAACCAATGGTTCCCTAGTAGAAATTGTATATATGTGCGTAGTTTAGGCTTTATCCTCGCTGGTCACACATGATGATGATGATGATGATGATGATGATGTTGATGATGATACGTACGTCATATAACACCCTCCCCCACCCCCACACACACGTGGGGTGTTGTGTAGTTTAAAATATTATTAAAACATGGTGTATTTTGATTTTATCATGCTTTATTATATTATTCAACTCAACAACGTTACTATGGTTATTTCCTGCTTATTTTTCCCACAAACGTATTGATGAGGAACTTGTATATTGAACAAGGCAGCTCTTTGATATCGGATTACACGGGGCGGTATTCAAAAGATGTGCGGTTACCTGCAGGGCATTAGGTTAGCAGCGGTATGACAGGTACATACTGGGACGCGTCACGGCAAAAGAAACCTATAGGGAAATGTCGGTATTTCGATAAAGTGTTTTTTCCGTTGTACTAAATGTTATATTTATTTATTTATTTATATTTATTTGTCGCGGCAAATTTTATTGTTACCCGAGTGCTAAAATTTCAACTGTCACATCATTAGAACGTAGTTTTCAGATGAAAAGTAATGTTTTCATCTCAATCCAAATTTAGATTGTAGGTGTTCGTTACAACCGCCCCAGTGAGACAGATCTAACCAGTGGCCACAAACTACGTTTATGGGCAGAAAAATGAAAAAATAATGTATATTTCTGTAAATTCCAATTTACTTTATAAAGTGCGCGACCTTGTATGTGTGTTATTTCCTTACATGTTTTTTTTTTATTATTATCTTCACTTGTCACTATTTCACCCAATTAGGGTCTACACTATTTCCATATACATGTACATCCACACCAGCGTTGGATGATGATGAGTGTCATTATTATTATTGTTATTATTATTATTATTATTATTATTATTATACGGGCCTCCGTGGCCTAGTGGATAAGAGCGCTGACTCTTAGTCATTAGGTCTCTCACCGCCGTAGGTTCGAGCCTCGCTCGGGCCACGTGTGAGACGCCAAGTTCTGCAACGGAAGGTCAGGTGGTTTTTCTCCGGGTACTCCGGTTTTCGACCACCTCTGATTAACGATCGGCTCGATATGAGTGAAATAATCTTGAAAGGGCCGTAAAACCAAAACCAAAAAATAAAAATAAAAAAATATTATAACTGAATCCGACAGAAAACAAAATCCGGGAATGCCATACGTTATGTAGCGTATGTCCAGCGCATGCCCTGCAGCGTTATATTTTCCAAAAAGTTGATTGCGGGCAAAAATCGAAAATAGCTTAACAGCTTGGACTAGGATAGTCTTTGAAACCGGATTACGTAAGATGTGCATTGTTTGTTTGTTGAGGTTTAACGTCCCCGGCAACACTGTACATGTCATTTTGGAGACGTTGCTTCCAATTTTGTGGGACTTTAACCCGACAATGAGATGAAATGACATCTCAAGCCCTGTCGCCAATTGAAACCAATAGGGTTTATTAGCACGGACGGTCCGCCTCGCACTGCGGTTCCTGGACAGGCTTAGATCCTCCATGCGGTTTACCAGTAGTGGTATGCGGGCTGGATTCAGCTCTGCGTGGAAGCACCATGCAGCCCATATATTTCTTCAAGCACAGAGCGAATTGACATGTACACAGAATGAAGAGTCGAACTACGTAGTTTGCCGCGTCACAGTATAACGAACCAACGTCGTTACCTTGATTCTTTCTTCTATTTCGAAAAACTGAGCGTTTACTTTTTCTGTGGTATTATTTTATTTATTGCTAATTTGGATACACTTACCAAACACACTCGTGGGATGAAATTGCTTCTTTCATATATTATGGCCCCTAAGTAATAAAATGTTTCATGCTCAATTATGCTGAGCATGAAATCGATAATACTCGCATATATTACAGTAATGGGACCAAACATATAATGTCTGTGCTCGTTACAACCATTCAATGGAGGCGGATCTAACGAGTACCCACAATCCACGCTTTTGAGGAGAAAATTTATAGCAATGTATATAATGTTAACCCAGAAAAGTGTTTATATAAAGAGTTTTGTTATTTCCATAAAACGCACTTGTTACTTTATCACCCGGCAGTTGCATCAGAAGCAAATAAAATCATTTGTCTTCTTCTTTCATTACGATCAAACATCTGTGTGACATAGGGCATTTTTAGCATGTTTACTGATGAACATCTGTGGTACTATTCTTATGCATATTCAAAAGATAGGCTGATTGTGCTCGTTCGAACCAGTTCATTGAGGCGGTGCTAATGAGTACCCACGACCGATGTCTTTGAACAGAAATAAGAAAAACAATCAATCGACCAATATTCAAACGATATGCTGATGGTGCTCGTCCGAACTGGTTCATTGAGGCGGTGCCAATGTGCACCCACGACCGACGTCTTTGATTTGTTTGTTTGATTTGAGGTTTAACGTCCCCATCAACACTGTAAAGGTCATTTTGAAGACGTTGCTCCCAATTTTGTGGGACTTTTACCCGACATTGAGATGAAATGACATCTCAAGCCCTGCCGCCCAATGAAACCAATAGGGTTTATAAGCATGGACGGTCCGACACTCACACCGCTTTGCCTGGGCAGGCTTAGATCCTCTAAGCAGTTTACCAGTACTCGTGTGTGGGTCGGATTCAGCTCCTCGTGGAAGCATCATGCAGCCCATACATTTCTTAAAGCCCCGATGGGCGGGACCGTACCGTCGTCTTTGAACAGAAATAAGAAAGATAATAAATCAATCAATCAATCAATCAATCAATCAATCAAATTTTATTTGCTTAAGCTTATGCAGCTCATCATGATAAAACATATATAGACAGACAAATAAGTTAAGAATAGCATAAAAGTGAATTACTTGATGAGGCATTGTCTTGCACAATACAAGTTCTCAGGCTACATGTAGGCGACATACCTGTTAGAAGCTACCAAATCCAAGCAAGTAAACGTCACACGAGCGCCAAAACAAGATGTTGCATCGACGCCCATGCGACGCCGACTAGACGTCGTTTATTTGTTTGTTTGATTTGGGGTTTTACGCCCCGTCAACACTGTGTATGTCATTTTGGAGACGTTGTTCCGATATTGTGGGACTTATACCTGACATTGATATGACATCTCAAGCCCTGTCGCCTAATAAATCCAATATGGTTTATATGCATGGACGGTCCAACTTGCACCACTTTTCCTGGGCACGCTTAGTACTCACGTTCGGTTGGTTTCAGCTCTGCGTGGAAGCATCATGCAGCCATCTATATCTTCAAGTCCCAATGGGCGGGGCTGGACTAGACGTCGTATGGACGCTAGGTCACCTACGATACAGGTATGTGACTTCTGTGGTTGCTAAGATTTTGGAAAAGCTCTGCCGGCATGTCAGCAGACAATAATAATAATAATAATAATAATAGTAATAGTAATAATAATAATAATAATAATAATAATAATAATAATGAATTCCCCCGTCAACCCCAGTTTTTTTCTTGATAAAGTGGGGTCTAGTGGGGATCTTCATTTCACGGACTTGTTAACCTGATGTTATGTTTCTTTCCTTTTTATCTTCTCATGTATATCATGAGCATGGTCATAAGGGATATTTTAGTCTGTTATATTACTTCATGCAACAAACACTCACGTAAACCTTCCTTAAGCGCAAAATTTGGGTTTACACTCATGAATATCCGCCACCGTTTTTCACACACACACACACACACACACACACACACACACACACACACACACACACACACACACACACACACACACACACACACACACACACACGCACGCACGCACGCACGCACGCGCGCGCGCATACACGCGCGCGAACACACAAACGCACACAGGTTAACAGCCGCGATTTGGATAAATCGCCATTGTCAGATTATTTTCTTAAGATCATCATGAAAAGTATATATATAATGTTGACCCCCTTGAACCCCATTTTCATATTGTACAACTGGGGTTAACGGTATCCTATTTCTGCTCGAAGCGGTTCTAACGAGGACCAGCAATCTATGTTTAGGTTCACGTTCGGTGAAGATCAGCAATCCATGTTTAGAGCAGAAAAATGCAAGATATCGGATATTTTGTCAGAAAATTTTCAATTTTTGTTGACAAAACTTTCAATATATTTGAATCGGCGTGTTTTCCGGCGTAAAGTACCGTTAAAGATGAAATCTCCAAAATAGTTATTCTTAGTTTCGAGTGAAAACTGATCAATTTTATGCTCGGAACATAGATTCAACAAAGCTCGTTTTAACCGCCGTGTACATTGTTTTTCAAAAAAGTTGGGTTGCAGGGGTATTAATTAACAAATACTGATTAACGCGTTCTATTTCATAATTCGCTTTAGGAAAATAGAGGCACGAGACAAGCTGCATTCTTCCATAATATTCAGACGAAAAAAAAAATAATAAAAAAAATAATTATCATTGGCGCTTATATCTGCATCAAACCATTATGATTACGCTCCCGTGCGCTAAATGTCTCTAAAACTAACGTTTCTCAGATGAAAATGTTTTTTTTTTTTTTTTTTAATTCTGTCATATTTACAGATTAATGACTGCTCATTAAAACCACCTTGGTAATACGGTTTTAACGAGTATCCGCAATCTATGTTTTAGAACAAAAATATTAAAAAAAAAATAATGAATTCCCCGTAAATCCCATTTTCTAAAAAAAAAATGCTCATTAGAACCGCCCTGTCCAGACAGTTTTAAGGAGTACCCGTAATCCATGTTTTGGAGGAAAAATAAGGAAAAAAGGAATACCTCGTAAACCCAATGTGCTCTATATACTGTGGGGATTAGAGGGGCCACGAACTTGTTATCTTTATGCATGAGCTGTAGGGTGCTTGTTAAAACCGCTTCAACAAATCGGTTCAAACAAAAACCGACATTCAATGCTCTTGAGATAATGATGGATCTAGTTGGACATGTTGGAGTGTTTATTTAACGGACTTTTTGTTGAGGTGATGATGAATAATTTAGAAATTCTGAATTAACATATAACAAATAACGACTAATGTATAACAGTTTCCGGAAAGCAGATATTACACACGCGTGTAAACACATTACCTGGCGTTGCATGGCAACGTAAGTGAAGTGTAGTCAGTGACAAATTTCGCCAATACTATCCCAGCCAGCAAAGAATGCCGGGCCATCGTCGGGCCGATAGCGGTACGACGTGGCAACGTCGAACCGCTATCGGCCCGACGTTGGCCCGCTGCTGTGTGCTGACAGGGATTATATGACCCTAATGTCTTGGGAAATACGGTCATCTGTAATTGCCAGAATATACAGGGATTCTAATAATTTTGGTCTCAGTGTGGCACAAATATTTCCTTAACATTTAAACAAACAAATTACATTTCTCAGCTAATGCATTTTCTTAACCCGTATTTGACAAAGATGGAATCTCCCACTTAGTAAGTTTGGATTGGTCCATTTCCAATTATTGGGCTGTCAGGTTTGTTTTATTAGCGACACATTTTGCAACAATGTTTGCACTTTCAGCAAACAGTGTAGAACCAGGTCAGACGTCGCGTTTTGTGGCGTCTGATCTGGGTCTGCACTATTTGCCAATGTCCCACAAAAGGGCCGCTAGGCATATATGGGTTAAATCTTCGATACACTTATTTGTTTGTTGTTCTTTCTTTCTTTTTTTTTTTTTGGTTCTTTTGTTTATAGAAAAAAAATCCATAAAGATTTTTAGGATGAACGTATTGTCTGAAAATTTATCATGCATGAAGCTGAGGTATTATCCATGTCGTTCTCGATTGTTCTTTATATATGTATAGTTTTGTACTCCGTATTTAAAGTCAATGATCATGTCATTTCTTAAGCAATGGCATACATGCACTTACAGAATATTCATTTTTTGCTCAAATATAACCTTAATTTTTAATGACGCGATTGTGGTGAATATATATGTTAAGCTGTTGAAGATATTCGTAAATAAACATGCACATGTATTTAAGTAAACAAAAGCGATTGCGCATGCGCGCTAAATGCATAAATTCGATTGGCTCAGTCATAAAACGGTTTCAAACGGTCATACTATTGGCCAAAACGGGAAAGTGTTTTCAATAGCGTTTTGATCTTTTCAGAGCGCATGCGCAAATTTACCGTTTGTCTGAAACGATTCGCCTTGACTTTTGATTGGTCAAAACGATATGAAACGCTCGAACCGTTGTCGAAACGCAAACGTTGTGCAACGGTTTCAAAACGGACCCTAAACGCAAAAACGGGTAGGTCGAACGTTATCGCCACTGTAAGTAGACAAATCACGCGTGCTACGCGCTCGTGATTTGATATACTTTACAACTGACCTCCAAACTGTTTTATTACTCAACAAATCACAGTTATAGCTGATTTATTTCTTAAACAAATCGCGATTGCACGACCCGCAGAAAAAGCGACCGACTAAAGTCGGTTGATTTTCTAAGAGTGTCACCGTGTCATTCTGTCATTCTGTCAATCTGTCAGTTTGTCTGTCCGTCCGTAACCTGTTTGTGAAAATTGGTGATAGTGACTTAACCGCTTGGAATATTTAAACAATTTTTGGCATACTGATAGATATCAATGAGATCTAACCAATGAACTTGCGAAATATTACATTCCATTTAGTATAGCCTCACCGAGGCGAAAATGTGAAAATTTTCGAACTGCTTCTCCTCGGAAACCGTTGGGCCGATTGAAGTCAAATTTCATATGGAGCCTCTATGGGATGGGGGAAACCAAAATTTGCTAATGGGGTCCAGGTCACATGACCAAAATGGCCGCCAAGCCATATATGGTAAAAACCCTTCAAAAATAGTCTTCTCCAGAACCACTGGGCAGATTTCCACGAAACTTGATAAATAGCATCTGGGACGTAGGCCCATCATAAATTGCTAAAATGGTGACCCTGGGTTGACATTGACCTTCTTTGTGCCTAGGTCAAACTTTGACACATAGAGAAAACTGGGGTTAACGGTTCAATGGGGCGGTTCTAACGAGCACCCACAATCTATGTTGAAAGCAGAAATAATTAAGATGTTATCATTTTTACCTAATATTTATCATTTTCTGACACCATGTTGGACACCATTATTTCTTACGGACATGTTTTCCAAATGTAAAAGAGATATTAGAATTCCAACTTTAAACGGCAAGTTCGGAATCGGTCTCCTCAAATGCTGGGATCAGTTGCTAGTATTTAATCCTTTATTGCATGGGTCCCTACTGAGGCTCATCTCTATGGTTAAGTGTATTTAAAAAAGGCTTTTTGAGATCGAGTCCGTTTTTAAAGGGAACTTATTCTGATAAGATTCAGTTAAGTTTCAATGCGCACCTAAGGTTGAATCTTTCGGTGCACTAACCGCAGCCTTATTGCAAATAGGGGTTGGAAAGGGTTAGGGTTTAGTAAGTCTATAATGCGACTTCAACAGTTTCTTTGTAACAATAAATTTTGATTGCCTTTGCTTTGGCTTTTTTGTATATTCGAATTTTGTGTCGTGACGTCACTCACCTGGTCGATACAGAGATATCTATCTTACCGAGGGGTTGCCGCGTGGTGCAACAATGTTGAAGTTTGGTACAAATATTGACAGTAGTTCAACATCTTGTGTATACCAGAATCAGGCTGTTGTTTCTTATCTGTCATTTTTTCTTGTTAATTTTCTATTTCTAATCAGAATTTTCTCAGGAACTATAAGGGCTTCAAAGTTGAAACTTAACTTAAGCAATTCTATTGAGCGGGCCTGAAGAATTAGATCGGGCTGCACAGTGTTACACTGTTTACTCTTAAACAAAAAGGTGCCCAATTGGCACGGGTTTTTCAAATACTTTTGAACTGTTTTTTGCTTTCGTAATAAAGTTTATACATGTGTATTTCATATTGAACCACAAAATAGTTTCAATATTCATATTTTAGTATCCCTTACGCCGTTTATCTTTATATGCCCCCAGAGAATCTTTGAGTCGTAGGGCATACAGTATTTGTCCTGTCTGTCTGTTTGTCTATCTGTCTGTCCGTCACGTCTGTTTGTTTGTCTGTCTGTCCGTCACAAAAACTTAAACCTTGATTATAACTTCAAAAGTATTCGACCTAGCCCCAAGAAACTTCACACACTTAGTCACCATCACAAGGGCTACATTCTGACCAAGGGCCATAACTCTGTTGTCATTTTTGGCTGAATTATCTCCCCTTGAACTTTTGCAAAAACTCAGAAATTGGCTCCCACGGATGGCATTGGTCACCCATAGTGACAGCTCTTGTTTAAAGATATTTCTTGTTTAAATATTACTTCTTGTTTTCTAATTTTGTCATGTCACAAGACAATGGTCAAGTAAGGCAAAAACCCGTCTGTTCAGCTACACAGACTAGCAAATAGTCTTGTGAATGTAAGATATAGAGGATCTTACATGAGTGTTCATGTATTATTGAATTTATTAAACGAGTTGAGGAAAAGGGATAAAATGCGAGGCTTTGCCGAGCTTTTTATCCCTTTTCCTCAACGAGTTTAATAAATTCAATAATACATGAGCACGAATGCAAGATTCTATTTATCACATGACATTAAAACGCATTTTATTCACAATTGTTTACGAAAATATCAATATTCCGCCATTAGTAAACGCGACGTCGTTAAGGACGTCGTACATGTAACGTTACGGGACGTATCTAGCTAATTTGCATATTTAATCCACTAGTGGATTATCGAAAATAATACATGGCGTTATTACACTCTCAGACGCGACGTCATATGATAAAATATAAATAAAGAATCTTACATGAGTGTTCATGTATTATTGGATTTATTTAACGAGTTGAGGAAAATTGATAATATGCTAGTTTATTCCATTTCCTCCACGAGTTCAATAAATTCAATTATACATAAGCACGAATGCAAGATTCTTTTTATCATATGACATTTAAAACTCATTTTATTCACGATCATTTTATTCACGTCGTTAAGGACGTTGTACATGTAACGTTAAGGGATGTATCTAACTAATTTGCATATTTAATCCCGGCACTAGTTGATTTCGGAATTCATTACATAGAAGATATGTGATTTTTTCAGTGTAAGATCGAATTTTATTTTACCGAATGAACACCAAAACCAGTATTTTCACGAGTGGCGTAGCCACGAGTAAAAATACCAGTTTTGGTGTTCATGAGAGAAATAAAATTCGATATTAGACGAAACACACACACACACACACACACACACACACACACACACACACACACACACACACACACACACACACAAACACACACACACACACACACACACACACACACACACACACACACACACACACACATTTTCTGTTTCTTACATGCTTCAAAACGGCAACATATAGCTTCACTATTCGTGTCACTCACCCTCGGAGAAAAGTAACTTTGTTCCTGGTCGTTTCGCGCCAATTTGGTGATTTCCAACGTAATTACTGGGTATAATATTTGGTGTAAACGTTTGCACCTGAGAAATAGCCTGGGATGACATTTCTATGAATGGTGACTGAAATAATTGAGAGGTTAGTTTCCTAAAGAAGCTGCAGACAGACCTAACGACGCACGACAAAATACGTGACGTCAGCGTGAAAAAAGACGTCGTTTACGTCCTCGTGATTTGTGAACGGGCTTAGCGTCTATTCTAATACAGTTCATATATTGTTTGATTTTAGGTTTAACGTCCCCGTCAACACTGTAAAGGCCATTTTGGTGATATTGCTTCCAAAATGTGTGGGACTTTTGTCCGACATTGAGATTAAATGCCATTTCAAGCCCTGCCGCACAATGAAACCAATAGGGTTTAAGAGGCCTTCATGCGGACTGAACAAATTATTTGTCTAAATCGCGACGGAAGTAAGGGCGAGGATTGTGGCCACGTAAAATCGATTTAAGCCCCCCAGTGGAAATCTTCCACTGACCGTTCCAAGGCGGCTCTTCTGTGGCGATTTATTTATGTTGTTGTTTGTTACTTACTGTGTGTATCACTTGTGTCTTTTAATTTTGGATGGCCATATGGCCATTTTGTGGGAAAGTAACTGTCCATATGGCCTTCCTTTGTTTAGGTTTCCATTATGGTCTGGTCGCTTAATGTTTGTATTTCTTTCCCTTTGGTGTCTTTTATGGATGGAGTAAGTTAATTGTATCAATTCCTGATCTTTGTTTTACTTCTACTTATAAGCATGGACGGTCCGACTTGCACCGCTTAGTCTAGGCAGGCTTAGATCCTCTAAGCGGTTTTCCAACACTCGTGTGCGACTCGGTTTCAGCTCTGCGTGGAAGCATCATGCAGCCCATCTATCTCTTGAAGCGCCGATGGGCGTGGGCCATACTACAGTTCATTAATTTTCAATCATCTACAGACCACAAAATTAGATTTCGAGAACAAAAGTAGTTCCAAACAGTGAGAAATAAAATTGATTTTAGTCACTAGTTGAAACAGTGACAATATCGTTTTCGATATCACTGAAAAATCTCTATATTACATTGAAAAGCATGTAAGAAATAGAAGATCTTACATGAGTGTTCATGCATTATTGAATTTATTAAACGAGTTGATGGAAACGGATAAAATGCGAGGATTCGCCGAGCATTTTAACCCTTTTCCTCAACGAGTTTAATAATAAAAAAAATAATAATACAGGAACACGAATGCAAGATTCTATTGATCATATGACATTTAAAACGCATTCTATTCTCGATCATTGAACCAAAATGTTAATATTCCGCCATTAATAAACGCGACGTCGTTAAGGACGTCATATATGTAACGGTACGGGACATTTCTAGCTAATTTGCATATTTAATCGACTAGTGGATAATCGAAAATATTACATAGCGTTATTACATTCTCAGAAGCGACGTCATATGATAAATGGCGTTATTACATTCTCAAACGCTACGTCATGTGATAAACAAGATGTACTGCACTAACCAAGCAGCAAACGCTAACATGCTGACCAGACTGCGCATATGCGCAGACTGATTTGTTGTAGGAAAATGGCAATAAGATGCTGCTCCATTATCATACAAAACTTCAAGAGATCACTTGAACTGCAACCAAGCCACAAGGTTATAAAACTTTCTTTCATGCCAAACACAGCTTAGCATGAATTTTATTATGCTCATAGCTAATAAAATACAAAACAACAACAACAACAACAAAACAAAACAAAAAAAAAAAAAAAAAAAACAGACAATTTCCCTGCTCAGATCAGCGCAAACTGTCATTTATCCTGACCATAGATTTTAAAATGCCAACATTTGTTAGCTTTTTAAGATTTATGAGCAGTAGAAATTTCATGCTCAATGGAGATGAGCATGAAAACACTCGTAATAAATTATTAACGGCTAAACTCCTTAAACAGGGTTATCGGTACCAAAAACTACGCAAAGCCTTTTCAAAATTTTATAGACGCCATTCTGATTTAATTTCAAAATTCAATATTGGACTTAAATCTCTTCTGCAACAAGGTCTATCGGAACCCGAATTTTATGGTGACTTAGTATATAAATTCAGAAAAATATATAACCACAATGACTTCAGCAGCCAATTTCGTAAAATCATTCTTCGATATAAAAAGATTGGGTACAACTTGGATGTTATACGACAGACTGCATGCATGGTAGTTAACCCAATCACGGTTGGCAACTTTGCTTCCCTCTTTACTTGCACGCCGGTGGGTCAGGCCTCAGATTCTATGACGGCTCCAACGTAAAGGCTTATTGAGAATTAGAGAGATCTAATTCAAGGTAATGTTGGTTGGTGCCTGATGCTCTGTCTCTGGTCGGGCCCATCGGAGTCTAACTGTTGGTTTTCTTTTGCTCCAGCATTTCAGTGGTTTCTTGCTGTCGAGTCCTCAACGTTGTCTCACCTCTGTGGTTCTTTGATTCTTGTGTTCACGGAGATGTTGCACTAATGAGTTAGGAGGCCTTCATGCGGACTGAACGAATTATTTGTCTAAATCGCGACGGAAGTAAGGGCGAGGATTGTGGCCACGTAAAACCGATTTAAGCCCCCCATTAGAAAGCATTCCACTGACCGTTCCAAGGCGGTTCTTCTGTGGCAGTTTATTTATGGTGTTGTTTGTTACTTACTGTGTGTATCACTTGTGTCTTTTTATTTTGGATGGCCATATGGCCATTTTGTGGGAAAGTAACTGTCCTTATGGCCTTCCTTTGTTTAGGTTTCCATTATGGTCTGGTCGCTTAATGTTTGTGTTTTTTTCACTATGGTGTCTTTGATGGGTGGAGTAAGTTAATTGTATCGATTCCTGATCTTTGTTTTACTTCTACTTTTAATAACCAGAACCAAAATACTTTTTCATGTTCGGCTCCACTGAGCATGAAATTTATACCACGCATTTGTGGATTTTGTCACATTGAGGATCCATAGAGGATGATATTTGTCCTTCTGATAAATATATAAAATGCCAACATTTTAATATTTATCAGCAGGACAAATTTTAATATTTATCAGCAGGACAAATTTTAATATTTATCAGCAGGACAAATTTTAACATTTATCAGCAGGACAAATTTGAGTATTTATCAGCAGGACAAATTTTAATATTTATCAGCAGGACAAGTTTGAGTATTTATCAGCAGGACAAATTTTAATATTTATCAGCAGGACAAATTTTAATATTTATCAGCAGGACAAGTTTGAGTATTTATCAGCAGGACAAATTTGAATATTTATCAGCAGGACAAATTTTAATATTTATCAGCAGGACAAATTTTAATATTTATCAGCAGGACAAGTTTGAGTATTTATCAGCAGGACAAATTTTAATATTTATCAGCAGGACAAATTTGAGTATTTATCAGCAGGACACATCATTACGATAACTCACCCGTGCAACATAAAGCATTTTTCACATCTCCAAAATGGCTACTTTTCTGATGAAAATCCTTGATATTTTTGCTATAAATGTTCAAAACATAGGTTGAGGGTGCTCGTTAGAACCGCCTCATTGAGGCGGTTCTAACGAGTACCAACAACCTATGTCTTGGAGCAGAAAAAAGAAAAATAATGAATACCCCCGTAAACCCCAGTTTTCTCTATTTAAAGTGGGGTTTAGGGGGCTCTTCATTTCACGGACATGTTTACATGATGTTTTAATATTTATCATTAGGGCAAAGGGGGAGTTCCAAATCTGCCCAACCACAGATTTTCTTGAAACTTCAATTGTTGTTTACTTGAGGACCATCAACTATATATATAATTTTATTTTGTTTGATAAATTACAATAGGTCTCAGGAGAGTTCCCTGGGGTAGTCCAATGTAGAGGTCATACACACCTGTGAACTTTTCAGTCTTAAATCAATAGGTATGATTATTTTCATATTCTGTTGCTTTGATTGGCAACCGAACTCTATAAGGATTAATCTAATACAAAAGATGTAAATGTATCTATGTCTTTTAATTTTTGTAATAAATTTTTATGAAAATTTATAAAAAATGAGATTATCATCATAAGTATCAGATGTGTTACTGATCTTGTCATATTGCATATTAAATAGACCACATTTATCCTCTATATAGCAAACAAATGCTAAAAAATTCAGAAACCGGTAACATTGTTTTTGATTGCTAGATATGGGTTCAGGTCTATTTATGTGCTAAAATCAGTTGCAATATAAGGGGACAATATTTCCTTAAAGTGTATTTCTATTGTGTTTTAATGACCATTTAGTGCCACCTTATCATTCAAAGCTCAGTATAGGCATTTATGTGATACCCCCCCTCACACACACACACACGCATACACTACCCGGTACTCCCCCCCCCCCTCCCCCCCCCCCACCCCAACAGGACTTTTGGTTTGACTTTTAAAAAGTAAATGAGAACATACATTAGTAAAGTATACAAGTTCAATCCAAACATTTTAAAGAGAAAAAATAAAATTCATTCATGCACTGTACGGCCCCCGCCCATAGGGGCTTGAAGAAATATATGGGCTGCATGATGCTTCCACGCAGAGCTGAATCCGGCCCGCACACTGGCATTGGAAAACCGCTTAGAGGATCCAAGCCTGTCCAGAAACCGCGGTGAGTGGCGGACCGTCCATGCTTATAAACCCTATTGGTTTCATTGGGCGAAAGGGCTTGAGATGTCATTTCATTTCAGTGTCGGGTAAAAGTCCCCAAAAATTGGAAGCAACGTCTCCAAAATAATCTTTACAGTGTTGTCGGGGACGTTAAACCTCAAATAAAAAAAAAGCACTGTTCATGATGAATGTTAAGTGTTGACAGTATTGCAAAAAATGATAATCCTCAAACAATTACATTATGGAACAATAGGAATAAGACAAGGTATTTTATTTGGTCTTTCTGTATATTTATAAACCCTGCAATACAAAGACACTTGACGTCAGTAATACGCAATGACATATTGAATCTGCTTAATAAATTACTCTATGTTCCTCATTTTTTTTTTATTATTATTTTGGTTTTTTGTCATATTTACTTCTTTAAAATAAAACAGCAGCCAATAAATTGCCAACTGTGAAGGGACAGACTGATTTTTTTTTATATGTTCTAATGATTGATTAGGCCCCCGTCCATCGGGGCTTGAAGAAATAGTTGGCCTGCATGATGTTTTCATGCAGAGCTGAAACCATTTGCACTCGAGCACTGGTAAACCGCTTAGAGGATCTAAGCCTGCCCAGGCGAAGCGGTGCAAGTCGGTCCGTGCATGCTTATAAAGCCTATTGGTTTCATTGGGCAACAGGGCTTGAGACGTCGTTTCATCTTAATGTCGGGTAAAAGTCCCACAAAATTGGAAGCAACGTCTCCAAAATAACCTATACAGGACTTGACGGGGACTTTAAACCTCAAATCAACCAACCATCTAATTATTGATCGGTCCATGTGTTGGTAATTTTTTTTTCTAACATCACTTGGTCAAAGGGACTCACACTCGCCTCCCCCCCCCCCCCCCCCCCCCCACCGAAGGTTTTGTGAGATCATGAAAACCATTTTCTGTATTTTTCTAGGTTCATTATAACATCTGCAAAAGTGTACGCTACAATGTCTTAGTTTTCAAAATAAATGCAGAGCTAGCCACACTGTAACTAGTTGTAAAATTGGCATTTGGTATACACTTCCCTAAATGAAATAGATGGAAGGCAAGTTGCTGTAACTAATGCACTTGATAGCTGATATTATATTTAGATGTTGTAATACCATTCGCATTTTTAGTCATTTGTATGCAGTACTTGTCATCAGATTCCATAGATGTTAAGTTTTCTAGCTCTGTATGCATCAGTTTTTTGCAAATGGCGTAAATCAGCTGTTAGCTGTACTATTAGCATGTTTCTGACCAAATCTGTAGTTGGCTTTATATTTTTCATTATAGCACTGATAGCAAATATAATGTTTGCTCTGTTCTTCCTCTGAAATTGTTCGAAACCTGAACTGAATTAGTCTTCTCGACTAATTCATGTTACTAAAAAATAACTGATTGTTTTCTGGATCATATTTAAGAATATAAATAGATCGTATTTAAGAATATAACTTTCTGACAATGATTTGCACAGCAGGCAACATTTGTTTGTGCTTTAGTTGCGGGGGTGGGGGGGACATTGTTAGAGTTACAAAAGAGCCAACACAATTGTGTTTCCATTTTGTCTACAGTAATCTGTGTAAACAGTGAGCCAAAAGATCAGAAAATATTGTCTGTGTTATAATGACATACCTGGCTCAACCATAATAAAACATCATAACTCTTGGCCATTCAAGGAAGCTGTGCCATTCAGGTATGACAGTCAGACTTTTCAAACTTTTTAAGTATACTACTTCAGTTCAGAGAGTCAAGCGCAATTGTCTGGTTTACAGAACCGTCCATTTTACTTGCCATTTCAACAATCTTTGTCATAATAAGCTTCAGAAGGCTTAAGAATTACTTTAAATGGAAAAACGCCTGTTAAGAAAGGAAATATATGTTTTAATAAAATCCGATTGAATTGTTAATGAACACTCAAAATTAATTGTGTTTTAGTGTTCCCCAGGGTACCATAACTGACACAAATGCAGATTAATTAAGCTCATACCATACAATCAAGGTATATATATATATATATATATATATATATATATATATATATATATATATATATATATATATATATATATATATATATATATATATATATATATATATATATATATATATAATCAACAAAGTCTGATATCGCCACACAATTTTGTATATTTTATACGCTTCTACCGGTTTCACTGTTCTAACAGATTTTCAAGAAGACGTTAAGTTATTGACATAGCAACAATGCGTAACGACGTTACTTCCGGCGTTACTTCCGGCGTAAGTAACGTTACGTTCATAAACAATGATAAAAAACGGTATTATTACAAGGTCTGGTCAGTGAATACCCTGATGGCACGTGTCCGTATCAATGAAGTCTATTCAACTTCGGCTTCAGAGTATTGATAAAAAGTTTTTCTTTTGCCCGTCGTAAAGATGTACTCTCAGAATACATCTTATAGAAGGGGAAAATATTATATTTCGGGTTCAGAGTATGGGCACAATTTGCTATATGCTCACTAACCTTAAGCATTCTTGTCTTAGGGTCACGAATTTGCTGATTATGTATCGTAACTCTTTGTCGTAATAAGTTACCAGTTTCGCCAATATATTCCTCCCCACAGCCTCTGCATTTCATGACGTATATCACATTTTTTACGTCACAGGACATGTTCTCGTGGATTTTGAAGTTTGTTCCACAGCGAAATGAAATTGAATGCTCTTCTAATAAGTGAATGCAGAGGCCGCAGTTTGGTTTATTGCATTTTGTAACTTTTGGAGTATTGCTCAATGTGAATTTTGCTTTTGTAAGTAAGCGCTTAAGACTGTAAGGCTGCCTTTTGCTCTTAATTAATTTGTATTTATTCAAAATAGTTCGCATTTTATCATCCTCTTTTAAAATCGGGACATGATCCAGTATAACTTTATACAGTTCGGGATCTTTTGGGTTGTGAGTTGACACGTATGGAATAATTTTCTCTTCGGACTTTTCTTTTACTGTCCGATATATTGGTGAGCAATTTCTCGATTGAAATGTTATACCATATCTAACAAATGGTTTGAAAAAAAAATCTGACCAGTACTATTCAATGTTCAAATGCAGTATGCTACCAGTCTCAGATTTTCAAGAAAGTTTGATAAAATGTTCTACACATATATGGGCAATTTTCTTATTAAAATGATGGGGTTACTAGAACTCCAACAATGTGACATCAAAAGTCAAACATACTCCAAAAGATTTTATGGTTGTGAAAACTGGGGTCTGCTCCATATGAAATTGATCAAGGTCTGTGGAATTTCAACTGAACAATAGGAAATGTGATACAAGATAATCACAAATGACTGCAGCAATGCCTGAGAACATAATAACTCAAAATTATAAGAAGCTGTTATGTATATATATATATACTTGTTTGAGGGTACCCCTATTTTCGGATGTGGAAATAAACAAAACATTGAAGATTTATAATGAAACCAGATATGAGAGTGAAACAGCTAAATAATGAACAGTCATTTATTAGGCATTAATTATCCACAATATCATGGAAATCTGTGCCTGGGCAGAACCCTATGGAAATTTACTATAGGCTGGAACTCCCCCTTTTAATACTTATCAGCAGGAAAAATTCTAGTATTTATCAGCAGGACAAATTTTAATATTTATCAGCAGGACAAATTTTAATATTTATCAGCAGAACAAATTTTAGTATATATCAGCAGGACAAATTTTAATATTTATCAGCAGGACAAATTTTAATATTTATCAGCAGGACAAATTTTATTTTTATATGAGTTTAGAATAAAAAGTTTGATAACCTCGAGGAGAGGCCTACATTCACAAGACAACAGGAATAATATCTTTTTACATAGCGTAGTATGTGATCCAAGCAATATTGCCTGCAGGTACATGCACTTTTAAACGTACCAGTCCGCAAAACTGTCTGTGGCTAAACAGCAGACGACAAATTGTTTGTATTTTTCTCTTTGTTTCTATCAGGAAACAGAATTTAACATCTCGTGTAAATTGGCACCTATCCTATAAAGGTGTCAAATCTGTCTCTATTTTTCTGAAAAAAAAAACAACAACAAAAAAACATAACTTTACCCTTACCAGTTACTCAAGATTGCCACAGCTTCTGGTCGCCAGCAGATATTTTAATAGTTTGACACAGCGCGTCTTACTTTAGACTTGAGAATTAACCAACGTCACTCTCTCTGCACACGCCTAGCCGTATAAGAATAGATTTATCCGGATTTGGACTAAGACTGAATAGGCTGTATGATTGATAGCATGTTTAACGCTGAATGGCTTTAAAACTGTCTTGGTGAGCTATTAAAATCGCGTCGATCATGAATTAGGTACGATCCGGAACCGGATACTTGACTGATTGTACCTCCCGGGTCCCCGGGTGTTCTATCCGAATCTTAATGGTTTGCAATTGCTTCTTTGGGAAGCGTCGCCTATCTGGATTAACCCTTATCTTGCTGAATATTCATTTAAGCCACACCCATTTCTGTCTGTCAACCAATCAAAATATTGATGTAATTTATTGCTACAAATTCATAAACTGAATGCCAAACAGTGAAGATCCTGATCAGATGGCTTCTTCAGAAGCCATCTGATCTGGATCTACACTGTTTGCAAAGATAGGGGTTGTCGTGAACAGCAAGATAAGACTTCTTCAGAAGAAATCTGTCCTGGATCTACTTTGTTTGCATAGATAGGGGTTGTCGTGAACAGCAAGATAAGACTTCTTCAGAAGCCATCTGATCAGGATCTACACTGTTTGCATAGATAGGGGTTGTCGTGAACAGCAAGTTTAGGGTTAAGTTTCACCAATACGGATAAAACCGATCGTTAAAAGCTATTTTGGAGTTGTTTTTTAATCTTATCTGTCAGCTTTTATTTTACCATTATCTTGCAATGTCCAGTATCTCTTAACCCTTGTCCTGTTTCACCAATACGGATAGAAACCGATCGTTAAAAGCTATTTTGGAGTTGTTTTTTAATCTTATCTGTCAGCTTTTATTTTACCATTATCTTGCAATGTCCAGTATCTCTTAACCCTTGTCCTGTTTCACCAATACGGATAGAAACCGATCGTTAAAAGCTATCTTGGAGTTGTTTTTTAATCTTATCTGTCAGCTTTTATTTTACCATTATCTTGCAGTGTCCAGTATCTCTTAACCCTTGTCCTGCTGTGCCAAGATATGTCTTATCTTTTGAACAATGTAGTTCCAGATCAGATGGCTTCTGAGGCCATCTGATCAGGATCTACATAGTTTGTCAGTCAGATTGAGAATTTGTTGCAATAATTTGCATTAAGTAATCTGATTGCCCTGCTAGCATTCTACATAAATCTACAGCGGGCCGTTAGCGGCCCGTCAGCTACCCTGACGGGCCGCTAACGGCCCGCTGTAGATTTATGTAGAATGCTTACTGGGTGGTTGAGTGGGTGTGGCAGATTAAAATATTCAGCAGGGCAAGGGTTAAAAATTCTCTTTCAGCTGATTTTTGCAAATGTCATGGAGACCCACACATCGATACCTTTGACAGCAAACACTACAGGATTGCATCATATGGATCTTACATTATAGAAAGACTAAAAACGTATCCCCTCAACATACTTGGCGATTTTGGTGTCTGCCTTACAAGAAAAAGTTGTCTGCGACACTTGTTTTTTGAATATATGGGCTATGACGTATCGCTCATGCAGCAGGGTGTTTACATTGACGGGGTACTTAGAAGCAATGGAACCATGTATGTTACACCGGGTTTTGAGATGATGGTCCTTCAAACTACAGGCCGTTATCGTGTGATGGTATTTCTAAGCATCGGGATCACAATAAGATGGGACTACAAGAAAGCCGCCGAAATAATAAATCCGTTTTCGTTCTTTAACGAAACACTAGGTAAGTATGTTCGATTTTTTTTTCTGCAACACCGAGCGTGGTCGAAAAAGGCACGAGAAGTTTGTTTGATTTGAGGTTTAACGTCCCCGTCAACACTGGAATGGTCATTTTGGAAATGGTTGGTTGGTTGATTTGAGGTTTAACGTCCCCGTAAACACTGTAAAGGTCATTTTGGAGACGGTGCTTCCAATTTTGTGGGACTTTTACCCGACATTGAGATGAAATGACATCTCAAGCCCTACCGCCCAATGAAACAAATAGGGTTTATTAGCATGGACAGTCCGTCTCGCACAGCGTGTTCCTGGACAGGCTTAGATCCTCTAAGCAGTTTACCAGTACTAGTGTGCAGGCCGGATTCAGCTCTGCTTGGAAGCATCATGCAGCCCATATATTTCTTCAAGCCCCTATGGGCGGGGGCGTAGGCACGAGAAGTAAAATGAGCCATCGCACGACAAAACCTCCAATAAGACATGTGCGCACATCGACGACTTTTATCTTCCTGTGCATCCATATAGTCTAACCAGAGACTCCTCTTGCTGCATGAAGGAGCATTGGGCCCTTACCCTGCTAGCATTCTACATAAATCTACAGCGGGCCGTTAGCGGCCCGTCAGCTACCCTGACGGGCCGCTAACGGCCCGCTGTAGATTTATGTAGAATGCTTACTGGGTAGCTATTCTTAGAGCACACAAAGAAGACTTTGATCAGACTGCGCGGATGCGCAGGCTGATCTAAGTCTTCGTTTTGGCGCACATGTCTTAGTGAAGGTTCTGTCATGCGCTGACTCATATTATGTGTTAAAGATACTGCGCTCACCGAAGACTCTGATCATCCTGCTCAGTCAGCTGAAGCAGATTTGAGTAAACTATTATAAAACTAACACGTCGGGTAAAGAACAACCTATTGGACGCCACTCACAAGTTTCCGAAAGAAACAGGCAATGATCTCTCATTATTAAAGCTGTTTATCTATGAAATTATAATCTGGAATTACATGAACGTTGATTTTGCAGCATCAAATTCCGGCTGTGCATTTGTTTATTTTTTTGTTGAATATCTCAACTGACGTGGAAACGTGTTGAATTTGTGTGTTTGTTTTGATTTGAAGATATGATGGCCGTTGTTTGACGGCTTCACTATGTTAACACTCTTCAGCGAGAACTTGGTGGTACTAAGGCCTATGAACTTTAGCCTTTAGAGAGGGCTTTAGCTGATGACCACATTTGTCATTCAGCCACCAAGTTTGTTGTCTGTGTTACAGAAGGCCACGACAAGCTGCCTACGTCATATAGGTAACCTAAACTTCATAAAAGACCACACAAAGCACGGTTTGTTGCAAATTCGAGCTCTTGTGCCACCGCTGAACTCTCCAAATTATTAACTTCATGTTTTACTGCAATAAAAAAACATGTGATAAAATATTGCGACAAAGTCTTCGAAAGATCAGGTAGAAATCTGTTGTGGTCTATAAAAAATTCTAATGAAAGTTTAAATAAATTAAAATCCAGGCGTTTTGGTGCTTCAAGTCTACTTATGATTTTTCCACCCTTTTTACTACTTCCTCATAATCGTATAAAAGAAAAACTTAATGATTTAATTGAATGGACATTTCACAGGGAAGACTCCCTCTATCTTGCATGTAATGTAAGAAATGCCTTTTTTACTTCTGAAGAGCATAAACATTATACTTTATGGTCATGTCAGAAAGTTTGTGAAGCTCTCACCTTTGTCCTTGACAATATTTACATAAGATTTGGTAGTAAGTTATTTAGACAAGGTGTGGGTATTCCGATGGGTACTAGTCGCGCTCCACTTGTGGCTGGTCTGTTTTTATGAGAGAGACTTCAAGATGTCCCTTTCTCTCCACTTCTAGATATTTAAATGATTTATTAAATATTGATAATACTTATTACATGTACGATGGTTTGATCCGTCAAATTTATCCCCCCCCCACAACTTCAGTTAATAAATAAAGCAAATTCTTCTGATACTGAGGCCCGGGTTTTGGATGTTTCTTGCAAAATTTATGAGTTTGAATTTTGAGATTGTAAATTTTCCTTTTTTAGATGGTGATGTTTCTCGTGCGTCATCCTTTGGCGTTTATATTTCGCAATTGATTCGATTTGCCACACTGTGTAGTCATGAAACTTACTTCAACACTCGTAATAAATTGTTAACGGCTAAATTTCTTAAGCAGAGTTATCTGTACCATAAACAACGCAAAGCCTTTTTCAAAATTTTATAGACGTCATTCTGATTTTATTTCAAAATTCAATATTGGACTTAAATCTCGTCTGCAACAAGGACTATATAGGAACCCGAACTTTATGGTGACTTAGTATATAAATTCATAAAAAATATATAAACGCAATGACTTCAGCACCCGATGCCGTAAAGTCATTCTTCGATATAAAGATTGGGTACAGCATAAATGTTATACGACAGACTGCATGCATGGTAGTTAACCCAATCACGGTTGACAACTTTGCTTCCCTCTTTAATTGCACGCCAGTGGGTCAGGCCTCATATTCTATGACGATTCACAGAATGTTCATATGTAGGTTGGTACCTGACGCTCTGACCTGGTTGGACCCATCGGAGTCTAACTGATGGTTTTCGTTTGCTCCAGCATTTCAGTGGTTTCTTGCTGTCGAGTCCTCACCGTTGCTTCATCTGTGTGGTTGTTTATTTTTTGTGTTCACGGAGATACTGCACTGATGAGTAAGGAGGCCTTCATGCGGACTCAACGAATTATTTGTCTTAATCGCGACGGAAGTAAGGGCGAGGTTTGTGGCCACGTAAACTCGATTTAAGCCCCCTAGTGGAGTTCGTTTCCGCTGACCGTTCCAATGCGGTTCTTCTGTCGCGGTTTATTTTTCTTATGGTTTGTCTTTGGGCGTTTGTGTCGCTTGTATTATGTATTCTGGATAGCCAATTGGCCATTTTGTGTTAAAGTAACTGTCCTTTTGGTTTTCCGCTGTTTGTGTTTGGTTGATCCCTATATTCTAACATAGGCAATGGAAAGTAACTGTGTTTTATTCTGCAACAAATCATAGCAAGGAAGAGCGTGACGAGTGACGTCATTAAAAACTGACAATTATTGACGTCACTAGTCGTTTTCCTTGACGTTAGACGTTGTAACGTCATTTTTGCATCGAACACGTTAGAAAAGGATACAAATGCATGTGTTTCACCCGATAATTTTAGCATATTTTTATTTACAATGGCGAAAAGTTGTCAGATTTGGAAGGAAACAACAGCATTATTGCCGATTTTCAGCTTGTAAGAATCGAATTAAATCAGCGATAGTCTGTGATTTGTTGAGAAATAAATCACAGTTTGTCTGTCAGTTGTAAGTAGACTCGTGATTTGATCTACTTTACAACTGACCTCCAAACTGTGATTTATTACTCAAGAAATCACAGTTAGAGCTGATCTATTTCTTAAATACAGCCTTAGCGAAATTATAAACCGACAAACACAGTGTTCAAAAAGATTTCTTCTTTATACTTAGCACCCTCCTTTTCAACATCGAGAACAACACATTATCATTATTATTATTGTTAAATCTTCTTTCCTTAAAACAGTATTAGCCAGTATTTATCCACTTTATTTCCATCACATTAATAGAAGCCTCTGTGGTGTAGTGGTTATGCTACTCGCCTTGTAAACCAGGGATCGCAGGATCGATCCCTGGTTCCTCCAGACTTTTGGATGTGTCTTTAAACCGAGGTCCTGTCTCCGTGTGACCTTAGCTGTTGGTGAGACATAAAACTCAAACACTCAGCCCCATCACATTTAATAATAATTATATTAATAGCTGAAGTAGTTGTAGTAGTACACTGTGAGAAGTAGTAGTTGTTGTGGGAGTAGTAGCAAGATATTATAATTATAACCATCGTGTTGATGATAATTAATATTATTTATCATATGACGTCGCGTCTGAGAATGTAATAACGTCATGTAATAGAGTCGATAATCCACTAGTGGATTAAATATGCAAATTAGTTAAAAGCCTCGCATTTTATTCCTTTTCCTCAACTCGTTTAATAAATTCAATAATACATGAACACTCATGTAAGATCCTCTATTATTATTATAGTGGTGCTGAGCTTACCAATCTTTAGACTTTGTTTAGCTTTCACGCTCTTGTTAATGAACAGACCTATTCACTAAATAAGGGATGCCACACATGTCTGATTTAATATCTTACCTGGATGGATATAGAAATGTGTATATACGCAATTACAAGTTATTGTAGTATAGGCTTTGAGCAAGGGGTGGAATGACTGGATGCCAACAGATACTAAAAGGGGCCTAAATACTATCAAAGCGCCAAAACACTGAAACGACAGATTCTATGAGAAAATCATAACACTGTGAAAACTTACAGAACGCCTTTCTAAAAAACATTTTAAAATTTAGAAAAGTAGTTCTGCAAATTCAATTATATGATGTGTTTGCAGATTGTATTATGAAGTGCCATTATATGTTTCAAGTTTTTGAAAGAAACTGTTTAGGTTTTCAAAACCAAACATTAAAATTCATATCTTAACAATGCTACTGTACATAAGTAACAGTTTTTGTCTGGTCGGTTGTGGATACCTCTCCCCAAAGATACTCTGTGGAAAAGAGATCGGAGGAGAAGGCTGGCTAGTGCACTACATGAATTCCATTGGCTTGAAGAAATTTTTGAGTAAGTACAGCACTGTGAGCCCGCGCATAATCCTGCTGGAGAAGATATTCCGGATTCTGATCGTAAACAAATAAATGGAACCTTGTGAGGCCGAAGCACATGATTGATGTAACGTCTCGATGTTCAGTCCACGTCTCATCCATGATCTTGAATGTTCTTAATGAGCTAAGCTGGGTTCGCTTGCTCACCACATACAATATCTCGCCACACAATTACGCTTGTTCCACCCGATATGTCACGCTCTATTACGGACGCGTCGCCTCGGCATACCTTACACCTATACGTCGAAACGGAAACGACAATCGGCGTGATTCACGCTGAAGTGCGATTTGTCACTGAAACCAAATCACGTCAGTCGCTTACACGCCATTTTACGTATCCATGCACCAGCGTAAGCGTTGTGTCGACGCGTTAGCTTTGGTCACAACAGGGACGTCTAGCTCTCAAACGTGCATCGCATATGGGCGACAAAGAGTGTCAGCGCTTATGAGCAGGGTGTGGACAACATTGTTTATCTGCAGGTACAGTGTAGCAGCTGCCGGCTGAAACCCGTTTCGCAGATGCGTCTGATGGATGAATCGATCTTGGCGTACTGACGTCGGTCTTCTGCTACGTTGATGTCCACTAGCGTCTTATTTATATAGTAAGATGACGCTCCAACAGACGATAGATCATACACATGGGGCGCCAAAAATCAGAGTCAACGTCATCCGCTTTCCGACCAGCTTCTAACTGTCCAGGGGCACGCTTACGACCCTTTAATGAAAAACGTTCCAATACGCTCTGACTTAATGCATTTTTAGAAGAAATTTCAGTTTCTTCTTTTCTAGGCACCACCTTACATTTCACATCAAAAGTTTGGTCCTGAACATGTGGTTTCTATCTCCGGACTAGGAACCAGACGTCACGGTTGGTTGATTTAACCATTAGGGAACATTGCCTAAGCGTGTTGGAATCATTGAGAGTACTGGTGGGTCGATTGCTTCCGAGTGTAGGTTGGGGTAATAGTCCTAGGCTGAGATTTAAACTGTTTCGTTTAACTATGAAATTCCAAGCAAATAGTGAAGATATCGATAAGAAGCCGCGATTTGCAGCGTCTGATCTTGGTCTAGACTGTTTGCCAAGCTCATCCTATGATTCCAGGATAGCCCTCTGTAGTCTTATGGTATACCCTGAACTCACTGCGGCTGTTTTCTGCAAGCAAAAGGTTATTCTGACAAGTCAGTGATAGTCAAGTAGACGTTAGCACTGAAGCGCTTTTCTTCGAATGACAAACAATCAACCCAAACATAGCCGCGTCATTGGGGTGTTGGGTACATGTACGTGTTTTCTGTAAAATATACACTTGAATCAAATTTTGGATCTGGCAAACACTGTAGACTCAGATCAAAGTAGAAGTAAAACAAAGATCAGGAATCGATACAATTAAATTACTCCACCACGCTGATCTTATTCTACACGTTTTTGGCATTAGTTACTTTAAACGAAACAGTCCATGTCCCCGTTCATGACCAGCCTGCACTCAGAGACAATCGGCATGCGTGTTGTCAGTGCTTTGATTTATTCACTGCCTTGAGTTTCTGGAGTGCACTCTTCCATCACTGAAGTCTGCTAAATATGGCACTAGAATTATTATACCGGACTTATACTGTTTCCAGAGTTGTAAGGGGCTATTTCTCCAGTCACATCTGTGTACGCAAGTCCAATACAAGACCTAAGTTGTAATTGACCAGGGCCCAGTTGTTCAAAGCATTGTTAGCTTAACGAGCTCGTTAGTGGTCATATTGTTAACTGTTCTAGCAAGTTTAATATGTAAAATTTTGGTATTTTTGCTAAAAAATGTGAGCAGCTTTTGCATCCGCAAAAGCTGCTCACATTTTTTCAGCAAAAATATTAGCATATTTGCCATATTTAATGATGAAAGTTTTAACGATACGTTAACTAACGACGTCATTAGTTTTGAACAACTGGGCCCAGGACTTGATCTCAAAAGTCAGAAAATCCATTAATATTCATGTGTGAAGCTGCACTACAACATGCTGGTCTTTATGGGTGAGAACATACAAATAAAAAAAAACTACAGAGATGAAACAAGGTTGAGGACTCGACAGCATACAACAACAGAATTGCTGGAGCAAAAGAAAAATCAACAGTTAGACTCCGAGGGGCCCGACCAAAGACGGAGCATCAGGCGCCAACCAACATAAAGAATACTAAAATAAAATAAAATTCCATTTATGTTTTTACGCTTGAACTGTCATATAATCTTAGGCCCGACCCACCGGTGTGCAATCAAAGAGGGAAGCAAAGTTGTCAACCGTGATTGGGTTAACCACCATGCATGCAGTCTGTATTATAACATTTATGTTGTACCAAATCTTTATATATCGACGAATGCTTTTACGAAATTGGGTACTAAAGTCAATACAGGCGTGTTTTTTTTCCTAAATTTATATACTAAGTCACCAAAGACTTCGGTTTCCGATAGGTCTTGTTGCAGAAGTGTTTTAAGTCCAACATTGAATTTTGAAGACCGTTACAGATAGTCTGCTTACCTTTGATATCGCCATTCATCAACGACAAAATAGATTCGATTCCACTGACCGTACAAGTTAAAAAGCAGTGAAGGAGGCGCAATGAAAGTGACATTAATTGAGCCCCGCCAAGCGAATTTGTGTCTTCGAGCATTCCGTCATGACAGATTTTAACTGCGCATGGCCAGCCATTCAGAGGGGCCAGGGATATGGCTTTCTGTCTGAAGGTTCCTCTTGATTCACTGCTTGTATGCGCGAGCAGCGAAGGTTCTGGCGAGACTGCGTGGATGCGCAGGCTCGCCTGAACCTTCGCTGCTCGAATAGGCGATAAGTACCAAAATCGCTTGACGGGGCCCAATTTTTAAACAGCCCTTGTATAAATACCAGCCATTATTGGCATTTTCACTTTTGAGAGCAGGAGATGAGTTTGTTTGATTTGAGTTTTAACATCCCCGTCTACACTGTCAAGGTCATTTTGTGAGACGTTGCTTCCAATTTTGTGGGACTTATACCCGACATTGAGATGAAATGACATCCCAAGCCCTGTCGCCCAATGAAACCAATAGAGTTTATTAGCATGGACGGTCCGCCTCGCAACGCGGTTCCTGGACAGGCTTAGATCCTCTAAGCGGTTTACCAGTAATAGTGTGCGGACTGGATTTAGCTCTGCGTGGAAGCTTCATGCAGCCTATATATTTCTTCAAGCCCTATATGGGCAGGGGCGTTAATACCCAGTGGAATCTCCCTCCTTATCTTCAGCAGGCGGCCACTTCTAAATTTAGAGGTGTCAGGTTGTGTTTTCTTCACAGTTTGTTTGGAAAATGGCATAACTTTTTTGCAAACGGTGTAGGCCCTAAACAGACGCCGTGTTTGCGACGTCTGATCTGGGTCTGCACTGTTTGCCAATTGCCCGTTCTTGGGTTTCTGGTCCAAGATTGGTTAAAGGAAAATTAAAGAAAAAAAATCATAACGCTAACTCCGTATGAGTCAATGGCACCTTTCATGTCGCAAAAAAAGAGCTTTTATATGGGCGGGTCGCGACACCAATCAGAAAAAGAAGCGAATTTAATTCATGAAAGTGAATTGAAGGAATCTTTCGCATCAAGAAAAGGGGTTTGTTACGGAACCCGGAAGGGACATTTCTGTTTCTTATGTGTATAAGGTGGAAGATTCCATTTGGTACAAAAAGGGTTAACCTTGAAATTCCAATATTATAAGCAAACATTGTAGACCCTGATCACAACGCAGAGTTAAGCGGCACCAGATCTTGGTGTACACTGTTTGCCAAATGATCAAAATACACAAGCCAAGGCGGGACCCCGCCCATCGGGGCTTGAAGAAATATATAGGCTACATGATTCTTCCACGCAGAGTTGAAACCGACCCGCACTCGAGTACTGGTAAACCGCTTAGAGGATTTAAGCCTGCCCAGACAAAGGCGATGCGAGTCCATGCTTATAAACACTATTGGTAATTGCCGGCAGGGCTTGAGATGACATTTCATCTCAATGATGGGTAAAAGTCCCACAAAATTGGAAGCAACGTCTCCAAAATGACCTTTACAGTGTTGACGGGGACGTTAAACCTCAAATCAAACAAACACAAGTCCAGGCCATTTTTTCACTCAACGCTAAGACGTCATAGGAGGAACAGCGCTGCTATAAATAACGACTTTCAGGATTGTGTACATGGTCAGCGATGGTCACCTTGCGGGAAACATCTGTAGTATGTAACTTTTGGGTCGACTGAAACCAAGTCTCCCCAATGATCATTCTGGATTTACCCATAAATATGGGATAGCGGTAACTATGAGTAGAATTAAGAACATCTCGCATATTTTATCGCCATTTTGCAATAGGAAACAACGTTCGGGGCTTCCTGTTCGCTTTTCTATAAGCCCTGTCCCGCAGTTACAAGGGTTTACTCTTAAAGGAAAGAACTGGCTCCTGAGGAGCCAATTCTTTCCTTTAAGAGTTGCCCCATATTGACATGGGGGACAAAAGTACTTCTGTAGGAGTTGCATGATGAAAATACGCCTATATAATTTTGACCCCCTTGAACCCCACTTTTATACAGAAAAACTGGGGTTTACAGGGGTAAACCTTAGTTTTCTTATTTCTGCTCTAAAATAAAGATTGTGGGTACTCGTTAGAACCGCCTCGATGAGACGGTTCTAACAAGTACTCAGAATCTCTTTTTTTTTGGTGCAGAAATAAGAAAAATATCAATTTTTTCATCTTAAAAATTTCACTTTTCGGTGATAAAGGTTACAATGTATTTGTATAGGCGTGTTTTCGTAATGTCTCCCACGAATGTGTATCCACTCCCCTTAAGACTGAGTTCGGATCAGCCATGCTAAATGAGTGTTTGAGTTATTAATTATAAACAATCTTATTTTATTCTATTTTAACAGCTCTTTGCGGAACATTTACCAATACACCAGAGGATGATTTCACCCTCCCGAACGGCGTTTCTGTTGAGCTCGATAAAGACACTTTTGTTGCGTCCTGGGCAATTCAACCGTGAAGTTAAGCCACTGAGACACCCGAAAATAAAACATCTCCCCTAGAAGGAAATCTACTCCTGAATGATATACCTGCTTTGGTTCTCTGAATTTAGTATTAAGAAGTTAGTGGAATATATTTTTGGATGTCTTACTTGTGAATTTTACTTATAATCACTAAAGCTCCGCATGCTTAATTTATTTTCAAATGCTGTTGTCAATCGATCGTTTATTTGCAAAGGTGTTGAAATCCCGAACACATTTCAGAAAATATTCCCTCGAGAAATAATATTTTGTGCATAATTCGATGCTCTGTATTCTTTTGCCGCTTACTTTCCTTTTTCTTTTTGTTCTTTTCTGTCATTTAGCTACCAAACTTGATACGTTTAACAGAGTTTTATTTGGAAACCTCTCGTTTTTATACTTATTTCAAACCCTCTGCCTATGCGCCTGTTTTCCAGGATCACTTTTATATCCGGACAGGTAATGGTGTAAATGCATGGCGCGCAACCATTGTGCATTTCTATACAAAACTACAGGTCATTCTCTGTCGACACCATTATAGGATTGACCTTTACAATCTTCTGTTTTACTATCTTAATATCTTGAAATATTCCTCAAAACATGCTCTTTATGAGATAACGTACTTATTTTTTATTATTCTCTTAGATTTTTATTCGACGACTGTAATGGTTTTACTACGTATTATTTTGTCTGGTGATGTTGAAGAAAACCCACGACCATTCTTGTCTCAATGCGTAACTGATTCGAACCAGTCCAGTTTGTCTATTTTTCATCTAAACATAAGAAGTATTCGTAACAAATTAGATTTTATAAAGGAAAACTGTTTGGATTTTGATACCTTGTGCTTCACTGAAACTCATCTAACTAACGATATTCCAACGGACATTTTAACCCTTGTCCTGCTAATCCCGGATATGCCTTATCTTTGAAACAATGTAGATCCAGATAAGATGGCTTCTGACGAAGCCATCTGATCAGGATCTACATTGTTTGCCATTCAGATTGTGAATTTGTTGCAATAATTTGCATCAAGTAATATGATTGGTTGATAATCAGTAGTGGGTGTGGCATATATAAATATTCAGCAGGACAAGGGTTAAAACTCGAGGGTTTTAATGAGGCCAAAAAAAAATAGGTGTGTTTCAGGTTTCAGCTTGAAAAAAATTAGGTGGGGAAGGTCGATTTATTTTTTATTTTTTTTATCTTAATTTTTTATTTTGTTTATACACTGTATAGAGCATTTCTGCGGAAATAGTAGTAGTAAACACCGAAACGCTCGGAAACTGACCGAATTAGAACAAATAAACCACACGCAACCGCTCGCGTAGTTCCGAGTCGTTTCGCCCCGCGATTTTTTTTTTTTTTTTTTTTTGGCAATAAAAAATTTAGGGTCGGGCCTAAAACTTAGGTAGGGTCGGGAAACCGGAAACACACCTATTTTTTTTTTTTTTTTTTGGCCTGATCCTTATAGGATTGATAATACTGACCATTCGGGAGGACTGCTTGTATATATCTCAATAAATATGCTTTGTAAACGACGCGCAGAATTCGAACACATTTCTGTTCAATCGATTTGAACGGAAATAAAGTTTAAGGATTCAGTAATCGAACTCAGTAAATGTTTCTTGTAAATTGTTTACAGAAACATTTCTTCAATTTATGCATGACTGCATTCCGCATAAAGAGGTAACTATTAGACCGAATGATAAACCATAGTACGATTCACAAATAAGGACAACAATAAGACAGAGAGACAGACAACGAAAACATGCAATTGCAACTAAGACAACCGAGGACTGGGTAAAATTATACTTGTATGGTATTTTGTGATGTTTCTAAAGCCTTTGATCGTGTATGGCATAAAAGGTTGTTATTAAAACTGCAGCAGAATTGAATCTCTGGAAATTTACTTACTTGGATAAATAGTTATTCAACGAATAGAAAACAGAAAGTTTTTATAGGGTCTTCCTATTCAAATGAAAAAGAAACTACAGCTGGTGTGCCACAAGGTTAAGTTTTCGGTCCTCTATTTTTCTTGATATATATAAATGATATTGTTGACAAGCTTTCAAGTATTGTAAGACTTTTTGCAGATGACACTTCTTTAGCTTTCAGCGCACGTAATATACCTGATATAGAAGGAATTTTAAATCACGACCTAAGACTTATTTCTTAGTGGGCTAAGCAGTGGCTGGTAAATTTTAATCCTAAAAAAACGGAAGCTTTATTTTTCACATTAGAAAATATTACCGTTAAACTAAACTTGGTCTTTGAAGATGTTCCGGTAGAATTTGTTACTGAGCATAAACATTTGGGTTTAACCTACTCAAATGAAGCTAAGTGGCATGGCAACAGTAATATTGTGTCATCTGCATCCAAAATTCTCGGTATTATGCCTCAGTTGTATGTGACAGTTGCACAGTTCTAGAAAAAGACACTTTAGAAAAAAATCAGCACGAAGCGGCACGTATCGTTACGGGCTTAACACACTCCGTGTCGTTACAAAATCTATATAAAGAAATAGGATGGATGTCTTTAGGGGACAGGCGAATGTACCGAAAGTTAATGATAATGTACAAGGTTCAACATGAACTTGTCCCTGACTATTTAAAACATCTCTTCCCTCCAACAGTAGGTAGCAATACACCATACCGATTACGAAATGCACAAAATTACCAGTTACTTACCTTTAGAACAACACTTTTTTCTAGATCATTTGTTCCAGCATCTATATCTCTGTGGAATAATCCTCCTGAAAACATTAGGAATTCTGCCACTATCGCTTCTTTTAAAACGGCTGTTCTAGCTCATTTGTTTGTGATACCTTCTGTACGATCATACTTCATATCTGGGAGCAGTCATCTTTCGATTATTCTTGCACGAATAGGCAACAGATGTAGCGAGCTTAATTATGACCGTTACAATAATCTCAGTTTAATAGAAGATGCCCATTGTGATTGTGGACACGTAGCAGAAGATGTAGACTGGAATCAGTCCAAACGTTTAACCAATATCTTATCATTCGTATTAGCACTGATTTATATTATTCTCCTCTCTAATACTTTCTGATCTCCAAAACTTTTGGTGCTATGGGATGGAAGTCATTGCTTTTGAGCTGGGTTAAAATTACTAAGCATATTCTTATAAGTGAAATAATTAAATGAATGGACTGTTTCCAGTCTACAGAAGATGCAGAACACTATTTCTTTCAATGCCCAAAGTATGCCAATGCACGAGTTCACCTTTTTCAGGCAACCAGAGTTTTTCACCCTCTAAATTGTCAAACTGTACTATATGGTAAGGCAAACGCTACTAAAAATGAAAACAAAGACTTGTTCAAAAGTGTACAATGTTATATCAATCAAGGAAACATGTCGTTTTCACATGGTTCACAGGGATAACCAGTATATTTATAATTTAATAACTCTTTAAACAATATCTCGTTTGGTAACCGGTACTCTCTCTCTCTCTCTCTCTCTCTCTCTCTCTCTCTCTCTCTCTCTCTCTCTCTCTCATTGTTTGAAAAATTAGAAAAAAATCTATTTTGTGATTGTGTTGAAACATACAGTGTCGTCTGTTATTGCTTGTATATGTGTAGTTTGTACGGGACGGGCTGTAATTAATGTTGTTAGAACTTGTGGCCCAACCCATTTGCTTGTAACTTACATGTATATAAAGCCGGCCTCGGTGGCTCAGTCGGATGCGCGTCTGACTGGTGATCAGAAGGTCGCGGGTTCGACTCCCGCCGGGGTCGGCAACATTCTTTCGTGGAGATTGATCATGAAATCTCTTCTACGGTCATTCTCTCCCTTCCGCTGAATCAAGAAGGGCAGTTGTCAGTTTCTGGCGAAAGAATGTGCACTGTACTGGTTAACCGCTTACGTATAAGCCTGCCCAGGAAAGTGTTGATAGGTAAACTGACCGGCTCAAAAATGACCTAAATAGTGTTGACTGGGCCGTTAAACTCCAATACAAACAAACAAAACATGTATATAAGCAATAACATATGTTTAAATTAAATCATATTCTGGACCATAAGCTTGACTTGTTATCAGAATGTTCACATTGCGACGGCCTTAAACCACTCTCTAGTCTTAACCCAGCAGACGACAAATTGTTGAAATGTTTCTTTTTTTTAGAAAACAGGACTACATGTATACATCCTTTATGGGAGACAATCTGCATGAAATGTCAAATCCTGTTTTCTGGAAAAAAATGAAAAAAAAAAAAAAAAAAAAAAAAAAACAACCAAAAAATAATAATAAAAATATCGTCTGCTGAAAAAGTACCCAGCACGCAGAGCATTAAGGAGAATGTACACACGTGACGCAATTTCCGCCAGTTTTACAAGGGAGACTATTCAACCTTGCTTTTCCGAGTTTCTGCAATGGTCTCTTTCATCTTTAAATCTGGACAAGTCCATTCAGTTAAACAGTTTTCTCCTCAATAAGAATTAACTCATTGTTGGCGGGAAACCCCTTAAGGTACATCATTGAAAATATATAGTGCAGACCCAGATCAGACGCCACAGAACGCGTCGTCTGATCATGGTCTGCACTTTTTGCTAACCGAAGTTTCCATCAAAAATAGAATATGAGCGAAAAATTGACCTACCACTTCTTAGATCTTATGACAAATTGACTTGTCCAACATATAGCAATGGAAGGGTCCACTAGTACACAATGGGTTAACAGGATGGCATGCAGTGTAGTTCTTGATAAGATGACTTGTTGTGAGACGTCTCATCTCGATCTACACAGCTTGTTTATAGTCTACAAGATTGCACCTGAAAGGGGGCTCGCTCTTACACAAAATAATTTGATCTTTAGATGGTCCCCTCCATTGTTATATGTTGGACAAGTCCATTTGTCATAAGTAGGCCTATTTTTTCTTTCTTATTCTATTTTTTGATGGAAAATTGTATTAGTAAATACTGCGAGCCATGATCAGACGCCGCGTTCTGCGGTGTCTGACCTATCCACGTAATCATTACGATAACACACCCGTGTGATATAGTGCATTTTTTTTCATACCTCAAAACAGGTAATTTTCTGATCAAAATCCGTAAAAGTTGTCTTATTTCTGCTCCAAGACATAGGTTTTGGGTGCTCGTTAGAACCGCTTCATTGAGGCGGTTCTAACGAGTACCCACAACCTATGTCTTGGAGCAGAAATAAGGAAAATAATGTTTACCCCCGTAAACCCCAGTTTTCTCTATATAAAGTGGGGTTTAGGGGGGTCTTCATTTCACGGACTTGTTCACGTGATGACTTTGTGACTGGTCCATTGTCAGTTATAGGAGCGGCAGCTTTGTGTTTATTTGTAGTTAACTACGTCACATATTCCCTGACAATTTTGCAAAAAGTGTACATCCAGATCAGACGCGTTTTGCAGCGTCTGATCTGGGTCTACACTTTGCCAAAACCCCAAAACGTTGAATGCACACACAAAATAATCAGTAGTGGGAGAAAAAACAAAAACAAAACGTTACCGGAAGTAACCGAAAAAATAGGAGGAAATATGCATAATATCTAAAATAATGTTTATAAGGCCGCTTCGTTTCCATTTATCGTCAAAGTGTGTGTGTGTGTGTGTGTGTGTGTGTGTGTGTGTGTGTGTGTGTGTGTGTGTGCGTGTGCATGTGTGTGTCTGTGTGTGTATGTGTGTGTGTGTGCGTGTGTGCGTGCGTGCGTGCGTGTGTGTGTATGTGTGTGTGTGTTTGTTTGTGCGTGTGCGCGTGTGTGTGTGTTTACAATGTCATTTGTGAATAACGAGGGCTTTGGCTAGCCAGTTTCGATACGTTGTATCTGACTAAGCCCTCCCGTATTCGCTCATGATAAGCTTAATTGCATCTGGCCATAAGCTTCATTGCATTTGGCCTGGCACCTTGGGTTATATTGTTACTTTTGTGGGGTTTAATGTTTGGTGATAATATTATGGGTTGTATCTTTTTGGTGTTATTGAAACTGGTGAGTTGTGGGTGACCTTGTTCACGGTATTCGTGGGATTGAATGTTTAATTATGTATTCTTATGTCCTTTTCCATATGAGCCCCGCCAAGCGAATTTGTGTCTTCGGGCATTCCGTCATGACAAATTTTAACTGCGCATGCCCAGCCATTCAGAGGGGCCAGGGATATGGCTTTCTGTCTGAAGGTTCCTTTTGATTCACTGCTCGCCCAAAATCGCTTGACGGGGGCCATATTTATGCGAGACATGTACGGATTGTATTACAATACATTGTTATGGGTGAGGTCTACTTATATGCGTTTCCGGTCTTTGCAGTAGACACATGACGTAATTGTGACGTCACATAAACGTTGGTGCAACGTCATGATCTTTAATTAGTGTTACATCTACGTCGGTGCAGCGTCGATCCGACGTTGATTTGACGTTGCCCTTGTTTTTTTTGCATTTTGATAAATTATTATTCACTACTTATGATGTTTTCGACGTTTCTCCATTGAAGCCATCACGCGAAGACAATTGACCATACAAATGTAGCAATAAATAAGGCATTGTGAAAACACACTTATACCGCAAATGCATTGTAAACTATACCGCCGATGAAAAAAGAAAAAAAAATAGGGCGGAAAAATGCAATATTTTTCTTATTTTTGCTCAAAATATAGAGTGTTGGAACTCGCAATCTATGTTTTAGAGCAGACATAAGAAAAATAAATAAGGTTTATCCCTGTAAAATCCAGTTTTACTATCTAACAGTTGCGTTCAAGGCGGGTCAAAATTATATAGGTGTGTTTTCATGATCTAAATGTCGAAGATGGTGCTCGTGGAATTAAAAGACAACAAAAATAAATAAGGACACTGAGCAGAGTCTAACTTGTTTAAACAATTATTAAAGTGAAATTCGTTTTGCATATTTACTGTCACGTGACAGCCTACTTAAAACGTCGATCGCTGTCGGCCTGACATCGGCTCGATGTCTTGGCTTGTCCTATTTTTGTTTTCAGATAATAGTGACAACTTTCGTGCCACCCGTTTTGTTTGTTTCCCTACAAACTACAACCAGTGACCTTCCGCTTCCAGCATATGTACCCCGGGGATTCTTATACAGTAAACTTCCGCTATTAAGACCACCTAAAATTAAGACTAAATCTGCTTTTAGAAGCTTATTTAGTAGGTTGCAGTTATTCTTTCTTTGTCATTTCTGCATAGAGGTAGAAGCCTCCGTGGTGTAGTGGTTACACTACTCGCCTTGTAAACCAGGGGTCGCAGGATCGGTCCCGGGCTACTCCAGACTTTCGGATGAGTCTTTAAACAGAGGTCCCGTCTCCGTATGACCTTAGCTGTTGGTGGGACGTAAAACTCAAACACTCACTCTGCATAGAGGTGCTCTGGTCAGAGACCACCTTTGGGACTGTTCAAAAGTGGTCTTAAAGACCACTTTTGAACAGTACTAAAGGTGGTCTTAATATAGGAATTTTACTGTACATGTATCAGGCTGTGCAGAAATGTATTCAAAATACGATCTTCCCTGACTTCCATCAATTTGTATCAATTAACCGTTTTGTATCAAATGGAATCTTCCTCCTTATATATGGCAGGAGTCCATTTTGAAATTTAGGAATGACAGGTTGTGTTGTCTTAAAATTCATTTGGAAAACAGCTGAACTTTTTGTAAATAGTCACTACCAGGAATGAATTGTCACCCAGGTTATCGATTTCACATCGTGTATTTACCTTTGACCGGGGTCATCTTTCCTTTGTCAGCTGACCTACCTTTTAGCATTGGAATACAAAAGCAAATACCTGCCAAATTGTCCCAATTGTCGCGTCCTGTGAGGTAACTGTTTGTCAGGGTAACGTTTTTGGGCTTTCTGGTACAAAATGGGTTAAATAACTCGAAAACCTTGAATGGATCAAAGCACTGACAGCATTGGTGGGTCGATTGTCGGGACAATGATCTTGAATGGTGACATATGCTTTTAACATTTCGTTTTACTCTTACAAACCTTATTTTAAGCAAACAGTGTAAACCCTGATCAGATACCGCGTACTGTAAGCAGTTTAGATTTTGTTAAGACCCATGCGCCGTCTGATCTAGGTCTACAAGTTTTTCAAAGCCAACACATGATTCCATTCCAGATTCAAAAAGATAACCCTCTTATCCTTTTATGCAGCAATAAAAACCCTTAAAGTGGCTATTTTCGATAAATAACCCTGATCTGCATTTCCTACAAAATGATAGTCACGTGGACTTCAGCAGTGTAAACCTAATATACTTTATAACTTTGGGTCGATTGATAAACAATCGACACTATCGACGCACACAATCAAACCCATAACTTGTTTATTAGGACATGTACTGAACACCTCTGCATACGCCAATGATCTCAGTGCACAGATGTGCAGACTGAGCAGAGTCTTCGCAGGGCACACATGGTCGAAGATCACTTTTCTCCTGACACGACTGAGATTTAAGGTGAATGGGTACACCTGGCAGTTTTTTCCGCCATTTTTCAAAGAGAGACTACCTTCGGGACTTCCTGCTCGCTTTCTGTAAGCCCTGTACCACTGAAAAAGGGGTCAACTCTTAAAGGAAAGAATTTGATCCGGGGTCAACTCTTAAAGGAAAGAATTTGCTCCTCAGGAGCAAATTCTTTCCTTTAAGAGTTGACGACCCCTATTGAGATGGGATACAAAAATGGTCTTGCAGGTGTTACCTCCCCTGAAGGGTGAATTCATTCCCCTTAAAGTAAGAATTTGCTTATTTCTTTACAAGAAAGCATATACTGTGTAATCCTATGTAACAAATTTTCCTTTACGCCTTTTGGAAACAAATGGTATATATACATTATTTAGTTTTCACGTATCCTTTTTCTTAAGTAACATTTGGGCGCATTGGTGTCCACTTAAATTTTCCATACGCATATTATGGGAAAGTCCAGCGAAATTAAGACTTCATCCTGATAAAACTATGCAATCCTAAAATTTGTGTAAATTGTGCATGCAGACTCTGGTCAGAAGTTCCGCGGCGTCTGATCAGGGTCTGCATCTATTGCAATACTATATTTAGAGGCTTGTAATAAAAACTTGTTAAAATGAGTTAAAACTACGTTGCTATACAGAATTGCAGTCGTTTAAGGGGAATATGAACACCCGGCAGATTCTCCCGCCATTTGTCAAAGGGAGACAACTTTCGGGACTTCCTGCTCGCCTGTCTATAAGCCCTGTCCCGCTTAAAAAGCGGTCTACTCTTAAAGGAAAGAATTTTCATTTAACAGTTGACCCCTAATAACACGGGAGACAAAAATACATTTGCTGGATTTGCCTCCCCTGAAGGTGCATTCATTCCCCTTAAGACAGTTGATGAGAAATGGGTCATTATCACATGCGCTTGCGCGTAGACTCGCCAGAACCTTTGGTGTTCGCGGGTTTGTTTGTTTGACTTAAGGTTTTAAGCCCCCCCCCCCCTCCCCCCTCACCACTATAAAGGTCATTTTGGAGACGCTGCTTCTAATTTTTAGGGGACTTTTACCCGACATTGGGTTAATATGCATGGACGGTCCGACAAGAACCACTTTGCATGGCAAACTGAGACCCTTTTAGCGGTTTACCAGAACTTGTGTGCGCTCAGTTTCAGCCCCGCATGGAAGCACTTCTACAAGCTCTGATAATCGAGGGCCCTCTTGAATATTGGAAGAGGAGACTTTAACCTATTGTATGCGAGAAACCCTTAAAGAGGTACCTTGGCAAACAGTGCAGACCCAGATCAGACACCGCAGAACGCGGCGTTTGATCAGGGCATACTCTTTTTGTTAACAGAATTTTCCACCAAAAGTTTAATAAAAACGTTAAAATAGGTCTGACACTCCTTATATGACAAATGTAATTGTTCAAAATATAGCAATGGAAAAGTCCACCAGCATACAATGGGTAAAGGGTAGTTCATGCAAAACGTCATGTTTCATTCCTTATGGCTTGACTGAACATTGTGTGTTTACATACATCAGGATAACAAATCCGTAAAATGAAGACGCCTCTAAACCCCACTTTATATAGAGAAAATTGGGGTCTATGGGGTATACATTATCTGCCGTATTTTTGCTCAGAAACATCGATTGTGGGTACTCGTTAGAACCGCCTCACTGAGGCGGTTCTAACGAGCACCCACAATCTTTGTTGAAATTAGAAATAAGAAATATTTTATCATTTTTACCTAAACTTTATCATTATCTGACACCATGTTGGACGCCATTATTCCGCACGGATGTATGCGATAAGTGCCCTTTTCTCATTGCTGAATAAATACATGTAACTGTTAGTACACTGTGTAAACATCTCACAGACCAAATGAATTAATTATACTTTATTGATTTTGGGAGAATAAAAATTGGTGTAAAATTGGCGTTTTTGTATCTCTAATGATTTTTAGGGCTAACCCATTACGAAAACATGCCTATACAAATCAATTGCCCATTTTTGGCCAAAATTAGACATTTTAAGATGAAAAATTGTGATACTTTTCTTATTTCTGCTCGAAATAAAGATTGTGGGGACTCGATAGAACTGCCTCGACGAGGCGGTTCTATCGAGTACCCACAATCTATGTTTTGAGCAGAAATAAGAAAAATAATGTATACCCCTTTAAACCCCAGTTTTACTATATAAAAGTGGAGTATGAGTGGGTCATATTTATATAGGCGTGTTCTCTTAATGCCATCGTTGGACACTTGTTGTCACTGGATTATTTTTGTCATATAGAAATTCAATCAACTGATCGATTGATTGACTGACTGATTGATTGACATTCCGAAAACACGCCTTTACAAAGTCAGTGAAAATTTTACAGCTGAAAAAAAAAGGAAAATTTTAAGACGAAATATTGTGATATTTTTCTTATTTCTGCTCAAAATATAGATTGTTGGTACTCGTAAGATAAGCGGTTCTAACGTGTACCCACAATCTATATTTTAGTGCAGAAATACGATGCTTACCCCTATAAACCCCAGATTTACAAATAAAAGTGGGGTTCAAGGGATCAAAATTATATAGGTGCATTTTCATGATGTTGGTTAATTGATTTGGTTTAACGACACGTTCTTGCATAAATATCTATGCGCATGGCTGTTTTGAAGCCATTGTCAAATGCTCAAACAGCAAGAACCATGTTCAAATCATGTTGAACATAGATTTTGGGCTTTTGATATCACAAGACTGGCCTTGCTTTGTTTGCATTGCGTTGCGCGACGTAACGCTATCGCCCTGAACGTAGCATTGTAGGGTTCTATGATGACGTAAGATGGTTACTGCGTTACAACGTCATTGTAAATAACATTCTGAACCGGCCGCCATGTTGGTTTGCCGGTCGCATTTGAAGAGTTTATATGAAGCTTTTGGCGTTTTCGTCAGCTGTCGGAATCGTAAGTTATGCAAGAACAACGATCATCCATGTTTATTTCATTGCATTAACACTTGCCAGATCCCTCGGAAAATATTTGAACATTCGACCTACAAACAGCTTCCTCGGAACCCGGCGAATATTAATGCATGAAAAACCATGAATGATCCCTATATTAAATCTTGTGGGTCATTTTGTTCCGTCTCCCAGAAATAGGGAAAGAAGAGAAAATTGTACAGAGAGGAGACAAAAGAGAATAGACAGGGGAGAATATAAGAATCTGATATGGGGTTCTGTTGTAGATGAGCGTTTCCAACCCGAGGGATGACCGTGCTGAGCGGAACCGAGGCTACGCCGAGGTTCCGCTCAGCACGGTCATCCCTCGGGTTGGAAACGCCCATCTACAACAGAATACCCATATTGGATTCTTTTTCTTGCACAATACCTCCGGCTAGTTTTGACAGCTCGCACATGTATATTGTTTACAAAATAAAAGTAGTGCGGAAGTAGTTCCGGCAGTTGAATAGAATTGGAGCGCATTTATGTTAGTTGCCTGGGTCGGAACACCAGGGTCAGAACATAAATTTCTATCCCAGGGTAAAATCACGGATTTCCTTGTCTGGTGTGCAAGAATATAAGAATCTTATATGGGTGTGAGGGGTGGGTGGAAAAATCCGCCCAAAGGGTCACTGTTCGGTATCACGAGGCTTGCCGAGTGATGCCTAACAGTGATCCCGAGGGACGGATTTTTCTATCCGCCCCTCACACCCATATGGGATTCTTTTTTCTTGCATGCCTCCCATTTCATAGCGCGGATTTTTAAAGCTGCAGTCACTTCGAGTACCGACGTCCGCCATATTGTGATGACAGTACAGGAATTTTAGTGACGTCACGTAACGTGATGTGACGTCAACCTTAACGACGGCGCATATGAGGTCGTAATCAACCAGAGCATTTATCAAACACGCGATTATATTCGATTTTGGATCGGAATACCACGGTCAGAACATAAATTTCTATCCCAGGGTAAAATTATGACGGCTTTGCTTGTCTGTTGTACAAGAAAGATAAAAATGATTAAAAATAAAAGCGAAGAAATGCAAGAAAATACAGCTTTCTCTGCTGCAAGGACGGCAAGCCTTGCCCCACTGTTATCCAATATAGTCAACCCTCTTTATACCAACTTTCGATATAACGACAAAACTCGTTATAACGACAATTTCAAGTGTATGGATACTTAGCTAAAGGCTTATAGCCTCAGTTCCGAGCGACGTTGGCTTCTCTCGGGTTGGAAATGCACAAACCGAGTCCAAAGTCCTGAAATATTCTTGTAATGTAAAACTCAAAGAAACAAATATTTCAGAGGCGATGCTAACAAATGCATATAACACTTGTTTCTATTCAAAGAAACAAATGTTAAAGATATTTTTTAGAATCGCCTCACCGAGGCGATTCTAAAAACTGTCTATAACATTTGTTTCTTGGGGTTATGATAGTGAAAACGCCATCATTACCTTTCATACTCCTAACAGGGATTCTTTATAACGACAAATCCGTCATAACGACACGATAAAGCTAGTGCAATTGGACATGGGACTGATGACCATAATTTCACAGCCGACAGATTTTGTTTGTTTAAGGTTTAACGATAAGCATGGACGGTCCGACTCGCACCGCTTTGCCTGGGCCAGGGCTTAGATCCTCTACGCGGTTTACCAGTACACCTGTGCGGTCGGATTCAGCTGTGTGTGGAAACATCATGCAACCCATCTATATCTTAAAGCCCCGATGCATTGCAAAACCTTGACCTGATAAAGATATGCTATCTCAGGACAAGTGAGCTTTATCACGCCAACCTGACATTGCACTTTTATGAATGACGCGGACTACCGACACAAATGGTTATTAAAACGTTATTATTACTGGGAAAAATGGGAAAAAAATTACATTAAAAGATATCAAAAGAAAAATAAGGGTCAGCTGATAGTAAATATACTGACCGATTATATTCCGCGCCGGAATATTGGGACGCTCTGAGGACAACCGACAATAAGCTTTGCCAATTTAAAGAGTTATAAGGGGAGAATACCAGATTCGTGTCTTTTGATATCAAGTTCATCAGGCTCAGCTTCCATTAACACACCCTTACGACACAGTGCATTTTTTCACATCTTCAAAATGGCAACTTTTCTGATGAAAAAGTTTATGGTAGTTTTCTTATGTCTACTCCTAACATAGGTTGTGGGTGCTCGTAAGGCGGTTCTAACGAGTACCCATAACCTATGTCCTTGAGCAAGAATAATAAAAGCAATGTATACCCCAGTAAACCCCAGTTTTCTCTTTTTAAATTGGGGTTTAGGGGTGTGTTCATTTCACGGACTTGTTCACGTGATGGAGAATGACGCACGTAGAATCGCTCAGCAAGCCTCGCGATTCCACTAGCGTTCTTGAAGCCTTGCATGATAAACTTGATATCGAAAGAAAGAGAATCTGATATTCTCTATTTTCCAGAGTTATAATATGCATTTCTTGCACACCAGATAAGGACCTTCTGGATATAACCCAGGGATAGAAATTCTTATCAAACCCAGGTCATTGTACCCAGGGATAGAATGTTCACCTGTAGATGTGCACTGATGATGTGCCGTCGCACCAAAAACACGGTGGATGTCGTAAATCGAAGAGACAGCTGTATACACCAAAATCACGTTCAGGAATGAAAGTTTCTGTTTGCTTGAACGTCCCCACCCATCTGGGCTTAACAAAATAGATGGGTTGCACGATGGTTCCACGCAGAGCTGAAACCGACCGCACACGAGTACTGGTAAACCACTTAGAGAAAATATAAGTTTGCCCAGGCATAGCGAGTTGATCCGTTCATGCATATATACCCTATTGGTTTCATTGGGCGACAGGGATTGAGATGTCATTTCATATTAATGTCGGGTAAAAGTCCCACAAAATTGGCTTGTAGAAATAGATTTGGCTGCATGATGCTTCCAAGCAGAGCTGACACTGGCCGCACGTGAGATGTCATTTCATCTCCTGTCGGATAAAAGTCCCACCGAATTGGAAATGACCTATACAGTGTTGGTGAGGAAGTTAAAACTCAAATCAAACATAAATAAACAAACATTGCTTGAATTGAGGTTTAACGTCCCCGTCAACACTATTTAGTCATTTTGGAGACGTTTCTTTCAATTTTGTTGGACTTTTACCAGACATGAGGTGAAATGACATTTTTAGCCCTGCCGCCCAGTGAAACCAAAATGCTTATATGCATTGGAAGGTCCAGCTCTAACCACTTTGCCTGGGCAGGCTTAGTCCTTCTAAGCAGTTTACCAGTGCTCAAGTGCGGCCATGTCCTGATCTGCGTTGAAGCACCATGCAGCCAAATCTATTTCTCCAAGCCCCGATGGGGGAGGCCCTACCAAACAAATCTGCAGTTGTCTTAGTGCAACTCCTACACTCATATAAGAGGCTATATATACAGGAAAATGCCAATAATAAGACCACCTTTGGGACTGTTTGAAAGTGGTCTTTAAGACCACTTTCACACAGTCCCAAAGGTGGTCTTACAATAGAGAAATCACATACGCAATGTGACTGAAGCCTTCTAAAATACTTTTTAAGCACAACTTGTCTTAATTTTAGGTGGATTTAATATTGGAATTTTCCTGCATTTGAATAACTACCATACCTATGTAACCACGAATTATTGTTCGAGTTATGTGATAGTCCGAACTACTGAGGTTAATCAGACCACCAAGTCATGATGACTAATGGGGATGACTAAACAATGTTTACTCGTTGGTGCGATCCGAATGAGAACACACAGCACACACAGCATACCTTTTGAAGATAAACTCAATAAACTTCCGTACATAATCTCATTGATGCGATTCTAATGAGAACACATACATGTAGCATACATTTTGAAGATAAACTCAACAAGCCGCCATACATACATGTAACCTGACTGATGCGATTCTAATGAAAACACACAACATACCTTTTAAAGATAAACTAAATAAACTTCCGTGCATAATCTCATTGATGCGATTCTAATGAGATCAAACAACAGACTATTTGAGGATAAACTCAATAAACTTCCGTGCATAATCTCATTGATGCGATTCTAATGAGAATAAACAACATACTTTTTGAGGATAAACTCAATAAACTTCGGCGAACATAGTCTCATTGATGAGATTCTAACGAGAACACATAGCATACATTTTGAAGATAAACTCAACAAGCCTCCATACATACATGTAACTTAAGTAGTTTAGGTCTTAGTACCAAAACGTTAATCCAAAATCATTAGTCCATAGACAAACTGGCAAATATCAATGTTCAGATCAACAGACATGGACTCCAGAAGAGTGTAATCAGGCGTCCGCGGAGAGTAAGCATTACTTGGTAAGCAAGCTTCGCCCACCATGCCCATCGACCCGAACGAAGAAAAGGTGTAAATACCGAGAAGAGTGTGTCAGAGATTTTGGAAGTCTTCCTATGGCTTTCAATTGGCAAACATATCAGAAATAATTCTGGAAATGGCCACATTGTATGGATCAACAAGATCATGGTGCCTCCCATAGAACTTCTTTAGTGTTGATACCAGTTTGGTTTTTTGATACCCCTGGCATAACAACCTGGTAGTGAGCACCGTCCCACGTTTCATTAAATCCTGATTGTTGGAACAGGCTCTAGCATAACGGATTAACTGTGAAACGTAAACTCCATATGTTGGTGCAGACGGAATATTACTGCTCAGGAAGGGAAAATTAACAATGGGAAAATAGAAGTCATCTCGTTTATCCTACAGCCTAGTAGTAAGCTTCCCGTTGTCAATATTATAGAGATAACAATCCAAATATGAGGAGGAGGTTGCAGTCTCTGATGTTTCCTTAATTTCAAGTTCACGTGGATAGATGAATTAGTAGTACTCTGCGAATTTAGCATTTTTCAGAGACAATAAATCATCTATATATCTGTAGGTGAAATTGAATTGTTGTGCAAGGCGTTTCTTGCCTGCTTTGAGGAGACCTTGTACAAACTCCGCCTCATGCGAGTACAAGAACAAGTCGGCAAGCAACGGTGCCCAATTAGTACCCATTGGTATGTCAATTGTTTGCTGAAATAATAGGCCACTGAACCCCACGAAAATATTGTCAATTAGATATTCCAGCATCCTTATGCCATCTGCATCAGTGTACTTTTGCGGTGGATCAGAGTGATCTCGAATGAAGCATGTGTATTTGTAGCCAAGGACAACATACTGGTAGCGACGGTTACCATTCTTGTGGAAAAAAAACACATTTATTTATGATTTCCTTGAGTTTAGATTTCAATTTATCATGAGGAATAGTTGTGCAAAGTGTTGAGAAATCGAAAGATTTTATGCTGTTTACTGAGAGAAAAGACTGTGACTGAAGATGTTCTAGAAGCTCTGATACGATTGTAATGAGTACAAACAACATACCTTTTGAAAATAACTCAACAAACCTCCATACATAACCTCATTGATGTGATTCTTATGAGAACACACAACATACCTTTTGAAGATAAAATCAACAAACCTCCATACGTAACCTAATTGATGTGATTCTTATGAAAACACACAACATACCACTTGAAGATAAACTCAGCAAACTTCCATACATATATGTAGCCTCATTGATGTGATTCCAATGAGAACACCCAACATACCTTTTGAAGATAAACTCAACAAACCTCTATACATACCTCATTGATGTGATTCTTATGAGAACACACAACAAACCTTTTGAAGATAAACTCAACAAGCCTCCATACATAACCTCATTGATGTGATTCTTATGAGAACACACAACAAACCTTTTGAAGATAAACTCAACAAACCTCCATACATAACCTCATTGATGTGATTCTTATGAGAACACACAACATACCACTTGAAGATAAACTCAACAAACCTCCATACATATATGTAGCCTCATTGATGTGATTCCAATGAGAACTAACAACATACCACTTGAAGATAAACTCAACAATAAAAATAAAAAACCTCCATACATACATGTAGCCTCATTGATGCGATTCCAATGAGAACACACAACATACCACTTGAAGATAAACTCAACAAACCTCCTTACATACATGTAGCCTCATTGATGCGATTCCAATGAGAACACACAACATACCACTTGAAGATATACTCAATAAACCTTCATACATACAAGAAGCCTCACTGATGTGATTCTTATGAGAACACATAATATACCATTACGCAAACACTCCTATACAAATACATTGCAACCTTTATCGCCGAAAATATGAAAATTTTATGATGAAAAATTGTGATATTTTTCTTATTTCTGCTCAAAATATAGATTGTGGGGATTCGATGAGGCGGTTCTAACGAGTACCCACAATCTAAATTTCAGAGCAGAAATAAGAAAAATAAGGTATACCCCCGGAAACCCCAGTTTTACTATATAATAGTGGGGTTCAAAGGGGTCAAAATTATGTAGGCGTGTTTTCGTGATGTACTTTATGATAAACTCAACAAACCTCCATACATACATGTAGCCTGATTGATGCGATTCTAATGAGAACACACAACATACCTTTTGAAGATAAAATCCAAAAACTTACATAATCTCATTGATGTGATTCCAATGAGAACACACAACATACCTTTTGAAGATAAACTCAACAAACCTCCATACATAACCTCATTGATGTGATTCTTATGAGAACACACAACATACCACTTGAAGATAAACTCAACAAACCTCCATTCATACATGCAGCCTGATTGATGTGAGAACACCCAACATACCTTTTAAAGATAAAATCAATAACCTTACATAATCTCATTGATGCGAATCTAATGAGAACACACAACATACATTTTCAAAATTAACTCAAAGAAACCTCCATACATAAACCATAATTACAGTGAAATTCCGCTTTTAATGGGGAATGGGTACACATTCAGAGGAAGCAACTCCTACAAAAGTATTTTGTCTCCGATGTCATTAGGGGCCAACTTTAAAGGACCGAATTTGCTCTTGAGGAGCACATTCATTCCTTTAAGAGAAGAACCTTTTCTCAGTGGGACTGAGCCTATAGAAAAGGGAACAGAAAGTCCCGAAAGTTGTCTCCCTTTGAAAAATCTGGCTGAAAATATGCTTGGTATTACCATTCGCTTAGGACCACCTGAAATTGAGACAAATTCTTCTTTAAAAAGCTTAATTAGAAGGCAGCAGTTATTCTTTCCTCGTTTTTTTCTGCACACAATATCCTCTGGTCAGGGACCACATTTGGGACGGTTTAAAATTTGTCTTTAGATATATTTATATCTGGTGGTAGAGGAAGATATCTCTAGGGACTCTAAGCGAGTTCGAGATAACCAGGGTAGACGAGACATCCATGTTTCAGTTATTGAAGTTTCAGAGTAGCTATAAACATGTGGTGGTCAAAAATGCGTGACTAAAATTCAAGAAGATTGGCGATATCAGCATGCGTACTCGAATGGGTTCGAATTTTACTCCTTTTTTGTACCAAACGGAATCTTCCTCCTTATATATGGCAGGAGTCCATTGCCAATTGAAGGGGTGACAGGTTGTGGTTTCTTCAAAATTGATTTGGAAGATGACTGAAATTTCTGCAGATAGAGAAGGCCATGATGTGACGCCGCGATCTGCGGCGTCTCATCTGGGCCTCCACTATTTGCCAAGGTACCCGTTTAGGGTTTCCGGTAGAGAATGGGTTCGAATTTTATAATAAGGCGACGTTGTATCTTATAACGGTCTCGTGCTTTTGTTTTTGTTTGTTTCTTTGAATTGAGGTTTAACGTCCCCGTCAACAATATTTAGGTCATTTTGGAGGCGTTGCTTCCAATTTTGTGGGACTTTGACCTGATATTGAGGCGAAACGACATCTCAAGCCCTGTCGCCCAATGAAACCAAAACGCTTATATGCACTGGATGATCCGACTCACGAAACTTCGTCTGGACAGGCATAGTCCTTCTAAGCGGTTTACCAGTACTCATGTACGGTCATTTTAAACTCTGTGTGGAAGCATCATGCAGCCCAATCTATTTTTCCAAGCCCCCATGGGCAGGGGCCCTAGCACTCATTCTGATTCAGATAAAATGCATGTTAGACGTTAGATCAACTAGTGAAATAAAAATACTAATAGCACTCTCTGAGTACTAACAGCAATCTCTGAGTGTAGGCTGACGGTAGTGAAAAAGTACTAACAGCACTCTCTGTGTGTAGGTTGACGTTAGATCAACAAGTGGAAATAAAAGTACTAACAGTACTATCTGAGTGTAGGCTGACATTAGATCTACTAGTGAAAAAATACAAGTACTAACAGCACTCTCAGAGTGTAGGCTGATGGCACTTACAGCACTTTCTGAGTGTAGGCTGACGTTAGATCAACTAGTGAAAATTAAAACACTGACAACACTTATTGTGTAGGCTGACTTTAGATCAACTAGTGGAAATAAAGTACTAACAACTCTCTCTGAGTGTAGCAAATGGCACTTACAGCACTTTCTGCGTGTAGGCTGACGTTAGATCAACTAGTGAAAAAAGTACTAACAGCACTTTCTGAGTGTAGGCTGATGGCACTTACATCACTTTCTGAGTGTATGCTGACGATAGATCAACTAGTGAAAAAAGTACTGACAGCACTTTCTGAGTGTAGGCTGACGTTAGATCAACTAGTGAAAATAAAAGAAAAACAGCACTCTCTGAGTGTAGGCTGACGTTAGATCAACTAGTGAAAATAAAGTACTAACAGCACTCTCTGAGTGTAGGCTGACGTTAGATCAACTAGTGAAAATAAAAGAAAAACAGCACTCTCTGAGTGTAGGCTGACGTTAGATCAACTAGTGAAAATAAAGTACTAACAGCACTTTCTGAGTGTAGACTTACTTTAACTCAACTAGTGAAGATACAATGATGATGATGATGATTTCGTGTTTAATAATTATCTATTCCGTTTAAAATAGGTGGTCTGTGAAGCAGTCTATAAGAAGATACCGCATGGCGTAATAATCTACTATGTTAACATGGGGTACTATGTTCTCACTGGTGATTGGTTCATACGCAGTAACACCGAAAGTAGTGCCGAAATCAGTTCTCATTTCACTGGAGCTACGCTGCACCAGCCACGCTCCAAAATTGATCGAAAAACACCATGAAATTTCTAAAACACATCAAATCTTGTTTTGTTGGCTTCCGAGCCATATTGGCATTGTCGGCAATGAATATGCTGACAAGAAAGCAAAGAAATCGCTCAATCTTGATCCGTCTGCTTTTAAAATTCCTTTAAATAATTTTAAACCATTTATCAACAGATACATCTTATCGAAATGGCAAGGCGAATGGGACCGTACAATCAATAACAAACGCCATACCATTAAACCTGTCGTTGGAACAAAATGCTCTCCTCCACAGTTTTCCATGAAAGAGGATGTGGTGTTGGCGGGACTGCGCATTGGCCATACTAGAATTACTCATTCTTATATGTTTAATTGTATTGATCAGCCTTCTTGTGTAGGATGTGATCAGACATTCACTATTAAACATATCTTAATTGAATGTGTAGAATTTTCACAGTCTCGTAACTTATACTTCAAAGCTGACACTGTGCAACAATTGTTTCAAGATGTACCTGTTGATAATATTAATTTATTCGTAAAAGAAATTGGACATTTTCATAAGATTTAACTGTTTCAAATTTTTATACATATCATACTAACTTTTTTTCTTTTAATATCCCCCATAATTCTTCATGCCGTTTAACCATTAACCGCTTGACGCTTATGACCCACAAAGAGGGTTGACGCGTAGTTAAACACGAAATCATCATCATCATCATTGTATCTTCACTAGTTGAGTTAAAGTCAGTCTACACTCAGAAAGTGCTGTTAGTACTTTTATTTTTACTAGTTGATCTAACGTCAGCCTACACTCAGAGAGTGTTTTTTTTATTTTAGTACTTTTATTTTTACTAGTTGATCTAACGTCAGCCTACACTCAGAGAGTGTTTTTTTTATTTTATTTTATTTTCACTAGTTGATCTAACGTCAGCCTACACTCAGAGAGTGCTGTTAGTACTTTTATTTCCACTAGTTGATCTAACGTCAGTCTACACTCAAAGAGTGCTGTTAGTGTTTTTATTTTCATTAGTTGATCTAACATCCTCCTACACTCAGAGAGTGCTGTTAGTGTTTTTATTTTCACTAGTTGATCTAACGTCAGCCTACACTCAGAAAGTGCTGTTAGTACTTTTTTCACTAGTTGATCTATCGTCAGCATACACTCAGAAAGTGATGTAAGTGCCATCAGCCTACACTCAGAAAGTGCTGTTAGTACTTTTTTTCACTAGTTGATCTAACGTCAGCCTACACGCAGAAAGTGCTGTAAGTGCCATTAGCTACACTCAGAGAGAGTTGTTAGTACTTTATTTCCACTAGTTGATCTAAAGTCAGCCTACACAATAAGTGGTGTCAGTGTTTTTTTATTTTCACTAGTTGATTTTTTAAACCGAGGTCCCGTTTCCGTATGACCTAGCTGTTGGTGGGGCGTAAAACAAAAACTCACTCACTCACTCACTAGTTGATCAAACGTCAGCCTACACTCAGAAAGTGCTGTAAGTGCCATCAGCCTACACTCTGAGAGTGCTGTTAGTACTTGTATTTTCACTAGTAGATCTAATGTCAGCCTACACTCAGATAGTACTGTTAGTACTTTTATTTCCACTTGTTGATCTAACGTCAGCCTACACACAGAGAGTGTTGTTAGTACTTTTTTCACTACCGTCAGCCTACACTCAGAGATTGCTGTTAGTACTCAGAGAGTGCTATTAGTATTTTTATTTCACTAGTTGATCTAACGTCAAACATGCATTTTATCTGAATCAGAATGAGTGCGAGGGCCCCTGCCCATCGGGGCTTGGAGAAATAGATTGGGCCGCATGATGCTTCCACGCAGAGTTTAAAATGACCGCACATGAGTACTGGTAAACCGCTTAGAAGGACTAAGCCTGTCCAGACGAAGTTTCGTGAGTCGGATCATCCAGTGCATATAAGCGTTTTGGTTTCATTGGGTGACAGGGCTTGAGATGTCGTTTCGCCTCAATGTCAGGTCAAAGTCCCACAAAATTGGAAGCAACGCCTCCAAAATGACCTAAATATTGTTGACGGGGGCGTTAAACCTCAATTCAAAGAAACAAACAAAAACAAAAGCACGAGACCGTTATAAGATACAACGTCGCCTTATTATAAAATTCGAACCCAATCTCTACCAGAAACCCTAAACGGGTACCTTGGCAAATAGTGGAGGCCCAGATGAGACGTCGCAGATCGCGGCGTCACATCATGGCCTTCACTATTTGCAGAAAGTTCAGTTATCTTCCAAATCAATTTTGAAGAAACCACAACCTGTCACCCCTTCAATTGGCAATGGACTCCTGCCATATATAAGGAGGAAGATTCCGTTTGGTACAAAATAGGGGTAAAATTCGAACCAATTCGAGTACGCTTGCTAGTATCACCAATCTTCTTGAATTTTAGTCGCGCATTTTCGACAACCAATATTGACAACGGGAAGCTTACTACTAGGCTGTACGATAAACGAGATGACTTCAATTTTCCCATGGTTAATTTTCCCTTCCTGAGCAGTAATATTCCTTCTACACCAACATATGGAGTTTACGTTTCACAGTTAATCCGTTATGCTAGAGCCTGTTCCAAGTATCAGGATTTTATGAAACGTGGGACGGTGCTCACTACCAGGTTGTTATGCCAGGGGTATCAAAAAGCAAACTGGTATCAACACTAAAGAAGTTCTATGGGAGGCACCATGATCTTGTGGATCCGTACAATGTGGCCATTTCCAGAATTATTTCTGATATGTTTGCCAATGAAAAGCCATAGGAAGACTTCCAAAATCTCGTACATACCCTTCTCGGTATTTACACATTTTCTTCGTTCGGGTCGATGGGCATGGTGGGCGAAGCTTGCTTACCAAGTAATGCTTACTATCCGCGGACGCCTGATTACACTTTTCTGGAGTCCATGTCTGTTGATCTGAACATTGATATTTGCAAGTTTGTCTATGGACTAATGATTTTGAATTAACGCTTTGGTACTAAGACCTAAACAACTTAAGTTACATGTATGTATGGAGGTTTGTTGAGTTTATCTTCAAAATGTATGCTATGTGTTCTCGTTAGAATCTCATCAATGAGACTATGTTCGCCAAAGTTTATTGAGTTTATCCTCATAAAGTATGTTGTTTATTCTCATTAGAATCGCATCAATGAGATTATGCACGGAAGTTTATTGAGTTTATCCTCAAAAAGTCTGTTGTTTGATGTCATTAAAATCGCATCAATGAGATTATGTACGGAAGTTTATTTAGTTTATCTTTAAAAGGTATGTTGTGTGTTTTCATTAGAATCGCATCAGTCAGGTTACGTGTATGTATGGCGGCTTGTTGAGTTTATATTCAAAATGTATGCTACATGTATGTGTTCTCATTAGAATCGCATCAATGAGATTATGTACGGAAGTTTATTGAGTTTATCTTTAAAAAGTATGTTGTGTGGTTTCATTAGAATCGCATCAATCAGGTTACATGTATTTATGGGGGTTTGTTGAGGTTATCTTCAAAAGGTATGCTGTGTGTGCTGTGTGTTCTCATTCGGATCGCACCAACGAGTAAACATTGTTTAGTCATCCCCATTATTCATCATGACTTGGTGGTCTGATTAACCTCAGTAGTTCGGACTATCACATAACTCGAACAATAATTCGTGGTTACAAAGGTATGGAAGTTATTCAAATGCAGGATAATTCCAATATTAAATCCACCTAAAATTAAGACAAGTTGTGCTTTAAAAGTATTTTAGAAGGCTTCAGTCACATTGCGTATGTGATTTCTCTAGTGTAAGACCACCTTTGGGACTGTTTGAAAGTGGTCTTAAAGACCACTTTTGAACAGTCCCAAAGGAGGTCTTATTATTGGCATTTTACTGTATATATAGCCTCTTATATGAGTGTAGGAGTTGCACTAAGACAGCTGCAGATTTGTTTGGAAGGGCCTCCCCCATCGGGGCTTGGAGAAATAGATTTGGCTGCATGGTGCTTCAACGCAGATCAGGACATGGCCGCACTTGAGCACTGGTAAACTGCTTAGAAGGACTAAGCCTGCCCAGGCAAAGTGGTTAGAGCTGGACCTTCCAATGCATATAAGCATTTTGGTTTCACTGGGCGGCAAGGCTTAAGATGTCATTTCATCTCATGCCTGGTAAAAGTCCAACAAAATTGAAATAAACATCTCCAAAATGACTAAATAGTGTTGACGGGGACGTTAAACCTCAATTCAAGCAATGTTTGTTTATTTTTATTTGATTTGCGGTTTAACTTCCTCACCAACACTGTATAGGTCATTTCCAATTCGGTGGGACTTTTATCCGACAGGAGATGAAATGACATCTCACGTGCGGCCAGTGCGGCCACGTGCGGCTTGGAAGCATCATGCAGCCAAATCTATTTCTACAAGCCAATTTTGTGGGACTTTTACCCGACATTAATATGAAATGACATCTCAATCCCTGTCGCCCAATGAAACCAATAGGGTTTATATGCATAAACGGACCAACTCGCTATGCCTGGGCAGACTTATATTTTCTCTAAGTGGTTTACCAGTACTCGTGTGCGGTCGGTTTCCGCTCTGCGTGGAACCATCGTGCAACCCATCTATTTTGTTAAGCCCAGATGGGTGGGGACGTTCAAGCAAACAGAATCTTTCATTCCTGAACGTGATTTTTGTGTATACAGCTGTCTCTTCGATTTTCGACATCCACCGTGTTTTTGGTGACGCCAAACATAGCGACGGCACACCATCACTGCACATCTACAGGTGAACATTCTATCCCTGGGTACAATAAACTGGGTTTGATACGAAATTTCTATCCCTGGGTTATATCCAGAAGGTCCTTATCTGGTGTGCAAGAAATGCATATTATAACTGGAAAATAGAGAATATCAGATTCCTTTTCTTTCGAAATCAAGTTTATCATGCAAGGCATAAGAACGCTAGTGGAATCGCGAGGCTTGCTGAGCGATTCTACGTGCGTCAGTCTCCGTCACGTGAACAAGTCCGCGAAATGAACACACCCCTAAACCCCAATTTAAAAAGAGAAAACTGGGGTTTGCTGGGGTATACATTGCTTTTATTATTTCTGCTCAAGGACAAAGGTTATGGGTACTCGTTAGAACCGCCTCACGAGCACCCACAACCTATGTTAGGAGTAGACATATGAAAAATACCATAAACTTTTTCATCAGAAAAGTTGCCATTTTGAAGATGTGAAAAAACTGCACTGTGTCGCAAGGGTGTATTAATGGAAGCTGAACCTGATAAACTTGATATCAAAAGACACGAATCTGGTATTCTCCCCTAATAACTCTTTAAATTGGCAAAGCTTGTTGTCGGTTGTCCTCAGAGCGTCCCAATATTCCGGCGGGTCTCGGGTCGTTTCGCCCGTGAGTCGTTTCGCCCATGAGTCGTTTCGCCCGTGGGTCGTTTCGCCCTGGGTCGTTTCGCCATGGGTTGTTTCGCCTGTGGGTCGTTTCGCCCTGATTAGGTGGGTCGTTTCGCCCTTATTGTTTTCAAGCCCTATTGATTGATTTTATGTTTGTTTTGGTATGTATATGGGTTGATGGTGGTATTGGGAGTTCCGGAAAACAAGGTTTTGCCCTCGTTTAGTGCAGCTGGACGACCTACTGGCGGCGTCTACTTCAGGTTTGAGCAACTGCGCTACCACCATTTTGAGAAAGATATTCGAGCTCACATAAGGTTAACTGTGAAAATGACTGTTTTTATTTAAAAATGTGACATATTTTTCTTTCTGCTCAAAACATAGATTTTGGATTAGAACCGTCTAATTGTCTATGCTCTAGAATCAGAAATAAGAGAGATAAAGCATATGCGAATATCCATTTTTCACTGTATAAAGTTGGGTTTAGAGGGGACGTTATTGCATTGATTTGCTAACATGATGTTTTATTAAATTATCAGTTGTTCTTTCAGCACAAATAGTGACATGATATAACTGGTTACATTATTGCGTTAATTGTGTTGACGATGAGGTTCTGGGTCGTTTCGCCCGTGGGTCGTTTCGCCGGGTCGTTTCGCCCTGAGTCGTTTCGCCCTGATTTTGTGGGTGGGTCGTTTCGCCCTTACCTGGTGAGTCGTTTCGCCCGTGAGTCGTTTCGCCCGTGGGTCGTTTCGCCGCAATTATATTTTAAGGGAATGACAAGCGGAATGCATGAGTAAATGGACAGATGATGAATGAATAAATGGGTGAATGGAGTTGTGCGTTGGTAGATGGAATGACGTACGGATGAACGGACGGCATTATGAATATACGGAGATGGTTAGTTAATGAATGAATGAATGAATGAATGGAGAGTATTGGCAGATGGACAAACGGAAATGAATGAATGAATGAATGAATGAATGAATGAATGAATGAATGAAGTGATGCTTGTGTAGATGGACGGACGGACGAACGGATCTGACATCTACGGATGGGTGATGTATGGTCGGGCTCGTTTCAGAGTTCATATATATATATTTATATATAATGAGAGAGAGAGAGAGAGAGAGAGATGTTGTCGTTTTGGCAGTCAATATAATTAGTTAAGTGTGAAAACAAGTGCACATTAATTACTTCGTCATTTGCTTTGAAAAAGGCGCAAATCCACCACGATAATTCTTAAACACTTTTAATCACATTAACCGAGGTGTTAATTAAACGTTCTGTCTCTTTCGGCGAACGGCGGCCGACGTTCCAGGAAGGCACCACTGTTTAAAAATATTTTGTTTATTGGAATTGAGGTTTAACGGTTTAACGTCCCCGTCGGGTTCGGGTCGTTTCGCCCGTGAGTCGTTTCGCCCATGGGTCGTTTCGCCCTGGGTCGTTTCGCCCTGGGTCGTTTCGCCCTGATTAGGTGGGTCGTTTCGCCCTTATTTTTTTTCAAGCCCTATTGATTTAGGTTATGTTTGTTTTGGTATGTTAAGGGATTGGTGGGGTATTGGGAGTTTCGGAAAACATGGGTTTGCCCTCGTTTGGTGCAGCTGGACGACCTACTGACGACACCTACTTCAGGTTTGATCAACTGCGCTCCCACCTTTTTGAGGAAGATATTCGAGCTCACATAAGGTTAACATGTCTATGCAATAAATTGAGATTTATGGCTGTGCTAATGACTGTTTATATTTAAAAATGTGACAAATTTTTATTTCTGCTCAAAACATAGATTTTGGATTAGAACCGCCTAATTGTCAATGTTCTAGAATCAGAAATAAGAGAAATAGAGTATATGCGAAAACCCATTTTTCACTGTATAAACTTGGGTTTTGAGGGTCGTTATTGCATAGACTTGTTAACACGATGTTTTATTTACTTATCAGTTGTTCTTTCTGCACAAATAGTAACGTGATATAACTGGTTACATTATTACGGTAGTTGTGTTGACGGTGACCTTAAACCTCAATTCCTACAAACAAAATATTTTTAAACAGTGGTGTCTGCATAAAAGTTTACAAAAATGTCACTTAAAGAATCATAATCAATATTACACATTAAGTGCCATTTGTAAAAAATTAAGTTGCTTTAACTTTTATACAGACTCTACTGTAGCTCAACCTGGGTAGGAATAGAAACATAACGTTTTATACTTTCTTTTCATTTATTTCCATAATTTTATGCATAACAAAACACATATTTTACATTATAAATATATAACAAAGCATAACATTGAAACCATAGCATCACATGAACAAGTCCGTGGAATGAACACCCCCTAAACCCCACCTTATTTGAATAAATTTGGGGTTTACCAGGGTATACATTATTTTTGTTATTTCTGCTAGAAGACACATGTTGTGGGTACTCGTTAGAACCGTCTCAACCTATGTTTGCAGTATAGATAAGAAAAAAAAATCACCACACAGATTCATAATAAACTTAGTCATTTAGTCATTTGAGAGATGTGAAAACCTGCACTATGTCGCAGAGCTGTGTTATCGTACTGGTCTGGAATGTGGGTAGTCGTTAGAACCGCCTCGGCGAAGCGATTCTAACGAGTACCCATATATCACATACTTAACACATTTTGACACCGTCTGGATTTTTGAAGATCACATACACTGTTTATAATGTTTTTATGTTGTTTTTGTCACTTTTCAACCATGTCACTTTCTGTTATTATTGTCCGTCGTCCTTTGGGCCATACAGGTATGCGACTGTCCTTAGGAATTTGCTGGTAGTCATGTCTTCTTCCATGTACCGATCCCAAGCATCCTGAAGTCGCAGTTCCAGCTGTGTGGTCATGCTTGAGATGTCTCGCTCGAGGTCGGCGGCCGCTACATTCATCTCGACTAGCTGGGCTTCACGTCGCAGAAGTGGAAGCAGTTTGTACACTCCTAATCCCGCCATTCCCGCCTTGACATTCAGTCGGTGGTGCCATCCTGAAAAAAAAAAAAACAATAAACCAATTTAGTTGTATATAGTTGTCACACCTCCACTCCACATATAATAAAACCCACACCTAAATCATTTGGAATCACTCAAATCCCACTTTAATATAGTAAATCTGGGGTTTACATTATTTTTGTTCTTATTTGTGCTCAAAAACATAGACTGTGGGTACTCGTTAGAACCGCCTCATCGAGTACCTACAATCGATGTTTTGAATAGAAATAGAAAACTGCTAGTGTTTTTTTTATCTCAAAATGTTTATAAGAACGGCAACGTAAGTTCACTTACCCTCTACGTCATTGTTGGTGCGTACAGACTGTCGAAAGACTGACCAATCATCGACTCTGAAGACGGTATTCCTAAACCACTGTCTCTCAATATAGTCGACCAGAGATACCAGCTGCGGAAGTCTTGCTCGTGGTTTTAAGTTGTAGAATGCCTCAGTAGTCTGTACGGCAGGCAAGAAGGGGAGGGCTATCAACTGTCGGATGTAGCGATGCACGCCTTCGTTCTCCCGGTAAGTCTGTTGGAGCCCATGGTGCTGAACATTTCTCCAGACGGCCTGAACCCAGTGGAACACGCATCCTTTAACGTTGACAAAAGGAAATACCTCTCTAGCGGCCTGCCATGCTCCTGTAATAAAAACAATTTAATCAAGCTATTTAAATTTTATGATCTCCTGTTTAAAATGATAGAAATAAGTTTCAATAGTCTTGTAATAAGCAATGAAGGAAAATTTTTATAGACAGATCACTTTAAAAAGAATTTAAGATATAAAACTTAAAGACAGTTGAATGAAATAAGGGGTTTACCTTTCTCAAAGTCTAATACAAAAGTCTGGACAACTGGACTTGGAAGCTTTTCTTTGAGACATCTCAACACCTGCAAAAATTAAAGACATGTACAGCTGTTACAAAGTTAAAGCAACATGAACAGTTTAATCACACAAATAAGTCTCCCTTAAATCTCACTTTAATATAGCAAAACTGGGGTTTACAGAGGTATACATTATTTGTCTTATTTCTGCTGAAAAACCTAGATTGTGGGTATTTGTTAGAACCGCCTCGTCTAGGCGACTCGAACGAGTGCCCACAGTTTATATATTTCCATACGGTACAGGTATTTCTTTAAGAGATCGTAGAAATCTTACCGCAATGTAGTCCTCTGTATTCTTTCTTGACATTAGCGCAAACACCAGGGGAAACTGCTTCTTTACACCACCCTGTTGAACAAACCAATGGATAGACATCAGTTGGCCGTTGGTCTTGAATGGATTTCTCACAACCTAACAAAAGTAACATGTGAACATATAATCTCAACCGAATTAAGCTATAATGTGTGTGTGTGTGTGTGTGTGTGTGTGTGTGTGTGTGTGTGTGTGTGTGAACTCGTGAAGCTATCTTTCCGAGGTACTTTTTCCTAAGAGTGGTATTAGGGTGGTTAGGGTCGGTTATTGTCCTTTCAAGATTATTTAACGCATTTCGAGATAATAGTAATTAGATTTGAGCGCGAACCCGAGCATTCATTGAAACTATACACAAGTAATCATTACCTTAAAGGTCCCGTCCATGAACCATCGCTTAGTTTGATTCAGCAATCTCATTTGGAATGAGGTAGCCATAACCAGGTGTCGCTGTTCTCCCACCCTCAGGTCACCGATCACAAATTCTTCACAGCGTAAAAATTCTTGATTGAGCTCAAAATCGAGATCTCATCACGTGAACAAGTCCGTGAAATGAAGACCCCCTAAACCCCAGTTTATATAGAGAAAACTGGGGTTTACGGGGGTCTTCATTATTTTTCTTATTTCTGCTCCAAGACATAGGTTGTGGGTACTCGTTAGAACCGCCTCAATGAGGCGGTTCTAACGAGCACACACAACCTATGTTATGAGCATTTATAAGAAAAATATCAAGGATTTTCATCAGAAAACTAGCCATTTTGGAGGTGTGAAAAATGCACTATATCGTACGGATGAGTTATCGTAATGTTCAGGTTCGGTGGGACGCATCTTTGCCCTGTAGCGATTGGCGGCCCTCTTCAGAAGCTGCTCCTTTGGTTAGTTTAAACATATTTATTTCATAAAGGTAGTGAATAATATGCATCCAAATGTAACACAAGCAATAATAGGATTAGAACGAAAGCACAAGTACTTATATAGTTCTTCTCCTGACATGTGTAAAATGTAAACAATTGGTGGAAACTTGTCAGAATATTAATTGACATGTTATATCGTAACGTTTCTGTCTATGACAATATATTCATTAAATAAATAAGCAACTGATTAAGTAACTGAATAAATAAATAAATAAATAAATAGATAAATAAGTAACCTTAGTTGTTGAAACAAGAAGATAATATATGTATATAGGTTAATTAACAATAATAAGAAATACAACAGGCAAATGGGAGAGGGAGAGCGCACCCGCAGAGCACACCTACACAGACTTATACCATTAATTGAACCGGTCGCATGACCATTAGCTGGTACATGTATATCAAAATCGTTTTGTTTCAGTAAGGAATCGATGCACTTGTTGAAATATAATTACGTTTGTTTCGTTTGTGAGTGAGTCGTCGCCGTATAGAAGCAGATTTAATGATGGCGTACAATACATTGAAATACCATTCAGCAGTTCAGTCCGTTGGGGTTGGTAATTTAAACAATGAAAAAAATAGTGTTGAGCGTCCTCGATACTACCACACTGACACATAGGTGAATCCGTAATGTTTTTCATAAAAAGATCTAAGTTTAAAGAGCTACAATTTGTCCTTAGACGCGTGTGTAACACCTGTGTTTTTCTTTTGCCAGAGTAATAATATTTTGGTACTGGAGATTTGTCTTTATTTAGGGAGTATTTGAAAGAATTTACTGATTCAGATTGTTTAGCCTCGTAGGGTAAGCTATTCCATGCTCTGGTGGTAGATGGTAAGAAGGAATTAAAATACAAATTTGTTCTAGCATTAATAATCTGTAAGTCATTGGAGTTTCTAAGATTGTAACGACTGGCACTGCTGACCGTTTGTGGCACAAGGGAAGAAAGGTATGAAGGAGTGAGGTTGTGACTCATTTTATAAAATAATGTCAATTTGTGATTCCTTCGCCTGTCTTCCAGTGTGTCCCATCGGACCTCCTTATAAAGGGCGTTTAAAGACGTAAGTTTCGTGCAGCCGGTTGCAATTCTAGCTGCTTCATGTTGTAGCTTATCTAATTCAAACTTTTCATACTGTGTACAATTGTCCCATAAGACGTCACCATATTCAAGTAGTGGTCGTATAAAAGTTAAGTAGATAGTTTCGAGCGACTTTCTGTCCAGTTTGAATTTTAACTTTCTCATAACGTTAATTCTTACCCATGCTTTTTCTGTAATATATGCTATATGCTCATGCCAGGTACAATCGTTCGAGAGGTAAATGCCAAGGTGTTTATGTGTTTCAACTTCAGTGATTGCCTGGTTTTGCATGTAAATAGGTGGGTGCTGATTTTTATTAAGTTTACGTGAAATTAGAAGAGCTTCGGTTTTTGAAGGATTGAAAGATACAAGCCACGTTGATGCCCATCTAGAGATTTTAGAAAGATCAGTATTTAGGCAGGCCGCTGCAGGCCGCTGCAGATGCAGGAGTGTCAACAATTATAAAGAGACTCGTGTCATCTGCAAACAAACGAATGTTCGACCCAATGTCTATAACAATGTCATTTATGTATACAATGAACAACAGGGGGCCTAGTATGGAGCCTTGTGGCACTCCAGCATGTATGAAGGTCCAGTCTGACTCAATTCCTGGAGTAACTACACGTTGTCTTCTATTCGACAGATAGCTTCGAAACCAATTCAGGACTTGTCCCGTGACACCAGCTGCTTGAAGTTTTAGTAGGAGTCCAGCATGCCAAACGCGGTCAAATGCTTTGCTGATGTCACAGAAGACGGCTCTTACTTCTTTACCTGAATCAAGTGCTTGACAAAACACGTTATAAATGTATGTTAACTGGTTAACAGTTGAATCACCAGGGATAAAGCCAGACTGGAGAGAGGAGAGCAGTTGATTGTCCCGTAGATGATTGAATAGATATTTGAATATTAGTCTTTCAAACAGTTTATCTTCAGTGTTCAGCAAGGATATAGGCCGATAATTTGTAATCAGCGACGGATCACCTTTCTTTGGGACGGGGCAAACATTAGCGTCTTTGTAAATAGTTGGTACAGAGCCAGTACGAAGGGACTGATTAAACAAACAGCAGTATGGATAAGAGAGTTCAGAAGATAATTCTCGAAGGATGCGATTGTTGAGGTCATTAGGACCAGAAGCCTTGCCCATCGGTAAAAGTTTTAGTACAGCTTCGACCTCATTTGGAGTTAAAACGATGCTTTGTAAGTGTGTTTTTATTGTAGATGGAAGTATATTAGGCAACGTAGCTCCATTTTCGTTTAATGTGCACTGGCTTTGAAAATAGCTATTTAGTATATTTGCTTTATCTAGTTCTTCCGAATAAATTGTGTTATCAAACTCTAGTGGTGGAATCGCTGATTTAAAACTTGAACTTACAAATGACTTTAGCAACCTCCACCAGTCCTTAGAACTAAGCGAAGCAGAAGAAAGTTTTGATGCAATGTTTTCATAATGTGTCCTTTTGGAATCACGTATAATTCCAACTACCTTATTACGTAGAGTTTTAAATGTCTTCCAGTCTGTTGTTAAGTTTGTTCTTTTGGCTTTTCTGTATGCTCTTTTGCGTTTCCTAATGTGTTTTTTAATGTTACAGTTTATCCAGGGAGGTTCAGTTGGTTTAATTCTCACTTTTCTGTTGGGTATACAGTCGGCTGCTAGAGATATTATCTGATTACTTATGTTTAGGGCATATATGTCAATATCTGAATCGCGAAGTGAATCCCAATTAATTGTGGGTTTTAAGTACTGATTCCCTTCTGTTACGTTGTCCAAGATGGCGTCGTCTACGATGTTCATTGCTGGGCGGAATACTTGGTCACTAGCCACGTCTTTCACCTATAGATGAAATAAACATTCGTGACGGGTGTAAATAGTATCACTCATTATGACAATCGACCCCCATGAAGCCCCACATTTATATTGTAAAACTGGATTGTGAAACCTAATTTCCCTTCAAAAACATGGATTGTGTCACAAATTTACAAAACTCTGGTCAGAGACCACCTTTGGGACTTTTCAAAAGTGGACTTACAGCCCACTTTTGAACAGTCTCCATGATGGTCTTAATATAGGAATTTTACGGTATAATGTTATAAGCTTGTTTTCGCAATGGTAAATAGTTATACAATGAAGACAAATAAAATTATAAAATAAACTTACTTTGGCTGATATCTCAGCCTTCAATGTCACCTTCTTATCGCTGGGATGGTTGTGTTGGTGAGTACCCCGGGTGAATGTATCTCCAACTTGACTGACCGAAGCGTGGCATGCTATCTTCTTCAATCTAACGCTGCACCTCCACAATGACACCTTCTTCCCAACATTCTGAAAAATTAGACAGTCATTAAGATAACACGGCTTTACAAATACCGTGTAAATTTTACCGCGGAAAATCGAAAATTTTAAGTTGAAAAATGGTGACATTTTCTTTTATCGGCTCAAAACATAGATTGTTGGTACTCGTTAAAAGCGCCTCATCGAGACAGTTCTAACGAATACCCACAATCTATGTTTTTGAGCATAACTCAACACATATATTGTGGGTACTCGTTAGAACCGCCTCATCGAGGTGGGTTCTAACGAGGCGGTTCTAACGTGTATAAGAGGGACATATCAATTCTGTGACATATCTCGGCTATACTGTTGCATGTCAAAACGTAGATTGTGGGTACTCGTTAGAACCGCCTCATCGAGGTTCTAACGAGGCGTTTATAACGTGTTAGATAATAATAGTAATAAGTCAAAGGATACGTTACCCTCAAGTTGTACGAATAACCATCACTCGGCACCAACAGTTGTCCACCTCTCTTGCTACCCTCCTCAAGGACCTTGTACACAACTGGCTGGTCTGCCGAAAGTTCGTCAGGCATCTCGGGCTCGATGTTAATGGATCTGAAATGACAAGTTGGCATTTAAGAACAACAAATTTCAGGGAAAAATGATACCTGCTTTTAACATAGATTGTGGGTATTCGTTTGAACCGCCTCATTGAGTTTGTTCTAACGAGTACCCACAATCTATGTTTTTTAACAAAAATAAGGCACATACTGTATATCCCGTAAACTGAACCAATAAAAACATCACATTGTTTTTCAATTACAATATATAACAGGCACATTATATTGCATAAGTATGTTCATATAATGTAAAATAGTAAGGATCCCTATAGATTTCATTGGGCGACAGGACTTGTCATTTCACCTCAATGTCCGGTAATGGTCCCACAAAATTGGAAGCAACGTCCCCAAAATGACCTTTTCAGTGTTGACGCGGACGTTAAACCTCAAATCAAACAAACAGACAAAAATAGTAATGATAACGTTTACTCACTCTTCCATCACTTCTGGTTCGTTGTCTGTGTTTCTGTGTGCCAAGTCAAAAGTGGCATCCAGAGACGGACGGACTGTTGATGTTTCATCTCGGACAATTTCTTCTCTGTCATTGAAAACGTCCACGTCCAACTGATTCTCCGAGTAGTTGATGGTCTCGTCAGCTTCACTGGGGTCGTTGTCGATGTCATCGTTGGTGGGGTGTTCAGAAGAATCACGCACCTCAGCATCTACCAAGTCGCTGATGTTACCGTTGGTAGATTCCACAACCGGGAGGAGATCAGTATCGCTACTTGTATTCTGAAAGGTAAGACAATAATAAATCATACTAAAATAAACACATCAACGTCGGTGCAAAGCCATGACAGTTTTCCAATGTCATGACGTTGCACCGACGTTGATTAGACAATTCGCTGGCGACGTGTGCCCGCTGGGTTGAACAATTCAGAAACAATACCAAAATAAACACATCAACGTCAGTGCAAAGGCATGACGTTTTATTTTAGCGGCAGCTGTCTAGAATTGAGTTTGCTCTAAATTATTCACCAATCAGAAACAATCTTACATTGTAAAATTCTGTACGTCTGCAGGTAAACGATGTCCTCATAGGTTAATAACTTAGACTGTCAGTGCAAACTTTTTACAAATACCCAATCACTTCAAAATTACACGAAAGGACGGAGATACAGTCTGCTATCTATACTCACTGAAACGGACTATAATTTCCAGAAATCACAAAGTATGTCGGTAAACCAGCAGTTTTCTTCGGATCTTGTTTAAAAGATTTCCATTCTATCTGGTATTGCCTGTTTATAGAACAAAACCCCAAACTGCTTAAAAAATCACCTTTTGTTTGAAGCAAGGCTGCGAATCCGAGATTAGTTTGGGATATAAATAACATTTAATTCGCTTATTCACAGAACTACTTCTTACGCGCATTAATTTATTCATCGTAAACCGAAACGCGCTTCGGTCATTTACGCGGTAACAAGACGTTTCGCCCCCAAGACGATTCCTCCCTGGTCGTTTCCCCCTAGTCGTTTCGTCGCCTTTTTGGGCCCCTAGTCGATTCGCCCCCAAACCCTAGTCGTTTCACCCCCCCCCCCCCCAAACCCTAGTTGGTTCGTCAACAAATCAATCCCCCAGTCGTTTTGTATTAACTCAATGACAGAGAGAGAACAGTTTACGGCATTGTAAATAAGGAATTATGCTAAAAGAAGTAAAGGCAAAGATCAGGAATCTATATTGTTACCCAACACACCTCCCATCATATATACAAAATGGGAAAAAGCACAACTATGAATGCACACCACAATTACCTTTAATTTTTCCAATGATGCTTTAATCCCTCGAGGGAACACAGGCGGTGTATATTTCGCATACATTCCATTTTTTGTCTGAGATCGAACCCGGGGTCTCTAGCATCAGAGGTAAGAGTGCTAATTGCTGAGCTATCGTGTTTTGATGCATTTATAATTTTAGAGAGAGAGAGAGAGAGAGAGAGAGAAAGAGAGAAAGAGAGAGAGAGAGAGAGAGAAGAACATGCATTTTGAATGAAAATGACATTTAGGAATCATGATAAGTATTTCATGTTTTGAACAATACCATTAATCACATTGTTTATTTGAATAGACTCTGTAATTACACAATTAATTAATGCGATTAATGATGAGGTGTGCAAACACGTGGTGTATGAAAGATAAAACGACTAGGGGGGAAACGACCAGGGAGGAATCGTCTTGGGGGCGAAACGTCTTGTTACCGCGTAACAATATGCATCTCTAATTACCTTTTGTACATAAGCTCAGAGCACATGTACAAAAGGTAATTAGAGATGCATATTGGAAGCATGTTTCCAGCATATTTACCTTCGAAGATGACAACATAAATCCCGATAGCCCCCAGAAGAATAGTAAGGTTAAAACGTTTTGGTCATTTGTAAAATCCCTAAAAAAGGACGCATTTGGGATCACTTCGTTAAGGGAAAACGGAATTTTGAAAACAGACTCGCGCGATAAGGCCAACATATGCAACAAACAGTTTCAATCTGCATTTACGCGAGAAACTGACGGTGAGCTACCATCTAAAGGCAATAGTACGTTCCCTTCTATGGGGGACATAACAGTTGACCCTAAGGGGGTCGCTAAACTGTTGGGTAAGCTCAAAATACATAAGGCATCTGGGCCAGATGACCTGAATGCCAGGGTCCTTAAGGAATGTTGTGCTGACATTTCTCCTGTGCTGGCCTTTATTTTCAATGAATCACTTGCCCAGGGCATTGTACCAGATGATTGGCGACAAGCCAATGTTACCCCGGTCTATAAAAAAGGTGAAAAATATGATGCAGCAAATTGTAGACCAGTGTCGCTTACATGCATCTGTTGCAAAACCCTGGAGCATATATTAGTCAGCAGCATTAACAAACACTTAGCCTTTGAGAGCATTCTTGCTGACTGTCAACATGGTTTCCGAAGTCAAAGGTCTTGCGAAACTCAACTAGTTCAATTCTTCCATGACATTGTGAGTAATCTGGATGGGGCCATAAATCGTGGCCACAAATAGACTGACTTGATCATCATGGATTTCGCCAAGGCCTTTGACAAGGTACCTCACAGAAGGCTATTGTACAAATTGGACTACTATGGGATAAGAGGATCCACACAGAGGATCCTGTTTCCAGTAGTGGACTTTTCCGACCATATGAAAATAAATCCGAAAGGGAATCGAGATCAATGCTACGTGGTAGTAGGCGTCCGAACTCAGTGTCAACAACACGTCACGCACCACGGGAATCACGAGGTTCAGCGGTCGACGTGAATACACAAAGTAGACAGGTTAAACATAGAACTGACAGTCATATAAATAGATCTGAAAGCGTGTTACCAATACAAACTGGCACAAATACACAGTGTACAACCGGAGCGACTTCGGACGGTAGCGCCTCGGGTGATTTTGATACGCGGTTTTAGTTTGCAGTGGAGAAGGTGACATTGCAATGTGCATTATTAAACTGCCAGGGTCTTGTTACAAAGCGTACTAATAAGTTAAAATCGGCAGAATTTCACAACATTTTTGAGTCCAATGATGTTGTGCTGCTCACTGAGACTTGGACTGATCAATTTTCAGACTTAGCTGTCGATAATTTTGAGGTTTTTGTATTACATAGGCAAGAGAAAAAAAAGTGGCAGCAAGCGAAACTCAGGCGGTATTGTGTTATATCTCAGAAACAATTTGGTTTCAAACGATACACTGATTTATACATCTCATGATGATATCTTGTGGGTGAAAATTAGCAAATCTGTATTATGCTTAGATAACGACCTATACATTTGTTTATGCTATGTCATACCTGATGAAAGTAGCAGACAGGCATTAATTGAAACTAACATTTTTGATAGGTTGACAGAATCGCTGATTTTTATTGAAAACAAGTCAGAAGGAAATTCTAACGTCTTAATGTGTGGGGATTTTAATAGCCGCACCTCCGTTAACCCCGACTTTGTGACAGATGACGACCCCGCAAATATGGACGTTTTACCCGAAGAATACACACCCGACCGCTTTATGCAAAGGTTTTCAGAAGATGCGGGTCACGTAAACAATAACGGCCTTTTATTATTAGAACTGTGCAAACAAACAGGGTTACGAATAATGAATGCGAGGGTGGGAAATGACAATGGTATTGGACGATATACATTTGTAGGTCATCGGGGCAGCAGTCTAGTAGATTACGTTTTAGGGTCGCAAGAAATGTTTAATTTTGTCACATCTTTCGAAGTACAAGAACCAAATATTTTATCCGATCACTGTTTGGTCAGTTTTTCTTTTGAATTTGGGTCACCAGAAATTCATGAAGATTTTGAGGAGAATTTTGAGTGTATATCCGAAAAATACAAATGGAACAATGATTTAAAAGATGAATACATAAATCGTCTGAATCTAGAATCATCAAAAGTACGGTTACATCAATTAGATACAAAAATTTCAGCCTGTTCAAACGGAGCAGAGGTTCAATCATGTGTAACGGATTTCGTTACTTTATTGCATGACGTGGCCACCCCACTGTTTAAAAAGTCGATTAAACATAATAATGCAAGTATTTCATTTAATCAAGAAAATGATAACCCATGGTACAATGATGAATGCAGACAGAAAAAATACTATTTTATGTGCATGTTAGATAAATACAGGGGGTTAAAGACCGATGAAAATAGAGTGAACATGGTCAGGGCTAGGTCTGAGTATAAAACGGTGTTAAGGCGTTGTAAATACGAATACGATAAAGAAAAAACAAACAAGTTTATTACATCAAAAAATAAAAATGCCAAACTATATTGGAATATGTTAAAGGAGCTAGCACATGTCAAGCCCGCAAATATAGCTTTATCATCTTTTGAAGAGTATTTTAAAGCAGTAAACAATCCGGCTGATCCTTTTTACCTTCCAGACGAAGATGTCATATATTTTAATGAAAGATATGTAAATAACGAGTTTTCCGTAATGTTTGAAGAATTAAATTTAAGCCTCTCTCAACATGAAATTATTAAATCAATAAAACAGCTGAAATCAAACAAAGCAGGTGGACCAGACAAACTGATAAATGAATTTTTTATACATGGTATACATATTTTAGCCCCAGTCCTTTGTTATCTTTTTAATAGGGTATTCGACTCTGGCATTTTTCCTGAAGAATGGTCTGAAGGTTACATTATCCCGCTTCACAAGAAAGGAAACTTAAATGATGTGGAAAATTATAGAGGTATTACTTTGCTTAGCGCGCTGGGGAAGTTATTTACTAGGGTGGTCAATAATAGATTATCAGAATGGTCAGAGAAATATTTTGTACTTATAGAAGCCCAAGCAGGTTTCCGGGCCAACATGAGCACTACTGATGATATTTTTGTACTTCATGCGTTAATATCGCATTTTCTCAATCACGGCCAAAAGCTATACTGTGCTTTTATCGATTTCACCAAAGCCTTCGATTACGTAGTTCGAGAAAACCTATGGTATAAACTTATAAAATTCGGTTTAAGAGGCAAAATTCTTAACATCATAAAGTCAATGTATACATCAGTCAAATCAAGGGTCAAATATTGTAACAAATTGGGCAACGAGTTTTACTGTAAGTTAGGTGTTAGACAAGGAGAGTGCTTGTCACCACTGTTGTTTTCAATGTTTCTAAATGATATTGAAGAACATTTGGTATTATCTGGCTTAGAAGGGATTGATGTTAATATCTTTAAAATGTTTCTCTTATTGTACGCAGACGATATTGTACTTTTTGCAAACAGCGCGGATGAATTACAAGAAGGCTTGAATATGTTATCAGACTATTGTCAAAGATGGAAATTGAAAATAAATGTGTCTAAGACTAAAATAATGGTATTTAGGAAAGGTGGTATATTACCCCGTAATTTAGCTTTTTATTATGATGGCGAACTACTTGAAATTGTTTCAAAATTTAGATACTTAGGCATAGTTTTTACTGCAGGCGGATCTTTCTCAGAGGCTCAAAATACACTTGCGGGGCAAGCACAAAAAGCAATTTTCAAAATGAATAAATATCTTTATAAGTTTACGTTTTTATCTCCAAGACATAGGTTAGAACTATTTGATAAATTGGTTACACCTATCTTGAACTATGGCAGCGAAGTTTGGGGGTTCATTAAAGGTAATGCAATTGAACGCGTGCATTTACAATTTTGTAAACGTTTATTAGGAGTTAAGAAAACTACACAAAATGATTTCGTATACGGCGAACTGGGTAGAACAAATTATCTAACGAGAAGATATCTACTGATTATAAAGTATTGGTTCAAAATTCTATCAGCAGATGAAGGAAAGTATGTCAAATTAATATATAGATTAATGCAAAACGATATGGATACAAAACCAAACACTGTAAACTGGGCTTCTTTATTACGCGACCTTCTTTCATCATTGGGGTTCTATGAAGTGTGGATACAACAAGGGGTTGGAAATTATAATAATTTCATATCTGCTGTTAAACAAAGATTGACCGACACATTTATCCAAAACTGGATGGCAAGATTAGGGGAGTCTTCAAGGGCAAACTTTTATAGGACATTTGCAGAGTTCAAACTACAGCCATATTTAGATAATATAAATATAGGTAAATTCAGTAATGCTTTAAGCAGATTACGGATGGCATCTCATCGTCTCGAGATAGAGTCTGGAAGATGGGTAAAACCAAACTCAATTCCAGTTAGTGATCGTAAATGTTCGAATTGTAGTGTCCTTGAAGACGAGTATCATTTTGTGTTAGAATGTCCTTTGTATACTGATCTAAGAAAGAAATATATTGCAAGACATTATTGGGTCAGACCTAGTATGTTTAAGTTTTTAGAATTACTTAATTCAAGCGCTGAGAGCATACGTAAGTTATCTACCTATATTTTTTACGCATTTAGTCAACGTTCAAACTTGTTGTATAGGGGTCGAAACAACATATAAAACTATGTATTTTCAAAATTAGTACTATTTATATAATATTTACTTGGTGTATGTAATGCAATTCACATTCATATACCAATACGATAATACACAAATGGGATACACCGCATTTGTTTCCCAACCTCATAAAATGGACTGATATCTGCAGAAAATCTTTGCTGGTTTCCGTCTTTTGTGCTCCAAGCATGGGTTGTGGGTGACGTCAGGACAGCCTAATTGAGGCAGTCCTTACGGGCACCAACGGCATGTGTTCTGGGGTGGGAGAGGGGAATTTAGTGTATGCCCCGTATGCCCTGCTTTTTCTGGTTATATAGTGGGGCTGGGGATACTCATTGCATGGACTTGTTAGCGTGATGCGCTGCAGTGTTTATTCACTTTACTGTACCCAAACTCCTGCCTTACATTTCGTTTCGGTAAGGTAGGGGCGGGTTCCTGATCATTAGATATAATCAGTAGGATTGTGGCAGTCGTGTGGGCTTGCGAAAGTGCAAGATCATCGTCTGTCTCAATCACTATGAGTTTTGCTAATATATATATTGCCTTATAATGCTACCTCTATCAAATTACAAAAAGAAACACCTTCTCCAAAACGTGTGACAGCTTAAACTGATTGTGTTATTTGAAATGAAGATATTTTATTTCCATTGTTAGTATTAACTTAATAGATCATATTTGTCATAGGAACACTGTCCAAATGCCATTGTATATGTATGTACTATGTCCACACGGGCTTTTTAGCCTACTGGATTCTGAATAAAGTTCTGTTCTGTTCTGTTCATAATTTGATTAGCTCATGGCTCTCCGGGCGCTCTCAACAAGTTGTACTTGAGGCCAAGCGTCTGATCCAGTCCCTGTTCTATCTGGTGTCCCACAAGGTTCGGTCCTTGGACCGGTCCTCTTTTTGATATTCATCAATGATCTCCCTGATAACATCAGGTCATCTGTCCGTTTGTTTGCTGATGATTGTGTCCTGTATAGGGACATATATTCTTCTTCTGACTGTCGCATTTTACAAGATGACCTGGATCGACTTGTACAATGGGAAGCAGATTGGCAGATGAAGTTCAATGTAGCCAAATGCCATTCAATGAGGGTGTCACGACACCTTCAGGACAAGCAAATTAAGCATGATTACACACTACTCCAGCAAACTTTGGAGCAAGTTCATTCCGCCAAATATCTTGGTATCACCATCACTGACGATCTCGATTGGGGTCAACATATCTCTGAAATAACATCTAAAGCAACTAGGACATTAGGATTCCTTAGACGTAATTTGGCTTTTGCACCTCGGCAGACAAAGGATGTTGCATATAAAACATTGGTTCGCCCTCAGCTTGAATATGCATCACCCATTTGGCATCCATCTGTTAAAACTCAGATTCAGCAGGTGGAGAAGGTGCAGAGGACAGCTGCTCGATGGACCCGCAGACGATGGCGAAATAGAAGTAGCGTCGGTGACATGCTTGATGAACTAGAGTGGCCATCCCTGGAGACCCGTCGTGAGCAGTCCTCCTTAACCTTCAATTAACAAGGATAGGTTTTTGACCCCTGCAACAGTGTCAACCCGGACAAGGGCATCAAGAGCAAATAACTCACAGTATCGTAGGTACCAGTCCTATAGTGATGCCCTGAAAAACTCTTTCTTCCCTAGAACTATTCCTCAGTGGAATAGTCTTCCATCTTCTGTGGTGAATGCCAAGACTACAGAGGAGTTCAAAGCCCGCATAGTATAAGATTGAGACTCAGAGGTATGCGTTTTAGGATACCTCTGTGCTTGGATTGTAAATAGTTTTATGGACTCATCCAGAGATGATTTTTTTTTATGTGCTAAATTCTAAATTTAGCCACCCACCGAACTGAGGTAATGGCCAAATATGACCGACTCAGTATGAGAAGATAGATAGATGGATAGAAAGATTATTTGTCTTTGATTATCTCTTCACATATAAATTGGTCGGTTTGGGTCTTTAACAGTGACGACAAGCAACGGTTGAAAAAGGGTGAATGGTCACAATTGGTTTCTCTTTTATTTCAAGAAAATCTTTCAAACACTAACAAAAGGGCTATAAAACTTCACGAATGGTCACAGCATCATTCATCTAGATATACATGTATATATGTTTTTGTATCCTCATAAGCAAGTAAGAATGTGGTAGATGCCGGCTGTCATTCTACTTCTTGTGAGGTGTGTGAGTCATGGCTGCATCGCCTATGTGGGACAGGAAAGATTTATTTACTTATTTATGTATTTATTTATTGATCTTTGGAACATAGTTTTGTCTCGGAAAGTGGGCGAAACGACTAGGGGAACGAAACGACCAGGGGGACGAAACGACTAGGGAGGAAACGACCAGGGAAGAAAGGTCTTGGGGTCGAAATGACTAGTGGAGGAAAGGGTTTGGGGGCGAAACGACCCGGAACCATAGTTTACAGAACTACTTCTTACGCGCATTAATTTATTTATGATAAACCTAAACGCGCTTCGGTCATTTACGCATCCATTTTGTTCCATATTGGATCCACGACATAAAAAACGAGAAAAAATGGTAAGGATTATCAACGGGAATTTCCACCAAGGTCAAAAATTGTCCAATGCTGCAGGCTTTCAGTGCACTGCAATTGCACTGACTGTTATGTTCCTCATCACGAGTAGTCGCGTACCAAACCCAACTGTTTGGGATGCGAATGTTGTTGATACAGTTGTCTCCGGTGAGTCTAATCACCCTACGACACCCACCGACACACCACGACACCCACCGACACCCCACGACACTTGAATTATGATATATACAGACCAAAACAAAGGGTTAAAAATATTTTTATGTATTAATTAGTGACAATTAACCTTTTTACAAACATAAACACCAACGACTTTTTAGACCTCACGACATCGATATACTTGGATTCGTACTCGGTATTATTACCCCACGACGCAGCCTTATGAATCCAATTCTGCACCAATAATCGTAAGCGTCACAAGAGGAGCAACACACTCACTCACTCACTCACTCACTCCACTCACTCACTCACTCACTCACTCACTCACCCACTCACTCACTCATTCATTCATTCTAACCCTTTTACAAACGTGTACAAAAGTATACAGCTTTTTAGACATCACCCCACGACATCGATATTTGGTATTATCACGACACAGCCTTATGAAAACCAATTCCGCATCAATAATATGAAGTGTCCCACGAGGAGTATCATATTCATTCATTCATTCATTCATTGATACAGGTGTACAAAAGTATACACCAACGGCTTTTAGACACCACCCCACGACATCGATATACTTGGATTCGTTCTTGGTATTATCACCCCACGACCATAATTGATACATGTGTGTTTGAATGAGATAGGGGCGTTAAAATTTTATTTTTATCAATTAATTATTTCATTACTGTAGTATCTTTGTCTTGGCAGACATTATAATTACCATTAAATAAACCTAATGAAATTTATTGAGAATTTCACAGCCCAACCCCCTGGTGGATTTTTTAACATCTCCAAAATGGCTACTTAATAGGTGATAATGTGAAAATCACTACTGTTTATTGTATATGTTTATCTTTTCAATCAAACAGAAGTCCAAAGGAATCGATAATCGATGTACGATAATCGATTTAACACCTTACTAAAGCGTTTGTTGTCAAAACAATAAGGCCTCTTAATTCGGTGATCAATCAAACCTGTTCCAATCGAAACAGTAATCGATTTACATAATCGATTTAACACCTCACTTAAGTGTTTGCCGTGTGCCAATAATGCGCAACAAATTAATAATAACTAGAAATGCGTCCATAGGACACGGATGCCCCCGCCTGAAAATATGTCTATGTTTGTATTCATCCATAGAAAGTTATTGACAGTGTTAAAGTTTTGGACCCTTTTTATGCCATTTGACCTCCCAAGTATGACCATGGAGGTACGGATCTGGGTTTGCACGTGACACATTGTCTCATGATGGTTAACATTTCTTCAAAATAATTTCAAAATCCATCCAAAAATAAGTAAGTTATTGGCTGCGTTTAAGTTTCGGACCCTTTTTTTGACCTTTGACCTCCAAGTATGACCTTGACCTTGGAGGTACAGACCTGGATTTTACATGTGACACATCGACTAATGATGGTTAACATTTCTACAAAGTAATTTCAAAATCCATCCAGAAATAAGAAAGTTATTGACTGCGTTTAAGTTTCGGACCCTTTTTTGACCTTTGACCTCTAAGTATGACCTTGACCTTGGAGGTACAGACCTGGGTTTTGAACATGACACATCGACTTATGATGGTTAACATTTCTCCAAAGTAATTTCAAAATCCATCCAGAAATAAGAAAGTTATTGACTGCGTTTAAGTTTCGGACCCTTGTTTTGACCTTTGACCTCTAAGTATGACCTTGACCTTGGAGGTACGGACCTGGGTTTTGCACGTGACACTTTGTCTCATGATGGTTAACATTTCTGCTGAGTAATTTTAAAATCCGTCGAGAAATAAGGAAGTTATTGACTGCGTTTAAGTTTCGGACGCACGGACGGACACACGGACGCACGGACGAACGGACGGACGGACAGGGGCAACGCTATATGCCCTTTCCACCATTCTTCGAATGGCGGGGACATAATAAAATTAATCTATGCAGACCGATTAAAGTCTAAACCGCTGGAGTATATTATCCTAATATTTTATATTGCTTTAAAGTGGGTGATGCAGATCAAATGATCAAAAAGCACTCTGATCAGGTCCTATATGTTTGTCATGCAGTTTGTGAATTCTGTGCTTGACAATCAGCAATGGGTGTGGCTAAATTAATTTATTCAGCAGGATTTGGGTTCACTCTCCACAACGAGACATTTTTTTCTTGGTTTCTACTCTTTTTTTCTTTGCATTGTTCGATTTCATTGAGAGATTCTAACTCGTACATTTGTCTAGGATCAGAAATAAGAAAAATAATGTTTACCCCTATAAATACCAGTTTTCCCTATATAAAGTGGGGTGTTGCCCTCAGTCCAATATTTAATCGCAACTTCATACTGTTCAGAGGAGGCAACTCCTTCAAAGGTAATTTTGTCTCACATGTCAATAGGGGTCAATTCTTAAAGGAAAGAATTTGCACCTTACTCACATCGAGCAGTAATTCAACACCATAGAGGATATGGCTATTCTCATCACGTGAACAAGTGATAGAAAATGGGGTTTATGGGGGTATTCATAATTTTTCTTATTTCTGCTCCATGACATAGGTTGTGGGTACTCGTTAGAACCGCCTCATTGAAGCAGTTCTAACGAGCACCCACATCCTATATTTTGTGCATTTATAAGAAAGATATGTAGGATTTTCGTCAGAAAAGTAGCCATTTTGGAAATATGAAAAATGCACTATATCGGACGGGCCAGTTATCTTAATGAGCGAGTATCCAAATGTATTCAAATGTATTTTTAACATTTTTTCAACCCAAAAAGAAAAAGGAATATTTTCTGTACATAATGTGGCACCTGATGAGGGCCTACACTGTTTGCAAAAAAGTTCAGCCATTTGAACTATTTGGATAGAGGATTCTGTTTTCTATTAATCCAATTTACCCAGGTTATGTTTCTTGCAAACTATTAAAGATAATTGGTGAGTTTAGATGGCTGAGTGCCTACCGCTATTTCAATTTTGGGCGGCATTTTTGATGCTTTATAAACTTTGATTAAGATAAAACGTAAGCAACAATTAAATGCAAGAACAAGGGACAAATTTTTAAACAACAAAGCAATAATCAGCCCAAAATTCAATAAAAGAGTAAAACTGAGTATCAGTTTTAGCAGAATATGATCATATAATTTTAGTAAAGATACACCATCATTGATAACCTTTTTTCGTAGGGGCGGTGTATATGTTTGTAATAAGGTTAAATGTCACTAATTAATATAAAATATCTTATTTTAACCTCTGTTTTGTCTATATATACCATAATTAATGTGTCATGGGGTGTCGTGGTGTGTCGTGTGGTGTCGGTGGGTGTCGTGGGGTGATTAAATATAAACTGCACTATGGTTGATGCTGCTTTGTTTGAACAAGTGGTACTTTGAAATGAAACACCAAAATCTGAACAAGATGTTTGCATCACAATTCACCTATTGCTGTGATTCTGGCCATCAGGGTGTAGAGTTTTCTTCTGGAGCTGCATGCTCAAATTGAGCGGTCCTCATGTTCTTCGACTGAAGTGGAAAAATCCTCACTTAGCATTGTTGGTTGTATTGTTTTAACAACAGGTACATTGAACTGAAACACCAATTTTTAAGCAAGATGTTTCAAGAAAAATGTACCTACTGTATAATTTTATTCACTCATTTCACAGCAGGAAAACTTTTGTTTACTTCCTCTCGCCAACACTAACGGCTATTAGTTTTGACACGGTCTGTGACACTGTGTGTGTTGTACGACCTCATGCAGAGTAATATACCAGCGAAAGGGTAAAGAAGACACATTTTATCATTGAATTAGATGTAGTTGTTAAACTGGAAAAAGCTGTATTGTGAGTTGATATGGTTGGTTGCAACAACCAAGTTTGTTTATTTCGAAAAGATGAACGTGCGTCCATGGTAACAAGGAAGTTCAGGTTTTATCCAATCAGGTTTGCTTCCGGCAACCGGAAGCTGTAAAACCGGAAGTACGAACAAATTTTTGGCCTTAGTCCTGTTGGCTTTTGAGTTTTTGAATGGGTGGGGTATGTTCATAAATAAATACACGTGTAACCGTTAAGCAACCAACTCTCGTTGTTTGCCACCTGCGGCAAACAACTCGTTGGTTGGTTGCTATCAGACAATATAACAATAACAAATTGAACCGCATGGAGGCTTTCTACGTAAATGCAATACATGCGAGTAACTGAACATTGTATAGTGTATTTTTTCTGGTCGGACTGGCTAGTTTCGGCAAATAAAGAATTTCAAACATCGTATGTGGTGAAATCATTGATCCAAAAAGACTTGACAATGTTGACTATAAGTGAAATAGATTCTGAAGTAAAAACAATGATCAGGAATCGATACAATTAACCCATAGCTCCCATCAGAGACACCAAAATGGAATGAACACAAACATGAAATAACAAACCCTAATGGTAACATCAATAGAGGCAGCCAAAAGGACCGTTACTTTCCCACAAAATGGCCAGTTGGCTATCCAAAACAAAATAATAAAAGCGATGCAAAAGCTCAAAGACAAACCATAACAAATATAAAGCGCGACAGAAGAACCGCCTTGGAACGGTCAGTGTAACGAATTCCACTGGGGGGTTTAAATCGATTTTGCGTGGCCACAATCCTCGCCCATACAATTTATACAAATAATTTGTTCAGTCTACATGAAGGCCTCCCAACTCATCAGTGCAACATCTCCGTGAACACAAAAAAAAATAAACAACCACAGAGATGAAACGACGACGAGGACTCGACAGCAAGAAACCACTGAAATGCCGCAGCAAAACCAACTCCGAGACAGAGTATCAGGAACCAACCAACCAACATTACATTGAATTGGATCTCTCTAATTCTCAGTACGCTTTTACGCCAATCTGAGGCTTGGCCCACCGGCTTGCAATTAAAGAGGGAAGCAAAGTTGCCAACCAGGAAAAGGCTTTGCATAGTTTATGGTACCAATAACCCTGATTAACCCTTGTCCTGCTGAGCCCGGATATACCTTATTTTCCAAACAATGAAGATCCAGATCAGATGGCTTCTGACGAAGCCATCTGATCAGGATCTACATTGTTTGCCACGCAGATTGTGAATTTGTTGCAATAATTTGCATCAATTAATCTGATTGGTTGATAATCGGTAATGGGTGTGGCAGATTAAAATATTCAGCAGGACAAGGGTTAAGAAGTTTAGCACTTAGCAATTTATTACGAGTATTGAAGTCAGTTTAAGAAATAAACCAGCTCTAGCAGTGGTTTATTGAGCGATATATCACTGCTTGGAGGTCAGTTGTAATGTAGATCAAATCACGAAGGCGTAGCGCGAGTGATTTGTCTACTTACAACTGACCGAAAAGCTGTGATATATCACTCAATAAATCACGATACTAGAGCTGATCTATTTCGATTCTAACACACTTAAAGTTGATGAGAATGCTATTGATTCCTTCAGATTCTCCCTATTTTCCACCGTTGTGTGAAGATTTCTCGTCAATAGAACTGACTGTGTTACATGCGATTACCTATTTTCATAACTTTTCGATTCAAGAAAATGACGTTACACAATCTAACGTCAAGGCAGCAATGAATGACGTCATTAAACTAAAAAAAAAAAAAAAAGGCGGCTCTTCGCGACGTACTCTTCCGCCGAGTGATGTATCACTCAATATTTCACCAAATTTATTCATTGGCTATATAGGCGACCAGTCTCAGAATACATGACAACACACTCTGGGAATCTTATTAATTGCGAAATAAAAACGCCATAGGATGGCGCACGAGGAACAACACCATCAAAAAAAGAAAAAAAAAAGGAAAATTTACAATCTCAAAATTAAAATCATCGCGCTTATCATTAATTTTGCAAGAAACAAACCCATCTACAATAGATAGCTGTAAATCCAAAAACGGAGCCTCGGTATCAGAAGAATTTGCTTTATTTAACTGAAATTCTGGTGGGTAAAGATCAAACCATCGAAATAGGTACTGTCAATATTTAATAAATCATCCAAATTTCGAGAAGTTGAGCTAAAAGCTTAAATGATTATAGACTGGTTTTCAGCGGAAAGGGACATCATGAAGTCTCTCTCATAACAAAACAAAAACAGATCAGACACAAAGAGTGTGCAATTAGTACCCATCGGAATATCCACAACTTGTCTAAATAACTCAGTACCATGTCTTATGTAAATATTGTCAAGTAGAAAAGTGAGTGCTTTTGCGCCACTACACTATCACTTAACACCAGGTATAGTCAAGTTTAATTGGTTCAATAAAGTTGTAATCCAATACGAAACATAACCCAAAATTTTACAGATGTACATATTTTTTCTGGGCCGGACTAAGGGCCAAATAGGCCTCATCAGTGACTCTCAATATAAAAATAGAAACAAATGAGCCCCGCCAAGCGAATTTGGGTCTTCGAGCATTCCGTCATGACAAATTTTAACTGCACATGCCCAGCCATTCAGAGGGGCCAGGGATATGGATTTCTGTCTGAAGGTTCCTCTTGATTCACTGCTTGTATGAGCGAGCAGCGAAGGTTCTGGCGAGACTGCGCGGATGCGCAGGCTCGCCTGAACCTTCGCTGCTCGCATAGGCGATAAGTACCAAAATCGCTTGACGGGGCCCAAATATTGATAACCTAACCGAATTTTTGCATGTTATGAAGATGAAACGCAGTTCAGTATGCATGGACGAATACTTCGTTTAACCTTGTCTGAAAATTTTTCAGACATAATGTCGCCATTAACAACATTCCTGCGTCATCTTTATTTCAAAATAATATCAAATTTTAATCATCTACCTTACAATAGCGATAATGTTATTAACGAGTTCAAAGTATCAGTTATAAAGACCCAAGGTTTCTGATTATGATGGTTATTTCGGTAAACTTAAAGGTGTCGGGCATCCATGTGACCGGTAGTTGGGTAGGGCCTGTCTTGCTTGCCCTCTCTTTCTCTTTTCCCAACTTCATCTCCTCTATTCCGGTTCTACCTTTTGCTCTGAGATACCACTAAATAAATTTAAATCACCGTCGTCGTTGACAGGTACAAGGGTTAACAAGCGTATTCATCAATTTCGTTATTCCATTGCGATTACAAGCCTATTGAAATATACAAAAATAAATACCACCAAAAACTTTTTCAGACAAAAAAAAACAACAAAAAAAAACACTAATAGTTTTCATATATTTCTGCTAAAAGTGAATTGTGGGTACTCAAATGAACTGCCAAGAAAATAATATAGGCATGCTCAAAAACATAGCCTGTGGATACGCGCTAGAATCGACTCAGACGAGCACCCACAATCTATGTTTGGCATGTTTATGTAAATAAGCAGACAAGCACTAAAGACCAGAAAATAAACGCACCGTTTTGTTCCAAGACCTTAAAACTGGAATAAAACGTTAAACAAAACAGTTTAAATCTCAGTTCAGGAGTCAGTTGGTAAAAGCATCGTAAGCCTAACGAGCTCGTTAGTGGTCATATTGTTAACTGTTCTAGCAAGTTTAATATTCAAAATTTTGTATTTTTGCTGAAAATATGTGAGCAGCTTTTGCAAATGCAAAAGCTGCTCACATTTTACAGCCAAAATATTAACATATTTGCCATAATAAATGATCAAAGTTTTAACGATACGTTAACTAACGACGTCGTTAGTTTTGAATAACTGGCCCCAGGAGTATTCTTTTAGCTTACACTTAGAGGCAATAGACCCAACAGTACTCTTAGTGCTTTTATTCTATTTATTTATCTAATTTTTATTTGTGGCTTGTGAAAGCTGGAGCCGGCCTCGGTAGCTCATTCGGATGCGCGTCGGACTGGTGATCAGGCGGATACCTGCGGGGGCCGGCAAGTTTAGTAGCGTTTTATCATGAAACTGTTCTACAGTCATTCCCCCCCCCCCCCCCCCTTCCACTGATTCAAAATCTGGCGTAAGAATGTGCACTGGACCTTTTAACAGCATACGTACAAGCCTGTCCAGGAAAAGTGCGGATAAGTTAACTGACCGACTCAAAAATGACCCAACTAGTGTTGACTGGGCCGTTAAACCCTGATACAAAAAAAAAACGGCCACGGCCATTGGGGCTTGAAGAAATAGATGGGCTGCATGATGCTTCCATGCGGAGCTGAAACCGACCCGCACACAAGTACTGGTAAACCGCTTAGAGGATCTAAGCCTGCCCAGGCAAAGCGGTGCGCGTCAGACCGTCCAAGCTTATAAACCCTACTGGTTTCATTGGGCGACAGGGCTTGAGATGTCATTTCACCTCAAGGCCGGGTAAAAGTCCCACAAAATTGGAAGCAACGTCTCCAAAATGAGACGGGGGCGTTAAACCTCAAATCAAACAAACAAACAAAAAGCCAAATTCAAACAAACAAACAAATTGTGAAAGCCGGAATATGAATCAAAGCTATTGTCTCTTACAAGTAGTGTAGATGGAAAAAGTCATGGCCTGTGGCTTAGACTGCTTCCTTTTTTCACCAGTCTCTGTACTTTAAGTAAACGGTGTAGACCCTGATCAGACGCTGCCATCTGCTGTTTGCAAGATCCAAAACATGCGTCCAGTGCAGTTCGATTCTACAGGTATATGTAATTCACTTTACATAACACTCTGACCTCACAGCGATAAGAATAGTAAGGCTATAAATACACGTTACCTGGATTTCGTACAAATTAGGGGAAAAAACTGTTTTCAAAATTGTCATTTGGGGAGGTAAATCGTCGGGTTTGTTTTCGCAAATTTCGTTATACGGCTCCGCTTCGTCGGTTTTACGGTCGAAAATTTCGTTTTACGGCGACGCGTTAGCGGAGCCGTAAAACGAAATTTGTGACCGTAAAACCGACGATTTACCTCCACAAATGACAATTTTCAATACAGTTATCCCCATTCTAATGCACTTATTCGGTTGTTTTGTTAAAAACTGTACTACAGTGTATATTGCACAAAGCGGCAAGCGCTGTGAGCTGTGTAAAACCAAACGCCAGCCAATGAAAATCGGCGTTACGTGATGGCGTCGGGTTTCAGACAGTATATTGCAGAATAAACGGTCGCATTTCTTTTTGACGTTATCCAATCGAACGTTGCGTTACATACGCAAGTGCATTAGAATCGCTGATACATGTATTCATGTTCCGGCCTCGGTAGCTCAGTCGGATGTGCGTCTGACTGGTGATCAGGAGGACGCGGGTTTGATTCCTGCCGGGGTCGGCAACATTCTTTTGTGGAGATTGAGCACGAAATCTTTTCTACGGTCATTCTCTCCAATCCGCTGTTTCAAGAAGGACAGTTGTCAGTTTCTGGCAAAAGAATGTGCTTACATATAAGCCTGCCCATGGAAAGTATGGATAGGTAAACTGACCGGCTCAAAAATAACCTAAATAGTGTTGAGTGGGCCTTCAAACCCCAATATAAAACAAACAGGTAGTCATGTTAACACCAGCAACGTTTTATGTATCCTTTATAGGGAAAATTTCCAAAACGGGGAAATGCCAAACAGTGCAGACTCCGGTCAGACGCCGTATTCTGTGGCGAATGATATAAGTCTAAACTGCTAAAAAAATTCAGCACTTTTCCTAAATACAATCGAACTTCAATGGCTCGAACACCTTCGGGACCATTAAAATCTGTTCGAGACAGGGGTAGAGTCACTGAGGGTTGGTTATAGAGTCAAGTCATGGGGCATAATATGAGATATGAAAGTCTTTTCTATTTTCTTCAAAAATAAAAGTATGTTGTGTGTACTCATTAGAATCGCCTAATCGAGGCGAGTCTAATGAGTACACACAATATACATATCAATCATGCCATCACGTGAACAAGTTCGTGAAACGAATACTCTCTTAAACCCTATTTTATATAGATAAAACTGGAGTTTAGGCGGTACACATTATTTTTCTTAATTCTGCTCCAAGACATAGGTTGTGGGTACTCGGTAGAACCTCTTCGCTGAGGCTGTTCTAAATAGCATCCACAACCTGTTTGCATGATAAATAAGAAAAAAAAAATCACGGATTTTCATCGGAAAAGTAGCCATTTTGGAGATGCCAAAAATGACACTATGTCGCACGGGTGTGTTATCGTAATGCAAATATACTGGATCCCAAAAAACACGCCCACAAGTTCAACTTCTGATTATTTCTGCTATCGGTTGAAATTTCGTTTCAAATTTCCATTAACGAACTTCCCAGTCGTCTAACTGTGGTCAGTTACTGTACTGACCTTTACCATATAAGAATCTTATATGGGTTTGAGGGGTGGATTGAAAAATCCGTCCCGAGGGACACTGTCCGGCATCACGAGGCTTGCCGAGTGATGCCGGACAGTGATCCCGAGGGACGGATTTTTCCATCCTATTGGATTCTTTTTCTTGCATACCTTCCATTTCTATTGCGAATTTTTAATGCTGCTGTCACTTCGGTTACCGACGTCCGCCATTTTGTGATGACACAACAGGAATGTTTAGTGACGTCACACATGACGACGCCGCACATGAGGTTGTAATCAACCAGTGCATTTATCAAACACGCGATTATATTCGATTTGGGGTCGGAACACCAGGTTCAGAACATAAATAAATTTCTATCCCAGGGTAAAATCACGGATTTCCTTGTCTGGTGTGCAAGAATACAGTCTCCACAAGCGTAGCTACACATGTATGGTAGACAGGTTTCCCACGTGCACGGACCTTGTGCAGCCACATCATGTTAAAAATCCAGTATGGAACAACAGCAATTTGGGTATGTAGCAGGAATTCGAATTAAAATGCCTAATTTTGCATCCATGTCAGATGCCATCACTGGATGGAACAGCGCCACCGAACGCTTGGACAACTAGCGCAGGAGTCAACGCTTCATGCTGTCGCTTCCAATTTTGGACTGAATTCTAGAACCATCAGCCGAATGGTATTTCATTACCACAAGACAAACAACATTAACGACCATGAAGCGGCAGGCCGAGGTTGATGACCGTCCACCTAGATAAGACAGGCATGTCAGATTGGCATTCTTCGCCAACGATCACAATATGGGATCAATACGTTAATCAATCGCTGTATGGAGGCCATATCCAGTGTGTACCTGTGAACTTTTGATTTGATGGTTGTGCCACATGGAGGAACATTGTAGAATAACAGCAGTGAATTGACTCATTTTTCATTGCTAAACGTGAAAGTAAGGAAGTTTTCTACCAAAGCAAATGATGAAAATTTGATTGTTTTGTTTGGGAATAATTTTACTGTTATTAATTTGCTGTGGGCATTTCTTTTGAAGTTAAGTATATATTTATATTTGCAGGTCTGGAAAAATTCTCATGCAGACTCAAGAGCGAGTACGAAACAAACGTGGTAAATGAGCCATCGGTGTTTTCGGCCATCAATGTTTCACTGTATGTTTCTAAGATTAAACCAAATTGATATCCCTAAAATGGACTCCTGCGTTTATATTATTCAGTACAAAATAGGATCATTAGGAAAACATGTCCATGTGAAATAATGGCGTCCAACATGGTGTCAGAAATGACAAATTTTAGGCAAAAATTATATTATCTTTCTCATGTATCCTTTCAACAAAGATTGTGGGTGCTCTTTAGAACCGCCTCAAAGAGTACCAGATAAAATGAAACAGATACTGTATACCCCCGTATACCTCAATTTTCTCAATATAAAGTGGGTTTAAAGGGGCCTTCATTTCACGGACTTGTTAACGTGATGAATAAATTCATAACCAGATTTATTATTTTTTCTTTATTTTTTTTTTCATATAAACAAAGACATTTTACAAATATTTTTAAATATACTCATAAAATAGTTCAATTTGCCACATCGGATGAAAAAATGGTTCGCATTAATTCTCATGACCTTAACAGACCAATCACAGCAAGCTAAAATGTCCGTGAAATGAACAATCCTGTAAACCCCGCTTTACATAGATAAAGTTTTGGTTGGTAGGGGATTACAATATTTTATTTATTTTTGTTCAGAAACAAAGATTGTGGATAGCTGTCAGAATCGCCTCATGGAGACGGTACTACCGAATACTTACAAACTATGTTTCCTTATGGAGGCGGCTCTGACGAGTACCCGAAATCTGTGTTTGTATAATATATACAGTAAAATTCCTATATTAAGACCACCTTTGGGGCTGTTCAAAAGTGGTCTTAAAGACCACTTTTGAACAGTCCTAAAGGTGGTCTCTGACCAGAGAACATTGTATGCAGGAATCAAAAAGAATGAATAACTGCAACCTACTACATAACCTTTTAAAAGCAGAAGTGAGTATTAATTTTAGGTGGTCTTAATAGCGGCATTTCACTGTGTATAGCAAAAATCATCAGAAAACTGCTGGTTCTACACATCACGTGATCAAGTCGGTGAAATGAACGCCCCTAAACCCCACATTAACTAGAGAAAACTGAGGTTTATGGGGTATATATTATGTTCTCTATTTGTGGGTTCTCGTGAGAACCGCCTCAACGATGCGGTTCTTGGACTAACCTATATGTGAAGTATAATTGGGTGAGTGAGTGTTTGAGATTTACGTCTCGCCAACAGCTAAGGTCATACGGAGACGGGACCTCGGTTTAAAGACTCATCCGAAAGTCTGGTAAAGGAAGTATAATTGGAGTGGAGCGCTGTGGTGCAGTGGTAAAGCATCGGGTTTGAGATCGAGAGGTAGCCGGTTCGATCCTCGCAAGCGCCAAGTGTTGTTTCTTTGAGCAAGAGACTTATCCATATTGCCTAGTATTGGTTCTTACCCAGGAAAAGAGAGCCACATGGAAGATAAGTACTAGTACTAAATGTGTTACGCTCCATAAATAAGGTCGATTATTATTATTGTTTTGATTAAGAAAAATATCACAAATTTTCATTGGAAAAGAAGCCATTTTTGGGATATGAAAGAATGCACTATGTCACACGTGTGTGTTATCATAATGAGCTATGAAAGACACCATTGTAGAATATGGGTGAGATATCGTAAAGAAAAATGACATTTACACACATTATAGCTTCCCTCACACCATTAGAGTCATAGTTCTGCTGGGCGCCCCGCCCATCGGGCTTGAAGAAATATATGGGCTGCGTGATGCTTCCACGCAGAGCTGAAACCGACCCGCATACGAGTACTGGTAAACAGCTTAGAGGATCTAAGCCTGTCCAGGCAAAGCGGTGCGAGTCCATGCTTATAAACCCTATTGGTTTCATTTGACGGCAGGGCTTGAGATGTCATTTCATCTCAATGTCGGGTAAAAGCCCCACAAAATTGGAAGCAACGTCTCCAAAATGACCTTTACAGTGTTGACGGGTACGTTAAACCTCAAATCAAACAAACATAGTTCTGCTGATGGGACTAAAATCACATGTACCCGTCTGACTCCAATACTGATTCCTCATGTCGGAGGTCCTTGTGAAGGATATTTGACCAAAACACAACTCTTACTCTGATTGGTTTAATCATTATTAAAAAATACGATATACGATTATGATTAAGTTTACAATATGTTGCAGGTCATCGGGACCTGGAGAAATAGATTGGGCTGCGCGGTGCTTCCGCGCAGAGCTGTAACCGACCGAATTGTGTACTGGTAAACAGCTTAGGTCTAAGCCTGCCCAGGAAAGGTGATGCGAGTCGGACCGCTCCTTAAACTATAGGGGTGTCTACGGGCTGTAGGGTTTGAGATGTCATTTCATCTCAATGTCTGGTAAAAGTCCCACACAATCGAGAGCAACGTCTCCAAAATGACCTTAATAGTGTTGACGGGGACGTAAAACCTCAACAAACAAACAATATGTTGCGGAAGCCTCATATCATAAACGAAGCCTCTGACAATGGAAAACATCACGTGACCAAGTCCGTGAAATGAACACCCCTTAAACCCACTTTATAAAGAGTAAACTGGGGTTTACGGAGGAATATATTATTTTGCTTATTTCTGCTCCAAGACATAGGTTGTGGGTACTCGTTAGAACTGCCTCAATGAGGCGGTTCTAACGAGCACCCACAACCTATGTTTGCAGTATAAATAAGAAAACTATCACGGATTTTCATCAGAAATGTAGTCATTTTTGAGATGTGGAAAAATGCACTACAGTCGAACTTCGATCGCTCGAACCACTTTGGGACCATGAAAATTTGTTCGAGACAGCGGTAGTTCGAGCCACAGAGAGATACTATTAGTGCCATACCAGGAGGCATAATGGTGATAATTGTGGATATCTTTTCGGTGTTCTCTACTATAAATGTACGCTGTGTGTACTCATTAGAATCGCCTCATCGAGGCGATTCTAATGAGTACACACAGCATACATTTGCAAGATAAATGAAGCAAATCTTACTAAATTACCCCTGTATCGTATTTGGAGGAACTCCCTGCGGACTCAAGAACGGGTCCGACCCATCCATGGTAAACGAGCCATCGGAGTTCGAGCCATCGAAGCATTACTGTATATGTCGCACGGGTATGTTATCAAGATGGAATTGCCTGCACATCACATGATGGATTAGCTATTGAGATTTACAAAAAGATAACTGTGAAAATAGAAACTATGAATAAACAGAGAAAAGCAGAAAATATACCACGAAGCAAAATGATGAGACAAATGATTTCATATGAAAATGAAAACAGATAGATGCTATTTGTAAGCGATTTTCGACAGCCCGTCCCATGCTAGAAACTGCAGAACTGATGTTGAGTGCGTCTTTTGATTTTATCACCACATAAAAAGAACTTTAAGGTTAACGTTTTTTTCTTCTTCATTTTTTAGGAAAAAATGAATTCATTGATTGCGTCGATTTTGGTAGACTGTACATCGAAAGAAATAATGTATAGCTCTTTCGATAAGACCATAAGCACAGGTCATATTTATTCTTTTTCAAAAAGGACCATTTCTGAACGTTTGAAAATGCAGAATCTTTCATTCCTATTCATTTTAAGATGTTTTATAAAAATAATATATAGAATTAACGCAAATACAACTGTCACCATTAGGCCTAATCATATAATATCTCCTGCTTGGTTTACACACATATAGGAAATCGTCCTATCACAAGGCAAAAGTGCATCCAACCAATCACCTGCCATTTAACTGAAATCAGAGAAAAAAGAATGGTATGCATTAGGAAAACACGCCTATACAAATGCATTGTAAACTTTGCCGTCGAGAAAACGAAAATTTTAAGATAAAAAAGTGTGATATTTTTCTTATTTCTGCTCAAAATATAGATTGTGGTTACTCGTTAGAACCACCTCATCGAGGCGAATCTAACGAGTACCTACAATCTAAAGCAGAAATAAAAAAATAAGGTTCACCCCTGTAAACCATAGTTTTACTATATAAAAGTGGGGTTCAAGGGGGTCAAAATTATATAGGCGTGTTTTCGTGATGGAACATTTACAGTGAAGCCTCGATGGCTGGAACACCGATGACTCGTATTCTACGGTTGTTCCGAAATCATCATTCTTGAGTCCCTAGGAAACGGCTTACTCAAGCAGTTAAGCCGGCCTCAGTAGCTCAGTCGGATGCGCGTCTGACTGGTGATCAGGAGGACGCGGGTTCGACTCCCGCCGGGGTCGGCAACATTCTTTAGTGGAGATTGATCATGAAATCTTTTCTACGGTCATTCTCTCCCTTCCGCTGATCCAAGAAGGGCAGTTGTCAGTTTCTGGCGAAAGAATGTACACTGTACTGGTTAACCGCTTACGTATAAGCCTGCCCAGGAAAGTGTGGATAGGTAAACTGACCGGCTCAAAAATGATCTAAATAGTGTTGACTGGGCCGTTAAACTCCAATACAAACAAACAAACTCAAGCAGTTAAATTAACCGGCACCTTCAAAGTATGCTTGAAGCCAAATGTATATGTGTTTTATCAGTAAAATGTATAAATGGCATAAAAACAACCACTATGCTTGAAGGAAATGCGCGCCGCATGTGTGTACGTGCGTGCAAACGTGTATGTTAGTGTGTACTCGCGCGTGCGTGTTTTCAAAATGTCTATTTCTACGACCATGACATAAAAACAAAATCTATGCCTGAATCAAACGCGCTCGCGCGCATGTCCGTGCGTGCGTGCAAGCGTATATTTGTTAGTGTGTACACGCGCGTGCGTGTTTTCTAAATGTCTATTTCTACAACCATGTCATAAAAACATCTATGCCTGAAGCAAACGCGCGAGTGCATGTGTGTGCGTGCGTGCAATCGTAAATGTGTTAGTGCAAGCGTTATGTGTTAGTGTGTATACGCGCGAGCGTGTTTTCTAAATGACTATTTCAACGACCATGACATTAAACCAACATATATGTTTGAAGCAAACGCGCGTGCGCAAGTGTATACGTGCGTGCAAGCGTTTATGTGTTAGTGTGTACACGCGCGTGCATGTTTTCAAAATGTCTATTTCTACGACCATGACATAAAAAAATCTAACCTTGAAGCAAACGCGCGTCCGCATGTGTGTGCATGCGTGCAAGCGTTATGTGTTAGTGTGTACACGCACGTGCGTGTTTTCAAAATGTCTATTTCTATGACCTTGACAAAACAACAACAACAAAAAACAACAACACGATAATATCACTTCGACATGCTATCCTAATATACACCCTTATCCTTCTGCTCACGACCACCCCTCATTACGAAAACACGTCCGTACAAATACACTTTAAACTTTACCACCTAAAATCAAGCATTTTAAGATGAAAAATAGTGATTTGTTTCTTATTTCTGCCCATTTCTGCTCAAAATGTAGATTGTGGGTACTCGTTATAACCGCCTCATCGAGGCGGTTCTAACGAGTACCCACAATCTCTATTTTGGAACAGAAATAAGAAAAATAAAATTTACTCCTGTAAACTCCAGTTTTACTATATGAAACTGGGGTTCAAGGGGGTCACACATCGATAAAATCCACCAAAACGAAATTCATTCATATATTACATAGAGCTCATCACATAAAACAAAGCTCATCAAATAGTTGTACTTTCGGAGTGAGTGTCATTGATAACTTACAACTGACTACACATGCAGATCTTCGTGGACTGTTGACAGTTTCCTGTCATATGCCCCATCCTTTGACAATACATTGGACATTTCTTTGGGTTTTCATTGTCCTTGCAGCCATGGCCTACTCTACTGCAAAAAAGAATAAGAAACATTGTACTTTTAAACAGCATTACGATAACACATCCGTGTGATATAGTGTAGTTTCATGCCTCAAAAAAGGTATTTTTTTCTGATGAAAATTTGCGATATTTTTCTTATTTATACTCCAAACTTAGGTTTTGGGTGCTCGTTAGAACCACCTCAATGAGGCGGTTCTAACGAGTACCCACAACATATGTTTTGGAGCAGAAGTAAAACATAGGTTTTGGGTGCTCGTTAGAACCGCCCCAATGAGGCGATTCTAACGAGTACCCACAACCTATGTCTTGGAGCCGAAATAAGGAAAGGAAAATGATGTTTACCCCCTTAAGCCCAAGTTTACTCTATATCGAGTGGGATTTTAGGGGGTCTGTACTTCACCGACTTGTTCACGTGATGGATATTCGGCGATGGCAAACATTGACAAAGCATCGTGTCAACGATGACTATGAGGAAGTCCTTGATCTTATTTAGTTTAGTTTGGTTACTATCACTTTTATGTCGCCTTCTCCCTGTGTCAGTATAACGACTTATCAATGCCTACGAAAGAAGTTACTGATAGTGCTTTAGGGACAGTCAGCCATGGTCGAACCAAACTATCCTCGTTGGTTGAATAGTGGAAACTAAACTGACGTCATTTCCTCTAACCAAATACGGTCCGATCTTAATTAACTCACAGATTAGCGACCGCGTTCTTACATCGCACTCGCTCACGATCATAGGATTATCACTACAATCAGAAATTTTCCGCCTTTGTGACACGACATGCCGAAAGTAAGGTTTTAAATACCCACGTTCACCTATCGAAATTCCAGTTATTCGGCTTCTCTAGAGCTGTTCATGTTAAGCCATTCCCGAAAAGGGACAATGACAAATAGTGTGGCACGGATCAGACGCCGCTGAACGTCTGATCAGGGCCTTCGTTGTTTGCTAAAAGATCAGTCATTTCTGAGGAATATATGTATGTATATATATATATATATATATATATATATATATATATATATATATATATATATATATATAGATTAAATATAAATAATATCCACAATGCGGGTAAATATAACTATGAAAAAATTAAAGAAACACTGGAATAAAAGTTATTTTTCCTGTATTTTTAACAATATATATATATATAAAAACTCAACCCGGTTGTATCGACCATAAGTCTGGCTTGACTGACAAATTGCGAAAATCAAGGGAGAGCCTGAACTCTCTTTGGCCATACGGACTGGGTGACAGCAGGATTGACAAATAATGATGCAACTGTAAATAAATATATATATATTATCATTATTGTTTTGAAGAGCCTTCGCGGCACCTGTTTCATTGACGCAAATGACACATATTGGATAGGCAACAAACCGATAAACACACCACACTAACCCAAACTGACTCAGAATCAATTTCCACATTACGCAAACACGCCTATACAAATACATTGCCACCTTTATCGCCGAAAAAATGAAAATTGTATGATGAAAAATTGTGATATGTTTCTTATTTCTGCTCAAAATAGAGATTGTGGGCACTCGTTAGAACCGCCTCATCGAGGCGGTTCTAACGAGTACCCACAATCTATATTTAAGAGCAGAAATAAGAAAAATAAGGTATACCCCCGGAAACCCCAGTTTTACTATATAAAAGTGGGGTTCAAGGGGGTCAAAATTATATAGGCGTGTTTTCGTTATTGGAATGAGAGAGATGTCTATGAATTAGCAGCATCAATACGAAAACACGCCTATACAAACACATTGTAAACTTTATCACCGAAAACATATAGAGAAATCTGCTTCAGTTAACAAAAGTAATGTCCCCTGTGTGTCTAGGTAAATTAGTCAAGCAGAGTAAAACACATTTATTTCCCTTGCCACTTACTGATCTTATTGAGTTGACTGCTAATTTACTTCAGTACACAAAGCGTGTTGGGACCGGCCCCGATAGCTCAGTTGGTAGAGTGTCCGCTCCAGGGAACGGGAGGTCACGGGTTCGATCCCGGGCCGCGACATACCAAAGTCGTTAAAAATGGTACTAGCTGCTCCTCGCTTGGCACTCAGATTTACGGGGTAGAGCTAGGACTGGTCGACCCAGTGTCAGGATAATGTGACTGGGTGTGGTATCATGTAATGTGTCTGGGACATGATACTTCAGTGAGGCAGCACTATAAAAGTGAGCATTGAGCTCCCTGTCGCAACCAGACACCGTCGTGATATGACTGAAAAATTGTTGAAAGCGACGTTAAACCCGAATTCACACACACACACACACACACACACACACACACAAAGCGTGTTGGAAACGCAAATTGGGCCATATAGGGAAGCAATGTCCACATTTCTCATTTTTCTGAAAATCATATCAGTGTTAAGGCTGGCAGTAGTCAACATAAAACATACTTATAATAGAAACTTGTGAACACAGTATGATATGCATTAATGACATGAAAATGCATTTCTATGCATTTCACATCAATTTCTCTGATAATTAAATAACAGTATACCATTGAAAATCTGAAAGACTACGGAAGCAACAAAAAATATTCAATTCTCCACCAAAAAGATATCATCTTGAAGGGCAAAGACTGAATTTTAATGTAAACACTTATAATTTTGTGTCACGTTCCAGTAAAAAGAAATATATTAAATTAAATGTAGTGGCTGCATACATTTTAGTGCATTTCGTCAGTTGGTTTTGTCCAGGTAGCAGTCTCCAAAAAAGTCTTAAATAAATCGATAACTCTCATACGGAACCCGGGAAGGGACATTATCTTTTATTTTATAAGTTGTGCGCACAAGATATCTTGTTCGGACAAGATATTATCTTGTGCGTACAAGATATTATCTTGTCCGCACAACATATTATCTTGTCCGCACAACATATTATCTTGTCCGCACAAGATATTATCTTGTACGGACAACATATTATCGTGTGCAGACAAGATATTATCTTGTCCGCACAAGATATGAAGTTGTGTGGACAAGATATTATCTTGTCCACTCAAGATAATATCTTGTCTGCACAACATAGATCTTGTACGGACAAGATATTATCTTGTTCGCACAACTTAATATCTTGTGCGCACAAGATATTATCTTGTCCGCACAAGATAATATCTTGTGCGCACAAGATAATATGCTGTGCGAACAAGATAACATCTTGTCCGCACAAGATAATATCTTGTTCGCACAACTTCCCCAGATCTACGTTGTGCAAACAACATATTATGTTGTAAGAACAAGATAATATCTTGTGCGCACAATATATTAAGCTGTGCGAACAAGATAATATCTTGTACGTACAAGATATTATGTTGTCCGCACAAGATAAATAATGTTGTCCGCAAAGATAAATTATGTCCGCACAATATATTATCTTGTCTGCACTAGATAATATCTTGTTCGCACAACTTAATATCTTGTTCGCACAACACATTTAAAAAAATCATGTCCCTTCCCGGTTTCCGTACTCTTATGACTAACAGGGGGTTTTGAGGATAATTTTGACATATGACATATTAAGATAAAAAATTGTGAGATTTTTCTTGTTTCTGCCCAAAATATAGATTGTGTGTGCTCATTTGAACCGCCTCATCGAGGCGGTTCTAAAGAGTTCCCACATTTCATATTTTAGAGCAGAGAAATAAGAAAGATAAGGATCACCCCTGTAAACTCCAGTTTTACTGTATAAAAGTAGGGTTCAAAATGGTCAAAATTATATAGGCGTGTTTTTGTGATGTCACCCAAGCACAATGAGCATTCCTATCGTTTCTGGATACCATCACGAAAACACGCCTATATAATTTTGATCCCCTTGGATCCCACTTTTATATAGTAAAATTGGGGTTTACAGGGGTATACCTATTTTTTCTTATTTCTGCTCTAAAATATAGAGTGTGTGTAAAGAAAAATATCACAATTTTTCAGCTTAACAATTTCCTAATGTACAATGTATTTGTATAGCCCTGTTTTCATATTGACTTTATTCACACGTTTCTGTGAATAGTTCAGAAGTTGTTTTCCAACTGACAAGCTTTATTTCCCGAGTGAGTGAGTGAGTGTTTGAATTTTACGTCTCACCAACAGCTAAGGTCATACGGAGATGGGACCTCGGTTTAAAGACTCATTCGAAAGTCTGGAGAAGCCCAGGATCGATCCTGCGAACCCTGGTTTACAGGGCGAGTAGCATGACCACTACACTATACGAAGGCTTCTAACTTTGTTTCCTGAACAGAAATGTGTGCTTGGTGGGTATCAAGGAAGCCAAGAGTTCAAGGAATAGGAATTGCATAAGTGCATATTCAGCATCACGTTTAAACGTCCATGTAATGGACGTCATATTTAATTGAAACTCGGACTACTTGTTTATTATGAAAAGGGGAACTCATACCAATAGGTGAGGTAAGCCTCAAAATAGTTTTGGCCCAGTTATGTGCCCCTTTTTCGACTTAGAATTTTTGCAAAAACTTGGACATTTTGTAATATCTCTGTCATAACTGAACATATATACTTGAAACTCGGACTAGTTGTTCATTAGGAAAAGGGGAACTCATACCAATAATGATGACCGAATAATGAATGGCCATGTAGCAGATGACAGCATACTGGAAACACACCTACACATGGTAACATATTTGTGAGCTTTTATTACAGCAAGGGTTATTCTTTGGTGTAGTTAATCTTGGAAAGTGTTCCGTGGCCACAGGATGGTGTAGATTTTAATTTGAAACGAAAACATCTTAGCACTTACAGTTTTATTGTGCACATAAGTTTGTTTTTATGTTTGTATTGTTTTTGTTTTTTTTTGTTTTTTTGGTTTTGGTTTTACGGCCCTTTCAAGATTATTTCACTCATATCCAGCCGATCGTTAATCAGAGGTGGGCGAAAACCGGAGTACCCGGTGAAAAACCACCTGACCTTCCGTTGCAGAACTTGGCGTCTCACATGTGACCCGAGCGAGGTTCGAACCACAGCGGTGAGAGACCTAATGATCAAGAGTCAGCGCTCTTAACCACTAGGCCACGGATGCCCGTAGCATGTTTGTATGGGAGTTTAAAGACCCAGTCAACACTATTTAGGTTATTTTTGAGCCGATCAGTTTACTCATCCACACTTTTTCTGGACAGGCTTATACGTAAGCGGTTATCCAATATCTTGCACATTATTTCGCCAGAAACTGACAACTGCCCTTCTTAAATCAGCGAAAGGGAGCGAATTACCGAAGGAAAGATTCCATGATCAATCTCTACGAAAGAAAGTTACCGGTCCCGGCAGGTATCGAACCTGCGTCCTCCTGATCACCAGTCAGACGCGCATCCGACTAAGCTACCGAGGCTGGTTGTACATTTTAGTATCTGTGCTTCTAGCAGAATGGGGAACAAACTCATCGGCTCATAAATTAGGGATCATGGATTCGATTCCAGGCCCCGAGGTTATAAAACTTTTTCCATGCTCAACTCAGCTGAGCATGAAACTTGTGGTGCTCATAAAATAAAATACTAAGAAGTTGAGCGATTTTTCTTTCTCAGATAACAGAGAATGTGATTTGTTCTGCTCATAAATTTAAAAAAGGCCAACAATTGTTGGCATTTTAAAATTTGTTGGCATTTTGAAATTTGTGAGCAGGACAAATTTCATGCTCAAGTGAGTTGAGCATGGAAACAGTTTTATAACCTCGGGGCCAGGCTTCTCCAGACATTCTGTTAAGTCTTTAAACCACATGACCTTCGTTGTTAATATTATTGTGCCGCGCAAAAAGGAACATCGAAGAAAAATTGTTACCCTATGGGAGCAAATTCTTTCCTTCAAAAGCAGTCCCAATGAAAGGTGTAGGAAATTGCTTGATAATTCAGTGATTTATCTACATTGTAATTATTAGTCATTACGCACATGCGTGATATGCGTTACGAGCTCTACGCGTGTGATATTGACTAAAAGCTTACTCATCGGAGCAAAGGCACATGAGTCCTTCACAATATCCATACACAGCTCCCAAATGCTTGCAGTGGGCAAAACATGCTTTCAGCCTCGGACAACCCCCTCTAATGGATTCTACACTTGATAGGCCTGAAAATAAATAATTAAATAAATGGAGGATCTTACATGAGTGTCCATTTAGTATCGAATTTATTAAACGAGTTGGTGAAAAAGGATAAAATGCGAGGCTTTGCCGAGCATTTTATCCCTTTTCCTCAACGAGTTTAATAAATTCAATAATATATGAGCACGAATGCAAGATTCTATTTATCATATGACATTCAAAACGCATTTTATTCACGATTGTTTAATAAAAAGGTCAATATTCCGCCATTAGAAAACGCGACGTCGTTAAGGGCGTCGTACATGTAACGTTACGGGGCGTATCTAACTAATTTGCATATTTAATCCACGAGTGAATTATCGAATTTATTACATGGCGTTATTACACTCTCAAACGCGACGTCATATGATAAATAGAAAATAAATGAATAAGGAAGAAATAAAGAAAAGAAAGAAAGAAAGATAAAAACATGAATTGATTAAAACAAGTTATTAATTTTACTTAGACAGACAGAAAGAAAGACAAAGAGGATGAAAGAATGAAAAATAAAAGAAAATCATCGCAAGTAATAGAGAATACCAGGTGAGTGTCTTTTGATATCAAGTTTATCAGACAAGGCTTCGAGAACGCTTGTAGAATCGCGAGGCTTGCCGAGCGATTCTACATGCGTTCTCGAGGCCGAGCCTGATCAACTTGATATCAAATGACACGAATCTGGTATTCTAGTTATCAGTTTATCCCCTTGTACACTCTTAAATTAGCAATTTACGATCAGTTTTCAATGGTCCTCAGTGCGTCCCAACATTTCGGCAGTCCATATATTCAGTATCAGCTGACCGCAATTTTTCCTTTGATATTTTTTGAAGTGTTTTTTCCATTTTGTTTTCCATTCTTTTCCAGTAAGTATAACATTTTTGCCATTTTTTTCAATAGTCCGCTTCATTAAAAAAAAGTGCAATGTCACGTTGACGTGATCAAGCTCACTTGTCCTGAGATAGAATATCTTTATCAGGTCAATGTGTTACAATGCAATATATATAGGGTAACTGATAAAATATTTTATCATGTTTGTTTGTTTATTTGTATTGGAGTTTAACGGCCAAGTGAACACTGTTTTAGTTCATTTTTGAGCCGGTCAGTATACCTACGAGGACTGTTCAAATATGAACGCAACTAAGCACATAAAAATGATTCCGTGATAGATTTCGATGAAAAATTTATTTTGTCCTCTCAAAGTATTCCCCTTTAACAGATATACAAACTTTCAGTCTTCTGATCCAATCATTGAATGCATTTTGGTAGTCTTTTCGAGGTATACTATGAAGACACTGGAATACTGCAGAACCGAGGTGTTTGCGCTGTACAAATTTTCGACCAGAAATGTATTTTTTTCCGCCGCGGGAACAAAAAAACAGTCACACGGGGCAAGGTCAGGGAAATACGGGGGGGGGGGGGGGGGAGGTGAGGGAGTTCAACAACATTTTCCTGCTTCAGATAGTCTTGCACAATGAACGCCTTGTGTGATGACGCATTGTCACGTAGCAATCTAACATTGGCCAAACCAGTTGCGGGTCTTCGTTCTTTGAAATATTTGTTCAATTTTCGAAGAACTTTATTCTTGTAAAACTTCGCATTTACAGGTTTGCCTTTAGGCACAGCAACCTGTATAGCAGGGCCCTGATTTGAAAAGAATATGGCATACATTACTTTCTTGACGCTCATGGTCCGCTTTGCAATGCATGGTCTTTTGCAATACTTTGTTGCCCATATTTTGTACTGAATCTTTCGTTTTGGCTCAAAAAAGTGAACCCATGTCTCGTCACCTGTGACGACATTAGCGAAAGACCGTGCATTGTAATTTGGAAACTTTTTAAGCAGCTTCTTGGCGCACTGAACGCGTGTCTTTTTCTGCTCATCTGTCAACAGATGGGGAATCCATCTAGCACAGATCTTTCTCATTTTCAAATCCCGTTTCAGAATTGTATGAGCTGCTCCTAATGAGATGCCAACCATACTAGCTATTTGCCTAGTGGTGTATCGTGCATCGGTAGCAACTATTTCTTTCACTCTAGCAACCATCTTGGCAGATGTTTCTCTTTTCGGCCGACGATCATGTGGTGCATCTTCTGTTGAGCCTAGCCCACAGATGAATTTCTTACACCAACGAAAAACTGTCGGAAAAGACATTTCATTATGCCCATAAACCGAACATATTTCATCAAAATTGTCTTTGCACCGTATACCAAGAATACAACGATTCTTAATATAGGACCGTATTTCAACGGCGTACTCTGACCATCTTCCATCCATGTTTTGTATTAGTATATAAGAGTAGACAGTGTTTATAGAACGATATACATGACTAAAGGCAACGGAATTTAACAATTTTGGTATCAATGTATAGGTAAAATGTTTTTCTACGCTGTGATATTTATTTCCAGGTGATTTTCGCATTAGTGCATGAGAAAACGTTCTACTTGCATTCATATTTGAACAGTCCTCGTATTCATACTTTTCCTGGGCAGGCTTACACGTAAGCGGCTAACCAACACAGTCCACGTTCTTTCGCCAGAAACTGACAACTGCCCTTCTTGAGTCGGCGGAAGGGACAGAAAGACCATAGAAAAGAGTGCATGAACAACTTCCATGAAAGAATGTTGCCGACCCCGGCAGGTATCGAACCCGCGTCCTCCTGATCACCAGTCAGACGCGCATCTGACTGAGCCACCGAGACCGGCATTTTATCATGTATGTGTAAGGTCACTGTTACATAGTGGCTAATGTCGATAATACATGGTGATTGGACCGTGTAATGATGACATCCGTGACGATGCTGATTTTTTTTTTTAACCTCTTCGGCATTGAAAAATAAAAGTGACGGCAATGATCAGTAATCGATACAATTAACCCACAGCTCCCATCAGAGACACCAAAGGGAAAGAAACACAAACAGGAAATAACTAGACATGGAAAAATCAATAGCGGAAAGCCAAAAGGACAGTTACTTTCGCACAAAATGGCCAACTGGCTATCCAAAAAAATATAAATGCGATACACACACTCAAAGATGATCCATAACAAAAATAAACCACGGCAGCAGAACCGCCATGGAACGGTCAGTGAAACGAATTCCATCGGGATTAGGGGCGGGGGCGGGGATGTTGGTTAAAATCCGATTTACAGCAATATATGATAAACAGAACATTTCACTCATGGTAATTTCGTGTATTTTTTTTAAAACTCGCCGGACGCTCGTTTCATAAATTCAGTCGACCTCGTAGGTCAGTAAGATGTGCTTCTGAATGATGATCCGGGGGTCGAGAGCTCGATATTGCATGATATTTTGTAACAAGAAAAATGCCTAACGGCAATATTGACGGGTTTGTCAAGTGCCCAACAGACTGCAGCAATTAAAAGGGAACCAGGTATTACCCCCTATGAAAAACTGAACACGAAATATCGTTTTATTTTTTTTTACAATGCCGGTTTTGCCCCCAAAAACCATTTTCTTATGTGAAAGAGCTTAACCATCACAAAAACACGCTGTTACGAGTAAGGCTGCCACGATTAGTCATATAATCGATTAACCGATCGATAAATTCGACAAAAATGATTATCATTTCCCATTTGCTTTTAATCGATTACTTGATAGGTACATTTTACTACCCAAAGCTATGCCTAAAATAGCTGGATGAGTGGCAAACAGTGCAGACCCTGATGAGACGCCGCATTATGCGGCGTCTCATCTGGGTCTACGCTGTTTGCTCAGGCCTGTCTGTTCAAATATACATATTGTAAAGTGCAACATATGGTAAGAGTCATGCTCAGACAGAAGTCAGACAGGTAAAACAATGACAAAAACATTAACGATTACTAATCGATTATCGATCGCAATGACATGACTGATAATCAATTATCTTTTCATCTCCGACTAGCCAGCCCTAGTTACGAGCCAGGCGTAGCAGATAGAAAAAGCAAACAAGCCGTTTTTTTGAAAAAAAAATAACAAATTTATTTGCAAAGTATCTTTAACCTGTAGAAGTAAGTAAATTAAATGTACTTAGCTCTGTTATGAAATATCCTTGAATGAATCTATTTTCCTTGATCCAACAGAATTCACAGTCCGAAATAAAATATAATATCCTTTAACAAACCACCACAGAATTTAGAAATAACTTTTCTTAAAAGCCCAAACATCAAACTCCAAAGTCTGACTCAAAGAGAAAAATCAAGCTCTTTTATAGACCCTAAGAATTCTCTAGAACGTTCTAGAGGGCTGTGGAATAAGATTAGGTAATTTTCTAAAAATAATGCAAACCTGAACTTGCTGAAAGTTTCCAAAGTACTTTTCCTTGTAAACAAGTTGTTTTCAAATAAAATTAATCTGCGACTGATTTCTTTCCAGAAAGTTCTTTATAAAGAATAAACAAGATATTTTTAGGCCACCCAGTGGGGTGAAAGTGGGAATCAGAAAAATAAATTCTTACGCATAACAACGCCTATATAATTTTGACCCCCTTTAACCCCACACTGGGGTTTACAGGGGCAAACTTTATTTTTCTTATTTCTTCCTTAAAATATTGATTCTGGGTACTCGTTAGTACCGCCTTATCACCGCCTCGATTAGGCGGTACTAACGAGTACACACAATCTATATTTTGAGGTGTTTTCGTAATGGACTGCGGCAGTCAGTTTAAAGAGTACCAAAAAGTATCCCTGAGAAAAAATGAACAAGAATTAAATCTTGTTTTCAAGTCTTTGTAAAAAAAACAAAAACGAAATTTATATTTGACCAAAAAAAAAACAACAAAAAACAAAAAAAAAAAAAACAAAACAACAACAAAAAACACCTAAAATTAAATAAAATAAAGTCCGAATATGAAAGCAATCCATTGAAGAAAAAAGGTAATAAATATATCGGTTGTAAATAAGTTAACCAAAAGGTAAATCTTGTCGACGCCCGCCCGCACGGACATCGCTATTGAAGCGCTGTGGTTAAGTGCTAAAGCATCGGATATGAGATCGAGAGGTAGCCGGTTAGATCCCCGCAAGCGACAAGTGTTGTTTCTTTGAGACTTTATCCACATTGCTTAGTACTGGTTCCTACCCAGCAAAAGAGGGCCACATGGAAGATTATGCGTTTCCCTCTATACATAAGGTCGATTATTATTATTGTTGTTTATTTTAAAAGACGGATTTGTTTTAGAAACCCGTCCAAAAACTGGTTTACAAGCTATACTTTACCCTCTTATGTACATTAACATAGAGAGTTTGGTGGCTCAGTCGGATGCGCGTCTGGCATGTGACCAGGAGGACGCCGGTTTGAAACCTACCGGGGTCGGCAAATTTCTTCCGTTGGACCGTTAAACTTTAAAACAAAACAAACAAACAAAAACGTTAACATTCAGTAGAAAGTTTTAATCAGGAAAATATCAGAAATTTGCATCTGAAAAAAGGACAGCCACCTCATATGGCAAGGATAGGATACGATAGGATAGGATGGGAGACGATAAGATAGGATAGGACAGGATACATGTAGAATAGGACAGGATGATTGGGGAGGATGGAACGGGACGGGACGGGACAGGATAGGATAGGATATGATAGGATACGGTACGTTTTGGATAGGATATTATGAGGTAAGGTTAGGATAGGATATTATGAGGTAAGGTTAGGAGGATAGGATGTGTTAAGGTTAGGATATGATAGGATGGGTTAAGGTTAGGATAGGATAGGCTGGGTTAAGGTAAGGATAGGATAGGATGAGGTAAGGTTAGGATAGGATATTATGAGGTAAGGTAAGGATAGGATATTATGAGGTAAGGTTAGGAGGATAGGATGGGTTAAGGTTTGGATAGGATAGGTTAAGGTTAGGCTAGGATAGGATGAGGTAAGGTTAGGATAGGATATTATGAGGTAAGGTTTAGATAGGATATTATGAGGTAAGGTTAGGAGGATAGGATGTGTTAAGGTTAGAATAGGATAGGATGGGTTAAGGTTAGGATAGGATAGGATGGGTTAAGGTTAGGATAGGATAGGATGGGTTAAGGTTAGGATAGGATAGGATGGGTTAAGGTTAGGATAGGATAGGATGGGTTAAGGTTAGAATAGGATAGGATGGGTTAAGGTTAGGATAGGATAGGATGGGTTAAGGTTAGGCTAGGATAGGATGAGGTAAGGTTAGGATAGGATATTATGAGGTAAGGTTTGGATAGGATATTATGAGGTAAGGTTAGGAGGATAGGATGTGTTAAGGTTAGGAGGATAGGATGTGTTAAGGTTAGGATAGGATAGGATGGGTTAAGGTTAGGACAGGATAGGATGGGTTAAGGTCAGGATAGGATAGGACGAGGCGAGGTTATGATAGGATATTATGAGGTAAGGTTAGGATGGGATATTATCAGGTAAGGTTAGGATAGGATAGGATGGGTTAAGGCTAGGCTAGGATACGATGAGGTAAGGTTAGGATAGGATAGGATGAGATGAGGATAGGTTAGGTTAGGTTAGGTTAGGATAGGATAGGATAGGATAGGATGAGATTAGGAGAGAAGAGGAGAGTGTGTGTGTGAATTCGGGTTTAACGTCGCTTTCAACAATTTTTCAGTCATATCACGAGGGTGTCTGGTTGCGACAGGGAGCTCAATGCTCACGTTTATAGTGCTGCCTCACTGAAGTATCATGTCCCAGACACATTACATGATACCACACCCAGTCACATTATCCTGACACTGGATCGACCAGTCCTAGCTCTACCCCGTAAATCTGAGTGCCAAACGAGGAGCAGCTAGTACCATTTTTAACGACTTTGGTATGTCGCGGCCCGGGATCGAACCCGAGACCTCCCGTTCCCCGGAGCGGACACTCTACCAACTGAGCTATCGGGACCGGTTAGAGAAGAGGAGAGGGAATATTCCATAGTATTATTCTAATAAATGATAATCCAATGAACATTGAAGATAATTTACTCACAAACTAGCTGAAGAAACACTGTAAGACAAAACGAATATAACAAAACCATTTTCCCCAATCCTTCTATGTAGATTATAAATCTCCAATATATTCAAATGTATTAATTTACAAGACCTGCACCTTAATATATATCAGTTTATAACATGTGACATGAGAATTTTTTGTTTCTGCTTTGCAATTCAAGAAAAAACAAACGGTCAGAACAGCTTATGCATCCGCCAAGTCTGACCAGCTTCTTAGCTTTCGCTGCTAGGTCATTACGTCTTAAAGAACAGGACTCTTGCAAGTATGTGTAGTTGAGCAGGTTGGTTTGTGTCTTAATTAGACGAAAACTTCAAAGATAGGTTTTCTTGTGATGGGATGCAAGGGCTGATACCCGAGACGGCGCATGCGTATTCAATCAAAACCCATTACGATAACAAGTGCATTTTTTCACGTATCCAAACATCACAAAAATACGCCAATACAAATACAATGTAATTTTAACCACCGAAAAAAGGAAATTTTCAGAAGAAAAATTGTGATATTTTTCTTATTTTTGCTCAATATATAGTTTGTGGGTATATGTACTCGTTAGAACCGCCTCATCGAGGCGGTTCTAACGAATACCCATAATCTATATTTGAGAGCAAGAATAAGAAAAATCAAAGTATGAAAGTACTGAGGAAAGTTGATTTATGTGGAATAATTATTATGATAACAATGTCAGTCGTAGATCAAGCAGTTATCTAGACACTTTGTGAGGGTTAAAAAAATCGACGAAGAAAATACGAGGACCTCGTAAAAATGATTCATCGATTGTTTTGAGTTGAACGACAGGTCAACCCTTGTGGATCATTTTGTCTTCTCCAAGAGGAAGGGGGGAAATATATAGAAGAGATAGCAGAGGAGATGAAAGTGAGTGACAGGGTGAATATCAACCCTCACCATCTACCGTTATCTGCTGCAAGGACAGCAGGCGTCGCCCAAATGTAAGTCAGTATCAGCTGGACTCCCCAGTGACACAAGATACATATCACCTCTGCCTGCCCTAACTAACCCCGCGAAGAAAAAAAAGGAAGAAAGAAAGAAAGATAAACGTGTCTGCTAATTTCTTCATGGTTTCTAAATTAGCTCAGTACATTCTGTGCTTGCCCCATCTGCTAATAATCTTATAGACAGTTTCTCCTAGCGGGCACATGACGTCTTAGCAACGTCGCACCAACGTTGCGTTGATACAACGATGCACATACGTTGTGCAGCCGCTTGGAGCTATGTTCCTTTGGCCTTCGGAATAACTTGGACGAAAACAGAATATGTCGTTTTGTGCCAATTTATATTCAATCCGTATAAAGTCTCGAAAAATGAAATATTTTGAAAGACGTTCCATGCCTGCAAGTTTTCAAGAGTTCCTTCGGACTATTTTATGCAGCGAACGAATGGCGGAAGTGGAGTAACGCGGTCCAGTACCGGAAGTAGAAATGTAATGACATAGAAACTTGATTTTATAAATCAACTTTCAATAATGTTTACCCCTATAAACACCAGTTTTACTATATAAAAGTGGGATTCAAGGGGTTAAATTATTAAATTCGTGATGAAATGATTACTTTTCTGATGAACATCCGTGATATTTTTTTTTATATTTATACCGCAAGCATAGGTTGCGGGTACTCGTTAGAACCGCCTCATTGGGGCGGTTCTAACGAGTAACCATAACCTGACTTGGAGCAGAAATAAGAAAAATAGTAAATACACGTTAAACCCCCGTTTTCTCTAAATAAGGTGGGGTTTAAGGGGTGTTCATTACACGGGCGTGTTAAAGTATTGTAAAGCTTGTGTTGGGCTTGTTTATGCGGGTCGGCGAGAAATTAAACCACCATATGGAAAATAAAAGTGAATGCAATGATCAGGAATCGATAAAATTACCTCATACCCCTTCCCCCCCCCCCCCCCCCCCCCCATCAGAGATACCAAAGAGAAAGAAACATGAACATGAAAAATCTGAACGCTAATGAAAACATCACTAGCGGATAGCCGAAAGGACAGTTACTTTCGCACAAAATGACCTAATGGCTATCCAAAACAAAAAAGAATTAAGCAATATATACATTTAAAAACGAAATTTAATAAGCCACGACAGAAGAACCGCCTGGGAACACTCAGCAAAAAGTATTTCACTCGGGTGTGTGTGGGGGTGGGGGTGGGGGTGTGGGGTGGAGGTGGGGGCTTAAACGTTTTAACATGGCCATTATCCTCGCCCTGAACAGAGACACAGGACAATCTACCAGATGGTCGGACCGACAGGTGAAGACTTGAATCTAAGACTTCTCTAGTCGCATTAGTCTCTTAAAAACCTGTCATAGTGGCCACGTCTATTAAGCAAACAACCTGCTTTAGGCAAACCCACATTTAGGCTGTAAGGCTGGCACGATTAATAGGAAAACATATTAATCGATCTAGAAATTTCAGAGAAATGATTATCGTTACTGATTTGCGAGTAATCGATTATTTGATTAGTGCAATTAAATACCCGATTTTGTGTCTAACAAAGCTGCAAGAGGTGCAAATACTGTAAACCTTCATCACGAAAATACGTCTATATAATTCTGACCCCCTTAAACCCCACTTTTATGTTATAAAACTGGGGCTTACAGGGGTAAAACTTATTTTTCTTATTTCTGCTCTAAAATATAGATTGTGGGTACTCGTCTAACGAGTACCCACAATTTATATTTTAGAGCAGAAATAAGAAAAATTTGACAACTTTTCATCTTAAAATTTTCATTTTTTCGGCGATAAAGGTTACAATGTATTTGTATAGGCGCAAAAATATAACAAATTTTCATCTTAAAATTCATTTTTTCGGCTATATATGTTACAATGTATTTGTATAGGCGTGTTTTCGTTATGTTGATTAGACGCAGTAAAGTATAACACATTGTTGGAGTCGTGCTTGAACAAAAGTGTAAATTTATCATCAAATTTTCAGTGATTACTAATCGATTATTAAACACAATGACAGGACGGATAATCGATTGTCTTTTCAGATTTGATTAACAAGACCTAGATGATTCAGCCATTAAAAAAGGCAAATGCACCAAACCTCACCTGCATTAAGCAAACTACCTATGTTGAGCATGCCTGCGTTCATTCATCGAAAAAGGCAAATGCTTTGAACTTGTCCTGTATCAAGCAATCTGTTTTATGCAAGCCTGCATTCAGTTGCCCAAAAAAGCAACTCCTTTACTGAAATCTTTCTTGTATTAAGCAAGCGCCTGTCTAGAGCAAACGCATTTCAGTACCCCTTAGGCGCTTTACAGAATACGGTTTAGAATGCTTATCATAAAAACAAATAAGGTAAGACTTTGGTCCGATTGTGTGGGTGCGAGGCTGCTTTGAGCCATCGCTGATCGCATTATCTTCCTGTAGATGGCGCACTGTTGGTCGACTCATTTGTGTCCCCTCGGTCCGCGTGAATAATCAGTTAAGCTTAGACAACCCTGATACAACGTTGCACAAACTTATTACTTGCGCAGCATAATTCTCGCCATTACGACAACACAGCCATGAAACATAGTGCGTATTTTTCACATCTCCAAAATGGCTACTTTTCTGATGAAAATTTATGTTATTTTTCTTATTGATACTGCAAACTTAGGTTGTGGGTGCTCGTTAGAACCGCCTCGTTGAGGCGGTTCTTACGAGTGCCCAAAACCTATGTCTTGGAGCAGAAACAAGGAAAATAATGTGTACCCCCGTTAACCCCAGTTTTCTCTATACAAAGTGGGGTTTATGGGGTATTCATTCCACGGACTTGTTCACGTGATGTATTATTACTGTGTTATTTTGGTGGATTGTTCATTGTTCGGCTAGAATAACAAGTTGTTCGGGTAAAGTCTGAGACATATCAGTATCAGTTAACATCGGTATAACAATCATATATGGAAGTCAAAGGTCATGTCATATCATAACCTTTCATTTATAGTTTTATGCAAACCATACAGGGCTGAATCCGCCCCGCACACTAGTACTGGTAAACCGCTTAGAGGATCTAAGCCTGTCCAGGAACAGCGGTGCGAAGCGGACCGTCCATGCTAATAAACCCTATTGGTTTCATTGGGCGACAGGGCTTGAGATGTCATTTCATCTCAGTTTCTGGTAAAAGTCTCACAAAATTGGAAGCAACGCCTCCAAAATGACCTTTACAGTGTTGACGGGGACGTTAAACCTCAATTCAAACAAACAAAAAGCAAACCATACCCTTCCTTAGTATTTAACACTGAAATGTTAATCTTATACCATGGAAATAGCCCATGTCTGGAAATAACACATACCCTATCTTATATTAGAAGCCTTCGTGGAGTAGTGGTTATGCTACTCGCCTTGTAATCCAGGGGTCGCAGGATCGACCCCGGGCTTCTCCAGACTTTCGGATGAGTCTTTAAACCGAGGTCCCGTCTCCGTATGACCTTAGTTGTTTGTGAGACGTAAAACTCAAACACTAACTCAAACATACAATTCCTTGTCCTAATATTAAACTCGTAAGACTGTACTAGGCTATGAAATGTTAATTTTATGCTTTGAAAATAGCACATGCATTACACAAACACGCCTATGGAAATACATTGCCACCTTTATCGCCGTCAAAAATAAAAAATTGTGATATTTTATTTTAGAGCAGAAATTTGAAAAAATAAGGTCAGAAATTAGAAAAATAAGGTCAGAAATTAGAAAATTAAGGTTTACCCCTGTAAACACCAGTTTAACTGTATAAAAGTGAAGGTTCAAGGGGGTCAGAATTATATAGGCGTGTTTTCGTGATGTCTGGAAAAATAACACATGCCCTATCACTATATTTTCTTATCCATCACGTTAACAAGTGCACGTAATCAGGTATTTTTTTTGTTTTTGGTTGTACGGCCCTTTCAAGATTATTTCACTCATATCGAGCCGATCGTTAATCATCAGAGGTGGGGCGAAAACCGGAGTACCCGGAGAAAAAACACATGACCTTCCGTTGCAGAACTTGGCGTCTCAAATGTGACCCGAACGTAATCAGGTAATAAATTCCCTTGTAAATTCCGATTTACATGTATGTATAAAAAGTGGAATTAACAGGGGTGTACATCTTGTACTAATTTTTGCCAAAAAAAAAAAAAAAAACATTGAATGCGGGTACGCATTCGAACTGCCTTCTTTAGGCGGGTCTTACCAGCACAAAAGTCTATGTTTGGATATCAACAAAATTCATCTGAAAAATAGAGGACCTTACACGAGTGGTCATTTCATATGAAATTTATGAAACGAGTCTTCTGCAAGTTTCAAAATTTTCATATGCAAATTATTATGAGTGTAAGATTCCGTTTATTTTATAGAGATTTTAATTCGGATTTTTGTCGCCCAAGACGGTCAAAAGAAAATATAGCATTACGAAAACACGTGTAAATTTTACCACCAAAAAAAGATAAATAAATAAATAAAAAAAAGTGAAAAATTTCAGAAGAAAAATTTTGATATTTTTCTTATTTCCGCTCAAAACATAGCTTGTGGATACTCGTTAGAACCGCCGCTTAACGAGGCGGTTCTACAGAAAGTTTTATCGAAATAGAAGTGGAGGCAATGATCGGGAATCGATAAACCGGTTTGTTACTGATGTTAAAATTCACGTGCTACCCCATCTACAATTTATGCCCATGTGCTTCGCTACTCGAGCACAAATTTCATACTGCTCAATGATAGAATATACACACAATTGAGTCAGTTGACATGGTATACCCGATATCTGATTATTCCTAATGTTTAGGCTGATGGGCTCGAAGGAATCTGAATATCACAGTAGTAGAAATAAATTACAGGTAGTCCAGTGTCCCTCATTTGCATAATTATCATATAGGCAGTCCATGTCCCTCATTTGAATAATTATCATATATGCAGTCCATGTCCCTCATTTGCATAATTATCATATAGGCAGACAGTCCAATTTCAAGCAATCAGTTTTTGCTTACATAAGAAAAAAAAAGAAAACAGTTTTCAGTATAGATTTTATCTTCAAATTGACTAGTCGAATTTTTGCTTACATCACTTTAAAAATAGGTTTCTGTTTAAAACATAGATTTTTATCTTAGACGCAATATAACATTAATCATTTTTGTTATGCTTTTACATCATCTAGGACAGAATATCATCATAACTGTTAGTTCAAAGTTTATGGGTAGAAAGGAAAGGAAGTTTGATTTTTTAACTGATTTAATGATTAACAAAATCTCACAACCTACAAAAAATTAAGGCAAATGGATAAACCTAGTGGTATTGCGCGCATTTTTCAAATGGAGGTGACATTATATAAGACTACAATTACTATTTAAATGAAGGTTTCTTTTGATCGTCTTGATAGAAAGAATTTTTCTCTCAAATCAAGTTTTTGTAAACAAAAGCATCACCTTATTCAGTTTCTGAATGCAATTACGTCTCTCCACTAAGTTTACCCAGTTCCCTTATCAGCACCAATCGTAATTATTGTAATAGCAATATTTTGTAACTATATTGTCAACATAAAATAATCACAGCAGGATCTCCAATTTACTGTCCTGAAACTTTTCTTTTCTTTTGATAGTGTAGACTTTAAATAAGAATACTCATTCAGAAATGTCCATCCTGATTTTGAAATTGTATCAGAACACCCAAAAAAAAATTGGCCATACTAAACTAGTTGATATTATTGCGTGATAGTGTTAAGTTTCAGGACAGCATTTCGTTAGCTTAACGTATCCATTAAATCTATACCCTGGCAAACCCCAATTCCAAAACCGAGATTGTTGGTACTCGTTAAAACCACTTCCATGAGCTGGTTCTAACAAGCACCCACAATTATGATTTGAATGAAGTAGTGAAGGTCATGCATTTCTTTTTATCTGTTATCAAGATTTTGTCACATCAGCAAAAGACTCAGTTTATGTTATAAATCAAGATATTATCTTTAAATTATGAAATATCATATTAACTTTAAATATGTCAATAACATGCACTCGAAACGGATCATTGCTCTAGAGATTTGTTGTGGAAAGTAAAGCAAGTCACAAGAAAATAACTACACCGACAGTGATTTTTATCAAAATAACTTTAATATAATATTTATGAAAAACATAAAAAGACTAGAATTATGACATTATATTTCCGCATAACTTGTGGGTACACAAATGGTTCTAACATTTCCCAGGGGTGGCCTTTTTGCATAGGTTTGAAAGCAGTTGGAATGTAATTTCAGGACTTGAACTGCTCCAAAAATTAATATATGATTTGGAGGACATCATCATCTTTATCGAGCCAATAAAATGAACACCCCAGAAACCCCACTTTATAAATGGAAAATTGGGGTTATTATTTTCTTATTTCTGCACCTAAACAACTTGTGGGTATTCAATAAATTATTGGTTCTAATAAGCACCCTCAATCATATGTTTGATCACCTGGAACATGTTGTTCTTAGACATGGTGGTGAGCAGCCTTATCCATTGTGTGCTGAAGTTTCGCGACAAGATTGTAATGTATATCACGTCAGGTGAAAGCCCAACGGGGCTTGAAGATATAGATGGGCCACATGATGCTTCTATGCAGAGCTGAGACCAACTGCACACAAGCACTGGTTAAATTAGAGGATCTAAGCCTGCCCAGGCAAAGCGGTGCAAGTCGGTCCGTCCTATATGGTACGACAGGGCTTGAGATGTCATTTCATCTCAATATCGGGCGAAAGTCCCACAAGACTGGAAGTAATGTCTACAAAATACAGTGTTGACGGGAACGATAAACTTCACATCAAACAAAAACAAAATAGGTGAAAGCAGCTTCATTGTCACAGACAATTCTGAATCATATGCATTCACCCAAAAATGGAGTTCTCAGTATTAACAGAGCAAAATATTATAACAATGAAATAATGTGGAATGTAAAAAATTTCAACAATTACAACTTATAACAGCAGTCATTCTTATGTAGCTCTAAATTGCTGGTGATGACTGCGAATTCAAAAGAGGTGCTGGAGAAAATGACCCTTGTGTAAGTGACATTGGTCAAGGTGTGATGACTGATATTTCATAGCCTGAGGAGATGACTCAGTTCTTCTCCGTCTACAGCAACATAATTTTATGATGATAATGATTACAGCCAATTGTAAATGAGGATAGAATTGTCACAATTATAGTGATGATTTCTTTATCTGAAAAATATGAACAATCTATTTCATTGTATTTGATACAGGGCTGTGGAAATTGAAAAATTCCTGTACTAATCCAGGGACAAGTAAATAGCTAATCCATACTTGTCCCAGTGCAAATACATGAAAAATCTTATTGTCATTTGAAAAATAGTCCAGAGGAACAGAAAGAGGAGTATTTGGTGATTCGTTTTCCTTTTTCTCCATAAATGAGACATACATATGCTGTGGGTACTCAATAGACCACCAAGTGTAATGAGTACCCGCATCATGTATTTATTGAAATAAGTTATCTGATATCAAATTCAATTACTCCCTTATCTGTTTCTACTTTTAAGGTGAACAGATACATTTCTGGGAGAAGTTTTCATAAAAATGATTTGTCTCTCTTCTCATGGAATCTACTCTAAAAGGAAACAGTAAAATTAAAAGAAAAGGGATAAGTCGGACATGGTATTTCCACAGCCGTCACAATCTTATTTGACCACTTAGAATGTTAAACTGTCTATCTTTTTGTGTCTTTAACCCATTGTATGCTAGTGGACTCTTCCATTGCTACATGTTGGACAAGACCGTTTGCGATATAAGGGGTGCAAGCCCTATTTTCGTTTTTATTTAAGAAATAGATCAGCTCTAGCCGTGAATTGTTGAGAAATAAATCACAGTTTGGAGGTCAGTTGAAAGTAGATCAAATCACGAGCGCGCGTAATAATAATGTTTCCTTGAAATTCTCCCTACCCTTTGCCATTGTTAGAAGAAATCCCGCAAAAACTATCGACTGTAATAAGGCATTAAAGACGCATCCGAAAGTTTAGAGAGGCCTGGGATAATAGCGTTCGTGATTGAAAAGAACTATACTCTGCTTAATAACCTTGTCTATTAGAAATAACGTTTTTGAGTCCATAGATACCTTATTCAGCTCTGCACCATAGAATTGTCATATGATAGGTTGATCATTCCAATCATTTAATTTGTAGACCGGTATCGCTTGAACTCTATAACGTTTTGCAATTTTAAATACTTCTCCCGTATATTGTTGTTGATAGGTTCGTCTGAATGGATGTTTTAGGTATGATATTCTCACAAGATCGCCGGCTTTAAATTTAAACGAAAGATAACGGTGACTCTGCTTCGTCTTTTGTTTTTTGTTTTTTCCAGGTACATGAAGGCCCAGAGGTCGGCTTCATTCTCTTTTGTTACCTCTCTCGGTCCGAGATGATTTAAACTCCTATGTGGCGTGGAGTTGTAGTTATCCACAAGGCGTTGCAAATCGTCAATATATCGATAGTTCCGTTTATGCCTTAAAAATCTCCATAAAAGTGATTTAAAGGTGCGTTGCACACGTTCCACGTAATTGGCTTTTGGAGGATTTTGCGTTGTAAACAGGCGGATGTCGTTGTCTTTGAGATACTGTCTTAGAGATTTGATTAAAAATTCTGACCCTCGGTCGACCCTTAATCGCACTGGGTGCCTCTTTGAAATAATTCGTTTGAGGCCATTCAGAACCGATTTAGCTGTTTTATCCTTCAAAGGTTCAATCCATAAGTATCGGGAAAAAACGTCGATAACAAACAATAAATAATTGACGTTGTCGTTGTCTTTGGCTAAATTACCCACATACGAAAGATCGGCTTCGAACTGAGCATTGATCGAATTTACTCTGACTTGGAGCGTTTTGAATTTGAGTCGAGCTTGTTTTTGTACAGAATAAGAATCTATCCCGTTAAGCCACTTTTGGATAAAATGCTTTGAAAATGTTCCGGGATATTTCCTCTGTAAAACTTTGAAAAGTCGTTCAGGACTACTAAACGCCGCAGGATTCGAAACTGTATAATAGTACTTCTCCAATATGGCTTTCTTTTTACTGTCTGCCATATGTAAAGTTTCAGACCATAGTTTCTCACGCAAAGTGCCCTTCTTTTCGTTGACCAACTACATTTATATAATGACAGTTTGGCGACCATCTGTAATGCTCCTTCCAAACGTTATCAGATTTCACCCAACGCCCTAGGCGCAAACCGCAAGAGAAGCATTTCACGATATCACTTTTGTGAGTGTAATAAAAACCGGCAGAAGCTAAATCATGCTTATTTTGCTGCAATTGTATGGGCCAGTCATCGAAAGAAAGCACCCTGTCACGATAGTATGTCATATTCTGAGGCGCGACGGTGCTATTTTTATTTATATACCACATCATCGGTATTCGTTTTGCTTAACCATATTCTGTCCATGATGCTGGGAGAACGCGTTAGCTTCTAAAAATGACGTCAAGTATTCAATGCTTTCTTTATATTCGCATAGCGTCATAAATGTGTTTTTCTGTAATTTGATTCGACCGTTGGCGTCTTGAATAATTAAACAGATTTCGCCATTTTTTCGTTCCAGCTTTATAACACCAAACGTGTTGATATCACATTTAATTGTTTGGTTTTCAGTATTCCATTGAAGAGCTAGCATATCATTTCGGTTGAGCTCTTCTTGTGCCATCACTCGTTCAAAGCTTTCAACAAAGCGTCTAGCCGCTTCTAAAGCTTCGGCTTTGATTTTATAACGCGGAAAAAGGGCTTTTAAAATGTACTCGTTTAGCAACACTGCTGCTGTTAGTATCAACATTATCTATTGAAAACCTGTTCGTCTTCCATTTCTTTTATAACTAATATTGATCAGGTCATTTCTAAAAATAGATAAATAAGGCATGCTCGGACCTGAACGGCAAAGATTTGCCTATATAACCAAAGAATTTTAAGATGGGACATGTGTGGGCTTAGGTTTTTTTCAATACAGATAACTAAACTGATTTATACTATAATATTTTTATTGAGTACAATACAGTAAAGTACAGATTGTTTCATTATAGTCTCAGTAAATGTAGAAAAAAGCCTTTTGACTTTCGTGAACAGCGATAGCTAGCAGTGCTTTGTATCCTAGGTACCTTCTCTTAGTTCATGTATTCTAAATATTAATGCCGAAAGTATCCATGTCACATGGCATAGCTTGTTGCCCCCATGCAGCATAGCCAGTCGAGGCACTAGCCGGAGTCTGTTGGTACTGTTGCATAGCGTAGGAAGGCCGAGTGTTTGTCGTTGACACGGTCGCTTTGCCTGTTGATATTGTGGCACAGCGTAGTATTGTTGCTGATTCATGGTTTCATTCCCGTATTGTGGTTGAAGAGGCTGACCTCCTTGGAGTAAATTCTGTGAGCATTGCATCGGCTGCCGAAAAAGATGGAAAGTCTTCTCCCTGGTGCTTTCTCTTCCTCCCTTGTGGCTGCGTGCATGTACTTGTCAATTCAGAAACTTTGGGTTCCATTGATGCCATTAATGATCTCAAGGTAATGGCCTCTGCCATACTGAGTGAAACGCTTTTGCTCATGCTCTTATCAAAAGAACCATTTTTTATAAGCTTTCGAGTTGTCGTTAAGATGCATATACGCTAATTTTGTCTTCGACACTAATGTGATGCTGACTTCTTTACCATCGCATAACCTCACCCGTTAGCTTGTGTAGCACGCTATAAGAAGTACGCAGTTCTTCCCAAGTTTGGCTAGCCATGTTTTATTCGCTAATGTGTTTAAAGCGCTAGTTATTTTCGCAATGTAGAAACTGAGCTATAATCCACGTTTTATATAGCTGTGCTCACATAGCTGAACCGTATTCCACGACTCACAAGGTAATTGACATTCTTCGAATTTTAGCTTAGTATACAATTAATCAGAATTCCATTAATACTTAGCAGTAAATCACCATGAAACACATACCTTGAATATTCAAGATTGAACGGTCTAGACGTGGTTTAGTTTTAATGGCATGATCCGCTCAAACATGATCGGCCGGCTTTTATACCCGACCCGTATTTAGTTATACCACACGATTGCCATGCTAATAGAAAGCGATTAACTAAAATCAAAAGGGCAGAAAAGCTCAACTTCGACGTTTATAAAATCCATTTTAAAATCATAAATGAACCTAATCGATGTGTTTTTGTAAGCATTTACGTTAAATAGTTGCAACTGATGTGTATTTCAGGAGTGTTACTGGATTTCAAGCTAGACACGAGTGAGATCCTTTTCAAATCCGAAACCTCCATATGGTGCACCCTCATGGTCCAGTAAATGGCAAAAAAAAAACAAACAAAAAACAATGATGGGCGTCAACGCGATTCGATCGGATCTACAGCACCTAAAAAACATCTAAGAAGAACGAAGATGGATGTGAACTCAATTCTTTCGACGCTCATTCTATCACTGTGCCTATTACCACGTGTAAGATCGAGGGCATGTCGCATTGACTGTTCTAACAAAGAGATAAATGTCTGGCAGAAATGCAAGGGAAGTAATCGGCAGTGTGTGTATACACATCCAGGTTTGGGACAGGTTGTGAAGCTGGAATTTATAACATTGTGGGGAACAGCTGACCTTAGAAAGTTCCCAAATGTGAAAAGTGTATCGGTGAAATATACAGAGGCGGCAAAATGGAACCCATGCCACCATGTGAGAAGTAACGTACTGGTGCTGGTCAACAATAAACGTTGTGTGAGTACACAAGCATCTCATTTTCATAAACCCCACCCTAAACTCTCTTACCCAGATACGATGGAGTTATGAAGACAGTTGGAGGATAATTTTTCTTACTTCTCTATAAAAAACCTACATTATGGGTACTTGTTACAATCACCTCGATTGAAGATAGTTCAGGTTAAAGTTTTCGTACATCTCAACAAAAACCTACATTGTGGGTACTTGTTGGAATCGACTCGATCTAAGATAATTCAAGGATATTTTTTTTATTTCTCAATAAAAACATACATTGTGGGTATTTTGTATTGTTAAACATTACCTTGATTGAAAAATACAAGGATAATTCTTTTCTTATTTCCCAATATACACCTATATTGTGGGTACTTGTAAGAAGGTTCGAACTCACACAGGCTACGGTGGCACGGTCTACTGACTATATCACCTGGGATTACAAAACAGAAAAGGATAGATTATTTTTAAACTAGGCAGACACAAGTACAAGAATGTGCAGTTGCAGTGATGGTCGACTGATCACATAAAAATATTTGCGGTGCTTTTTTTAAATTTTTTTTTTCTTTCTAGCCCAGTAACAATGCGACGTCGGCCTACACCGAGCAGACGCCATCAGTGGAGCAAACCTCGGTTTCCAGTCCCCATCAGGAGTCGCTCAACCCCGCACGAACGGAGGGCACCAAGCAGCAGACATCATTGGTATGTTGATAATTGAAGGAAAGTTTTCGATTTTCTCAACAAAAACCTATGTTGTGGGTTCTTATTTGAACCATCTCAGTTTTGTTTTCCATTTTCTCAGGGAAAACCTATGCGTGGGTACTCATTTGAACTGTCTCGGTTTGTTTTCCAATTTCTCAACGAAAACCTATGTTGTGGGTACTCATTTGAACCGTCGTAATCCCTGCTTGTACTATACACTAGACTAGATAAGAGGAGTAGATTATGATAATTGAAGGACAGTTTTTTCCATTTTCTCAACGAAAACCTATGTTGTGGGTACTCATTTGAACCGTCGTAAACCCTGCTTGTACTATACACTAGACTAGATAAGAGGAGTAGATTATGATAAATGAAGGACAGTTTTTTCCAATTTCTCAACGAAAACCTATGTTGTGGGTACTCATTTGAACCGTCGTAAACCCTGCTTGTACTATACACTAGACTAGATAAGAGGAGTAAATTATGATAATTGAAGGACAGTTTTTTTTTTCCATTTTCTCAACGAAAACCTATGTTGTGGGTACTCATTTGAACCGTCGTAAACCCTGCTTGTACTATACACTAGACTAGATAAGAGGAGTAAATTATGATAATTGAAGGACAGTTTTTTTTCCATTTTCTCAACGAAAACCTATGTTGTGGGTACTCATTTGAACCGTCGTAAACCCTGCTTGTACTATACACTAGACTAGATAAGAGGAGTAGATTATGATAAATGAAGGACAGTTTTTTCCAATTTCTCAACGAAAACCTATGTTGTGGGTACTCATTTGAACCGTCGTAAACCCTGCTTGTACTATACACTAGACTAGATAAGAGGAGTAAATTATGATAATTGAAGGACAGTTTTTTTTTTCCATTTTCTCAACGAAAACCTATGTTGTGGGTACTCATTTGAACCGTCGTAAACCCTGCTTGTACTATACACTAGACTAGATAAGAGGAGTAAATTATGATAATTGAAGGACAGTTTTTTTTTTCCATTTTCTCAACGAAAACCTATGTTGTGGGTACTCATTTGAACCGTCGTAAACCCTGCTTGTACTATACACTAGACTAGATAAGAGGAGTAGATTATGATAAATGAAGGACAGTTTTTTCCAATTTCTCAACGAAAACCTATGTTGTGGGTACTCATTTGAACCGTCGTAAACCCTGCTTGTACTATACACTAGACTAGATAAAAGGAGTAAATTATGATAATTGAAGGACAGTTTTTTTTTCCATTTTCTCAACGAAAACCTATGTTGTGGGTACTCATTTGAACCGTCGTAAACCCTGCTTGTACTATACACTAGACTAGATAAGAGGAGTAGATTATGATAAATGAAGGACAGTTTTTTCCATTTTCTCAACGAAAACCTATGTTGTGGGTACTCATTTGAACCGTCTCGGTTTATCCATGAATTATCACCAATATACTCCTCTTGTCTGGTGTTATAAAATAAAAGAGAGTAAAGTGTATGGATTATACAGGAATATTAGTCTTGTATATGGCCAGTTGGGGTCCACAAGTCAGTCCTGTTGTATTCAAAACTGTGTTGTAATGAATCGCGTTATAAAGAGATTCAGGTGTATCTTCAATGTTTTCTAGGAGACGTCGGCCTACACCGAGCAGACGCCATCAGTGGAGCAATGCTTAATACAGGTTGCTTGCTTAATAGAGGTGGCCACTATGACATGTTTCACTGTATGTCAATCATAGCTCTTTCCCGAAGAACTGCTATTACGACACTTCCCCAGGTCTACTCAAGAGTCTTGAGACACAAGCTCTTGACAAGACGTTTCTGGAAAGCCTCAATTACAATTATCCCAAATAAAAGGCTGTTTCCCAGACAAGAGGAGTAAATTGGTGATAATTCCGAGACGGTTCAAATGAGTACCCACAACATAGGTTTTCGTTGAGAAAATGTGACTATCCCTTAGGTGCTTGCTTAATACAGGTGAAATTCAATGCATTTGGAAATGAATTCATGCTTGCTTAATACAGGTTGCTTGCTTAATAGAGGTGGCCACTATGACATGTTTCACTGTATGTCAATCATAGCTCTTTCCCGAAGAACTGCTATTACGACACTTCCCCAGGTCTACTCAAGAGTCTTGAGACACAAGCTCTTGACAAGACGTTTCTGGAAAGCCTCAATTACAATTATCCCAAATTAAAGGCTGTTTCCCAGACAAGAGGAGTAAATTGGTGATAATTCATGGACGGTTCAAATGAGTACCCACAACATAGGTTTTCGTTGAGAAAATGGAAAAAACTGTCCTTCAATTATCATAATCTACTCCTCTTATCTAGTCTAGTGTATAGTATTAGCAGGGTTTACGACGGTTCAAATGAGTACCCACAACATAGGTTTTCGTTGAGAAATTGGAAAACAAACCGAGACAGTTCAAATGAGTACCCACGCATAGGTTTTCCCTGAGAAAATGGAAAACAAAACTGAGATGGTTCAAATAAGAACCCACAACATAGGTTTTTGTTGAGAAAATCGAAAACTTTCCTTCAATTATCAACATACCAATGATGTCTGCTGCTTGGTGCCCTCCGTTCGTGCGGGGTTGAGCGACTCCTGATGGGGACTGGAAACCGAGGTTTGCTCCACTGATGGCGTCTGCTCGGTGTAGGCCGACGTCGCATTGTTACTGGGCTAGAAAGAAAAAAAAAATTAAAAAAAAGCACCGCAAATATTTTTATGTGATCAGTCGACCATCACTGCAACTGCACATTCTTGTACTTGTGTCTGCCTAGTTTAAAAATAATCTATCCTTTTCTGTTTTGTAATCCCAGGTGATATAGTCAGTAGACCGTGCCACCGTAGCCTGTGTGAGTTCGAACCTTCTTACAAGTACCCACAATATAGGTGTATATTGGGAAATAAGAAAAGAATTATCCTTGTATTTTTCAATCAAGGTAATGTTTAACAATACAAAATACCCACAATGTATGTTTTTATTGAGAAATAAAAAAAATATCCTTGAATTATCTTAGATCGAGTCGATTCCAACAAGTACCCACAATGTAGGTTTTTGTTGAGATGTACGAAAACTTTAACCTGAACTATCTTCAATCGAGGTGATTGTAACAAGTACCCATAATGTAGGTTTTTTATAGAGAAGTAAGAAAAATTATCCTCCAACTGTCTTCATAACTCCATCGTATCTGGGTAAGAGAGTTTAGGGTGGGGTTTATGAAAATGAGATGCTTGTGTACTCACACAACGTTTATTGTTGACCAGCACCAGTACGTTACTTCTCACATGGTGGCATGGGTTCCATTTTGCCGCCTCTGTATATTTCACCGATACACTTTTCACATTTGGGAACTTTCTAAGGTCAGCTGTTCCCCACAATGTTATAAATTCCAGCTTCACAACCTGTCCCAAACCTGGATGTGTATACACACACTGCCGATTACTTCCCTTGCATTTCTGCCAGACATTTATCTCTTTGTTAGAACAGTCAATGCGACATGCCCTCGATCTTACACGTGGTAATAGGCACAGTGATAGAATGAGCGTCGAAAGAATTGAGTTCACATCCATCTTCGTTCTTCTTAGATGTTTTTTAGGTGCTGTAGATCCGATCGAATCGCGTTGACGCCCATCATTGTTTTTTGTTTTTTTTTTTTTTTGCCATTTACTGGACCATGAGGGTGCACCATATGGAGGTTTCGGATTTGAAAAGGATCTCACTCGTGTCTAGCTTGAAATCCAGTAACACTCCTGAAATACACATCAGTTGCAACTATTTAACGTAAATGCTTACAAAAACACATCGATTAGGTTCATTTATGATTTTAAAATGGATTTTATAAACGTCGAAGTTGAGCTTTTCTGCCCTTTTGATTTTAGTTAATCGCTTTCTATTAGCATGGCAATCGTGTGGTATAACTAAATACGGGTCGGGTATAAAAGCCGGCCGATCATGTTTGAGCGGATCATGCCATTAAAACTAAACCACGTCTAGACCGTTCAATCTTGAATATTCAAGGTATGTGTTTCATGGTGATTTACTGCTAAGTATTAATGGAATTCTGATTAATTGTATACTAAGCTAAAATTCGAAGAATGTCAATTACCTTGTGAGTCGTGGAATACGGTTCAGCTATGTGAGCACAGCTATATAAAACGTGGATTATAGCTCAGTTTCTACATTGCGAAAATAACTAGCGCTTTAAACACATTAGCGAATAAAACATGGCTAGCCAAACTTGGGAAGAACTGCGTACTTCTTATAGCGTGCTACGCAAGCTAACGGGTGAGGTTATGCGATGGTAAAGAAGTCAGCATCACATTAGTGTCGAAGACAAAATTAGCGTATATGCATCTTAACGACAACTCGAAAGCTTATAAAAAATGGTTCTTTTGATAAGAGCATGAGCAAAAGCGTTTCACTCAGTATGGCAGAGGCCATTACCTTGAGATCATTAATGGCATCAATGGAACCCAAAGTTTCTGAATTGACAAGTACATGCACGCAGCCACAAGGGAGGAAGAGAAAGCACCAGGGAGAAGACTTTCCATCTTTTTCGGCAGCCGATGCAATGCTCACAGAATTTACTCCAAGGAGGTCAGCCTCTTCAACCACAATACGGGAATGAAACCATGAATCAGCAACAATACTACGCTGTGCCACAATATCAACAGGCAAAGCGACCGTGTCAACGACAAACACTCGGCCTTCCTACGCTATGCAACAGTACCAACAGACTCCGGCTAGTGCCTCGACTGGCTATGCTGCATGGGGGCAACAAGCTATGCCATGTGACATGGATACTTTCGGCATTAATATTTAGAATACATGAACTAAGAGAAGGTACCTAGGATACAAAGCACTGCTAGCTATCGCTGTTCACGAAAGTCAAAAGGCTTTTTTCTACATTTACTGAGACTATAATGAAACAATCTGTACTTTACTGTATTGTACTCAATAAAAATATTATAGTATAAATCAGTTTAGTTATCTGTATTGAAAAAAACCTAAGCCCACACATGTCCCATCTTAAAGTTCTTTGGTTATATAGGCAAATCTTTGCCGTTCAGGTCCGAGCATGCCTTATTTATCTATTTTTAGAAAAGACCTGATCAATATTAGTTATAAAAGAAATGGAAGACGAACAGGTTTTCAATAGATAATGTTGATACTAACAGCAGCAGTGTTGCTAAACGAGTACATTTTAAAAGCCCTTTTTCCGCGTTATAAAATCAAAGCCGAAGCTTTAGAAGCGGCTAGACGCTTTGTTGAAAGCTTTGAACGAGTGATGGCACAAGAAGAGCTCAACCGAAATGATATGCTAGCTCTTCAATGGAATACTGAAAACCAAACAATTAAATGTGATATCAACACGTTTGGTGTTATAAAGCTGGAACGAAAAAATGGCGAAATCTGTTTAATTATTCAAGACGCCAACGGTCGAATCAAATTACAGAAAAACACATTTATGACGCTATGCGAATATAAAGAAAGCATTGAATACTTGACGTCATTTTTAGAAGCTAACGCGTTCTCCCAGCATCATGGACAGAATATGGTTAAGCAAAACGAATACCGATGATGTGGTATATAAATAAAAATAGCACCGTCGCGCCTCAGAATATGACATACTATCGTGACAGGGTGCTTTCTTTCGATGACTGGCCCATACAATTGCAGCAAAATAAGCATGATTTAGCTTCTGCCGGTTTTTATTACACTCACAAAAGTGATATCGTGAAATGCTTCTCTTGCGGTTTGCGCCTAGGGCGTTGGGTGAAATCTGATAACGTTTGGAAGGAGCATTACAGATGGTCGCCAAACTGTCATTATATAAATGTAGTTGGTCAACGAAAAGAAGGGCACTTTGCGTGAGAAACTATGGTCTGAAACTTTACATATGGCAGACAGTAAAAAGAAAACCATATTGGAGAAGTACTATTATACAGTTTCGAATCCTGCGGCGTTTAGTAGTCCTGAACGACTTTTCAAAGTTTTACAGAGGAAATATCCCGGAACATTTTCAAAGCATTTTATCCAAAAGTGGCTTAACGGGATAGATTCTTATTCTGTACAAAAACAAGCTCGACTCAAATTCAAAACGCTCCAAGTCAGAGTAAATTCGATCAATGCTCAGTTCGAAGCCGATCTTTCGTATGTGGGTAATTTAGCCAAAGACAACGACAACGTCAATTATTTATTGTTTGTTATCGACGTTTTTTCCCGATACTTATGGATTGAACCTTTGAAGGATAAAACAGCTAAATCGGTTCTGAATGGCCTCAAACGAATTATTTCAAAGAGGCACCCAGTGCGATTAAGGGTCGACCGAGGGTCAGAATTTTTAATCAACTCTAAGACAGTATCTCAAAGACAACGACATCCGCCTGTTTACAACGCAAAATCCTCCAAAAGCCAATTACGTGGAACGTGTGCAACGCACCTTTAAATCACTTTTATGGAGATTTTTAAGGCATAAACGGAACTATCGATATATTGACGATTTGCAACGCCTTGTGGATAACTACAACTCCACGCCACATAGGAGTTTAAATCATCTCGGACCGAGAGAGGTAACAAAAGAGAATGAAGCCGACCTCTGGGCCTTCATGTACCTGGAAAAAAAAAAACAAAAGACGAAGCAGAGTCACCGTTATCTTTCGTTTAAATTTAAAGTCGGCGATCTTGTGAGAATATCATACCTAAAACATCCATTCAGACGAACCTATCAACAACAATATACGGGAGAAGTATTTAAAATTGCAAAACGTTATAGAGTTCAAGCGATACCGGTCTACAAATTAAATGATTGGAATGATCAACCTATCATAGGACAATTCTATGGTGCAGAGCTGAATAAGGTATCTATGGACTCAAAAACGTTATTTCTAATAGACAAGGTTATTAAGCAGAGTATAGTTCTTTTCAATCACGAACGCTATTATCCCAGGCCTCTCTAAACTTTCGGATGCGTCTTTAATGCCTTATTACAGTCGATAGTTTTTGCGGGATTTCTTCTAACAATGGCAAAGGGTAGGGAGAATTTCAAGGAAACATTATTATTACGCGCGCTCGTGATTTGATCTACTTTCAACTGACCTCCAAACTGTGATTTATTTCTCAACAATTCACGGCTAGAGCTGATCTATTTCTTAAATAAAAACGAAAATAGGGCTTGCACCCCTTATATCGCAAACGGTCTTGTCCAACATGTAGCAATGGAAGAGTCCACTAGCATACAATGGGTTAAAGACACAAAAAGATAGACAGTTTAACATTCTAAGTGGTCAAATAAGATTGTGACGGCTGTGGAAATACCATGTCCGACTTATCCCTTTTCTTTTAATTTTACTGTTTCCTTTTAGAGTAGATTCCATGAGAAGAGAGACAAATCATTTTTATGAAAACTTCTCCCAGAAATGTATCTGTTCACCTTAAAAGTAGAAACAGATAAGGGAGTAATTGAATTTGATATCAGATAACTTATTTCAATAAATACATGATGCGGGTACTCATTACACTTGGTGGTCTATTGAGTACCCACAGCATATGTATGTCTCATTTATGGAGAAAAAGGAAAACGAATCACCAAATACTCCTCTTTCTGTTCCTCTGGACTATTTTTCAAATGACAATAAGATTTTTCATGTATTTGCACTGGGACAAGTATGGATTAGCTATTTACTTGTCCCTGGATTAGTACAGGAATTTTTCAATTTCCACAGCCCTGTATCAAATACAATGAAATAGATTGTTCATATTTTTCAGATAAAGAAATCATCACTATAATTGTGACAATTCTATCCTCATTTACAATTGGCTGTAATCATTATCATCATAAAATTATGTTGCTGTAGACGGAGAAGAACTGAGTCATCTCCTCAGGCTATGAAATATCAGTCATCACACCTTGACCAATGTCACTTACACAAGGGTCATTTTCTCCAGCACCTCTTTTGAATTCACAGTCATCACCAGCAATTTAGAGCTACATAAGAATGACTGCTGTTATAAGTTGTAATTGTTGAAATTTTTTACATTCCACATTATTTCATTGTTATAATATTTTGCTCTGTTAATACTGAGAACTCCATTTTTGGGTGAATGCATATGATTCAGAATTGTCTGTGACAATGAAGCTGCTTTCACCTATTTTGTTTTTGTTTGATGTGAAGTTTATCGTTCCCGTCAACACTGTATTTTGTAGACATTACTTCCAGTCTTGTGGGACTTTCGCCCGATATTGAGATGAAATGACATCTCAAGCCCTGTCGTACCATATAGGACGGACCGACTTGCACCGCTTTGCCTGGGCAGGCTTAGATCCTCTAATTTAACCAGTGCTTGTGTGCAGTTGGTCTCAGCTCTGCATAGAAGCATCATGTGGCCCATCTATATCTTCAAGCCCCGTTGGGCTTTCACCTGACGTGATATACATTACAATCTTGTCGCGAAACTTCAGCACACAATGGATAAGGCTGCTCACCACCATGTCTAAGAACAACATGTTCCAGGTGATCAAACATATGATTGAGGGTGCTTATTAGAACCAATAATTAATTGAATACCCACAAGTTGTTTAGGTGCAGAAATAAGAAAATAATAACCCCAATTTTCCATTTATAAAGTGGGGTTTCTGGGGTGTTCATTTTATTGGCTCGATAAAGATGATGATGTCCTCCAAATCATATATTAATTTTTGGAGCAGTTCAAGTCCTGAAATTACATTCCAACTGCTTTCAAACCTATGCAAAAAGGCCACCCCTGGGAAATGTTAGAACCATTTGTGTACCCACAAGTTATGCGGAAATATAATGTCATAATTCTAGTCTTTTTATGTTTTTCATAAATATTATATTAAAGTTATTTTGATAAAAATCACTGTCGGTGTAGTTATTTTCTTGTGACTTGCTTTACTTTCCACAACAAATCTCTAGAGCAATGATCCGTTTCGAGTGCATGTTATTGACATATTTAAAGTTAATATGATATTTCATAATTTAAAGATAATATCTTGATTTATAACATAAACTGAGTCTTTTGCTGATGTGACAAAATCTTGATAACAGATAAAAAGAAATGCATGACCTTCACTACTTCATTCAAATCATAATTGTGGGTGCTTGTTAGAACCAGCTCATGGAAGTGGTTTTAACGAGTACCAACAATCTCGGTTTTGGAATTGGGGTTTGCCAGGGTATAGATTTAATGGATACGTTAAGCTAACGAAATGCTGTCCTGAAACTTAACACTATCACGCAATAATATCAACTAGTTTAGTATGGCCAATTTTTTTTGGGGTGTTCTGATACAATTTCAAAATCAGGATGGACATTTCTGAATGAGTATTCTTATTTAAAGTCTACACTATCAAAAGAAAAGAAAAGTTTCAGGACAGTAAATTGGAGATCCTGCTGTGATTATTTTATGTTGACAATATAGTTACAAAATATTGCTATTACAATAATTACGATTGGTGCTGATAAGGGAACTGGGTAAACTTAGTGGAGAGACGTAATTGCATTCAGAAACTGAATAAGGTGATGCTTTTGTTTACAAAAACTTGATTTGAGAGAAAAATTCTTTCTATCAAGACGATCAAAAGAAACCTTCATTTAAATAGTAATTGTAGTCTTATATAATGTCACCTCCATTTGAAAAATGCGCGCAATACCACTAGGTTTATCCATTTGCCTTAATTTTTTGTAGGTTGTGAGATTTTGTTAATCATTAAATCAGTTAAAAAATCAAACTTCCTTTCCTTTCTACCCATAAACTTTGAATTAACAGTTATGATGATATTCTGTCCTAGATGATGTAAAAGCATAATAAAAATGATTAATGTTATATTGCGTCTAAGATAAAAATCTATGTTTTAAACAGAAACCTATTTTTAAAGTGATGTAAGCAAAAATTCGACTAGTCAATTTGAAGATAAAATCTATACTGAAAACTGTTTTCTTTTTTTTTCTTATGTAAGCAAAAACTGATTGCTTGAAATTGGACTGTCTGCCTATATGATAATTATGCAAATGAGGGACATGGACTGCATATATGATAATTATTCAAATGAGGGACATGGACTGCCTATATGATAATTATGCAAATGAGGGACACTGGACTACCTGTAATTTATTTCTACTCACAGTTTCTATAGTGCGGTTTAGGTGTGCATGTGTGTGTGTGTGTGTGTGTGTGTGTGTGTGTTGGGGGGGGGGTGGTGGTGGTGGTCACTGACTACTTGACGTGATGATCAAGATAAGACAGTATTCGCAATAAACGAAGGCGTGCGACATAGTGCATTTTTGCACATCTCCAAAATGGCTACTTTCTATGAAAATCAGGATATTTTTCTTATTTATACTGCAAACACAGGTTTTGGGTGCTCGTTAGAACCACCCAATTGAGGCAGTTCTAACGAGTACCCATAACCTATGTCTTGGAGCATAAATATATAACCCCGTAATTTGGCGCAAACCAAAGTTTTCTCTATAAGTGGTGTTTATGGTGGTTTTCTTTTCACGAACATGTTCACGTGATGCTCCAGAACTTGCATTTTTCAGATGAACATCACGAAAACCCGCCTATATAATTGTTACGCCCTTGAAAAATATAAGTGAATGCAATGATCAGGAATCGATACATTCAACCCACAGCTCCCATTAGAGACACCAAAGGGAAAGACACATAAACATGAAACAACAGACCCTAATGGAAACACCAACAGCGGAAAGCCAAAAGGACAGTCACTTTCCCACAAAATGACCAATAGGCTATCCAAAATAAAATAACATAAGCGACACAAACATCCAAAGACAAATCATAACAAAAGTAAACCGCGACAGAAGAACCACCTTGGAACGGTCAGCGGAAACGAATTCCACTGGGGGGGGGGGGGGGGGTTAAATCGATTTTTCGTGGCCACAATCCTCGACCTTACTTCCGTCGCGATTTAGACAAATAATCTGTTCAGTCAGCATGAAGGCCTCCTAACTCATCAGTGCAACATCTCCGTGAATACAAATAATCAAACAACCACATAGGTGAGACAACGGTGATGACTCGACAGCAAGAAACCACTGAAATGCTGGAGCAAAATAAAACCAACAGTTATACTCCGATGGGCCCGACCAGAGACAGAGCACCAACCAACATTACCTTGAATTAGATCTCTCTAATTCTCAATAAGCCTTCACATTGGAACCGTCATAGAATCTGAGGCCTGACCCACCGGCGTGCAATTAAAGAGGGAAGCAAAGTTGTCAACCGTGATTGGGTTAACTACCATGCATACAATCTGTCGTATAACATTGATGTTGTACCCAATCTTTTTATATCAAAGAATCATTTTACGAAATTGAGTGCTGAAGTCATTGCGGTTATATATTTTTCTGAATTTATATACCAAGTCACCATATACTAAAAACCGTGGTTTGCAGGGATAAACTTTTTTCTTATTTCTGCTCTTAAATATAGATTGTGGGGACTCGTTAGAACCGCCTCAATGATGCGGTTCTAACGAGCACCAACAATCTATATTTTGAGCAGAAATAAGAAAAATATCACAATTTTTCATCGTAAAGGTTTCGTTTTTTTTCGGCGATAAAGGTTACAATGTATTTGTAAATGCGTGTTTTTGTAATGTATATTTGTGATGGTGTTGTACTTGTTTTAAGATCGGAGATACATTGTGCTGCTACTTAGTACCGCCTCACTGACGGCCCCCGCCCATAGGGGCTTGAAGGAATATACGGGCTGCATGATGCTTCCACGCAGAGCTGAATCCGGCCCGCACACTAGTACTGGTAAACCGCTTAGAGGATCGAAGCCTGTCCAGGAACCGCGGTGCGAGGCGGACCGTCCATGCCAATAAACCCTATTGGTTTCATTGGGCGACAGGGCTTGAGATGTCAATACATCTCAATGTCGGGTAAAAGTCCCACAAAATTGGAAGCAACGTCTCCAAAATGACCTTTACAGTGTTGACGGGGACGTTAAACCTCAACTCAAACACAAAACCGCCTCACTGAAGATGTTCAAACAAGTACACACGATCTATGACTTTGGGGAAAACAAAGTAAACAATGTATTCCCCTATAAACCATACATTTCTCTACATACGGTGGAATTTACAGATTTTTCATAACACGGACCTGTTAACTGTTCTATCGCCGGGTAGTGAAATGTGGTGTTCGGCGGAGGTTAGCGGCGAATGTCGAGGGCACGAGGGGGACCCCCTCTCACGTAAGGCGGGTTCGGTGGACTTCCCTCGAGAAAGATTGATTTATGACGGCTGATTTCTGATAGCTGCTGTTTTTACAGCCTTATATTTCTTATTCTGATTTTTACCAGTTTACAATGTAAGCAATAAACTCGTTTGCGATTTCTGTCAAATCAAGTGCATCAGTTCTGTCCTTATAAACATGCAGTGACATCAAATGTTAAGTCTAGCCTTTGTGATAGTGCTTCTTAGGTACGTTTTGATGCTTCTCAATGCCGAAAATGTCCTTTCAATGGTTGCATTAGTTGCTGGAACAAATTACGTGTAATAAGATCCACACGAGATTAAATTGCACACATTGCAGCTTTTAGCGTGCGGAAACAGTAAATTATATCATTGAGTTTGATACTGTCCCTTTCTTCTCTTTCAAGTGTGTTTTTAAGGTTTCCAGCTGAATTTTCCACGAGTCTTTCTTAGCGTCTCATCACGAAAATACGCCTATGTAATTTTGACCCCTTGAACCCAACATTTATATTGTAAAACTGGGGTATACAGGGGAAAAACTTATTTTTCTTATTTCTGCTCTTAAATATAGATTATGGGTACTCGTTAGAACCGCCTCGGTGAGGCGGTTCTAACGTGTACCTACAATCTATATTTCGAGCAGAAATACGAAAAAAAAAATCAAAATTTTTCATCCCAAAATTTTCATTTTTTCGGCGGTAAAATTTACAGTGTATTTCTATAGGCATGCTTTCGTAATTGTTTTATAGAGAACTCATCACAGTAATCGGCCCCGCAGTAATCGGGGCTTGGAGTAATAGATGGGCTGCATGATGCTTCCATGCAGAGTTGAAGCCGATCCCTCACGAGTACTGGTAAACCGCTTAGAGGATCTAAGACTTCCCAGGCAAAGCGGTGCGAGTCGGACAGTCCATGCTTATAAACCTATTGGTTTCATTGGGCGACCGGTCTTGAGATGCCATTTTATCTCAATGTCCCAAAAAATGGAAGCAACGTCTCCAAAATGGCCTATACAGTGTTGACGGGGATATTAAACCTCAACTCAAACTTGTAACTTAGATTGTTCCCGTTTCTTACAACGAGGCTTTTAAGAAGGTAATATTTTTACAGCAGAAAAAGGCCATGGTGCTGATCCAACTGGTGATCGGGTGACGTGGTTTCCATTCGTACCCGCCCGGTAGGCTGCATTCTCCTCCACAGGGCTGCTGTCTCATTACAAAAACACGCCTATACAAATACATTGTAAACTTAACCGCCGTAAAAACGTAAAAAGGTAATGTTCAGATGAAAAATTGTGATATTTGTCTTATTTCATCTCAAAATATAGATTGTTTGTACTCATTAGAACCGCCTCATCGGGGCGGTTCTAACGAATACCCATAATCTATATTTTAAAGCAGAAATAAGAAAAAAAGGTTTACCCCTATAAACCCCAGTTTTATTATATAAAAGTGGGGTTCAAAGGGGTCAAAACTTTATATGTGTGTTTTCGTGATGTTGTTCACCGCTTATATATAACTCATATTGCGGTTTGGTGTCCTGACCTGCAACAGTGTTGACTGGGCCATAAAACCCCAAACCACAACTACCCGGCTTGAATCAGCGGAAGCGAGAGATTAATGCAGTAGCGCATCCGACTGAACTGCAGAGACGGCCAGTTCAAGGTGTAGTGCTGTTGTTTTTCATAATGATATTTTTGTTTGGTTTTATGACCATTTCAAGATTACTTCACTTATTTCGAGTCGATGGTTTATCAGAGGTGCGCGGAAACCGGAATACCAAGAGAAAACACATAAGACCTTTCGTATCAGAACTTTGCGTCTCACATCTGGCTGGAGCGAGTGAGAAACTTAATAATTAAGTGTCAGGGCTCTTACTCACTAGGTCACGGTTGATGATGATGATATACGAATGCTAGAGTTACGAGTTGTAATTTCATATGGTTGCACGTAAAACATATCACTCCTGACCGTTCCTCCCATCCGCCTGCAGTCTCATACAAAATTTGATGAATCATGTTTGTTTACGTGCTTCTAAACGCGTCATTAGCGGGGGAAAACCACTCATGTGAGATACTCTTTTATCATATGACGTCGCGTCTGAGAGTGTAATAACGCCATGTAATATTTTCGAAAATCCACTAGTGGATTAAATATGCAAATTAGCTGGATACGTCCCGTAACGTTACATGTACGACGTTCTTATCGACGTCGCGTTTATTAATGGCGGAATATTGATTTTTTTTTGTAAACAATCGTGAATAAAATGCGTCTTAAATATCATATGATAAATAGAATCTTGCATTCGTGCTCATGTATTATAGAATTTATTAAACTCGTTGAGGAAAAGGGATAAAATGCTCGGAAAAGCCTCGCATTTTATCCCTTTTCTTAAACTCGTTTAATAAATTCAATAATACATGGACACTCATGTAAGATCCTCTTTATCTTCCACGGCAGTACAAATGGTATATATCATAGTTCAATTAAGCATCATTAACCTAAGCTTCCAGTACTATCAAGGTTTATGGACTGCCCGAGGGCCAGGGTTTGCACCGCCGGGTTCATGTGGTTAAAACGGCAGACGAGGGCCATAGGCGCCGGGCCATATCGGCCCTGGCCTAAGGGCAATCCATAAACATTGTTAGTGCCCGAAGCTTAGGTTTCTACCTCTTTTAGTGCATTGAACAACAGCAAAACATACCACAACTGCAAGGTGAAGGACATGTTGTTGTTAGGCTGGTTTCCTGCAATTCAATGGAGCGACAACCAGAATTATAAACCAGTAAATTATTAATATAAATCGTGATAGTCCGTAAAAATTTCAGGCCAGTTTTCTCCGTAGCGGGCTGTTCAACACTTGACTTTGACCGGTCCGATTCAGTTGTTATAGCACCCGCTGATCATCTACCACAGATTAGCAACTTGCACGTGGTGCGTTTCATAAATAGCATCTGTCAGGGGCAAACAATTGCATTTCACTGAGGTGGTTCTAACGAATCGGGTGATTCAAAGATCTGTTTGGAAACAATGATTTCCTGACATGAATGTGTCAACACTATTTACTATACATAAACTGTCATTAGCAATATAAAAGGTAAGTACTTTCGGATAACTGAATGATACTTTTCCTTATTTCCCCATATAAACCTATGTTGTTGTCTTTTTTGAGAACTGACAAAAACTATCCTTCCATTATCACAAAGTACGAACCTTAACTGTTGCTATGAACTCCGCAATGAATTCTTGTCGTGGCATGTAACAAATCCGTGAAATGAGCATTTTGTAATCCTTTTGGTTTCATTGGGCGGCAGGGCTTGAGATGTCATTCCATCTCAGTGTCGGGTAAAAGTCCCACAAAATTGGAAGCAACGTCTCCAAATTGACCTATACAGTCTTGACGGGGACGTTAAACCTCAAATCAAGCAAGCAAACAAAAAGACTGGGTACAGCATAAATATTATGCGAGAGACTGCATGCATGCATGGAAGTTAACCCAATCACGGTTGATAACTTTGCTTCCCTCTTTAATTGCACGCCGGCGGGTCAGGCCTCGGATTCTATGATGGCTCCAGCGTATAGGCTTACTTATGTAATGTTGGGTGGTGCCTGATGTTCTGTCTCTGGTTGGGCCCATCGGAGTCTAGCTGTTGGTTTTCTTTTGCTCCAGCATTTCAGAGGTTTCTTGCTGTCGAGTCCTCACCGTTGTTTCATCTCTGTGGTTGTTTGATATTTTTTTTTGTTCTAGGAGATGTTGCACTGATGAGTTAGGAAACCTTCATGGAGACTGAAAAACATTATTTGTCTAAACCGCGACGGAATCAAGCACGGGGATTTCGGCCGCGTAAAATCGATTTAAGCCCAACAGTGCATTTCCTTTCACTGACCGTTGCATGGCGGTTCTTCTGTCGCGGTTTATTTTTGTTATGGTTTTTCTTTGAGTGTGTGCATCGCTTATATCATTTTGTTATGATAGTCAATTGGCCTTTTTGTGGGAAAGTAACTGTCTTTGTGGCTTTTCGCTATTGATGACCCATAAGGGTCTAGTTATTTATTGTTTGTGTTTCTTTTCTTTTGGTGTCTCTGATGGGAGGTGTAGGTTAATTGTATCGAATCCTGATCATTGCCTTCACTTGATAATAATTTGCGAAAATAATCTGTACTTTAAACACAGTTCAGATTCTGATCAGACGTCGCATTCTGTAGCACGTGATCTGCTCTACACTGTTTGCCTTATTTTGCTTAAATTACAAGGACTGTTCAAATATGAATGCAACTAAGCACATAAAAATGATTCCGTGATAGATTTCGATGAAAAATTTATTTTGTCCCCTCAAAGTATTTCTGTTTAACACATATACAAACTTTCAGTTTCCTGATCCAATCATTGAATGCATTTTGGTAGTCTTTTCGAGGTATACTATGAAGGCACTGGAATATTGCCGAACCGAGGTGTTTGCGCTGTACAAATTTTCGACCAGAAAGGTATTTTTTTTCAGCCGCGGGAACAACAAAAAGTCACACGGGGCAAGGTCAGGGGAATACGGGGGATGAGGGAGTTCAACAACCTTTTTCTGCTTCAGATAGCCTTGCCCAATGAACGCCTTGTGCGATGACGCATTGTCATGTAGCAATCTGACATTGGCCAAACCAGTTGCGGGTCTTCGTTCTTTGAAATATTTCTTCAATTTTCGAAGAACTTTATTCTTGTAAAACTTCGCATTTACAGATTTGCCTTTAGGCACAGCAACCTGAATAGCAGGGCCCTGATTTGAAAAGAATATGGCATACATTACCTTCTTGACGCTCATGGTCCGCTTTGCAATGCATGGTCTTTTGCAATACTTTGTTGCCCATATTTTGTTCTGAATCTTTCGTTTTGGCTCAAAACAGTGAACCCATTTCTCGTAACCTGTGACGACATTAGCGAAAGACCGTGCATTGTAATTTTGGAAACTTTTTAAGCAACTTCTTGGCCCACTGAACGCATGTCTTTTTCTGCTCATCTGTCAACAGATGGGGAATCCATCTAGCACAGATCTTTCTCATTTTCAAATCCCGTTTCAGAATGAATTGTATGAGCTGCTCCTAATGAGATGCCAACCATATTAGCTATTTGCCTAGTGGTGTATCGTACATCGGTAGCAACAATTTCTTTCACTCTAGCAACCATCTTGGCAGATGTTGCTCTTTTCGACCGACGATCATGTGGTGCATCTTCTGTTGAGCCTAGCCCACAGCTGAATTTCTTACACCAACGAAAAACTGTCGGATAAGACATATCATTATGCCCATAAACCGAACATATTTCATCAAAAATGTTTTTGCACCGTATACCAAGAATACAACGATTCTTAATATAGGACCTATTTCAACGGCGTACTCTGACCTTCTTCAAACCATGTTTTGTATTAGTATACAAGAGTAGACAGTGTTTATCGAACGATATGCCTGGCTAAAGTGGACGGATTTTAACAATTTTGGTATCAATGTATAGGTAAAAAAAATTCTACGCTGTGATATTTATTTCCAGGTGATTTTCGCATTAGTGCATGAGAAAACGTTCTTCTTGCATTCATATTTGAACAGTCCTCGTATAGATAGCGGGTACTCGTTAGAACCGCCTTAATGAGGCGGTTCAAACTAGCAAAAACAGTCTATGTCATTACGAAAACACGTCTATACAAATACATTGTAAACTGTACATCCGAAAAAAAAAATTAAAGATGAAAAATTGTGATATTTTTCTTATTTCTGCTCAAATTATAGAGTGTGGGTACTCGTTAGAACCGCCTCATCGAGGCGGTCCTAACGAGTACCCACAATCAATATTTTAGAGCAGAAATAAAAAAAAAATAAGATTTACCTCTGTTAACCCCAGTTTTTCTGTATAAAAGTTGGGTTCAAGGGGGTCAGAATTATATAGGAATGTTTCGTGATGTTCTGAAAAAAAAAATGTCGAGTCTTAGAATGCACTATGTGACAATCAACATATTTGATAATTTCTTTTAATACGCTTAGTCTATAGTTTAAGTTTTTGTATGAAAAATTGCATGAACGAGAGTAATAGAAATATACTACTTATAAAGAACCTCAGTTTTTCTCTGGGTGCACAAAAGTCGTCGGACATATTTGCAACTCCAATCTGTTAGAACTGTTGTTTTCTAGGTTTGAAGTTAAGGCGTAACTGTACCAAATTTAGTGACACAGAGGCCTTTCTGATATTTAATCTTCATAAGTGTGTCTCAACCCCATTGTTCTGAAACCGAAACGGATGATGGACAAGTCCCGACAAACACAGCACACCCCCCTCCGAGCACACACCGACCGACGCAGATTATGAGACAGGTCAACTGGAGGCATCAGGCAAGAGACGCCCACATCAGGACTAATAGGCATCCCCCGCCGAGCCAACATAGCAAACATGGCCCACACTCCACGGAAGTAGAATACAGTCGAACTTCAATGGCTCGAACACCTTTGGGACCTCGAAAAACTGTTCGAGACAGGGGTAGTTCGAGCAACTGAGGTTACTGTCAGGAGGCATAGCAAGATATTTTTAGACATCTTTTAGGTGTTCTATAATGAAAATGTATGCTGTGTGTACTCATTAGAATCGCCTCATCGAGGCGATTCTAATGAGTACACACAGCATACATTTGCAAGATGAAAGACACAAATCTCCTTATAGTTCCTATGTAGAGGATTTCGCTAGGGGCTGAAGAACGGGTTCGACTCTACCATGGTAAACGAACCATCGGTGTTCGAGCCATCGAAGTTCGACTGTATGTCACAAACGTTACTTTGCCACTGACCTCCCGCAGCAGCTTCTCACTTTGATAACACGCCCACGCCGGCCTCGGCAGCTCAGTCGGATGCGCGTCTGACTGGCGATCAGAAGGGCGAGGGTTCGATACCTGTCGCGGTCGGCAACATTATTTCCTGAAGATTGATCATGAAATCTTTCTACGGCCATTCTCTCCCTCCCGCTGATTCAAGAAGGGCAGTTGTCAGTTTCTGGCGAAAGAATGTGCACTGTTCTTTTAACCACTTACGTATAAGCCTGCGCAGGAAAAGTGTGGATAGGTAAATTGACCGGTTCAAAAATTACCTAAATAGTGTTGACTGGGTCGTTCAACTCGAATTCAAACAAACAAACAGACGATAACACATATAGTGTTGTTTTTAGTGTTTTGTTTTATTCAAATCTAAAAAAATGGCTACTTTTCTGACGTAAAACTGTTATTTTTCTTACTTATTTATGCTGCAAACATAGGTTGTCTTTGACCTCATCTGGGTTGATCATTGTGGATGCATAGCACTTACAATAGTTGCATGAGGGAAGTCTCAACATTATCAAGCTGTCATTTATGCTTTTTGCAAGTCCAGAGAGCGCGCTGACAAGGTGTGATTTGATGGCGAAACCTACTCCTGCTTCAAGCCGCTCCTTTTCTTGCGCCCACCCCAAAAGAACGTGCATCACGAAAACACACCTATATAATTTTGACCCCCTTGAACCCCACTTTTATACAGTAAAACTGGGGTTTACAGGGGTAAACCTCATTTTTCTTATTTCTGGTCCAAAATATAGATTGTGGGTACTCGTTAGAACCGCCTCATCGAGGCGGTTCTAACGAGTACCAACAATCTATATTTTGAGCAGAAATAAGAAAAATATCACAATTTTTCATCTTAAAATTTTCATTTTTTCGGCGATAAAGGCTACAATGTATTTGTATAGGCGTGTTTTTGTAATGGTAGACAGCACTAACTTTTTAATAGTCCTTCATTTGCTAGACACAAGTATTTATTCAATACTGGTGTCCATGTGAATACTACTGGGTTTTAGGAAATCTTATTAAAAAGATAGCTACAGTGTTCTTATCGATGTAATATTTGTTTGTTTGTTTGATTTGGGGTTTAACGTGCCCGTCAACACTGGAAAGGTCATTTTGGAGACGTTTCTTCAAATTTTGTGGGACTTTTACCCGACATTGAGATGAAATAACATCTCAAGCCCTGTCGACCAATGAAACCAATAGGGCTTATAAGCATGGACGGTCCGACTCGCACCGCTTTGCCTGGGCAGGCTTAGATCCTCTAAGCGGTTTACCAGTACTCGTGTGCGGGTTGGTTTCAATTCTGCGCGGAAGCATCGTGCAGCCCATCTATTTCTTCAAGCCCCCGGCTATATTATATACATTTATATAGTAAAAGTAGGGTTTAAAGGGGTACTATTATTTTTCTTATTTCTGCCCTAAAATATATAATGTGGGTACTCGTTAGAACCGCCTCAATTAGGCGGTTCTAACGAGTACCCACAATTAGAACCGCCTCAATGAGGCGGTTCTAACGAGTACTCACAATCTTTATTTTATAGAATATGGGTACTCGTTAGAACCGTCTCAATGAGGCTGTTCTAACCAGTACCCACAATCTATATTTTGAGCAGAAATAAGAAAATAGTTTTTTTTTTTGTGGTGCACACTACAATGTATTTGTATAGGTGTGTTTCGTTTTGAAAAAAAAGTCATCGATAGAAAATAGACTCGAAGCAGGTGTTCGGTTTGGCAAACAGTGTAGACCAAGATCAGACGTCGCAAAACGTGGCGTCTGATCAGGGTCTACACTGTTTGCTTACAGTACAGGAATTTCAGGGTAAAACGAAAAAAGTCTAAATCCTCGTTCAGGACATTTTTTTTCAACCTACACTCAGAGACAATGGACCCACCAGTGCTGTCAGAGTTTTGATTAAGAATAGGTGGGCTACCATTCTTCAAGGAAAGCATATGCTCCCAAGCGTTTCGGCCGAGAATTTTGAACGAAAATAATTTTTTATCACATTCAGTAGATGAAAGAGAATACGTAAGAAGAGCATAGTGTTTCATAGAAACGTTGCGTGAACTTTAATGAAACGTTGTGTTTGCACTGTGATTACGGTAGCTATTCTTGAACTGCTAGGAATGGGCATTAATTTTTAGAGGACTCAAAAATAAAATGATAAGGACTTTGTTTGGAGAAAGCCACTTAGTAATATAACGGCCCCCGCCCATCGGGGCTTGAAGAAATAAATGGGCTGCACGATGCTTCCACGCACAGCTGAAACCGACTGCACTCGAGTACTGGTAAACCGCTTAGAGGATCTTAGCTTGCCCAGGCAAAGCGGTGCGAGTCGGACCGTCCATGCTTAAGAACCCTATTGGTTTCATTTGGCAACAGGGCTTGAGATGTCATTTCATCTCAATGTCGGGTAAAAGTACCACAAAATTGCAAGCAACGCCTCCAAAATGACCTATACAGTGTTGACGGTGACGTTAAACCTAAAATCAAACAAACAACATTCAGCAGGTGAAAGACATCACGTTAACAAGTCCGTGAAATAAAGACCCCCCCCCCACTAAACCCCACTTTATATAGAGAAAACTGGGGTTTACGGGGGTAAACATTATTTTCCATATTTCTGCTCCAAGACATAGGTTGTGGGTACTCTTTAGAACCGTCTCAATGAGGCGGTTCTAACGAGCACCCAAAACCTATGTTATGAGTAAAAATAAGAAAAATATCATAAACTTTCATCAGAAAAATTACATTTTTGAGTTATGAAAAAATGCACTATATCACACGGATGTGTTATCATAATGGAGATCGAACACGTAAGAAGAGCATAGTGTTTCATAGAAACGTTGCGTGAACGTCAATGCAACGTTGTGCTTGTTTGCACTATGCTATTCCCGAACTGCTAGGAATATGCATTACTTTTTAGAGGAATCAAAAATAAAAAACTTTGTTTGGAGAAAGGCACTTAGCCATCTGTCACGAGTAATATAACATACATAGCATATAAAGGGGCATCTCTCTCTCTCTCTCTCTCTCTCTCTCTCTCTCTCTCTCTCTCTCTCTCTCTCTCTCTCTCTCTCTCTCTCTCTCTCCTCCCACTCTCTCTCTCTCTCTCTCTCTCTCTCTCTCTCTCTCTCTCTCTCTCTCTCTCTTGTTTTGTTTTTTTCATTGAAACCGAAACCTCACATCCTATTTGTTTTTCCTTCATCAATCCATACACTATATTACGTAGGCCCCACGTGGCTTCAGTAGATGACACATATAAGCTTCTTGCTTACCATCATTTCCTGAATAAAATTGTATGTACAGGATTTGCGTTCTGCTATTAGTGGAAGAAATAAAATGTTGTTTAAACCAAAGCCACTTGTAAGAAGGAAATCCTGCTCTTAATTATATACTACACAAGAGTGCTTTCAAAACACATATCATGTCGCGTTATGAGAAAATTTGATGCATAAAACAGACGGTCATCATAGGTTGAGTTTACCCTGCACATTTACGGAGTCTGATCACAGCCTGCCATGTCCATGTCAAGCTTCGATGGACCCTGTCTTCGAAAACGTCACGTAGCAAGAAGAAAGCCACCGGGCACATAACGTTTACGCAACGTCGCATCAGCATCGATGCAACGTCATGGCGTTGATACGACGCTGCATGGATGTTGTTATGTGCCCGCTGGGTTGCTGCAAGACGTTTACATGTAGCCTACGATGTTTGTGTAAAACGTCGATAGACTCAGTCTATGAAAACGCCAAATAACAGCCCAGCGGGCACATGCCGGCTAAGCAACGGCACACCAACGTCAATGCGAAGTAATGGCATTGCATTGACGTTGATTCGATTTTTACATACACGCTGTATGCCTGCTAGGAATGGCTGGTGTCGTAGGACCAGGAAGGCCTTTCTCCCGTGGCGAGGCTCACTTATCGATGATTATATATATAAGTAGGAATGTGAATTTTCAGAGGCATATAAACACAAGGATTTGCTTTTTTGATGTAATCCCTTGTCATTGTCATAAAAATGAATTTAAAACGATGGGCATGTGTTCGACTTTTTCTGCTCATTCTTCTGTCAGACATTATAAATGATATCATTGCTACTCGTCACAGTCCAACGCTTAGGAAACTTAACTCTAAAATCAACTTGATAAAATCTGGATTTCAGAAAGAAATAGACGAAGTAAAGTATGATATTCTGGACTTGAGTACAGAACTGGATATTCAGAGATATCGCAATGAGGAGCTGGAAAGAAAACTGAATGAAACCGAAAACTGCGTTGTATGCAGTGGGTCAGGTAGGGTTTATTACCAGTACATGTGCAAACAGTGTAGAAGGAGCGTATGTTAACATGGTAGAATAGACCGGTAAAAGTACGAGACTGACATTGTAGAAAACAACCGAACATGGTTGAACAGACGGGCACAGGTACCTATGCTAACATTGTAGAACAGACGGAAACAGCTACCTATGTTGAAATGGTAGAATAGACGGATACTAAGCAATGTAGATAAGGAAACAACACTTGGCGCTTGCGGGGATCGAACCGGCTGCCTCTCGATGTCAAATCCGATGTTTTACCACTGCACCACAGCGCTCGACTAGACCGTCCGGAACCCAGGCTTTGTCGAGTTTCCAATAACTCCGGGCACTCTAAAAGCTTGACTGACAAACTTATTCGAATTTATACAAATGAAAGTTACTTTTTTCGCATACCACACTGTCCGTTCTATTTATGCTTTTACTTAATTTGATCATTCAAGCGCTATATCTTTGAAAAGGACGAACAAGAGTAGGCATAAACGCTGTAATACGTGCTGCATTAAAATATTAAAACCGGATAAAACGCAGAAGTCGAAAGAACCTGTAAAAATAACAAGAAAAACAAACAAACAGACATAAAGATAACAAAGCTAAACGACACACAAATGTACACACACACGCCCGCAAGTACATACATACATGAAAATGTCGCTTGTGCGGCAACTACCTGGCTAAAAAACTCTTCATTGGTATGTACACAGAGGATTACATGAGTTTCATGTATGATTGAATTTATTAGAGTTGAGGAAAAAGCATAAAACTTACCGAGCATTTTATGCCTTTTCCTTAACGAGTTTAATAAATCTATTAATACGAAAACACGAAAGAAAGATTATATTTATCATATGACATTTAAAACGCATTCAATTTACGATTTTTGTACAAAGATGTCTATATTCCACCATTAGTAATTTCGACGACGTTAAGGATGTGGTAAATGTAACGTTAATGGACGTATTTGCAAGTTTATTACATTTTAGTAGTGATTTACTGAGATTTTTCAGCGAATTGCAGGACCCGCAGAAAAAGCGACCGACTGAAGTCGGTTGATTTTCTAAGAGTACCCTAAAATCACTGTGTCATTCTGTCAGTCTGTCTGTCCGTCCGTAACCCGTTTGTGAAAATTGGTGATAGTGACTTAACCGATTGGAATATTTAAATAATTTTGGGCACACTGATAGATATCAATGAGATCTAACCAATGAACTTGCGAAATATTACATTCCATTTAGTATAGCCTCGCCGAGGCGAAAAATGTGAAAAATTTCGAACTGCTTTTCCTCGGAAACCGTTGGGCCGATTGAAGTCAAATTTCATATGGAGCCTCTATTGTATGGGTGAAACCAAAATTTGCTCATGGGGTCCAGGTCACATGACCAAAATGGCCGCCAAGCCATATATGGTAAAATCCCTTCAAAAATAGTCTTCTCCAGAACCACTGGGCAGATTATAACCTAATATTCACCGTGTGAATTATTTCATTTCGAACGTTTTGAAATCATAATTGCTAAGCGACGTTAATGACGTCGTTAGTAACAACAATAACAATATGGCGGAAAATCAGATAAAATTATGAAAATCATACTTCAATTTTCACGTCCGTTTGATGTTTTCGAGGAAAGACGTGCAAAACGAAGATAAAGTATGATTTTCTTGATGATACAGTTTTCATTTCATGACATTTTTGCACCTGTATTTCAAGCACAGGATGGTTTTTGCATTGAAATGAAAACAAGATGGCGGCTGATTTTCAGACTAAACCACGCTTTCTGAAATTCATGCCTTGACTGGAACTATTTTGTTATGAAATCAGAACGCCTGAATTTGAAAATTCAAAATGTATTTTTTTTTTTATTATTATTATTTTAATTTATTTTCTTATTTATTTATTACGGAGGAATAATTCACGCGTGTCCTAATGCTATAGCTCACTCGTTTTGTACTTGGAAACCTTATAACACTTGTGAATTATTTCTCCGTAATCGATAAAACCGACACACAAACTCTATTTAATCCAATAGTGGATTACCGATTTTTATACATGGCGTTACTATATTCTCAGACACGACGTCACATGATAAATGTTTATGTTTTTCAGGGTCTCAAAATGTTCCAAATGTACACAAACTTGAGGAGGAGATAAACAAACAGAAGCAAAAGATCAATAAACAGACGAAACAGATTAATAAACAGGCTGAACAGATGGAACATCTTGATTATGAACTTAGAGAAGAAAAAACTAAACGCGTATTACTGGAAGCAGCATTTGAGTCAATAAGAGTGAAATGCGATGTCACAGAAACCAATGAAGCCCTAATTAACGCTCAACAAATCCAAATAAACGAAATGAGGGGAAATCTTACACACATTGCAAAAGTGGCGGTAGATTTAGAAATGAACATTGGTTCAGCTGATGCTATTTTGAATGAAACAAACGAAATAAGGACTTCTGTGAATGAATTTACGTATTTAGTTAAAAAAGCATTCAAAGCTGAAAAGACATATCTGCGAAACCTGACCAGTTCATTTAAAAGTGACAAAAACTTGGTTAATATGGTTAAGAAAGAACTCGAAGAAATGAAATCTGACACCAACACGTCTTTAATGGAGATCATGTTTGATGTTGGCAAGCTACAAAACAATATCGGTGATATCAGAACACAGGTATCGGGTGTTGAAGACAATGTAGACAATGCGACAGAGACGATGAATGCTGTAAAGACAAACATTGGGCAGCTACAGAGCAAACTGGAGAAAAATGAGAAAGCGCTCAACGAACTCAATGCATGCTGTTCAAGTAAGTCTTAATTAGCTGTCTTTGCTGTTCTTGAAGCGGGTAAGGGTAGTATCGTTGTTTATCTTCTGTTTCTATACACTTCCATTCATTTGCCCCTTTCTTCCCTGCCCCTCACTTTCAGCTCCGTTTAATTTGAGGTTTGAAGTCTTCGTCAATACTGTATAGGTCATTTTGGAGACGTTGCTTCCAATTTTGTAGGACTTTTACCCGACATTGAGATGAAATGACGTCTCAAGCCCTGTCGTCCAATAGTGTTTATAAGCATAAGCGAAAGCTCCTCTACTACATGTATCTCTTCTTTATCTTCCTTCCTTTCTCTGGGAGACGACACAAAATGACCCACACGGGCTGCCGTGTCGTTAAACCCAAAACAATCAATCGTTAACCCTAATTATGTCTCCCCCCAATTTGTTTTTCGGAGAGACATATTGTTTTTCCCCGGGCGTCTGTCTGTCTGTCCGTCTGTATGTCTGTCCGTCTGTCACACATTCGTGTCCGCTCTATAACTTGTAAACCGTTCGAGCTATCTTCATGAAACTTCCTATAAATATTAATCAGCATGAGATGACATGCAGTGCGCAAGAACTATGACTCTCGCATTTACACTTTTTGAATTATCTCCCTTGCAAGTTTGTCGGTATGTATATGTATGAGCAAATCGTGTCCGGTCAATAACTTTCTTATTTTCAGATGGATTTTAAAATTACTTGGCAGAAATATTAACAATTATAAGACGATGTGTGGTGCGCATCAGGCAGGTCGGTACCTCAAAGGTCAAGGTCATACTTAGATGTCAAAGGTAAAAAAGGGGCCTTTTTTCGTGTTTGGTCAATAACTTTCTTATTTTGAAATGGATTTTAAAATTATTAATTTACAGAAATATTAACAACCATGAGACGATGTATGGTGCGCATGAGGCAGGTCGGTACCTCAAAGGTCAAGGTCATACTTAGAGGTCAAAGGTAAAAAAGGGGGCATTTTTTTCGCGTTTGGTCAATAACTTTCTTATTTTGGGATGGATTTTGAAATCACTTGGCAGAAATGTTAACCAATATAAGACGATGTGTTGGGTGCATGAGCCAGGTTGGTACCTCAAAGGTCAAGGTAAAACTTAGATGTCAAAGGTAAAAAGGGGCCTTTTTGTCAATAAATTGCTTAATTTTAGATAGAATTTGAAGCTACTTGGCAAAAATGTTAACTATCATGAGACGATGTGATGCATGTACGATTCGATTTGGTACCTAATATGTCAAGGTCATACATAAAGGTCAAAGGTAAAAAAAGGGGCCTTTTTTCGTGTTTGGTCAATTACTTTCTTTTTTTTAGATGGATTTTGAAATTGCTTGGCAGAAATGTTAACCACCATAAGATGATGTGTTGCACGTATGACCCAGTTTGGTACCTGAAAGGTCAAGGTCATACATAGAGGTTAAAGGTAAAAAAGGGGGCCTTTTTGTGTTCTGTCAATAACTTTCTTATTTTTAGATGGATTTTGAAATTACTTGGCAGAAATGTTAACCACCATGAGACGATGTGTTGCGTGCATGACCCAAGTTGGTACCTCAAATGTCAAGGTCGTACTAAGAGGTCAAAGGACAAAAAGGGGCCTTTTTTGTGTTCAGTAAATAACTTTCTTATTCCTTGATAGATTGTGAAATTACTTGGCAGAAATGTTAACCATCATGAGACGATGTGGTGCACGCTAGACCCAGGCCGGTACCTCCAAGATCAAGGTCATACTAAGAGGTCAGAGGTAAAAAAAGGTTGTTTTTTGTGTCCAGTCAATAACTTTTTTACTTCTGGATGGGCTTTATAAAGTAACCATGAAGAAATGTGCACCGTCATTAGACCATGAGTCATGTACAAGACCAAGGCCCATACATCCAATGTCAAGGTCATACCTAGAGGTCAAAGGTAAAAAAAGGGACAGTCAATAACTTCATTATTCTTTGATGGATTATGAAATTACTTGTCAGAAATGTTAACCATCATGAGACGATGTGTTGTACCTCAATGGTCAAGGCCATACTTAGAGGTCAAAGGTAAAAAGGGCTTTTTTGTGTACGGCCAATAACTTTTTTATTTTCCTATGAACATTTTTAAAGTTACTTTGCAGAAATGTTCATCTTCATTAGATGATGTGTTGCACTCAAGACCCAGCTCAATACCTCCAATGTCAAGGTTATACTTAGAGGTCAAAAACGGGGGAGACATCTGTGTTTTTGTAGAAAAAAAAATCTAGTATGTCCAGCGGCCCTTTTATGGGACACTGACAAACATTGCAGGCCCAGATCAGACGCCGCAAAATGCGGCGTCGATCTGAATCAACACTGTTTACTGAAAATACATATACATTTTTGCAAAAGTTCCCTATAACTGGGAGTGGCTCACTCCAAACTATTTAGGTTAATGGCGGAATTTCACTGAATGTTTTTAATATGCGAGCAGGGATGATTCACGATATCTACATTGCATATGCGAAGAGGGACGCATAAAGAAAAACCGCCTATACAAATACTTTGTATATTTTGCCGCAAAAAAGCGAAACTGTACGCTAAAAAATTGTGATATTTTTCTTATTTCTGCTCAAATCAAAATATAGATTGTTGGTACACGTTAGAACCGTCTCATCGATGCGGTTCTAACGAGGACTCACAATCTATACTTTAAAGCAGAAATAAGAAAAAATAGGGTTTACCCCTCTATACCCCAGTTTAACTATATAAAAGAAGGGTTCAAGGGAGTCAAAATTATATAGGCTCGTTTCTGTGATGGACCTAATATACTGTATAGGCACACAGCGACGTCTCTAGAAACGTCGCTTTTCGTATATCTAACTCGGATCCTTTTTTCCCCTTTTTGCATATTAACGCTTACTTGATTTTTTTCAGTATGAATAAATCTTAAAAAATCTTGTATATTGGAAGTTTTCTCAGCCACATACCGGGCTGGTATATAACATAAATCATATGATTTAATAATGCTTTCAGATGGGTCACGTGTTGTTAGGGGTCGAGATTGTAAGACTGGATATCAGGTATGTTACTATTTCTTCTACATGTAGTTCTAATTAGAAGCAACATCTTTACGAAAACACGGCTTTATAATTTTGACCCCCTTAAACCGCCCTTTTATTTAGTATAACTCCGGTTTACAGGGGTATAAAATTAATTTCATTATCGCATTTCTGCTCTAAAACATAGATTGTGGGAACTCGTTAGAACCGCCTCGGTTTGTAAGAACCGCCTCGCCATTTTGAGGTGAATATGAAAAATATGAGATTTTTTTTTTATCTGAAAATGTTCATATTTTTCTGGTGGTAAAATTTTCAATAATTATACTTGAATAGGCGGGTTTCGTTATGTTAAGTGTCATTTTCTTAACATCTTAGCAAGTCCGTATGTAAACTCAACTTTATATGGAAAGCTGGCCTCTGCAAGGGTATGTGTGCATTAACCCTTTTTGTACTGGAAGCCCCAAAGCGGTTGGCCTGGCAAACAGTGCAGGCCAAGGGCCTACACTTTTTGCAAAAAGTCCAGCTATTTACCAAATAAATAACTACCTGTCAACCCTAAATTTCGAAATGGACTCCTGCCATATATAAGGAGAAAGATTGCATTTATTACAAAAGGGATACAGTTTCTTATTTCTGTTTCAAATATAAGTTGCACGCTGATTTGTATCGTTTTAAATAATAAAATATCTGGTCATTTATATTTGACAGAAATTATCTAACCATATATTTGAATTTCTGAAACTGATTGCAACCGATATGCCCAAATAAAATGGGCCTCCGCGGCCTAGTCGGTAAGTGCGTTGACTCTTAATCGTTAGCTCTTACGTTGTGGCAGGTTCGAGCCATGTTCGGGTATCATGGATTCTTAAATATTTTTCGGAGCTTGGAGAAATAGATGGGATGCATGGTGCTTCCATGCAGAGCTGAAACTGACCACACATGAGTACAAAAGTATTCTTGGACTTTTGTGAAATTATGTCATTCTTCAGAGGGAGAATTAATGCTGAAAAAATAAGGTAGCATTTTTGCGTACGCTAGCTTGAAGTTTAAGTGTTAAATTAGAGTGTGTAATTCATTTGATAAAACCATGTAAATACCTAAAATCAACAAGCTGTGTGGGCCTTTGGTGTATCTGATGGGAGCTGTGGGTTAATTGTATCGATTCCTAATAATTGCCTCTACTTCTATTTATTGGAGAAACATTATATGCAAATTCACCTTTAATGATATTTAACTGAAATATTTAACTCATTTTATCATTGGTTAGTGTAAAATTTGAGCGGGAAACTTCTGTAGTTAGTAACTCTGGGTCGATAGATAAACAATCGACCCAAAAGGAATGGGACACAATATATGGACAATAGAAAGTCCTCTCCCTGTAAAGTAAATTAATACAGTAGTAGTATAGGGGGTCACTTGAGCGCCTTTTTATAGCGCCTTTTTTATACCGCCTTTTTGTCGCGTGTTTGGCGCTATAAAATTGGCCGTATAAAAAAGGCGCTCAAGTGACCCCGCTTGATCTGAACTTGACTGGGCTAGGTGTTGTTTTGTGTGATATGTGTGCTTTCGTGAAGGGGGCATCATACATTTTCAGTGTTTGTGGGGATTATAGCGCCTTTGGTGGAGGGCGCTATAAATTTTCAGTTTTGTGGGGATTATAGCGCCTTTGGTGGAGGGCGCTATAAATTTTCTGTTTTGTGGGGATTATAGCGCCTTTGGTGGAGGGCGCTATAAATTTTCATTTTTGTGGGGATTATAGCGCCTTTGGTGGAGGGCGCTATAAATTTTCAGTTTTGTGGGGATTATAGCGCCTTTGGTGGAGGGCGCTATAAATTTTCAGTTTTGTGGGGATTATAGCGCCTTTGGTGGAGGGCGCTATAAATTTTCTGTTTTGTGGGGATTATAGCGCCTTTGGTGGAGGGCGCTATAAATTTTCATTTTTGTGGGGATTATGGCGCCTTTGGTGGAGGGCGCTATAAATTTTCAGTTTTGTGGGGATTATAGCGCCTTTGGTGGAGGGCACTATAAATTTTCAATTTTGTGGGATTATAGCGCCTTTTGTGATGGGCGCTATAAATTTTTAATTTTGACATGGTAAAAAATGACTTAGTTTTTTGTGATAAACTTTCAAGAGGTCCAGGGATACCACAAGATGACATTATGTTGTTCTTTTGGAAATAACTTGAAAAAATGTTTGGCACGAATAGGGCTCGAACCTATGACCTCCTGCTTATCAGACAGGTGCTCTACCAACTGAGCTAAAGTGCCAAGATATATTTTGTATGTAATATAATTGTTTTAAACTTAAGACATTATGGTTATTTTTTCTTAACTGTTTGATAGCCCTGAAAAGGGCTGTTTGGGTTTTGAATATCTTATTCTTTTATCTGGTTTTCTTTTTCCGTATGGGTTTGGTAGCAGCTCCAAGACCAATAGCTGATGATGACTGCATCAGTTGTTCGTCTTCATTTGCCACGATATTGATGTGGAGTGGAATCCTAATAGGACTCATTTCCAGTGATGATGGTTGTTGCGGACGATCTTCTAACTGTTTGACTCTGTTTTTGAGCTCATTGATTTCCTTCACTAAGACTTCAATAACTTTGGGTTGGGGTTTAGATTGTTGTACTGGAGGCTGTGCATAGATCAGTTGGTTAGATGGTATTGTTGTATATTGTTGTTGCTGTAAGGTAGCATCACTACCAAATGTTTCATTGATAGCGGTTGTTAAAAGATCTGGATTTTGCAAGAGATCATCGAATGATATTGACTGTTCCATTGTTTTTTTTTTTCAAGAAATCTGAAGTAGGTCAAGTCCTTTTTATACTCAGGAGAGGGATTGACCTACTTGCAAAAATACTTTCTTTCACGTCCGTGTTCAATGCATAAATACCAATGCATTGACCTACTTCGTTGCACTACTGTGTACAAGGCAAAATGGCTCACAACAGTGAAATCTACTTCAAAGCTTTGGAAGAACAGACGGAGTCACTGAAGAGTGGCGTGAGAGAATTGATGCTCTCGTTTGACATAGTCAAGCGAGAAGCTGAAGGATTATTTTCCTCGATTGACAATATGGAGAAGATGATAGCCATAACAAAAGAGGCAGCAGAGTTGGCACATGGACAACAAAGGAATGGTGAGGTGCCTGGGCCCTCTGCTGCCACACAGACGGAAGACTGGAGCCAAGAAGCGACAGAGCCTCCATTCTGTCTTTCCAGTGGGTCCAGGATTACTTATGAATCCTGGGCCAGACGATGTCCGGCCTGTGGTGGGAGAACCTGCTGTCAGTGTTAGTTTTATAAACTAACAAAAACCCAACGGCCCTTTTCATGGCCACCATTTATTTTTGAATGAATGTCCTTTGATAATGTTCAATCAAGATTCCTAAGTCTGGTATTTGCTATGATTTTTCGAAAGAACAAACATCATTGCTACATCAAAACGAAGCATTCTCTGATCATAATTAGCTAAGCCAGTGTTTCATTTTAAGTAGGTCAATCCTATGTCACTTGTATATATATATCATTCATGATTATTACAAACTTCATAACCATGGATGAATACCCAAAGTCTGGTATCTGCAGTGAGTGTAATGCTCCAACATATCTTGAATGTGGTAAGTGCTTCGTCATTCTAAGGTATGTTGGAGAGGAGCACAACTGCCCTGATGATGACGATGGGTTCTTTGAAGACGACAGTTTGTCCATATGTGATGAGTGTCTAGAAGAAAAAAAACTGAACCTCTGATGGTTCTCTAGACCAAACGGCCCTTTTCAGGGCCACCACTTATTCTTGAAAGAGTACCTTTTGATGATCATACAAAAGATTCCTAAGTCTGGTATTGGCTATAATGATTTATGTTTCGAACATAGACCATCATTGCTACACCAAAGACGAAGAATTCTCTGAGGATGATCACGATTGGCTATTTCGTTAGCCAGTTTGATTGGTTCTTCGTTAAAGTAGGTCAATCCTCCTACATTGTATAAAAGCCCTTCTGCTTTTGAGTTCTCTCCATATTGTTCCAATATGACTTGGTTTAAGAAGTTACGTGCTGTATTCCACCGAAGGAAATGTCCTGAGGTGAAAAGACAGCAGCCATGTACTGAGGAAGAGTACTGGAAGAAAGTGGAGAGGTTACAAAGCGGACTGGCTCTCCAGCAGTTCCTACTAGAAGGGGAGTGGGATCGGTTACCATTAAACCGATCGCTATAGTGGAGCCATTCCGTGGCTAGTAACTGTTTAAGTTACTAGCTACATAAGAACAGTCCTTTTTAGGGCTAACCCTAAATGTCATCTTTAGTTTTCAAGAAATCTACATTATCTGGCTCTAATGACAAAGTTTGTTCAAGTGCAAGTCTGTAGATCTCAAATTTCAGAATTTGATCTAAAGATACAGGTAGACTTTTTCTGATGGTCTTAATCATGATTTTTAGTTAAGTATGCAATTAGAATATTGAGTTGGGAACTTCAATACGATCTTAGGTTCTTTTCTCAACTGTTCGTTGCCTAATGTCACTTTATGTCCTTCTTTGGCATTTATATATTCCGACCAATAGTCATTGAAAGTCAAGCATCCCGATGGTAGTATCATAAGATCTGGATTGTCCTGACTACAGAATAACTGTTTGACTTGAGCTTTGGTATATTCCTCATTCACTATCAGATATCCCAAAAACGTATCTCTATAGAGAAAGCTAGTTGACACATTACCATGTAGAAAGTGATGATGAAATTTCTCAGACATGTAAAACATGTCCCGCGTGGTAAAGTTAAAGAATGTGACTAGCCATCTTTTTGCTTTCTTCAGGGTTGGTTGATGTTGAAAATGAAAACGGCTAATCTGTCTATGAAACGCTAATCGTTTCTTATCTGACAAATTAGGAAGTTCATCAATAAGCAATAGTAACTGAATCATTTCATCTTGGTAAGTTATTTGAGATCCAGTGTTCTTCAAAATCTTCATTCTCATAGAAAACCAACTGTCTTGGATGAGTTCTGTAAAGTCTTGGCCTTTTCCACAGTTGTACATGTTGTATGTCAAAATCATCTCCGTTATTTCCAAGGGTAGAATACAGCTGGTAGTCATGATTAATCTGAAACAAGAATGTTAAAACTCGCATAAGGCAGTCAAAAGTTATAAGCGTTATTGTTTTTTTTTCTCACTGTTTATAATTATCGGAAAAGCAATCGTTTTTCAGGGAATAGGGTACTTTCAAATTCAATGGACTAACATCGCTATTGATCGATTTTTGGAAAATTGACCTTACATTTTTTAGGGAATGGGGTGAACTTTCAGTTTTAATAGACAAAATCTTTATTGGCTGATTTTCGGAAAATCTCACTGACTTTTGATGTTTGTTTTAACAATGACAATAAGATTTGAAAATCAATGATTATAAAATCTTAAATTCATGACTTTGTTTGTTTCGATTTGAGGTTTAGTGTCCCCACAAACACTATGTGTCCCCGCAAACACTATGTGTCCCCGCAAACACTGTATAAGTCATTTTTGGAGGCGTTCTGACTTCAACCAAACATTGAGATGAAATGACATCTCAAGCCCTACTGCCCAATGAAGCCAATAGGGTATAAGGGATGGTTCAGCCCGTATCCCTTTGGCTGGTTAGACATGATATTGATGTTTTGTTTGTTTGATTTGAGGTTTAACGTCCCTGTCAACACTGTAAAGGTCATTTTGGAGACGTTGCTTCCAATTTTGTGGGACTTTTACCCGACATTGAGATGAAATGACATCTCAAGCCCTGTCGCCCAATGAAACCAATAGGGTTTATTAGCATGGACGGTCCGCCTCGCACCGCGGTTCCTGGACAGGCTTAGTTCCTCTAAGCGGTTTACCAGTACTAGTGTGCGGGCCGGATTCAGCTCTGCGTGGAAGCATCATGCAGCCCATATATTTCTTCAAGCCCCTATGGGCGGGGGCTTTGATATTGATGTACAGTTGGATCAGCTTCTTCAAAGTTTCTATAGGTAGGAGCAATGCATAAGAAAACCAAGTGTCTTATTGTCTTCTCTAAAAATTCTCACTGTCATTACCCCCAAAAAAGTTGCTAGTCATGATGACTTTGGAATTTCCAAAGTCAGTGGGTCAATATAAAAACGGGTTTTTCAGGTTAAAGCTTCATAGTTCAGCATTGAACACCAAACAATCAACATGCCAAAGAGACATTGGAAGCGAATAAGAACTCCATCCAGTTCGGATGATGAGACCATACCTAAGCGACCTAAGTTGGTGGATTACTCTGACACTGAAGATGAAGATGAAGAATATGAACAATATTATACTTTGAAACCAGTAAGACAAAGAGAGTCGAGGCGATTTAGAACAAGAGCCAATGTATACAGCGTGGACATGAGAAAATTTCCTGAAAAGACATCACCATTAGAATTTGTGCCACGCTTGTTTCAACAATTGGTGGACGACATTAAGAGACATACTGAGGCACAGGGCAATGATAGAATAAGAATTAGTATCTACCATCCTGGACTTAAACTTGGGGTCTTCATACCCTTCACAGATGTATCTTCATTGACTGGAGAAGCCCTGTCACAAGAAATTGAGAAAGTCTTACAGTCCAATGAAGACTTCAGAATCGATGATGGTCAGATGTCTATGGAAGTGACCCATACAAGACTCCCAGTTGGAAGTGGAAGAAAGCCACTCAATTATGGCCTCTACTTCGATTCTAACAATATGAGAAAGATGAAAAGAAGTATTGTTAATATCAACAATACAGAAGACTCCATGTGTCTAGCCAGAGCTGTGGTTGTCGGCAAATGTCATGCTGACAAAGATGAGTCCACGACCTGGAAGAAGACATGTAAATATATCTCAGACTCTAGGAAACCTATGCAGACCAGTGAAGCTAAGAAGTTGTTGGATCGAGCTCAAGTTCCACATACCAAACCCTGTGGACTTGACGAATACAAGAAGATCCAAGCTGTGTTAGCACCTGACTACCTGATCAAAGTACATTCGCAACATGCGAAAGATGACCTTCTCTTCAAGCCTGAATTTGTGATGACAAAACAGACAAAAATGATACATATATACTATGATGGAGACAATCATTATGACACAATTACCAGTATAACTGGATTCTTAGGATGTATATACTTCTGTGAACTTTGTGATAAAGGCTATAAACAGAAAGGTGAACATATGTGTCCCCATGGATGTGACAAATGTTACAATGAGACATTATGTGAGGCAGGAGAAACTTGTTTCTGTAGGGATTGTAAAAGAAAATTTTACAGTCCTCAATGTTTTGCAAATCACAAAAGAATCAAACCTGGACAGAAAAAGTCCATGTGTCAGCTAGTGTATAATTGTGGAAATTGTTTCACTAGAATTATTGGGAGTAAGAAAAATCATGTTTGTCCAGGAAATCGAAAATGTAGATTTTGTAAAGAGATCGTGGGTGCAAATCATCAGTGTTACATACAATCTTATGTTTGTAAGACTGATGGTGATGCACCCAACGAATCTGATGATGAAGAAGAAACAAGTTCCTCCACCAAGTACATTTTCTTTGATTTTGAATCTTCACAAAATACAGGAGAACATAAAGTTAATTTCTGTGTAGCACATAGAGCCTGTGACCAGTGTATTCATTTACCTATCCATGAAAAGTGTAAAAATTGTAGCAAATTCCCAGATCAAGGAAGAGAAATGATCTTTGAAGGTCCTGGTACTTTGCATGAGTTTTGTACTTGGTTATTCCAATCTTTTAATGAAGGCTCAATTTGTATTGCACACAACTTTGGTGGTTATGATGGCCAGTTTATTTTGAGATATCTCTTAGAGAATGGAACTTACAAACCAGAGGTGATCATGAATGGGCATACCATCATAACCATGAAAGCTGGAAAACTTGAGTTCAAAGTTTCGTTTCAGTTTTTGCACATACGTTTGGCTAGTTTCCCTGATACTTTTGGACTTAAAGAAATGAAAAAAGGTTATTTCCCACATTTGGCAAATACTGAAGCTAACCAAAACTATGTGGGTCCATACTTTCCTGCTGAAATGTATAACCCAGGCCAGATTTCTAGCAAAGACAGAGACGACTTCTTGCAATGGCACAAGTCTAAAGTTGAATCTAATGCTATCTTTAACTTCAGGCAAGAAATGGAAGAGTATTGTCGGAGTGATGTCGATATCTTGAGGAGAGGTTGTGCTTGCTTTAGGCAGCAGTTGATGGAAACTAGTGGAATTGACCCCTTTAAAGTAGCATGTACGGTGGCTCAAACTTGTTCACTCGTTTGGAGAAAGGATCATATGCCAGAAAACTCTGTAGCTATCATTCCTCCTGAAGGCTATCCAAACCAAAAGAAATATTCGATCAAGGCTGTAAGATGGTTGCATGTTATGGCTAAGAAAACGAACACACACATTCAACATGCATTGAATGGTGGGGAACAGAAAATTGGTGAGTTTTACGTGGATGGGTTTGACCAAGAAAATAAGAAAATCTATGAATTTCAAGGTTGTTATTGGCATGGTTGTCAAAGATGTTATCCTGACAGGCATAAGATCAATACCTACAACTGTTTGAAGATGGACACTCTTTTTTGTTCCACTTTGAGAAAGGTTGAAACTCTGAAAGCTGCAGGTTATGAAGTCCTAGAATGTTGGGAATGTGATTTTGACAAACAGTGTAGAGAAGACAAAGAATTCCAAACTTTAGTAGAAGCCGAATTTACTAACTTGGATCCCTTGAAACCCAGAGATGCTTTGTTTGGGGGTAGAACTAATGCTACCAAATTGTACCATGAGATTGATGAACGTTCAGATCAAGAAATCAAGTACATTGATGTCTGTTCTCTGTACCCATACATTTGTAAATATGGTGTTTTCCCACTAGGTCATCCAGAGATTTATTCTCAAGAAGAAATTGACAAAGACAATATCCAGCAATATTGTGGTCTGATCAAATGTAAAGTTCTTCCACCCAGAAACTTGTATCATCCAGTACTCCCTTACAAATGTAACAATAAACTTCTGTTTCCACTCTGTAGAACATGTGCAGAGAAGTCAGACAACTCACAACTTTGTCATCATACTAAAGCAGAAGATAGAGAATTTGTTGGAACTTGGGTCAGTATAGAATTATTTGAAGCTTTGAAACTTGGCTATCAACTTACAGAAATTTATGAGGTTTGGCATTTCCCCGAGACAACTCAGTATGATAAAGAAACTGGCCAAGGTGGAATCTTTGCTGGGTATATTGATACATTCCTCAAAATAAAGCAAGAAGCAAGTGGGTATCCTGATTGGTGTAAAACTGAGGCAGACAAAGAAAAGTTCAAACAAGATTACTTCGAGGCAGAGGGAATTAGATTGGAGCATATTGAACAGAATAAGGGTCGTAGGGCTACTGCAAAGACTGAGTTGAATAACTTGTGGGGAAAATTGGCACAAAGAGATAATATGACTAAAACTGAATACATCTCAGAACCATCAACATACTTTGAGTTGGTAAGCAATCCCATGAAAAAAGTCAAGTATGTTGATGTCTATGGTGAACAGTTTTTATGGGTGGAGTAAGTTAATTGTAGCAATTCCTGATCTTTGTTTTACTTCTACTTTACATGTCAACTACAAGAAACAGACTCTATCATTGAACCTCATAGTTGCAGTAATGTGGTGGTAGCATCTTTTGTGACAGCACAAGCCAGATTGAAATTGTACAGTGTGTTACACAAACTTGATACACGTGTACTCTACTTTGACACTGACTCTGCAATCTATGTCCACAATCCCAAACTTTGGAATCCAACTATTGTGAATAATCGACTTGGGGAATGGACTGATGAAATGCCCAATGCAAAAATCACAAAATTTGTTGGTATGGGACCAAAGAACTATGGTTACGAGTATGTTGAAAACAATGGTGACAGAAAATCCACTTGTAAAGTGAAAGGACTGACTTTGGATTTTAACACTTCTCAAATCATACATTTGGAGAAAATGTTAAACTGGGCAAAATCTAAAGATAGAGATTTCCGTGAAACTGTGCAGTATCAACATAAAATCAGAAAACATCCCAATAGAAAAGTTACCACTGAAAAACTTTCAAAGATTTATAGATTTACATATGACAAACGTGTGATTGTGAAAAATGGGTACACTGTGCCATATGGTTATGATTAATACCATGATATCTTAGTATATAAGATTTGTTTACATAATTAAAACTATATAAATATACATGTTGTTCGTTGTTCTTTCTCATTACTCATCATGTCAAGCATTCAGACACCAGTAGTACAAGATATTAACAGTTTGTTTTTCAAACATCCTGCTAATCTCTTTATATCAGGTCCAAGTGGATCTGTAAAAACAGAGTTTGTAAGAAAAGTCATTGAATACAAACATGACTTGTTTGATTTTCAACCACAACGTATCGTGTGGTGTTACAAAGAATGGCAACCAACTTATAATATCTTGCAAGAACGCGAAGGATCCAACATCACATTTCTTTCTGGAATTCCCAATGACGATGATGACATTGTCAGCGATACGAGTTTGTCTCACTTGATCGTCTTTGACGATATGTTAGGAGACAAAGATGAAGAAAAAATCAAATTGTGGTTTACCAGGAAAGGGCATCATCGAAATGCAAGTGTGATATACATCACACAAAATTTGTTTCACCAAAGTAAAGATAGTCGAACTATCAGTTTGAATGCACATTATCTCATTTTGTTTCAAAGTCCTCGAGATAAAATGCAAGTCAAAGTTTTGGCAAAACAACTTCAATCTCCACATTTAATGTATGCTTTCAATGATGCCACATCCAAACCACATGGATACTTACTGATCGATTTGAAACCAGATACACCAGATCTGTTGAGATTTAGAACAAATATTTTTCAAAACTGGTTTACAAAACCAAATCATCAAGGACCAGTTGTTTATTTCCCAAACATATAAAAGTGTGTGTCTGATTTGAAAATTGATCACAAGTCATTATGGTTTCGAAACGAACATCAGCTAACTTGATAAGGGCACTCTACAATTTGAGTAGAGAACCAAATACTGTAAAACGCAAACAATTGCTCAATGAGGGATTACTTGAAATGATAAAATGGTTTTCTTTGGCTGCAAGAAAAATCATTGAGGGTAAAATGAAATTACCCAAACAGACAAAGAAATTTATGGAAAAACATAAAGATGATCTCAGAAAATTAACAAGTACCATGGTCAATAGTGATGTTAAACGTAACATCATTTTGAAACCTGGTGGTGGTGGTTTCTTGGGCGGCGTTATTATCAGAACATTAATTCGATGGGATGGTAATAAAATATTTAGGCGGTTTGCCAAAAAGAAGACTTCTGTAAAGAAGACTTCTGAAAAAAAGAAAAAACCTAGAAAAATTAATGAAAAGTTTATTACTGTGAGAAAACGTCCAATTACATCATGGCAAAGTCTTGGAATGCGATCACCTACTGAAAATGCTCGCTCTGTAACTCGTCGAAAAACCATTTCGCCAAATATTGCTAGATTTCAACCACTCTATGCTGGGGAACCACATGTTTTTCAAACAGCAAGACAGTTTGGATTTGAAGCTGCAATGCGCGAAAAAGCTATGCAGGGACAAAAAATGTATAATCAACCTTTTAGAATCAATAACAGAGGTCCAAACTTGAAACTTACGAGACGCAAAATATAAAAGCCCATGTTTGACTGGGATTCTTCATAGTGTATCACGACAATCATGACGGCCGTACGTAAAAGAAAAACTCTGAGAAAAAACAAAACTTCTTTGATTAATAAATATGGTCCTTTCTTAGAAGGACTTTGTCAGTTACCTCCAAAATTTCGTCAAAAAATAATCAATGATTCACCCAAAGAAGTTATCGATTGTGTTGGGGAATGTTGCTTAAACATTATAAAAGGCAATGTACGCCTAACTAAAGCTCAGAAACAACACTTACAATCTAGAAAACAGCATGTTCGTTTGCTGAGTACAAAACAGATCCCTGTTGCAACAAAAAAGAAAATCATTAATCAGAAAGGCGGGGCTTTACTAGGATTGTTACTCAAACCTTTGATTGCCCCACTCATAGGATCTGTCCTTGGTGGTCTTCTTAATCCAAATCATGGAAGGGCGTAAAATGGCTATTGTCCCATTCAAACTTTGGGAAGATATGAAACGTTGGAAAGTGGAACAAATTCAGAAACCTAGATTACCACCTGATCCTGAAGTTTCGGCTACTGCTAATCTTCAAAACGACTTGTCTTCTGTTATGAGTAATAATGAAATCTCGGAATCAGAAAAGTCTCAGTTGTTTGGTGAAACTTTGCATAAATTTAAGACGGCTCATAAAAAAGCTTTAAAAGAATCTTCAGTTTCCCTTTCCCAGCCTGTTCTGTAACCTAAGAAGATTGATCAACACATTATTGACAGTGTTCCTTCCACCATGAAAAGAAAAGCTCAGCTTTTGCTTTCTATGTTGCAAGAAAATAAAAACATAGCTTGGGATGATGATGGTACAGTCAAGATGTATGGAAAACCTATTCCTGGTTCTAACATTATCGACTTGGTCAATGATGTGATCAGACATAGGAAAGGTATTGAGCCCACGGGCTGGCAAGCTTTTGCACAAGGGTTGAGAGAATTGAATATTCCTCAAGATGTGGTAGGCAATAGAGATAGATGGGAATGGATGCACGAACATCAGCTTCCTCCTCCTGAACAATCACCAGAGGATGTCTTTGTGACTCCTCCTAAAACAAAACGTCATAAAATAAGGACTCCCTATACAAAACAGCGTAAATATGATCTGCCATCAGTCAAAAAACACGTAAGGCGATTAGCGAGAAAACATATAAAAGAAGAAGAAATGGAAGGTCCTTTCATACCTAAATGGTTAACCTATGATGAACAATGAAGTTTGAAAAATTATATTATGATCCTAAAAGTCCTGCTGCCTATGCTGGAGAACAAGCTTTATTCCAGTTAGCTAGAAAAACTTCTAAAAAAGTAAAACTTAAAGATGTCAGGGATTGGTTGAGGAAACAAAAGACGTACACTTTGCATAAACCTATTCGAAGAAAATTCAAACGTCGAAAAACTGTAGTTGCAGGAATCGATTATCAATGGCAAGCAGATTTAGCAGATGTATCAAGTATGTCTAAGTTCAATGACAAACACCGATACTTGCTTTGTGTCATTGATGTATTTTCCAAATTTGCCTGGGTTGTTCCCATTAAAGACAAGATGGGTAAAACTTTGATCAAAGCATTCAAATTGATCTTGAAAAAACGAAGTCCAAAAAGCCTCCAGTCTGATAAAGGAACAGAATTTAAAAATAAAAATTTTCAGAATTTTTTAAAGTCAAAACATATTCATTTTTTTCACGACAGAAAATCCTGAAACTAAAGCCAGTATTGTTGAAAGATTTCAAAGAACTTTGAAAAGTCGCATGTGGAAATATTTTACACATCATCGTACACTGAGATATATCGATGTACTTCCAAAATTAGTTCATGGTTACAACCATGCATACCATCGAAGTATCAAATGTGCACCTGCATCTGTGACTAGGAAAAACGAAGTTGTAGTGTCAGAAAATTTATTTGGAAAGAAACAAAAACATCAAAGTCCAAAATTAAAAGTCAGTGATTATGTTCGCATTAACAAGACAAAACGTACTTTTGATAAAGATTATTTACCAAACTGGACACAAGAGTTGTTTCAAATTTCGGCTGTGTACAAACATCAAAATCCTGTAACCTATAAAATAGTAGATCTGGACGGCGAGGTAGTCAAAGGCACTTTTTACTCGCAAGAGTTACAGCGTGTAGAAAAAGATCAAATTTTCGAAATTGAATCTATCATAGATCGCAGAAAACGTAAAATTGGTAAAAAGTGGATAAAAGAAATAAAAGTTCACTGGAAAGGGTATCCATCTAAATTTGATAGTTGGATTTTAGAATCAGATCTTCTATAAAAACCGCGAGCATGAATTTCAGAAGCTCATTCGTGCGTGACACTGCTTCTTTACAATCTGCAGGCGGTACGCAAAGAGTATTAGCAAAAAATCGCTTAACATTTTTGGCTCAAATCATTGTTGTTTATGCCATCATTATCACCTCATTGGTACAAATCAGTTTAAGAAGTCCAGACAAAGAATTGTGGTTGATATTACTCAGTAGCTCTGTTGGATACATTTTACCATCCCCAGGATTAAAATTCAAAAGACAAACTCCAATTTCATCTTCTCTCCCTGAGGAAAAACAAAAACCATGAAAGAATTTTACTTGACATTATTAAGTGACAGTTCTTTAGACACATTTCCCAAAAATACTCAATCTACTTTCAAAGTCAAATTAGACTGTCCTATTCAAATTGACAAACAAAATTGGGAGGTAGCTTTAGCAGAAATAATAACACCAGGTGAAATCATGAATATCACAGATAAAAATAATTTTTTCTTTCTTCGATTAACAAATAATGCTTTCATTGACATAAAGTTTGATCACTTAAGGCATGAAATTTGCAGACAAACAAAAAAATGTTCAGATTATAAAGTAACCTTTCCAACAGGAAATTATACTAGCCCTGAACATTTGATTATGGAAATGAAAAATGCACTTGAGAGTCGTATTCAAAAGATTTTGACTCAACACAACATTAAAATTCATCTTGAATACAGAAGTCAATTAAAACGCATCAAGGTTGCTGTAGAATATCCTTCTGGTTCATCTTACACAAATCAAATTCAGATAGTATTTCCAACACCATTAGCAATCATTTTAGGCATCGATAAACAATTTCACGGAGAACCATTTGGCAACGATGCTGTCAAATTCAAATATGGTGTTGACTTGAATATTCATAACAGTCGCTTCTTTGTGTATTCCGATGTGGCCGGTTACACAAACATAGGACATATAACAGCTCCCATTTTAAGAGTAGTTCCATTTGCAAATACAACTGGTGAACTTCATTTCCATCAAGAATTTCTCAACTTGCATTACGTTCCAGTGGCAAAATCCTTCATTGATCAAGTTTACATTAGTATAAAAGGCGATACAGGTAATGATATTCCATTCATTACTGGCAAGACATTGATCAAACTACACTTCAGAAAAAAAGAACAATAATGCGTACTATTCATTATCATCAGTCTGGAGCGGGGTAAAACGTCTCCCCGTACATCAACCATAGTGCAGTTTATATTTTACTTTTGGTCCTTTGAGATCAGCGTAAATATTCTGAGAAATCAAACAAATTATTGGTTTAGACTCATTCTAGACAGGTTTTTAATTATTTGGACCCCATTTTGATTTATATCAGTCTTTGAATCGACTGCCTATTCGAAATTCGCAAAATTGCAGTATGTTTCCTCTGGCTTCCTTTGCCGGATCTTTACAGGGTCACTGATGAGGCTTTATTAGCCGAAACTACGTAGTATGACCCATCTTCTTTCTTATGAATGTTTTCATTGTTCTTAAAGGAACTCATTTTTGATTTTTATTTGCCTTCACTGCAGCTGGTGTTGTGCCGTGTGGCGGCCGTAAAACGTCTCCCCGTACATCAACCATAGTGCAGTTTATATTTTACTTTTGGTCCTTTGAGATCAGCGTAAATATTCTGAGAAATCAAACAAATTATTGGTTTAGACTCATTCTAGACAGGTTTTTAATTATTTGGACCCCATTTTGATTTATATCAGTCTTTGAATCGACTGCCTATTCGAAATTCGCAAAATTGCAGTATGTTTCCTCTGGCTTCCTTTGCCGGATCTTTACAGGGTCACTGATGAGGCTTTATTAGCCGAAACTACGTAGTATGACCCATCTTCTTTCTTATGAATGTTTTCATTGTTCTTAAAGGAACTCATTTTTGATTTTTATTTAAAGACTTTCCCGTCTATCGAGGTGTCTCAAGACAATATGGCCATGGTTTAGGTTCCATATTTAAAACAGCAATGCGAAGTGTTGTCCCCATTTTAAAACCTCTAGCACAAGCAGGAATAAAAAGTGCAAAACAAGTTGCAAAAAGGGAGGGACTAGGTGCTCTTCGCGATATGTTGGAAGGTCAAAATATCAAAAAAAGTTTTGAAACAAAGAGGCAAACAAAGTTTGAAATCTCTAGGAAAATCTGCTCTGGATGAATTAAGTGGGGGTATAAAATCAAAAGCCAAATCTAAAAAGAATCAGTCTAAGACTAAACGTCAAGGTGTTAAGAAGGGTCAAAAAAAGAAAAACTCAACTGCTATTCCAAAAAATCTTAAATTTCCGAAAGATATTTTCGATCAATAATGATGCAATCAGGTTCTTGTGAGTGCAGCAAAACGGAGTTGGAAATGCAATCCGTTCCTCCGACAATGACAACTATGCAAGAAACTCAGTGGACTGATTATCATCCTATCGCTTCCCTGGATAGTTATCAGGCACCCATTGAATTTTTGGTTCCACCCCATACGGAATATTATACAGATTTATCTCAAACTTATCTTTATCTGAAATGTAGAATCCTGAAACCAGATGGAACTAATATTGAGGACAAAAAGGTTGCCCCTATCAACAACTTCTTTCACAGTATGTTCAGCAGCATCGATTTGTACCTGAATAATAAACTGGTCACAAGTAATATGGATACATATCCGTACAGAGCCTACATAGAAAACTTATTTTCCTTTGGAGCAGATGTCAAAGACAATCAGTTAAAAGCTGCAGAGCATTGGTATGAAGATGAACCTGGGAGATTTGAGGATTTTGATTGTGATAACATAAAAAAAGGCCGAGGTGAAGGTACAAAACAAAGTAAATCTTTGGAACTCATGGGCCGATTACATTTAGATCTGGCCATGCAAGACAAATATCTTCCGAATGGCATCGAAATCAAACTCAGACTTAACAGAGCATCTCCTCAATTTTGTATCATGGCTGAGGATGGTTACCCTGTAGTACTCAAAATTGATGTAGCCAAACTGTCAGTGAGAAATGTACAACTTCTACCAGCAATCACAAACGATTTGAATCAGAGCATTGCTCAACATAATGCCAAATTCCCCATCAGAAGAGTTGAGGTGAAAACATTTACCATTGGTACTGGACTAAGATCTAAAATTGAAGACCATCTGTTCCAGGGTCAACTTCCAAAACGATTGTTCATTGGTATGGTTCCTAATGAAACATTCAATGGCACGTTTCCCACGAACCCCTTTAACTTCCAACCTTTCAATCTCAGTAAACTGGATGTCACACTCGATGGACATAATATCTATGGCAGACCCTTTGAACCTAACTTCACCAGAAACGAGTACCTTCGATCATACATGTCACTGTATCAGGCTCTGAGTAGTCGAGACCAAGTTCAGAATTGTAACATCGATTACGAGGATTACAAAGACGGATACACATTCTGGGGATATGACTTCACACCTGATCAAGCTGCTGACCAGAGTCATCTCCACCCTATAAAAACTGGAAACCTGAGACTAGAACTTCAGTTTGCCAATTCGCTCGCAAAGACTATCAACGTCATTGTGTATGCTGAATTTGATAATCTGATAGAAATTAACGGACTCAGAGAAGTAACCACAGACTACTGAAAAAAGATGCATAGTGGATACTATATTGAAAAAAGAACTGAGGGATTATCTACTATGGTCAGATTCTACTTCATCTGGAAATGGCATGCTTCAAAAAGAATTTGAGGGATTATCAGAAGACAATGAAACACTGGGACGACAAAAATGGATTAAAGATACCCTTATACGAGCCATGAGGATCAACTTGATGACTGCTATATTTGACTATGTCCGTCACCAGTGCCAAGGATGTAGAATAAATCATCCCAGTCAGAAATACCATGACTTGTGTTTATGGACAAAACCAAACGAATGGATAACAGACTATGCTATACATATCCATGCCCTGAATAATCTCAACATCTACGATGTCATCCAAAAATGGGACGAGTTGCTCCTGGATGAAGTACCATCAGAAGAAAGAAGAAAAGAATATAGTGCTATGACAGGATTGGACCATTTAATACCATCTGAAAAAGTCGAAGCCTATAAAAACTGGATGTTCCTGAAAAACAGTCATAACAGATACGGAAGAAAACCTGACTACAACGAGTGGAGAGACTTTTGGAAACAGAAATTAATAGAAGCTACTCCGTCGGAGACATCACCAGAAAAATGAACACACATGAACTGAGAAAAATTCTGTACCACATGCCTGTTAATGGAGATGTATGTGGCAAAGATCTCTTACCAGAGAAGAAACCTCTAGACATGAAAACCTATATCATAAACAGTGACAATTCAGATGAACCAGGAGAACATTGGGTTACCGTATACTTCAGAGGCCATCAAGCTATCTACTTTGATTCTTATGGCATGCCACCAGAAGAAGACTATATTCTACCTTTCATCCAAAGAAATTCCAGAAGTTGGATTCAAAATACAGAACCATTACAAAGTCCATGGAGTCACAACTGTGGAATGTGGTGTATTTACATTATTCATCAACTTGAAAAAGGACTAGACTTGAAGAAAGCTATTCATGGCGAACTGTATGGCACAGGAGAAGACTTATACCAAAATGACAGAGATATTGACAGATGGTTCAGTGCTAATTATGGCAAAGTGATCTGGACACAAATTAAGTCTAATTATGGCAAATTGATCTGGACACAAAATGACATGCCAACTCCAAAGTTTCTTTACAAACATAGAATTCAAGCTTGCAAATGTTTGAGAAATACACATTGTTTATCAAAGAAATACCCCATGTATTTAATGTTGTAAATATGTTAAGGTTTCAAATTGTAAACGAGGACAGAGGGACGGTCCTAATCCTCTGTTCATCGTAATCAAGTTAGTTAGCGGGACAAATAAAGTTAAAACTGTTCATCAATCTTTCTTGTCTTTTCACCCCCTCTTCATTTCGAAGAGGGTAGTAGTATCTAAACTTGAGATGGCTAGAATTAACATCCACTGACGCTTCATAGTCAAAGAAAAGAAACTAAATTAGATCTTGAGATACAAGATCTATATCCAGAAGTTTGCTACTATCAAGCCTCAATAGATTTGCCAAAACACTTGACGCTTGACAGTCAAGTTTCTATTGATGAAGAAATAAAGTCTTGAGATACAAGATTTTTTATTTCTAATAGAAACTTACTACTAGATAGCCTCAATATATAAGCATGACACTATGAAGTCTTGAGATACAAGAACAACATAATGTCATCTTGTGGTATCCCTGGACCTCTTGAAAGTTTATCACAAAAAACTAAGTCATTTTTTACCATGTCAAAATTAAAAATTTATAGCGCCCATCACAAAAGGCGCTATAATCCCACAAAATTGAAAATTTATAGCGCCCTCCACCAAAGGCGCTATAATCCCCACAAAAATGAAAATTTATAGCGCCCTCCACCAAAGGCGCTATAATCCCCACAAAAATGAAAATTTATAGCGCCCTCCACCAAAGGCGCTATAATCCCCACAAAAATGAAAATTTATAGCGCCCTCCACCAAAGGCGCTATAATCCCCACAAAACTGAAAATTTATAGCGCCCTCCACCAAAGGCGCTATAATCCCCACAAACACTGAAAATGTATGATGCCCCCTTCACGAAAGCACACATTATCACACAAAACAACACCTAGCCCAGTCAAGTTCAGATCAAGCGGGGTCACTTGAGCGCCTTTTTTTATACGGCCAATTTTATAGCGCCAAACACGCGACAAAAAGGCGGTATAAAAAAGGCGGTATAAAAAAGGCGGTATAAAAAAGGCGCTCAAGTGACCCCCTATACTACTTACAGTCTGTCTCTGGCCGGGCCCATCGGAGTCGAACAGTTGGTTTTCGTTTGCTCCAACATTTCTGTGGTTTCTGGGTTTCGAGTCCTCACCGTTGTTTCCGTCTCTGTGGTTGTTTTATTTTTGTGTTCTCTGAGGTTCTGCACCGATGAGTTAGGAGGACTTCATGGGACTGAACAAATTATTTGTGTAAATCGCGGCGGAAGCAAGGGTGAGGATTGCAGTCGCGTAAAATCGATTTAACATCACGTGAACTAGTCCGTGAAATGAAGACCCACCCTATACCCCACTTTATATAGAGAAAACTAGGGTTTACGGGGGTATACATTATTTTTCTTATTTTTACTCCAAAACATAGGTTGTGGGTACTCGTTAGAACCGCCTCAATGAGGCGGTTCTAACGAGCACCCACGACCTATGTTTATTGGGGCGGTTCTAACGAGCACCCACGACCTATGTTTGCTGTATTTATAATAAAAATATCACGGATTTTCATCTGAAAAGTAGCCATTTTGGATATGAGAAAATTCAAGGGTGTGTTATCGTAATAGCCCGGCAGTGAAAAAGTTTTCACTGATCGTTCCCAAGCGGGTCTCCTGTTGTTTAGTGTTGTTTTACTTCGTCTGCATGTGTGTGCTGCTAGTGTCATTTTGTTTTGGATAGACGGTTGGCCTTGTTCACAGGGGTCCATCTGTTGGTTTATTTTTCAGGTGGTTCGTGCTGGATTTGTCTAATCCGCGACGGAAGTAAAGGGCGAGGACTGCGGCCTCGTAAACGGGATTTAACCCCCACCCCACTGAAATTCGTTTCACTGACCGTACAAAGGCGGATCTTCTTCCGCGGTTTATTTTTGTTGGGGTTTGTCTTTGAGTGTGTGTATCGATTATCTTTGTCTGTTTTGGCTAGCCAATTGTCTATTATGTGGAAAAGTAACTGTCCTTTTGGCCTTCTGCTATTGATGTTTCCATAACAGTCTATTTGTTCCTTGTTTGTGTTTCTTTCCCTTTGGTGTCTCTGATTGGAGCTGTGGGTTATGTATCGATTCCTGATAATTGTCGTCACTTCTCATCACAAAAACACGCCTATATATTTTTGACCCCCTTAAACCCCAATTTTATATAGTAAAACTGGGGTTTACTGGTGTATACATTATTTTTCGTATTTCTGCTAAAATCATAGATTGTGGGTACTCGTTAGAACCGCCTCGCCGAGGAGGTTCTATCGAGTTCCCACAATCAATGTTTAGAGCATAAATATGAAAAATATCAGATTTTTTTTATCGAAAATTTTTCATTTTTCTTTGGCGGTAAAATTTTTCAATATATCTGAACAGGCGTGTTTTCGTAATGTATTTTTCAATGGCTCGAACACCTTTGGGACCTAGAAAATGTGTTTGTTTGTTTGGGGTTTAACGCCCCAGTCAACACTATTTTAGGTCATTTTTGAGCCGGTCAGTTTACCTATCTACACTATTCCTGGACAGGCTTATACGTAAGTGGTAACCAGTACAGTGCACATTCTTTTGTCAGAAACTGACAAAGTTCTGCCCTTCTTGAATCAGCAGAAGTGAGGGAATGACCGCAGAAATTGAAAGTGTTCCAAATAGGCGTAGTTCGAGCCAGTGGGGGGTAAATCATATTCCCATGTCAGAAGGTATAATGCTATTATGTTGGAAAATTGTAGGACTATCTTTTCGATTTTGTTTAAATAAATGAGGCGATTCTATTGAGTGCATTTACATGTAACCCTAAATTATCCATAAGCATTATGAAAACTCGCCTATACAATTACATTGTAAACTTTACCGCCGAAAAAAAAAATAAGATGAAATATTGTGATTTTTTTTTTCTTATTTCTGTTCGAAATTTAGATTGTGGATACTCGTAAGAACCGCCTCATCGAGGCGGTTCTTACAAGCACCCACAATCTATATTTTTTACCATAAATAAGAACAATAAGGTTTACCCCTGTTAACCCCACTTTTACTACATAAAGGGTGGGGTTCGAGGCGGTCAAATTATGAAGGCGTGTTTTTGTGATCAATAGATTTGACTGTCTGGTACTATCGGAATAATTCCGTAGGAACTAAAGCACAATCATGATCCTCCTCCCCCACATCCGCTTTACGTGTTCAAGCCACTAACCTTGACCACCCTCTGGGCTAATTCAGCAGACCACCCATTGTTGATATTCTTCTTATATTTTTTCCAGAAAACAGGATTTGACAATTCATGCAAAGTGTCTCCTATAGGACTTGACACCTCTTGCAAATCGTCTAAAATTAGCATGATTTTTCAACTGTTTGTTTGGGGAAAAATTAGAAAAAATATTTCAAAATCTCGTTTGCCGAAAAATACACAGTATGCATAGCATAAAAGTTTCATTATACATATACTGATGGTGTAGGCTGGCAAATTTAATTCCCTTGTCTATGAAAGCGACACACACACACACACACACACACACACACACACACACACACACATACGCACGCACGCACGCACGCACACACACAGATGCGACCTCGATTCAAAGTCTTCCGAATGTCTGGCACACACACACACACACACACACACACACACACAAACACACACACAGATGCGACCTCGATTCAAAGTCTTCCGAATGTTTGGAGAAGCCCGGAATCGATCCCTGGTTTGCGAGGCAAATAGCTTATCCTCTACACCATGGAAGCTTTAGTCCCCATTATGTCTCTGAGTCTCCTGGGCTGGCTCAAACAACCCCTATCTCAAACAATATTTCATGGTTCAAAGGTTTTCAAGCCATTAAAATTCGACTGTAAATACAGAGAAATTCCTTTATAAAGACCACCTAAAATTAAGACATATTCTGCTTTGAAAAGCTTTAATATTTAGAAGGGTGCAGTTAATCTGTCTTCGTATTTTCTGCACACAGTGTCCTCTGGCCAGACACCACCTTTGGGACTGTTCAAAAGTGGTCTTTAAGACCACTTTTGAACAGCCCTCAAAAGTGTTCTTAAAGACTACTTTAGAACGGTCCCAAAGGCGGTCTTAATATAGGAATTTCAATGTATATGACTATATTTGCAGACATGTGCAATGGCTTCGGTGGATGGTTCTCGGTCTGTGCAGAATGATGGGGATAACCAGTGTGGCAAAATGGTGTTATTGGGCAGGAAAGTACAGTCACAGAATAATGTAACTGTGAGATCTACTGATGATAGGCAAACTCCCTGTATCGTCGGCAGCATCGTAATGGGTAACGGTAACATAGTACTGTGTGACCAGAGGAATGAAAAGCTTAAAGTGTTGGACAGCTTCTGGAATATAAACGACAGTCTTATATTATCTTCTTTCCCAATGGGTGTCTCGGCCATTGATAACGACAATGTCGTCGTTACCTTACCTTACGAACAACAACTTCAGCATATCCAAGTGGTCCCAAACTTGAAGGCAGGACGCATCATTCAGTTAGATAAAAGTTGTTACGGAATTGTTGTGACTAGTGATAAAATGTTCGTAACATGTCACAATAGCCCTGGTGAAGGAGAAGTGAGGGTTTTAGATATGAACGGTAAACTGCTAAACCAACTAGGTGTCAAGCAGGACGGATCGTACATGTTCACGTTACCGTACTATATCACTGTTAGTAAATATTGTGATAAAGTCTTTATCAGTGATACTGGTACATATACCATCACGTGTTTGTCATTTGCTGGGCAGGTTCTGAACCAGTATAAGGATGATGATCTGAAACGGCCTACAGGTATGTACTGTGATGGAGGAGACAATATCTTCGTATGTTCCTATGACTCCAACGATGTGCAGATCATAACAGCCGAGGGAAAGAAGTATGGTGTTTTTCTGTCTTCAGTCGATGGCATAAAGTCTCCCACTTCCATTTCCTACAGACAGGGTGATGGTACGGTTATCGTAGGCCGTGATGCGTCAGACTCCATTGTTTCACTGAAACTTATTACGTAAAACCATCAAAATAACAAGTCCGTGAAACGAAGACCCCCCACCCTAAACCCCACTTTATAGAGCTGAACATGTCTATATATAAGCTTTGATCCGATCTTACTGAAACTTATATAAAAGTAAGTGAGTGATAAAGCTTGGATGGGTTCGGAAACTTGCGATGTCGGCTTATATCTCGTGGAGATTTGTCTCATTTTTTTCTGAAATCTTAGACCTTGTCATCATCATCAGTCCTTTAGCTTCTTCCTGAAACTAAAATAAAAGTAGGTTGGGCATAAAATAGGTCAAAGTCAACCTAGGGTCACGATGTTTGCAAATATTGTAGTACTTAATCACCCAGTGGCACATACCAAGTTTCAAAACAATCAACCCAGTGGTTCTGGATTTTTTTAAGATTTTTAACTTATCTGGGCATGGCGATCATCTTAGTCATTCGTATAAAACTGTCCTTATGGTTCATATAAAATTTATATGAAATTGACCAAGTGCTTTCCGAGAAAATGTACTATTAATTGTCAATGGACCTGCAATCCAAGTGACCTAGGAATAAGGTCACAAAATAACCTTGTCCTGTAGCATTAATAGACATTCATTTTCTATCTATTCTCATGCCACAGACCACAATATTTTTCGAACCAAATTTTACCTTGGCCTACAATAGGTCAGGGACAACCAAGGGTCATGATTTTTGCAAACGTGGTTTCAGCTCTGTGTGAAAGAATCAGGCAGCCCAATATATTTCTTAAAGAGGCGTGTTCAGCCATTTTGCCATACAAATGTCTGAATGACCAAATTTGACATTGAAGTAAAACAGGCCAAGGTCACTTAAATATCATAATTTAAAGATCCCGGAGGTCCCGAGTCCCCGATGCTGCATGCCAAGTTTCAATGTAATCTGCCTTTTGGCTCCTGAGGAGAAGATTTTTATTTTTTTTAGCGTATATGGCATGGCAGCCACCTTGATAATGTGACTCCAATACCACAAATTGATTTTCGTTGCTTCATCCCATCCAGGCGTTTCGTGAATTTTTGTTTCAATTAGTCCTGGAATTTACTTAAGAAGAAGAAAGTACTGAATATTAGCCATCGAGGACAAAGGTCAGTAAATAACATTGACCTTTTGAATTGATAAACTTTAGTAAATAACATCGGCCTTTTGAATTGATAAACTTCCTTTCAACTGATTGCAGATTTCATTTCTGGTGCAACAGGCTACAATAAAGTCAGAAAAATAAATTGTTTTGCCTTTCCTCATACATATGCTAAAATGCCTAAAATGCCCAAATCTGACCTTGACGTAAAGTAGGTCAAGGTCTCCAAAAGGTCATCTGATGCTGCACACCAAGTTTCAAGGTAAGCTGTCTTTTGGTTTCTGAGTGAATCAATGTTTTTTTAATGTTCTTACCATATAAGGGCATGGCGACCATATTGGTCATGCGACTCCAATGCAACGAATAATTTGTATTGCCTCATCGCATTGTGGCGTTACATGCAATTTGGTTTCAGTCAGTCCAGCAGTTAATTTGAGAAGAAGATAGAAATACTGAATATGAGCCATCCAGGACGAAGGTCAATAAATGACACAAACTTTTGGAACTGATTAACTTCCATTTACGTGTTTGCAATTATCAATCTGATTTCAGCGCACGTAATATACCTGAGAAGGCATTTCAAACCACGAACCGAGCATTATTTTTCGGTGGGCTAAGCAGTGGCTGGTGAAGTTTAATCCAAACAAAATGGAAAAGCTTTATTTCTCACATCAGAAAATATAACCGGTCAACGAAATTTGTTAGCATAAACATATGGGAGTAACCTTCGCAAATGATATGAAGTGGCACGACCACATTTGTAATGTGGTGTCATATGCATTCGGTATTATATCTACAATGAATCAAGTTTACATATCTTTTAAGGCTAACTCTTGAATATGTATCTACAATAAAGGTAAAGCTATGAATCCAGTTGGCCAACTCTTGAATATACTTCTGTTGTATGGGACAGTACGCTCCGTTTCTTTACCTTTATAAAGAAATAGGATGGTTGTCTATGTGACAAGCGAATATATTAAAAGTTAATGATACTGTATAAGGTCCAAAGGACTTGTCCCTGGCTATTTAAAATATTTTTCCTCAAACAGTCAGTAGCATGAATATACCATACAAATTACGGAATGTACAAAATACCAGTTACTTTGCAGTACAACTACACTTTTTTCTAGATCATTGCTCTAGCATCCCTCGGAGTCTAACTGTTGGTTTTCTTTTGCTCAAGCAATTCTGTTGTTGTATGCTGTTGAGTCCTCAACCTTGTTTTAGCGCTGTAGTTTTTTTATTTGTATGTTCTCGGAGATGTTACACTGATGAGTTAGGAAGCCGTCATGCGGACTAAACAAAATTAGTGTATACCGCGACAGAGGTAAGGGCGAGGATTATGGCCATGTAAAATCGATTTAAGTCCCCCAGTGGAATTCTTTCCACTGACCGTTCCAAGGCGGTTCGTGTGTGGCGGTTTATTTATGTTGTTGTTTGTTACTTACTGTGTGTATCACTTGTGTCTTTTTATATTGGATGGCCTTTTGGCCATTTTGTGGGAAAGTAACTGTCCTAATGGCCTTCCTTTGTTTAGGTTTCCATTATGGTCTGGTCGTTTCATGTTTATGTTTCTTTCCCTTTGATATCCTTGATGGGTGGAGTAAGTTAATTGTATCGATTCCTGATCTTTGTTTTACTTCTACTTTCTATATCTCATTGGAATAATCTTCCTTAATTACCTAATCTCTTCTATTAAAATGGCCGGTCTAGCTCATTTGTTAGCGATACCTTCTGTACAATCATATTTCATATCTGGAAGAAAGCTTTCGATTATTCATGCACGGATACGCAACAAATGCAATGTTTTAAATTTTGATCGTTGTATTCATAACTTAATACAGGGTGGGGGATCACGTGGTTTTATACGTCATCAAATATGGCCGACAAGGACTAGAAACCTTTCACATAAGATATATTTTTGTCGTTTACAAGTCCTTAGATGTAAATATTGGAATAATATACTGTGCAGAGTACGACAAAAAGTAATTGAGGCAAGACAGTGTACTTCAAAGTATCAAAAGATCTTTTTTGTTTGAGTTTAATCGTTTCCAGGTTGACAAAGACTTATTATTACGAGGATTCCGTACACTGTTCTTGAACTTTCACGAATGGAGCAGGAAATTTAGCCGTATTTACCAGAATAAAGCCTGGAATCACGCCTTCTGGCTACTCTTTTCATCAACAAAATTAGTGTATTCATAAAATTTGACCAGTCAAATCTGTATTCCCGCTGAAATTGAGCGTTTTTTCCAGCTTGATCACGTACATCTGTCCAATGACAATGATCAAGTGCACTAATACTTTGAAGTTAATAAGATCTCGTGCACTGTAGTTAAATATTCGGCTTTAGTTAGCTTCATAAACTAGGGCCAGATCCCCTAAAGATGGGTTCGGTTGCGTTGGTTCGCGTTCAATGTTAGATAACCCGTCTAGAAAGTAATGTCTCAGTGATCTACTTTGTTATTCGTAAGTCACGCAATGATGAACTCATTATGAAAAAGGTTTAAGTTGATGATTTATTCTTTATCATCATTAAACAAAAGAAACCATTTTAAGAGAGAAAACAATAAAAAAATCAGTCAGCTTTACCTTTCAAATTCAGTTGATAAATTCAGAAGTTGGGTTAGAAATTGGAGCGATTTCAGTCATATACCAAGGTTCAATATTGGTCTAAAATCTCTTCTGCAACAAGGTCTATCGGAGCCCGAATTTTATGGTGACTTAGTATATAAAGTGAGAAAAATATATAACCGCAATGACTTCAGCGCCCAATTTCGTAAAATCATTCTTTGATATAAAACGGTTGGGTACAACATAAATGTTATATGACAGACTACATGCATGATAGTTAACCAATCACGGTTGATAACTTTGCTTTCCTCTTTAATTGCACGCCGGTGGGTCAGGCCTCAGATTCTATGACGGTTCCAGCGTAAAGGCTTATTTAGAATTAGAAAGATCTAATGCAAGGTAATGTTGGTGGGTGCCTGATGCTCTATCTCTGGTTGGGCCCATCGGAGTCTAACTGTTGGTGTTCTTTTGCTCGAGCATTTTAGTGGTTTCTTGCTGTCGAGTCCTCACCGTTGTGTCATTTCTGTGGTTGTTTGATTAGTAGGCCTTCATACGGACTGAACAAATTATTTGTCTAAATCGCGACGGAAGTAGGGGCAAGGATTGTGGCCACCTAAAATCGATTTAAGCCCCACAGTGGAATTCGTTTCTGCTGACCGTTCTAAGGCGGTTCTTCTGTCGCGGTTTATTTTTGTTATGGTTTGTCTTTGGGTGTTTGTGTCGCTTATATTATTTTATTTTGGCTAACCTATTGGCCATTTTGTGCAAAAGTAACTGTCCTTTTGGCTTTCCGCTAGATGTTTTGATTAGGTCTGTTGTTTCATGTTTGTTTTTCTTTCCCTTTGGTGTCTCTGATGGGAGCTGTGGGTTAATTGTATTGATTCCTGATCATTGCCTCCACTTCTATTTCACAATAAGTAAATCACAATTTTCGGACTCGGATGACCTAGTTATACGAAGAATATTAAATAATTGTATGCTTGCAAAATCGAGAATTATTCCATACAATTACGATTTCTACCGCGGCGGAAGATGCGGATGGAGGTCGGGCCCTGTAAAACGGGTGTAAATCCGGCAGTAATTATAACTGGCCGCCAAAAGGACTTTTACGTATAAATTCCAAGTGTGCCATTATGACAAGCATTGTTGTTACTCCAAACACCGGTTGATGTCGGGGAATAGAATGACTGTCTGATGACCTAGGAAGTATAGTGATCTTTATCCTGGCTTTCGTACTAAGCGTCCGCAATGAGCATGGTTTCCAAAACGTATTTATGAGCCACTGCTCAAGCTGGTATATATTATGTTTGAATAGAAGGCTAAAAATACAAGAGAAGGGGATTTTATGACGGTTCCAACGTAAAGGCTTATTGAGAATTAGAGAGATCTAGTTAAGGTAATGTTGGTTGGTGCCTGATACTCTGTCTCTGGTCGGGCCCATCGGAGTCTAACTGTTGGTTTTCTTTTGCTCCAGCATTTCAGTGGTTTCTTGCTGTCGAGTCCTCACCGTTGTCTCACCTCTGTGGTTCTTTGATTATGTGTGTTCACGGAGATGTCGCACTGATGTAACTCATCAGGCCTTAATGCGGACTGAACAAATTATTTGTCTAAATCGCGACGGAAGTAAGGGCGAGGATTGTGGCCACGTAAAATAGATTTAAGCCCCCCAGTGGAAATCTTTCCACTGACCGTTCCAAGGCGGTTCTTCTGTGGCGGTTTATTTATGTTGTTGTTTTTTACTAACTGTGTGTATCACTTGTGTCTTTTTATTTTGGATGGCCATATGGCCATTTTGTGGGAAAGTAACTGTCCTTATGGCCTTCCTTTGTTTGGGTTTCCATTATGGTCTGGTCGCTTAATGTTTGTGTTTCTTTCCCTTTGGTGTCTTTGATGGGTGAAGTAAGTTAATTGTATCGATTCCTGATCTTTGCTTTACTTCTACTTTTATTAACCGTAAGGCGATGGACTTCCAGCCTTCATGCGGACTGAACAAATAAATTGTCTCAACAGGGCGAAGATTGCGGCAGCTTAAAATCGATTTAAGCCCCCCCCCCCCTCCCTACCACTCAAGTGGTTTTCTTTTAACTGACGGTTCCATGGCTTTTTCTGTCATGGTTTACTTTTTGTTATTGTTCATCGAATGTATGTATCGCTTTTATGTTTTATTTTGGATAATCAATTTGGTTTTCTTGTTGTTTCCATAAGAGTCTGAGTCTAGTAACTTCATGTTTGTGTTTCTTTCCCATTTGATGTCTCTGATGGAAGCTGTAAGTTAATTGTGTAGATTCCGGATCGTTGCTTCAATTCTATTTTTTAATTCATCCAGTACAAATATCTTTAAAAGTCATATACGGTTTATTTATATTGTTGTTTGTTACTTGCTGTGTGTGTCGCTTGTGTCTTTTTGTTGTGGATGGCCGTGGATGGCCGTGTGGCCGTTTTGTGGGAGGGTGGCTGTCCTTGTGGCCTTCCTTTGTTTAGGTTTTGTTTCCATTATGGTTTGGTCGCTTCATGTTTGTGTTTCTTTCCCTTTGGTGTCTTTGATGGGTGGAGTAAGTTAATTGTATCGATTCCTGATCTTTGTTTTACTTCTACTTTATCTTACAGTTTTAACTTGACAGGGATTCGTCTTCGTCTGTTAGGCATACATAATTTTTGTTTTAACAGAACCTTTGTTTACCGCATCCTAAGAAAACCGGTTAACAAACTAGAAGAAAAGTGATATAAAGAGCAAAACGGTGAATATGTTGAGGAGGTACCTAAGATAGTCTAAAATGGTGTAAAGAATCCAGACAGTTGTTTAAATATAAAGTTAAATAGGCCAATTTATGTATGGATCTACTACGTACTTTCCCCTTTTCATAACATTCTTCCCCCAATTTAAACCAACAGATAAATTGCTGAGCATTTTACTCCCTACTTTTGAACTAAAATGCTCATTTACACAGCTATTGAGATTAATTACACAGTTTTACAGATATTTTGAGTTAAAAGAAATATCGCCATATCTTGATTGCATTTTTAAAGAATGATTTAAAAAAGAAATATTTCCAGTCATATGTTTTCGAATACATCTGGCTAGATTGGAGACGGACCTTCCATCTCTGGATTTGGAATAGGAGATACTTATTCGTTTTTGGTAAGATGTAGAAAAGATCGCGCGCACTGCGCTCAATGTAGTTTGATCTCGCACACTGCATTACCAAACTGAGTTCTTAGTACACTTGAATAATTCACGCAGCATTACATTTCGCTATAGAACTTAAATGAATGGCGATTTACTAGTATGTTGCAATGTTTTAAATACCGGAGTGTCTCCAGCAGCAGACATCTTAGATTTTATAGCTGTTTAACCTATAATTCTACGAGTATCACAGTTTTGTGAAATTGACTGTCTATTATCCGTACTCTCAACACTTAAAACGGATACACATATTTAAACCAAGAAAGGAAGGAATAAAATGAGTACTCCGTAAGAACAATATGTTTTCTTACAACCCAAAGCGGGTCAGACCATCACGAAAACACGCCTATATAATTTTGACCCCTTCCAATCCCACATTTATATAGTTAAAGTGGGATTTAAGGGATGTACATTATGTTTCTTATTTCTGCTCAAATCATAGAGTGTGGGTCCTATGTTTTGAGCAGAAATAGAAAAAAAATATCACAATTTTCATCTTAAAATTTCATTTTTTTGCCACAAATTGGCATTGTATTTTATAGACATGTTTTCGTAATGCAGCCCAGTTTCGCATCAGTTACCCTGTTAAGATTGATGACGCAAACCAATGACAAAGTGTGCTGAAATTTCCTTAAAAGTTTCAAAGGGACAGTTGTTTCATTAAAAGTTTCAAAGGGTCAGTTGTTCGAAAGACTGTGATATAAAAAAAAAAACGTCCCGAATAACAGTAGTTTAGTTACTTGGGTCTAAACCATTTGTAAGTTCTCAGAATATGCATAAAGATCTCGAAGGACCAAAAAGCTAAATATGGTGCAAAAATCTTGGTTTTCGAGCGAAGCAAAATTATATGAATGGGTCCCGACTTTTGCTGAGCGGGGTCAGATAAACATGTTGGTAAGAATTTCAGTTTTGAAATGAACACGCATAACAAACTTTTCGACCGCCGAATAGGTTAAATCGTGTTAGGCAGCGCTATGTTAATTAATATTGTGTACACACTAGAAAAGCTAATGCAAATTAACTTATTACATGAGTATTCTGCATTTACTTAATGCACATAGAAGTTTCTATAGTAGGGACTAAAATCGTACAGTAACTTATTTCACAGTCTGTCTTTGAGTAAATCTTAATAAGCATTGCGTACACTTGGTGGCATAACTTTAAGCGTAATTACTTATTGCACATTAGTGCCTGAGAGGTTGTTTGCCTCACTGGGCGGTATGTCGTTGTTCCAGCTGACAAGGCATCTAACAATATTGTGTTTGTTTGCAAAACACACTATATAAACTGCTTAAAAGAAGAGCTTGGTTTGAGCACTATGACAGGCAACCCAACATATAATCTTTCTTCTTTGTCCAAAGATGAAAATCTGCGAAACCACCAATCGGTGATGCTTTCGTTTGGAATTTCCCTCCCAGAGGAAGATATGGAACTTCCAAAGTTGTACTGGATTCCCAAGCTTCACAAGACTCCATACAAGCAGAGATGTATCGCGGGTTCGGCTAAGTGCTCAACCAAGCCTCTTTCACAGATATTAACACGAATCCTTAGTTGCTGCAGTTAAAGATGGCCTTCAGAAACATTGTGACACTGCATATGCAGGAGTGGTGTGAATCAGATGTGGATCTTGAAAAACTACAAAGAGCTTGAGCTTGTAGAACATCTTCAGGCACAGTCTTTTCTCTCAGTAAACAGCATAAAATCTTTCGATTTCTCAACACTCTACACAACAATTCCTCATGATAAATTGAAATCTAAACTCAACGAAATCATAAATCAATGTTTTTACCACAAGAATGGTAACCGTCGCTACCAGTATGTTGTCCTTGGCTACAAAAACACATACTTCGTTCGAGATCACTCTGATGCACCACAAAAGTACACTAATGCAGATGTCATAAGGATGCTGGAATATCTAATTGACAATATTTTCGTGGAGTTCAGTGGCCTATTATTTCAGCAAACAATTGGCATACCGCTTGTTTGGAAACAAAAAATAAGGAATGAAACCGCTGATATTCCGGCAGATATGTCACTTATAAAACAATTGTTACAATCAAAACAAACAAATAAACACATATATAATTATATTCGGAACAGGGAAACTAATCTTGTAAATCGTTCAGAAATAAAGTGGAATACAATGTTTATAGACCATAATTTAAATTGGAAAAGTATATACACTTGTTCATTAAAAACTACAACCGACTCTAGACTACAAAATTTTCAATACAAATATCTACTGAGAATAATACCAACGAATAAGTTCCTATTAAAATGCAATATTGGAATCTCAGCTTTATGTGACTTCTGTGTAATGGAAATTGAAACAGTTAATCACTTATTTTGGGAATGCATGCATGTTCAGCACTTCTGGAGAGAAATCTCAAACTTTTTGAAATATTGTAATATCGACCTCCCATTAACGTTAAAAAAGGTTTAATAAAGCAGTTAAATAAAGCAAATTCTTCTGATACCGAGGCCCCGTTTTTGGATTTACATCTTTCTATTGTAGATGGATTTGTTTCGTGCAAAATTTATGATAAACGCGATGACTTTGATTTTGAGATTGTAAATTTTCCTTTTTTGGATGGTGATGTTCCTCGTGCGCCATCCTATGGCGTTTATATTTCGCAATTAATTCGATTTGCTAGAGTGTGTAGTCATGTAACTGACTTCAACACTCGTAATAAATTATTAACGGCTAAACTCCTTAATCAGGGTTATCGGTACCATAAACTACGCAAAGCCTTTTCAAAATTTTATAGACGCCATTCTGATTTAATTTCAAAATTCAATATTGGACTTAAATCTCTTCTGCAACAAGGTCTATCGGAACCCGAATTTTATGGTGACTTAGTATATAAATTCAGAAAAATATATAACCGCAATGACTTCAGCACCCAATTTCGTAAAACCATTCTTCGATATAAAAAGATTGGGTACAACATGGATATTATACGACAGACTGCATGCATGGTAGTTAACCCAATCACGGTTGGCAACTTTGCTTCCCTCTTTAATTGCACGCCGGTGGGTCAGGCCTCAGATTCTATGACGGCTCCAACGTAAAGGCTTATTGAAAATTAAAGAGATAATGTTGGTTGGTGCCTGATGCTCTGTCTCTGGTCGGGCTCATCGGAGTCTAACTGTTGGTTTTCTTTTGCTCCAGCATTTCAGTGGTTTCTTGCTGTCGAGTCCTCACCGTTGTCTAACCTCTGTGGTTCTTTGATTTCTGTGTTCACGGAGATGTTGCACTGATGAGTTAGGAGGCCTTCATGCGGACTGAACAATTTTTTTGTCTAAATCGCGACGGAAGTAAGGGCGAGGATTGTGGCCACGTAAAATCGATTTAAGCCCCCCAGTGGAAATCTTCCACTGACCGTTCCAAGGCGGCTCTTCTGTGGCGATTTATTTATGTTGTTGTTTGTTGCTTGCTGTGTGTGTCGCTTGTGTCTTTTGGTTTTGGATGGCCATATGGCCATTTTGTGGGAAAGTAGCTGTCCATGTGGCCTTCCTTTGTTTGGGTTTCCATTATGGTCTGGTCGCTTAATGTTTGTATTTCTTTCCCTTTGGTGTCGTTTGTGGATGGAGTAAGTTAATTGTATCAATTCCTGATCTTTGTTTTACTTCTACTTTGTTTTGGTATTACTAAGCAAATTAATAAAGATGAAAATCAAGTGCAAAATTTCATTATTTTAAATGCAAAATATTTCATTTTTAAAAATAAATATCAAAAACAAATTCCGTCTATTACATATTTTAGATCATTTCTTAAATATAGATTAAAAATAGAAAAAGAGATATATTTCTTAAGGATAAAATGACCCAGTTCTCACAAAAATGGGAGAATCTCGTTAATCTTTTGAACGTTTAAGATTGAAACACTCTTTCAAAACAGAATACAGCAGAGTCCTTCTCTTGTCTTTTTTTTTTCTTTTCGTTTTTTTCTTTCTTTCTTTTTTTTAGCATATATTTATCAAATTTTATGTACTCTTTATTGCATTATCTGGTTCTCTGCTTTCTTTCAATTTTTTCTTTTTTTTTACTATTTTGACTTTCTTATTTATATAGTAGTACCTAATTGTATTTATTGTATATCTTTATTACTATTATCTTTTATTATTATTATTATTATTGTTATTATTATTATTATTATTATTATTATAATTTTTATTCACTTCCTTTTTCTGTTCTATCATATAAAGTAATAATACTCTATACAAATCTATGACATAACAACAATGAAACGTTTCTCAGCACGAAAAAATGCCAATATAATCTTGACCCCTTCAAACTCCTCTATTATTTGGTAAAACTGGGGTTACCGGGGGAAAAAATGTTCTTATTGTTGCTCGGGGCATGGATTTTGGGTGCTCTTTTGGCGATCTTACAAAGGGTGTGCTAACGAGTACCGAGTACCCATCACCTGTGTCTGGTGCAGGAATATAGGGAATACCGGAAATTTTTATGAGGAATTTTTCATTTTTTGGGGGACAAAACTTTCAAAATCCTTGAATAGGCGTGTTTTCGTGATGTGTTTGGCAATGAATACTAACTCGTATGTTTTGTAGAATCTTACTGTAATTTGAATTGTTGTGTTATTTTGTAATATGATATTTCAGAAATAAAAGTTGAATAACAAAAAAAAAAAAAAAAAAACAATTGGCATACCAAAGGGTAGTAATTGTGCACCGTTGCTTGCCGACTTGTTCTTGTACTCGTATGAGGCAGAGTTTGTACAAGGTTTCCTCAAAGCAGGCAAGAAACGCCTTGCACAACAATTCAATTTCACCTAAAGATATATAGATGATGTATTGTCTCTGAAAAATGCTAACTTCTCAGAGTACTTGGAATTCATCTATCCACGTGAACTTGAAATTAAGGAAACAACAGAGACTGCAACCTCCTCCTCATACTTGGATTGTTATCTCTATATTGAGAACGGGAAGCTTACTACTAGGCTGTACGATAAACGATTTTCCCATTGTTAACTTTCCAATCCTGAGCAGTAATATCCCGTCTGCACCAGCATATGGAGTTTACGCTTCACATTTAATCCGTTATGGTAGAGCCTGTTCCAAGTATCAGGACTTTGTGGAACGTGGGAAGGTGCTCACTACCAGGTTGTTATGCCAGGCGTATCAAAAAACCAAACTGGTATCAACACTAAAGAAGTTCTATGGGAGGCACCATGATCTTGTTGATACGTACAATGTGGCCATTTCCAGAATTATTTCTGATATATTTGCCAATGGAAAGCCATAGGAAGACTTCCAAAATCGCGGACATACCCTTCTCGGCATTTACACCTTTTCTTCGTTCGGGTCGATGGGCATGGTGGGCGAAGCTTGCTTACCAAGTAATGCTTACCATCCGCGGACGCCAGATTACACTCTTCTGGAATCCATGTCTGTTGATCTGAACATTGATGTTTGCCATTTTGTCTATGCACCAATGATTTTGGATTAACGCTTTGGTACTACGACCTTAACTACATTTTACGTGATAACACTAATTCTGCAGATGTAAAGATATACTACCTTCCCGTTTTTGATCGGGAAGTATTATCATATTCTGGTGTTACGTTTCCATGCCTTTAATGGTGTGAGTAAATGTAATGTACATGATGTTGCGCACATGTAACAGTAAACTTCTGCACGACAATCATTAAATAGACAGAATGGAATATATGGCAACAAATAATATCATGGGGGTTGGGAATTGCCCTTTATACTTATCTTTACCGGAATGCAAGTCTAAAGTTTCGGGATGATAATGGAGCTTCGGTTTGATAACGCGAGTGATAACCAAAACTCCATGCGATGATCTTTAAGAATAATATAAGTACACGAGATCATCGATCTTGTTTGGCAGTGCACGGTATCATTTATGGGGTATGCAGTGTACGTGATCATTTATTAGTAGTTTTCAAATTTAATGGAGCTAGAATTTGTTTTCGCAATTTTTATGGTTGAAGAGGGGAAAACTTCACTGACCAAATTTGTTGTCCACTTTTAAGTAAGATCTTGTCACTTTTCAGGGGTCATCACTTCGACAATATGGAAAGGACCCGTGTTAAATGTAAAACGAATGTACCCCCTCCCCACCCCCTGTTTTAGCTCACCTGTCACAAAGTGACGAGATCACTTTTCGTCAGTCGCTTGTCATGCGTACGTGCGTGGGTGCGTCCGTCCGCAAACAATTTCTTCAAACGACATCTAGTACACCTCTACCATGATTTTCAATTATCGCCAATGGGGCCAAAAAATGCAGCCGCCCGGGGCCCTTTGGTTTTACATTGTCTTACATAGGGAAAAGCTTTAAAAATCTTCGCGTCTGAAACCAGAAGGCTCAGGTGTTTGAGTTTTGGTATAAACCTTCGCCTTGTGGACCTCTATCATGATTGTTCGAATTATAGCCATTGGGCCAAAACTGCCCCCGCCCCAGGGCCCTTTAGATTTACATAGACTTATATGGTGAAACCTTAAAAAGTCTAATCTGAAACCAGAAGGGTCAGGTGTTTGATATGTGGTATGAAGCTTCGTCTTGTGGACCTCTATCAAGATTGTTTAAATTATAGCCATGGGGCCAAAATGCCCCCGCCTCGGGCCCCCTTTTGTTTTACATTGACTTACATAGGAAAAATCTTAAAAAACTCTTCTCCTCTGAAATCACAAGTCCCAAGACTTTGATAGTTGGTATGTAGCTTCATCTAGTGGACGTCTATCAAACTATAGACCTGGACCAAAAATGTCCTCGCTCTGGGGCCCTTTGGTTTTACATTGACTTATGCAGGAAAAATCTTTAAACTATATTGTTTCTGAAACCGCAAGGCCCAAGACTTTGATTTTTGGTGTGAAGCTTCATTTAGTGGACCTCTATCAAGATTGTTCAAATTATATCCTTGGGACCGTAAAAGTTCCTCGCTCTGGGGCCCTTTTGGTTTTTTACTTTGACTTATGTAGGAAATATCTTTAAAAATCTTCTTCTCTAAAACCGCAAGTGTGTGTGAGTGTGCGTGTGTGCGTGTGTGTGCATGTGTGTGTGTATGAATTCGGGTTTAACGTCGCTTTCAATATTTTTTTCAGTCATATCACGACGGTGTCTGGTTGCGACAAGGAGCTCAGTGCACTTTTATAGTGCTACCTCACTGAAGTATCATGTCCCAGCCACATTACATGATACCACACCCAGTCACATTATCCTGACACTGGGTCGACCAGTCCTAGCTCTATCCTTCAAATCATCTTTGACAGACAACTCGAAAAATGAACCATAAAGCCACCTCTCATTTTGTTGAAAATTGCAGTGCACCTAATCATCGTGCTGCGAAGTAGTGTACTTGATCGACTTCTAAAAACTTCTCCTGAATCGTAAGCATGAAATGTTAATTTTAAAGTTTTAGTCTTGCAATAACCATCTCTGTACAACTGCTCATTTTCAAACAGAAATAGAATTAGTATGTTAGTAGCACATGATAAAATTCCAATTTTGTTGTCTAAAATTCTAGAACAGTGCACTAGATTCCCGTATTTATTAGTGTTTTTCCAACTTAGAAGTGATTAAACTGGAACAATGAGAATCTGCCCCGAGAAATTTTGACCTAAGCATGAATTGATCCTTATTTGTCGTACTCTGCGTCATATTCCAAAACATTGAAAAAATGAAATACAGGACTACAAGTGGAAAATCTTATTTGAATCGACACGTTTTCAGTACTGGAAACCATTTTGTATGACGTATTAAACCACGTGATCCCCCACCTTGTTAATAGAAGGTGCCTATTGTGAATGCGGACATGTAGCAGAAAATGCAGAACTTTTTTTTCTTTCAATGCCCAAAGTATGACAATGTACGAGTCTATCTTTTCCATGCAACCAGAACATTTCAGCCTTTGAGTTATCAGGAAAGATAACTTCTGAAGACGAAAAAAAAAAAAAAACTTGTTCAAAAGTGTACAATGTTATATCAAAGAAACTTCACCACGAAAACACGCCTATATAATTTTGACCCCCCTGAACCCCACTTTTATATAGTAAAACTGGGGTTTACAGAGGTAAATCTTATTTTGTTTTATTTCTGCTATAACATATAGATTGTGGGTACTCGTTTGAACCGCCTCGTCGAGGCGGTTCTATCGAGTCCCCGCAATCTATGTTTTGAGCAGAAATAAGAAAAATATCACCATTTTTCATCTTAAAATTTCTAATTTTTGGCCAAAAAATTTGCATGTAATTGTAAAGGCGTGTTTTCGTAATGACTTGTAGTTTTTGAACATGCTTTACAGGGATCACATTATGATAACACACCCATGCGACATAGTGCAGTTTTTCACATTTTCAAAATGGCCACTTTTATAGTGAAACTCCATGATATGTTTTTTTTTTCTTTTGCTGAAAAACATAGGTTGTGGGTGCTCGTTAGAACCGCGAGCGCCCACAACCTATATTTTGGAGCAGAAATAAGACAAATGATGTATACCCATGTACAACCCAGTTTTCTCTATATGAAGTGGGGTTTAAGCGGGAGGGGGTGTTCATTTCACAGACTTGGTCACGTGAAGATCACAATGTTTCGTCTTAAAATTTTGTTGTTTTTATTTCGGCGTTAAATTTACAATGTATTTGTATAGGCGTGTTCAGTTTCGTAATGAATCGCAACAAACCATTAAAATGACACACTCGTGTGCTAAAACGGAGTTCCTCATATACCATACTTCTAAAACTACGTGACAATTTATTTCTTAATCCATACCTCGATTTGGAGTTAGTTCGAGGACCTATAATCTATTAAGTAGGATTTACAGGACTGTTCATTGTATGGACTTGTAAACATCATCGATTTAGTTAGGTTTGTGGAAAATGCAACGACCCACTCCGTTCTTACTTTCAATTTCGTATTCCTTGAATACGTAAACGTGTTTTTACAGATAATTGGGAAAATAATAAGCAAACTAAGAGCTGGCATTTTTGAAAGAGTTTCATTGTCACAAAAGTGATTATTTTTGACAATCACATAATCTTGAGCCACATGATGAGAAAATGTTTTTTTTTTTTTTTTTTTTTTTTTTTTGGCCATTTAAGGGGAATGGGAACACCTTCAGGGGAGGCAACTCCTGCAAAAGTATTTTTGTCTCCCATGCCAATAGGGTTCAACTAAGGAGCAAATTCCTTCCTTTAAGAGTAAACCCCTTTTTCCGTGGGACTCGGCTTATAGAAAGGCGAACAGGAAGTCCCGAAAGTTGTCTCCCTTTGAAAAATGGATGAAAAATCAGCCAGGTGTTCCCATTCGCCTTAAGAACACTGGGAGTGTAAATTAGCGTGCGCATATGTACAATCTGATCAGCACAACTGAGTTCGCGGCCTGGACAGTACAATACACCTTGTTTTTACATATACATTTATTTACGTTTCCAGTGTAAAGTCTAATGTAAACCTATAGAAAACAATGTAGTTCATACATCCATGAACGCATCGTGACACTGGCATGATTTTCAGTGACGTCAAGTGACGTCAGTCTAAACCATGGTTCTCTTCGGGCGTTGATGACGTCAATGCTGTTCTGCTCTTTGTAGAAAAAAAACAACAGCGTGTGAATGTTTTTCAGCTTTAAAAGTTTGCCCTATAAGTATTTCACTCGCCCAGTGATGAGAAGCAAAGGATGTAAATATAAAGAATAAACTTAATTTTTCTGCTTTTCATAAAAGTATGAACGACAACGAGTCGCTTGCAAAGTTTACATGAACCCCTTCGGTGTTCATTCACTTTACACGCGACCCGCTGTCTTCATACTTTCATGTAGAGCAGAAAAATAAAATTCATTTCTTAACCTTTATCTTGCTGTTCACGACAACCCCTATCTTTGCAAACAGTGTAGATCCAGATCAGATGGCTTAAGAAGCCATCTGATCAGGATCTACACTGTTTGACATTCAGTTTATGAATTTGTAGCCATAAATTACATCAAGTAATCTGATTGGTTCAAAGTCAGAAATGGGTGTGGCTTAAATGAATATTCAGCAAAATAAGGGTTAAATAATAAGACTCTTGCTAATCTGTGTAGCTGAGCTGACCAGTCTGTGTCTAGCCTGGTCAAAAAACCCGAAAAGAAGGAGAAACACTCAATAAGATATTTGCGCTTTCGTTCTAATCCTATATTGCTTGTATGTCAAATTTGCCCGTCGTGATATGACTGAAAAATTGTTGAAAGCGACGTTAAACAACCCGAATTCACACACACACATGTCAAATTTGTAACCATGTTATTTGATGAATCTTGTGATTAATATGTTTAAACAAAACCCCGCAAACAGGTTTTCTCGACTTATTTTGGCGCTCTTCGCAGACAAAATAGAATTTCAGTAAAAGTTCTATGTTAAGACCATCTTTGGGACTGTTCAAAAGTGGTCTTTAAGACCACTTTTGAACAGTCCCAAAGATGGTTTTCAACCAGAGCATACAAAAGTATAACTGAAACCTTGTTTTGTTTGTTTGTTTGATTTGAGGTTTAACGTCCCCGTCAACACTGTAAAGGTCATTTTGGAGACGTTGCTTCCAATTTAGTGAGACTTTTACCCGACATTGAGTTGAAATGACATCTAAAGCCCTATCGTAGGGTTTATAAGCATGGACGGCCCGACACATGCGCACCGCTTTGCCTGGGCAGGCTTAGATCCTCTAAGCGGTTTAACAGTACTCGTGTGCGGGTCGGATACAGCTCTGCGTGAAAGCATCATGCAGCCCATATATTTCAACAAGCCACGATGGGCGGGGGCCGGACTGAAACCTTGTAAATATGCTTTTAAAAGCATAATTTATTTTATTTTTAGGTGGTCTTACGAGTGTAATTTCACTGTATGAATATCGCATGATCTGTTAATGTGCGGCAAACATGCCATATTGTTTTTCGTTTTAGTTCAGTTGAATAGAAAAGTTAACAAATCTTGATCTTATTGTTCTTTATACCAATAGTTTTCGAAAAATCTATGCAGTTTATTTCCTTTCAGTTTCATTTAGTATTCCCTTAAACTGTGCAATCCCTTGCATTGTGTTCACACGTACCATTAGTGAAAAGTGGGATTAACAAGAGTGTAAATTTATTGCAGTTATGCTAAAAGCCATAAATTGTGAATACTTGTTAGAGTGAGTGTTTGAGATTTACGTCCCACCAACAGCTAAGGTCATATGGAGACGGGATCTCGGTTTAATGACTCATCCGAGAGCCTGGAGAAGCCCGGAATCGATCCTGCGATCCCTAGTTTACAAGGCGAGTAGCGTAACCACTATAGATTTTCCGTCTATGGATACTTGTTGGAATGAGCCTGCTCAAACGGGCATCACATCGCGTTGACAAGTCCATTAAATGAACCCGACTTTATATAGAGATAAATAGGGTTTACGGGGGTATACATTATTATGGCTCAAAGAAGTTGGTGGGGCATTTGCTTCTGGGTCATTCGTGAGTCAGTCCGTCCGTGGGTTCGTTAGCTTTTTGATGCATAGCACTGATAACCTGCATGCTAGGGTTTTGAAATTTCATATATTGATTCCTCATGGAAAAAAATAGCTGTCACGTATTTTTTTCAATCAGGACTATGCACCTTTTGTGAGTTATGGCCCTTTGAAAATATATGGACGACACCTTGTCAGCAAATATATAAAAAATCATTGAAGCTAGAACCTTACAACCTGGTAAATAGATTGGTATTTATGAGTAGATTACCACTGGTTTGGGCTTTTCGATGCCTAGAATAACTTTTGAACCGTATATGCTAGGGTTTTGAAATTTACTATGTGGATTCCTCATGTAAAAACAGTTGACACATGTATTTGTTTTCATCTGGATTATGTCCTTTTCTGAGTAATGGCCCTTGAAAAAACTATTGATGAAATCTTGTCAGCAAAATATCTTTAAACAATAAAAGGTAGAGCCTTAAAGCCTGCTGAATAGATTGGGTGATAAATAGATGACCTGATTAACTTTTGAGTGAATTCTGAAAAAAAAGTTCATGAGTTATGACCCTTTATATTTTTGGGGATTTTACAGCGCATGCTTTTTATGCATAGCATAACTTTTGAACCGTGATGTAGTTTTGAAATTATTGAGTTATTGCCCTTTGAAAAAATATCGATGAAATTTTGCCAGCAGAATATCTCAAGCTATTGAATCTTTGTAAATAGATTGGTAGTGATGTGATGACCTGATCAATTTTTTTAATGTATTCTGAAAAAAAATCATCATATGACGTCGCGTCTGAGAGTGTAATAACGCCATTTATCATATGACGTCGCGTCTGAGAGTGTAATAACGCCATGTAATATTTTCGATAATCCACTAGTGGAGAAAATATGCAAATTAGCTAGATACGTCCCGTAACGTTACATGTACGACGTCCTTAGCGACGTCGCGTTTACTAACAGCGGAATATTGACATTTTTGTAAACGATCGTGAATAAAATGTGTTTAAAATGTCATATGATAAATAGAATCTTGCATTCGTGCTCATGTATTATTAAATTTATTAAACGAGTTGAGGAAAAGGGATAAAATGCTCGGCAAAGCCTCGCATTTTATCCCTCTTCCTCAACTCGTTTAATAAATTCAATAATACATGAACACTCATGAAAGATCCTCTATGTAATATTTTCGATAATCCACTAGTGGATTAAATATGCAAATTAGCTAGATACGCCCCGTAACGTTACATGTACGACGTCCTTAACAACGTCGCGTTTACTAATGGCGGAATATTGACAATTTTGTTAAACAGTCGTTAAAGAAAAGCGTTTTAAGTGTCATATGATAAATAAAATCTTGCATTCGTGCTCATGTATTATTGAATTTATTAAACTCGTTATACCCCCACAAATGAAATTTGGGGGGGGGGGGGGGGGGGGTATATAGGAGTGAGCTTGTCGGTCTGTCGGTCGGTCTGTTGACTTGGTTTCCAGACGAAAACTCAAAAAGCGCTTCACCGATTTTTATAATTTTTGGTACACTGATGTAACATCATAAAATACAGGTCAAGTTCGATTTCCACTACAATTCGTCAATTTTAGACATAGTTATGGCCCCTTTCAAGTGAAAAAATTGCATCATGCCGCTGTTGTACTATCAAGGCAGTTTTTGTGGGGGTATTCATCACCTTTAGTGATAGCTCTAGTTGAGGAACAGGAATAAAATGCTCGGCAAGCCTCGCATTTTATCTCTTTTCCTCAACTCGTTTAATAAATTCAATAATACATGAGCACTCATGTAAGATCCTCTATGTTCATGAGCTATAGCCCTTTGTAAATATGGGGAATTTTAACTTGTCAGCTAAATATTAAATAGAGGATCTTACATGAGTGCTCATGTATTATTGAATTTATTAAACGAGTTGAGGACAAGGGATAAAATGCGAGGCTTTGTCGAGCATTTTATCCCTTTTCCTCAACGAGTTTAATAAATTTTAAACGAGTTGAGGACAAGGGATAAAATGCGAGGCGTTGCCGATCATTTTATCCCTTTTCCTCAACGAGTTTAATAAATTCGATAATACATGGGCACGAATGCAATATTCTATTTATCATATGACATTTATAACGCATTTTATTCACGTTTGATTACAAAAATATCAATATTCTCCATTAGTAAACGCGACGTCGTAAAGGACGTCGTACATGTAACGTTATGAGACGTATCTACCTAATTTTGCATATTTAATCCACTAGTTGATTATCGAAAATATTACATGGCGTTATTACACTCTCAGCCGCGACGTCATATGATAAAAAAAAGTAATCAAGCTACAATTTTGAAACTTAGTGGACAGATTCAAGTTGATGATAACGTTAAAAAACGTCATCTACTTATTATTATTTTTTGTGTGTGGGGGATCAGGAATTGATACAATTAACTTACTCCATCCATAAAAGACACCAAAGGGAAAGAAATACAAACATTAAGCGACCAGACCATAATGGAAACCTAAACAAAGGAAGGCCATATGGACAGTTACTTTCCCACAAAATGGCCATATGGCCATCCAAAATTAAAAGACACAAGTGACACACACAGTAAGTAACAAACAACAACAAAGAATGATTTTACTTAATTGGGTGCTGAAGTCTTTGCATTTATATATTTTTCTGAATTTATATACTTCGTCACCATAAAATTCGGGTTCCGATAGATCTTGTTGCAGAAGATTTAAGTCCAACATTGAATTTGAAAATTAAATCGGAAAGACGTCTATAAAATTTTGAAAAGGTTTTGCGTAGTTTATGATATCAATAACCCTGATAAAGAACTTTATCAGTTCACAATTTATTCTCCATTGCCATGTCGGTTAACTTAAAAACGTCTTCTGTCTCTGTTGTAAAAACATGATGCAGTTATTTATTTATTTACATGTATTTATTTATTTATGTGCCATATAACAATGCAACGGAAGCCATTTACTGCAGCCTTTCAAATAAATTGGAAACAGTAATGACAAAATGTAAAATAGCACAAACATGTAGCGACAACTGAGATCAGTTTGCATACTCCCGCTGTCTATTCATAGTCTTCGCAGTTTCGATAAGATGTATCTGTTGATAAATGGTTTAAAATTATTTAAAGGAATTTTAAAAGCAGACGGATCAAGATTGAGCGATTTCTTTGCTTTCTTGTCAGCATATTCATTGCCGACAATGCCAATATGGCTCGGAAGCCAACAAAACAAGATTTGATGTGTTTTAGAAATTTCATGGTGTTTTTCGATCAATTTTGGAGCGTGGCTGGTGCAGCGTAGCTCCAGTGAAATGAGAAGTGATTTCGGCACTACTTTCGGTGTTACTGCGTATGACCCAATCACCAGTGAGAACATAGTACCCCATGTTAACATAGTAGATTATTACGCCATGCGGTATCTTCTTATAGACTGCTTCACAGACCACCTATTTTAAACGGAATAGATAATTATTAAACACGAAATCATCATCATCATCATCATTGTATCTTCACCAGTTGAGTTAAAGTAAGTCTACACTCAGAAAGTGCTGTTAGTACTTTATTTTCACTAGTTGATCTAACGTCAGCCTACACCCAAGCCCAACCCAAACCCGTTTGCAAAACATCATTCTTCGGGAGATATACCAGTATCAAGGCATTTCTGACCAAGTCCTTTGCTAGCTTCTTAACCCCTATATGACTAGCGCCTTTTGTGTGTGTGTGGGGGGGGGGGGTCATTGGAAAACAAAGCAGACCCAGATCAGACGCAAAACGCGGCTTCGGATTTGAGTCTACACTTATTGCTTAAATAGGAGTGAAGGCAATGATCAGGAATCGATACAATTAACCCACAGCTCCCATCAGAGACACCAAGGGAAAGAAACACCAACATGAAACAACTAGACCCTTATGGAAACATCGTGAGCGTAAAGCCAAAAGGACAGTCACTTTCCCACAAAATGGTCAATTGGCTATCCAAAGCAAAATAATATAAGCGATACACACACTCAACGACAAGCCAGAAGAAAAATTAACCACGACAGAAGAACCGCCTTGGAACGGTCAGTGAAACGAATTCCACTTGGGCGGGGGTGGGAGGGGCGCTTAAATCGATTTTACGTGGCCATAATCCTCGCCCTTACTTCCGTCGCGATTAAGAGAAATAATATGTTTAGTCCGCATGAAGACCTCCTAACTGATCAGTGCAACGTCTCCGTGAACACAAATTTCAATCAACCACAGAGATGGAACGGTGAGGACTCGACAGCAAGAAACCACTGAAATGCTGGGGCAAAAGAAAACCGACAGTTAGTCTCCGACAGTTAGACTTGGGCCCAAACAGAGACATACACCATATCACATATTTGTTAAACTAACCACAAAAAATGCCACGGTGACCCCTTTATTTGGAAATTGACCACTCCAAACGTACTGGGTGGAAGATTCCATTATATTTGGGTAAAGGACACTGGGATGAAGCTCATCGTCTCCAACGCGTTAGAATGACTCAAACCCTTAAGTAGCCTTAAAAACTCCTCTGATGAAACACTGTCCATGAAAGGGAACAGTCTTCCAGTTGCTTGAACCTCCTTGTACTCAGTTTTATTGGACGAATAATTGAACTGACCTATCAGTTCCTCTGTCCGTTCGGGATCTGATTCTGCAACAAATATCGCCACCGCCAAGCGGGACTTGAAAAAATGATCAGGCTGCTCGATGCTTCTCCGCAGAGCTGAAAGTGACCGCACACATGAGTACTGGTAAACCGCTTAGAGGCTCTAAGCCTGCTCAGGCAAAAATGGTGTGAGACGGACCGTCATTGCATATAAACCCTTTTGATTTCATTGTGTGGCAGGGCTTGAGATGTTATTTCATCTCAAAGTCGGGTAAAATCCCACAAAATTGGTAGCAAGGTCTCCAAAAAGACCTGAATATTGTTGACGGGGGCGTTAAATAGAAGTAGAGACAATGATCAGGAATCGATACAATTAAGTTACAGCTCCCATAAGAGACACCAAAGGGAAAGAAAGAACCCCAAATCAATCAATCAATAAAATCTGCAACAAATAATATAAAGTTAAAAAAAACAAATGATTAAAGAATTGGTAAAAGATGTAGTAAAGCTCAGTGGTTACAGATAATATAATAAAAGTGTGCCTTAAACGGTGCGATAACTAAAGCAGGGATATTAAATGTACATTCTGGATTTTGGAATGATACTGATTGCATAAAAACAATAAGTACGCTTTTAAGACGACGCATCTCTAATTGGGATAGGAAGCGAGTTCCATAATACCGGTGCTGAGATCTTATCAGAAATTGTCATATTTTGGGGACCATGAAGGAATGTATTGGTCACACAGTTGCGCTAATAATACCGTGATGGAAGATTATCAGATTAACATTTGTGTTTTGAGTTGAATAGATGTCCAAATAAATAAAACAATATAAACAAAAAATAAAATCCAAACGTACCCTCGGGATCGAGTGACTGATATTCTTTGTTACAATGTAACGTTAACTATGTTGAGTTATTAACTGAGAAAGTTGTTTGCGTTCAGGATAATGAGTTATAATGATTTACAGTGTTTTGAAAGTATGTGATATAAAGCTATGAATAAAGAACACACAAACCCTTAAGAATAAAAGTCAAGAACCAAGTGTTATAGGCTACTCGTTAGTGTTGGCAAATAAGTCCTCATCAGCAACCTCGTATTAATTTTTAGGGTATGGAATGCGTTAAATGATCAAATATAAAATAAAGATACAAAACTAAAACGCAGTCCAAAGGATAACCCTTTCTAGAACATGTTTTATGTGCACTAATCTGGTCGAATGTTCCGCAGGAATACAGGGGAGGGAAGACGACAATAGCAACAAGATACCTTGAACGCTATCTGCGTATAAATATGACAATCATGACTGAAATGTGACAGGATGTGTTCTTTGCTCGTTATTTCGTTGGTTTGTTTTTCGGCGAAACTGAGGATGGATATTTCATCGTCAGTTGCTGAAATGTCAAACTATTTCTCTAGAAAATGAGATGCTTGTGTTTTATAAGTGCCGTCTGGTAACAAACGCGATTGCTGTTTGTTCTTTTGAGGTTAATATTGTTAAAGCATCATCATATCTCGAACAATCCGATCATGTGCGCCCCGGAGTCTGTTGACAGGAATTGCTTATACGCGTCAACTACGCTGATAAATATTTCGTCATCTCTGTTCAAATGGAGTAGCATTTCTGACGTGCTGCTGTACTCTTGTGTCCTGTCGTTGAAGATGCAGTTTATTTTAGCTTCGTGTATGTAACTCGATATAGACCCGCGCTTACGATACACTAGGTATATCAGTGACATCGAATCACCTGGACTGAAATATACGAAATGCTGAATATTAAACCATTTTGTACTGAATGGAATCTTCCACCTTATATATAGCGCAAATACATTTGAACATTCATTGGTGTCAGGTTTATTTTCTTCAAAATTTATTTGGAAATTGGCTTAACATTTTGCAAACGGTTTACCAATTACCCGTTTTGGGGTTTCCGGTAGTAAATGGGTTAAGATGCATGTCCATGCAATAATATACTGATTGACCCCACAGTGGTATTAGAAACACTATATAGCACATGCATTTTATTTTTCTGGTCAACGGGTAAGGCATATACTAAAATGTTAGGTTGAGTCTCTGAGCTGAGCCTTTGAGCTGAGTCGATGAGTTGTGTCTACTGCACATGTTGCAGTTTAAGTTCTGCATGACTTCAGTATCTGGACAAAACCATCCCACACCCTGTATTTCTTTTCTCATTTTTTTCTTTTTTAAGTCTAGGCTACACGAAGACTGATCAGGGTTTTCATCAAGCGGAATATTGTTGAAAAGAGTCTTTATAAAAAAGGCTGTAAAAGGTCTCCCCGTACATACATTTAATGCTCTTATTTTTCCAATCCTCAGGGATTGCTTATGCAATTGCTTTTCACTGTTCCATCAATTGAAATCCTTTAGATACCTGTTGAAGGTCATTATTAAACCGATGTTCGTTTCTCTTTGTATAACAACTGCTTGTTTGACATCCTTGGACTTAAAGTAGACAGGGATGTTTTGTGGGCTTTTGTTGTACCTTCCTTCTATTCGAAGGAAATATCTTCAGTAATTTTATATGCTGTTTTACTTTAAAACCGGTATGAAGATCGCTTTAGTTTTGACGGTATCAAAACCTTATAAACCCACATGAGTATCACAAATTCACTTAAAATATCAATATCACCCCTTAGGTTACACTCTGCTTCTTCTGTACGGATTACTCATTCTATTAAGAACTTTAATCCTATGTTGCCTTCGGTATTGGGCATACCCTTAAATTTGTCTTCTGTAACTTCAGTTAATCTCAATGGAGGAGGCAATACTAATATGTTTAAAAATAATCTTCGTATAAGACTATCTCCTCTTAAGTCACCAATCCTTCGAAAATATACTAATCCGTGGAAAGGAAGTGGAATGTATCCTAGTATTTCTAAGTGCAATGCTAAGAGGTGCAGATGTTGTTCGCATTTAAGCACTGCGTCTACCGTTACTTCATCTGTAAACGGTAGACGCTTCTCTGTAGTTAACATGTCTGATTTGACATGACAGTCTACAGATGTAATTTATCTTATTACATGACGTGCTGCAAACTGTAATATGCAGTACGTCGGTCAAACTAAATGCATGCTTAAAACTAGATTGAACGAGCATTATCGTAGAATGAGTAAGCCTAAGAAAACTGACACATTCTTGTACCGTCACTTTCGACGTACAGGTCATTCTGTTAATAACATTGTTATACAACCAGTGGAAAAACTTTACTACGATACAAATTCTACATCTAGATTCAAAATTATCAAAAGACAGGAGGCTGAACTGAAATGGATTAAATCTTTACGGACCCCTTTTCCACTGGGATTTAATGACAACATTTATCAAGAGGGTAAGGTTTCCAGAATGCCGGACTTTGATATTTTCTCGCTCCTGGAATGTCAAACACGCAGAACTAGATCTCACGACACCAGGAAAAATGGTAACTATAAACGCAAATTACGTACTTTTAAACGAAACAATACTTGACTGAAGTGACTGTCATTCATATTATTGAATCATGGACGCCACTCTATGCTTTCATTTCTAAGTTCATTACCCGTTTCTGTTTTACGTCTTCTGGACACCGAGGCAAATAAATTTTACGATAGTTCTAATCAATTATATGATGCGGCTCTCTTAACTAGAGGCTATACTCAGCATACTCCGTCCTTACATTGATTCTGAAATTAATCATAAACGCCATTTCTTCAAAATATCCTTCATTAGTAAGGTTATGGATTTTATAGATTTGCCCAGTATTTTTCGTGAGAGCTCGGTGCTTTCTTCCATTCCTGCTTATTTTCAAAATACTGAAACACCTATAACTTGCTATAAATATAACAAACCTGTTAGATCTATCATTTTTAATTTTAATAAACTTGTTTCAGACCTTGATATTGATACTAATACTCCTGATTCATGTGATTGTAAAAACTCAGTGTATTGCTATCCTGCTGCAGGTCATGTAATCACCGGCAATTTGAAAATTATTCCTGATTCTAGGATAAGGAATATAATTTCTAAAGCACCGAAATATCGGTTTCCTTCTAAAACTGATTTCAGTAAATGTAGAGATGAAATCGCTGCTGCCTTGAATGAAATCGGTAATCGATGGTGTAAGCGAGAGTATGTTGAGCATAAAGCCCTTAAGGACTGTAAACTTAGCATTTTAAAACTAGTGAATAAACGCATTTCTTTCTATTCTCAAAATACTAAATGATTACCTCCTAAGCCTTAGACGTCTTTACGTCAGCTTAAACTAGGTATTCAAGAATTTCATAAGAAGTTTGTTTTGGCCCATGCAGACAAGGCCGCTAACAACGTCGTCGTTGTGTGACGGCTCCACTATGTTAACACGCTTAAGCAGAAGCTTGGTGGTACTAAGGCCTATGAACTTCAGCCTTTAGCTGAAGAGAGAGCTATAGTAGATGAACATGTTTGTCATTCAGCCACCAAGTTTGCTGTGTGTGTTACAGAAGGCCAAGACAAGCTTCCTACGTTATACTCGTTACCAAAACTTCATAAAAGACCTTACAAAGCACGGTTTATTGCAAATTCTAGCTCTTGCACTACCACTGAACTTTCTAAATTATTAACTTCCTGTCTTAGTGCTATTAAAACGCATGTGATTAAATATTGTGATGAAGTCTTTGAAAGATCAGGAAGAAATCTGTTTTGGTCTATAAAAAATTCGAATGAGGTTTTAAATAAATTGAAATCCAGACGTTTTCGTGCTTCAAGTCTATCTACTTACGATTTTTCCACTCTTTACACTACACTTCCTCATAATCTAATAAAAGAAAAGCTGAATGACTGAATTGAATGGACTTTACACAGAGAAGGTTCTCTCTATCTTGCATGTAATGTCAGAAATGCATTTTTCACTTCTAAAGAGCATAAGAATTATACACTTTGGTCATGTCAGAAAGTGTGTGATGCCCTCGCCTTTCTACTTGACAATATTTGTATTAGATTCGGTACTAAGTTATTTAGACAAATTGTGGGCATTCCGATGGGTACGAATTGCGCACCTCTTGTGGCTGATCTGTTCGTGTATTGTTATGAAAGAGACTTCATGTTGTCGCTTTCCATTGATAACCAATCTGAAATTATTGAAGCTTTTAGCTCCACTTCTAGATATTTAGATGATTTATTAAATACTGATAAAACTATTTCGATGGTTTGATCAGTCAGATTTATCCCCGTGAACTTCAGTTAAATAAAGCAAATTCTTCTGATACCGAGGCCCCGTTTTTGGATTTACATCAATCTATTGTAGATGGGTTTGTTTCGTGCAAAATTTATGATAAACGCGATGACTTTGATTTTGAGATTGTAAATTTTCCTTTTTTGGATGGTGATGTTCCTCTTGCGCAATCCTATGGCGTTTATATTTCGCAGTCAATTCGATTTGCTAGAGTGTGTAGTCATGTAACTGTCTTCAACACTCGTAATAAATTATTAACGGCTAAACTTCTTAATCAGGGTTATCAGTACCATATACTACGCAAAGCCTTTTCAAAACTTTATAGACGCCATTCTGATTTAATTTCAAAATTCAATATTGGACTTAAATCTCTTCTGCAACAAGGTCTATCGGAACCCGAATTTTATGGTGACTTAGTGTATAAATTCAGAAAAATGTATAACAGCAATGACTTCAGCACCCAATTTCGTAAAATCATTCTTCGATATAAAAAGATTGGGTACAACATGGATGTTATACGACAGAGTGCATGCATGGTAGTTAACCCAATCACGGTTGGCATCTTTGCTTCCCTCTTTAATTGCACGCCGTCGGGTCAGGCCTCAGATTCTATGACGGTTCCAACGTAAAGGCTTATTGAGAATTAGAGAGATCTAATTCTTGGTAATGTTGGTTGGTGCCTGATGCTGTGTCTCTGGTTGGGCCCATCGGAGTCTAACTGTTGGTCTTCTTTTGCCCCAGCATTTCAGTGGTTTCTTGCTGTCGAGTCCTCACCGTTGTCTCACCTCTGTGGTTCTTTGATTATTTGTGTTCACGGAGATGTTGCACTGATGAGTTAGGAGGCCTTCATGCGGACTGAACAAATTATTTGTATAAATCGCGACGGAAGTAAGGGCGAGGATTGTGGCCACGTAAAATCGATTTAAGCCCCCCCCCCCCCCCAGTGGAGTTCTTTCCACTGACCGTTCGAAGGCGGTTCTTCTGTGGCGGTTTATTTATGTTGTTGTTTGTTACTACTTACTGTGTGTAACACTTGTATCTTTTTATTTTTGATGGCGATTTGGCCATTTTGTGGGAAAGTAACTGTCCTTATGGCCATCCTTTGTTTAGGTTTCCATTATGGAGCGTGATAGCTCAGTGGTTAGTGCACTTGCCTCTGATGCTAGAGGTCCCGGGTTCGATCCCCGGCAGCGGCGATAAAATTTCGGTGTCCGAACAAGCTCCATTGGCATCATTTGCAGGGATGAATGTCATAAAGTGCACCGTCCTTCGGATCGGTACGTTAACTGGAGGCCCCCTGTGCAGGGAGAACCATCCCCTGTGCAGGTTAAAGATCCCTACCGTAATTACATGATTACTGTGTAGGTTTTCATCCTGCAAAACCTTGAGTGTATGTAATATACACCTGCGGTAATGGTCAAATGTGACCGACGCAGTATCAGAAGATAGATAGATAGATAGATAGATGGTCTGGTCGCTTCATTTTTGTGTTGTTTTTTTTTTCCTTTGGTGTCTTTGGTGGGTGGAGAAAGTTAATTGTATCGAAAACTGATATTTGTTTTACTTCTACTTTTTTATGTAGTTACTGGAATATTTATTTTGTTCGAAATATGCTTGAAAGATGCTGATTGAAAAACAACAAGCTTTAATTTCAGGTTAATAGCTTTACATTCAGTCATAGGCAAAGCAAACAAATATTACAGGAAACAGCTGTTTTCTTCTCTTCTTATTTTGTCTGTCAGACATGCGAGCATTCTGAGAAAAGTAAACTTACACCCTTTCATGAAACAGTTACAGAGTCCTGGTAACAGAGAGCAGTCTGGTTACAAAACAACTACTGCGAAAATTCTATGTAGTCCTAATTAATGCGTAACTATACCAAATTTAGTGACACAGAGGCCTTTCTGATATTTAATCTTCATCAGTGTGTCTACACCCCAAAGTTTTGAAACCGAAACGGATGATGGAGAAGACCCGGCAAACACAGCACATCCCCCTCCGAGCACACATTGACCGACGTAGCTCATGAGACAGGTCAACTGGAGGCATCAGGCAAGAGAAGCCTACCAGAGAACTTATAGGCGTCCCCAACCAAGCCAACATCAGCAAACATGGCCCACAATCCACGGAAGTCCCGGGCATCAGGAAGGAGATGCCCAAAGCAGCGAGACTTGCAAAATTTATAATATTACAAAAAGTTGCATGTTAGATGATCTACAGAGTCAGCCAAACTAGTAGAAATGTAAAACTGGCACTTTTAATGAACTCTGATTATCATGCCAAGATTTTCTGATGTTTTGGCTCATCAGCTCATAGACTCAGCTCAGAGACTCAACTCAACATTTTAGTAAATGCCCTGTGGGTACATGTTAGAACCGCCTAAAAATATGTTTAAAGCAGAAAAAAATATATAAAAAAACACACAAAAACATGGATGTGTTAATGATCCAATCTGAGACTGTAGGTTAACTTTTGAAACGAGTTCGCGAGACAGTTCTAGGAATGTACAATACATGTTGGTAACATTCGATATGGACTTTCCAGTATCCCCGCTGTTTAATTTTCTTTATTTGTAGCACAACAGCGTACATATTTGAACCTTTAACATAGTACATACTAAATATTAAACTCGCCTCCGCCCTTCGGGGCTTGGAAAAATAGATTAGGCTACATGGTGCTTCCACGAAGCGCTGAAACTGACCACTCATGATTACTGGTATGCCGCTTAGAAGGACTAAGCATGCCCAAGTCAGACCGTTCAATGCATATGAAGCTTTAGGTTTCATTGGGCGACAGGGCTTGAGACGTCATTTCATCTCAGTGTCGGGTAAAAGTCCAACAAAATTGGCAGCGTCTCAAAAATGACCTAAATAGTGTTGAAGGGGACGTTAGACATCAATTCAAACAAACAAGCAAACAAACTTAAATGCTAAACATTCATAAACTGGATGGAATAATCCTGTCAATGAATACAAATATTTATATTTTATCAGAAGAGGTCATTTACCCATTTGTTGTACTTAAAATATTCATGTCTGTAGTTGCGTTAACAAGTCTGTGAAATGAATCCCCTGTACACGCAATTTTATACAGAAAAAATAGAGTTTACAGCGGTAAACATTATTTTCGTTATTGTTGCTTAAATTATGGACGGTTGGAACTCTTTAGAACCGCCTCATTATTTATGAAACGAGCCTTCGGCGAGTTTCATAAATTTCATATGAAATGACCACGAGTGTAAGATTCTGTTTATCATATGACCACTTTAAATTGGATTACATTGCCTTTAAATTTGACAAATGTTCGACAAAAATGCATTGTTGACATGGACGTCGTCATGACGTTACTTAATCCCTCCAAAGTGTTATTACACGTTTGGTCATACGATTTTTATTACATGACGTTATCCACTGCTAATCAACGACGTCATATGATAAATAGAGAATCTTATACGAGTGGTCATTTCATATGATATTTATGAAACGAGCCTTGGGTGAGTTCCATCAATTTCATTTGAACTGATCACGAGTGTTAGATTCTGTTTATCATTTGACAACTTTAAATTGGATTTATCGCCTTTGAAGTTGACATTTTTTCTACAAAAATGCATTGTTGACATGGACGTCGTCATGACATTACTTAATTCCGAAATAGTGTTATTACACGTGAGGTATTACGATTATTTTTCACACCGTTATGTGTGTGTGTGAGTAAATTCGGGTTTAACGTCGCTTTCAACAATTTTTCAGTCATATCACGACGGTGTCTGGTTGCGACAGGGAGCTCAATGCTCATTTTTATTGTGCTGCCTCACTGAAGTATCATGTCCCAGACACATTACATAATACCACATCCAGTCACATTATCCTGACACTGGGTCGACGAGTCCTAGCTCTACCCCGTAAATCTGAGTGCCAAGCGAGGAGCAGCTAGTACCATTCTTAATGACTCTGGTATGTCGCGGCCCGGGATCGAACCCGTGACCTCCCGTTCCCCGGAGCGGACACTCTACCATCTGAGCTATCGGGGCCGGTCACGACGTTATGACCACACGTTTGTTTGATTTAATATTTAACGTCCGCGTCAACACAATTTAGGTCATTTTGGAGGCGTTGCTCTCAATTTTGTGGGACTTTTACCCGACAATGAGATGAAATGACATCTCAATCCCTGCCGCCTAATGAAACCAATAGGGTTTATATGCATGGCCGGTCTGACTCGCACCATTTTGCCTGGTCGGTGTCAGCTCTGCGTGGAAGCATCACGCAGCCCGATCTATTTCTCCAAGCCCCGATGGGCGAGGCGTGTAAAAACACAGGGTTACTGGTTCGTTACGTCATGATGCCGTCCGTAACAACCCAGTGATTTCTATTGAAATTCTTCTGCCATGAAATCCGATTTCAAACGTTACATGATAAACAAAATCTTACACATGTGGTCATTTTATGTGAAATTTATATAACTCGCCGAACTCGTTTCATAAATTTCATATAAAATGACTAGTAAGAATCTCTATCTTATAACTACGAAATCAAGCCTTACATCACGTGAACAAGTCCATGAAATGAACATCCCCACTAAACCCCACTTTATATAGAGAAAGCTTGGGTTTAAGCGGATAAACATTATTTTCTGCTCCAAGACATAGATTGTGGTCACTAGTTAGAACCGCATCGACCAGGCGGTTCTAACGAGCACCCACAATCTATTTTTGCAGTATAAATGAGAAAAAAAATCACAGATTTTCGTCAGAAAAGTAGCCATTTTGGAGATGCGAATAAATTGTTGTGTTATTGTAATGACACAATATTCGGGTGTTTCCGAATGACTTACTTGTATTCTGCAATCTCAGATGGCCTGTATTGTATCTTGGTATAGAGGAAATAGTACGCCTCAGACATCACACGAATACTGGTATCATCTTCCGACAACTGAACGTTTCCTCTAAGAATGGCAGATTGGTCATTGGAAGACCATCGTAGCTTGTTTAACTTGCCAAATGATTCTGAAGAAAACAAAATTTTCTTGCACACCAGGGTCCAATTGTTCAAAGCATCGTTAGCTTAACGAGCTTATTAGTGGTCATATTGTTTACTCTTCTAGCCAGTACAATATTAAAATTTTTGGTATTTTTCTGAAAAACAAATGTGAGCAGCTTTTGCATCCGCAAAAGCTGCTCACATTTTTCCAGTAAATATAATAGCATATTTGCCATAATAAATGATCAAAGTTTTAACGAAACGTTAGCTAACGACGTCGTTCAATCTGAACAACAGAAGCCAGATAAGTAGCTCCTGATTTTTAACCCCGGATAGAAATTCCTATCCTTCCCGTTTTATCCCACCGAGGATAGGATTAAAATCGAGAATTCTCAGAGCACATGAGGTTGACTTCTCTGCACGTAACTCGATGTCCACTATCAACTTTGTATGCAGTGTTTGCTTTTGTATAATTTATTATATTTAGGCATTCGGACATTCTGGGGAGGGTTTGAGTTTTCTTCTGCATAATATAACCTCTGCTTCGACATGCCCACTCTAAATTTGAGCCCTAAAAATGATTATAATCTATGTACATTACAAAGCCGTTTATTGCAGGGATTCTCAAGCAGGAATTAATAAGGTGAAGACGATGAATGGAAGTGAAGAAACCGAAAAAAAACAAGACCCCCCCCCCCCAACCCCACCCTGTACCCTTACCTGTTGCACGGACAGCAAGTCATTACGAAAACACGACTATACAAATACATTGTAAAGATTATCACTGAAAAAAGGAACATTTTTAAGATGAAAAATTGGGATATTTTTCTTATTTCTGCTCAAAATATAAATTGTGGGTACTCGTTAGAACCGCCTCATCGAGGCGGTTCTAACGAGTACCCACAATCTATATTTAAAGCAGAAATACGAAAAATAAGGTTTACCCCTGTAAACCCCAGTTTTACTATATAAAAGTGGGGTTGAAGGGGTTCAAAATTATATAGGCATGTTTTCGTGATGCTTACCCAACCATTAGCCAACATCAGATGGACGCCCTGGTGATACAAGTCACCTTTGCATCACCCAATCACCTCCGTATTAATAAGGTTACCAATGGAATTGAACAGATAATTTGGGCCAGTATTCGCTACGCAGATTCTTGTGACTTACTTTCAGGGGCGCTTGGTGTCTTTGTTAACCCTTATCTTGCTGAATATTCATTTATTTAGCAACACCCATTTCTGTCTATCAACCAATCAAATTACTTGATGTAATTTATTGCTACATAATCATAAACTGAATGTCAAACAGTGCAGATCCTGATCAGATGGCTTCTTCAGAAGCCATCTGATCTGGATATGCACTGTTTCAAAAGAAAGGGCTAATCGGGAACAGCAAGATAAGGGTTAATTGTGCTTCCGTGGACAAAGACATAGTTTTCCAAATGTTTTATTTTGTATTTTTATCGACAATATACATGTTTATTTTGAAAAAGAGTACAATTCGTCTCGAGTCATATTGGAATATGGAGGGTCTAAGCAAGAGAATAAAATTTTAAGCCCCCGATGATCTTTCGGTTTCGATCGAACCGACTTTTTCATTCAGTTTGACGTAAAATACACATAAATAGGGCAGAAAATGACAGTAAAAAGAATAACTTCCCACCGTTGAAATCATCATTCCCCATCCATTGTTATTTTCAAGAAAATACCACTATATTGGTAAATGCGTGCACTTGAAGCACTCCACCCAATTTCGATTACAGGCGCCTTGTCACGTGTTGACTTACCAATTGCGCATGCGTTCATCAAACCATAATTCGTTTACTGACCATGAGCGCATGCGCCAATCAATCCTAATGTAAATATCAGGTAAATGAATAGCGAAAGAAGGAAGAAGATGTGATTAAAATGCACGCCCGGAAATGAATGTATGCAAGAAAAGAAAAAGATTTAGACATTGTTTTGTGAATGAAAGAACCATCCGTCCCTCGTGATCACTGTCCGGCATCAGCCGACAAGCCTCGTGATGCTGACAAGTATTTGTAACCTTCACCACACTCAGAGCTAAAACAGAAGACGACAAATTGTTGGTATTTTTTCTTATTTGTCCTAGAAAGCAGGACTTGACATATCATGCAAATAGGAGACAATTTTCATGAATTGAAAAATCCCGTTTTCTGGGAAAAATTAGAAAAATAGTTCAATGTCGTCTGCGGATAAAATACCCAGAATGCAGAGCGTTAAGGAAACCACACCATGTGAATACTTTTCAATAACGTACTATTTAAGGTAATGCATGCAAAAACATCAAATGTGACGTTTATTTCCGAGGCTAATGACAGAGAGTCCTTCAGACAGCTTCATCGTAATGACCCATTTCTTTTCCGTATCCATTACGCAAACACGCCTATACAAATACATTGCCACCTTTATCGCCGAAAAAATGGAAATTTTATGATATAAAAACTGTGATATTTTTCTTATTTCTGCTCAAAATATAGATTGTGGGCACTCGTAAGAACCGCCTCATCGAGGCGGTTCTAACGAGTACCCACAATCTATATTTTAGAGCAGAAATAAGAAAACGATGAGGCGTTTCTAACGAGTACCCACAATCTATATTTTAGAGCAGAAATAAGAAAAATAAGGTATACCCCCGGAAACCCCAGTTTTACTATATAAAAGTGGGGTTCAAGGGGGTCAAAATTATATAGATGTGTTTTCGTGATGCTTGTCGTAGATTTTCGTGACTCACGCATGCTGTTATTGGTGAGATGCCGATATTAACCCATGTCCTGATGAATAAATTTGCAACACCCATTTCTGACTCAGTGTGCTGAAAACATCGGAATTTTTATTAGTGCGATATGTTAACTAACGAAATCGTTAGTTTTGAACAACAGGACACTGAAAAGGAATCCATGAAAAATTACATTTATTTATTTATTTATTCGCTCATTTTTGTCTGGTTGTACGGCCCATGCCAAGATTATTTCACTTATTTCGAGCTGATCGTTTATCAGAGCTGGGCGAAAACCGGAGTACCCTGACCTTCCGTTTCACGTGGCCCGGCGAGAGACCTAATAAATACTGAAAGAAATGATTAAGCTGCGCCCGTTTCTGACTATAACCAAGCAAATTACTTGATATAATCGCGGCATTTGTGGAATTCACAAACTGCATGTTAAACAGTTTAGATCCTAATCAGATGGCTTCTTCTGAAGACATCCGATCTGGGGGTACACTGTTGATATAGGCGTGGGTTGTTGTGTTCAGCGTGTTAATGGTTGACGAGATTTTTACATACGAGTCATAGCCGGTCTCGGTAGCGCAGTCGGATGCGCGTCTGACTGGTGATCAGGAGGATGCAGGTTAGATACCTGCACCGGCTTCGGCAACATTCTTTCACGGAGATTGATCATGAAATCTTTTCTACGGTCATTCTCTCCCTTAACTGATTCAAGAAGGGCAGTTGTCAGTTTCTGGCGAAAGAATGTGCACTCTACTGGTTAACCGCTTACGTATAAGCCTGCCCAGGAAAGTGTGGATAGGTAAACTGACCGGCTCAAAAATGACCTAAACAAACAAACACATTCGACAGCACTTGGCAAGCTTTTCACGCCAAACGGTGACCCGATGAACGGATCACCCTATAGCGTTACGATAACACACCCCTGCGCAAAAATGGCATCTATCTTATCTCTTAACACCCCCGCCCATCGGGGCTTGAAGAATTAAATGGGCTGCACGCAGAGCTCAAACCGACCGCACACGAGTGCTGGCAAATCGCTTAGTGGTTCTAAGCCTGCTCAGGCAAAGCGGTGCGAGTCGGACCGTCCATGCTTATAAACCCTATTAATTTCTTTCGGCGACAGGTCTTGAGATATCATTTCCTCTCAATGTCAGGTAAAATTCCCACAAAATTGGAAGCAACGTCTCCAAAATGACATATACAGTGTTGACGGGGACATGAAACCTCAAATCAAACAAAAATCTTACCTCTAGAACTTACATTTTCCACATGCAAAAGCCTTGATATTTTTCTAAATTCTTGTCCAAATATAGATTGTGAGTGCTCGTTAGAACCGCCTCAGTGAAGCGGTTCTAACGAGCACTCACAATATATGTTGTGCAGAAATAATAAAAATAAAAATCATCCCATAAAACCCAGTTTTCTCTATATAAAGTGGTATTTAGGGGTGGGGGTCTTTATTTCACGGACTTGTTGCCTAATGGCAAACACACAGGAAAACCCTCATGATATAGCATGTGCACTCACCAAAAACTTCTTCTATTAGTCTTCCTTTAACACTCTTCAAATATACTGCCGTCTTTTCTTTCGGGGCGAGGGTTGTGAGTATATTTCTGATTATCTCGTTAGTATCTGGCGCAGATCCGATTTCCAACTGCAGAACTGAAATACAGAACAGTTCAACATATTTAACCCTTATCCTGAAGTTCACAACAACCCCTACCTTTGCAAACAGTGTAGATCCAGATCAGATGGCTTCTAAAGCCATCTGATCACAATCTGCCCTGTCATTAAGTTTGTGGATTTGAATGAAAGCATTATATCATGTAATCTGAATGGCTGATAGTCAGAAATGGGTGTGGCTTATTAAAATATTCAACAGGATAAGGGTTAAACAGCCAAACAAATTAGTATACGAGCGTATATGAAAGTGCGTCAAGATAAAAACTCGCGAGATCGAAACACAATACAAGGTCTGCTCTGTTCTGTACATCAGCATCATTTCAACGACTGTTCTTCAATAAGGCAAGCATTTAACTGAAAAGTAAAAGTAAAACAAAGATCAGGAATTGATACAATTAACTTACTCCACCCATAAAAGACACCAAAGGGAAAGACATACAAACATTAAGGGACCAGACCATAATGGAAACCTAAACAAAGGAAGGCCATAAGGACAGTTACTTTCCCACAAAATGGCCATATGGCCATCCAAAACCAAAAGACACAAGTGATACACACAGTAAGTTACAGACAACAACATAAATAAATCGCCACAGAAGAGCCGCCTTGGAACGGTCAGTGGAAGATTTCCACTGGGGGGCTTAAATCGATTTTACGTGGCCACAATCCTCGCCCTTACTTCCGTCGCGATTTAGACAAATAATTTGTTCAGTCCGCATGAAGGCCTCCTAACTCATCAGTGCAACATCTCCGTGAACACAAAAATCAAAGAACCACAGAGGTGAGACAACGGTGAGGACTCGACAGCAAGAAACCACTGAAATGCTGGAGCAAAAGAATACCAACAGTTAGACTCCGATGAGCCCGACCAGAGACAGAACATCAGGCACCAACCAACATTATCTCTCTAATTTTCAATAAGCCTTTACGTTGGAGCCGTCATAGAATCTGAGGCCTGACCCACCGGCGTGCAATTAAAGAGGGAAGCAAAGTTACCAACCGTGATTGGGTTAACTACCATGCATGCAGTCTGTCGTATAATATCCATGTTGTACCCAATCTTTTTATATCGAAGCATGATTTTACGAAATTGGGTGCTGAAGTCATTGCGGTTATATATTTTTCTGAATTTATATACTAAGTCACCATAAAATTCGGGTTCCGATAGACCTTGTTGCAGAAGAGATTTAAGTCCAATATTGAATTTTGAAATTAAATCAGAATGGCGTCTATAAAATTTTGAAAAGGCTTTGCGTAGTTTATGGTACCGATAACCCTGATTAAGGAGTTTAGCCGTTAATAATTTATTACGAGTGTTGAAGTCAGTTACATGACTACACACTCTAGCAAATCGAATTAATTGCGAAATATAAACGCCATAGGATGGCGCACGAGGAACATCACCATCCAAAAAAGGAAAATTTACAATCTCAAAATCAAAGTCATCGCGTTTATCATACATTTTGCACGAAACAAATCCATCTACAATAGATAGATGTAAATCCAAAAACGGGGCCTCGGTATCAGAAGAATTTGCTTTATTTAACTGAAGTTCTAGGGGGTAAATCTGACTGGTCAAACCATCAAAATAGGTAGCCCGATATTCTCCGCAGCTGAATATTTTACATCTTGGACCTACACCATTAATCGAAAACATTTTCATTCAATCCTCCTAGCATCGACCTGAGAGATACCCGTTGCTCACAGTAACAACGCGGACCCAAAGGAAATCACCACAGAAATCTACCGGCTACCACGGGCTTGAAAATATGGTGCTTCCGCGCAGAGTTGAAACCGACCGCACATGGGTACTTGTAAACCGCCTAGAATGCCTAAGCCTTCCCAGGCAAAGTGGTGAGAGTCGGACCGTCTTTGCATACAAACCTTATCGTATTCATTGGGCGGCCGGGCTTGAGACCTTATTTCATCTCAGTGTCGGGTAAAAGTCCCATAAAATTGGAAACAACGTCTCCAAAATGGCCTAAATAGTGTTGTCGGGGACTTTAAACCTCAAACAAGCGGAAGCGGCTGGGCGGTCAGACAGACGGACGTTCGGACAGACAGACAGATAGATAGATAGATAGATAGATAGATAGATAGATAGATAGATAGATAGATAGATAGATAGATAGATAGATAGATAGATAGATAGATAGATAGATAGATAGGGAGGTCTCCCTAAATATACAGTAACGATTTACTAGATAGATAGATAGATAGATAGATAGATAGATAGATAGATAGATAGATAGATAGATAGATAGATAGATAGATAGATAGATAGATAGATAGATAGGGAGGTCTCCCTAAATATGCAGTAACGATTTACTAGATAGATAGATAGATAGATAGATAGATAGATAGATAGATAGATAGATAGATAGATAGATAGATAGATAGATAGATAGATAGATGGATAGATAGATAGATAGATAGATAGATTGATAGGGTGGTCTCCCTAAATATACAGTAACGATTTACTAATGTTCTTTCTCACACAGATTTCAATTAATCCCAACTCAGCACTTTTTCAATCCTGACCGGTCTCGGTAGCTCCGTCGGATGCGCGTCTGACTGGTGACCAGGAGGAGGCGAGTTCGATAACTGCCGGGGTCGGCAACATTCTTTCGTGGAGATTGATCATGAAATCTTTTCCACGGTCATTCTCTCCCTTCCGCTGTTTCAAGAAGGGCGGTTGTCAGTTTCTTGCTAAAGGATGTGCACTGTACTGGATAACCGCTTACGTATAAGCCTGCCTAGAAAAGGTGTGGATAGGTAAACTGGCCGGCTCAAAAATGAAATAAAATAGTGTTGACTGGGCCGTTAAACTCCAGTGCAAACAAACAAACAAACTGGGTAAATGCGCCGGTAAATCGTAGGACCAAGAGCGGATTGGTACGTTTCAGGTCACGTAGTTTCGAATGTTTACCGCACTCAAACGATATGGACACTTTAGAATTTATTTCAACCTTATTTTGGGGGTTTCTGCAGTTAAAGTATTTAATTCTGTTTTGTGAAGCCGTTTTGGATGTGAATGTGACTCTCTTGAAGTCTGTCTAATTTCATGATGGCGGACATCTCATACGAAGTTTGTTCGAGACTCCAGACGATATTTGGAGTTCCAGCCTCTGTACAGCATTTTCCACGGAAAAGGACATTGTCAAACGATGCCAAACAATCTGGGGTTTGAGCAAAATCTATACTTTTCGCTTAAAGTACGAGAATGTGAAACATACAACAGAACAAATCAGACATCCTAAAGTCTAGGAATGGACCTGTCGTAAGCTAATGGGTATCATCTGACGTCGCGTCTGAGAGTGTAATAACGTCATGTATTATTTTCGATAATCCACTAGTGGATTAGATATGCAAATTAGCTAGATACGTCCCGTAACCTTACATGTACGACGTCCTTAATGACGTCGCGTTTACTAACGGCGGAATGTTGACATTTTTATAAACAATCGTGAATAAAATACGCTTTTAATGTCATATGATAAATAGAATCTTGCATTCGTGCTCATGTATTATTAAATTTATTAAACTCGTTGAGAAAAAGGGATAAAATGCTCGGCAGAGCCTCGCATTTTATCCATTTTCCTCAACTCGTTTCATAAATTCAATAATACATGAGCACTCATGTAAGATCCTCTATGTGTCCTATAGGAGACAAACTTACGTCTTTTATCCAGCGAACGTATGGTGTTTTCAACTCGTCCGGTCCTTTCGTCTAACATAATCTGAAACATCTGAAATATAATAAAAATCTGATATTACGATAACAAGCCCACCCATGTGACATAGCGCAGTATTTCACATCTCCAAATAGATGCCTCCGTGGTGTAGTGGTTACGCTACTCGCCTTGTAAACCAGGGGTCGCAGGATCGATTCCGGGCTTCTCTAGACCTTCGGATGAGTCTATAAACCGAGGTCCCATCTCCATATGACCTTAGCTGTTGGTGGGACGTAAAACTCACTCACTCACTTCACATCTCCAAAATGGCTACTTTTCTGATGAAAATATGTGATATTTTTCTTATTTATACAGCAAACATAGATTGTGGGTACTCGTTGGAACCGCCTCATTGAGGCGGTTCTAACGAGTACCCACAACCTATGTCTTGGAGCAGTATTAAGAAAAATTATGTTTACCCCATAAACTCCAGTTTTCTCTCTATAAAGTGGGCTTTACTCGGCTTTTCATTCCACGGACTTGTTCGCGTGATTTACAGTCCAACCTGTATTAAGCAAGCACCTGTTGGATAATCAAAATGTGCTTGCTTAAGACAGGTGCTTGCTTAATACAGGTGAATTTTAATGCATTTGCGCCTTTTTTGGAACGTAATTCATGCTTGCTTAAGACGGGTTGCTTGCTTAATAGAGGTGGTCACTATGACAGGTTTGACTTTATGGGGTCCTGTTGCAAATGGGTGTTTCCAACCCTCGGAATAACTGTTCCGAACGGAACCGTTCCGCTCAGCACGGTCATCCCGAGGGTTAGAAACAAACCCCATATTAGATTATTTTATTTTATTTTTTATTATTTTTTGTTGCTTTACTCAACACCACCCACAATTTATTTAACGTTTTATTTTTCCCGCATTATAGTCATGTAGTTTGCCTGGGTAAGAACACCAGGGTAAGAATCCAGGGTAAAACCACGGATTTCCTCATCTCTGATCTGGATCTACACTCTTTGCAAAGGTAGAGGTTGTCGTGATCAGCAGGATAAGGGTTAACATTTTATACATAGAAACTAAAGGCACTGTATTATCAAGGCAGAGAAAGCGAACACTTCGATGCTGCTGATAAGACTGTGCATTTGCACAGTCTGATCTGCATCCTTGTTGTTCGCAAATAGCGAAAACGCATGCTTTCTCATGACGTGGTTATTAAAACGTTTAGCACTCTCTGGGTAAAAAACGTCATCTTGTGGCTCATTTAGTGTCGGCACCCAGAGAAAGGGAGAAAAGAGATAGAAGGGACATTAACTCTGAAAGTAAAGGACAGTGAAGGACAGTGAAGAAAGAGAAAAATGAATGGACATGTAGAAGCTAAAAATAACAACATTCTTCCTCTCTCCTTACTTGCTGCAAAGACAGCAGGTCTTGACAACTGTTACCCAGTTGGACGCCCCTGTGACGAAAGATACACGACACCTTCGCCTCGTCCAATCAAACCCCGGGCATATGTTTGTCGTCGCCTGAACTAGCCTAAAGGGTGGCAGGGGATAAAATCTTTTTGCACCCATTTAAACGGTCAATAAACGCTGCAATTAAGGAGAATTTTTGCTTGTTTTGTTTGTTTGTTTGATTTGAGGTATAACGTCCGCTTTGTCTGGGCAGGCTTAGATCCTCTAAGCGGTTTACCAGTTCTCTTGTGCGGTCGGTTTCAGCTCTGCGTGGAAGCATCATGAAGCCCATCTATATCTTCAAGCCCGATGGGCGGGGGCCGCAACGCACATTCAGGAGAGGACAGCTCTGTGAAAAATAAGTGCGCCAGGTCCGGTCTCCTCTTGAATCCTAGATAACCTTTTCAGGGGAAACTATCTTTGTTGAAAAATAAACAAGAAATTCTGAATGTTAAATAACGCCAGCGTGGGTATTTTTTTCAGCAGACGACATTTTATATATTTTTCTTTAAAACAGGATTTGACAGGATTTCGTGCAAATAGAGACAATTTGCATGAGATTTCAAATCCTGTTGTCTGAAAAAAAGCGAATCAAAATGACACTAGTTTGTCATCTGCTGAATTAGCCCAGAGAGTGGTAAATGTTAAAAAAGGAAGTTTGTAAACTTTGAAACGATCGATGTCGTTATATACAGGTACCCTGCCGTAATATGTCGGTGTTTTGGTTTCAATGTTGATAAATACTCGTCTATTTATAAATCATAACAAACAACGGTGTTTTCCACAGGTACGTAACGGGTTATATTCTAACACAAAAGCACTTAATTATACAGTGTCATTGTAATCAGTTGCGTAGCGCAATTTGCAGCGCCTAAAACGACTGGTTTACTCTCCTTAGGGTCGCAGGTTCGATCCTCGCAGACAACCTTTTTCATAAAGCTATTAAAAGCATGGTTTATTTTTTTTTTTCTTGGTGATTTTTTTTTATAAAATAGTTTCAGAATTTACATTTTTTCTTTTTTAATTTTCAATTCTGTTTATTATTTTTCTATTATTATTTTTTCGTGAATGGTTATCTATTTATTTTAAAGTTCAATACATGTCATGCACAATTTTAAAGATCTATCTATGTATCTTCTTATACTGAGTCGGTCATATCTGGCCATTACCTCAGTTGGTAACTTCACATATGCTTTATAATAGTGAATAAAAAAGAAACACCAGCAAGTACATGTACAAGAGAATTGAAATACAAGATGCCATTATTTGATACAATGGAAAAAAAAATGTTAAAGAAAAAACATCCCCAGCGGGATTCGAACCCGCATACTTCAGCTCTACAGGCCAGTGACTTTACCACTTGGCTAGCGTCGATACAGTGGTATTTTTTAGCCTGATACCATCACATTAATAGGGAGTCACCAAAAATAAAACTAGATCATCCAAAAATAACATATAATTGCGTAGATAAATTTAAAAATAACCTTTATTTACAATAATATTGACAATACCAAGCTGACAACTGATGTCGGTTTTACTGTAACTGGTTTACCTGTAAAGGTGAGTTGTATGAAAATAATTTGTTATTTGAGCCAACGCATGACAAAATCGACAAGAAGTCTTGAGCGACCAGCGAAGACTCAGATCAGCCTGCGCATTCGCGCAGTCTGATCAGAGTCTTCGCTGATCGCATGTAGCTACTATAGGCTAATATCAATGCAAAAGGTTTTGTCATAATTTGAGCCAGGGCATTACAAAATCTACAAGAAGTCTTGAGCGACCAGCGAAGACTCAGATCAGCCTGCGCATCATAGTCTTCGCTGATCGCATGTACCTACTATAGGCTAATATCAATGCGAAAGGTCTGGTCATAGTGGATGGGTGCGCAGGTTGATTAGAGTCTGTTCCGGGTATCACCGGTCTTATTCTAGGTTTTGTTATGCGCCGGCTCAATTGATAGCGCAGGGCTTTCCCTCGCTTGCCAGTTTCGATTCTATCGGTTGCCTCAGTGAGTCAAGATACGCGACACGTTCGTCTCACCCAGCCATCCTACAATACTATGAAGAGTCTCAACCAAACCGAGACTTCATTCTTTGTCTTTGACCCTTTTTGCACCGAATGGAATCTCCCTTCTTATATACAGCAGGAGTCCATTTCAAAATGTAGGGGTGTCAGGTTGTGTTGTCTTCAAATTTTGTTTGTAAAATGGCTTAACTTTTTGGGGGGTAAAAAGTATAGACCCTTATCAGACGCGGCGTCCTGTGGCGTCTGATCAGGATTTGCTCGGTTTTCCAATCACCCGTTTTGGGGTTTCAGGTACAAAACGGTTTAATGTTTTCATTTTTCCATAGGATATGTTTTGCCGGCCTCGGTAGCTCAGACGGATGTGCGTCTGACTGGTGATCAGGAGTGAGTGAGTTTTAGTTTTACGTCCCACCAACAGCTAAGGTCATACGGAGACGGGACCTCGGTTTAAAGACTCATCCGAAAGTCTGTAGAAGCCCGGAATCGATCCTGCGATCCCTGGTTTACAAGGCGAGTAGCGTAACCACTGCACCACGGAGGCTTCTACTGGTGATCAGGAGGACGCGGGTTCGATACCTGCCGGGGTCGGCAAAATTCTTTCATGGAGATTGATCATGAAATCTTTTCTACGGTTATTCTCTCCCTTCCCCTGATTCAAGAAGGGCAGTTGTCAGTTTCTGGCGTAAGAATGTGCACTGTACTGGTTAACCGCTTACGTATAAGCCTGCCCAGGAAAAGTGTGGATAGGGAAACTGACCGGCTCAAAAATGATCTAAATATATGATATATTTTATCCTTTATTCATTGCAATAACTAGTCCATAAGACAAGTGCATTCTTCGTATCTCCAAAAAGTGTTTGTTTGTTTGATTTGAGGTTTAACGTCCCCATCAACACTGTAAAGGTCATTTTGGAGACGCTGCTTCCAATTTTGTGGGACTTTTACCCGACATTGAGATGAAATGACATCTCAAGCCCTGTCGCCCAATGAAACCAATAGGGTTTATTAGCATGGACGGTCCGCCTCGCACCGCGATTCCTGGACAGGCTTAGATCCTCTAAGCGGTTTACCAGTACTTTTTTTTTTTTTTGGTTTTGGTTTTACGGCCCTTTCAAGATTATTTCACTCATATCGAGCCGATCGTTAATCAGAGGTGGGCGAAAACCGGAGTACCCGGAGAAAAACCACCTGACCTTCCGTTGCAGAACTTGTTACCAGTACTAGTGTGCTGGCCAGATTAAGCTCTGCGTGGAAGCATCATGCAGTCCATATATTTCTTCGAGCCGCTATGGGCGGGGGCCGATCTCCAAAAGTATAGATGCCCCAGGAAGATTTCAACCGAGGAAAGTAACTGACAATGAGGAAAAAATAAATTAATAAAAAAAATGAATCACAAACAGCACATCATCTAGCCATAATACAGTGTAACCTCCATTAAACAGCCACCCTGGGAAAACTAAAAAACTGCCTGTTTAAGGGAGGTGGCTGTTCAACAGAGGGAAATGTCTGAGATGATGTATGGCTTTTAATCGACAGACAAACATAGTGATTCATGAAGATATCTCAACATGGATGTACTAAAAGAAAAATAAAAGATGGAGAGGTGTCATCTGACACCTCTCCATCATTTATGTTTCTTTTCACATGCTTATATTGTATTTATGCATATATTACAATGGTAGTTTTTAGAAAAAAAATGAAATAAATAAATTCACCAGAAGAGAAATTCCTATTTTTACATCCGATTTTTTGCTATTGAGTTAACTCTGGCTGTTTAATAGAGGGAATTTAGATTTGGTAAAGTGGCTGTTGGCTGGAGGAGAGAGGTGGCTGCTGAGCAGAGGTTAAATATATAGTAAAATGCTAGGAGAGGAATAATTGTGGCTGCTGAAGAGAGGTGGCTGCTAAACAGAGGTGACCATTAGTGGAGGTTTTACTGTAATAATACACAACCATGAGCACAAACAACATCAAGAGCTCCGTCGGAAAATCCGACAAAGCTTCATTTATAATAAACACAATTAGAACCCCGCCTTAGAAACGTCAGTAGCTAGAACCCCCGGGGAGTTAAATAGATTCTATGGGCCCGTTCTAATATTATTTACAGCACACAAAATTTGTGATCCACCTGAAGCTAACTAACTCAATCAATAGACCATCATAGAATAACATACAAATTTACAAATAAAATTGACATGAAGATAAGGGCTCGAAGCTTGAGCTGGAGCTAAAGAAAACCACCAGGGTGAGCCAAAGTCAAGTTATCAGGCACTAACCATAAATGGTTGTTTTTTCTGATGAAAATACGTGATGTTTTTTTCTAATTAATGACCCAAGGTTGTGGGTTCTCGATATAACCGTTTCACTTGGCGTATTAAAATAGAAGTGAAATCGATACAATTAATCAACAGCTCCCATCAGAGACAACATAGGGAAAGAATCACTAGCATGAAACAACTAGACCCTGATGGAAACATCAATAGCGGAAAGCCAAAAGGACAGTACGTTTCCCACAAAATGGTCAATTAGCTATCCAAAACCAAAATTACAAGCGAAACACACACTCAAAGACAAACCATAACAAAAACGAACCGCGACAGAAGAACCACCCTGTTATGGTCAGTGAAACGAATTCCACTGCAGGGCTTAAATCGAGTTTACGCGGACACAATCCTCGCCCTTACTTCCGTCGCGATTTAGACAAATAATTTGCTCAGTCCGCATGTAGGCCAACTAACTCACATCTCTGAGAACACAAAAATCGAACAATTATTTATTAATGCTCCAAACAATGGTTGTGGGTGCTCGTTAGAATCGCCTCATTGAGGCGATTCAAACGAGTACCCAAACCTATATCGAGTACTTTGAGCGGAAATGAGAAAAAAAGTATACCCCATAACCTCTACTTTTCTCTGTATACAATGTGATTTACAGGGCTATTCATTACATGGTGGAATAAAATGCCACATACCCTGCTTTGAGATTTCATCACAGAAATAATTGATCTGAAGCAACATTTGCCATCGGTTTGTGAAGCATCAATCAGCGTCTCAAGAGAGAACGCGCTGCTAGGTCTCAGCTCAGCGCAGTTAAAGCATATCGTGTACGGATTGTCCACAGATCCGGTTACGTCATTATCTGGCGTTGATCTGCCCAGTGCTGATGACTCAATGCCTCTTCTCAGATGCACAACCAAAGCTACAAAGATGGCTACAGACAGTATGAGAATGATGTTAATGATTGCCAAGATATAAAACAGTTTTTTGTTCTTTTTGTACGATTCGACTAAGTTATAATATTTCTGGGAAGTGTCTTGAAGGTGATTAATCAAACCATCACATCTGTTGATCACCTCAACATCAGCATGGCCTAGCTGTAATTTGTTGTCACTTGGCTCGGTTTCTGACACCAGTACATGTCCCAGTGACCGCACTGATGGCTTGTACAGACAATCATTTGGCTGTTCACTTTCAAGAATATATTCAGCATTCTTTCGATTCAACAAAGGCGTTGCACTGTCTTTCCCTTCAGAGTCTGATCCGATACTTTTCTTGTGTACAAATTCATCGTTTTCACAATTTTCTTTTTCTCCTCCAAAAGACGCATACGTTGAAACGGTCGCCTGAATCTTTTCGGTGTTGTGCTTTTCGGGGTCAATGGCCTCTTTGCTATTTGTCTCCAAGTTGTTGGAGGACCTCCCTGTCGTATTATGTACGAGCAATTGATCATGATTTGTCGGCTGAGATGATACCGAGTCTGAGAAATTTCCAGAATCTCGCTTTTCTCGACGAGTATGAAACTGGTATTGGGATCGATGTAATGCCATTTTACCGCGACCCTTTTATAAAAAAGGAACTTTATTTTCTTTATTCCTTTATTTTTTAACTGAGACTGGTTTTGTTCTCACAAAAAACAAAAAACAAAAAAAAAAAAAAAAAAAAAAACAAGACAAAACAAAAATATTCCTGAACTAAAAGTGTTCGAAAACAATTCCTTTGACCATATAAAACGCGCAAAATCGCAGGTTCAATAAATATTAGTGTCTGCTGTCTGTAATTGAAACCTTATATTATGCGGGCAAAGTTTATGTCCAATATTACATTCAACAAGGACGTTTCATGGAAGAACAAACTTAAACGCGTTTCATGGAAAGGATATAAATAGGTCTGAACTGAAAGTACATTTTTAGGTAATATCGACGAATGAGTTTTATCGCGTTCATCTGGGATTCGCATTTTCGCCGAAATTTGTCTGCTTTAACGGTCATGTCAAGGCTACGGCACTTCAGTTATTTTTAGCACAACTGCCACCTACCTTTATGTTAAACCTAAAATCAAACAAACAAACAACTGCCACCTAACATATAAATAACACACCACATGGAATGATTTAAAATAAAGTGTAAACATAAAAATTGAAAATTTCTTTATTAAAAATTCTAACACAGCGTGCCTATATAGGCAATGCAAAACAACTGTGTTTTATTCTACAACAAATCACGACAAGGAAGAGCGTGACGAGTGACGTCATTAAAAACTACCAATTTATGACGTCACTAGTCGATTTCCTTGACGTTAGACGGTGTAACGTCATATTCTCGCATCGAAAACGTTAGAAAAGGATATAAATGCATGTGTTTCAGTCGATAATTTTAGCGGGATTTCTTCTAACAATGGCGAAACGTTGTGAGATTTTGAAGGAAACAACAGCATTATTGCCCATTCAGCCTGTTAGAATCGAAATAGATCAGCTCTAGTTTGTGATTTGTTGAGTAATAAATCACAGTTTGTCGGTCAGTTATAAGTAGACAAATCACGCGCGCTACGCGCTCGTGATTTGATCTACTTCACAACTGACCTCCAAACTGTGATTTATTACTCAACAAATCACAGTTAGAGCTGATCTATTTCTAAAGTAAAAGAACAAAAACATGATAAACGCTTGCTCTGAAGTATATCTGATAACAAAAATATAAAAAATAGATCTAGTCATAAAGGAAAATTAAATAAAAACAAAACAAACAAACAAACAAAAAATACACGATAAAACATCATCTACGAAGCATATTTTATCGAAAAGGAGAGAAACACATTTATCATATGATGTCATGTTAGGAGGCTTTCATGCGGACTGAACAAATTATTTGTCTTAATCGCGACGGAAGTAAGGTCGAGGATTGTGGCCACGTAAAATCGATTTAAGCACCCCAGTTGAATTCGTTTCCGCTGACCGTTCAAAGGCGGTTCTTCTGTCGCGGTTTATTTTTGTTATGGTTTGTCTTTGGGTGTTTGTGTCGCTAATATTATTTTATTTTGGATAGCCTTTTGGCCATTTTGTATGAAAGGAAATTTTCTTTTTTGGCTTTCCGCTGTTGGTGTTTCCCTTGGGGTATGTTGCTTGATGTTTGTGCTTGTTTCCCTTTGGTGTCTCTGATTGGAGCTGTGGGCTAATTGTATCGATTCCTGATCATTGCCTCCACTTCTATTTAGTAACGCCATGTAAAAGATTCTGTAATCCACCAGTGGATTAAATATGCAGATTAGTTAGATACGCCCATAACGTTATACGCACGACGTCCTTAAAGACGTCGGCTTTACTAATGGCCGAACATTGACATTTTGTAAACAAATCGTGAATAAAATACGTTTCAAATGTCATATGATAAAACAAATCTTGTATTCATGCTCATGCAGTATTAAACTCGTTGAGGAAAGAGATAAAATGCTCGACAAAGCCTCGCATTTTATCTCTCTTCCTCAACTCGTTTAATAAAATAAAATAATAATATATGATCCTCTTTATAGTCAAAAATTATGTTATGAGAAAGAAGGTCAAAGGTCAATGGCACAGGTCAAAATTTTGTCTGGGTGAAAGTCGTTGCCACAAGGAACATACATGCCATATATGAAGGCTCTACCTCAAATGGTTCAAAAGTTACGATAAAGAAGTTCACATGTCAAGGTCACAAGTCATTTGTATGACACAAAGAAATTACATGCCAAATATGAAGGCTGTATCTCAAATGCTTCAAAACTTATGACAAAGTAGGTCAAAGGTCAAGGTCATAAGGCAAAAAAAAATTGTATAGGTGGGAAGGCCTTTAAACAAGGAACATACATGCCAAATAAGAAGGCACTATCTCAAATGGTCGGCCCCCGCCCATCGGGGCTTGAAGAAATATATGGGCTGCATGATGCTTCCACGCAGAGCTGAAACCAACCCGCACACGAGTATTGGTAAACAGCTTAGGGTATCAGGCAAAGCGATGCGAGTCGGTCCGTCCATGCTTTTAAACCCTATTGGTTTCATTGGGCGACAGGGCTTGAGATGTCATTTCATCTCAATGTCGGTTAAAAGTCCCACAAAATTGGAAGCAATGTCTCCAAAATGACCTTTACAGTCTTGAAGTTGACGTTAAACCTCAAATCAAACAAACAAACAAACAAACAAATTTCAAATGGTTCAAAAGTTATGATAAAGTAGGTCAAATGTCAAGGTAAAGGTTACATATCATTTTATGTATGAATAAGAAACTCTTATCGCAAGGAACCTACATGCCAAATATGAAGGCTGTATCTCAAATGCTTAAAACGTTATGACAAAGTAGGTCAAAGGTCAAGGTGATTTGTCAATATTTTTGAATGGTTGGGAAAACCTTGTCACAAAAACATACATGCCAAATAGGAAGGCTCTATCTCATATGGTTCAAAAGTTATGATAAAGAAGGTCACAGGTCAAGGTCACAGGTCGAGATATTGTCAGGATGATCATTCTGAGCAAGTTTGAGGATGACTGGACCATAACTGGGGCCTCTAGAGTGTTAACAAGGTTTTTCGTATGATTTGACCTGGTGACCTACTTTCTCACCCGACATGACCCATATTCGAACTTGACCGAGATAATGTCAGGATGATCATTCTGAGCAAGTTTGAGGATGATTGGACCGAAACTGTGGCCACTAGAGTGTTAACACGGTTTTTCTATGATTTGCCATACTGACATACTTTCTGACCCGACATGACCCATATTCGAACTTGACTGAGATATTGTCAGGATGACCATTCTGAGCAAGTTTGAAGATGACTGGATCAAAGCTGTGGCCTCTAGTGTGTTAACCAATTTTTATGGTTTGACCTACTGACCTACGTTTTGACTCCACATGACAAATATTCAAACTTCACCGAGTTACTGTCAGGATAATCATCCTGAGCAAGTTTCAGGATGATTGGACCAACACTTTGGCCTCTAGGGTGTTGACAAGGTTTTCCTTTGATTTTGACCTGGTGACCTACTTTTTGACCCGACATGGTTCATATTCGAACTGGATCGAGATATGGTCAGGATGATCATTCTGACAAAGTTTGATGATAGTTGGATCAAAACTGTGGCCTCTAGAGTGTTAACAAGAAAGGTTTACGCACGTACGAGGCACACCGCACGACGCACGACGAACGACGACGCCGGACATCTCAGAGTCACAAAAGCTCACCATGAGCTTTGGTCAGGTGAGCTTAAAAAATACAGGGAGAGCCACACTCACAAGACGCAGTCTACTCCCGACAGCAAGAGGAAGAGGAAACATACACAAAACAAGAAAAATTACGAGTGTTTATGAATTGGAACAATCAGCCCTCTCGTCCCCACACGGGGTGATCAGACCATTAGAAAACACTAAGCAACAACTCACAACACATACAACAAAAATAATAACAAAAGAGCAACATCAAAACTACCGTTCTAGAACGGTCAGCAGCATATGTCACTGGGGGGCTTAAAAATTGTTTACCGACCAAATCTTCGCCCTAGGTTAGGGTGTTGTTCCAAACAATAAACATTAACTATTCGGTTTGCATAATGATTTCCTAACTCAGTCAATGCATCATCACAGAGACATAAATCAAATTCAAACACTGAGATGAAGCAAAGATGAGGGCTGCTAGCCGATCCCCCTTACACTGTTGCCCAGAGATAAAGAAAATCATTAGTCAAACCACGATAGGCCCAGCGACACACATAGCATCAGGCCTCAGCCCTTTTTTAACAAAGATTTATGCCGAAGCTGTCATTGAGTATGAAGCCGCAATCAAAGAGTCTAGCATAGCCATCTACTGTGCTTCGGTCGACAACCATACGTGCGGTCTGTCGCATGATTTCCAAACTGCGAAATACATCTAAAACAAGAATATCAATGAAACCGATGGAGGCTCCCCGAAGGTGCAATAGTCGGAACAGGAAACATTATCCTAGTTAAAGAGCGGTATAATGGGTATACTCACTGTACTTCAAAATGGAGTATAACAAAACCTGTCGGTGGACAGATTAGCTTGCCTGATGGAACTGTTAATCCAACATCAGCAACACAAAAGTCGGAATAAATGAAAGGAAGTGTCTTGATCGAGATATTATCATACCCAACATCTGTGTGAAATTATATTGAAATCCATCAAAAAAATGTACGCACTAGAGCGATGACAAAGTTTTTTTCTAAAAATAACCACAGTGACCTTGAAACAAGGATCCTGAATGTTGAACTTGCTCGAGATATTATTATACCCAACATTTGTGTGAAGTTATATTAAAATCCATCAGCAAATGAAGACGCTAGAGCGATGACAAAGTTTTTTCTTCTAAAAATAGCCGCAGTGACCTTGACATTGAGCCCAGAATCCTGAAAGTTTAACTTGCTCGAGATATTATCATACTCAACATTTGTGTGAAATTATATTAAAATCCATCAATAAATGTAGGCACTAGAGCGAAAACAAAGTTTTTCTAAAAATAGCCGCAGTGACCTTGACCTTGAGCCCAGGATCCTGAAAGTCGAATATGCTCAAGATATTATCATACCCAACATTTATGTGAAGTTACGTTAAAATCCATCAATAAATGTAGGCACTGATGAGAAAGTGTTTCTAAAAATAGCCACAGTGACCTTACACTGCAGCTTTAAACAGCTTTAAACAAAGTACCATAACTCTGTGATAAATCATCTAACCAGATATCACGGATAATTTGCGCATCCTCTATTGCTGCTTACGATTCCATTGAAGTGTCGTTGAATTTCTGCAAGTAGTTGCTGAGAATTCGCGTGGCCACGAACAGCGCCCTATATATTCATGCAGAATTCATCAAAGGGCCATAACTGTTGGAAAAAATCATCGAACCAAAACACGCAGGTAATATGCGCATCCAACTTCGTTACTTAATATTCCCATGAAGTATAAAAATGTAAAAGAACAAAAAGCCTTTCCCGCCACCGTGCAATCAAAGAGTCTAGCATAGCTATCAACTGTGATTCGGTCGACAACCATACGTGCGGTCTGTCGCCTGATTTCCAAACTGTACCAAACCTTTTAATAACTTTTTGAATTTCTCCGAAAAAATAGGTTTGCCTGCAATTGTCTTAAATTTATAGAGCAAATCTCAATAAAATACAGGTTGCGACGACCCTTGTTGCAGAAGTGTCTTCAAGCTGACATTATATTTTTTAAGCAATTCAAAATGTCTATGGAAAAACTTCGAAAATATTTTGCGAAGAGTATGATACCGATAGCCTTTTTTAAAGAGTTTATCAGTTAAGAACAAGTTACCATTGTTGAAAGCGTTAACATAAGTAGAAGCTCTAGCGAAACGAATAAGTTGAGAAATTTACACTCCATAAGAAGGACGTCTGAGAACATCGCCGTCTAGAAACGGGAAATTAACAATATCGAAATCAAAATCACCCCGTTTGTCATAAGTTTTTGACGAAATAATTCCATTATCTATTGATAAATTCAAATCCAGAAACGGCGCCTCGGTATCGGCAGAATTAGCCTTGTTTAATTGAAGTTCTGCAGGATATATGACTTTAACCATATGATCAAAGTGAGGGTTCCCAGTATTCAATAAATCGTCCAGATACCTAGGGGTAGAATTGAACGCTTCAATAATCTCAGCCTGATTTTCGCGTGATAAAGACATCACAAAGTCTCTCTCATAGCAAAATAAAAACAAATCAACAACAAGGGGGGGCACAATTGGTTCCCATCGGAATTCCAACAATCTGCCTATATATTTTTTATCCAAATCTAATGAAAATAATGTCCAAAAGATAAAGAAGAGCATCACAAAGTCTTTGACAGGAACATAAATTAAAGTTTTTATGAACTTCAGATCTGAAGAAAGCTTGATTTTCATTACAAGCTATGTAAGGAGTGACCTCACGTTGAATAGTATGTTCAATCAAAGATAAAAGCTTATCTTTTATAAAGTTGTATACAGTGTAGAGAAAGCATAAAGTGATACGCTGGGAGCAATATAACCTCTTGCTTTCAACTTATTTAAAACTTCACCAGAGTTTTTCACAGACCAAAATAGGTTAATAACTTCAATTTCATAAACAACTTCACAATATCGGATCCAACACTCTAATGTACTTGCATATGAAACGCGGCGGCGGTTAACGTGAATAAAATGCCATGGCATATTTTAGGGCTAAGTGTATTCAAATTCTCATTTGGGTAGGTAAATCATCGGTACTACGGTCGGAAATTTCGGCGAAAACATAAAAGATATAACCGAATCCCAGACACCACAGCAAGCAGCTCCCTATGCCCCACAAGAGGCGATCAAGGCGCAACAGGCACGATAAATGAAAATTAAATGAGCCCCGCCAAGCGAATTTGTGTCTTCGAGCATTCCGTCATGACAAATTTTAACTGCGCATGCCCAGCCATTCAGAGGGGCCAGGGATATGGCTTTCTGTCTGAAGGTTCCTCTTAATTCACTGCTTGTATTAGCGAGCAGCGAAGGTTCTGGCGAGCCTGCGCATCCAGACTGCGCGGATGCGCAGGCTCGCCTGAACCTTCGCTGCTCTCATAGGCGATAAGTACCAAAATCGCTTGACGGGGCCCAAATAATAATCATAATACACAACCATAAGCACATACACATGAAGATCCGACAAAGCTACAGTTAAAATTATCAACATAAGAGCCACAGCCTTTGGGCGGTCAATAGCGAGAACCACTGGGGAGGTAAAATCGATTCTATAGGCATAACCTTCCATCACGAAAACACGCCTATATAACTTTGACCCCCCCCCCCTGAACCCCACTTTTATATTGTAAAACTAGGGTTTCCTGGGGTATACCTTATTTTTCTTATTTCTGCTCTGAGATGTAGATTGTGGGTACTCGTTAGAACCGCATCGATGAGGCGGTTCTAACGAGTACCCACAATCTATATTTGGAGCAGTACTAAGAGAAATATCGCAATTTGTCATCCCAAAAGTTTCATTTTTTCGGCGATAAATGTGGCAATGTATTTGTATAGGCGTGTTTGCGTAATGACCCGAGGTTCTAATATTATTTACAACACACAAAATCATTTGTCCACCTTAAGGTTAATAACTCAATCAATAGACCATTGCAGTACACCATACAAATTAGAGCAAACTCAAATACAAACCAAATTGTGATGAATTAAACCCGATGGCTCGTAGCTTGTTCCACACATTGTAAGCTGGAGCTAAAGAAAACCACTAGTAGAGCAAGAAGAGTCAAGCCAACGACAAATCATCAGGCAACGACCGCTATTAAAATAAACATTTTAAAGTTTTTAAAGTATGGCCGTCATCGAGCCAGAGACATGACCCCCCCCCCCCCTCCTGCGCCGTGCAAAGAAAGAGGGAGAAGCATAGTCATCAACCATGACTGGTTTAAAAACCATGCATTCTGTCGGTCGCAAAGCACTTATGCACTTATGTTGTACCCCATTCTTTTACGGTGTCTAATATCAACTAGTTCAGTGTCGTTGATAAATTCAGAAAATGCTTTCCAAAGTTTATGATACCGATAGCCCTGTTTAAGAAGCGTAGCAGTGAGACATTTATTCGGATTATTAAAATCGTCAACATGAGATGAAACTCTAGCGAAACGAATAATGTGAGAAATATATACTCCATACGAAAGAGAACGTGGGACATCCCCGTCTAAGAACAGGAAATTTACAATATTAAAGTCAAAATCGTCCCGTTTGGCGTATATCTTAGACGAGATTGAACCATCAGAGACCGACAGAGCCAAAGCTAAAAAGGGTGCATCCGTATCCAAAAGATAACCATATTCAGTTTTAGTTCGGGGGATAAATATTGTCAACCATTTGCTTAAAATATAAATTGTCAGTATTGAGTAAATCATACAGATATCTTGACATCGATTATATTAGCCTGGGTTTCATCATGAAATCTCTCTCGAAACAAAATCAAACAGATCTGCAACAAGAGGCACACAGTAAGTTCCCATCAGAATACCTATAATTTGTCTATAGATTTTATTTCCAAATCTGATAAAAACTTTATCTAAAAGGTATCTTAGTGCAACATAAACTTTTTGACAGGACCGTGAAGTATGATTTTTATGTACTTCAAATGTACAAAATGCGTTGCTATAAGCGCCCGTTGTATTAAATCAACCACATTATCTTTTATCAAATTATGCGGTAGAGGGTCTACAGAGTGGAGAATATATACTATAAAAGGGTTATCCTTTGGAAGCAAGGAATACACCACAGAACTGAAAAATAAGGAGTGTTCCTGTTTCTTGGCCAGACTAGCTAGTTTCGACCAATTAGGCCTCAACAGTGACCCTCAGATATTTTCAAAATTCAACAATGGAATAAATGATCCCAAAGGACAAGAAAAGATAATCTACACTATGATGTAGGGCAGGGAGACATTTTACCGCTGCCACACTTTCCCACACACAGGCTGTAGTGAAGTTAAATATGTACTATAAAAAGGGTTATCCTTTGGAAGCAAGGAATACACCACAGAACTGAAAAATAAGCAGGAACTTAAAATCTTTGACAATTCGGTTGACGTGCATGCACTAGAATAAACGATGAAACGAGCTTTGTGTGATCCTTTGTGAAGTTGTTATAACCAGTAGAACGTCGAGTCCTCACCGTTGCTTCGTATCTGTGGTAGTTTGATTTTTGTGTTCTCGGAGATGCTGCACTAATAAGTTAGGAGGCCTTCATGTGGACTGAACAAATTATTTATCTAAATCGCGACGGAGGTAAGAGCGAGGATTGCGACCTGATAAAATCGATTCAAGCACCCCAAGTGGAAAAGGTTTGTCTTTGAGTGTTTGTATCGATTATATCATTTTGTTTTGGATAGCCTATTGGCCATTTTGTGGGACAGTAACTGTCCTTTAGGCTTTCCGCTATTGATGTTTCCATTAGGGTCTGTTGTTTCATGTTTGTGTTTCTTTCCCCTTTGGTGTCTCTGATGGGAGCTGTGGGTTAATTATGTCTCCCCAGAAAAGTTTTTTTTAGGAGAGACATATTGTTTTCCCCCCGGGCGTCTGTCTGTTCGTCTACCTAACATTCCGTCTGTCCGTCTGTCGCAAAATCGTGTCCGCTCTATAGCTATCTTCACGAAACTTCATATAAATATTCATCAATATTAGACGACGGGCAGTGCACAAGAACTATAACCATTGCATTTATACTTTTTGAGTTATCTACCGTGGAAGTTTGTCGTTATGTATGTATGTATGTATGTATGTATGTATGTATGTATGTATGTATGTATGTATGTATGTATGTATGTATGTATGTATGTATGTATGTATGTATGTATGTATGTATGTATGAATGTATATATGTATGTATGTATGTATGGGCAAATAGTGTCCGGTCAATAACTTTCTTATTTTTAGATGGATTTTGAAATTACTTGGCAGAAACATTAACAACCATGAGACGATTTGTGGCACGCAATAGGCAGGTCGGTACCTCAAAGGTCAAGGTCATACTTGGAGGTCAAAGTAAAAAAGGGGCTTTTTTTCGTGTTTGGTCAATAACTTTCTTATTTTTTGATGGATTTTGAAATTACTTGGCAGAAAAGTCTACCACTATGAGAATGTGTTGCGTGCATGACCTAGGTTGGTACCTTAAAGTTCAAGGTCATACTTAAAGGTAAAAAAGGGCCTTTTTTCGTGTTTTGCCAATAACTTTCTTATTTTTTGATAGAATTTGAAATCACTTGGCAGAAATGTTAACTATCATGAGACGATGTGTTGCACGCATGATTCAGGTTGGTACCTCAAAGGTCAAGGTCATAATAGAGGTCAAAGGTCAGAAAAGGGGCCTTTTTTCGTGTTTGGTCAATAGCTTTCTTATATTTAGAAGGATTTTGAAATTGCTTGGCAGACATGTTAACCAACATGGCAGAAATGTTAACCAACATAAGCCAATGTGTTGCACGCATGACCCAGTTTGGTAACCCAAAGGTCAAGGTCACACATAGAGGTCAAAGGTGAAAAAGGGGCCTTTTTAGTGTTCAGTCAATTACTTCCTTATTCTTGGATAGATTGTGTAATTACTTGGCAGAAATGTTAACCATGGCTTTTTTGGTGTTAAGTCAATAACTTTCTTAGTTTTAGATGGATTTTGAAATTACTTTGCAGAAATGTTAACCACCATGAGTCGATGTGTTGCGTGCATGCCCCAGGTTGGTACCTCAAAGGTCAAGGTCATACAAAGAGGTCAAAGGTGAAAAAAGGGGCCATTTTAGTGTTCAGTCAATTACTTCCTTATTCCTGAATAGATTGTGTAATTACTTGGCAGAAAGGCTAAACATCATAAGACAATGTGTTGCGCGCTAGACACAGGTCGGTACCTCGAAGGTCAAGATCATACTAAGAAGTCAAAGGTAAAAAAAAGTCTGTTTTGTGTGTCCAGTCAATATTTTTTCTTTATTTCTGGGTGGACTTTTTAAAGTAGCCATGCAGAAATGTTCACCTTAATTAGATGATGAGTCGTGTGCAAGGCCAAGGTCCATACCTCCAATGTCAAGGTCATACCTAGAGGTCAAGGGTCAAAAGGGCCTTTTTTGTGTACAGTCAATAATTTTCTTATTCTTTGATGGATTATGAAAATAATTGGCAGAAATGTTAACCATCATGAGGCGATGTGTTGTATTTCAAGGTCAAGGCCATACTTAGAGGTCAAAGGTAAAAAATGGCTTTTTTTGTGTACGGTCAATAACTTTCTTATTTCTCTATGAACTTTTTAAAGTTACTTTGCAGAAATGTTCATCTCCATTAGATGATGTGTTTCACACAAGACCCAATACATCCAATGTCAAGATCATACTTAGAGGTCAAAAACGGGGGAGACATCTGTGTTTTTATTGAAAAAATAATTCTAGCTGTATCGATTCCTGATTATTGCCTTCACTTCTATTTTTCACTGACTGTTTCAAGGCGGTTCTTCTGTGGCGGTTTATTGTTTTTATACTTCGTCTGCATATGTGTGTTGCTGTGTCTTTTTATTTCGGATAGCAGATTGGCCTTGACCACAGAGGGCCAGCCGGCTACCATCTGTTTTTATTATTATTATTATTATTTATTTCAGATGTTTCGGGCTGTATTTGTCTTAACTACGACGGAAGTAAGGGCGAGGGTTGCGGCCGCGTTAAATCGATTTAAGCCCCACAGTGGAATTCATTTCACTGACCGTTCCAAGGCGGTTCTTCCGTCGCGGTTTATTTATGTTATGATTTGTCTTTGAGTGTGTGTGTCGCTTATATGTTTTGTTTCGGATAGCCGATTCACGATTTTGTGGGAATGTTGCTGTCCTTTTGGCTTTCCGCTATTGATGTTTCCATTAGGATCTAGTTATGTCATATTTGTGTTTCTTTCCCGTTGGTGTATCTGATGGGAGCTGTCTGTTAATTGTATCGGTTGCCTTAACTTCAATTTTGTTCTGCATTACGAGAACACGCATATATAATTTTGACCCCCTCATACCCCACTTTTATATAGTAAAACTGGGGTTTAAGGAGGTATTCATTATTTTTCTCATGTCTGCTTTCACAAACGGGTTACGGACGGACAGACAGACTGACAGAATGACAGACTGACAGAATGACAGAATGACACGGTGATTTTAGGGAACTCTTAGAAATCAACCGACTCAGTCGGTCGCTTTTTCTTCGGGTCGTGCAATATTAGTAGGTATTTGCTATTGTAAAATGCAGCTGATTTAAATTGAACCAGAAAATTGTGCTGACTGGCCACTGGAAATGCCTGGATTTATTCGCTGCGGTATGGGTTTGTTGACACTGGCTGCCAAAAAGGCCAAAATATGCCGCACAGCACCGATATTTTTGAGCTGCTTCTGGAAGGTAAATGGTCAGCCTGTCAAATTATATGCCTAATAATGGAAGCATCAGACTTGCTGAAATGTGGTAGAATATGGAATATGCCCCAATTTACTTTGTGAGGAAGGTGATTTTTTTACTGTAGTGCCACCTTTACGGTCGGAAATTTCGTTTTACGGCGACGTTTTTGCAATACTGTTGCTGGACATCACGAAAACACGCCTATATAATTTTGACCCCCTCATACCCCACTTTTATATAGTAAAACTGGGGTTTAAGGAGGTATTCATTATTTTTCTCATGTCTGCTCAAAAACACAGATTGTGGGTACTCGATAGAACCGCCTCGTTGAGGCGGTTCTACCGAGTCCCCGCAATCTATGTTTAACGAGGCGGTTCTATCGAGTACCCGCAATCTATGTTTTGAGCAGAAATAAGTAAAATATCACAATTTTTCATCTTAAAATTTCAAATTTTTGGCCAAAAAAAAATTGCAATGTATTTGTACAGGCGTGTTTTCGTAATGGCTTTCTTCTATACCAATTGCGAATTTAGCCGCCGTGATATGATAATAATGTTTATCATCAATAAACTCCCCTATCGGTAGAGTTTTGTCCATATGTATTCACGCTTTAATGTATGAATATAATGTAGTCGTCAGACAATAACAACATTGTTAGCAGCTTTATCGGCTATGACTAAAACAAACTTCTCATAAAATTTCTGAGTCCCCTGCTTCAAGTGCCGAAAGGACATTTAAGGTTTAATTGTAAGCCGGTTGGTCAGATCAGTCCTCAGATTCTATGACGGTTCCAGCGCGTTAAGGCTTTCTGAGAATAAGGGAGAAATTAATTTAATGTAATGTTGGTTAGTGCCTGATGCTTTGTCTCTGGTTGGGCCCATTAAAGTCTAAGTGTTGGTTTTCATTTTGCTCCAGCATTTCAGCAGTTTCTTGCTGTGGAGTCCTCACCATTCTTTCATCTCTGTGGTTATTTTATTTTTTTTTTTTTGTTATCTGAGAGGTTGCACTGGCGAGTTAGGAGGCCTGCATTAGGACTAAAAAAATATTTGTCTAAATCGCGACGGCAGTAAGGCAAAGATTGCGGCCGCGTAAAATCGATTTAAGCCTCCCCACCCCCTGTGGAATTCGTTTCACTGGCCGTTCCAAGGCGGTCCTTCTGTCGCGGTTTATTTTTGTTATGGTTTGTCTTTGATTGTGTGTATCGCTTGTATTTTTTGTTTTGGATAGCCAATTCATTTTGTGGGAAAGTAACTTTCCTTTTCCGCTATTGAGGTTTCCCATAGGGTCTAATTATCTCATGTTTGTGTTTCTTTCCCTTTAGTGTCTCTGATGGGAGCTGTCGGTTAATTATATCAATTCCTGCTCATTGCCTTTACTTCTAATTTTTAGAAGGCAGAATATCAAGATTCTGAGAATAAAAGTCTTTTTTTTTTTATAAATTACATTAAAAATATTAAGATTCCACTCGTTTAAAGCATTAGACCCAACATGCTCACGTTTGCACCAGCTTATATGAAATTTCCAGCAAAGCTCCAGCAATGACTTCTCGACATTTGCCAAAATTGATGTATGACGGGAACCTATATTTCGGTCATTTTCGTTATAAAAGACCTTGTTCTATATTCGTAAATGATTTTAGCTCACCAGGGGCTTGAAGAAATATATGGGCTGCATGATGCTTCCACGCAGAGCTGAATCCGGCCCGCACACTAGTACTGGTAAACCGCTTAGAGGATCTAAGCCTGTCCAGGAACCGCGGTGCGAGCTAATAAACCCTATTGGTTTCAATGGGCGACAGAGCTTGAGATGTCATTTCATCTCATTGTCGGGTAAAAGACCCACAAAATTGGTAGAAACGTCTCCAAAATGACCTTTACAGTGTTGACGGGGACGTTAAACCTCAAATCAAACAAAATGACATGACCGGCTGGTTCATGGCAGCAATTTGACTCCTTACAATCACAGGAATTTGGCGTATCAGTCTGGCGTATCAAATGGAATTTTATTTTAGTTTAGTGTGTGAATTCGGGTTTAACGTCGCTTTCAACAATTTTTCAGTCATATCACGACGGTGTCTGGTTGCGACAGGGAGCTCAATGCTCACTTTTATAGTGCTGCCTCACTGAAGTATCATGTCCCAGACACATTACATGATACCACACCCAGTCACATTATCCTGACACTGGGTCGACCAGTCCTAGCTCTACCCCGTAAATCTGAGTGCCTAGCGAGGAGCAGCTAGTACCATTTTTAACGACTTTGGTATGTCGCGGCCCGGGATCGAACCCGTGACCTCCCGTTCCCCGGAGCGGACACTCTACCAATTGAGCTATCGGGGCCGGTTATTTTTAGTTTAGTATTCTTTATGTTGGTCGGCGCCTGATGCTCCGTCTTTGGTCGGGCCCCTTGGAGTCTAACTGTTGGTTTTCTTTTGCTCCAGCAATTCTGTTGTTGTATGCTGTCGAGTCCTCAGCCTTGTTTCATCTCTGTAGTTTTTTGATTTGTATGTTCTCGGAGATGTTACACTGATGAATTAGGAAGCCTTCATGCGAACTAAATAAAATTAGTGTATACCGCGACAGAGGTAAGGGCGAGAATATGGCCATGTAAAATCGATTTAAGCCGCCCAGTGGAATTCTTTCCACTGACCGTTCCAAAGCGGTTCTTCTGTGGCGGTTTATTTATGTTGTTGTTTGTTACTTACTGTGTGTATCACTTCTGTCTTTTTATTTTGGATGGCCATTTGGCCATTTTGTGGGAAAGTAACTGTCCTTATGGCTTTCCTTTGTTTAGGTTTCCATTATGGTCTGGTCTCTTCATGTTTGTGTTTCTTTCCCTTTGGTGTATTTGATGGGTGGAGTAAGTTAATTGTATCGATTCCTGATCTTTGTTTAACTTCTACTTTCAATATCAAGATAAGACACTAGTTTGTTAAAGTTGAAAAAAGTTTACGAATATGTTTTTTTACTTATAGCAGATAATGGGAGGCTCCGAATTTTTAAAGTATGAAGGAAAAGAGGAAATTACTGATTTATCTTTAAAAATACTAGGTAGATCGATGAATTCTATTCCTTAGTTTATGAAAGGTATTTTAATAAAATGTCAAATATGGTTAATGTCTGAGTCAATATAAGGCATCTATTGAGAAGAGTTGCTTCATAAAGCCCAGGTTTACATTTGACATATTTACCCATTAAGTACCAGAAACCCCTAAAGGGGTACCTTGGCAAACAGTGCATGTCCACACTGTTTGCGAAAATTAAAGCCAATTACCAAGTAAATTTTGAAGAAAACACAACCTGACACCCCTTAATTTTAGAATGGACTCCCGGTATATATAAGGAGGAAAATTCCATTTGGTACAAAAGGGTTAAGTTAAGATAAAAGTGAAGGCAATGATCAGAAATTGATACAGTTGCCTTACACCTCCCATTAAGACACTAAAGGGTAAGAACATAAGAATCTTACGTGGGCGTGAGGGGTGGATGGAAAAATCCGTCCCGAGGGTCATTGACAGTGATCCTGGGGGCGGATTTTTCTATCCACCCCTTACACCCATATAGGATTCTTTTTCTTTCACACCTTCCATTTCTTAGCGCGGATTTTAATGCTGCAGTCACTTCGGTTACCGACGTCCGCCATATTGTGATGACACTACAGCAATGTTTAGTGACGTCACGTAACGAGCTGTGACGTCAACCGTAGCGACGGCGCATACGAGGTCGAATTCAACCAGTGCATTTATCAAACACGCGAGACTTTTCGATTCTAGGAAAGAACATCAGGGTTAGAACAGAATTTCTATCCCTAGATAAACTATGGATTTCCCTACTAGGTGTGCAAGTAACACCAACACAAAACATCTTCACCATAATGAAAATGTCACAACCGGAAAGCCAAAAGGACAGTCACTTTCCCACAAAATGACCAAAACGGCTTTCCAAAATAAAAAAAGTGTTTAGCAATACATACATATTGAACTTTAACAATAATAAACCACAACAGACGAACTGTCTTGGAATGGTCAGTAAGAAGTAAAAATCGACTGTAAATCCGAGAGTTTGATTTTTCTTTCAAACAAACCCTTACGTCATTTAGTGGTCATGGAACAAATTATATATTGACACATCAGAGACTGGGGATAACTATGTTTACTCCGTCTTTGGTCGGGCCCCTCGGAGTCTAACTGTTGGTTTTCTTTTGCTCCAGCAATTCTGTTGTTGTATGCTGTCGAGTCCTCAACCTTGTTTCATCTCTGTAGTTTTTTTATTTGTATGTTCTCGGAGATGTTACACTGGTGAGTTAGGAAGCCTTCATGCGGACTAAACAAAATTAGTGTATACCGCGACAGAGGTAAGGGCGAGGATTATGGCCATGTTAAATCGATTTGGGCCCCCCAGTGGAGTTCTTTCCACTGACCGTTCCACGGCGGTACTTCTGTGGCGGTTTATTTATGTTGTTGTTTGTTACTACTTGCTGTGTGTATCACTTGTGTCTTTTTATTTAGATGGCCATTTGGCCATTTTGTGGGAAAGTAAATGTCCTTATGGCCATCCTTTGTTTAGGTTTCCATTATGGTCTGGTCCCTTCATGTTTGTGTTTCTTTCCCTTTGGTGTCTTTGATAGGTGGAGTAAATTAATTGTATCGATTCCTGGGGCCAGTTTCATCAATAAACATCGTACGATTAATCATCTTAAATTGCTCGTGCGCACTTTTTAAAGAACTGCGTACGTCAGTTTCATCAAAACATCGCAAAGTGTTCGTACGAGCTAAATATGCGTTTCACTAAAATAAGTCGTAATTTTGAGCATGGGCTTAAACAGGGCCACAAATTGTCACATGCGTGATCACGTGCCGTCTTGAAAGAGCCGTGTAAGGTACATGTAGATTACACGCTTTAAAATTATTGTTCCTGTGGACCTAGATGAATATTTAGTACAAACAACGTTGAATCAACGTTGATTCTATGTTGCTTCAAACTTGTGTTGCCATTTCATTGTCGTTAGATACAGATGTTAATTGTCTGGACCCCTTCCCTCTTTACCACTGGCGAGTTGGGCTGTTTGTGGACGTCGTGACGTCAGATAAGCGTTGATTTAACGTTATAATGAACCTTTCACAAGCACGTTTGTCAGTTAATGCGGGCGGGCCTCTTCCATGAGTGCACGTATATCGTTGTGTTTATAATATTAGTTGAGGAAATGGAATGACATCACGGTGAGACCTCGCTGAGCATTTTATTACCTTAATAAATCCAGTAATGCAAGGGCATGAATACAATATTCAATTTATTTTATGAATTTAAAACACAGTTTACGCACGATGTTAACACAAAAGGTCAATGCATGACGTTGTTTAACAAAGACGCCGCATATAACGCAACTTGAAATACATGGGTTGCATGATGCTTCCACGCAGAGCTGAAACCGACCCCCACACGAGTACTGGTAAACCGCTTCGAGGATCTAATATGTTCTATAAAAGAGTTATCCTTTGGAAGCAAGGAATATGACTGGAAAATATGGAGTGTTCATGTTTCCTGCGCCAGACTTGCTAGTTTCGGACAATTAAGCCTCATCAGTGGCCCTCAAAATATTTTCAAAATTCCGCAATGGAATCAATGATCACAAAGGACAAGAAAATATAAACTATACTATGATGTTGGGCAGGGAGACTTTTTGCGGCCGCCACACATTCCCACACATCAGCTGTTGTGACGTCAAATATAAAAGTATTATCCTTTGGAAGCAATGAATACACCACAAAACTTGAAAATATGGAGTGTCCATGTTTTCTGGGCCAGACTAGCTAGTTTCGACCAATCAGGCAACTAAGCCTGCCCAGGCAATGCAGTGCGAGTCGGCCCTTCCATGCTCATATACCCTATTGGTTTCATAGGGACAGAGGTTGAGAAGTCATTTAATCTTAATGTCGGATAATAGTCTCACAAAATTGGAAACAACGTCTCCAAAATGAACATTACAGTGTTGACGGGGACGTTAAATCTCAAATCAAACAAACAAATCAAAAGCCTCTGAAAGTTTTCGTGTTAACGTATGTCAGTTTTCAGCTCCGGTTTTACCGGCTCCAATAGCTCAATTGGTAGAGTGTCCGCTCCGGGGAACGGGAGGTCACGGGTTCGATCCCGGACTGCGACATACCAAAGTCGTTAATAATGGTACTAGCCGCTCCTCGCTTGGCACTCAGATTTATGGGTAGAGCTAGGACTGGTCGACCCAGTGTCAGGATAATGTGACTGGATGTGGTATCATGTAATGTGTCTGGGACATGATACTTCAGTGAGGCAGCACTATAAAAGTGAGCATTGAGCTCCCTGTCGCAACCAGACACCGTCGTGATATGACTGAAAAATTGTTGAAAGCGACGTTAAACCCGAATTCACACACACACACACACACACATACACAGCTCCGGTTTGTTGTTGGCAATGATCTTAGCAAATAGTATTCATTGATTGCCGTCTGTCAGGCCGTCCAGCGGATTTTGCTTTCAATGGAAAATAAATTCATTTCATTTGCAACATAGAGTCTACAACAAGACTGATTTTAAATTACAAAGAACCTGACTTGAAACGAAGGTCTGTATACACAAATATACAATCGCCTGCAAAATATAGACGAAATGAAAGTACGCAAGACTATGACCCCCATACGTGCCAGCTACATGATGCCGTGAAGCTTTTCGTACATACAAGTGTACACACATGTACGTACGTCCTTCCGTATGGGGTGTACGTACGTGATCCTTTGACCTCAGGTTAAGACATTTTACCAGGAAGAACCTAAACTTTTATGAGCTCATGTATTCCAGACCATATGATGGAAATATGATGATAGGTAAAGGCCAATAGGTTTATTTAGCAATACACTTGCCCATACCTATAGCCTCTATAGGTCAAGGCATATTAGAAAACTTTAAATGTAGAAATTACTTAAGAGCTCGTATTTATTAAAACCATAAAATGGATTTGGTTCATATTTAGTACGATGATCGATACTCATTAAAAGTTTTATTCAGCATACCCGCGCCCATGCCCATGACCTCAAGGTCAAGGTCACGGACTCAGAATATTTTAATGTCAACTTTTAAATTGGAGCTCACATTTCCCTATCCATATCATGGATTTAGTTCGTATTTGGTATGATGAAAGATACAGGTCGTTTCTCCGGCTACTCCGTTTAGTTTTCGCCCACATCTGATTAATTTTAGGCTCGAAATAAAAGAGGCCTTAAAACCAAAACTCAAGGACAATGTCACAGATTTAGTAACTTATTTTTTATGGATTTGGTTCATATTTGGTATGATGATGCACACATTTTCCAATATTCAAACGACATTACCCCCACCTACGCCGATATCCTCAGGGACAGTATTCCAAGCTAGAAATGCTGTCTTTATTTATTTGAGGATGGTCCCCGGGCGGAGGCATCTGTGTCGTATTGACAATTCCAGTTCGATGTGTCGATTTTAGGCACACTGAGTCTTCGTTTTAATCACAAGTCTAATCGCAGATTGTGGGTCGTCGCGTCGGTTATTTTGCTGTTAAGCCCCCGCCAACTGTTGGTACATGTATATAAGTCATTTTGGAGACGCTACTTCTGATTTTGTGGGACTTTTACCCGACCTTGAGATGGAATAGAATGTTAAGCCCCATCGACCAAAGAAACCGCTAGGGTTTAAGGAGCGGTCCCACTCGCACCACTTTTCTTGGCTAGGCTGTTACATTCTAAGCGGCAAACCATTAATCAAATGATCAGGAAATCACGCCTGTATAATTTTAAACCCCTTGAACCCCACTTTTATATAGTAAAACTGGGGTTTATAGGGGTAAACTTTATTTTTCTTTTTTCTGCTCTAAAGTATAGGTCGTGGGTACTCGTTATCACGTCTCGATTGAGCAGAAATAAGAAAAAATATCACAATTTTTATCTGAAAATTTTCTTCCTGTTTTCGGCGATAGAGGTTGCAATGTATTTGTATAGGCATGTTTTCATAATGTTGGTAAGTTTCAGTTCTGCGCGGAAGCACTATGCAGGCCAAACCTGATGGGCGAAAGCGAACGTCAATTCTAGGTTATACCATGAAATATAGATTGTGGGTACTCGTAAGCACAACTACAACGATGAGCTTCTAACGAGTACCCTCAATCTCAATTTTTTAAAGAAAAAAAAAACAAAAAAAAAAAAAAAACACTAAGAAACCCCCACCCAAAACCTAAAAATTATAACAGGGGGTGGGGGTGGGTAGTTTCGAGGGATCTTTATTGCGTGGCCTTGTATAAGTAATTGGCGTTATCTGCGAAGGTATAAACAAAATCAAATGTTGCGTACCATCCTTTTAACAATTTAACCTATGCCGCGCGTCATCTTCTTCAGCTATGGCTGTGATAAGACGAAAATTTCAATGTGCGACGTCTAAATATTCATCTCAGAAATACGACAAAATGTGCGAACATCACAGATTGTGAGCGTTTGATGAAACAGGATTTTTGTCGTAAGAACTTCGTACGATCTTTTTAAGACGAAAATACGTCGCAAATGCTTTGATGAAACTGGCCCCTGATCTTTGTTTTACTTCTACTTTACTTATCAATAAATTAGAGCAAACGAAAATATCGGGATCCCTGTCATTGATTTAGCGCGAAACCTGCTCGAAGATTTAACGCAACATCGGTGATCACTCACATTGTTATGAGCATAACTAGTATATACAAGCCAATATCAGCTTGTATCTCAGCATGTCATCATTTTGTTTCCTTTTCCTGGTGCATCCGTCAAAGGATACCAGTTTCCTCTTGGCAAATATACAAGAGCTGTGGCTATCTGTGTGTGTGAATTCGGGTTTAACGTCGCTTTCAACAATTTTTCAGTCATATCACGACGGTGTCTGGTTGCGACAGGGAGCTCAATGCTCACTTTTATAGTGCTGCCTCACTGAAGTATCATGTCCCAGACACATTACATGATACCACACCCAGTCACATTATCCTGACACTGGATCGACCAGTCCTAGCTCTACCCCGTAAATCTGAGTTCCAAGCGAGGAGCAGCTAGTACCATTCTTAACGACTTTGGTATGTCGCGGCCCGGGGTCGAACCCCAGACCTCCCGTTCCCCGGAGCGGACACTCTACCAACTGAGCTATCGGGGCCGGTCTGTGGCTATCTAAGATTTATCATATGACATGGCGTCTGAGAGTGTAATAACGTCATGTAACAAATTCCGTTGTTCACTAGTGGATTAAATATGCAAATTAGTTAAAAACGCTCCTCAACATTACATATACGACGTCATTAACAGCGTCGCGTTTACTAATGACGGAATATTGACGTTTTTTAAGGTCATAATGATAAATAGAAACTTTCATTCGTGCTCATGTATTATTAACTTTATTTAACGAGTTGAGGATAAGAGATAAAATGCGAGGCTGTGTCGAGTAACTTTTCCTAAACTCGTTCAATAAATTCAATAATACATTAGCACTCATGTAAGATCAGCTATATACTCTGGGCGTGATAATGACACATCAAAGTGGCTACACATTTGGACTTGCATATCTTGATCCAAGAAAACACATTTTTATATACCGCATCCAGGCATTCTAGTAACCTAATAAAGGGGGTCGAATAACTGTACGCTATAATTGGTAGTGACCTATAATACCGTCTACTAACCTATAATACATGTATGTCTAGTGACCGTTTATAGACCGGACCTACTTTTTAGGTCACTAATTTACAAGTGCAAACAATAACATGCAACCTTTTATACATAGGAAACAACGAAACTGCAAGTTAAAATCTTTGCAATATTTATTTGAACAAATTTGCAAAAAAATCAGCTATATTCTTACCTTCCAGGCCTTTCCTGGTTTGAATGACCCGTTGAAATAACTGCGCATTGCTACTGCAGTTGTGTCTCAACCTCGAACATAATTTCTAAAGCTAAAATAAAAGAATTATTTGCGGATTTTCATGCAAAATGTTAAACGCTTAGAAACGTTTATTAGAGCGTCCATGTTGTTTCCTATGTCTTTGTGGCGCGGTGAAGTCAGAATCTTTGCACTCGTTGACGTCACGTTATACTACGTATGCGCGCCATGGCACTGAGTGTCGTTTAACATACCACACTGTCTGCTGTCATTTTTGCTTAAATTTGCTAAATTATTGCAAAACCCCTTTATTGTTTTAAATTGTGGTATAAACTACAGTCCAACCTGTATTAAGCAACCAGCTATGGGATATTCAAAAAGTGCTTGCTTAACACAGATGCTTGCTTAACACATGTGAATTTTAGTGCATTTTCCTTTGATGGGAACTGAATACCTGCTTGCTTAAGACAGGTTTACCCCGTAAACCCCAGTTTTCTCTGTATAAAGTGGGGTATAAGGGGGTGTTTATTTCACGGACTTGTTCACATGATGCAAATGAAACTTGCACAACGGCCATAAACTCTATCTACAATATCAGCGGAGTTATTGGACATTTTTGTTTAGAATTTTGGCCGGATAATACCTGTATGATGACGTATCATCGCATTAACATGTACATGTGTAAAGAACATCCTGGAAAGTTCAGTTTACGTAGTTAAATGACACACGTATGATCTCCGTGTCAGTACAATGCGATGAAGAGGGGGAGTAGCAGTCAGAACTTTTGACGGTTCTTTATTTGTTTGATTTGAGGTCTAGCATCCCCGTCCACACTGAATAGGTCATTTTGGAGACGATGCTTCCAATTTTGTGGGTCTTTTACCCGACTTTGAGATAAAATGACATCTAAAGCCCTGTCGCCCAATGAAACTATGGACGGGCCGACTCGCACCTCTTTGCCTGGGCAGGCTTAGATCCGCTAAGCGGTTTACCAGTACTGGTGTGCGGTCGGTTTCAGCTCTGCGTGGAAGCATCATGTAGCCCATCTATTTCTTTAAGCCCCGATGGGCGGAGGCCGTGGATATACAGTGAAATTCCGCTATTAAGACCACCTGAAATTAAGGCTAATTCTGATTTAAAAAGCTTATTTTGAACGCTTCACTTAATCTTTCTCAAAGTGTCCTCTAGTCAGGGACCAACTTTGACACGGTTCAAAAGTGGTCTTATAGACCACTTTTGAACAGTTCCAAAGGTGGTTGTAATATAGGAACTTTATTGTATACAGTGAGTGAGTGTTTGAGTTTTACGTCCCATCAACAGATAAGGGCATACGGAGACGGGACCTCGGTTAAAAGACTCATCCGAAAGTCTGGAGAAGCCTGGCATCGATCCTGCGATCCCTGGTTTACAAGGCAGGTAGCGTAACCACTACACCACGGAGGCTTCTAACTTTACTGTGTAACATAATAGGATAGTACCTTATAAAAGTTACCCTCCTCGCTAGCTCAGTTGGTAGAGTGTCCGCTCCGGGGAACGGGAGGTCACGGGTTCGATCCCGGGCCGCGACATACCAAAGTCGTTAAAAATGGTACTAGCTGCTCCTCGCTTGGCACTCAGATTTACGGGGTAGAGCTAGGACTGGTCGACCCAGTGTCAGGATAATGTGACTGGGTGTGGTATCATGTACATGCCGCGACATACCAAAGTCGTTAAAAATGGTACTAGCTGCTCCTCGCTTGCCACTCAGATTTACGGGGTAGAGCTAGGACTGGTCGACCTGCAGTGTCAGGATAATGTGACTGGGTGTGGTATCATGTAATGTGTCTAGGACATGATACTTCAGTGAGGCAGCACTATAAAAGTGAGCATTGAGCTCCCTATCGCAACCAGACACCGTCGTGATATGACTGAAAAATTGTTGAAAGCGACGTTAAACCCGAATTCACACACACACACACACACACACACACACGCACACGCACACGCACACACACACACACACACACACAATCACACACACACACACACACACACACACACACACACACACACACACACACACACACACCTTATAAAAGTTGGGTTTGACTACTGTCCCAAGGAGCAATCTATCCCTATTAACCCATATGTGCCTAGCGGCCCTCTTATGGGACTTGGCAAACAGTGCAGACCCAGATCAGACGTCGCAGAACGCTGCGTATGATCGGCAAACAGTGCAGACCTAGATCAGACGCCGCTGATCTAGGTCTACACTGTTCGCTTAAAGAACATTGATTGATGTAAAATTTGCCACAAACAAAAACAAACCTGACACCTTTATAATTGGAAATGGACCACTCCGAACTAACTAGGTGGAAGATTCCATTGTCATATATTGGTTAAGTTTTAATTTCAGAAAACGACTTGAGAGGTGAAAGTATTTGTTGTCGACTGGTGACTGGAGTACAAAACGTATATTGTTTATGCAGTATTGAATTACTGTAATGTTATTAATCAAGTTATTTCGCATTGGCCAAGGTCCGAGGTCTGCTGCATTGGCCTGAGGCCGAATGCCGAGGGCCAATGCAGCTGACCGAGGACCGTAACTGGGTCAATGCGAAATTACTTGATCATTGACAATTATATTAATTGACACAATTAACAAAAGCATGGTTATTGATTGTTTTTACCTCACTTGACCTCAGTTAATATTGGTTGACCTGGTGATAATACGGATGACCTCAGATCAATACATGATAGTAAATTAATAACAGACTTTATTCATCTAAAATATTTTTTTTTCTCGATAGACAGGAAGGGACATGATTTTTTTTATAAGTTGTGCGCACAAAGTAATATCTTGTGTTCGCATTACATATTTATCTTGTGCGCACAACATATTATCTTGTGCGCACAACATATTATCTTGTTCGCACAACATATTAAAAAAAAATCATGTCCCTTCCCGGGTTCCGTACAGGACATTAATGGGTCGATTTCTTCTTGGGAAAAATGGCCATCACGTGAACAAGTCCGTGAAATGAACACCCCCTTACACCCCACTTTATAAAGAGAAAACTGGGGTTTAGGGGGGTAAACATCATTTTCCTTATTTCTGCTCCAAGACATAGGTTGTGGGTACTCGTTACAACCGCCTCATTGAGGCGGTTCTAACGAGCACCCAAAACCTATGTTTGGAGTATAAATAAGAAAAATATCACAAATTTTCATCAGAAAAAATACCTTTTTTGAGGCATGAAAAATGCACTATATCACACGGATATGTTATCGTTATGCCTGGACGGGGACATCATGATGACAAGTCCGTGTAATGAACTGCTCCCTAAACTCCACTTTATATTAAGAAAACTGGGATTTACGGAGAAGAACATTAATTTTCTTATTCCTGCTCCTAGACATAGGCGTTGGGTACATGTATGATCCATCTCAATGTGGCGCCGACGTTCAAATCGAGCACCAGAAACGTATGTTTTGAGCATGCATTATGCAAACACGCCTAAACAAATAAATTGTGTACTTTGCCGCCGAAAAAACGAACATTTTAAGGTGAACAATTGTGATAGTTTTCTTATTTCTGCCCAAAATATAGATTGTGGGAACTCGTTAGTTCTAACGAATACCCACAATCTATATTTTAGAGCAGAAATAAGAGTTTTCTTATTTCTGCTCAAAATATAGATTGTGGGAACTCGTTAGTTCTAACGAATACCCACAATCTATATTTTAGAGCAGAAATAAGAGTTTTCTTATTTCTGCTCAAAATATAGATTGTGGGAACTCGTTAGTTCTAACGAATACCCACAATCTATATTTTAGAGCAGAAAAAAGAAAAGTAAGGTTTACCCCTGTAATCCCCAGTTTAACTATAAAAAAGTGGGGTTCAAGGGGTTTAAAATTATAAAGGTGTGTTTTGGTAATGAACTATAACAGCCGCCAGTTTGTTTGTTTTTTTGCCTCACTAGAAATTAGGCTCTTTATCTATACAAATCATTTCGGTTTGTTTGGTGAAAATATAGAGTACATTACAGTATCCAGTATCAGAGCAAAATGAGGTGAAAGGGTGAAACATAAAAAAGGGCAAATCATCACGAAAACACGCCTATATAAATACATTATAAATTTTAGCATCGAAAAAAAAAAAAAAAAAATACGAATTTTAAGGTGAAAAATTGTGATATTTTTTCTTATTTCTGCTCAAAATATAGATTGTGGGTACACGTTAGAACCGCCTCGTCGAGGCGGTTCTAACGAGTACCCACAATCTATATTTTAGAGCAGAAATAAGAAAAATAAGGCTTACCCCTGTAAACCCCAGTCTTACTATATGAAAGTGGGGTTCAAGGGGGGCAATTTTATTATATAGGCGTGTTTTCGTGATGTGCTACAAAAGATTTTTTTGTGGTATGTGAGAATGCAATATCTCACACGAATATGTTATCATAATGGCTTAATTCTTGAATTTCTGTACTGTAAGCAAACAGTGTAGACCTTGTCTGTGTCTAACCCTACACAGTATTCCAGTCCAGATTCTATAATCACATGACGTCGCGTCTGAGAAAGAAATAACTCCATGTAATATATTCCATAATCCACTAGTGGATTAAATATGCAAATTGGTTGGATACTGTCCGTAACGTTACATGTACGACGTACGACATGTACGTCGTCGCGTTTTCTAATGACGGAATGTTGACGTTTTTGTAAAACAATCGTGAATAAAATGAGTTTTAAATGTCATATGATAAAAAGAATCTCGCATTCGTGCTCATGTATTATTAAATTTATTTAACTCGTTGAGCAAACGGTAAAAATGCTCGGCGAAGTCTCGCATTTTATTGCTTTTCCTCAACTCCTTTAATAATTTCAATAATACATGAACACTCATGTAAGATCCTCTAAATCCGGCCCCCGCCCATCGGGGCTGGAAGAAATATATGGGCTGCATGATGCTTCCACGCAGAGCTGAATCCGACCCGCACACGAGTACTGGTAAACCGCTTAGAGGATCTAAACCTGCCCAGGCAAAGCGGTGCGCATTAGTCGGACCGTCCATGCTGATAAAGCCTATTGGTTTCATTGGGCGACAGGGCTTGAGATGTCATTTCATCTCAATTTCGGGTAAAAGTCCCACACAATTGTAAACAAGGTCTCCAAAATGACTTTTAAAGTGTTGACGGGGACTTTAAACCTCAAATCAATCAAACAAACAAGATCCTCTAAATCAATTATTGATGAAACATATATATTTTAGAGCAGAAATAAGAAAAATAAGGTTTACCCCTTTTAACCCTAGTAAGTGGGGTTCAAGGGGGGGGGGGTCAAAATTGTATAGGTGCGTTTTTGTGATCACTGGGACAAAATATCTATTTAATAGAACTGTGTCAGTACGTCTGGGTGTTATAACGAATTTGACCCATTGCCAGCTTTGAATTTCAAATAACAGTGAATATGTTCTAGAAAGGACTATCCTTTGGAAGCAAGGAATACACCGCAGAACTGGAAAATATAAAGTGTACATTTTTTCTGGGCCAGACTAGCTAGTTTCGGCAAATTAGGCCTCATCAGTGACTCTCAATTATTTTCAAAATACCACAATGGAATCAATGATCCCAAAGGACAAGAAAATATAAACTACACTATGATGTAGGGCAGGGAGACGATTTACGACCGCCACACATTCCCAGACACCAGCTGTAGTGACGTTAAATATGTTCTAGAAAGGGTTATCCTTTGGAAGCAAGAAATACACCGCAGAACTGGAAAATATAAAGTGTACATATTTTCTGGGCCAGACTAGCTAGTTTCGGCCAATTAGGCCTCATCAGTGACCCTCAGATATTTTCAAAATACCACAACGGAATCAATGATCCCAAAGGACAAGAAAATATAAACTACACTATGATGTAGGGTAGGGAGACGTTTTACGGCCGCCACACATTCCCAGACACCAGCTTTAGTGACGTTAAATATGTTCTAAAAAGGGTTATCCTTTGGAAGCAAGGAATACACACAGAACTGGAAAATATAAAGTGTACATGTTTTCTGGGCCAGACTAGCTAGTTTCGGCCAATTAGGCCTCATTAGTGGCCCTCAAATATTTTCAAAATACCACAATGGAATCAGTGATCCCAGAAGAACCCCAGATGTCATAGTCTATAATTATCTGCACGTAATCGACTATTAATATATTCTTCAAAAATTGAAACTTAATGGCCTTGAGAAGACTTTATTCGGTCTGTTGTGTTAGGGTTATCGGTATCATAAACTTCGCAAATTTATAGACGTCATGTATAGATATAGTTTCAAAATTAAATGTAAGGACACATTGGACTTAAGGGAAATAGGAACACATGACAGATTTTTCCGCCTTTTTTCCGAAAAAGGAGCAGCTTTCGGGACTTCCGGTTCACTTTTCTGTAAGCCCTGTCACATTGAAAAAGGGGTCTACTCTTAAAGGAAAGAATTTGCTCCTTCGGAGCAAATTCTTTTCTATAAGAGCTGATCCCTACTGACATGGGTGACAAAAATAGCATTGCGGGTTTGCCTCCCCTGAAGGGGTGGTATGCATTCCCCTAAATTCACCACTTGAATAATGCCTTTCGGAAACTGTATTTTATGGCGACTAAGTAAAAAATATTATATTCATGCAATGTTTTAAGTACTCAATTAAGTTAAACCATTGTTTTATATAAATAGAAAGGGGACAAATAAATGTAACACGACCGAGCGTCTGCACCCCTCTTTTAACAGCACACCGGTTCTACGGTCATTCTCTCCCTTCCGCTGATTCAAGAAGGGCAGTTATCAGTTTCTGGCGAAAGAATGTGCCCTCTACTGGTTAATCGCTTACTTATAAGCCTGCCCAGGAAAAGTGTAGATAGGTAAACTGTCCGGCACAAAAATGGCCTAAACAGTGTTGGCTTAGCTGTTACACTCCAATACAAACAACCAGCACACCGGCGTGTCGGTTAGTTGTAAGTGGAACACTCACTTGATCTACTTTACAACTGACCCCCAAACTGTAATTTACTGTAATATGACTGTATCTTGACATATGATCACAACACTGGGTCGAGTTTTAATTTTGTTCCGGCTTGGAGATTAGGTTTGACATTGTGCAGTATCTGAGCTGGGATATAATTTAGCATTCACTATGACTGCACTACCTGCACCAAATTGTGTAGCGTTACAAAAATTGACCCGATTATTTTTCCTGAAAATAAAAACTAAAATAACCTGTATGCACCTGTCGCAATAAATATGTCACACAATTATAAACATGCGAACAGAACCAATGTACTGACAGTGCTGACGGGGCGATGGTTTGTAATTTTTAGGCAAAGTCTTGCATCTTGTTAATAGTTTTTTTAATCAGGCTTAACAAATATAGCAGTTTGAATAGGGCTAGAATATATTGAAGGTCACTGATGAGACCTAATTTGATGGAACTAAATAATCTGACCCAGACAATTTGTATACTTGACGGTTTTCATGTCTTTGATCCAAAGCAGAAATCTTAACAGAAGACATTAACTACAGCCCAATTACTGAGAGACTGTTTGGTCACCAAAATGGTTTTCAATGTTGTTGTGGTTGTTATTAGTTTCCATTTTAGAAAAAAAGTGTATTTTTCTTTATCACATCTTGCAAGTATTAAAACTATATAAATTTATAGATATATCGATGTTTTCAAGAACATCAGAAACAAAGCAATCAGAATCTGTTGCAAATAGTTTCTCAAGTGGTATCTTTCACCATCCCCTATATTAATCAAGTATCAATAAAATGGTTGTCACTTGATTCCCCCATTACCTAACTTCATTAACATAATCTAGGTAAAACAGTTGCGGAATAGGAACAATTGCGTCCAAGTTTTGTGACAATTTCGGGCAAAACTTTTCCAGCACCAAACCTCCTATTACCTCGGTCACAGTCACCAGTTTTACCCTCACCTGCTGTTATTAGATTGGTCTCTGCTTAAAATCCTACTCGTTCGATGTACATGCTCTAAAAAGCACTAGACAGTTCAATGTCGTCAAAGAAATGCGATGAGAAAAATAACTTCTTTATTGATTAGAAACACCCCAAAAATTCTTAACTAGGGCAAATATAATTGAACTCTGCTATACTTTCTAATACCCATTTCATACTGAATGGAATCTGTTATCTAAAGAAGCACAAGATCATTTCAAAATTAAGGGTTGTCAGGTTGTGTTGTTTTCAAAATCTATTTGGGAAATAGTTAAACAGTTTGCAAACAGCGTGGGTCCCGATCAGACGCCGCAGAAGGCGGCATTTGATCTGGACCTCCATTGTTTTACCATCACCCTCTATATTTAGATTGGTCTAGAGAATATAATTGAACTCTGCTATAATTTCTATAACTGAGTACTTTTAACCCATTTTGTACTGAATGGAATCTGCTACATTATACAAGATCATTTCAAAATTTAGGCTGCCAGGTTGTGTTTTCTTCAAAATTTATTGAAAAAAAAAAGTAAATTATTTGCAAACATCACACATCACACGCCGCAGAATGCGGCATTTGATCTGGATCTGCACTGTTTTCAAATTACCCGTTTTGGGTTTCCTGTACAAAATAGGCATTTTGCAGTAAGACAACTTCTCTCTTGGGCCATCGCCCCAAAAACTGCAGAGTGTACAAGTTGATTCTTCGCCAGACTCATTATAGCCCCGCTTTGAAAAAGTGGGGCTATATTGGATTTGCCATGTCCTTCTGTCATTCCGTGATTCCGTTAATTTGTGTTGGCTCCATAACTTTGTATCTGCTTAACATATTTTCATGAAACTTCACACAAATGTTAAACACCATAAGACAATGTGCAGAGCGAAGGAATTATAACTGTGGATTGCCTACTTTTGGAGTTATTGCCCTTTGAACATTTTCCGTAATTCCGTAATTCCGTAATTCCGTGATTCCGTTAATTTGTGTTGGCTCCATAACTTTGTATCTGCTTAACATATTTTCATGAAACTTCACACAAATGTTAAACACCATAAGACAATGTGCAGAGCGAAGGAATTATAACTGTGGATTGCCTACTTTTGGAGTTATTGCCCTTTGAACATTGAAAAATGGCAATTTTAATTGTGTCCGCTTCATAACTCGAAAACCGTTTGAGATATTTTTAGGAAACTTCACACAAATGTTAAGCACTATGAGACGATGTGCAGAGCGCAGGAACCATAACTCTGCATTGCTTATTTTTGGAGTTATTGCCCTTTGAACATTGAAAAATGGCAATTTTAACAGTGTCCGCTTCATAACTCGAAAACCGTGTGAGATAATTTCATGAAACTTCACACAAATGTTAAGCACTATGAGACAATGTGCAGAGCGCAAGAACCATAACTCTGGTTTTCGTATTTTCTGTGTGTCTGTCTGTGTCTGTTAACAATTTTCGTGTCCGCTCCATAACTTTAAAACCCATTCACATATTTTCATGAAACTTCACACAAACATTAAACACCATGAGATGGTGTGCAGAGTGCAGGAACCATAACTCTGGATTGCCTAATTTTTGAGTTATTTCCCTTTGAATATTGAAAAATATCAATTTTAGCCGTCTTTGCTCGATAACTCAAAAACCGTTTGAGATAATTTTATGAAACTTCACACAAATGTAAAGCACCATATTACGTGTGCAGAGCGCAGGAACCCAAACTCTTGGATTGTCTACTTTTTCAGTTATAGGCTTTTGAATATTAAAAAATGGCAATTTTAACTATGTCCGCTCCATAACCGTTTCTGATATTTTCATGAAACTTCAAATAAATGAAAAGCACCTTGAGATGATGTGCAGAGTGCAGGAACCATAACTCTGGTTTGCCTACTTTAGGAGTTATTGCCCTTTGAACATTTAAAAAGGCAATTTTGACTGTGTCGGCTCCATAACTCACAAACCATTTGAGATATTTTCATGACACTTCACACAAGTGTAAAGCACCATGAGACAATGTGCAGAGCGCAGGAACCCTGACTCTGATTTGCCTACTTTAGGAGTTATTACCCTTTGAACATTGAAAAATGGAAGATGAAATTTAGTATAAACATGGACATTCTGGTAATGTATCATGCTCATTGAAATGAGGGACAAGGGCTCACAACTCTTAGAGTTTTTCCAGATAATGTAAAATTTTCAACAGTTATTTCTTGTTCATAACTGTTTTCTCTGCAGCTTAAATAACTTTCTTCTCTGACAGCGCTGAAGCGGGGCTATAGTCAGATCCTCTGACAGCTCTAGTTTAGCTAGTTTTTGCCTATTATGCCTCATCAGTGACCCTAAGATATGTACAAAACTCCGCATTGGAATCAATGGTCTCATAATTCAAACAATGACATATTTATAGGTCCCCATATAACTGCCCTCGTACATCGCGTCAACAAGTCCATTAAATCAGCATCTTTAAAATGACTACTTTGTATATGTACTAGAAAGTAGGTCTTCAAGGGGTTTACCGGAGTCCAGCTGTTGGTTTTCGTTTGCTCCAGCATTTCAGTTAGTCCTCAGCGTTGTTTCATCTATGTATTCGTTTTAGTTTTTATGTTTTAGGCGACGTGTTGCATTCATCACGAACACACGCCTATATAATTTTGACCCCCTGGAATCCCACTTTTATATAGAAAATGGGGTTTACAGGGGTAAACATTATTTTTCCTATTTCTGCTCAAAAATAAAGATTATGGGTACTCGTTAGAACCGCCTCATCGAGGCGGTTCTAATGAGTACCCACAATCTATATTTTGAGCAGAACTAAGAAAACTATCACAATTTTTTATCATAAAATTTTCGTGTTTTTTTTTGGCGATAAAGTTTACAATGTATTTGTATAGGTGTGTTTTCGTAACTTTTGGCTTTCCTTTTACGACTTTTTGATCATGATGCAGTTGTTTTATATTAGTGTTTCTTTCCAAGAAAGGTGTGTGTTTGTGTGAACTCGGGTTTAACGTCGCTTTCAACAATTTTTCAGTCATATCACGACGGTGTCTGGTTGCGACAGGGAGCTCAATGCTCACTTTTATAGTGCTGCCTCACTTAAGTATCATGTCCCAGACACATTACATGATACCACACCCAGTCACATTATCCTGACACTGGGTCGACCAGTCCTAGCTCTACCCCGTTAATCTGAGTGCCAAGCGAGGAGCAGCTAGTACCATTTTTAACGACTTTGGTATGTCGCGGCCCGGGATCGAACCCATGACCTCCCGCTCCCCGGAGCGGCACTCAACCAACTGAGCTATCGGGGCCGGTCCCAAGCAAGGTAATTACATCGATTTCAGATCATTGACTTCAATTCTAATTTATAGTCAACCCTCTTTGTACCCACATTCGTTATGACCGCAAAACGCGTTATAACGACAATTTCAATGGAATGACTACTTAGCTAAAGTTCCGAGCGGCGTGGGCTTCCCTAGGGTTTGAAATGTACAAATCGAGGCCATAGTCATGAAAAAGCCTAGTAATCTAATACTCCAAGAAACAAATGTTATAGATGTTTGATAGAATCGCCGAGGCGATTCTAACAAGTGTCTATAACATTTGTTTCTTGGATGAATGCTGGGGAAAAGGCCTTTTATTACCTATCAAACTCCTAACTGGGATTCTTTATAGCGGCAAATTCTTTATAACGACATAATAACAGGGAACAAATACTGTCGTTATAACGAGGGTCTCTGTACATTGCTTTCCTTATTCTTATTAAAAAAACATAATTTCTTTGTACACGTACTTGCCTGTCCTCAATGAGGAGGTTCCAACAAGCACCCACAATCTATATTTCCGTACAGGAATAAGAATAAGCGAGATGTTTTCTATACCGCATGCATATCGGGTTTTATTTATCTAAATTGCGACGGGAGTAAGGTCGAGGATTGCGGCCGAGTAAAATCGTTTAAGCCCCCCCCCCCCCCCCCCCCCCGCACGCACGCACACACTAGTGCTGAGCGTTCCAAGGCGTTCGATATTGCTGTTTCCGTTAGGATATTGTGTTTCTTTCCCTGTGGTCTCTCTGATGGGAGCTGTGGGTTAATTGTATCGATTCCTGATCATTGCCTTCACTTCTATTTTTCAAGTATGTTTATTACAGACTTGTTCAAATGATGATTGAATCAAATATTACGACCAAACAACATACATGGTTTCATGTTACTGTTGTTTATTGTTTATTGTAAAATTACTGTGAAATGCGCAAGGACCACAACTCTAGGCGACATGGTATTTGAGTTATCTCCCCTGACAGTATTCCCTTGTGATCGCAGTAAACCCAATGCCCTTTGAGATATATTGATAGTACTTAGTATTGATAGTATATTGATTACACATGGGACTTTATTATGAGGTTGAGCAGGCGTGTCATGCGCCAGAACCACAAACCAATAGGCCATGTTTTTTGTTGTTATCGCCCCTAAAAGTATTTCCTTGTGATCACCTTGTGATTGCATTAACTCCAGTACCCTTTGATAAACATTAATGATACTTGGTACAATTATACACGAGGTTGAGTAGGCATGTCATACGCAAGAACCACAACTTTATATGCCATGATATTTGAGTTATCTCCCCTGACAATATTTCTTTTTAATCACCCTTTTATTGCCGTAACTCCAATACCCTTTGAGATATATTGATGATAATCGGTACAATTATACATAGAAACTTAGCATTTCACAACTTTTGCAAGTTTGGGGACTTATTTTTGTCTTGTCCATATACTACGACTAAGAGCCTTAACGGGCTACAGCTATCTGTAAGACCGACAACATACTGAGTTAATACTTACCCTTTGATTGAAAAAAGTCAAAATTACGACGGTTTTTCCTGCGATATATTGTCGGAAAACCCGAACTCATCAAGTAACGTCACTTTTCTTTCGCTGGAATTTGGATCTACGCAGCTCACGGTACTTACCGCTCTGAGGCCAGTTGTTAAAAACTAACGACGTGATTAGTTAACGTATCGTTAAATTTTTATCATTTAATATGGCAAATATGCTAATATTTTTGCAGCAAAAATAACAAAATTTGAGATATTGTAGCTGCTGGAACAGTTAACAATTGGACCACTAGCGAGCTCGTTAAGTTAACAATGCTTTGAACAACTGGGCCATGGGCAAATAGTACATTTTTTTAACAAAATAACTGAATAAGCGCATTCGAACGGGGATAATTGCTTTCAAGATTGTCATTTGGAGAAGTAAATCTTTGACAAATCGTTGGTTTAATGCTGATAAATCGCCTTAAAACGAAATGTTCGACCGTAAAATCGCCGATTTATATCCCCCAAAGACAGCACTGAAGATAGATGTTCCCTAATTTTAAACTGTTGGCCCGAAAGTGTATCCACTTGCAATACTATGAAGACATTTTTTTTTTTTTACTGAATCGGGTTTTACCCTCGATTTACCATATACATGTTTCCACAAGATAAAATCATACTACAGCTAATATATACAATTCTTTGTTCAAGCACACATCACGCAAACACTTCAAAATAATTTGAGCCAGCGCACGGCAAAACCTACGATAAGACATGTGTGCCCATCGAAGACTCAGCTCAGCCTGCGCATCTATACAGTCTAACCAGAGACTTCTCTTGCTGCATGAAGGAGTATTGGGCCCTTTGCTATCCTTAGAGCGCACAATGAAGACTGATCCGATTGGGCGGATGTACAGGCTGATCTGGGTCTTCGTTTGGTGCACATGTGTTATTGTAGGTTTTGTCGTGCACTGGCTCATTTGTGATCCCCTTGAACCGCACTTTTATATAGTACAAGAATTCCGCAGAAGGCGGCGTCGCACCAGTCGCACTTGGGGGCAACAGTCATAGAAGCCATAATCAGAATGTTGTTATTAATTAAGTAAATTTCATAGCAGTTGATAGTTGATGTAAAATGTGTCAAAGTCACTGGACCAAAAATATAGGCCATGGTCACCAGGTCAAGGTACGTGCCAAATCAGTACAATGAGGAGAAGTACTATGCAAAGTTTGGTGGCTGTAGGCCATTTATTTTAGGACATATTAAACATTGACGTAAAAGTCGCTGGAGTGCATTATATAGATTAAGGTCACCAGGTCAAGGTAAAAACGTCTTGCTGAAAGTCACACGTCTACATGCACATTCATTCCGAAGACAGATATGGAACTATAAATTGGCTGATTACGACAAATACAGGACAACGGGCAGAGCACCATTCAAGCGCATGAGAATGAAGCACTCTTTTTGCAAGTGCAAGATTTTATAGTAGAATCTGGAAGATTCTTTCAAATGGTCCAGCTCTAACGTCAATGGCTAATCAGCTCAGCCCTAAAATATCTTTATCTTCTTGTGTGCAGGAATCAGTCGAAACGCTCTCTCTCTCTCTCTCTCTCTCTCTCTCTCTCTCTCTCTCTCTCTCTCTCTCTCTCTCTCTCTCTCTCTCTCTCTCTATCTCTCCCTCTCTCTCTCTCTCTCTCTCCCTCTCTCTCTCTCTCTGTCTCTGTCTCTCTCTATGTGTGGTCACGTGACATAAAATTGAGGTGGAGTGGGTATCGACGCCATGACATCGAGCCAACGTTGACTTAACGTCATGGCATCGCTGTGGCCTGTCCGTTCGTCAATCCACCCCATTAGCTTGTTTCTTGTTTCGGCTGTCTGTATGTCTGTCTGTCCGTCTGCATGTCTGTCTCAATCACAGCCTATTTACTCAATAGTTTCAATCATACCTCTCAAATGTAACGTAAATCAGCTTGTTTAAGGAGATGATATTTACAGAGGTTGGCTGGTTGGTTGGTTGGTTGGTTGATTTAGGTTTAACGTCCCCGTCAACATTGTATAGGTAATTTTGGAATTGTGCTTCCATTCCCTTACATTGAGATGAAATGACATCTCAATCCCTGTCGCCCAATGAAACCAATAGGGTTTATAAGCATGGACGGTCCGACTCGCACCGCTTTGCCTGCACAGGCTTAGATCTTCTAAGCGGTTTACCAGTACTCGTGTGCGGTCGGATTCAGCTCTGCGTGGAAGCATCATGCAGCCCATCTATTTCTTCAAGCCCCGATGGGCGGGGGCCAATATATTTATAAAGCATCTTACATGAGTGTTCATGTATTACTCGTTGAGGAAAAGGGATAAAATGCTCGGCAGCCAAGCATTTTATCCCTTTTCCTCAACGAGTTTAATAAATTCAATAATACATGAACGCGAGTGCAATATTCTATTTATCATATGGCATTTAAAACGCATTTTATTCACGATTTTTGTGACAGAAATGTGAATATTCCGCCATTTATAAACGCGACGCCGTTAAGAACGTCGTACGTGTAACGTTACGGGGCGTATCTAACTAATTTGCATATTTAATCCACTAGTGGATTATTGAATTTAGTACATGGCGTTATTACATTCCCATACGCGACGTCATATGATAAATAAGCATAACGCCTACTGTCAGATCCTGTTTATCGGTTCCAACGTATACAATTGTTTATTATGCTTGCTAGAAATAAAATATTGTTTGAAGCAACATACTATCTTGGCGAACGACACAATATCTTGTTTGCACAACACAGTTTGTTCGCACAACCTATTATCTTGTTCAAACAACATTATGTTGTTCGCATAACATATGGTCTTGTTTGCATAACTCATCTTGTCTGCAAACATAATACCTTGTTCCGACAACATATTACCTTGTTCGCACCACATAATATCTTAAGTGCACTTCATAATATCTTGTTCAGACAACATGTCATCTTTTTCACACAACTTATTATGTGATTCGCACAAAATAATATCTTGCTCGCAGCGCAACGTATTATCTTGTCTGCACAATATAAAACCCTGTTCAGACAACATATTATCTTGTTTGTACAACATAATAAATTAATTTTATTACACATACATGAAAATAAAAAGAGCGAACAACCTAAACACACTCAGTATAAATCAACTCAAGTTTTCATGCTGCTCATGTACATGTGACTACCTCTGACCTGTCAAGAGGAATGGGAACACCTGGCAGATTTTTTGGCCATTTTTCAAAGGAAGAAAACTTTTGGGACTTCCTGTTCGCTTTACTATAAGCCCTGTCCCACTGAAAAACGGGCCTACTCTTAAAGGAAAGAATTTGCTCCTTAAGAGCAAATTCTTTCTTAAAGAGTTGGCCTCTTTTGACATGGGAGACAAAGATACATTTGCAGGAGTTGCCTCCCCTGAAGGTGTTCCCATTCCCCTTTACTGTAACCCCGCGTTAATTAAATATAAAGAGAGCGCAATGCAAATAATCATCCCACAAATTTACCAGAAGTGTTCTTCATTACTGAATGCGTTAACTCAGTAAGAAAAGGTCATTCAGGAAAGGCCACAATCTAAGAACGCAGCCGTCTCAAGTCACCTATAGAAAGTGACACGGAGGCACACACAAAAACAGATGAAACATGAACCAGCGGTACAAAGTCAAGTAACAAATAAGATACTGCAAATGAACGACCACCTTGGGACAGTCAGTAGTAAAACTACTGGGGCTTCAACTTCGGAGTTTATGAAATTTCTAAGATCGCCCTCATTTCCAGTACAGTATCAAACAAAATAACAATAACAAATTGGTCCGCATGGAGGCAAACAAGATGCAAGTAGTATGCTCTTTGGTCTTTTTTTTGTATTGTTTTAGATACTAAGTTATGTGGACGAGATATTATATTGTCCGCTTTTAGAAATAAAACCGGTATGTCCCAGTTACAGGTCAATAGTCATTATTATTGGCGCGTACTTTACCATTGACATAAGCAATATTTAAATAACCACTAATACAAAGAAAGATCTAAAGTTTTGAAGCAATTTTATAACTTAAACAGGTTTTATCTTTTCAGGGAATTTTAAACATGAGTGCCATAAAATCTTAAAACGTTTCCAAGTATAAAGAAATCTCTTCCTGGTATTAAAAGGACTGGATAAACCTTCAGGGGAGGCAACTCCTGTAAAAGTTTTTTTTTGTCTCCCATGCCAATAGGGGTAAGAATTCGCTCCTGAGGCGCTAATTCTTTCCTTTAAGTGTGGACCCCTTTTTCAATGGGACAGGGCTTACAGAAAAGCGAACAGAAATTCCTGAAAGTTGTCTCCCTTTGAAAAAGGCGGAAAATGAGCCAGGTGTTCCCATTCCCACTTAAACGGCGATAATGGCATTTTGCCCGATCATCACGAGAAAAAGTCTGTGAAATGAACACCCCCTAAACCCCACTTTATATAGAGAAAACTGGGGTTTAAGGGGGTAAACATTATTTTTATTTTTAATTTTTACTCCAAGACATAGGTTGTGGGTACTCGTTAGAACCGCCTCAAAGCGGCGGTTCTAACGAGCACCCACAACCTATGTTTGTAGTATTTATAAGAAAAATATCAAAGATTTTCATCAGAAAAGTAGCCATTTTGGAGATGTGAAAAAAATGCACTATGCCATACGGGCGTGTTATCGTAATGTAAAGCGCATGTGACTATACCCTAAACAGTTTAGTTCAACTAGCCAAGCGATACAAAAATGTGTAAGAGCCGAAACTATAATCGATAATCAGTTCCGTCATAGTGATTGATAATCGATTTGTAATTACGGAAAATTTGATCATAATTTTACCTTTCTGGCTTTGACTCTTACCATATGTAATACATTGCCTTTTGTATTCAAACAGACAGACCTTAGCAAACAAGAAGACCCAGATGAGACACTACAGAACGCTACTTGATGTTACATACCAGGCTTCAAGACAATCATCTAAGTGGTTCTGGGGAAGAAGATGTTTAAGATTTTTACCATATTTGGGCTCCTTAGTTTTGCTCCCCACCCCCTCATGCCCCCTTCTATTTCACAAGTCTACGTATAGAAACCCACATAAGGTACAATGCATGATGCACAAATATGAAAACACAAAGATTCAATTTGATGAAATTTTTGTGTCTTAAAAAATGCAAACTTTTTCAGAACGAAAACTGATGACTTTCTTATATATCTCATCAAGGCGGTAATCTATATTGATCTAACGAGTGCGTAAATATATGTTTGATAGATTGCAGAAATAAGAAGAATAAAAAACTGCAAACCTCAATTTTTTCTATGTGATTAAGTTCTATGTGAGGGTAATCGTTTGAAAACAAGGACGACAACACAGAACTGAAAACTACCGAGTGGACAAGTTTTCTGGGCCAGACTATAAGAATCCTACATGGGTGTGAGGGGAGAATGGAAAAATCCGTCCCGAGGGTCACTGTCCGGCATCACGAGGCTTGCCGAGTGATGCCGTACAGTGATCCCGAGGGACTTTTTTTTTCTATGCACCCCTCAATTCCATGTAGGATTCTTGTTCTTGCATATCTTTCATTTCTGAGCATGTATTTTTCATCTCCAACTATTTTATTACTGACAAATAAAGGTAAATCAGGGGAATTAACGAAGCCTCGTTAATAATACCTTAAGGTAAACAGAGTTGCGTAGCGTGACAGTCTATAATCTTGTGATGGGTAGTCTGATAAGAGAAGCCTCATTATGAAATCACGCATATTGAGACAATTTCACCACCTAAATGATAATAACACATTTTCGAGAGTATAAGGGGTGGGGGTGGGTAACTGGGGCGTGATTGAGGGGTGTGTGTGTGTTGGGGGGGGGGGGTGTAGGTTAACACTGTGCACACTGCTTGTTTCATTTTTATCAAAACCATTTAGAAATCGCCCCTATTCAAATATATTACAAATTTTAGCACTAAAAACTTCCGATAATTTTTATACTTCTGCCCAGGAATAGATTGTGGGTACTCATAAGAGCCGCCCCAACAGGTCGGTTCAAACGAATACCCACAATCTATGCATTTGAGCCTGAACAAGAAAAATAATGTATAGTCTGTTCACCTGTTTTACTTTATAAAAGCTTTGTTCAGTGTGTGTGTAGGGAGGGGGTGGGGGTGCAGAATGACAAAGGCCTGCTTTCGTGACGCATACGTGTACATTGTGGGTACTACTTAGACCCGCCACAATAATGACTTCTAACGTGATCGCTTGTTTGTCATTAATTATTGTTCATTTTAATCACCTTATCACCATTATATATATATAAGGAAGGGCTCCACAATACAGGTGGAAATGTAAAAAGGAAAAATCGGAAACACCACAACACGTTACATTTTGTTTTATTCCTCAGCGCTTTCAGTAGTGAAACATTATCAAGAGGTTTTGAGATAATATGGCGACGTTGTCAAGGGAAACAACGTCTATATATATACAGACTTGTCAACAAGAAGAGCGGGTCTATGTATTTGGTTTTATATATTTGAGGTTTTACGTCCCCGCCAACACTGTTAATATAATTTTGGAGACGTTGCTTCCGATTTTGTGGGACTTTTACCCGACATTAAGACGAAATGACATCTCAAACCCTGTCGCCCAATAAATCCAATAGGGGTTTATAAGGATGGACGGTCTGCATGGGCACGCTTAGATCCTCTAAGCGGTTTACCAGTATTCGTGTGCGGTCGGTTTCAGCTTTGCGTGGAAGCATCATGCAGCCTATCTATTTCTTCAAGCCCCGATGGGCGGGGTCGATTATGTAGACGGTCGGATGAACATATGTCAAAGTCAAGACTGATCAGGCTGCGCGGCATAGTCAGTGCATGTCGCGCCCATGACATCACGAAAACACACCTATATTCAAAAACAATGAAAATTTTATCAGAAAAATAAAAAAGAAACATTATCGATAAAAGATTATCATATTTTTCATATTTATGCTTTAAAACATGGATTGTGTGTACTCGTTCGAACCGCCTCGATGAGGCGGTTCTAACGCGTACTCACAATCTATGTTTTGAGCTACTTAGATTGTATGTTCTCATTAGAACTGTCTCGATGAGGCGATTCTAACGTGTACTCACAATCTATGTTTTGAGCTCAAAACAGAGATTGTGTGTACTCGTTATTGTCGCCTCGGTGAGGCGGTTCTAATGTGTACACACACAACATATTTTTGAGAAGAAAAAACAAAAAAGAAAAATAATGTACAAACCCTGCAAATCACAGTGTTTTTCTTATTTCTGCATGAAAACAGATATTGTATGAACTCATTAGAACCGCCCGATGAGGCGGTTCGAAGGGGTACCTACAATCAATGGTTTTAAGCAGGAGTTAGAAAAATAAAATATACCCCTGTAAAGCCCAGTTTTACTTATAACTGTGGGGTTTAATGGGGTCAAACTTATATATGCGTGTTTTCGCGATGGAACATATGCGGGCAGCGTATGTAATCCCCCTGAATGCGCTGGCTGATCAGTCTTCGCTGTGCGTCGTATGTAAGATCTGTCAAGTTTGAGGGTCAGAAGCCGCAAAACACAGCCTCTGATCAGGGTCTACATTGTTTGCTTACAGTACAGGAATTTAAGGGTCAGACGCCGTAAAACACAGCGTCTGATCAGAGTCTACATTGTTTGATTACAGTACAGGAAATTAAGGGTCAGACGCCGCAAAACACAGCGTCTGATTATGTTCTACATTGTTTGCTTACAGTACAGGAATTGAAGGGCTAGACGCCGCAAAACACAGAGCGTCTGGTCAGGGTCTACTTTGTCTGCTTTCAGTACGGGAATTTAAGGGTCAGACCCCGCAAAACACAGCGTCTGATCAGGGTCTACATTATTTGCTTTCAGTACGGGAATTTAAGGGTCAGATCCCGAAAAACACAGCGTTTGATCAGGGTCTACATTGTTTACTTTTAGTACAGGAACTTTAGGGTCAGACCCCGCAAACATCTCCAACTATTTTATTACTGGCAAATAAAGGTAAATCAGGGGAATTAAAGAAGCTTCGTTAATAATACCTTAAGGTCAACAGAGTTGCATAGCATGACAGTCTATAATTTTGTGATGGGTAGTCTGATAAGAGAAGCCTCAATATGAAATCACGCATATTTAGGCAATGTCAACACCTAAATGATAATAACATATTTCGAGGGTATGGGTGAGGTAGCTGGGGCGTGATTGGGGTGGGGGATAGGTTAAATAAATTGCATGAAAAATAGAAGTGAAGGCAATGATACGGAATCGACTCAATTAACCATAAGTCATTAACAATTAAGTCATAAGTCATTTGGTATCTCGACTGCTCATTAGTTTTCGAGATTTATCGTACATTCCCGGATTAATGCGTCAACAAAGGTTGAGAATAGGCTTGCTAATTTCAAACTAAAAAGGACCAAAAAGTTGTGCATTTAACTAAGTAAAATTTACATCAATATAAACGTCTGATATTGAAAAAAACGACCCCGACTGAAAATGATCGATCAAATCTGAAAAGCATACGTACTTTTATGATTATCTATATTTTATTTCATCGTCATTTTTTCTTCATTTTGCTTTATATTTTAATCATTTCAATGGAAGTAACAAACAACCCGAAAAAGGACCAAATTGTTGTGGCGATAAAATCGCAGAAAAAATATCAGCGTACTCGGGATATAATGTAGCAGTCAATGCCGACTGAAAAAAGTTTCTGTCTGTAACAATAAGTTTGAAATAGATCATCAAAGTTTAATCTCCTATCTAAAGCAATGCATTTTTGTGTATCGGTCGTGCAGGTATTAGATTGACTCAGTTATCAAAAGTTGGCCATGTAATACTGCGGTCACTTCGGTTGCTGGCTTCCGCCATATTGTGATGACACTACAGTGATGTTTAGTGACATCACGTAACGTGTTGTGACGTCAACCTTAACGACGGTGCATTCGATCAGTGCATTTACTAAACACGCGAGAATATTCGATTTTGGGTAAGAACGCCAGGGTTAGAACAGAATTTCTATCCACAGCTAAAACTATGCATTTCCGTATCTAGTGTGCAAGAATAACTAGGCCTCATAAGTGACCCTCAGCATCTACAAAACTAGGCATTGTAATCAATGATACAAATGGACTAGAAAATATAACCTATACTACACAAGTCGTGTTTACCGGGATGTTCATCGCGTAAGCTGATTATCTTTGATGTTTTACCTTGTTATTGCATTAATTCGTTGCCAGTCAGCAAATAAGTGCTTTGTTCGCTTGCTACATGGACCCTCACCCCACCCCCGAAGACTCGGGTAACAGTCTTCAAAATATTTTTCCAGGCAAGATCACGTTTCAGAAAGCTATAGCCGTTTTCATACAAAATTTCCTTTCCTCCGATACACCTTTAACGAATAAATCATACCTCCGACATTCTGTTACCAATAAATATAACAACAACACTAAGAATTGCTAAACTCTGTCATTCCATCTGCTACTTCTTGTATGATTTGAAAAAAGGTTCTATACTATTCAGAATTACATATCCAATGGATATTTTTACATGACAAATGAAAATGGAATTTTGGTGAAATATAACCGGCCCCGATAGCTCAGTTGGTAGAGTGTCCGCTCCGGGGAACGGGAGGTCACGGGTTCGATCCCGGGCCGCGACATACCAAAGTCGTTAAATATGGTACTAGCTGCTCCTCGCTTGGCACTCAGGTTTACGGGGTAGAGCTAGAACTGGTCGACCCAGTGTCAGGATAATGTGACTGGGTGTGGTATCATGTAATGTGTCTGGGACATGATACTTCAGTGAGGCAGCACTATAAAAGTGAGCATTGAGCTCCCTGTCGCAACCAGACACCGTCGTGATATGACTGGAAAATTTTTGAAAGCGACGTTAAACCCGAATTCACACACACACACACACATTGGTGAATTATACAATAAATTTCTTTCAAAGATGATTTTGAATTAATAGGATACTTTATACTGAAATGACGTTTTCATAAATTTAGTAATTCAATTCGAAAAATACGTTACGTTGCTTAACCTCGGGAATCACTTTTATGATAATCAAATGGTAAGTACATCACGTGAACAAGTCTGTGAAATAAAGACCCCCCTACACCCCAATTTATATAGAGAAAATTGGGGTTTACGGGGGTAAACATTATTTTTCTTATTTTTGCTCCAAGACATAGGTTGTGGGTACTCGTTAGAACCGCCTCAATGAGGCGGTTCTAACGAGCACCCACGACCTATGTTTGCAGTATTTATAAGAAAAATATCACGGATTTTCATCAGAAAAGTAGCCATTTTGGAGATGAGAAAAATGCACTATGTCGCACGGGTGTGTTATCGTAATGCTTACCTTGTTGCTGCATTTAAACATTTGCTTACCTCCGAAATCCAGCAACATCCGTGATCCGGTTTACCTAGGTGGTACTTGTGTGTCGGAATGGACAATAAATACGATTCTTGTTTATTGGGCGCCATTTTACTATTTATTCCCATTTTATAGATATCCATAATTATTTATGGATATCCATAAATCGAATTATGGATATTCATTATTATTTATAGATATCAATAGTTATTTATGAATATCCATAATTCGAATTAATGATATTCATAATTCGAATTATTATATCCACATATCGATCTGAATTATGGATATCCATAATTCGAATTATGGATATCCATAAATCGAATTATGGATATCTATAAATCAGACTGAATTAATGATATCCATTTTTTGAATTATGGATATCCATAATTCACCGCAAAAGTCCTTGATTTCATATTATTTGTTGTATTTATTTGCACATACGAATTATAGCTATCCATAAATCGAATTAGTGATATCCATAACTGGACCGAATTATGGATTCGAATTAATGCTATCTATAATTCGAATTATTGATATCCATAAATCGATCTTAATTAATGATATTCATAATCGAATAATGGATTTCCATAATTAGATTTATGGACATCCATAATTCGAACAAATGATATCCATAAATCCGCCGAATAATGGATATCCATAATTCGAATTATGGATATCCATAAATCAGGGGAATAATGGATATCTATCTTTTGATTTATTGATATCCATAAATGGAATCAGTGATATCCATAATTCGAATTATGGGTATCCATAAATCGAATTATGGATATCTATAAAAATGGATTAAATAGTAAAACGGCACCCATACGCGTTACACTTTTGTCAATGGGAAAATACTAAGTATTCTTTGTAATGACCTGAGCAGTGTATTGTCTTCATACATGGACAAACACTTTATTCTGTTATTCTTTAATTTCGAAAATATGCATTTCGCTCTAGTTACCAACATACATAAATCAACGATTTGCAACAAATAAATGCAACAATTGTTCCAACATACTTTTATACCCGCGCATCACAACTTCTAGACGCAGGGCATAAATCGCCGGGTCGCACAAAGCATTTAACGACATCAAAAAATGGGTGATAACATCTGCTATGTAGTTGTACTCAACCAAATCCCAAATAAGTAAAATAACGTACAGACTACAGGGCATCCAGCAAATCATAAAAGTTCCAATAATTATTATACTGGTAGTGATTGCTTTTTTATTGTTCATGTCATCTTGGCGAAATGTTTGCCTCCTTGCAAGGAATTTGCTGTAGGCAGCAAATACTTGTCTATATAGAAACACTAGACCACAGCATACTACTATAACAAGGTAATGAGGAGCATTCCATGGTTTAAACGAATCCATCTTCGCATGCTGGCAGAAGTTTTCGTCCTTGCTATCCGTGAATATTCCTCCCACTATCTCTGAAAGTCCCACAGATAAACTTATAAACCATATGCAGAAAATCATTAAATTGGTGCGAGGGATTGTTAGTATCCTGTGATAATGCAATGGTTTGACGATTGCAACATAATGGTCTACTCCTATTGCTAGCAGACTTAGTAATGAGGCTGTTAAAGCAAAAGGAAAAAATACAGATATCGTTACAAAATCGAAACAGGCGAAAAAGGGGGTATAAGTGAAACTACTTAAATAATTAAGTAGCAGCCATGCGATCACATTATATAAGGCAATTGAGGAGTCTGATAGCGCGAGACAAATTATAAGTTTTGTTTGCGTTGTTAGACCCTGGGGTATATGTGCAATGGCAACAATACAGATGATATTTGCTAGCAATGCCAGAAAGGATACTATCAACTGGAGAACATAAAGCACTGTTTCCACAGGGTGACCAGTGCCACCAAAGGACTCGTAGTAAACGCTCTCGTTAGAATAGTTACTAGATCTAGCGATTCCGCTCGAGTTAGCGATGTCACTTATCGCTGTAAAATAACGGGAAAAGTTTGTTTCATTATCCATTATGACACTTGCTACCGAAATCCTTTTTTGAAACTTACAGTTCTTCTAAAATAATCCATTTTCATTCCTTGGTTCTCACTTGCTAACTGTACCCAAACCCGCATCATAACCCATACTCGAAATACATATGTATTTTGTGTATACAATGAGATATTCTGTTTCACTACAGTTTTGTTTTTCTTCTCTCATACTTAATTAAACTTTTTTTTTTTTGGAGTATCATATGTTTTTAAAATGGACGCTGAATTAAAGCATTAGGGAATGTAATTAAGTGTTAATACATATGATTGAAACAGTCATATTAACGATTTCAAACTATAAAACACTTTGGCAGTAAGAATCAGGGCGTTTGATGCACATAGCACGTTTGTTGGATTTCCATATGTTTTATGTGTACAAATTCAGCTGTAGAAGAGGCTCATCGGAGTAGAATAACTGTAATTTGAACGTATTCCACGTGTAGTGTGTGTTACAATATAAAAATCTTACATGGGTGTCAGGGTGGATGAAAAATCCGTCCCGAGGGTCACTGTCTGGCATCACGAGGCTTGCCGAGTGATGCCGGACAGTGATCCCGAGGGACGGATTTTTCCATCCACCCCTCACACCCATATAGGATTCTTTTTCTTGCATACCTTCCATTTCTTAGCGCGGGTTTTTAATGCCGCAGTCACTTCGGTTACCAGCGTCCGACAAATTGTGTTGACACTGCAGGAATGTTTAGTGACATTGCTGTGACGTCAACCTTAACGACGGCGCATACGAGGTCGTAATCAACCAGTGCATTTATCAAACACGCGATTATGTTCGATTTTGGGTCGGAACATCAGGGTCAGAACATATATATCTATTCCAAGGTAAAATCACGTATTTTCTTGTCTGGTGTGCAAGAAATCAATTTTCTGCCCTTGGCGACTTTGATAGCCGTAAATTTGTTCTCTCACCCCGCAACCCTATAGCTTTAGGCTGTTTTAATAGAACACAACACCCAGCTTATGATGGTCGCACAGGATTACACAGGTTTTGTCATTATCCAGGTTCCCATGATGTAGCACTCCTTTATCTAAATACCCGTTAACTTTAAGACGCCGAGAAAAACTACATCTGAAAATGTCGTCTGCTTATGTCGTCTGCTGAATCCTCTTGTCAACTCAAGATTCTTTTCGAATACTCGTACATTGCACTATGAAAAGCAACCGCTATGACAAACTGTAAAAAGACTGATGAAACCCAACAGGCACACGTCGCTAGGGCAACGTCAAATCAACTTCGGTGCAGCATGACTTTGCACCGACGTTGACGTGACGTTGGAAAAACATCATGACGTTGCACCAACGTTGATGTGACGTCACGATTACGTCAAGTGCGCACAGGGAAAGGTCCTATCAGACTCGGTTTGGAATACATAGGCTTCAATAAGTATTTTGCTGAGATTTAAAATACATTGGTTATAACTTTATGATGCATACATATTTAAAGGCTTACATTAGCGTTTTGCTGAGATTTTAAATGCATTGGTTATAACTATATGATGCATACATATTTAAAGGCTTACTTAAGCGTTTTGCTGAGATTTAAAATGCATTGGTTATAACTATATGATGCATACATATTTAAAGGCTTACATTAGCGTTTTGCTGAGATTTAAAATGCATTGGTTGAAACCTTATGATGCATATATATTTGAAGGCTTACATTGGCGTTTTGCTGAGATTAAAAATGCATTGGTTGAAACTTTATGATGCATATATATTTAAAGGCTTACATTAGCGGTTTGCTGAGATTTAAAATGCATTGGTTATACCTATATGATGCATATTTATTTAAAGGCTTACATTAGCGTTTTGCTGAGATTTAAAATTCATTGGTTATAACTATATGATGCATATATATTTAAAGGCTTACATTAGCGTTTTGTTGAGATTTAAAATACATTGGTTATAACTATATGATGCATATATAGTTAAAGGCTTACATTAGCGTTTTGCTGAGATTTAAAATGCATTGGTTGAAACTTTATGATGCATATGATATTTAAAGGCTTATAAAAGCGTTTTGCTGAAATTTAAAATGCATTGGTTATAACTATATGATGCATATTTATTTAAAGGCTTACATTAGCGTTTTGCTGAGATTTAAAATGCATTGGTTATAACTATATGATGCATATATATTTAAAGGCTTACATTAGCGTTTTGTTGAGATTTAAAATACATTGGTTAAAACTTTATGATGCATATATATCTAAAGGCTTACATTAGCGTTTTGCTGAGATTTAAAATGCATTTGTTATAACTTTATGATGCATATATATTTAAAGGCTTACATTAGCGTTTTGTTGAGATTTGACATGCATTGGTTATAACTTTATGATGCATAGATATATATGCGCGCAGGAAATCTCCATCCAGCAGGGTGACTTGTTTAAGTATAAGATAAAACGTATTTTAAATCTCAAAGTAAAGCATACTTCCAGTATCATCGCTGTCCACTATGAATCAAGTGATTCAATGGGTTTACATGGCACGCAAATACTCGTATTCAAAATAGGAATATGGTTGTCAAATCTGTTAATATAGTAATGAGCTTGGGAGTTGTCTAGTCCAGAATTTATCGACAGTTTCTCTTTGGTATTTCAATGACATTTGCAGACATTTTCCAAATTCCAAGCAATTAAGGGGAATGGGAATACCTTCAGGTGAGGCAACTCGTGCAAGAGTATTTTTGTCTTCCATGTCAATAGGGGTCAACTCTTAAAGGAAAGAATTTGCTCCCGAGTAGACCCCTTTTTCAGTGGGTCAGGGCTTATAGAAAAGCGAACAGGAAGTCCCGAAAGTTGTCTCCCTTTGAAAAATGGCGGAAAGATTTGTCAGGTGTTCCCATTCCCCTTAATTTGTAATAATTCCTGTCACCATGAGATATGCCAGTTAATGCGCTGCATGCTGAATATTTTTCAGCAGACGACATTCGGAAATATTTTTCTTATTTTTCCCAGAAAACAGAAGACAATTTGCAAGAGTTGTCAAGTCCTGTTTATTAGGAAAAATAAGAAAATATCAACAAATTGTCGTCTGCTGAATTAGCCCAGAGAGTGGTAAAGGTAAATTAATGCATATAAAAATGGCCTTTTTAACTTTTTTTATTTTACCAACCAGTTTGTAAGGCCTGTTAAAGTGAATCTTACAGGAGTGAACATTTTATATGATATTTATGATCGAGGCTATGGCAAGTTTCATGAATAGTTTATGAAATGACAATGAGTGTAATATTGTTTATCATATAACGAGCCTCTCGCGAGTTTCATTAATTTTTATATTACCATAAGTGTAAGATTCTGTTCATCTTATTATAGTTTTACAACAGATTATACTGTCACATAAGTTCAAAGTAGAGCTGTCATAGGATATGACTTTAGCCCTGCTGCAGCACTAATAGAGGAAAAGACACATAGAGTTGAAATATTTTGAGTTTATGCCTACTTGATTATATCACTGTAGGACATGGTATGTGGCAACATAAAAGATATCAAGATATTTAACTCCATGAGTTCTTGGCCATGAACCTTGGTTACAGCATGCATAATTCATCAACACATTGGCCATGTGTGTGCCAGGTTTTACTTGACAATCCTTGCAGTTCTTGAGAATAGGTACAAGTTTCATCGGAGTAGGACGACAAACATGAAAGTTACTTTTATTAAGCAAAATGCATTTTAAAATTTGAAAACATATCAAGGGACATAACACAAAAAGTTAAGGACCCTTGACCACTATTCCTGCATACACGATACATCCAGTCAGTGTTCATGTTTATACAAGGTTTTAGGGTTCGACCTCGGTAGTTCAGTCGGATGTGCGTCTGACTGGCGATCAGGAGGATGCGGGTTCCATACCTGCCGGTGTCAGCAACATTCTTTCCTGGGCATTCATCATGAAATCTTTTCTAAGGTAATTATCTCCCTTCCGCTGATTCAAGAAGGCCAGCTGGCAGTTTCTGACAAAAGAATGTACTGGTTAACTGCTTACGTATAGATTGTCCAGGAAAAGTGTAGATAGGTAAACTGACTTAGTATTGACTGGGCCGTTACACTCCGATACACAAGCGTAAACAAAAAATGCAGTTTTCAAGCTTTCATAGTTCCTGACAAATCTGTAACAAAAGTTTTGAAAATTTGCAAAATTTGAAAACCTACCAAGGAACATAACTCCGTGAGTTATGGGCCATTGATCACTATTCTGCTTATATACCTTCCTTACCTTAGAGACCAAGTGTAGAATAAGTTTCATTTCATTGAAGTAGGACCTTTGTTCACTATTCTGCTAATACACTTTCCTTACCTAAGAGGCCAAGTGTAGTATAAGTTTCATTGAAGTAGGACCCTTGTTCACTATTCTGCTAATACACTTTCCTTACCTAAGAGGCCAAGTGTAGTATAAGCTTCACTGAAGTAGGACCCTTGTTCACTATTCTGCTAATACACTTTCCTTACCTTAGAGACCGAGTGTAGTATGAATTTCATTGAAGTAGGACCCTTGTTCACTATTCTGCTAATACACTTTCCTTACCTAAGAGGCCAAGTGTAGTATACGTTTCATTGAAGTAGGATCCTTGATCACTATTCTGCTAATACACTTTCCTTATCTAAGGGACCAAGTGTAGTATAAGTTTCATTTTTTGTTTTTGTTTGTTTGATTTGAGGTTTAACGTCCCCGTCAACACTGTAAAGGTCATTTTGGAGACGTCGCTTCCAATTTTGTGGGACTTTTACCCGACACTGAGATGAAATGACATCTCAAGCCCTGTCGTCCAATGAAACCAATAGGGTTTATTAGCAAAGACGGTCCGCCTCGCACCGCGGTTCCTGGACAGGCTTAGATCCTCTAAGCGGTTTACCAGTACTAGTGTGCGGGCCGGATTCAGCTCTGCGTGGAAGCATCGTGCAGCCCATATATTTCTTCAAGCCCCTATGGGCGGGGGCGAGTATAAGTTTCATTGAAGTAGGATCCTTGATCACTATTCTGCTAATACACTTTCCTTACCTAAGAGGCCAAGTGTAGTATAAGTTTCACTGAAGTAGGATCCTTGTTCACTATTCTGCTAATACACTTTCCTTACCTAAGAGGCCAAGTGTAGTATAAGTTTCATTGAAGTAGGACCCTTGTTCACTATTCTGCTAATACACTTTCCATACCTTAGAGACTAAGGTTAGTGTAAGTTTTATTGAAATAGGACCACAAACATAAAAGTTATTAACCAAAATGCATTTAATAAATTAAAAACCTAGGGAAAACGTTATGAAACCTTGACCCCTATTCCAGTATACACTATACATCCAGTAATTGTCCGTCTTTATACAAAGTTCCTGCTTCCTAGGTCCTGAGAAATCTGTTACAAAAATTGTCAGGAATGGGAAACTTTGAAAACCTACCAAGGGATATAATGGGCCCTTGGTCACTATTCTGCTATAACATCTTTCTCGCCCCACTGACCAAAAGTAGCATAATAGAAGTGAAGGCAACGATCAGGAATTGATAGATTTAACCTACCAGAGACACCAAAGGGAAAGAAACACAAACATGAAATAACCAGTACTAGACTCTCATGGAAACACCAATAGCGGAAAGCCAAAAGAATAGTTAAATATTTATTACTTTCTGTACAAACTACCATTTGCCAACACATACAACAGTATGCTAATGGTTTTGAGAGTAAGCTCATTATGACAAGAGGGCCATGATGGCCCTGGATCGCTCACCTGTTCCATAGAGTAACAAGTGGGCCCCGGGGAGGGCCATTATTGACACCAGGGCTATAATGTGCATAATGTTGAGGGAGGTCTGAAAAGTTGAAGCTTCATAATTTGAACAACCTTGGCAAAGGTCCACTAGATAGAGCTACACACCAAATATCAAAGACCTGGGCCTTGCGGTTTCAGAGAAGAAGATTTCTTTAAGATATTCCGTACATAAGCCTATGTAAAACCAAATGGCCCCAGAGCGGGGGCATTTTTGGCCTCAGGGCTATAATTTAAACAATCTTGATGGAGGTCCACTAGATGAAGCTTCACACCAAATATCAAAGACCTGGGCCTTGCAGTTTCAGAGAAGAAGATTTTCAAAGATTATCTCTGTATAAGTCAATGTAAAACCAAAAGGGCCCCGGGACGGGGGCATTTGTGGCCCAGGGGCTATAATGTGAACAATCTTGGTAGAGGTCCACTAGATGAAGCTCCATACCGAATATCAAAGACATGGGCCTTGCAGTTTCGGAGAAGAAGATTTTTAAAGATTTCCCTATATAAGTCTATGTAAAACCAAATGGTCTTGGGGCGGGGGCATTTTTGGCCCCAGGGCTATAATTTGAACAATTTTGATAGAGGTCCACTAGCTGAAATTTCACACCAAATATAAAAAACCTAGGCCTTGTGGTTTCAAAGAAAAAGATTTTTAAAGATTATCCCGTTATAAGTCTATGTAAAACCAAAGGGCCCCGAGACGGAGGCATTTTTGGTCCCAGCACTCTAATTTGAACAATCTTGGTAGGGGTCCACTAGATGAAGCTCCATACCAAATATCAAAGACCTGGGCCTTGTGGTTTCAGAGAAGATTTTTAAAGATTTTCCCGATATAAGCCCATGTAAAACCAAAGGGCCCCAGAGCGGGGGCATTTTTGACACAGGGCTATAATTTGAACAATCTTGGTAGAGGTTTACAAGATGAAGCTTCATACCAAATACTAGAGAAAGCGACCTCAAGGTCACTGTGGGGGGTAGGACATGCATCAATGAAATCTTCAGTGTAGGTATCAACTAAATCTATCAAAGGGTTTAGAAGATACAATCTCTCAGAAACTTTTACGCAAAACTTTAACCAAATGTAAAATTTTTAAGTCTGTGACATCAAGGTCACTGTCGGGGCTGGGACATGCATCAATGAAATCTTAAGACCAGTATGTAACTTCAGTGTAAGTATCAACTAAATCTATCAAATGGTTCGAAAGTAACAATCTCCTAGAAACTTTGACGCAAAACTTAAACCAAAATGTTAAGGGACGGACGGACAGACGGACCAATGGACGGACGGACAGACAGATGGAAGGATGGATGGACGGACAGACGGACGGACGAAAACAATATACCCCCATCATACTTTGTATGCCGGGGGCGGGGAATCAAAGACCTGGGCCTTGCGGTTTCAGAGAAGATTTTTAAAGATTTTCCCTATATAAGCCCATGTAAACCCAAAGGGCCCCGGGGCGGGGCATTTTTGGCCACAGCACTATAATTTGAACAATCTTGGTAGGGGTCCACTAGATGAAGCTTCATACCAAATATCAAAGACCTGGGCCTTGCGGTTTCAGAGAAAAATATTTTTAAAGATTTTTCATGTAGAAGCCCATGTAAAAGCAAAGGCCCCGGGGCGGAGGCATTTTGGCCACAGCACTATAATTTGAACAACCTTGGTAGGGGTCCACTAGATGAAGCTTCAAACCAAATATCAAAGACCTGGGCCTTGTGGTTTCAGAGAAGAAGATTTTTTAAGATTTTCCATATATAAGCCCATGTAAAACCAAAGGCCCCGGGTGGGGGCATTTTTGGCCACAGCACTATCATTTGAACAATCTTGATAGGGGTCCACTAGATGAAGCTTCATACCAAATATCAAAGACCTGGGCCTTGCGGTTTCAGAGAAGAAGATTTTTATAGATTTTCCATATATAAGCCCAAGTAAAACCAAAGGGCCCCGGGGCGGGGGCATTTTTGGCCCCAGCACAATAATTTGAACAATCTTGGTAGGGGTCCACTAGATGAAGCTTCATACCAAATATCAAAGCTCTGGGCCTTACGGTTTCAGAGAAGAAGATTTTTAAAGATTTTCCCTATATAAGCCCATGTAAAACCAAAGGGCCCCGGGGCGGGGGCATTTTTGGCCCTAGCACTATAATTTGAACAAACTTGGTAGGGGTCCACTAGGTGAAGCTACATACCAAATATTAAAGACCTGGGCCTTGTGGTTTCAGAGAAGATTTTTTAAGTTTTCGGTGAAAAAAAAAATCTATTTTTGGCTCCTGTGACCCAGATGTGCAACGGACCGGAACCATTTGAACAACTTTGAAAGGGGACCACCTAAGGATCATTCCTGTGAAGTTTGGTCAAAATCCAAACAGTGGTTTAGGAGGAGATGTCGTTTGAAGAAATTGTTTACGCACGGACGCACGGACGACGGACGACGGACAAAACGTGATCCCAAAAGCTCACCTCGTCACTACGTGACGGTGAGCTAAAAACACACCTATACACATACATTGTAAACTTAATCGCCGAAAAATTGACAATTTTCTGATGAAAAATTGTGATATTTTTCTTATTTATGTTCAAAATATAGATTGCGGTTACTCGTTAGATCTGAGGCGGTTCTGACGAGTACCCACAATCTATATTTTAGAACAGAAATAAGAAAAATAAGGATTACCCCAGTAAATCCCAGTTTTACCATATAAAAGTGGGGTTCAAAGGGGTCAAAATTAAATAGGCGCGTTTTCGTGATGTAGCAGCTTTTGAGAGTTAGCTAGCAGCTTATAATTATCATCTCCTGACAGTTACTTTCACAAAAAATGGCCAATTGGCTTCCAAAAACAAACCAACACGTGTGAAACACAGCCTCAAAGACAAAACAAAGCAAGAATAAATCGCGACAGAAGAACCGCCTTGGAAAGGTCAGTGAAAATAATTTAACTGGTGGTGGCGGGGGTGGGGGTACTTTAATCGATTATACGCGGCCGCAATCCTCGCCTTACTTCGCCATTTAGACAAATAATTTGCTCAGTCCGAATAAAGGCCTACTAACTCTTCAATGCAACACCTCCAAAAACACGTAAATCAAAGAACCACAGAGATCAAACAACGGTGAAGACTCGATAGCAAGAAACCACTGAAATGCTGTAGCAAAGAAAACTAGAACTATGCCCCAAACGTCTTGATCCTAACACTGCTTGCGCCTAACAGTTATTGGCAAGATTTCATAAAAATCGATTTTAGTAAAACAAATGGACAAAGGCCCAACCAGAGACAGAGCATCAGGCACCAACCAACATTACATAAAATTAGATTCTCTCTAACTCTCAGTAAGCCTTTACGCTGGAACCGTCATAGAATCTAAGGCCTGACCCACCGGCATGCAATTAAAGAGGGAAGTAAAATTGCCAACCGCGATTGGGTTAACTGCCATGCATGCAGTCTGTCATATAACATTAATATTGTTTCCAATCTTTTTATATAGAAGATTGATTTTACGAAATTGGGTGCTGCATTTATTGCAATTATATATTTTCTCTGAATTTATACACTAAGTCAACATAAAATTCGGGTTCTGAAAAACCTTGTTGCAGAAGAAATTTATGTGCAACATTGAATTTTAAACTTAAATCGGAATGCCGTCAATAAAATTTTGAAAAGGCTTTGCGTAGTTTATGAAACCGATAACTCTGATAAAGAAGTTTAGCAGTAACAATTTATTAAGAGTGTTGAAGTCAGTAACATGACTAGACACTCCGTCAAATCGAAAAAAAACACCATAGGATGCCGCACGGGGTACACCACCACCCAAGAAAGGAAACTTTAAAAACTCAAAATCAAAATCATCGCGTTTTCCACAAATTCCGCAAGAAACAAACCCATTTATAATAGAAAGATGTAAATCCAAACATGGGGCCTCGGTATCAGAAGAATTTGCTTCATTTAGCTTAAGCCCGGGAAGGGCGTGACAAAATTGATCGACCAAACCACCGAAACACCGAAAATCATCCAAATATCTAGAAGTCGAGCTAAAGACTTAAATGATTTCAGATCGGCTTTCAACGGGAAGGGGCATCATGAAGCCTCCCCCACAACAAAACAAGAACAGACCAGCCAAAAGGGGCGCGCAACATGCACCCTATGGAACACCCCAAAACTGCCTAAAGAACCCAGCACCAAATCCCAGGTAAACACCACCAAACAGAAAGGCAAGAGCTCCGCACACTTTCTGACATGACCATAAAGTGTAATTTTTATGCTCTTCAGAAGTGAAAAAAGCCCCCCCCCCACACACACACAAGACAGAGGGAGTATTCCCCACGGAACACCCATCCAACCAAACCATCAAGTTTTTCCTCCACAAAATCATGAGGAATTGAAGTGTAAAGGTAGGGAAAACCATAATCAGACAGACTTGAAGCTCAAAAACGTCTCGATTTCAATTTATTTAAAACTTCATTAGACCCCCCCCCCCCAAACCCCAACCAAACAGACCACCCCCGATCTTCACAAATGCTCTGCCGCAACACTCAACCACATGTTTTTCGATGGGAGTAAAACATGAAGTAAACTAGAGAAAGCGACCAGTGGGTCACGTATACCCCCGGCCAGTGCCACCCTCTGATATAACTTACCAGCTTGTATGTAACATGAATGAAGAAGTAAAGAAGCTATAAGAATCTATAATGTGCTTATAAAATCTAAACCAAACATAATCGTTCTAAATGGATCAAGGGAGTGGGAGCACCAATGGCATCAATGAAATCTTTGAACTGGTATGCAAATTGAATTTGTCTTAGAGTTTAGAACATTATGTAACAGGAATCTATAAACTTTGTCATAAAACTTTAACCTAATGTAAACTTTCTAAGTCCATGACCTTGAGGTCTAGGTCACTGTGGATGGGGAAGGAACATGCATCTCGAAATCTTTGGACTGGTATGCAACATTGATGCAAGTATCAACTGAATTTTTCTTAAGAGTTTAGAACAAACAGGCATCTATAAACTTTGTCATAAAACTTTAACCAAACGTAAAATTTCTAAGTCTGTGGCCTTGACCTCAAGGTCATTTTGGGGGGTGGGACATGCATCAATGAAATCTTTAGACCAGTATGTAACTTCAGTGTAAGTATCCACTAAATCTATCAAAGGGTTCAGAAGATACAACCTCTTAGAAACTTTAACGCAAAACTTTAACCAAAATGTAAAATTTCTAAGTCTATAACCTTGACTTCAAGGTCACTGTGGGGGGGGGGGGATGGGACATGCTTCAATGAAATCTTTAGACCAGTATGTAACTTCAGTGTAAGTATCAATTAAATCTATCAAAGGATTCAGAAGATACAATCTCTTAGAAACTTTAACGCAAAACTTTAACCAAAATGTTAACGGACGGACGGACAGACGAGAGGATGGAAACACGGATGGACGGACGAACGACAGGACGAAAACTATATACCCCCATAGCATACTTCGTATGCCGGGGGTATAATACCTTGGAGAGCCGAGCGGCAGCACAAGAGCCAGAATCTGCAACAAACCGCGCCCTGAATGGTTCCCTATGAAATTCAGGTAACCAATATAACGTTGGAAAGTAAAAGTGGAGGCAATGGCCAACAATCGATACAATTAACCCACAGCTCCCATCAGAGACACCAAAGGGAAAAAAACACAAACATGAAACAACAGACCCAAATGGAAACATCGATAGCGGAAAGCCAAAAGGACAGTTACTTTCCCACAAAATGGCCAATAGGCTATCCAAAATAAAATAATACAAAGATAGCTTTTAAAAAAGCTGAAACGGCCCGCCTAGCATTTGATTCCCATGTTTTGTCAATAAACGTAACAGCTGTGAATGAATATTTCAACTTTTTCTTCAACTGTTTTTTCATGGAACATTTTGTATGCAAGAGGCGGTTCGTTAAATGTTGAATAACAAACAAAAACAAAATAATTCTTGACACATTTATTAATCGGGTGGTAACGTTCATTAGGTATGACTAAATCTGATTTTTTGTATAGAAGTGCCTGTAGAAACGGGGAATGAATATACACAGAGTTTATAAAGACTTAAAAAGCATCACTTTACGTCGTAGGACTGCTTACGTTCTAAGGTGATTATTTAAGCAGTATTTCATATATTTTTAAAGACATCAAAATTGGCTCAGTGATTTTATTTAAATAGAAATATAATCTGTACTATGATGAAGCACTGTGAAACGTTCGATCGCTACCGCACGACTTAATACCAGCTGCAATGAAGAGAAAATGAAACTGCGAGTCTTGATGTTTTTTGGGGGAAAATACACTGCGTTGCCACTTTTCCATTCAAATACAGTTGATCTTGACGTAGAATTAGGCAAGGTAAACCAAGTTAATAAATCCGATAGGGCTACAGTCTCCCAATGCAGCATACCAAGCTTCAAGCTTCCTAAAAGAAGATTTGTAAATTTTTACCGGGTATGGGCATGGTGACCGTCTTGATCATGAGACCCAGATCTTATGAACAACTTCCAGGGGCTCCATGTGTAATTTTGTTCATTCAGCCCAGTAGTTTTAGAAGCGGCGAAAATAAAATAACTAAATCGGTAGTATTCAGGACAAAGATCTAGAAATGACCTTAACCTTTCGTATTTATAAAAGTTCATTCTTCTGAATTCTACTTTCATGTCATAGGCTACGATAGAATAAGAAAATTCATTGTCTTAACTTTTTCAGTGGTAAGAAGGAATACTTATGTATACTTGCCAGTATGAATTTGACGAAATGTCGCAGAATGACAATACTTTGAAATCCAATGAGTACGAGGCTGGACATAGTCAAGAAGGGACTCAGCTACAATGCCGTTCACTATCTTGTAGAAAAGACAAAGACGTGCCACTGAAAGTCTTTCTTCAAGGGGTTGTCAGTCCAGCTTGTGTAATAATGAAGCGACGTTAGTTTCTTTCTGGCATAGTCATTCATGGTCCTTCGAGCTGTACGTCTCTGGATCATTTCAACCTTATGGGTGTTCCTTTTTGCATGGGGTCCCATATGGCTGAAGCATACTCCAGCTTGGGACGCACAAGGATAACAATGTAATCTTGTAATTACGATAGGGATTTTTTAACCTGCACACGGGATGGGTCTTCCTGCACAGGGGCGTTCCGAGCCGAAGGACGGTGTACTTTGTGGCATTCAACCTTGCAAATGATGCCAGTGGAGCATGTTCGGACACCGTAATTTTATTACCGCTGCCGGGAATCGAACCGGGGGCCTGTAGCATCATAGGCAAGTGTACTAACCACTGAGCTACCACGCTTGTTTTCACTTTTGTAAAACAATGTTAGCTGGCTGACTTGGAATAAGGTTAACCATCAATGTGAAAGCAGATGTATCTGTTCTACTGTTTTTCGTTTCCTGGTTGTCATAGTACAAGATTGCTAGTTAAGTTTATATATGAAACTGGAATCAACTTTTAGAATCGTGGGCTATTATACAAATTTCCATATTTACTAGCACACTAATAAAGCATACTCATGAACAGCTTTGTTATTTGACTATGCAATCCTATAACTACACAAACTAATATGTGCTAAGCGTTTTGTAAAAGCTAATACTTGTGCTATAGGACGGTCCATCGAATTACCCAAAGTAAACTTAACAGCTGCCACCTGGGCCACGATGTTTTTTTAACCTTTTATTTCCTGGCAAGATGTGTGAAAGAATATATTATGTTCCCTTTCGATATACAATCGAATCAGTTTATTTCTTTCCGCCGGCCTTACCTTTGACCTTTTAAACATGAACATCGAGTCAATAGCAGGCGTTACCAGAAGATAAAACGGCATGACGGACCTAAGTCGGTACCTGTCGGTAGGAGAAAGGAAATTTGTATCAATAAGACTTCTACATGATATGATGATCCATTCAAAGGTGGATAAGCGCATCATTCTTTCTGCGCTCGCAACAATGAACTTGTGCTGAATGGCCAAGCGTAAGCTATTTATAAATTAAAGTATCATTCCTTTATGTGTCATGTACCTGAAGGGTGGGTTCTTGAACCGGTCCTTTACTTGGTGTTCCATTGATGATCTCCATGATTCTATCAAGTCATCTATCCGTTGTTGCTGATGACTGCGTCCTATATATTCTTATGACTACCTCATTCTACAAGATAACCTGGATAGGCTGACAGATGAAAGCCACAAAGTGCACCGTCCTTCGGATCGCGACGTTAACTGGAGGTCCCCTGTGCAGGGAGAACCATCCCCTGTGCAGGTAAAAGATCCCTACCGTAGTAACATGATTACAGTGTAGGCTTTCATCCTGCAAAATCTGGAGTATATGTAATGTACACCTGCCGAAAATGCCCTTTTTTGCGTTGGCAGTAAACGAAGAAAGAAAGAAAGAACAAAAGATAGATGGATGAAGTTCAATGTCGCTAAATATCCAACGAGGGTGTCAAAGCACCTCTCAAAATATTCACTTCACCAGCAAAAAGCAAGGTCAGATTAATTCCATATTTTCGCATCACCATTGCTGACAAGCTTGACTGTTGTCTTCTTGATCTTCTCAACTTGTAAAATCTGAAATAATCTTGGGAAGCCCAACGCCAATACATACTTTAGCCGGAGAGAACCAGTGTTTCGAGTGCATTATCATGTGTCTGCCTGGATGCAACAGCCACATTAAGTCTAAGAAATACTAATGTTCAGTTGTTTTGAATGTGACACTAACCCCGGCTCAATGGACACGCAGGTGGACACATTTATTCCGGACTTTGAGAAGGCTTTTGACACCACCCCCTCATGAGCATCTGAAATCCAAATGATTTGGCTACGGCATTAGGGGGAAGACTCTCAAATACATACATTACTTTCTTTGCTAAAGAAAACAGCGAGTCCTTGCTAATGGTTAATCTCCGGAGTGGGCACTAGTTTTGTCAGGGGTCTCACAAGGGACTGTTTTTGGTCCACTGTTATTCTCCCTGCACATTAGTGATATTACCACTGGCATTGTCTCAGAAATAAGACTTCTGTGTTTTCTACCTGGAAATTAGAGATACAGAGGACTCTGTGGAACTTCTTGATGATATAGGTAGACTAGGATGTTAGCTATACCATAGGTGAAGGAGAACCAGGGTTTCGTATCCATTATCCTTTGTCTGTCTGAATGCAAAAGCCACAGTAAGTCTAAGAAATACTAAGTCCTAGTTGTTTTGAATGTGATACAAACCCCGGCACAATGGACACGCATGTGTACACATTTATTCTGGACTTTGAGGAGGCTTTTGACACCACTCCCTCATGAGCACCAGAAATCCAAATTATTTGGCTACGGCATTACGGGGACGACTCTTAAATAGATGCATTCCTTTCTTTGCTATAGAAAACAGCGAGTTGTTGCTAATGGTGAATCTTCGGAGTGGGTCCCAGTTCAAAATAGAGTTACTAGATAAGCAATTACTGCTTCGAAACTGGAATTATGACTGTAATACTAGGGAAATTAAGATGGGATTCTCTAAAGAAAAGTACAAGAGACAGTAGGCGCATACTGTTATACAAAGGTCTAAAGGGTGCTGCCAGCATTTCAACAGATGACCTTGTCCCCTCCCCCACCAAGCTAGGCGCTGTAGAAATCACCATTCACTGACGTTTCAGAACTGACATTTACAAAGAATATTTCATACCTCAGACCATTAGAAATTGGAATTCCCTTCCCGATTCAATCATTTCCACAGCTGAAGGTGCTGAGGATAGTGTAGCTTAGTTTATCTCTTTAACGAGAGATTAGGATCAACTTCCGATATCACATTGTCGGTGTATGAATATTGGTGATGGCGGAATAAATTAGCATCTGTTACATGCTTAACGAATTAGAGAGGCCATCCCTGGATGCCTGTCGTGAGCAGTTCTCATGAAACATTCTTTAAATCATACGTAACTACTGATACATTGTCTCAACCTGTTTAAGATACCTAAACCTGTTTTATTTGTTTATGCTAAGGTTTGACCTCCCCATCAACTCTATTAAGGTCATTTTGTAGACATTCCTTCCGATTCTGTGCGACATGCACAACAGAACTGAAAATTGTGAAGTATGCATGTTTTTCTGTGTCAGGCTAGTTAACCCATATATGCCTAGTGGCCCTTTTCTGGGACATTGGCAAACAGTGTAGATCCAGATCAGACGCCGCAGAACGCGGCGTCTGATCTGGATCTACACTGTTTGCTTAAGGAACATTCGTTTTTGTAAAATTTGCCACAAAGAAAACCAAACATGACACCCCTATAATTGGAAATGGACCACTCCAAACTAAGTAGGTGGAAGATTCCATTGTCATATATGGGTTAAACATGACCAAACGCTTCTGAGGATCCCGAACAGAACCATTGATTGTTTCACGCGCGTTACGCAGTTGTAACCCGGTATAGCTAAGCGAAACGAAGATATTTCTACGAAAGGAAGGTATTTCTGAAGCACAAGGAGTGAATTTAGATATGAATAGGTATCATATATACTGATTTAATTGAAGTATGGTACTTTGCCAAAGTTGGTGCATGTGGGGATTAACTGGACCTTTTATTTCCCGGAAAGAAAGTTCATTTGGGGTTTGGATAAAATAAAAAAGAGGCGCAGAACAGCCTTTGCAGCGTGATCAGCGCCTTTATTGTTTGCTGCTTTTTTCGTGTTTGTCGTGTTTATTTCTCTTTATTACTTTTGTCACAGAATTGAACTACGTCGTGAGAAACCCAGAAAATGCATGTACAAACATAAAAGGCGCAGATCAGCTTGCGCATCTGCTCAGTCTAATCGGGATTCAATATCAGGGATTATCTCCCCTGCCAGTGTAAAAACTTGGCAGATTTTCTTTATTTCTGTATAGTGATATCCATAATAGCCATAAAGGAACGTTTTTCTACATCCTATTCTATCGGAATGAAACCACAATTGTAGTACATTTTCCGTCTTTCCTTTTTTCTGTCTTTTTTCCTTTGAATTCATAGTATTATAATACTGAGAGTGCGTCATAAGAAAAGCTGAAAGTTGCATGTGCGGAGCCTGATCAGTGCCTTTATTGTTCGCTGTTTTTTTTTTTTTTTTTTTTTTTTTGTTTTGTTTTTTTTCGTGTGTTTGTCTACATCCTGTATCCAGCTTCCTTCCTTCCTTTCTTGCTGTGTGTTTGTCTACAGCGTGTATCCAACTTTCATCTAGAATTGAGCTACGTCGTGAGAAAACCGAAAAATTGCACGTGCAACGCATCTGCGCAGCCTGATCAGCGCCTTTATTGTTTGCTGCTTTTTCCGTGTGTTTGTCTACATCGTGTATGCAACCTTTCTTTCTTTCTTTCTTTCTTTCTTCCTATTTTTGTTACAGATTGAGCCCGTATGTCTGATGTATGAATGTCATTTGACCAGTTACAGTAACAATTATGATTCAATTATTATTAATATTTATTATATTTTTTGCAAAAGTACCAAATATCCACTTAAATGTTTTATAAGTATCCCTATATACATAAAATACCACCATAGGCCTCATAAATATCTTCCTTTCGTGGGAAAATCTTCCTTTCGCGAAAGGAAGCTTCCTTTCGCTGTTTAACTGAACATCCTGTAACCTGGTAATGTCTACAGTTTTAACCATCGTGATGTAAACAGATATAAGCCTAAACTACTTAGAAAGAGCATAATTGATTGGCCGAGATTAACATAGCCAATAACTTCCCGAATTTCAAAAGTAACAGGTTTTCAGCAGCAACAGAAATGAAAGAGACTGAGCCAGGAATCAACTCTTTTTGCCAATTGGAACCTTTTGGATTTCTTTGCAATTTCTTTACCGAATTCCTATCGTATATCCGGCCGCCCGTGAGCGGGCCGGAATAAGCGACACAAACACCAAAAAAAAAAAAAAAAATACATTACAAAAATAAACCGCAACAAAAGAACCGCCTTGGAACGGTCAGCGGAAACGAATTCTACTGGGGCACATAAATCGATTTTACGTGGCCACAATCCTCGCCCTTACTTCCGTCGCGATTAAATGCAAATAATTTGTTCAGTCGGCATGAAGGCATCCTGACTCATCAGTGCAACATCTCCATGAACACAAAAATCAAACAACAACAGAGATGAAACTACGGTGGGGATTCGACTGCAAGAAACCATTGAAATGCTGGAGCGAAAGAAAACCAGCAGTTAGTCTCCGATTGGCCCGACCAGACGAAGCCTGTCATGGCCTTCTGTAACACATACATCAATCTTGGTGGCTGAATGGCAAGTGTGGTCATCAACTAAAGCGCTCTCTATAGCCAAAGGCTGCAGTTCATAGGCCTTAGTACCACCAAGTTCTTGCCAAAGAGTGTCAAAATAGTGGAGCCGTCAAACAACGATCACGGCCCCCGCCCATCGGGGCTTGAAGAAATAGATGGGCTGCAAGATGCTTCCACGCAGAGCTGAAACTGGCCCGCACACGAGTACTGGTAAACAGCTTAGAGGATCTAAGCCTGCCCAGGCAAAGTGGTGCGAGTCGGACTGTCCATGCTAATAAACCCTGTTGGTTTCATTGGGCGGCAGGGCTTGAGATGTCATTTCATGTCAATGTAGGGTAAAAGTACAAAATTGGAAGCAACGTCTCCAACAATGACCTTTACAGTGTTGGCGGGGACGTTAAACCTCAAATCAAACAAAAAAAATCAAACGACGACCACATTGTCAGCAGCCGTATCTGCTGGAGCCAAAACAAACTTCCGACGAAATTCTCGAAAACTGAGCCCAATGCGACGCAAAGACGACCCAGGTCAAGAAGGGAACACGCCCGCATTTTGAGGCGTCTTTCATAGCAAACAAGAACAGATCAGTCATAAGGGTTGCGCAATTCGTACCCAACGGAATATCCATATTTTTTTCTGAATAGCATGGTACCAAATCTTATATAAATATTGTCAAGTAGAAAGGCGAAAGCTTCACACACTTTCTGGCATGACCATAAAGTATAATGTCTACAATTACAGTTTTCCTAATAGGATAGTCAAGCAGAACTATATTACAATTGTCGAACGTTTGAAATTTAAAATGTCCAGGTAAAATTAGGTGCAGTTTTCTTACACTGGCCCCTTTCAGAGAAGCATAAAAGAGACTATAAATACAGCCCAAAAAAGTTTGTTTGCTGTGGTTAACAAAAGCAGAAAATTATATCAACTTTAGACTTCTCAGTACCATAAACTACACAAATAAATGAAAAAGGTTAACTTTGGAAGCAAAGAATACATATTAAAATGAAAATCGGAAGCTCGGTTTTATTGAGTTTCTTCATAAACATCACTGTTGTCTGCAAGGCTGAATACGCCCCCTAGCATCGATTTCAGCGGTACTCGATTTTCAAATTACTCGCAATGGACTCGATGCATCCAAAGAAAATAAAAATATAATCTGCACTATGATGAAGTACGGGGAGACGGTTTACGGCCGCCACACAGCACTAAGCACCAGCGGCAGTGTCGTAAAATATATGAAAAAAAGGCATTTTCAAAATTTTATAGACTCCATTCTGATTTAATTTTTTAATTCACTACTGGACTTTAATATCTTCTGCAACAAGGTCTATCGGAACCCGGATTTTATGGTGACTTAATATATAAATTTAGAAACATTAATAACCGCATTGACTTCAGCACCCAATTTCATAAAATCATTCTTCGATATAAAAAAATGGATACAACATAAATGTTAAACGACAGACTGCATGCATGGTAGTTAACCCAATCACGGTTGACAACTTTGCTTCCCTCTTTAATTGCATGCCGATGGGTCAGGCCTCAGATTCTATGACGGTTCCAACGTAAAGGCTTATATTGGTTCCTGATCTTTGTTTTACTTCTACTTTTTATATTGGTTGGTTCCTAAGGCTCTGTCTCTGGTCGGGCCCATTGGAGTCTAACTGTTGGTTTTATTTTGCTCCAGCATTTCTGTTGTTTCTTGCTGTCGAGTCCTCATCGTTGTTTCATCTCTTCATCTCTGTGGTTGTTTGATGTCTGTGTTCACGGAGATGTTGCACTGATGAGTTAGGAGACCTTCATGCGGACTGAACAAATTATTTGTCTTAATCGCGACGGAAGTAAGGGCGAGGATTGTGGCCACGTAAAATCAATTTAAGCCTTGGAAAATAGAAAATATCTGAGGGTCACTGATGAGGCCTAATTGGCCGAAACTAGCTAGTCTGGCCCAGAAAACATGTACACTCCATATTTTTCACTTCTGTGGTGTATTCCTTGCTTCCAAAGGATAACCCTTTTATAGAACATATTGGTACTGCAAGGCACGACAGAATCTGCGAGCTGTGCTCACGCCTCGGACTTGTAGGTGAATACCACTATGTGTTAGTGATTGTCAGTTAACTTTTAAAAGTGCGAAATTCTGCGAAGTGCTTGTGAAACTTTTCTGAAAATTTATAAAAAAAAACACATTTAATCTTGTTTATAGGAAATGCAGTTCACGGTTGATGGTCAGGCGTCATTGATGATGGGGGAGTGGGGTGGGGTGGGGTGGGGGCTAACGGGTTTTCGGGCATGCTTGTCATTATTGATGGTTTGGGTTGAGATATTTCTTTGGAACACTGTTCTGGACCTTGACTGCTTGCATGGGTATAGAAGTGGATCAGGCTGCTGTTTGGAGAAGTTGGGTTGGGGCTGTATGCTCTATGGGTTTCTTATGTTGATATTTGCATCAGTAGTCTATGTCCTGGAGATTGAAACTTTTGTTGTTATCTACTAAAATGACAATTTAAACTGGTTAAATTACAGGGCCTTTGATGCCATTTATTATTAATAATAAGGTGATGTGATGATGGACTGCATAAATAACAGCCTACGGATTTCCATGATCTCATGACTGATGATGCAGGTTCGTGATAGGTTGTTCTCCCAGTTCTGTCTGGTCTGGACTTGTGCTGGTAGCCTGTATAGATATGGACCAGACAGTTATACGAGTAGTCTTACCTATGGCTGTGAACATATGGGCCCCGTCAAGCGATTTTGGTACCTATCGCCTATGCGAGCAGCGAAGGTTCAGGCGAGCCTGCGCATCCGCGCAGTCTCGCCAGAACCTTCGCTGCTCGCTCATACAAGCAGTGAATCAAGAGGAACCTTCAGACAGAAAGCCATATCCCTGGCCCCTTTGAATGGCTGGGCATGCGCACTTAAAATTTGTCTTGACGGAATGCTCGAAGACACAAATTCGCTTGGCGGGGCTCATATTGTCTCCACATTGCCGGATAATTTGGATTCTGTGGGTTCATACTTGTAGAAGCTACATTATTATTATTATTATTATTATTATTATTATTATTATTATTATTATTATTATTTAAATGATTTTGTTAAGAATTTACTGATCCCCGAAGTTGACTGATTAACTCTTTTACACAGGACTCCGATTGGGGTCTTCTAAAAACATTCTGACCCTGTTAGGGGTTTCTGTCAACGTAAATGTCCTTCATACGTGTCATTGTTGTCCTGAACAGAAACATCTTAGCATTTCCAGGTTTCAAGATTTTATCATCGATGGAAAGTTTTCCAACAGGATCACGTATAAAATATTCTACAAATGAAAAACATGCTAATAAAATACATCTTTGGTCACATCCCTGTGAACAAGAGCATTGTCCAGTGATAACAGTTACCACTAGAGAAAACAACCAGTGCTTCAGCTGAAGTGCACGACCCGCCGGATGCTTTTAGCTTTATGAGTGTTACCATATACGGGTATGGTGGCCATTTTGGTCATGTGACCTGGACCTAAAACGGTTCCCCCAATAAATGCGCCTTATCGTAAGGAGCAAAAAAATATCTTATACTTCAGTACTGTATTCTGAATCGTTTGCAGGATAAAATGCATTCTCACTTTTCCAATGGAATGTAATATTTCGCAAGTCCATTGGTTAGATCTCATTGATATCTATCAGTATGCCAAAAATTGTTTAAATATTCCAAGCGGTTAAGTCACTATCACCAATTTTCACAAACGGGTTACGGACGGACAGACAGACCATATATGGCTTGGCGGCCATTTTGGTCATGTGACCTGGACCCCATGAGCAAATTTTGGTTTCCCCAATCCCATAGCGGCTCCATATGAAATTTGACTTCAATCGGCCCAACGGTTTCCGAGGAGAAGCAGTTCGAAAATTTTCACATTTTTCGCCTCGGAGAGGCTATACTAAATGGAATGTAATATCTCGCAAGTTCATTGGTTAGATCTCATTACTTTAGTACTGTATTCTGAATCGTTTGCAGGATAAAATGCATTCTCACTTTTCCAATACAAAAGCATATGTGTCAAAGTTTGACCTAGGCACAAGGAAGGTCAAGGTCAACCCAGGGTCACCATTTTAGCCATTTATGATGGACCTACGTCCCAGATGCTATTTATCAAGTTTCGTGGAAATCTGCCCAGTGGGTCTGGAGAAGACTATTCTTGTAGGGTTTTTACCATATATGGCTTGGCGGCCATTTTGGTCATGTGACCTGGACCCCATGAGCAAATTTTGGTTTCCCTCATCCCATAGAGGCTCCATATGAAATTTGACTTCAATCGGCCCAACGGTTTCCGAGGAGAAGCAGTTCGAAAATTTTCACATTTTTCGGCTCGGCGAGGCTGTACTAAATGGAATGTAATATTATGCAAGTTCATTGGTTAGATCTCATTGATATCTATCAGTATGCCAAAAAATGTTTAAATATTCCAAGCGGTTAAGTCACTATCACCAATTTTCACAAACGGGTTACGGACGGACAGACAGACAGACCATATATAGCTTGGCGGCCATTTTGGTCATGTGACCTGGACCCCATGAGCAAATTTTATTTTCCCCCATCCCATAGAGGCTCCATATGAAATTTGACTTCAATCGGCCCAACGGTTTCCGAGGAGAAGCAGTTCGAAAATTTTCACATTTTTCGCCTCGGCGAGGCTATACTAAATGGAATGTAATATTTCCAAGTTCATTGGTTAGATCTCATTGATATCTATCAGTATGCCAAAAAGTGTTTAAATATTCCAAGCGGTTAAGTCAATATCACCAATTTTCACAAACGGGTTACGGACGGACAGACAGACTGACAGAATGACAGACTGACAGAATGACAGAATGACACGGTGATTTTAGGGCACTTAGAAAATCAACCGACTTCAGTCGGTCGCTTTTTCTGCGGTTCGTGCAATTGTGGAGTTATGTTACATAACTGATAATTAAGTTGAGGGTTCGGCGAGCTGTCTTATTCCCCGCTGTTCTGTCTTATTCGTTCTGTTCGGTTCTGTCAGGGAATCCTATACTGGGTTATTTTTATGAACCCCTTGATTGGCCAGTTATTACACAATCGCGCCTTCTGACGTCATTATGAATCTCTTATAACGTATTTCATTGGTGGCTTGTTGGAAAACCATCATAATCAAAGTAATTTGATTGGCTTTGCTCGTCTCACGCGCCAAATGCCGAAATTATTCCATCCTTTGTCATTATTAGGCTACTAGCTGAAGGACCACCATTATGGAAAATGGACCTTGATATACATTCAATGTTGAACATCAAACAGCAACATCAAAGTTGATGAGTGACGAAGCTGGCCAGGGCGCTAATCCGAGATCCTACTCGCTTCGAGAGTGTCGAAAAAAGGATTATAAAAAGATGAATCAGGGCAAAGATACTTCCGTTGATGATGAGATGGGCGCTCGGCCCAAAACACCTATGCCGCCGCTCCTCGTGTTACCCGAGGGGCCGGAAAAGGAGGACGTTGCGAGAAAGAGCAGCAAAGTTACATCCGGGGCTTCAAATTTGACAACCAAAGAGATTTTGGATCTTGATCGGGAAATCGACGAGTTAGAAACTTCGATTGTGCAAGTTAAATCCCGTTTGAAGGAAGCTTCATTGCGGAAGGAGCGAAGGGAACGTTCGGACAGAGTGACCAGACTGCGACGAGAGCTTTTCACAGCAGAACAGCAGCTGCAGCAGGCAGCTGAAGAAGGTGAGATGTCGCGAAAACGTGTGACAGACAAACAAAACTCTGTTTCCTTGGGGAAATCTTTACTGGCAAAAGAACTGAACCCTCCTAATATGAGTTCTGACAATGCACAAGAGATCAGTTTATGTGATTTGAGACTGAAACCAGAGTTAAACACGACAGTAAATAAAAAAACTGGTGTCCCTCGGTTTGGTTCAGTCCTCTGATTCAGAGGAAAGTGAGGGGCAGGTGGACAATGCAGAGTTAGATGCAGCTTCTTTATGGCCTGTATCAGGTCAGTCTAAACCTAGTTCTAAGTCAAAAAAGTGCAAATCGGGACTGTATAAGAAGTCTTCTGATTCTGTTTTGTATCCACAAATTTGGCCCCATTCAGCCCTTCAATTTGAATATGTTTCGGACTCTGTAGATTTCATGTCCCTGAGTATGTCTATGTTTGCTGCCGGTGAGACGGAAATAATTATTGCCAGTCGGACTCCTTCATCTGAAAGGATGGGACGACTGAAAATGTTGAAAAAGATGATGTATTTTGCCAGCATTTATGAGTGGTCTGCCTTGCTGCGGTTCTATGCAGCATGGGTTCGTAGAATAGAGGTTGGATTGTGCACATGGGCCGATGATCCAAGTGACATAGAAACTCCAATGCTGGCAAGATACACTCTTAGCAAGAGTAAAGGTCCATACTCACAGGTTAAGGGTTCGTCCACTAAGGATCAGGACCAATCATGGTGGTGTCCGGACTATAACAAGCAGCAGTGCTCAGCTGGTTCTTCAACACACCAAAAGACTATCAAGAACCAGGTGAGAACTGTGAAGCACTTTTGTAGTGCTTGTTATAGGATGGACAAGAAACAGCTGGAACATCCAAAAACATCCTCAGCTTGCCCTTATAGAAAGTGACTACCATTTGACAACCACGTGACGGCCGATCTCTTTATATTAGAAGAAAATGATATACCTAGAAAAAATTTGGGACAAAATTTTCTTGAAAATACATGTCGCGTAAAAGTTAAATTAGGTATTAATTCAGACTCAGTCGCGAAATCAGGTCCTTCTGAAGGTTGTAACAACCTTCAAGCATATCAACATAAAATTCAGCCATCGCCACCTATGACTCAGAGCGATGATGAGTTTTTAGCCCTATGTAGTAAGGTCAGGGATTCCGGGAGGTATAACTTTGAAGGTTGCCGTATCCCCTTAATTACGAATCTCAATATCTCCTTTTTCAGATTCATGTTGTCAAGTTATGATGACAAGGAGGTCTGTGAATACCTCGAGTTTGGGTTTCCCATAGGGTATTTGGGTCGTCTGGAAGATCGTCCTCCCAAAATTAGGAATCACAAAGGGGTTACAGAGTTTCCTCTGGAGGTTCATGAGTATCTATTAAAAGAAAGATCGTACGGGGCAGTCTTGGGTCCCTTCAAGCAGATACCATTCTCAGAGGAATTTCGCGTTTCCCCCCTCAATACAGTCAGTAAGAAAGACTCCGATGAAAGGAGGGTAATTCTTGACCTCAGCTTTCCTGAAGGGTCCGCGATAAACGACGGAATTCCCAAAAATACTTATCTGGATTCGCAGGTTAGTCTGGTATTTCCTCGGGTCGATGATTTAGTCGAGTTAGTTAAGAAGTATGGTAAAGGCTGTTTGCTATATAAGCGAGACCTAAAACGAGCTTATAGACAAATACCTGTAGACCCCAGTGATGTCCCTTTATTGGGTTACGGCTTTGAAGGTCAATACTATTTTGACAAATATTTAAGCATGGGTTTAAGGTCGGCCGCTCATGTGTGTCAAAGGGTAACCAACGCCATCACATATATGTGTTACATTTTGAAATTTGCTGTTTTGAACTATTTGGACGATTTTGCTGGTGCGGACAACCCAGCCATTGCGCATGAATCCTTTGCTCAGCTTGGCAGTCTGCTGGAATCTTGCGGCATTGAGGAGTCAAAGCCGAAGGCATGTCCTCCCGCAACCAGAATGACATTTATAGGTGTGTTATTCGACACTGAAGAACTAACTCTCAGTGTGACACCGGAGAGGTTGCAAGAAATTCTCTCCCTACTAGATTCTTGGTTGCTAAAGACGGAGGCAACCTTGAATGAATTACAATCTCTCATAGGTAAACTGTCCTTTGTCTCTTCATGTGTACAGGCTAGTAGGGTTTTTATGTGCAGGCTGCTATCGTGGTTGCGTCAGATACATGGAAAGAAGTCCGCCCAACAAGTTCCTCCATCAGTGCACAAGGACATCTTATGGTGGAAAACATTCCTACCACAGTACAATGGGGTGTCCATGATGTTGCTTGAGGATTTCTCTGAACCAGATGCCATATTTTCTTGTGATGCTTGTCCGTCAGGTTGTGGTGGCATAATGCAGGCTTCATATTTTCATGAAGAATTTCCTCCCTTTATTCAAGAAAGAAATCTTCACATTAATGCATTAGAGCTTTTGACTATAGTAGTAGCCTTGAAATTGTGGGGATCAAAATTAAGGGGCAAAAAAGTTCGGATTCTGTGTGATAATATGTCCTCATGCAGATTGATCAACAGAGGCATGTCTCGTGATGAATATCATCAGGCATGTTTAAGAGAGATCTGCTATATCGCAGCTCTTAACGAGTTTATCGTCAGGACACAGCATATCGGAACTAAGGAAAATAGAGTTGCCGACATATTGTCAAGGTATCACCTGAACAAAGGTTCAGAAAGGCTATTTAGGGAAAGCATTTGTATTCCTAATCCAGTAAAAACAATCGTTGACAGTAGTCTTTTCAACCTCAATACCATTTGGTAATGTGATCAATTTCAAGGTCTATGGCATTGCACTATAGTATCTTTATTTTGTCTCTTGCAGAAATGTCCTTGATGAATTTGAAAAAGGAGGTAAAGCAATCTATGAAGGCTGCATTTGCCGAAGGCACCGCAAGAAATCTGGAGGTTCAGTGGAAGGCATATTTTTTATTTTGTGAATTTTATGGACTGAAGGCATTGCCTTCAACTTCAGACATATTATGCCTGTATGCACAGTTTCTCTGTCGTTCCTTCAAATCTGTGGAGTCTGTGAAGAACTATATTTCAGGCGTGAAAACCATGCATTATATCCTAGACATGGAGTTCCCCCCTGAAAAAATGGTACATTTAGGTCTATTATTCAGGGGTTTAGCTAGAAAAAACCCTCATCTGCCAAAAAGGGTTCTTCCCATGACGCCTCAGATTTTGTTGGATATTTTTGGTTTTATGGACACTACCAAGCCATCAGAGGCCACAATTTGGTGTGCCTTTTTATTTGCCTTTTTTCTCATGGCAAGGAAGTCAAATTTGATGCCAATTTCATGTGCCGACTTTGATCCAAATAAACAGCTTTTGAGAGAGGATGTAAAAATTTTCAGAAACATATTAATTGTATTTATCAAGTGGTCTAAAACAAATCAATATGGTAGCAGACTGTTAGAAATTCCTTTGTCCGCGATACCAGGTTCAGTTCTCTGTCCATTGACTGCTTACGAGAACATGATAAGGCTATGCCCCGCTAACAGCTCTGATCCTGCATTCAGCTTACCCAACGGGAGGAAGATATCCCCCTTGTTGTACACTCAGTTTCAAAAACGTCTGAAATCCTTAATAAGCAAGTCTGGCAGAGATCCCAATCTTTTCTCGTCACATAGTTTCAGACGCGGGGGTTGTTCATGGGCCTTCCAAGTCGGGGGTTCCGACATCTCTTATTCAGCACCATGGGGATTGGGCTTCTGACTGCTTCAGACGTTATTTAGCTTTCGATTTTCAGTCAAAGTTGTCCGTGAGCCATGACATGGCTAGTCGCATAATAGAATTTGGTTAGGTTTGGAGTTTTTCTTGTCACCAGAGTTTTTCTTTTCAGAAGCACGAGCCATCAGGGTTTCCATAGTGTCTGATTCCATTGCAAAGTACGTTGACCAGATTAGGCAGTGTGAAGTGATCAGTTTCCCAGGTATCAACATCAACCAAATGGCCTGTAAAATCCAAACCAATTGCAGGAGAGACAAATTAACTCTTGATAAAGAATTCACAATTTTCCATGTAGGAACTAATGATTTAACTAGGTTGTCAGTGGAACAAATGATGAGTTGTTATAACAATTTGATAACATTGACACGTCAGAACAGCATAAAAAACTGAAACTTTTGTGTAAGGATAGGCATGTGCAGTTTCTTCATACCTATCGCCCTTTCCTTAAGAATTGCGAGCCAGTTAGGGAATTGTTCGCTGTAAGGGATCAAGGTCTGCATCTGAATTTGGAGGGTGTCAGGCGTTTACGTCAGTTTTTCATCAACTCGGTGGCTCATTTGCTGAGGGGTTAGTTGGTATCTGAGTCTGTTGGTGCCTCCCGCTGCCTGATACCTTTAAAGCTCATCCCGGGGCGCACGTCTCCCCGTGGGGCTGGTTGGTCCTTTCAGGGAATAAGTTCTCCCTGTGGACTGAAGCTCATCGGTCTATTGGGACTGGACCGATCGGGCTTGTTGGGCATCGGGTGGCATTATGCAAGGGCTGATGTAATTTGGGCTTTCCCTTGTAGCTGCCGGGTTGGTGAGGAGTTTCCTCGTCCGATCACCCTTTTGGTGGTAATTTTTATCATTGTTGATACTTATTATTTGGAGTCAGTCATTGCACATATGTTTTCAGAAGCAGGCAAGGAACTATTCTAGATTAAAGAATAATCAAGTAAGCAAGGGGAAGACTAAAGTAAGTTGTGTTGTTCGCTTGATGTCTTTGCCTTTTGTTGTGTTGTCCGTGTGTCTGCTTTGCTGCGCTGTGTGTTTTGCATGTTCAGCTTTGTGTGTTTAAAGCCTTCCTCCTGCAGAGCTATGGTAATTGTCTTGTAAAGGGACTGTTGTCCTGGCAGCATCACAACGTTCAGTATAGCTGAACGGGTGATGAGGCATGGTATGTGAGGTTTGCAGGAGGAGGTTTTTTGTTGTTTCCGAGTTTCCTCTTTATGGACAGTGAAGCGTTTTTTGCACAGTGACAGTGGGGAGTAACAGCAACGCCGGTTCTTCTCTCTCATTCTTGTAATTTCCGGTTGGTGTTTGGCGGACCTTCGGTTTGGCGGCCTCCTCGTGTGAGGAGGTTGTCGTTTTACTCATAATGGCAGGATTTGTGTCCACCGGGTACAATACATGAAACAAATTCAGTGCCTGTTAAGCATTTATTCACAAATCCTGTCATTGGTTTGTACATAAAAATGTAAATATATTCTGACCGGCAAACATCTAATCAATAAAATCCAATATATATTTAACTTAACATTCTTGGCTTTCTTTTGACTCCGAAGGTTAATTGTGGAGTTATGTTACATAACTGATAATTAAGTTGAGGGTTCGGCGAGCTGTCTTATTCCCCGCTGTTCTGTCTTATTCGTTCTGTTCGGTTCTGTCAGGGAATCCTATACTGGGTTATTTTTATGAACCCCTTGATTGGCCAGTTATTACACAATCGCGCCTTCTGACGTCATTATGAATCTCTTATAACGTATTTCATTGGTGGCTTGTTGGAAAACCATCATAATCAAAGTAATTTGATTGGCTTTGCTCGTCTCACGCGCCAAATGCCGAAATTATTCCATCCTTTGTCATTATTAGGCTACTAGCTGAAGGACCACCATTATGGAAAATGGACCTTGATATACATTCAATGTTTTAACCACCCTCAGCCACCCTATAGATGCTCTAAAGGTGGTACGATTTGGTTGACCGTTAAATTGCACTCCAGGGCGTTTAAAGGTTATATCCTTTATAGGAGATTTATAATGACTGTCTTATGCTGGCGGCCTCCTCGTGTGAGGAGGTTGTCGTTTTACTCATAATGGCAGGATTTGTGTCCACCGGGTACAATACATGAAACAAATTCAGTGCCTGTTAAGCATTTATTCACAAATCCTGTCATTGGTTTGTACATAAAAATGTAAATATATTCTGACCGGCAAACATCTAATCAATAAAATCCAATATATTTTAACTTAACATTCTTGGCTTTCTTTTGACTCCGAAGGTTAATTCTCAACCCTGGAAGAAATACTGAACATAAGTGTTTTCAGCTGGTCATATGACCAGTAGTAAGTGTGTTTGTTTTATTTGTATTGGAGTTTTACGGTCCAGTCAACACTATGTAGGTCATTTTTGAGCCGGTCAGTTTACCTATCAACACTTTCCTTGGCAGGCTTATACGTAAGCGGTTATCCAGTACAGTGCACATTCTTTCGCCAAAAACTGACAACTGCCCTTCTTGAATCAGCGGAAGGGAGAGAATGACAGTAGAAAAGATTTCATGATCAATCTCCACGAAAGAATGTTGCCGACCCCGGCGGGAGTCGAACCCGCTAGTTAAGTGTGTATTAGACTAGTAAGTGTCATTTGACTTGAATTCCACCCATAAGTACATGGTTACTATAATGCTATCACTGAAGCCCATACAAGTATGAATCCATAGAAGTCCAAAATATCCGGACATGTGAAGAATGTGTGTACATTCACCGATAGCTCAGTCCCGGCCCTGATAGCCCAGTGGTAAAGCGTCCGCTTCGGGAATGGGAGGTTGCGGATTCGTCCCAGGCCGCGCCATACGAAAGGCGTAAATATTGTACTAGGAGCTCCCGTGACTGACGCTCGCATTATCAGGGGTAATTTCAAATTCTATCTAAAAAATAAGAAAGTTATTGACCGAACACGAAAAAAGGCCCATTTTTTACGTTTGACCTCTAAGTATGACCTTGACCTTTGAGGTATCAACATGGGTTATGCACGCAACACATTGTCTGATAGTGGTTAATTTTTTCTGCCAAGTAATTTCAAAATCCATCTACAAATAAGAAAGTTATTGACCAAACACGAAATAAGACCCCTGTCTTGACCTTTGACCTCTAAGTATGACCTTGACCTTTGAGGTACAGACCTGGGTCGTGCGCGCGACACATCGTCTCATTGTAGTTAACATTTCAGCCAAGTAATTTCAAAATCTATCTAAAACTAAGAAAATTATATAATATTGACTGAGCACGATTTGACCATACATACATACCGATATACTTCCAAGGGATATAACTCAAAAAGTATAAATGTGAGAGTTATAGATATTGCGATCCGCACGTCGTCTAATGTTGATTAATATTTATATGAAGTTTTGTTCAGATAGTTTGAACTGTTTTCAAGTTATAGAGCGGACACGATTCTGTGACAGACGGACAGACAGACAGACGCCGGGGGGGGGGGGGGGGAACAATATGTCTTCCCGAAAAGGGGGTGACATAAATATGAAACTACAAAGATTCAATATGATGAAGTTTTGTGTCTTAAAAATGCAAACTTTTCAGAACGAAACTGATAATTTTCTTACTTATCTCATCAAGGCGGTTAAATGAGTACCCGTAATCTATGTTTCAGAGCTATTAAAATGTGAGCGCCAAACATTTGTTGCATTTCTAACGAGTACCCACACCCTATGTCTTGGAGCAGAAATAAGAAAAAACAATGTATACCACCGTAAACCCCAGTTTTCTCTTTATAAAGTGTGGTTTAGGGGAGTCTTCATTTCACGGATTTGTTCACGTAATGAGTAAACAAACATCTTGGGTGGGGAAGAACTGGGCCGGCCCATTTCTTCCCGACCCCCAGTCTCCAAATTCTATTTACATTTGAGTTCCAAACATTCGTTGTTTTTATTAGCTCACCGTCACGTAGTGACGAGGTGAGCTTTTGGGATCACTTTTTGTCCGTCGTCCGTCGTCCGTGCGTGCGTGCGTGCGTGCGTAAACAATTTCTTCAAACGACATCTCCTCCTAAACCACTGATCAGATTTTGACCAAACTTCACAGGAATGATCCTTAGGTGGTCCCCTTTCAAAGTTGTTCAAATAGTTCCGGTCCGTTGCACATCTAGGTCACAGGAGCCAAAAAAAGATTTTTTTCACCAAAAACTTAAAAAATCTTCTTCTCTGAAACCACAAGGCCCAGGTCTTTGATATTTGGTATGAAGCTTCATGTAGTGGACCCCTACCAAGATTGTTCAAATTATAGTGCTGGGGCCAAAAATGCCCCCGCCCTGGGGCCCTTTGGTTTTACATAGGCTTATATAGGGAAAATCTTTAAAAATCTTCTTCTCTGAAACCACAAGGCCCAGGACTTTGATATTTGGTATGAAGCTTCGTCTAGTGGACCCTACCAAGATTGTTCAAATTATAGTGCTGGGACAAAAAATCCCCCCCTGCCACGGGGCCCTTTGGTTTTACATAGGCTTATATAGGGAAAATCTTTAAAAATCTTCTTCTCTGAAACCACAAGGCCCAGAACTTTGATATTTGGTATGAAGCTTCATGTAGTGGACCCCTACCAAGATTGTTCAAATTATAGTGCTGGGGCCAAAAATGCCCCCGCCCAAGGGCCCTTTGGTTTTACATAGGCTTATATAGGGAAAATCTTTAAAAATCTTCTTCTCTGAAACCACAAGGCCCAGGACTTTGATATTTGGTATGAAGCTTCATGTAGTGGACCCCTACCAAGATTGTTCAAATTATAGTGCGGGGACAAAAAATGCCCCCGCAACAGGGCCCTTTGGTTTTACATAGGCTTATATAGGGAAAATCTTTAAAAATCTTCTTCTCTGAAACCACAAAGCCCAGGTCTTTGATATTTGGTATGAAGCTTCATCTGGTGGACCCCTACCAAGATTGTTCAAATTATAGTGCTGGGGCCAAAAATGCCCCCGCCCCAGGGCCCTTTGGTTTTACATAGGCTTATATAGGGAAAATTTTTAAAATCTTCTTCTCTGAAACCACAAGGCCCAGGTCTTTGATATTTGGTATGAAGCTTCATCTAGTGGACCCCTACCAAGATTGTTCAAATTATAGTGCTGGGATTAAAAATGCCCCCGCCACTGGGCCCTTTGGTTTTACATTGGCTTATATAGGGAAAATCTTTAAAAATCTTCTTCTCTGAAACCACAAGGCCCAGGACTTTGATATTTGGTATGAAGCTTCATCTAGTGGACCCCTACCAAGATTGTTCAAATTATAGTGCTCGGGCAAAAAATGCCCCCGTTCCGGGGCGCTTTGGTTTTACATAGGCTTATAAAGAGGCAAAATCTTTAAAAATCTTCTTCTCTGAAACCGCTAGGCCCAGGTCTTTGATATTTGATGTGTAGCTTCATCTAGTGGACCTTTGCCAAGATTGTTCAAATTATAGCCTTTGTTGATGTTTGGTATGAAGCTTCACCTTTAAGACCTCCCTCAATATTATGCACATTAAAGCCCTGGGGCCAATAATGGCCCTCTCTGGGGCCCACTTGTTACACTATGGATCAGGTGAGCGATCCAGGGCCATCATGGCCCTCTTGTATCGTTTTAGTTTATACCAATTGTTGTCCTAAAAGGCAAAGGCAATTTATCACAAGTATTATTAGTAAACAGAAAAATCTGGGGTGGAGACCCTGAAGTCTCCAAATTTTATTTAAATGTAACCGCCAAACATTTGTTGCTTATTATATATGTTTAGTTAATACCAATTTATGTCTTAAAAAGCGAAGATTATTTATCACAAGAATTTGTAGTAAACAGAAAAGTCTGGAGTGGGGAAGAACTTGGTCGGACCAGTTCTTCCCCACCCCCACTTTCCAAATTCTAATCAGTTTTTAGCACTAAATATGTGTTGCTTATTATATGTTTAGTTAATACCAATTTATGTCATAAAAAGCTTAGAAAATTAATTATAGATACTGGAATTGGGATAAAAATTTCCTTGGATCTCCATATATTGTATGGCATAGAGAAAATTTTGCCGTTCAAGCTGTAAAGACTTAAAACTAATTCAGAATGGTTTCCTTTCGAATTTTTAAAAATTTGTGAGGCATAAATTACCTGGCCGGCTCGTTCCTTCCCCGGGGAAGAAACGGACTAGTAAGTTTCTTCCCCACCCAGTCAGTTTCTTTTACTTTACTTTACTTTATTATTGATATCTCAGGTTTACATGGTAAACAACACGAGAAAAACAATACATGCAAACAACAATGATACATGACACAAGCTTAACACACAGGCAGTTTACTCGAGGTCTTAGCATCGTACTTCTTTCAGACTTGTACCCACTGTTCTGAGATGGTCAGGCTAATTGGAGTGTCTCTACGGAATGGACTTTGTCCTGTCCATTCCACAGGAACAGGCCAATGACAATAGCCGCTTGAATTTGCTCGAATCGTTTATCAATTTTGAAATAATACACAATGCTTACGCCAGATATCCGGAGGCAACAGGCACACCCGACAAAAAAAAATACAATGGTCACTGGTCAGTGATCCCCTGTGACAGTCGCCCCCGAATAGTTGACGTGTACTTGCATTTTTCCTTAGGAGTAAACCGTAACAGCCAGGTAAAGTTGATCTCTGGCTGACTCATTACGGTCTTCAATTCATGGATTTCACGTGCTTTCAAAATGTGTATTAGTTCTTTGACAACAAGGATTAAATGGTTCTAGAATGTAAGTAAACACTCAACCCATTTTGTACCAGAAACCCCCAAACGGGTACTCTGGCAAACAGTGCAGGCCCAGATCAGACGCCGTAGAACGCGGCGTCTGATCTGGGCCCTCACTGTTCTTCCCACCTGAATATTTTTAGAACCATAGTCAACGAGTTCTTCCCCGGTTCTTCCCCGGGAAAGAAACTGACTGGGGGGAAGAACCGACCTGTTACACCGGGAATGGACATGCAATTTTATTTTTTATATGTTGTGCGAACAAGATATTAAGTTTTGAGAACAAGATATTATCTTGTGCGAACAAAATATTATGTTATCCGCGCAAGATATTAAGTTGTGTGAACAAGATAATATCTTGTGCGCACAAGATATTGTGTTGTCTGCACAAGTCCTCTGTTGTGCAGATAATATAAAATCTTGTGCGTACAAGATAATATCTTGTGCCCACAAGATATTATGTTGTGCGAACAAGATAATATATTGTGTTCACAAGATATTATGTTGTGCGAACATGATAATAATTTGTGCGTACAAGATACTATCTTGTCCGCACAAGATATATGTTGTGCAAACAAGATAATATCTTGTGCGCACAAAATATTATGTTTTGCGAACAAGACAATACGTTGTCCGCACAAGCTATATGTTGTTCGCACATGATAATGTTGTGCGCACACGATATTAAGTTATGCGAACAAAATATTATCTTGTGCGCTTATTTTGTGCGCATAAGATATTATCTTGTCCGCACAAGTTAATATCTTGTCCGCACAAGTTAATATCTTGTTCGCACAAGATATTATCTTGTTCGCACAACATATTAAAAAAGAAAATGCATGTCCCTTCCCAGGTTCCGTATATTATCGATAACTGATTAACCCTTATATGAACTTAACCCTTAGCTTGCTGAATATTCATTTTAGCCACACCCATTTCTGTCTATGAACCAATCAAATTACTTGATGTAATTTATTGCTACACATTCATCAACTGAATATCAAACAGTGTAGATCCTGATCAGATGGCTTCTTCAGAAGCCATCTGATCTCGATCTACACTGTTTGCAAAGATAGGGGTTGTCGTGAACAGCAAGATAAGAGTTAATCAGTTTTGAGTGGTCCATTTCCAATTATAAGGGTGTCAGAATTGTTTTGTTTGGGCTAAGTTGTAAACCAATGCGTGTACTTTAAGGAAACATTGTATACCAAAATCAGACGCCGCGTTCCGCTGCGTCTGATCTGGGGATACACTGTTTGCTAATGTCCCGGAAAGGGCCACATATATGGGTTAAAATATTCTACGTGAGACCCTAAGTTCTGCAATGGAAGGTATATGTACTCCTGGCTTGACTTTGTTTTGTTTGTTTGATTTGAGAAATAACGCCCCCCCCCCCCCCCGACAACACTGTATAAGAGTCATTTTGGAGACGTTGCTTCCAATTTTGTGGGACTGTTACCCGACATTGAGATGTAATGACATCTGAAGCCCTGTCGCCTAATGAAACCGATAGGATTTATAAGCATGGACGGTCCGACTCTCACCGCTTTTTCTGACCAGGCTAAGATCCTCTAAGCGGTTTACCAGTACTTGTCTGTGGTCGGATTCAGCTCTGCGTGGAAGTATAATGCAGTCCATATTTTTCTTCAAGCCCCGAAGGGCGGGGCCTACTCCTGGCTTGAAATAAGTGCAATAATCTTGAAAGGCAAGGATTCACCTTGGGGCCGGTAATTGGCCTATTTCCCCAATTTAGAGACAGATATTCCCAAATTGTATAGCAAATTTCCTAATTTCTGATGTGCTTCATTTGGATAAAAAATTCATGAAAATTGAACCAAACATGAAAAGTTCCAGCTGATTTCAATTCCAAACTACAAATATTAGCGATTTGTTTTCCCAAACCCAGCGGCCCCAGTGGACCCTGATTCTGAAGGGTAGGAAAATACCTGAAAGGGCTGTACAACTACGCCCCCCCCCCCCAATCCCTCCCCAACACACAAAAAAGAAAGAAAAGAAAAAAAACATGCTCAACTGAATTAGCATAAAAAAACGGTGCATGGACGGTCCGACTTGCACCACTTTGCCTGGGCAGGCTTACACGTTCTTGGCGATTTACCAGTACTCATGTGCGGTCACTTTTAGCACTGCGGAAGCACCATGCAGCCCAATCTATTTCCCCAAGCCCCGAAGGGCGGAGGCCAGGAATGATCTGGTGTGTTCATTATAATGTGTATGATTTCGAAAACATGCCTATTCAAATATATTGGAAAAATTTACCACAAAAAAAATGAAAAAAAAAAATCTGATATTTTTCATATTTCTGCTCCAAACATACATTGTGGGACCTCGTCAGAACCGCCTCGCACCGCCTCGGTGAGGCGTTTCTGAAGAGTACCCACAATCTATTTTTTGAGCAAAAATAATGTCTGCCCCTGTAAACCCCAGTTTAACAATTTAAAAGTGGGTGTTTTTAGTGTGTGGGGGGAGGTGGGGGGGGGTGAAAATTATATATGCATGGTTGAAAACTATATATGCATATTTTCGTGATGGGTAATAAAACATCATCGGAAAATCCGCATATTTTGTCATTGGGCTCCATCCCATATACCCAGTTTTACTTCTTTATGAGCCTTGCGGGGTCCTGTCTTCGGGAAGCTACAAACCTACCTGATCTGCTACATAGACTAGCAATTACAGTAGGACTTCGATGGCTCGAACACCGATGGCTCGTTTACCATGGATGTGTCGAACCCATTCTTGAGCCCCCAGCGTAATCCTCTATATAAGAAATAGTGGGGGGTTAATTAAGGAGATTTTAGTCTTTTATCTTGCAAATGTATGCTGAGTGTACTCATTAGAATCGCCTCGATGAGGCGATTCTAATGAGTACACACAGCATACATTTTCATTATAGAACACCGAAAAGATGTGTTAAAGTATCTCGTTATGCCTCCTGACAGTAACCTCAGTGGCTCGAATAACCCCTTGTCTCAAACAGATTTTCGAGGTCCCAAAGGTGTTCGAGCCATCGAAGTTCGACTGTATTGTCTTGAAATTTAAATGTAGAAAAAGTATTGTACTGTCCAAGCGGAGAACACGAAGGAGCTGATCAGACTGCCCGGATGAGCGCCTTTGTGGCTCGTAAATGGCGACAGAAGGTTGTCGTGTCGTGGCCCATATCAAAATGCAATAAACCAACACAATGAATACATTTTATTGTCCAAAATGATGTTGTAAGATAAATTTTTGCGTAGGTTTTTTCAAAAATACGGAAAAATAAACCCATTCAAGCGATTTCAAAAGTTTTTTTTCTCGAAAAGGGTTTTTCCCCGAAAAAGGGCGAAGTCGTTAAGTTTGACTCCTCCTCGATTTCGCCTGTCTTGCTACTCAGCACGATAACAAGTCCGTGAAACGAATACCCACCCCACTAAACCCCACTTTATATAGAAAAAGAGTGGGGTTTACGGAGGTAAACATTATCTGCCTTAATTTTGCTCAAAAACATAGATTGTGGGTGCTCGTTAGAACCGCCTCATTGAGGCGGTTCTAACGAGCACCCACAATCTATGTTGAAAGCAGAAATAATAAAGATGTTATCATTTTACCTAATATTTATCTTGAAGAAATATATGGGCTGCATGATGCTTCCACGCAGAGCTGAATCCGGCCCGCACACTAGTACTGGTAAACCGCTTAGAGGATCTAAGCCTGCCCAGGAACCGCGGTGCGAGGCGGACCGTCCATGCTAATAAACCCTATTGGTTTCATTGGGCGACAGGGCATGAGAAGTCATTTCATCTCAATGTCGGGTAAAAGTCCCACAAAATTTGAAGCAACGTCTCCAAAATGACCTTTACAGTGTTGGCGGGGACGTTAAACCTCAAATCAACCGACCAACCTAATATTTATCATTTTCTAACACCATGTGGGACACTTTTATTTCTTACGGACATGTTTTCCTAATGGTTTGTGTTCTAAGATGGCTGCTGAAACCAATAGAGCAAGAGGAGGCTGCGGAAGAATCCTCGGTTGGTGATTCCTTACTTGTAGCTCTGGTTCCAGCCCCCGCCCATAGGGGCTTGAAGAAATATATGGGCTGCATGATGCTTCCACGCAGAGCTGTATCCGGCCCATACACGAGTACTGGTAAACCGCTTAGAGGATCTAAGCCTACCCAGGCTAAGCATGCCCAGGCAAAGCGGTGCGAGTCGGACCGTCCATGCTTATAACCCATATTTGTTTCATTGGGCGACAGGGCTTGAGATGTTATTTCATCTCAATGTCGGGTAAAAGTCCCACAAAATTGGAAGCAACGTCTCCAAAATGGTAAACTGTCCATGTTTCACAACTGTCAAAGTTTCACAGTTCACAAATATGAGTACACGCGTCCTCAATTGCCAGTCCCCGCCCATTGGGGCTTGAAGAAATAAATGGGCTGCATGATGCTTCCACGCAGAGCTGAATCCGATCGCTCACTAGTACTGGTAAACCGCTTAGAGTATCTAAGCCTACCCAGGCAAAGCGGTGCGAGTCTGACCGTCAATGCTTATAAACCCTATTGGCTTCATTGGGCGACAGGGCTTGAGATGTCATTTCATCTCAGTGTCGGGTAAAAGTCCCACAAAATTGGAAGCAACGTCTTCAAAATGACCTTTATAGTGTTGATGGGGACGTTAAACATCAAATCAAACAAACAAACAAAAGCACCCTTAATTGCGCAATCTTGGTAGATAGTTCGGGTCTGACTTTACTTTGCCAAAAATGGTTTTGTGTCATAAGTCCCTATTGCGAAATTCCCCTCGTTCATAAATCATGCTCCATATAATCCTATATTTTGAAACGTCCCAAAAGTACTTTGATAGAACATTCGATAACATTACGAAATCACGCCTGTTCAAATACATTCAGTGAAATTCCGCTGTTAAGACCCATTAAAATTATGACTAATTCTGCTTTAAAAACCTTATTTAGTAGGCTTCACTTATTTTTTGTCTTTGTGAGTTCTGCCCATAGTGTCCTCTGGACATGGACCACCTTTGGGACTGTTCAAAAGTGGTCTTAAAGACTACTTTTGAATAGTCCAAAAAGTGGTCTTAATATTGGAATTTTACTGTAAATTGACAATTTTACCACCGAAAGAAGAAAAAGAAAGAAACTTATTTCTTATTTCTGCTCCTAACAAAGGCTGTGGTAACTCGTTAGAACCACCTCAGTGAGGCGGTTCTAACTAACAAGCACTCACAACCTATTGTGCGGAGCAGAAATAAGAAAAATATCATACAATTTCATCGGAAAAGTAGCCATTTTGAAGAAATGAGTGAATGTTCTTCTTTGCCCGGGTGTGTTATCATAATGATTGGCCAACCCTTGGCAAATGTAGACAATCAAGGTGGTTGTCCAATTCTTACCAGACTTCCTTTTGCTAGTAAGCCAGCCATCAGAGACTGGCAGCCGACGTCGGGCCGGCAGCGATACGACGTGGCAACGTCGTATCGCCATCGGCCCGAAGTTGGCCCACTGTTGCGAGCTAGCTGGGAAACTGACACACTAACAAGTGCCTTTTTAATCAGCATAGATGTGTGGGTGTTTATGTGTTTGCGACCAATCTTCATGAAAGTTACGCCTGCGGACACGCGTGTAGACAACGTTCTAATGTTGTGACGTTGCATTGATGTTTTTCCCTTAGCTTGCTGAATATTCATTTAAGCCACACCCATATCTGTCTATGAACCAATCAAATTACTTGATGTAATTTATGTTTACAAATTCATAAACTAAATGCCAAACAGTGTAGATCCTGATCAGACGGCTTCTTCAGAAGCCATCTGATCTGGATCTACACTGTTTGCAAAGTTAGGGGTTGTCGTGAACAGCAAGATAAGGGTTAAACGTGCCTGTTGGCACATGACGGGCTGGGATATGAAATCATTCCCCTTTATTTGCTGTCAGACTACTGCCAAATGTCTGTGGGTGGAACCCAAATGTAAATATATACAGTAAAATTCCGCTAAAATTAAGACTAAATCTGCTTTTAAAGGCTTATTGAGAAGGTTTCAGTAATTCTTTCTTTTCATATTTTTCAGTTCTGTGGTGTATTCCTTGCTTCCAAAGGATACCCCTTTTATAGAACATATTTAACGTCACTACAGCTGGTGTTTGGGAATGTGTGGCGGCCGTAAAAAGTCTCCCTGCCCTACATCATAGTGTAGTTTATATTTTCTTGTCCTTTGGGATCATTGATTCCATTGTGGAACTTTGAAAATACTTGACGGTCACTGGTGAGTCCTGATTGGCCGAAACTAGCTAGTCTGGCCCAGAAAACATGTACACTTCATATTTTTTCAGTTCTGTGGTGTATTCCTTTTATAGAACATATTTGTCTTTTCTACATCAAGTGTCTACTAATAACAGATCACCTTTGGGACTGTTCAAAAGTGGTCTTATAAAGACCACTTTTGAACAGTACCAAAGGTGGTCTTAAAATAGAAATTTTACTGTATGCAATGTCAAAAGTGTTAAACTAGTCATGCTGAGCAACGTTATGAGAAAAACTGTCTTTACCATTTGGCGATCAGCAGTCTGATCAGTAACATTGTGTTTAGCTTGAGACGTCTACACCATCTAGCTCGTATGTCTGAAATTACAAACCCTAGCTGCGCATTGATTGATTGACTGGGGTTTTGTTTGTTTGTTTGTTTGATTTGAGGTTTAACGTCCCTGTCAACACTGTAAAGGTCATTTTGGATACGTTGCTTCCAATTTTGTGGGACTTTTATCCGACATTGAGATAAAATGACATCTCAAGCCCTGCTGCCCAATAAGCATGGACTAGCACTGCATTGCCTGAGCAGGCTTAAATCCTCTAAGCGGTTTACCAGTGCTCGTGTGTGGGTCGGTTTCAGCTCGGCATGGAGGCATCATGCAACCCATCTATTTCTTCAAGCCCCGATGGGCGGGGACTTTGACTGGGGTTTAAAGACACGTCAACCCTTGTGGGTCATTTTGTGGTGTCTCAGAGAAAGAGAGAAAAGAGATAGAAGAGACAGTAGTGGAGATGAATGTGAAGGACAGGGTAGAAAGAGGAAAACGAATTAAAGTGTAGAAACTGGAAAAAATAACAATATCCCCCCTCTACCCTTACCTGCTGAAATATATTGAAAATTTTACGACCCAAAAATGAAAATTTTCAGATAAACAAATTCTGATATTTTTAATAATTCTGATCAAAACATAGAATGTGGGCACCCGTTAGGCGGTTCTAATGTGTGCCCACAATCTATGTTTCTGAAAAGAAATAAGAAAAATAACATATACTCCTGTAAACCCCTGTTTTACTATATAAAAGTTCGGTTTAATGGGGTTAAAACTATATAGGCGCGTTTTCGTGATGCAAGGGCCGAGGTAAAAAAAAATCATGCTTGACTCACTCATGAGCATAAGATTTTAATGCTAAAATGCCAAAAATTGTCAAAATGTTAACAATTGTTGGCATTTTAATGTTTATCAGCAAGCTCATTTAAATGTTGATTGGTATAATCTCTACGACATCTGATCTGGGTCTACACTGTTAGACAATGCCCCAATACACGAGCAAAGCCCATATTTAACTTTTTACGCAGCGCAGACAGTGGTTACGCTACTCGCCTTGTAAAACAGGGTTCGCAAGCTCGATCCCGGGCTTCTCCAGACTTTCGGATGAGTATTTAAACCGAGGCCCGTCTCTGTATGACCTTAGGTGTTGGTGGGACGTAAATCTCAAACACTCACTCACGCAGCGCTTTGGCGCCACAAGGAGAAGATTAACGCTTCTCTAAATCACCGGTACCTGCATTTTGTACATGGTCAACGATAGTCATGTGGACAAAAGCAGGCGGGCAGCTTCTGTAGTTAGTCACTTTGAGACGATTGATGAACAATCGACCCAATCAATCGACCAAATAACAACGTATATCCCCAGAAAATGCCATTTTTATGGTTTGAAAGAAAATGTCATTTTTCATGGTTTGAAAAAAAAGCTATTCTTCATAGCAAGAAACACAGTACTTTCTTGCACAGAAAATGCCATTCTTCATAGCGAGAAACACAGTACTTTCTTGCACATATGTGCAAGAAAGTACTGTGTTCTTCGCTATGAAGAATGGCATTTTCTTTCAAACCATGAAAAATGGCATTTTCTGGGGATATACGTTGGGTGAGGCAAAGGTGTCGTGTATCTGGCGTAACTGGGGCGTCCAACTCATATTGGCTCACAGTTGGGAAAGGCGCAGGTAAGGGAAGAGGGTTGATGTTATTTCTTCTGTTTCTACACTTCCGTTCATTATCCTCTTTCCCCTGTCCCTCACTTCATCTCCTCTACTATCTCTTCTATCTCTTTTTCTCCCTTTCTCTGGGAGACGACATAAAATAATCCACAAGGGTTGACGTGTCGTTAAACCCGAATCAATCAATCAATCAATCAATCAATCAATGGATCGATCGATCAAACGATCAATCAATCAATCAATTCTTTCAAATAAGCCCCATTGCGAAAGCCTGTCTGGGTTTTTGACCTGGTAAGACACAATCCGGTCTGCTGAGATAGACAAACTGGAAACTTTCGTGTTTTTCCATGTATTCACGGAATACTATTAATGGCAAATATCTGTTTAGTAAATAGTCTCAGTCTTGGCAACACTGTATCGTTAACATACGCAGTGGTCCTGTTCATCGGAAAAAAAGTAAAACAGAACAAGAGGGCCATGATGGCCTGGATCGCTCACCTGATCCACACTGAAGCAATGAAATGGAAGGTAATACAGTAAGGTGCCTTGTCAAAAGGAAAATACATGCCAAATATGAAGGCTCTATCTCAAATGGTTCAAAAGTTATGATAAAGTAGATCAAATGTCAAGGTCACAGATCAAACTTTTTGTATGGATGTGAAGTCATTGTCAACATGCCAAATATGAAGGCTCTATCTCAAATGATTCCAAAGTTATGATTAAGTAGGTCACAGATCAAGTCAAGGTCACAGGTCAAACTTTTTGCATGAGTGGGAAGACCTTTTTAAAAAGGAACATACATGCCAAATATGAAGGCTCTACCTGAAATGGTTCAAAAGTTATGACAAAAACGATCAAAGGTCAACGTCACAGGTCACAAATTTTGCAGTGTTGGGCAGCGCTTGTCACAAGAACCCTTCATGCCAAATATGAAGGCTCTATCTTAAATGGTTCAAAATTTGTGAGAAAGAAGGTCAAAGGTCAAGGTCACAGGTCAAATTTTTTGTGGTGGTGAAAGTCGTTGCCACAAGGAACATACATGCCAAATATGCCATAACTTTACCTCAAATGGTTCAAAAGTTATGATAAAGTAGATCATATGTCAAGGTCAAGGTCACGAGTCATGTTTGTATGGCACAAGGAAACTACATGCCAAATATGAAGGCTCTATCTCAAATCCTTCAAAAATTATGTAAAAGTAGGTCAAAGATCAAGGTCATAAGACATTGTTTTTGTATGGGTGGGAAGACCTTTTCACAAGGAACATACATGCAAAATATGAAGGCGCTATCTCAAATGGTTCAAAAGTTATGATAAAGTAAGTCAAATGTCAAGGTAAAGGTCACATTTTAAGTATAGATAGTAAACCCTTGTCATAAGGAACTTACATGCCAAATATGAAGGCTGTATCTCAAATGCTTAAAAAATTATGACAAAGTAGGTCAAAGGTCAAGCCAATGGGACAAAATTTGGAATGGTTAGGAAAACATTGTCACAAGGAACATAGATGCCAAATATGAATTCTCTATCTCATATGGTTCATAAGTTATGATAAAGTAGGTCACAGATCAAGGTCATAGGTCAAATATTTTATATGCGTGGGAAGCCCTTGTCACAAGGAATCTACATGCTAAATCTGAAGGCTCTATCTCAAACGGTTATGACAAAATAACCTACTGATCTACTTTTTGATTTATCATGACCCATATTTGAACTTAACTGAGATATTGTCCAGATGATCATTCTGAGCAAGATTTATGATGATTGGACAAAAACTAAGGCCTCTTGGAGGGTTCCCAACGTTTTTTTTTATTTGACCTGCCGACGTACTTGTTGAATCGACATGACCCATATTCAAACTTGACCCAGATATTGTCAAAATGATCATTCTAAGCAAGCTTGATGATGATCGGACCAAAACTGGGGCATCTAGTGTGTTAAGGTTTTTCTATGATTTGACTTACTGACCTACTTTTTGATCCAACATGACCAACGAGATATTGTCAGGATGATTATTCTGAGCAAGTTTGAGGATGATTTGACCAAAACTGGGGCCTCTAGAGTGTTAACAAGGTTTTTCTATGATTTGACCTACTTATTGACCAGACATTACCAATATTCGAAACTAACCGAGATATTGTCAAATGATCAGTCTGAGCAATTGTGATCACGAACAGACCAAAACTGTGGCCTCTAGAGTGTTCACATTTTTCTATGATTTAACCTACTGACCTACTTTTTGACCGACATGACCGGTATTCAAACTCGACCGAGATATTGTCAAGATGATCATTCTGAGCAAGTTTAATATTGATCGGACCAAAACTGTGGTCTCTAGTGTGTTCACAAGATTTTTCTATGATTTGAACTACTGACCTACTTTCTGACCCGATATATCCCATATTCGAACCTTTCCTAGATATTGTCAAGATGATCATTCTGAGCAAGTTTGATGAAAAATTGACTAAAATTGCAGTCTCTAGAGTGTAAACAATGTTTTCCAACGATTTGACCTACTTTTTGACCCCACATGAACCATATTCAAACTTGACCTAGATATTGTAGAGATGATCATTCTGTGCAAGTTTGATGATGATTTGACCAAAATGTGGCCTCTAGAGTGTTAATAAGGTTTTTCTATGATAAGACCTACTGACCTACTTTTTGACCTGACATGACACATATTCGAACTTGATTGAGATATTGCCGGGATGATTATTTTGAGCAAGTTTGAGGATGATTGGACCAAAACTGTGGCCTCTAGAGTGTTAACAAGATTTTTCTATGATTTGACCTACTGACCTATTTTTTGGCCGATATGACCCATAATCAAACTTGACCGAGATATTGTCAGGATGATCATTCAGAGCAAGATTGAGGATAATTGGACCAAAACTGTGGCCTCCATAGTGCTAACAAGGTTTTTCTGTGGTTTGACCTACTGACCTACTTTTTGACCCACAAAGACCCATATTCGAACTTGACCGAGATATTGACAGGATGATCATTCTGAGCAAGTTTGGGGATGATTTGACCAAAACTGTGGCCTCTAGAATGTAAACAAGGATTTTCTATGATTTGACCTACTGACCTACTTTTTGACTCGACATGACCCATATTCGAACTTGACCGAGATATTGACCGGATGATCATTCTGAGCAAGATTGAGGATGATTGAACTAAAACTGTGGCCTCTAGAGTGTTAACAAAGTTTTTCTATGATTTGACCTACTGACCTACTTTTTGACCTGACATGACCCATATTCGAACTTGACCGAGATATTGACAGGGTTATCATCCAGAGCAAGTTTGAGGATGATCGGACCAAAACTGTGGCCTCTAGAGTGCTAACAAGGGTTTTCTGTGGTTTGACCTTCTGACCTATTTTTGACCCGACGTAACCCATATTCGAACTTTACCGAGATATTATCGAGATGATCATCCTGAGCAAGTTAGAGGATGATTGGACCAAAATTGTGGCCTCTAGAGTGTTAATAAGGTTTTCCTTTGATTTGACCTGGTGACCTACTTTTTGACCCGACATGACCCATATTCGAACTTGACCGACATATATTCATGATGATCATTCTGACCAAGTTTGATGATGATTGGAACAAAACTGTGGCCTCTAGAATGTTAACGAGAAAAGTTTACGGACGCACGACGCACGACGCCTGACGAACGACGAACGACGACGCCGGACATCTCACAGTCACAAAAGCTCACCATCACCTTCGGTCAGGTGAGCTAAAAAGCATGAATAAATCATAGGGTTTGATGCCCGGGTCGAAGGGAACCTCGGTCGGCCCGAGCATCATTAACGTTAAAACAAAAAAACCGAATCCATAACCCTGAAAAAGTAGGCGATAACTGTATCCAAAATTGTCATTTGGGAGGTAAATCGGCGGTTTTACGGTAGGAAATTTCGTTTTACGGCGACGTTTTTTTTTGCGATATTGTTGCTGGACATCCCCAAAACACGCCTATATAATTTTGACCCCCTTGAACCGCACTTTTATACAGTAAAACTGGGGTTTACAGGGGTAAACGCTATTTTTCTTATTACTGCTCTAAAATATAGATTGTGGGTACTCGTTAGAACCGCCTCACGGAGGCGGTTCTAACGAGTACCAACAATCTATATTTTGAGCAGAAATAAGAAAAATATCACAATTTTTCATCTTAAAATTTTCACTTTTACGGTGATAAAGGTTACAATATATTCGTATAGGCGTGGTTTCGTAATGATCATTGACTTCTGTGATTTGTTAAAATGTCGCGGATGTGTCACCGAGACAAAACTCTATTTCAAGAGTACTCAAATCAGGGGTTATCGTCAGTGACTATATCCAGGGTTTTGGCATCAAGACATAATGTTAGGTTTAGTAGACAAGCACTTACCGTTTTACGGCCCAGTCAACACTATTTAGGTCATTTTTGAGCCGGTCAGTTTACCTATCCACACTTTGCCTAGTATAGTAAAATTAGGAGATAATTCGTAAAATTAGGAGATAACTGTATTCAAAATTGTCATTTGGGGAGGTAAATAGGCGGTTTTACGGTAGGAAATTTCGTTTCGTTAAACGGAATTTGCGACCGTAAAAACGACGATTTACCCCTCCAAATGACAAGTTTAAATACAGTAATCGCCATTCGACGGAAGAGCATTAGGGCCAGGTATACTTTTTTCTTTCAACTTATTAAATCGAAATTTCGACTTGGTATCTCGAAATTTCGACTTATTAACTCGAAATTTTATCTTATTAACTCGAAATTTCGACTTATTACTCAAAATTTGGACTGAATATCTCGAAATGTTGATTTAGTTACTCGAAGTTTAGCCTTAGTATGTCGAAATTTCGACTTATTAACTCGAAACTTAGTAACTTAGTGCGACATAATTACTCGAAATTTCGACATACTTTCTTGAAATGTCGACATAATAACTCCAAATTTCGACTTATTGACGCCAAATTGCGACTTAATATCTCGAAATTGCGATTTAGTATCTCGAAATTTCGACTTAGTATCTCGAAATTTCGACTTAGTATCACGAAATTTCGACTTAAAATCTAGACATTAAGAGATATTAAATCCTATACACACAGTTAATGTTAAACATCCCCGTTTCATTTTAACCCCGCTTCGAAAAAAAGTGCGAGTATATTGGTTTACATGTACGTCTGTGTGTCTTTCTGTCTGTCTGCCCGTCCGGCTGACTTTCGGATATCCGTCCGTCCGTCCCGATAAAAACTATTATTGTTTCAACAAAGATTTCTCAGGCCCATAAGTATGCAAATTATACGTTAACAGTGTGTAGAGACTTTGGTCATTATCGGCTTACTTGTATCCTGTGAAAGACAATGGCCTTTCTCGGTGTATTTTTCATATTTTCTTTCATTCTTCTTTCTCTCTATATTGGCCAATGCTAATTTTTATCAAATATTTCTGAAGAACTATAAAACTAGAGGCCCCAAACATGTGTATCATGTAGAGGGTTTTCTGACTCATCAGGAGGTCACACATTCAATCTGAAAACGGGCTTATAGTCATATTTGACAGTTCTAGCTCTTACGGTGGTTTCGGTATCAAACTTTCGCTGTAAACATCATTTATAGATCAAAGCACTGACAACACTGGTTGTGTCGATTGTCATGGTGTACATGGTCAGCGAAAGTCACGTGGAGAAAAGCTGGCGAGAAGCTTCTGTAGCTAGTTACTTTGGGCAGAATAATAAAAAAATCGACCCAAAAGATGGTAAACCGTGCCACACGAACACCATGAATAACATAAAAAAGCAACAACTGGCAAGAAAATGTGGTATGTTGTAGGGATCAACCATGGTTTTTCATGCATTAACATTAGCCGGGTCCCGAGGAACCTTGTTGTTGTTGTTGTATATCTATAAGGCATTTTTTCGCTGCCTATAAACTCATGGTACTTAAGTAAGTCACTTGTGCATTTCCCTATGTGAAAAACACATGATGCTCATAATACAATGACCTTCAAAATCTTTTAGTGCTCCTGATGTATTCCATCAGTGCATCTGTCAGTTCCTTCCTTCCTTGCTTACTAATGTCTTCAATCATGCCTGTCAACACTTTCAAGTTAATGTCTGTTACCAATTTCACCTCCTCCCTGGCCAGAATCTCTTCTACATTATACTCTATACTCAGGAACCGTTTTGAACATGAGGCCGCTAGGCCGAATGTTCAAATATCTTCCGAGGGATCCGGCAAAATTAACATTCGCCGGGTCCCGAGGAAGCTGTTTGAACATGAGGCCGCTAGACCGAATGTTCAAATATCTTCCGAGGGATCCGGCAAAATTAACATTCGCCGGGTCCCGAGGAAGCAGTTTGAACATGAGGCCGCTAGGCCAAATGTTCAAATATCTTCCGAGGGATCCGGCAAATGTGAATGCAATGAAAAAACATGGATGATCGCTATTCTTGCATAACTTACGATTCCGACAACAAATTTTGAAGAACACGCCCAAAAGCTCCATATTAACTCCATATAAACACTTCAAATGCGACAGGGGAACCAACATGGCGGCCTGTTCAGAATGTTGTTTACGATGCCGTTGTTACGCAGTAACCGTCTGACGTCATCATAGAACCCTAAAACGCTACGTTCAGGGCGATAACGTGACGTCGCTCATCGTAACGTTAATAAAGCAATGCCAGTCTTGTGATATCAAAAGCTCAAAATCCATGTTCAAACGTCACGTGAATTTCAGGATTTGAACGTGGTTTTTACTGTTTGAGCACGGCTTTCGGTCCATTTGACAATGGCTTCAAACAGCCATGCGCATAGATATTTATGCAAGAATGCGTGTTCAAGATCCATTCAAACAGACGTCTGTTTGAGAATAGAGCAGCATATTCCTAGACCCTACGTTTCATCCAATCGGTCAGACGTCGAATTTGAAGACCGCTTAGCTCTTGCCACGTATGTGTGTGTGTGTGTGGGGGGGGGGGGGGGGGGGGGGGTCGCGAGGTTCAATGTTCTGTATCTGATGCCCAAGAATCTCCGAAATATGTTTCAGGGGATTCAAATCCGGGCTTCTAGCTAGCCAAGCCAATGTCTCCATTGGCGCTAAACAAGCAAAGATATCCAAACTCCATATTTAAACCGTGATAATGAAGTTGTGGAAAGTTGCCTCTGAGAGCTGAGATCTTCTTTCAACTCTGAGTTGGCCATAACAAGATTCCTGTTATGGCTAATCCCAATTTAGAGTTGAATGCAGATCGCAGATCACAGAGTCGGCTTCGAGGTATTATGTCGAAATTTCGAGATACTATGTCGAAATTTCGAGTTATTAAGTCGAAATTTCGAGATATTATGTCGAAATTGCGAGTTATTATGTCGAAATTTCGAGATAGTAAGTAGAAATTTTGGGTTAATAAGTCGAAATTTCGAGATACTAAGTAGAAATTTCGAGTTAATAAGTCGAAATTTTGAGTTACTGGGTCAAGATTTCGAGTAACTAAATCGAAATTTCGACATACTAAGTCGAAATTTCGAGATAGTTAGTCGAATTTTCGAGATTCTATGTCGAAATTACGAGATATTAAGTCGAAATTTCGAGTTGCTAAGTCGAAATTTCGAGAAACTAAGTCGAAATTTCGAGATACCTATCAAAAGAAATAAAAGTGTACCTGGCCCTAATGCTACACCGTACCATTCAAATATGTACACGTATTCACTTGTTTTGTTGAAAAATTAGCATCTTTGCCAGCGCAGCCAGCTGCGAACGGAATAGCATAAGGGCCAGTATACAGTGTTGACGGGGACGTTAAACCTCAAATCAAACAAACCATAGTTCCCGCCACCAACAAAAACAGAAGAACAGAAATAAGACTTGTTCCATTAGGATTCACCATTCAGCAAAGTAACCCCAGTTACCTCATTTAAGAGCATATGCTATGAAATACTTCCTACATTGAAAACTGTTTCAGAGTCTGTAAATGTTCAACATCATATACTGGCTCACCACATATGAAATAAAAACCACATGACACCGTGCTGAATCTTAAGTAATCTGAACAAGAAGGAAATCACTCCCAAACTGTTTTCCCAGAAATATCAGAAAACAACCATGTAGTAAATAGCATGTCAAAAATGGCTTTTGCCTAGCTTTTAAACATTTATTTTTGTCAGAATGATATAGTAAAAGATACTGCTGCCTATCTTTAGTCTATTTTTCAAGCTCATTTTTTTTCCAAAACCAATTTTGTCATCAACCAAAATAGCTTTCAAAATAATTCATTGTCTGCAATATTTTGGACCATACAGAAAAATGCTACATTGAAATTTTTATAAAACAAGGTTATTTTTCTAAGGGATGTTTTCAGAGAATAGAAAGTTAAAAGAAAACTAGGGGTCACCGTGCTAATTTCTGTTTTATTAAACAAACCGTTCCCCTACCCCCAGATGAAATACATGGAAAAAAATACATATAAATTCTATGAAAAGATGGTGAATCACTGACAGAAAACTCGGATTTTACTTGTAAATAGTAGCTGGCCATAATATGCATTACAGCAAATCTTTTAAGAAAGTCTGTAACCATTTGGCTTATCTGATCGTTAGTAAATGCCGAAAAAATAAAATTTTCAAAAGTCGCAATGTTACTGTTTTCGTGAAGTTTATAGCCAAGCTGAATACGTTTAAAAATGAAATGAACCCAAAACAATACATGTTCCACAAATTTCAACCGTTTCCTTACCCAACAACGGTAAAATGTTGGCTCTGGCATAACTTTCATCTTTGATGGTTATACAAAAATGGCGAATTCGTAGCATTTGTCTTTAAGTCCAACTATCAAGAATATATAAATGTTTTTATTTTACGTCCAAAGAACAGGTAAGGTCATATGGAGTCTGGACCTCGCTTTAAAGACTCATCCGAAGCCCGGAATTGATTCCACGACCTCTGGTGTTTGAGGTGAGTAGCTTAACCACTGCACCACGTAGGCTTCTGGAAACATGTGTTGTGTTTGGTAAACAGTGCAGACCCAGATCCGATGCCACAGAGTGCGGCGTCTGATCAGGGTCCACATTTTTTGCTTACAATACAGGAATTTAAGGGTCAGGTGCGACAGAATGCGGCGTCTGATCAGAGTATACACTTTTTGCTTACAGTGCAGGAATGTAAGGGTTAAACGAAATTTCAACACTCCAATTTCATCACGCCTGAAAACACGCAAATATAATTTTGACCTCCTTTAACTCCACTTTCATATAGTAAAACTGGGGCTTACAGGGGTAAAAATTATTTTTCTTATTTGTGCTCGAAAACATAGATTGTGGGTACTCGTTAGAACCGCCTCAATGAGGCGGTTCTAACGAGTACCCAAAATCTATATTTTGAGCAGAAATAAGAAAAATATCACAATTTTTCATCTTAGGAGTTTCATTTTTTCGGCGATAAAGTCTGCAATGTATTTTATAGGCGTGTTTTCGTGATGTAACTTGGGTATCATTTTCCCAACCTATACTCACATTACGCAAACACGCCTATACAAATACATTGCCATCTTTATCGCCGAAAAAATGAAAATTTTATGATAAAAAAAATGCGATATTTTTCTTATTTCTGCTCAAAATATAGATTGTGGGTACTCGTTAGAACCGCCTCATCGAGGCGGTTCTAAAGAGTACCCACAATCTTTATCTTAGAGCAGAAATAAGAAAATTAGGTTTACCCCTGTAAACCCCAGTTTTACTGTATAAAAGTGGGGTATGAGGGAGTCAAAAATATATAGGCGTATTCTCGTAATGAAGACAAACGACCAGCCAATGCTTTCTGTGCTTTAACTGTCTCTAGAACTTTTCAGGTGAAAATGGTCAATATTTTTTTCCTATTTACGGTCCAAATATACATTGTGGGTGCTCGTTAAAACCGCTCCATGAGGCGGTCCTATGAGTACTCACAATCTATGATTTTGAGCCAAAAAAGGGAAATAATGACTTCCACTGTAAAGCCCACTTTTTGCTATATAAAGTGGGGTTTGAAGGGCATTAGGTGCACGAAATTGTTAACCTTTTTTCGTTGTTGACATTTTAATTAGTCGACAACTATCTTTTGGGTGCAGTTTTACTATTTAATCCATAATTATAGATATCCATAATTCGATTTATAGATATCCATAATTCGAATGTGATATCCATAAATCAGCCGAATAATGGAAATTCAAATTATAGATATCCATAAATCGAAATATGGATATCCATAATTCGATTTGTGGATACTTTAATTTCAGATCGATTTATGGATATCCATAAATCGAAGTATGGACATCAATAAATTAAATTCTAACATGACGTTAACGTTTTTCCCATTGAACCCAGTGGAAACGTCAGCGTTTGCAAATATGCGATAATTCACGTCGTCAACGTGGTGCGTGCAATTTGGCGTCATCGTAACGTTGCATGTAAACATTTCCTTCTGTTGACATCCGCTGCAAAATAGTCCCCAAGATAACGCTTTGTTACTACTGTATTTCAGTTTAGCATCATGTTAGAATCGAAATAATTTCCACGCACCCGGTGTGTTATCGTGATTAACACACGGTGTTGTCGGGCAGATGCGAATATTAATTCACTCCGGCTTCGCCGTCGTGAATAAATATTTCGCAATCTGCCCTCCAACACCGTGTGTTAATCACGATAACACACGGTACGTGGAGATTATTTCTTAAGTATTGATATCCATTATTCCACTGATTTATGGATATCACTAATTCGAATTTTGGATATCCGTACATCGAAATATGGATAGCTACAAATCGGGCTGAATTAATGATAGCCATCCACAGGAAAAGCATTTGGTTTTAGTCATAATTTATTGTTTTTATTTGCAAAGACGAATTATTGATTTCCATAATGCGAATAAGGAATATCCGGATAAAAGGACTGAATTAATGATATCCATAAATCGATCCATTATTCGAATCATGGATGGTTATATATCGAATAAATGATATCTATAAATCAGCTGAATAATGGATATCCATAATTCGACTTATAGATATCCATAATTCGATTATGGATATCATAAATTCAGATGAATATCCATCATTCGAATAATGGATATCATTATTCGAATTATGGACATCCATAAATAATTAATGATTTTTTATAAATGATTATGGATTTCCATTATTCGAATTATGGATATCCATGTCGAACTTTAACGGACATCCAGGTAACTGATGTCGGTTAAAGTTAATACATAGATTTATATAAGAACTTCATAATTATTTCCGCATAAAATAAAAACTTATAAGAATAACTTTTCTGTGCAAGCGGCTCATGATTTTACATTCTTTTTCAATTATCCACATGTATTTTTAATGAAATTTTATGAACAACTTTTTGGTCCTTTTTACATTTATTTGGAAGCACCCACTAAATGTATAGAATATATAGTAAAACTATTGATTACAGCGACAAAATCTGATGAATTTCTTTTCATAACTTTTTTGTAAATTGTTATTTCTTTTCTGTGCCAGCGGAAGTAAAATTGCCAATTTATTGTGAACACGCCCATATACATTTTGTAAAATAAAAATGAAAATAATTTGGTCCTTTTTGAAAATGAAATACACTGCCCCCTTTTTCTATTTACAGTTTACCTTGGTCACCTAGGTAACCATGGCTAGGAGCTGTTGGAGATAATCATTTATTTTCTGTGTTGTACGCGTTAATTCCCTTCATTATCAGCATAGCTGAGAAAGGTCGTGTCCGTATAAGTCCGGTATGCATAAATAATTTTGGATAACTATACATAGGACATAAAGAATAAAACGGCGCCCCATAAATATCTATCAGTTTAAACATGAAAAGTGCCACGGCATTTATCATCGGTACGAATAAAAATAAATAAATGAACAAATAAAAATAAAGGGATATGAGCTGAGGTTCGATCAACAAAGCGGGTGCCCGCCGAGCGCTCACTTTGATTCGTTCAGAGTGAGTACCCGGCAACGCCCCCCCCCCCCCACCCCCAATCGGGGCTTGAAGAAATAGATTGGCTGCATGATGCTTCCACGCAGAGCTTAAAGCGAATCGCACACGAGAACTGGTAAACCGCTTTGAGGATCTAAGCCTGCCCAGGCAAAGCGATGCGAGTCGGCCCGTCCATGCTAATAAACCCTAGTGGTGTCATTGGGCGACCGGGCTCGAGAAGTCACTTCATCTCAAAGTCGGGTATAAGTCCCACAAAATTGGAAGCAATGTCTCCAAAATGACCTTTACAGTGTTGATGGGGACGTTAAACCTCAAATCAAACAAACAAAAGTACCGGCGATCGACCGCATTGTTGAACGCACCCCTGGTGTACTCGGTAAAAAAAAAAACACATGGAAAAATTCGCAATTCACAAACCCACACATAGTTAATTTTACACCATGAAAACTCCTGTCTTCGGGAATTTTGATCAGGTAAGATACATACCTGCCTGCTCAGCTACGTAGACTATAGTAAGAGTCTTGAAATTTTGAACATAGAGGCTAGACGGGTATTATGCAATCCAAGCTGCACAAGGTGCTGATCAGACTGTGCTTCCACCTTTGTTGTTACCAAATGGGCCCCGTCAAGCGATTTTGGTACTTATCGCCTATGCGGGCAGCGAAGGTTCAGGCGAGCCTGCGCATTCGCGCAGTCTCGCCAGAACCTTCGCTGCTCGCTCATACAAGCAGTGAACCAAGAGGAACCTTCAGACAGAAAGCCATATCCCTGGCCCCTCTGAATGGCTGGGCATGCGCAGTTAAAATTTGTCATGACGGAATGCTCGAAGACACAAATTCGCTTGGCGGGGCTCAAATGGTATAAACATGTTTTATCATGGCATGGCTGATATATGAGCCGGGGTATATCGTGTCCTACAATATACATGTGCGCCCAACGAAGAATCAGATCAGTCGCGCTTCCGCGCAGCCTGATCAGAGTCTTCGTTGTGCGCTCTGAGGATAGCTAAGGGCCCAGTGCTCCCCCATGCAGCAAGAGCTCTCTGGCCAGACTATATGGATGCGCATGCTAATCTGGTTCTTCGCTGGGCGCACATGTAAATTCTTGGAAATGGTGTGCCACGGCTCATAAAATATTACAAAGTCAATGGACAATAAAATACCAAAGAAGCTGACATTGAAATAAATAGCATATAAGTCAAGTTAGTAAGCTAATAGCGTCAAGGAATTTTTATAGGAAAGGTTTTTCGCGGAAAAAGGCGAAGTCAAGATAAATGGGGAAAAACAAACGCTTTCAAGCGATTTTAAAGTAAAGGTTTTTTTTTTTTTTTTTGGCAAACAAAAGTGCGAAGTCGGCAACTGGTAGATTACGCAATTACTGTACACACGGATGAAATATGCATGCACGTCCTATCTATCTTCAATTCGTAGATCACAAGCCTCCGTGGTGTAGTGGTTATGCTATTCGCCTTGCAAACCAGGGGTCGTGTGTTCGATCCCAGGCTTCTCCAGACTTTCGGATGAGTCTTTAAACCGAGGTCCCGTCTCCGTATGACCTTAACTGTTGTTGGGACGTAAAACCAAAACACACACACACACACACAAGATCACGCATATACTGCATGATCTCTGACGACCCCTATTATAATTTTAAAATTGTATAAGGGTCCTAACCTTAAAGCACCATGCAACGTTGCAGATGACATTCTCATTTTCTGGTATGTCTTGTAAATAATTTGTATATTCCCTGAAAAATAATAGAAAATGTTGTAAGCTTCACTAGAGCTTTCTTTGTTCCTTGAAGGATGCATTAGGAAAACATATCCGTGTGAAATAATGGCGTCCAACATGGTGTCAGAAATGACAAATTTTGGGTAAAAATGACAACATCTTTCTTATTTCTGCTTTCAACATAGATTGTGGGTGCTCGTTAGAACCGCCTCAATGAGGCCTCAATGAGGCGGTTCCAACGAGTACTCACAATCTTTGTTTTTGACCAAATATAAGACCGACGATGTTTACCCCCCTAAACCCCACTTTTCACTATATAAAGTGGGGCTTAGGGGGTGTTTATTTCACGGACTTTTTCACGTGATGATATGGCGACATTTTACGGCAGCTTGTCCAAGGACAAAAATAATATATATAGAAGATCTTTAATGAGTGTTCATGTATTACTGAATTTATTAAACGAGTTGAGGAAAGGAGATGAAGGCGCAGTCTGATCAGGGTCAACACTGTTTGCCTTTTGGACTCCTTGCTGGATCGTGAAACAAAGGACGGGTTACAGTTTAGCCATATTTGTGCCTACGATGGATCTGGATGAAACTTATATGCAATATAGTCCAACATATGCGCGTTCATATGACAACAATATTTAATTAACCATAACATGTGCAGTCATGTGACTTCCGTTTTTCTACAAGTGGGGTAATTGTCAGTATTTGGTGATTTGCCAAAGTAATATGACATTTTTTAACAATTAACCGCATTAAAGCGTGTTAATTTACATGTCCATATCATAAGCTATGTTTCTTGTATCCCGTGACACAATATTATGTACAGTATGTGCATAAGAAATTTATATTGTTTTGAAGTTATATGTATTTAGTATAATATGTTAGAATTGCTTAATAATACGGAATGTATTTTCGATTCTGAAATATATATTTAAAATGTTGGCAGAAAGAAAACAACAGTACAAAATATCATAACAACATACAACAGATTTGATTGGATTTTGGTGACCTTGACCTAATTTTTCAAGGTCACAGCAACCCAAAAACAGTCATTTTTAGGTAAAAAATGGTTTGTCTGTACTCTATCTCAATAACGAATTGATTAATTTTAATCAAACTTGGAACAATATATCATTACAACATACCGGGAATTTGATTAGATTTTGGTGACCTTGACATTTTTTTCAAGGTCACAGGCCCCCCAAACAGTCAATTTTGGGCCAAAAAAGGCTTGTCTGCACTCTATCTCATTAAAGAATGACCAATTTTCGTCAAACATGGTACAATATATCAATATAACATACCGCAGATCGGGTTAGATTTTGGTGACCTTGACTTTTTTCAAGGTCAGACGGCCCTCAAAGACAATCAATTTTGGGCCAAAATGGCTTGTCTGCACTCTATCTCATTAATAAATCGCTTAATTTTAGTCAAACTTAGTGCAATATAACATTACAACATAACGCAGTTTTGTTTATATTTTGTCGACCTTGACCTTTTTTTCAAGGTCACAGGCTCCAAAAAACAGATGATTTACGGACAAAAAAAGGCTTGACTGCACAATTTCTCATAAACAAATTGATTAATTGCATTCAAACTTGGTATAATATACCATTACAACATACCTCAGATTTGATTAGGTTTTGGTGACCTTGACTTTTTTCAAGGTCACAGCCACCGCCCCCCCCCCCAACTCCAAAAAAAAAAAAAAAAAAAAAAAAAAAAAAAAACAGTCAATTTTGGGCAAAAAATGGCTAAGGATAATCCTTTCTACAACTTATTTATCGTCACTGCAGCTGGTTTCTCGGAATGTGTGGCGGCCGTAAAAGTCTCCCTGCCCTACATCATAGTGTAGTTTACTTCATCTTGTCCTTTTGGGATCACTGATTCCATTGTTGAATTTTGAAAATATTTTAGGGTCACTGATGAAGCCCAATTGGCCAAAACTAGCTAGTGTGACCCAGAAAACATGTACACTCCATATTTTCCAGTTCTGTTGCATATTTTTTGTTTCCAAAGGATTACCCTGTCTGCAACTTATTGTCTGCACTCTAAGGCCAAGGTCTCCCGAAACCTGTTCTTTTAGGGCCAATAATGGCTTATCTGTAACCTATATTATTTAAGAATTCGTGAATGTTGGTCAAAATCGGTACAATATTAAATTGCAGTATTCCAAATTTGTCTGGTGATCTGAGCTTTTTAATGACTGTTTGTTTTTTAAGGTCATAGGCTTCCACAAAAACTGTCAGCTTTTGACAAAAAGTGGCTGGTTTGCAGCTTACATTTTGTTGACATTAATCTAGTTATTAAAGTCAAATGGGTGTTTAAAATACATTTATGGTGAGGAGACATTGTTTTCCTCTGAAAACATTATTATTTATACCAGCATTCAGGGTACATCTGCAGAAAATATGAAATGTTACATACCCTGTAAACAATATAAGACAGAAACTGGTAATGGAAGGTAAACATGAATGCATGTCAAACAAGTAAAATGCACAGCATGTAACAGCAGTTACATGATAGTCCTTTAATTCATCAATGAATAGCATTCCCGATTGCCCAGCAAGGAATGATGGTCGTGCTCATACAGACGGCCAGCCTCTGTCCTTCTGTATATGTAGACTATATTGACTTTTTCCTGTGCACGTATGCACAGTACTGTGATTACATTGATTGTCTCACCTTATTTTATCGATAAAAGTTTATTTTTCAACATCTTCCACATCGTTAACCGCCAAAACATCAGCATTTTTGAAAGCATTATTGTTTCTGAAATAAAGTGGTGTGTAGTTTTCTCTGGTTAACGATGTGGACGACCATGCAATTTTCCTTTGAACACCACAGGGGTCTTCACTTTTTCCATAGGCGCAATGTTACACATGACCAGTAGTGCATGTATTCAACCGGAAATTTTGTTACGAAAACGCATGCGGATTAAAAAGTAAATATTTGTCCAACAAACCAGAGATATTTGGTCACCTTATGAGTGTATTTTGATCAGTTTTTGTTGACTTCAAGAATTAGCTCTTTCAGTAGGCACTTTGTAATAGAAAACTGTAACCCGTCCTTTGTCAAACATTTAAAAGAATTACAGCAAGTCCTAAAGGTGACCGAATTTCTCGGATTTTATACGATACTTTGTAAATCCCTTACTAGTGTATAAAATTACAGAAGCGCGTAAAATAATAGCAGAGACATGGTCATGTAAGTAGGTCTCAACTAGGGCTGGCAAATCGGAGTTGAAAAGATAATCAATTATCAGTCCTGTCATTGCGATCGATAATCGATTAGTAATCGCTAAGATTTTTGCCATTATTTTACCTGTCTGGCTTTCTGTCTGAGCATGACTCTGACCATATGTTGCACTTTACCATATGTATATTTGAACAAACAGGCCTGAGCAAACAGTGTAGACCCAGATGAGACGCCGCATAATGCGGCGTCTCATCAGGGTCTGCACTGTTTGCCCCTCATCCAGCTATTTTAGGCATAACTTTGGGTAGTAAATTGTACCTATCAAGTAATCGATTAAAAGCAAATCAGAAATGATAATACTTTTTGTGGAATCTATCGATCGATTAATCGATTATACGATTAATCGTGGCAGCCTTAGTCTCAACAAGGCCTTATTAGCGCATGCGTGTGTGTATGTGGGGGGGGGGTGCGTGCGTGCGTGTATGTGTGACTTTCACGTTCCACCAACAACTAAGGTCATTTGGAGACGGGACCGCGGGTTAAGAGTCTCAGCTAAAAGTGTTGAGAAGCCCGAAATCGAACCAACGACCCCGCTTTATTACGTGAATAGCTAAAGCACTACACCACGTGGGTTTCTGTCTCATAGGCTAACAGATATAACCATTACGATAATATATACGGAAACATGCCTATATAATATTAACCCCCGTAAACCCCACTTTTATACAGTAAAACTGGGCTTTACAGGGGTATACATTATTTTTCATATTCTGCTCAAAAACATAGATTGTGGAGACTCGTTAGAACCGCCCGCCTCGTCGAGGCGATTCTCACGAGTTCCCAAACATCACGAAAACATGCCTATATAATTTTGACCCCCTTGAACCCCATTTTTATAAAGTAAAACTGGGGTTAGCAGGGGTAAACCTTATTTTTCTTATTTCTGCTCTAAAATATAGATTGTGGGTACTCGTTAGAACCGCCTCGACGAGGCGGTTCTAACGAGCACCCGCAATTTATATTTTGAGCAGAAATAAGAAAAAAAATATTACAATTTTTTGTCTAAAAAGTTCGTTTTTTAGGTGGTAAAAGTTACAATGTATTTGAATAGCCATGTTTTCGTAATGTCTATTTTTAGGCATACGGGACAATTGGGCTAATCATGTCTCGACCTTACCTGGACTGGCAGTTTTTCCAGCTCCGAAAATTCCGAAAAAAAAAAATAAAAATAAAACAACCTCAAAATGACCTTATTTCTTTTCATTTGATTTACTTAAATTTAACATTGGAGGAAAGAAAAATCATTTTTCTACTAAAATTTTCAGTCACATGTTCCATTGCATAATGAATGTTTTAATTACTGCAGTTTAAAATCAGATACTGTCGCCTATTTTTGCTAATTTACTATTGAAGTACATAGCCCCCGCCCATGCTCCCGCCCATAGGGGCTGGAAGAAATATATGGGCTGCATGATGCTTCCACGCAGAGCTGAATCCGGCCCCCACACTAGTACTGGTAAACCGCTTAATCCAAGCCTGTCCAGGAACCGCGGTGCGAGGTGGACCGTCCATGCTAATAAACCCTATTGGTTTCATTGGGCGACAGAGCTTGAGAGGTCATTTCATCTCAATGTCGGGTAAAAGTCCCACAAAATTGGAAGCAACGTCTCCAAAATGACCTTTACAGTGTTGACGGGGGCGTTAAACCTCAAATCAAACAAACAGCCCCTGCCCATAGGGGCTTGAAGAAATATATGGACTGCATGATGCTTCCACGCAGAGCTGAATCCGACCCGCACATTAGTACTGGTAAACCGCTTAGAGGATCTTAGTCTGTCCAGGAACCGCGGTGCGAGGCGAACCGTCCATGCTAATAAACCCTATTGGTTTCATTGGGCGACAGGGCTTGAGATGTCATTTCATCTCAATGTCGAGTAAAAGTCACACAAAATTGGAAGCAACGTCTCCAAAATGACCTTTACAGTGTTAACGGGGGCGTTAAACATCAAATCAAACATCAAAACAGTAAAAATCCGCTATTAAGACCACCTAAAATTAAGACTAATTCTGCTATAAAAAGCTTATTTTGAAGGGTCCAATTAATTTTTCATTGTGTTTTCTGTATACAATGCCAGAGACCACCTTTGGAACTGTTCAAAAGTGGTCTTCAAGACCACTTTTGAACAGTCACAAAGATGGTTTTATATAGGAATTTTACCGTACATCACTTGTCTCTGATGCTAGAGGCCCCCGGTTCGATCCCCGGAGGCAGTGATTATTTCGGTGTCCGAACACGCTCCATTGGCATCATTTGCAGGGATGAATGCCAAAGAGTGCACCGTCTTTCGGATCGGGGCGTTAAATGGAGGCCCCCAGTGCAGGAAGAGTCATCTCCTGTGCAGGTTAAAGACCCCTGGTTACTGTGTAGGATTTCAAGCCTTCAATCTGGAGTGTATGTAATGTGCGCCTGCGAGTAATCATGGTATTGGTCAATTGTGACCGAACGCAGTATAAGTAGAAAGAAAGAAAGAAAGAAAGAAAGAAAGAAAGAAAGAAAGAAAGACAGATTCCATTCTCCGTGGAACAGAGCTTATAGAAAAGCGAACAGGAAGTTCTAAAAGTTGTATTCATTCGAAAAATGGCGGATAATCTGCCATGCGTTCCCATTTCCCTTTAAGAGTTTTGTTTGTTTGAGTTGAGGTTTTACCTCCCCGTTAACACTACTAAGGTCATTTTGGATTTAGACACGTTGCTTCCGACGGTGGGACTTTTACCCGACATTGAGATGAAATGACATCTCAAGCCCTACCGCCAATAGAAATCGCTAGGGTTTAAGGAGCACTTTTTCTGGGCAGGCTTAGACCTAAGTTGTTTACCAGTACTCAAGTTCGGTCGGTTTCAGCTCTGCGTGGAAGCACCGTGCAGCCCATTATTTCTCAAGGCCCCGATGGGCGGGGCGCTCCCTTTAAAGCCCCGGTCCCACAGACCTTGCGACTGCGATGCGACCTCTCTGCAACTGATTTCGTTGCAACTGGCCCGCGACCTTTGCAACTGCTGCAACTAAATTTGCTCCGTAAATGTGATCGCCGACCCGTCGCCGACAAGTCGGCGACCGGTCGCCGAACAATCAGCGATTAATGTTGCCAAAAGTCGGCGATTGATCAGCGACTTGTCGCCGAAGAATCGCCGTTGATCGGCGACTGACTTGCAACAAGTGAAACATGATCGGGGACTAGTCGGCGATCAATCGGCGACTCTTCAGAGACTGGATAAAATCGATCGGCGACTTGTCGGAGACTTTTTTGCGTATTTTTTTTTTTTGACCCAGACCAAAATAAACTAAATTTTCGACTGCTGAGAGTCTTCTCTGGGCTGCTGCAAGTCCTCGTCATCCAAAATTGGTGACCGAGCCTTGCTTCCCGTTTTTTCGGCTGCGCCGCCGTTTTCTTTTGCCCGCCTCTCCGAACCATGTTGCCTCTTTGAAAGCTGTCGTCGAAATGATGCTAGGATGTTAACAGATTTTTATTGTAGTTGGCGCTATAATCGTTCGGTGGTTTTAACACCTTTTTACAGCTTGTCGGCGACCAGTTGCAGACCAATCGTAGATCAATCGCCGACTTATCAGTGATCAATCTCCGATCGATGGCCGACCCATCGCCGAACAGTTGCAGACTGATCGCCGATAGGTCGTGGATCGATCGCGGATCAGTCGGCGATTAGTCGGCGATCGGTCTGCGACCAGTCTCCGATAAGTTGCAATAGGGTTGCTAGAATTAACAGCCAAATTTGCATAAATTCGGTCCGGGATCGATCGGTGACTGTTCGGCGATCGATCGGAGATTTGTCTGCGACGTCTAGAAAACCATTGCAACTAGTCTGCGATCAAAATCAGTCGCAGCCAGTCTTTTGTGCATGCACAAAAGACGTTCGGCGACTAAATTTGATCGGCGACCTACCCGCGACCTTGCTGCAACCTTTATAAAACCTCCGTGCGACTTCTGAAACCGCTCCGCGATTGCCATTTTTTTTAGTCGCAGAAAGGTCGCATCGCGGTCGCAAGCTCTGTGGAACCGGGGTTTAAGAGTAGAATTCATTTTCAAAGAGCACTAAAATACACATACAAAGACAATTTACTCCAGAAAAGCCCGAGAAGTTGCACCCCAAGGCACCGAAGGAAGATAAAATGGTCAAGGTGTATTTCTTTCCTTGATTTTCAGCAAATCATCATGATAAAATCCGTGTAAGGCCAGAGAAAATTAATTATTAGATTCTCATCCAGATTTAAGAAAAAGATGGGGTGGGTGCGTGGATTTTATTTTTTATTTGAGCCAGCGCATGACAAAACCTACAAGAAGGCTTGAGCGACCAGCGAAGACTCAGATCAGCCTGCGCATCCGCGCAGTCTGATCAGAGTCTTCACTGATCGCATGTACCTACTAAAGGCTACGGTCTATGGAAAGAGACATATGCTAACGGTCTTGTCATAGTGGATGGACCCGCAGATTGATTTGAGTCTCTGCTGGGCGCACCGGTGTAATTGTAGATTTTGTCATGCGCTGGCTCATTTTTATTCCTGGGTAATCAATCGTCAAGATAATTCATTGCAAAACTGGACAGCTGACACTTGCTATCACTCTGAAAAAGAAGAAAACCAGGTTTTATTCTCTTTTCATGTCAAGCAGATGATTTGCAATTATGAAAAGCCAAATAAAACATGTATTTGACTCTAGTGTGCCTCTGTGTCAAAAAGCTTTCCGTCCCAACTTTTTTTATTTTGCCAGATTTTATAGGGGCGGGTGGGGATGATAATCTAATAATTTATTTCCTCTGGCCTAATGAACAGCCATCTAAACCCCACTTTATATAAAAAAAAAGCTGGGGTTTACGGGGGTATACATTCTGCTCCAGGTCATAGGTTGTGGGTACTCGTTAGATCCGCCTCAACGAGGCGGTTCTAACGAGCACTCACAGCCTATGTTTGGAGTATTATTAAGAAAAATATCACAAAATTTTGAAAAGAAAAGGTCATGTGTTTACGTAATGTTTTTTCAGCAAACATTTTATGTTTGGGGGACCTTGAGTTTGCAGCGGAAATAAGAAAAATCAAAGCACTGAACGCGTTGGTGGGTCGATTGTCTTTGAGTGTAGATTTGAAAAATGGGACTCAGGGACTTAGACAGTTTCGTTTAACCTTTTAATTAAACCGTGTAGATCGTGATCAGATGTCGCGTTCTGCGACGTCTGATCTGGGTATACACTGTTTGACAATGTCCCAATACACGAGCCCAGAACAGATTTTACGTTTTACGCAGCACTCTGACGTCACAAGAAGACTAGGGCTTGTATAAATCACCGGTACCTGCATTTTGTACATGATCAGCGATAGTCACGTGGACAACATCAGGCAGGAATCTTCTGTAGTTAGTCACTTTAGGATGATTCATAAACAATCGACCCAATCAATCGACCATATAAAAACATATATCACCAGAAAGTGCAATTTTTATAGTATGAAAGAAAATGTACTTTTTTCATGTCATGAAAGAAAGTACCATTCTTCACATCGAGAAAGACAGTACTTTCTTACACATAGTGGGGTGGTTGGGTGTGGCAAAGGTGACGTGTATCCTCTGCGTCACTGGGGCGTCCAACTCATATTGGCTTACAGTTTGGCAAGGCCTGCTGTCCTTGCAGCAGGTAAGGGTAGAGGGGGATGGTATTTCTTCTGTTTCTATATTGCCATTCATTTTCCATTTACTCCTCTGTCCCTTCTTTTTCTTATACTATCTCTTCTATCTCTTTTATCCCTTTCTCTGGGAGATGACACAAAAAGACCACAAGGGTTACCATGCCCTTAAACCCGAATCAATCAATCAATCAATCAATCAATCAATCAATCAAGTCTTACACATACGCCCCGTTGCCAAAGCCTTTCTGGGTTTTTGAACTGGTAAGAAACAATCCGGTCTGCTCAGATACAAAGACTTGCATTCGTGTTTACCATGTATCCACGGAATTCTGTTAATAGCGAATTTCCGCTATCAAGATCGCCTTGTAAACCAGGGATCGCAGGATCGATCCCGGGCTTCTCCAGACTTTCGGATGAGTCTTTAAACCGAGGTCCCGTCTCCGAATGACCTTAGCTGTTGGTGGGACGTAAAATTCAAACACTCACTCATTCCACTATCAAAACCACCTAAAATTAAGACTAATTCTGCTTTTGAAAGCTTATTAATAAGGGTGCAGTGATTCTTTCTTCATGTTTTCTGCATACAATGTCCTCTGGCCAAGGACCACCTTTGGGACTGTTCAAAGTGGTCTTAAAGACCACTTTTGAACAGTCCAAGAGGTGGTCTTAATATGGGAGTTTTACTGTTGTTTTGGCAAATTCTAAAGTAAACATACAAGGTGATTCGTTTAATCGAAAAAAGTAAAACATAAAAGCATGACTAAATCGGAGGGCTTGATGCCCGGATCGAAGCGAACCTCGATTGTCCCGAGTACGAGAATCCCTCAGATGAATTATAATAATAATAATAATAATAATAATAATAATAATAATAATAATAATAATAACACGAAAAAGTAGGGTATAGCCCTCTGATTCAAAACTGTCATTTTGGGAGGTAAACCGGCGGTTTTGGGTCAAACATATTTTCAAAAACGTATTTTTTACACAAATACAATAACTTACAAATAACTTACAAAGGGATCCAGGCTTATTGAGAGAGAGAGAGAGAGAGAGAGAGAGAGAGAGAGAGAGAGAGAGAGAGAGAGAGAGAGAGAGAGAGAGGTGTCTGGTTGTTTCAATAGTCCCACAAATACAGTTAGGGTCATTCACGATGTTTTTGAAAATTAAGTTTACTATGATAAGAAAGAGCTAGCGCATGAGAAATAGGTACTTAAATAAAACTGACCATCCAAGGACAAGATGAATCGGCTTGCAAAGCTTCAAATAAAAAGCCATACACTCAGACATGCATGTGTGCTCTCACAAGCGCATATAGAGAGCAGTTTGAGGAATTCTAAGAGCCCTTTTCTCATGTGTCGGCTCAATGTATACCACAAGGACGCAAAACATTCACATTATGGACATGAAATGTATTATGTAACCAAATACTTAACCTAAAATATGGTCAAACATCACGAAAACACGTCTATATAATTTTGACCCCCTTGAATCCCACTTTTATATAGTAAAACTGGGGTTTCCGGGGGTATAGCTTATTTTTCTTATTTCTGCAAAATATCACAGGTTTTCATCTTAAAATTTTCATTTTTTCGGCGACAAAGGTGGCAATGTATTTGTATAGGCGTGTTTGCGTAATGATATATATTGTTCATAATGATAGGACAGCAATATAGAAAGAGGTATGACAGTCGGCCATACAATCATTTCACAAAACAAATGCTGTTTATCTATATATGCAGAGTAAAACACTATTTATTCCCTTTTTACAGATGTCCATAATTATGCATTATGGATATCCACAATTCGAATTAAGGATATCCATTATTATTTATGGATATCAATAATTATTTATGAATATCCATAATTCGAATTATGGATATCCATAAATAATTATGGATATGCATAAATCGAATTATGAATTTTCATTAGTCCATTTATGAATATCTATAATTCATCCATAAATCGGTCGAATTATGGATATCCATAATTCTATTATGGATATCCATAAATCGAAAAATGGATATCCATAAATTTAATTTTTGGATATCCATAATTCAGATCGATTTATGGATATCCATAATTCGAATTATGGATATCATTAATTCGACTTTTGGATATCCATAATTCGGTCCATTTATGGATATCCATAATTCGATTTATGTATATCGATAATTCGTCTTGGCAATTAAATACAATAAGTAATGACTGAAACCAAAGGCTTTTGCGGTGAATGATGAATATCCATAATTCAGCCCGATTTATAGATATCCATAATTCGATTAATGGATATCCATAATTCGAATTATGGATATCGATAAATTAGCGGAATAATGGATATCAATATTTTGATACATTGATATCCATAGTTGGAATTAGTGATATCCATAATTCGAATTATGGATATCCGTAAATCGCTCTGAATTAATCGAATTATTGATATCCATAATTCGATTTATGGATATCTATAATTCGAATTATGGATATCCATTATTCGGCTGATTTATCGATATCAATAATTCGAAATATCATATGACGTCGCGTCTGAGAGTGTAATTACGTCATGTAATAAATTCTGTAACCCACTAGTGGATACAATATGCAAATTATTTAGATACGCCCCGTAACGTTACATGTACGACGTCCTTAACGACGTCGCGTTTACTAATGACGGAATATTGATATTTTTATGAAACAATCGTGAATAAAATGCGTTTTTAATGTCATATGATAAATTCGTGCTCATGTATTATTGAGTTTATTAAACTCGTTGAAGAACAGGCATAAAATGCGAGGCAAAGGCTCGCATTTTATCCTTTTTTTTCAACTCGTTTAATAAATTGAATAATACATGATCACTCATCTAAGATTATCTATCTAGAGCTACGGAAGAGGAAAAATAGTCTCTCGTGGGTGAAATACACTTGAATTCCTGGAACGCAGTCACGTGATACGTTGTGAGTATAGTATAAATGTAAAGACAAAGGGCGCGCTTCATTATATACAAGGGGTAGGCCCAATGTGCTTATAGTGCCAGGTTAGCTTAAAAACAAAATCATTCATTCGCGCTTCATTATCGTTGCTGAAATATATTTGAGCAAAGGTAAGTCTTCAGCTACCATAGATTAAATGTTTTGCATTTTACAAAATTTCAGTATTTATTTCCCTTACATACGTACTTATTCATTTTATTAGATTATTATTACTATTGTTATTATTATTATTATTATTTTATTATTATTATTATTATTACTATTTACGGTGTTAGTTTTTGTCATCACGAAAACACGCCTATATTAATTTAACCCCCTAAAACCCCATTTTTATATTAGAAAACTGGGGTTTGCAGGGGTGTATATTATTTTTCTTATTTCTGCTCAAAAACATAGATTGTCGGTACTCGTTAGAACCGCCTCGACGCTGCTCAAAAACATAGATTGTCGGTAATCGTTAGAACCGCCTCGTCGAGGCGATTCTAAAGAGTATCCACAAACTATGTTTTGAGCAGTAATAAGAAAAATATCACAATTGTAATTTTTCTGTGGTAAAATTTATAATGTATTTGAATAGGCTGGTTTTCGTATTGTGTTTTTTTTTTTTTTCTTATCGTGTAGGTCTAGTTGTATTCTCAAATTTTGATAAATTCATTTTTAATAAATAAATCATCTGAGAAACTGAACTTCTGAAAACAAATGATAAAATAAAATAAATAAAAAAATAATAATAATAATTAAAAACTGATATATCTTGATAATTTTATGAACCGAAATTATCTATTTATTAGAATATATATCTCCCCATCCCAGCATGAGAAAACAAAAAAAAAAAAAACAAAAAAAAAAAACGATGTTTTATACGGAACCCGGGAAGGGACATTTTTTTTTTATATTTTATCAGTTGTGCGTACAAGATAATATCTTGTGCGGTCAAAATATTATCTTGTGCGGACAAGATATTATCTTGTGCGGACAACATACTATCTTTTGCGGACAAGATAATATCTTGTCCGCACAACATAATATCTTGTCCGCACAAGATATTATCTTGTGCGGACAACATATTATCTTGTGCAGACAAGATATTATCTTGTCCGCACAAGATATCAAGTTGTGCTAACAAGATAATATCTTGTCCGCACAAGATAATATCTTATCTGCACTACATAGATCTTGTGCGCACAAGATATTATCTTGTCCGCACAAGATATTATCTTGTCCGCACAAGATAATATCTTGTCCGCACAAGATAATATCTTTTCCGCACAACTTCCCAAGATCTATGTTGTGCAAACAAGATAATATGTTGTGCGAACACGATAATATCTTGGCGCACAAGATATAAAGTTGTGCGAACAAGATCATATCTTGTCCGCACAAGATAATATCTTGTCCGAAAAAGATAATATTTCGTCCACTCAAGATATTATCTTGTTCGCACAACATAAAAAAAAAAAAAAAAAAAAAAAACATGTCCCTTCCCGGGTTCCTTAGTTTTATTTTATGTTTCCAAACTGCGTTTATCTGCGAAACCCGGGAAGGAACATGATTTTTTTAATATGTTGTACGAACAAGATATTAAGTTGTGCGAACAAGATATTATTTTGTGCGGACAAGATAATATGTTGTGCGCACAACATAATTTATCTTGTTTGGACAACATAGATCTTGGGAAGTTGTGCGAACAAAATATTATCTTGCGTGAACAAGATATTATCTTGTTCGCTCAACATATTATCTTGTGCGATATTATCTTGTGCGGACAAGAGAATATCTTATGCGCCCAAAATATTAAGTTGTGCGAACAAGATAATATCTTGTCCGCACAAGATCTATGTTGTGCATGCAAGATATTATCTTGTGCGGACAAGATAATATCTTGTTCGCACAACTTAATATCTTGTGCGGACAAGATAATATCTTGTCTGCTTAAGATAATATGCTGTCCGCACAAGATAATATCTTGTGTGCACAACTTATAAAACAAAAAAAAGCATATCCCTTCCCTGGTTCCGTATTTATCTGGTGAAATTTCTCCGAGATTTTCATATTTCTGGTCCTTTGAGAGCATTGTTTCCACTGTGGAAGTCTGAAAATATTTGAGGGTCGCTAATGAGGCCCAATCGGCTGAAGCCAGCAACTCTGGCCCAGAAAAAAACAAAACAAAACAAAGAAGATCACGAAAACACGTCTATACAATTTACCCCCTTGAGCCCAACTTTTATAAAGTAAAACTGGGGTATACAGTGGTAAATCTTATTTTTCTTATTTCTTGGATAAAATATAGATTGTGGGTACTCGTTAGAACCGCCTCGATGAGGCGGTTCTAACGTGTACCCGCAATCTTTATTTTCAGCAGAAAAAAGAACAATATCGCAAGTTTTCATCTGAAAATTGTCGATTTTTCGGCGGTAAAATTTACAATGATTTTGTATAGGTGTGTTTTCGTAATGACTTGTTTACTTCACAGTTTTTAGTTCTGGGTTGCAGTCCTTGTTTCAAATGGATTTTCTTTTATTTTTTATTTTTTATCTTTTATTTTTTATTTTTTTTTTTTAGAATATATAAAATGGCGTCCTTCATTACGATAACACACCCATGCGACATAATGCATTTTTCACATCTCCAAAATGGCTACTTTTATGATGAAAATCGGTGATATTTTTCTCTTTTTTTTTACTGCAAACATAGGTTGTCGGTGCCCGTTAGAACCGCCTCATTGAGGCGGTTCTAACGAGTACCCAGAGCCTATGTTTTGGAGTAGAAATAAGAAAAAATAATGTTTACTCCCTTAAACTCAAGTTTTCTCCATATAAACTTTGGTGGGGTTTAGTGGGGTGTTCATTTCACGGACTTGTTCACGTGATGCACATCTCCAGAACTAAAGAAAACCTCGTCATTACGATAATACGCCTATACTAAGACATTGTAACTGTTATCGCTGACAAAAATAAAAATGTCAAGATGAAAAAAATTGCTATTTTTCTTATTTATGCTCAAAATGAAGATTGTGGGTACTAACTAGAACCGCCTCATCGAGGCGGTTCTAACGAGTATCCACAATCTATACTATAGAGCAGAAATAAAAAAAATCAGTTTACCCCTGTTAACCCCATTTTTTACTATATAAAAGTGGGATTCAATGGGGTCAAAATTATATAGGCGTGTTTTCGCGATGGTGAACTCATATTTATACGTCATTTTCATATATTTACATTCTCGGTGCATTAACAGACATCACGTGAATAAGTCCGTGAAATGAAGACCCTCTTATACTCTACTTTATATAGAGAAAACTGGGGTTTACGGGGTATACATTATTTTTCTTATTTTTGCTCCAAGACATAGGTTGTGTGTACTCGTTAGAACCGCCTCAATGAGGCGGTTCTAGCACCCACAACCTATGTTTGCAGTATTTATAAGAAAAATATCTCGGATTTTCATCAGAAAAATTGCCATTTTGTAGGTGTAAAAAATGCATTATGTCGCACGGGTGAATGATCGTAATGAAAACCCCTATAGTTAACTACTGGGAAGCAATGTTCAAGGGTGACAACCATCATGAAAACACGCCTAAATTATTTTGACCCCCCTTGAACACCACTTTTATATTATAAAATTGGGGTTTACAGGGGTAAACCTTATTTTTCTTACTTCTGCTCTAAAATAAAGATTGTGGGTACTCGTTAGAACCGCCTCGATGAAGCGGTTCTAACGAGTATCCTTAATCTATATTTTTAGCAGAATTAAGAAAAATATTACATTTTTTCCTCTAAAAATTCTCGTTTTTTCGTAAAGTGTACAATGCCTTTTTCGTAATGCTACGTCATAGCAAAGATGTCGTACCAATTTCAGTAGCGGCCATATTGGTGTAAATAGGGTAGATAAAATGCTTCAAACTAGATATGTATATTACGAGTCTTCAGAAAACATACTTCAGCTGGTAACGAACAATATTTGTATCCCATCGGTAAGCAAATGTTACCTAGAGACATTGAAAAGTCTTCCATAGCTTCGCCACAATTTTGATTCGGCGCTGTAAACAATGGTAGTTCCGACATCATTGCAAAATTAGCTTGTGTCGAGTTATTTAAAGAAAGAGCCACATTTCTGAGACAGATTTCAGTATGTTTGATTCTTTAATGATCTAATGCACCGAATGCGCCTACTTGTTGTGACAAATGCATTTTGTGAAGTAAACGCCGGCAAACCTACTAATGGTTATGACATCACTGCTCTGACGTAGGTTGTTCCCCCTGATGTTGTTCATACTTCAATATTTACATTCTCACGGCATTGACAGAAAACCTTTAAAGTTAACTACTTGGAAGCTATGTTGTTCATATTTCAATAAATGCATTGACACAGGCGATGTCAGTGACGTCGAAATAAACAATGGTTATCTTCAATATGATTGGACGATTGCGACGGAATGGCGCCAACAACGCTGTTCCGCTGTCAATAGGAAAACTGCTTTCAATTGTGATCTTCTTTCATTTTAGCCCCAAAACAAGATTATTTTCTTCATATGTCCCGTTTTACATGTCATATGATAAAAAGTATCTTACATTCGTGTTTATGTATTATTAAATTTATTAATCTGGTTTTGTTTATTTGTTTGATTTGAGGTTTAGCGTTCCCGTCAACACTGTAAAGGTCATTTTGGAAATACTGCTTCCAATTTTGTGGGACTTCTACCCGACATAGAGATGAAATGACATCTCAAGCCCTTTCGTCCAATGAATCCAATAGGGTTTATAAGCGCGGATGATCCGACTCGTGCGCACCGCTTTGCCAGGGCAGACTTAGAGCCTCTATTCGGTGTTTACCAGTACTCGTGTGCGGGTTGGATTCAGCTCTGCGTGGTAGCATCATGCAGCCCATATATTTCTTCAAGCACCGATAGGCGGGGGCTGCATTAAACTTGTTTAGGAAAAGGGATAAAATGCTCGGCTTCAGAAGCCTCAACAATTTTACTAAATTCAATAATACATGGACACTCATACAATATCTTGTATATGAACTAAGAATTTTGTTTGAGGACATGACAGCATGAATATTTCAGTACTTGTTTACCGTTGTTGGCACGAATTATATAGATGTATGCTCGGTTACTTTAACAAGTTTGTGTTATGAAAATCTATTATCTTTATACGTCATTTAAGAAATAAATCAGCTCTAACTGTGATTTGTTGACTAATAAATCACAGTTTGGAGGTCAGTTGTAAAGTAGATCAAATTACGAGCGCGTAGCGCGCGTGATTTGTCTACATACAACTGACCGACAAACTGTGATTTATTCAGACTCAACCAATCACAAACAAGAGCTGATCTTTTTCGATTCTAACAGGCTGAAAATCGTCAATAATGCTGTTGTTTCCTTCAAAATCTCACAACTTTTTGCCATTGTTAGAAAAAATTATTGACTGAAGCACGTGCATTTATATCCTTTTCTAACGTTTTCGATGCGATAATATGACGTTACACCGTCTAACGTCAAGGAAATCGACTAGTGACGTCATAAATTCGCAGTTTTTAATAACGTCACTCGTCACGCTCTTCCTTGTCGTGATTTGTTGCAGAATAAAACACAGTTATTTTCCAGTGCCTGTATAGACGCGCTGTGTTAGAATTTCATACAGTAACATTCTCTGTGCATTTACAGAAAACCTCTTTAGTTAACAATTGAGAGCAATACTGTTCATACAACAGTATTTAAATCCTCGGTGCATTGACAGAAACCCCTATGGTAAAGCAATGTTGTCCTTACATTTCCAGTGTAAAGCCTAATGAAAACCTAAAGTAAACAATGTATTTCATACTTTCATGAACCCATCGAGTCACATGATTTTCAGTGACGTCAGTCTGAACCATAATTCTCTACAATCTGATTGGGCGTTGGCAACGTCAACGCTGTTCCGTTCTTTGTAGAAAAAAAATAAATAAATAAAACAGCGTGCAACTGTTTTCCAGCTTTTAAAGTTTGCTCTATAAGCATTTTTTTTTTTTCGCCCAGTGATGAGGAGCAAAGAATGTAAATATAAGAAATAAACTCATTTTTTCTGCAGTTCATGAAAGTATGAACGACGGCGGGGCACTAGCAAAGCTTACATGAACGCATTCGTGGTCCATTTACTTTGCAGGCGACCCTCTGCATTCGTACTTTCGTGATGATGATTTCGTGTTTAACGCCGTGTCAACCAATCATTAACTTTCATAAACAGAAGAAAAATAAAATTCATTCATTTCCTAAATGAATACATAGGCTCACGCGACGACAGTGACGTCGCAATTAACAATGGTTCTCTCCTATATGTTTGGACGATGGCGAAGTTATGGCGTCAACGACGCAGTCCCGCTATTAATAGGAAAACTGTTTTCAGTTTAATAATATTTTATTGCAAGAAAAGCAATGGGTTGGGCCACAAGTTCTCTCAACAAAAGTTACGGCCCCTCCCCTACAGGGTCACAACTGATACAATAACATCACATGAAAATGGCTAGATAAACAACATGCATTTTAAAATAAATAAATAAATAAATAAATAAATAAATAAAGTGTTGTCATCGAGATTTCTGGCGAAGTTAAGCAACCATAAACTTTTGACATATATGTAAGATAGGTTTATGAGGTACGAGGACTGTTCAAATATGAATGCAACTAAGCACATAAAAATGATTCCGTGAAAGATTTCGATGAAAAATTTATTTTGTCCCCTCAAAGTATTCCCCTTTAACAGATATACAAACTTATATCGTTTTAACGACATATTATGTTGATAAAACGCTATCTTTATCCAATGAAAAGGCCAAGATTATGTCGATAAAACGACATCTTTATTGTTTTTAATTCCACGCTACTTTTTCAGAGTGGAATGGAAAACGACATATTTTCGTTTTCTGTTCCATTCTAATTTTATTGTTTTAAATGCCACGCTACTTTTTCAGAGTGGAACAGAAAACAATACATATGTCGTTTAAACGACATATTTTTGTTTTCTGTTCCATTCTAATTTTATTGTTTTAAATTCCACCCTTCTTTTTCAGAGTGGAAAAGAAAACAAAAAACATATTATATCGTTTAAACGACATATTTTTATTTTTGTTTTCCACTCCACCCTAATTTTATTGTTTTAAATTCTGTTCTGCTAGATACTGGAACAGAAATGTCCCTTCCCGGGTTCCGTAACCAAGTTTTCGTCACCATACAGTAACTTGTTATGGTTCAGAGGATGTTTTCAACTTTCATTTTAGCTCAAACAAGATTTTTTCGTCATATGCCGGATTGAAAAAATGTAAATATCAATAATCAACTTTAAGGTAATTTTGTTAACGTGCATCTAATCATGATTCACAGCACGCCAAACTAGGCAATGGATAATAACAAATCACGGCAACGAAGAGCGTGAAGAGTGACGTCATTAAAAACTGCCAAATTATGACGTCACAAGTCGATTTCCTTGACGTTGGACGGTGTAACGTCATTTTCTCGCATCGAAAATGTTAGATAAGGATATAAATGCATGTGTTTCAGTCGATAATTTTTTCGGGATTTCTTCTAATAATGGCGAAAAATTGTGAAATTTTGAAGGAAACAACAACATAATTGCCGATCTTCAGCGTGTTAGAATCGAAATAGATCACCTCTAGTCTGTGATTTGTTGAGTAATTAACCACAGTTTGTCGGTCAGTTGTAAGTAGACAAATCACGAGCGCTACGCGCTCGTGATTTGATCAACTTTACAACTGACCCCAAAACTGTGATTTATTACTCAACAAATCACAGTAAGAGATGATCTATTTCTTAAACAAAATCGGGTCACGCACAAAAATAAAAGTGAACTTACTTTGGTCGTGACCCGATGCTGTTCATACTTCGAAAGTTAAATAAATTACCTAGAGGATCTTACATGAGTGTTCATGTATTATTGAATTTATTAAACGAGTTAAGGAAAAAGGGTAAAATGCGAGGCATACCAATGCACGATACACCACTAGGCAAATAGCTAGTATGGTTTGCATCTCATTAGGAGCAGCTCATACAATTCTGAAACGGGAACCATTTTATCCGTTTTCCGCAACGAGTTTAAAAAAATAAATTGTTCATGTATTATTAAATTTATTAAACGAGTTGAGGAAAAGGGATAAAATGTGAGGCTCTGTCGAGCAATTTATTCCTTTTCCTCAACGAGTTTAATAATTTCAATAATACACGAGCACGAATGCTAGATTCTATTTATCATATGACATTTAAAACGCATTTTATTCACGATCGTTCACAAAGCTGTCAATATTCCGCCGTTAGAAACGCGACGTCGTTAAGGACGTCGTACGTGTAACGTTACGGGACGTATCTAGCTAATTGGCATATTTAATCCACTAAGGGATTATCGAAAAACATTAAATGACGTTATTACATTCTCAGACGCGACGTCAAATGATAAATTCATTTCTCAAATATTTACATTCTCAGTGTATTGACATAACACCCCTATAGATAAGCACTGGCACACTCCACTCACGCGACGTCGGTGACGTCGAAATAAACAATGGTTCTCTTTAATAATACATGGGCACGAATGCAAGATTCTATTTATCATATGACATTTAACACGCATTTTATTCACGATCGTTTACAAAGATGTTAATATTCCGCCGTTAGTAAACGCGACGTCGTGTAGGACGTCGTACATGTAACGTTACGGGACGTATCTAGCTAATTTGCATATTCAATCAACTAGTGGATTATCAAAAAATATTACATTGCGTTATTACACTCTCACACGCGACGTCATATGATAAATTCATTTCTCAAATATTTACATTCTCAGTGTATTGAAATTACACCCCTATAGATAAGCAATGGCACACCCCATCACGCGACGTCAGTGACGTCGAAATAAACAATGGTTCTCTTTAATAATACATGGGCACGAATGCAAGATTCTATTTATCATATGACATTTATCACGCATTTTATTCACGATCGTTTACAAAGATGTTAATATTTCGCCGTTAGTAAACGCGACGTCGTGTAGGACGTCGTACATGTAACGCTACGGGACGTATCTAGCTAATTTGCATATTCAATCCACTAGTGGATTATCAAAAAATATTACATTACGTTATTACACTCTCAGACGCGACGTCATATGATAAATTCATTTCTTAAATATTTACATTCTCAGCGCATTATAGATAAGCACTGGCATACTCCACTCACGCGACGTCAGTGGCGTCGAAATAAACAATGGTTCTCATCATTATGATTGGACGATTGCGATGAAATGGCACCAACGAAGCCGTTCCGCTGTCAATAGGAAAACTGCGTGCAATCGTTTTCTTAGTTTCATTTTAGCCCTTAAACATTTTTTTTATTTTCGTCATATGATGGATGGGAAATTATCTATATAGAAGTAATAAAGGTAATTTAACATATGACGTCGCGTCTGAGAATGTAATAACGCCTATAATTCGATAATCCACTAGTGGATTAAATATGCAAATTTCTTACATGCTTTTCAGTGAAATATAGAGATATATCATATGACGTCGCGTCTGAGAATGTAATAACGCCATGTAATAAATTCGATAATCCACTAGTGGATTAAATATGCAAATTAGTTAGATACTCCCCGTAACGTTACATGTACGATGTCCATAACGACGTCGCGTTTACTTATGGCGAATATTGACATTTTATTAAACAATCGTGAATTAAATGCGTTTTAAATGTCATGTGATAAATAGAATCTTGCATTCGTGCTCATGTATTATTGAATTTATTAAACTCGTTGAAGAAAACGGATAAAATGCTCGGCAAAGCCTCGCATTTTATCCCTTTTCCTCAACTCGTTTAATAAATTCAATAATACATGAACACTCATGTAAGATCCTCTATTTATCTAACTTCATTGGAGTATTCATTGAATTATGAACAACATCGGACCACGAGGAAAGTTTAAACCCGATATTGTTCGTACTTCATTTGAGGTTCACTTTAACTTTGCTCGTGACTCGATGTTGTTCGTACTTCATTCGAAGTTCACTTAAATTTTGCTCGACCCGATGTTGTTCGTACTTCATTCGAGGTTCACTTAATCTTTGCTCGCGACCCGATGTTGTTCGTACTTCATTCGAGGGTCACTTATCTTTGCTCGTAACCCGATATTGTTCGTACTTCATTCGAGGTTCAATTAAACTTTGCTCGTGACCCGATGTTGTTCGTACTTCATTCGATGTTCACTCAATCTTTGCTCGTAACCCGATGTTGTTCGTACTTTAATTGAGTTTCACTTAATCTTTGCTTGCGACCCGATGTTGTTCGTACTTCATTCGAGGTTCACTTAATCTTTGCTCGTAACCCGATGTTGTTCGTACTTCATTCGAGGTTCAATTAAAATTTGCTCGTAACCCGATGTTGTTCGTACTTCATTCGAGGTTCACTTAATCTTTGCTCGAGACCCCATGTTGTTCGTACTTCAATCGGGGTTCACTTAAACTTTTCTCGTGACCCGATGTTTTCGTACTTCATTCGAGGTTCAGTTAATCTTTGCTCGCAGCCCGATGTTGTTCGTTCTTCATTCGGGGTTCACTTAAACTTTACTTGTGACCCGATGTTGTTCGTACTTTATTCGAGGTTCACGTAATCTTTGCTCGCTGGCCCCCGCCCATCGGGGCTTGAAGAAATTTATGGGCTGCATGATGCTTCCACGCAGAGCTGAATCCGACCCGCACAAGAGTACTGGTAGACCGCTTAGATGATCTAAGCCTGCCCAGGCAAAGCGGTGCGCATGAGTTGGACCGTCCATGCTTATAAACCCTATTGGTTTCATTGGGCGACAGGGCTTGAGATATTATTTCATCTCAATGTCGGGTAAAAGTCCCACAAAATTGGAAGCAACGTCTCCAAAATGACCTTTACAGTGTTAACGGGGACGTTAAACCTCAAATAAAAAAAAAAAAAATCTTTGCTCGCGACCCGATGTTCGTACTTCATTCGAAGTTCGCTTCATCTTTGCTCGGGACCCGATGTTGTTCGTACTTCATTCGAGGTTCACTTAATCTTTGCTCGTGACCCGATGTTGTTCGTACTTCATTCGAGGTTCACTTTATCTTTGCTCGCGACCCGCTGTTGTTCGTTCTTCATTCGAGGTTCACTTAAACTTTGCTCGTGACCCGATGTTGTTTGTACTTCATTCGATGATCACTTAAACTTTGCTCGTGTCCCGATGTTGTTCATGCTTCAATGAATGTTAGGTAAATTGATAAATTACATTCATTTCTTAAATACATCTGCTAGACAGAGGTTCACATTGTCCCGTCAATCGGGACTTTGAGAAATAGACTGGTCTACGTGGTGCTTCCACGTAGAGCTGAAACCAACCGTACGTGAGTACTAGTAAACCGCTTAGAGGGTCTAATCCTGCCCAGGCAAAGTGGTGCTAGTCGGACCGTCCATGTATATTAACTCTACTGGTGTCATTGAGATGTCATTTCATCTCAGTGTTGGGTAGTCGCCACAAAATTGGAAGCGACGTCTCCCAAATGACCTAAATAGTGTTGACGGGGACGTTAAACCTCAAATCAAACAAACAAACAGAGGTTTACAAGAAATGTCAAGCCTTATTATTATTATTAATATTAATATTATTATTATATGCTCTAAACATAAAAACGCTGTTGATTATAGGCCTACGTCCGTGTCTCAGTGCTCTAAAATTCCTGCGGTGCTTTAAGAGTTACGTAGTAATTTGAGCTATCGGTGTTTGGCATACAGGGAGTCAATAATAGTTTATTCTTTTAATTTTCCAGTGTAGGAAAAGTCCTTACAGAAATGTCGGGGGCAATAGCGGTAGTCGGAGCGGTCTGTTTAGGCGTTCTTCTTGTCGTCGCCGGTATCACTGTTTTCGCAATTTACATAAATCAGTGTGTCGTCGGTGCGGGAGATTCGATGCACGTGCAGGTGGACAGACTACATCTGGGTTCTGCCCCGACTGACAATGTCTTGTTTGGATGGGAATGGCTATTTGGAAAACCAGCCGACGAAATTTCTGTGCATATAAGTTCTGGTATTTGTCAGGCAAGCCATGCACCAGAATCAATACAAGAGGGCCAAGTAATCACTTTCGGATCTTCATTGACCATAAATACATTCTTTAGTAATGGATTTTCCTTCAGACTTGTGGAATCAGACAGCGGTTTTGAAGGAGCGGATGACTATTCCGAAATTGTCAGTGTTACAGGAGACAAGGTGGCCAAGATGCGTGAAGCTTTTGACAACGGAGTGACAGACAACGTCGTACTTGATTATGCTGTTACCGTGAAAGGCGCTAACATTTTTCAAGAACATAAGTGGTTTGGGTTTTTAGCTGAGAACCTATGTGTCAGCGCACTTGATTTCGTCGCTGGGCCCTGGACCAGTAAGGCTCTACGGCTTACCGTAAAAGGAGGTAAACTCGCATTCAAATCGGCTGATATGGCAAGGTTATATAAAACCGTAAGCACACTGTACGCAAAGAAAAAGTTGACAAAAACAAAACTGTTCAAGGCTTTACTGACCTATCAGATTCGGGCTGGAGCTAAAAAGGCTGTTATAAACCCTGCCAAGGAGAATGCGAATGAACTTATAAAAGAATGGGCGCTCAGTAAAACCACTCTGGACGAAGAACTCGAGGAAGCAGTCACAACTCTAAAGGAAGATGCTATATTCACCGCGACCGGACAAGAAGGTTTAGACCTGTATAGGGAGATTAACAGCGAACTAGAGAAATGGTCTGGCTATTTGGAGACCCTAACTGACTCACTTGAATTCTGTCTGTCCGAGGTTTTACCGCCGTCTAGAGATGCACTTTATAATATCCAACTAACTGTTACTCGGTAGACAAATGGAAACAGACTGGCCCACGAAAGCTCCAGTAGCAGAAAAATGACACCATGTGACATAGCCCATTATTACATATCTCCAAAACTGAATATTTTTCTTAACTCTCGTGCAAATATAGACTGTGGGTGCTAGTGAGAAGCGCCTCATTGTGGCGGTTCTAACGAGTACCCAAAATATGTTATAGAGGAAGACTAAACAAAATTATTCATAACCTTGCAAAAGCCTACTTTTCTCTTTATGGAGATGAATTTACAATCATATTCATTTCGCGACGGGTAGCAATTTCTGAGTAGAAGACATGGTGCATTTCTTTAACATAGTCCTAACCCTGACACTTTATTTTCTCTGATGAAAATTTGAAACATCGTTTTCTTTTTCCTGATCCAAATATAGAATGTTATCACTCAACAGCGGGATTCTAATTAATGTTGTTTTTTTTGTGATTTTTTAAGCAAAAATAAAGAAAATAATGTACGCCCTTATTAACTTCATTTTCTCATTTATAAACTGGGGTACATGTTACATAGCCTCCATGGTATAGGGGTAAGCTACTCCACTTGTAAACCAGAGGCCGTGGTTTCGATTCTGGGCTTCTTCAGACTCCAATCTTTAAACCGAGATCCTGTCTCCATACGACCGAAGTTATTGGTGGGACGTAACACTCAAACACACACATACACAGGGGTGTTTTTTAAATGCACTTGTTTATATGATACACGCTAAAAACGTCATAGTGTTTTGTGCAGAGAGAATGAATGAAAGAAATGCCAACACCTTTTAATTTTGAGTAATGCGAAGAAGGTTGACTCATTAGGAAAACATGTCCATAAGATGTCCGTAATAATGGCGTCCAACATTGTGTCAAAAAATGATAAATATTAGGTAAAACTGATAAAATCTTTAATATTTCTGCTTTCAACATAGATTGTGAGTGCTCGTTAGAACCGCCTCAATGAGGCGGTTCTAACGAGTACCCACAATCTATGTTTTTGAACAAAAATAAGGCACATAATGTATACCCCGTAAACCCCGCTTTTTACGGCGTAGCCGTTATGGTTTTGCTTTTGTCCTACATTTTTCGTTATTCCATTGGTCAATAAAACCACATGTCCAAGGAGATGTCGATTTCATTGGTCAATGATTTGCATAAATAAATCTACTCAAAAATACGACAGTTTACTGAAGTTTAACCTAGGAAATGTTTCGTTTTTTATGTGAGACATGAATGAAAAATATATACAGTTTCGGCTTGCTCACCGTCTTGTCCTTTGATGATCATATGTCATATGTATAATTGTGTTTCTAGTGAATTCTGTAACTGCTGCGGTGAATAGCTATTTTGACCTAATTTCACGTGGTTGGTCTATATAGCGAAAGGAACCATTTCGCGAAAGGAAGGTTCCTTTCGCGAAAGGAAGAATTTTCTGCGAAAGGAATTGTTTGTTTGTTTTGAGGTTTAACGTCCCCATCAACACTGTGTAGGTCATTTTGGAGACGTTGCTTCCAAGTTTGTGGGACTTTTACCCGACATTGAGATGAAATGACACCCCAAGCCCTGTTGCCCAATGAAACCAATAAAGAGATATAGCATGACAAAAACATGTAATAATCGCATTACAAATTGACAGATGTTTAATTTACAATATATGCTAAATAAAAGTTGCAGTGTATCATTTGTCTTCGCATACTTTATGTCCTCCATTTTAACACAAAATGGACATTTTCGAATATCATTAATGTTATATAAATTCTGAAAAGGAATAAGTGTAATTTGAGTTTTAATTAGGTGCACATAAGATCAAGTTTCCGTCCGTTTTTGTTCGTCCGCTTATGCGTTTACGTTCACCATAGCGACAACCCTAAATGTTAACCCTAGAATTTGTGTTCAAAAACAGTAAATGATAACGTTTTCTTATTTGTTGTGCATATACTTGAGATCATATGCTCTTGAAATGAGGTCATGTTTTTAACCTTGACCTTTTACATTGACCTTAGCTCAAACAGGCGGGACACCGCCCTCTGCAAAGCTATTTTTCCTCGCGTGACATCTTTATTTTTTTGAATACAGTAAACCAGTTCATAGCTAGACAATTGTTGCTGTCACTATTGTAGCTCATATTGCACGACCCGCAGAAAAAGCGACCGACTGAAGTCGGTTGATTTTCTAAGAGTGCCCTAAAATCACCGTGTCATTCTGTCAGTCTGTCTGTCCGTCCGTAACCCGTTTGTGAAAATTGGTGATAGTGACTTGGAATATTTAAACAATTTTTGGCATACTGATAGATGTCAATGAGATCTAACCAATGAACTTACGAAATATTACATTCCATTTAGTATAGCCTCGCCGAGGCGAAAAATGTGAAAATTTTCGAACTGCTTCTCCTCGGAAACCGTTGGGCCGATTGAAGTCAAATTTCATTTGGAGCCTCTATGGGATGGGGGAAACAAAAATTTGCTCATGGGGTCCAGGTCACATGACCCAAATGGCCGCCAAGCCATATATGGTCTGTCTGTCTGTCTGTCCGTCCGTAACCCGTTTGTGAAAATTGGTGATAGTGACTTAACCGCTTGGAATATTTAAACAATTTTTGGCATACTGATAGTATCAATGAGGTCTAACCAATGAACTTGCGAAATATTACATTCCATTTAGTATAGCCTCGCCGAGGCGAAAAATTTGAAAATTTTCGAACTGCTTCTCCTCGGAAACCGTTGGGCCGAATAAGGTCAAATTTCATATGGAGCCTCTATGGGATGGAGGGAACCATAATTTGCTCATGGGGTCCAGGTCACATGACCAAAATGGCCGCCAAGCCATATATGGTAAAAACCCTTCAAAATAGTCTTCTCTAGAACCACTTGGAAGATTTCCACGAAACTTGATAAATAACAGCTGGGACGTAGGCCCATCATAAATTGCTAAAATGGTGACCCTGGGTTGACCTTGACCTTCTTTGTGCCTAGGTCAAACTTTGACACATATGCTTTTGTATTGGAAAAGTGAGAATTCATTTTATCCTGCAAACGATTCAGAATACAGTACTAAAGTATTAGATATATTTTTGCTCCTTACGATAAGGCGCATTTATTGGGGGAACCGTTTTAGGTCCAGGTCACATGACCAAAATGGCCGCCATACCCATATATGGTAACACTCATAAAGCTAAAAGCATCCGGCGGGTCGTGCACTTCAGCTGAAGCACTGGTTTCAAAACAACCTTCCAATTAAATCTACGCCGCATATCTTTTTTAAAGATATTTCTTGTCTCTATATAAAGTGGGGTTTATGGGGTCTTCGTTTCACGGACTTGTTATCGTGATGTGGTGGTAGCCATACCCTCTGTCTTGTGTAAACAGGAGAAGAATGAACGCAATGTCGGTACCCCGGCGTCATTTTGTGCAATGAGAAGGTTGAATGTGGCATCCAAACAGTGGAAATAATGAAATAAGTATTAATAGCCTTTTGTTTTGTGTAATGGAAAGAACTATTAATAGCCTTTTGTTTTTGTGTAATGGGAATAAATATTAATAGCTTTTTGTTGCGTATAATGGAAATAAATATAAATAGCCTTTTGTTTTGTGTAATGGAAAGAAATATTAATAGCCTTTTGTTTTGTGTAATGGAAAGAAATATTAATAGCCTTTTTTGTGTAATGGAAATAAATATTAATAGCCTTTTGTTTTGTGTAATGGAAAGAAGTATTAATAGCCTTTTGTTTTGTGTAATGGAAAGAAATAGTAATAGCCTTTTGTTTTGTGTAATGGAAAGAAATAGTAATAGCCTTTTGTTTTGTGTAATGGAAAGAAATTCTAATAAGAATTTGTTTTGTGTAATGGAAAGAAATATTAATAGCCTTTTGTTTTGTTTAATGGGAAGAAGGCTGATTTGTTTGTTTGATTTGAGGTTTAACGTTCCCCTCAATACAGTGTAGGTCATTTCGAAGACGTTGCTTCCAGTTTTGTGGGAGTTTTACCCGGCATTGAGATGAAATAATATCTCAAGCCCTGTCGTCCAATGAAACCAATAGGGTTTAAAAGCATGAACGGTCCGACTCCCACCGATTTGCCTGGGCAGGCTTAGATTCTCTAAGTGGTTTACCAGTACCCGTGTGCTGTCGGTTTCAGCTCAGCGTGGAAGCATCATGCAGCCCATTTATTTCTTCAAACCCCGATGGGCGGGGGCCTGAAAGAAACATTACGAAAACACGCCTATACAAATGCATTGTAAACTTTACCATAAAAAAATTGTGATATTTTTCTTATTTCTGCCCAAAATATAAAAAGTGGGTACTCGTTAGAACCGCCTCATTGAGACGGTTCTAACAAGTACCGGGAATCTATATTTTAGAGCAGAAATAAGAAAAATATGATTTAACCCTGTTAACCCCAGTTTTACTATGTACAAGTGGGGTTCAAGGCATGTTTTCGTGACGGGCTGAATGTGGCTTCCATACCCCTTTGTCTTGTGTGAACCGTATTATAATTATACATGTATAACCTTTAGTTTTGTGTGTAATGGGAAGGTTGAATGTGATATCCATATCCCCGCCCCTGGTCTTGAGTAAACAGTGGGAGAATGGAAGACTGAATGCAATATCAATACCCTTTTGTTTTGTATAATGAGGTCGAAATGTTGTTTCCATAACCTCTTGTCTTGTGTAAACAGTGGAAGAATAAACGTAATATCAATACCCTTTAGTTTGTTTAGGAAATAGATCAGCTCTAACTGTGATTTGTTGAGTAATAAATCACAGTTTGGAGGTCAATTGTAAAGTAGACAAATCACGAGCGCGTAGCGCGCGTGATTTGTCTACTTACAACTGACCGACAAACTGTGATTTATTACACAACAAATCACAAACTAGAGCTGATCTATTTCGATTCTAACAGGCTGAAAATCGGCAATAATGCTGTTGTTTCCTTCAAAATCTCACAAGTTTTCGCCATTGTTAGAAGAAATCCCGCTAAAATTATCGACTGAAACACTTGCATTTATATCCTATTCTAACGTTTTCGATGCGAGAAAATGACGTTACACAGTCTAACGTCAAGAATATCGACTAGTGACGTCATAAATTTGCATTTTTTTATGTCGTCACCGCGATTTGTTGCCTATATAGGCGCGCTGTGTTAGATTTTTTTTTAAAGTCGATTACATGTAGAGGACCATGATGGTCCTATATCGCACACCTGAGCTAACAGATTTACGGTTTCAGGAAGTTCCAATCTTTACCGAATGATTTCTGCTGGTGACAAGATCAATGACAAGTATTTTCAGCATTCAAGGGGATGTAACTCTATCAAAGATAGGAACACATCACCAGTTTTCAAACTCATCTGATCTTTCATTCTCAACTTACTTATATGCTAGTTTCAGGAAGATTCAATCAAAACTAAAGCACTTATGGTGAAGACAAGGTACATGTACAAATTAGGCATTTTCAGCAAGGAAGGGGACTTAATTCTATGTGTAATGTGCCAACAATGTTAGTTTGTAAACACATTCAAGCTTTTATCTCTATCTTACTTTTATGTAAGTTTCAGGAAGGTCCGTTCAATACTTCGGGACTTATGATGATGAAAATGTCAATCAACGCACTAAGGGTACTGGTGGGTCGATTGTCTCTGAGTGTATGTCAAAGAAATCATAGTCATGGACGCGGCGTCTGATCAGGTTCTTCACTGTTTGCATTATGTACAAGAACTTTAGGAAATACCGAAACAGTTCAAGTCCCCGTTCATGAGCGTTTTCACAGCTTGCACTCAGAGACAATCGCCTATACGGTGCAGCCAGTGCTTTGATTTATATATACCAAACCCCTCACACCCTTGAGTTTCCCATCACTGAAGTTGAGCACATCCATTCAAGGCTACTAAAAAGGGCGTCCAGCTGAACGGTAAGAAAATATCACGATAAGATGGCTCAGGGCACACTGTATGCATAAGTATCTGTGTAAGGGATAACCATTAAATTATTACGCAGTAACAAACACTGGAATCAAAAGGGATACGTGTAATTTGAAATTCTGTGTAGGAATACTGTCATCTATTTCAAACATACACAGACATCAAACACTGAATTTTAGTTTTGAGACAATTCCACAATTAAATATCAGGACTGAACTAACTGAAATGAAACCAATCTCCAAGACCAATTCTAGAAAGAAGATTGACAGTTGAGACTTATGCCTAAATACCAGTTTTTGAAGCAAAGCGTGTAGCCCCTGAGGAGACCGGCTGAGGAGACGCCGCATTTTGTGGCATAATAGCTGGGTATTCACTGTTTGTCAAAGGCTTCCAGCAACACACAGCACTCTGTCCTACATGTAACATTGATAAACATAGCACGATAATTTTCTATAAATAACCATAACCTTGGTTTCCCAAAATCAGTGCTAGTCACGTGAACAACAGCACTATTCTGATTCTGTCATTTAGTAAATTTGGGTCGAATGGCTATTCGAAAGTGCCAGCTCTTTGTAGCCTAAAGAATCGACCCGAAAATGGGCATTTTCAGCAATGAAAGGGACATAACTCTATGATAAATATGCCGACCTCACCAGTTTTTTAAACTCATCCAAGCTGTTATCCCTGACTTACTTACATATAAGTTTCAAGAAGATTCGATCAAAACTGAAGAGGCTACAGTGATGACAAGGTCAAAAACAGGCATTTTCTGCAGAGAAAGTGACATAACTCTATGATAAATAAGCCGATCTCACGGGTTTTTAAACTCACTATGCATTTTCTGAAATCAAGGGGGACATAACTGAAATATATGCTGACCTCCCCAATTTTTAAACTCTCGTGAGGTTTTATCCTTTACTTACTTACATGCCAGTTTCAAGAAGATCCGATGGAAACTGAAGGGGCTACAGTGATGACAAGTTCCAAAACAGGCATTTCAGCTATCAAGGGGACGTAACTCTATGATAGATATGCCGACCTCGCCAGTTTTCGAACTCATCCGAGGTTTTATCCCTGACTTACTTGTTTGTAAGTTTCAAGAACATCCGATCAAAACTGAAGATGCTACGGTGATGATAAAGTAAAAAATAACCATTTTCAGCAAAGTAGGGGACAAAACTCCGTGAGTAATCGACCGGCATCGCTAGTTTTCGAACTCATCCGAGCTTTTATCCCTGACTTACTTGATTGGAAGTTTCAAGAACATCCGAATGTAACTGTAGGGGCTACGGGAATGACAAGGTCAAAAATTAGCGTTTTCTGCGTAGTAGGGGACATAACTCCGTGAGTAATCGACAGACATCGCAAGTGTTTGAACTCATCCGAGTTTTTATCCCTGGCTTATTTGTTTGTAAGCTTCAAGAAAATATGATCAAAACTGCAGGGGCTACAGTGATGGCAAGGTCAAAGTTAAGCATTTTCAACAAAGTAGGGGACATAACTCCGTAAGTAATCTACCTACCTCGCTAGTTTCATCTCATCCGAGCTTTTAACCATGACTTAACTGTATGTAAGTTTCAGAAAGTTCCGATCAAAACTGAAGGGGCTACGGTGATGACAAGGTCAAAAATAGGCATTTTCAGCAAGGGGACGTAACTCTATGATTAATGGGCCGACTTGGCCGGTTTTCGAACTCATCCGAGTTTTTATCCCTAGCCTTATATACTCGTGTGGTCAGCTTCAGCTCTGCGTGGAAGCACCATGCAGCCCCATCTATTTATCCAAGTCCCGATGTGCGGGGGCGAGGCGGATTGACTGTAATGATAGTTTTCTTTTGCATTCACGTCGCCGAATGTTCAAATATCTTCCGAGGAATCCGGCAAATGTTAATGCGATGAAATAACCATGGATGATCGTTGTTCTTGCATAACTTACGATTCCGACAGTAAATTTGGGGTTGGTTTATTAAGTGCCAAAAAATGGCCCAACTTCAGAAATACTTGAAACTTTGGCTACATAACATTTCAAGCATGATATATAGTAAAATAAATTTGTTTTACTATACTTGAGTGCTTGAGTGACGTCAAAATTTCGACGCAAAGGTTGTAAGTATCGTAATATCTATAATCCCTTTTGAATATATAACATACACCTAAAAGTGTATAATTTGTATCATTTCAGAAGTTTGTGAATTAAAGACAATTCAGTTATACACATATGTTTAACTAAGACATTCATTACAGGGGGATTCTCAGAAAATCAACATTACCATAGCAACTATAATATAAGCAAAGCTACAGATATAGTTCAATGATCACAGAAGTCTATATAGAGTTTCAAGTCGTACATAATAAGAAGGTCAATAAAACTGATTCAAACAAATACATGGTGTTCATTAATTGTGTACCATAGATAAATATGTAAGAACGGTTGCTATGGCAACAGTAATTGAGCATACTAGGGCCATTTGGAAAGTATTAACAGTATTTTGGGTAGATGAAACGGCGAAAGACCTCAAATCAAACGGTAAAATGACTTCAAGACATGTCATGTATGCTCTATTTTTGACTGCGATGGAATTGTGACCCGAGTACCAGTACCTGAGAACAAGAGTATTATGTTATAAAGAATATAAGAATCTTATATGGGTGTGAGGGGTGGATTGAAAAATCCGTCCCGAGGGACACTGTCCGGCATCACGAGGCTTGCCGAGTGATGCCGGACAGTGATCCCGAGGGACGGATTTTTCTATCCACCCCTCACACCCATGTTGGATTCTTTTTCTTGCATACCTTCCATTTCGATTGCGAATTTTTAATGCTGCTGTCACTTCGGTTACCGACGTCCGCCATTTTGTGATGACACAACAGGAATGTTTAGTGACGTCACGCATGACGACGCCGCGCATCAGGTTGTAATCAACCAGTGCATTTATCAAACACGCGATTATATTCGATTTGGGGTCGGAACACCAGGGTCAGAACATAAATTTCTATCCCAGGGTAAAATCACGGATTTCCTTGTCTGGTGTGCAAGAAAAATTCTTTCTGCTATGGTGGATCACTATGTTACACACACTCAAAGACAAACCATAACGAAAAGAAACTACGACAGAAGAACCGCCTTGGAACAGTCAGTGGAGCGAATTCCATTGGGGGTGTGTCGGGGTGGGGGGAGGTGCTTAAATCTTTTTTACGCAGCTACAATCCTTGCCCTTACTTCCATCGCAATTTTGACAAATAAATGTGCAAATAATAGAGGATCTTACACAAGTGGTCATTTTATATGAAATTTATGAAACAACTTTAGTTTCAAGTCTTTGGCGATTCTCATAAACTTCATGCGAGCGAGATTCTGTTTATAATATTACATTCTAAAATTGGATTTAATGGCAAACGAATTTCAATATAAATCCTAGAGATATCACGGACGGTGTAATGACGTTACAAGCAGTAACCATGTGTTATTTCAAATGTGATCATATGATTTTTTTATGACATGACTTTATGATAAATAGAGTTCTCAGAATTTTCTTGCCTTGTTTTTTTCCTAAACATAGAAAAACGGTACTGTTTATAACATAAAGTCTGCTCAAACATTATGGCCCGATTGGATGAACATAATCTTTTGTCAGACAGACAGCATGCATTTAGGATAATGCACAGTTGTGAAACTTAATTAAGCACAGTTATTAATGACTTGGTAAAATCCTGGACAAAAGGGGAGAGATGGACGAATTTATTCGGGATTTCGAGAAGGCTTTCGACACACCACCTAATGAACTCCAAATTATTTGGTTATGGAATTGGGAAGAAGGCTCTCAGATGGATAAATTCCTTTCTTTGCTATAGAAAACAGCGCATTGTTGTTAATCATAATGGTGAATCTTCAGAGTGAGCCCTAGTTTTGTCTGGGGTCCCACAAGGGACTGTTCTTGGTCCACTGTTATTCTCCCTGTATACATTAATAATATTCCACTGTCATTAACTCAGAAATAAGACTGTTCGCAGATGACTTTGTTTGCTTATACAGAGAACTCACTGAAACTTCAGAATTTGGCACGGAAATGGGGCATGAGATTTCAGTCCGTTAATTGTAACTTTGTACAGATAACTAGGAAGGGAACCAATAAAATTGAGGCTTCTTACACTTTAGAGGAAACGGTCATGGATAATGAATACCTTGGTGTGACAATAACACACGAATACAAACATTAGCAGCATGTGTACTAAGGCAAACAGAACGCCTGGGTTTCCTGAGGCGAACAACAAAACCCATGTTCAAATCATAAAAACTCACATGCTGTTTGAACATGGATTTCGAATTTGTGATATCACAAGACGGGCCTTTCTTTATTTACATTACGTTGAGAGACGTAATGTAATCGCCCTAAAAATAGCATTTTAGAATGTTATGATGACGTCAGAGGCTCATTGCTTAACTGGCGTCATGGCAGACACTGCCATGTTGGTTTGCCGCTCGCACTGGAACAGTTTGTATGGAGTTTCTATGGAGCTTTGTGGCGTTTTCTTCACCATTTGCCTTTGGAATCGAAAGTTATGCAAGAACAAAAATAGCAATCATTCATGGTTATTTCATTGCAATTATATTTGTCGAGTCTCTCGTAAGATGTCTGAACACTCTGCCTAGCTGCCTCATCTTTAAACATATTTAGCTGCCTCGTGTATGAAAACAAACATAGGTGTTTCTATACTGAAACGTTTTCACGTTGTTCAAACATGGATTTAACCATCACAAGAGCACGCCTATATGATTTTGACCCCATTGAACCCAACTTTTATATAGAAAAACTGGGGTTTGCAGGGGCATACCTTATTTTCCTTATTTCGCTCTAAAATATAGATTGTTGGTACTCGTTAGAACCGCCTCGATCAGGCGGTTCTATGAATACCCTCAATCTATATTTTGAGCAGAAATAAGAAAAATATCACAATTTTTCATCTTAAAATTTTCATTTTTTTCGATGGTAAAGTTTACATTGTATTTGTATAGGCGTGTTTTCGTAACTGTGAGTGGCTGCTGGGAATTCCGCTACACTGCTGGCCTGAGAATCTGTATCTGAGCTGTCTATTGTTCCAGGCAAATTATTCCCATACTGATGGGAACTGGACCGGACTTTAAAGCTTAGTGGTTTCTTTCGGCCATAGGGCTTGTCATGTCATTTCTTTCATCTTAATGTCTGGTAAAAGTCCCACAAAATATGCAGCAACGTCTCTAAAATGACCTAAAGAGTGTCGATGGGGACGTAAAACCTTAACACAAATAAAATCACAACTCATGTTTTAAAATCACTGGAAAGCAAACACTATCACTAAATCCGCTTTCTCTTGTGCAAAAGTTGGCAAAAAGAAAAGAAAAATGATGTGTATCAGCTTATGTACACATATGTTGAAGATGGATAGAATTAGAAAGCAATAAGAAACAAGAAAGAAATAGAACAATAAGATATAGCTGGCCCCAGCTATATAATTTGAAAAATCTCGGAAGACCCCAGAGTAGGGGTATATTTGGCCCCAGGGTTATAATTTGAACAATCATAGTAGAGGTTCACTAGGTGAAGCTTCATACCACATATCAAAGACCTGGGCCTTCTGGTTTCAGACAAGAAGATTTTTAAAGGTTTTTCCCTATATAAGCCTATGTAGAACCAGTGGGCCCCTGGGCGGGGGCATGTTTGGCCCCAGGGCTATAATTTGAACAATCTTGGGAGAGGTCCACAAGATGAAACTTCATAACAAATATCAAAGACCTGGACCTTCTTGTATCAGACAAGAAGATTTTAAAGTATTTCAATATACAAGAGGCTCAATGAGCCTAACCGCTCACCTGAAGAACATTTTAGTTAGCTGTTATGCTTCTCATGAAATTTAATCATGATATGCCAAGTGGTTTTAAAGATATACTTATTTGAAAATGTGAACGGACGCCGGACCATTGCCATACTAAAACCTCACATACACCTTCGGCTCAGGTGAGCTAATAATACTAGCGGTTTCAGAGAAGAAGATTTTTTAAGCTTTTCTTTCCATTATAAGTCTATGGGGGCTAAGGGGCCCCGGGCTGTGGCCAGTTTAGACCCCAGGCGCATGATTGGCACAATTTATGTAGGGGACCATTTGACATTGCTACATGCTTAATATGTAAGCTCTGGGCCAAGTGGTTTCAGAGAAGAACATTTTTAAGGGTTGTTTTTTCATTATAAATCAATGGGAGCTAACAGGCCCCGGGGCGTGGCCAGTTTAGACCCAAAGGGCCTGATTGGCACAATTTATGTAGGGGACCACTTGACATTGCTACATGCTTAATATATATGCTCTTGGCCTAGTGGTTTCAGAGAAGAAGAATTTTTAAGCTTTTTTTCCCATTATAAGTCTATGGGGGCTAAGGGGCCCGGGGAGTGGCCAGTTTAGACCCCAGAGGCATGAATGGCAGAATTTATGTAGGGGACCACTTGACATAGCTACATGCTAAATATGTAAGCTCTGGGCCTAGTGGTTTCAGAGAAGAAGATTGTTTAAGCTTTTTTTCCATTATAAATCTATGCGGGCTAAAGGGTTCCCGGGGCGTGGCCAGTTTAGACCCCAGGGGCATGATTTGCACAATTTATGAAGGGGACCACTTGACACTGCAACATGCTTAATATGTAAGCTCTGTGCCTAGCGGTTTCAGAGAAGAAGATTTTTTCAGCTTTTTTTTTCATTGTAAGTCTATGGGGGCTAAGGGGCCCCACGGCGTGGCCAGTTTAGATCCCAGGGGCATAATTGGCATAATTTATGTAGGGGACCACTTGACATTGCATCATGCTTAATATGTAAGCTCTGGGCGTAGTGGTTTCAGAGAAGAAGATTTTTTAAGCTTTTTTTCCATTATAAGTCTATGGGGCTAAGGGGCCCCGGGGCGTGGCCAGTTAATACCCCAGGGGCATTATTGGCACAATTTATGTAGAGGAGCACTTGACATTGCTACATGCTTAATATGTAAGCTCTGTACCTAGAGGTTTCAGAGAAGAAGACTTTTTAAGCTTTTTTTCCACTATAAGTCTATGGGGGCTAAGGGACCCCGGGGCGTGGCCAGTTTAGACCCCAGGGGCATGATTGGCACAATTTATGTAGGGGACCACTTGACATTGCTACATGCTTCATATGTAAGCTCTGGGCCTAGTTGTTTCAGAGAAGAAGATTTTCTAAGTTTTTCCCATTGTAAGTCTATGGGAGCTATATGTTGCCATGGCAACAAGAGTTCCATCTGATCTGCCCCAAAACATAATGCATCTTTTCTCCCAACCTGATAAGGATTCTCATGAAATTTAATCATGATTGGCCAACTTGCTTTAAAGATATACTTAGTTGAAAATGTGAACAGACGGCGGACGCCGGACCATTGGCATACTAATACCTCACATGAGCCTTCGGCTCAGGTGAGCTAACAAATAAGTTATGAAGTTAGATCCTTTTGAAGCAAGGAATACACCAAATAAACGAAAATAGCAGACTCAGTTTTATTGAGTCTGTTCATGACCAGTACTGAAATATGCAACACCGGCCACGCCCTCTAGCACCGGCTTAAGCAGAACTCTATTTTCAAAATGATACCAAATGAACTCAATGATCACAAAGGACCAGAAAATATAATCTGCACTATGATGATGTACGGGGAGATGTTTTACGGCCGCCACACGGCACAACACCAGCTACAGTGAAAATAAATAAGTTCTGAAGTTAGATCCTTTGGAAGCAAGGAATACACCAAATAAACGAAAATAGCAGACTCGGTTTTATTGAGTCTGTTCATGACCAGTACAGAAAAATATGCAACACCGGCCACGCCCTCTAGCACCGGCTTAAGCAGAACTATTTTCAAAATGATACCAAATGAACCCAATGATCCCAAAGGACCAGAAAATATAATCTGCACTATGATGATGTACGGGGAGCCTATAATTCAGAGAAGAGGAAGAGAAAACCAGTGGGCCTCGGTGCGGGGGCGTTTTTGGCCCCAGGGCTATAATTTGAATCTTGGTAAAGGTCGACTTTACAAAGCTTCATACCAAATATCCAAGACCTTGGCCTTCTGGTTTCAGACAAGAATTTTTTTTTAAGGTTTTCCCTATATAAGCCTACGTTAAACCAGTGAGCCCTGGCACTGGTGGATTTTTGGCCCCAGGGCTATAATTTGAACAATCTTGGTCCACTAGATGAAGCTTCATAACAAATATCAAAGACCTGGGCCTTCTGGTTTCAGACAATAAGATTTTAAAGTTTTTTTCTTATTTTTCCTTTTGGTTGCCATGGCAACAAGAGTTCTGCATGGAATGAAATTCTTTGAAAAACTTTGAGAGAAGACCATCCAAAGATCATTTCTGTCAAGTCTGGTCAAAATCTGTTCAGCAGTTAATGAGATGTCATTACGGACGGACGGACAGAAGACGACGGACGGTGTGCGATCACAATATCTCCCCCGGAGCCTTCAGCTCAGGTGAGCTAAAAACGGTGGGCCCCAGGGCGGGGCCAACCCAGGGCTATAATTTTAACAAGCTTGGTAGAGGTCAACAAGATGAAGCTTTATAGCAAATTTCAAAGACCTGCGCCCAGCCTTTTCAGAGAGGAATAATTTTTAAAGGATTAGTAAGTCTATGTAAAACAAGTGGGACTCTAGGTGTGGTCACTTTTGGACCAAGGGCTATAAATTGAACAATCTTGGTAGAGGTCCACTTGATGAAGCTTCATACTAAATATCAAAGACCTGGGCCTAGTGGTTTCAGAGAAGAAGATTTTTAAAGGATTTCCCTATATAAGTGTATGTAAAACCGGTGGGCTCCGGGGCGGGGCCATTTTTGACTCAAGGGCTATAATTTGAACAATCTTGGTAGAGGTCCACCAGTGAAGCTTCATACCAAATATCAAAGACCTGGGCCCTACAGTTTCAGAAAAGAAGATTTATAAAGGATTTCCCAATACAAATATGTTCTAGAAAGGGTTATCCTTTGGAAGCAAGGAATACACCACAGAACTCGAAAATATGGAGTGAGCATGTTTTCTGGGCCAGACTAGCTTGTTTCGGCCATTTAGGCCTCATCAGTGACCCTAAAATATTTTCAAAATTCCACAATGGAATCAATGATCCCAAAGGACAAGAAAATATAAACTACAATATAGTGTAGGGCAGGGAGACTTTTTACGGCTGCCACACATTCCCAGACACCAGCTGTAGTGACGTCAAAAATGTTCTAGAAAGGGTTACAAGCCTATGTAAAATTGGTGGGACCCAGGTCGGGACCATTTCTGGACTCAGGGCAATAATTTGAACAATCTTGGTAGAGGTTCACTAGATGAAGCTTCATGCCAAATAACAAAGACCTGGGCCCAGCGGTTTCAGAGAAGGAGTTTTTAAAGGATTTTCCCTATGTAAGTCTATGTAAAACCGCTGGGTCTCTGGGCACGGCCATTTTTGGCCCTGGGGCTATAATGTCAACAATCTTCATAGAGGTCCCCTAGATGAAGCTTCATACCAAATATCAAAGATCTGGGCCCTACCGTTTCAGAGAAGAAGATATATTATTACCCAATACAAGCCCATGTAAAACCAGTGGGCCCCAGGACGGGGCCATTGTTGGCTTCAGTGCTATAACTTGAACAATCTTCATAGAGGTCCACTAGATGAAGCTTCATTCCAAATATCAAAGACCTGGGCCTTACGGTTACAGAGAAGAAGATTTTTAAAGGATTTCCTTATACAAGCCCGTATGTGTAAAAGCGGTGGGCCCCAGGGCAGGGCCATTCTTGGCCCCAGGGCTATAATTTGAACAATTTTGGTAGAGGTTCCATGGATGAATCTTCATACCAAGTATGAAAGACCTGGGCTCAGTGGTTTCAGAGAAGAAGATTTTTAAAGGATTTCCTTATATAAGTGTATCTGCAACTGGTGGGCACCGGGGTAGGGCCATTTTTGGCCCCAGAGCTATAATTTGAACAATCTTGGTAGAAGTCCATTAGATAAAGCTTCATACCAAATATCAAAGACCTGGGCCTTCTGGTTTCAGACAAGAAGATTTTTACAGTTTTTCCCTATACAGTCCAATGTAAAACCAGTAGGCCCAGGTGCGGGGGCATTATTGGCCCCAGGGCTATAATTTGAACAATCTTGGAAGAGGTCCATTAGATGCCGCTTTATACCAAATACCAAAGACCTGGGCCTTCTGGTTTCAGACAAGAAGATTTTTAAAGATTTTCACTACATAATTATGCCTATGTAAAACCAGTGGCCCCCAACGAAGGGGCATTTTGGGCTCAGGGCTATAATTTGAACAATCTTGGTAGAGGTACTCTAGACGAGGATTCATACCAAATATCAAAGACCTGGGCCTTCTGGTTTCAGACAAGAAGATTTTTAAAGGTTTTTTTCTTATTTTCTCCTTTTTGTTGCCATGGCAACCAGAGTCCTGCATGGAGTGAAATTCTTTGAACTTTGAGAGAGGACCACCCGAAGATCATTTCTGCCAAGTCTGGTCAAAATCTGTTCGGTGGTTTATGAGGAGATATCGTTTAAAGGAATTGTGGACGCATGGACGGACGGACGGACGGACGGACGATGACGGACGGTGAGCGATCACAATAGCTCCAACTGAGCTTTCTGCTCAGGTGAGGTAAAAACAAGAGGACCATGATGGCACTGAATCGCTCACATGATCCATAGTGTAACAAGTGGGCCCTCGGGATGGCCTTGGGATGGCCATTATTGGCCCCAGGACTATAATTTGCATTATCTTGAGGGAGGTCTAAAAGGTGTAGCTTCATACCAAATATCAAAGACCGGAGCCTTCTGGTTTCAAACAAGAAGATTTTTAGGGTTTTCTTATATAAGTCTCAATAAACCCTGAGGCCCCCGGGGCAGGGCCATTTCTGGTCCCAGGGCTATAAGTTGAACAGTCTTGGTCTAGGTCCATACCAAATATCAAGGAACTGAGCCTTCTGGTTTCAGACAAGACTTTTTTAAAGGTATCCCCCCACTCCAAGTATGCCCAAATATCTCTGTTAGGGGGAATTAAATGTTTTTTGTGTGTTTTTCAGTCACATACTCATAAATATATTGATTTATAATGTCCAGCTTAGGAATGCTGTCTAACTGTTAAGATTCTGCACCTAAAGCAAAATATATGTTAGTTTTAAAACTCACACTGTGACATGAAAGCCTGTGGTGTATTGGTTATGCTACTTGCCTGATAAATCTGGGATTGCAGGATCGATCTCGCGCTTCTCCAGACTTCCAGATGAGTCTTTAAACTGAGGTCCCGTCTCCACATGACCTTAGCTGTTGGTGGGACATAAAACTAAAACACACTCACTCACATTGTGACATAGACCGGATCGCAGAAATAATACGAGAAATTACCAAAATCACCTTCATCAATTTATTTATTTGTGCAAATACACTAATTTCAATATTTTATGTTTATAATGTAATATCTAACAAATCCTTATTCCATTCATATTGGTGATACAGCATGGGACACTTCAGAATTCCATTACGTGAACAGAATACACATCAGAACTTACCGAAATCACCGTTTAAATTGCATGCCAAAATCTTTCTAATATAGGGGGTGGGGTATCTTTTCTCCCGACATTGATAATATGCCCCTAAACAATATTACATATTATCATATTTTAAATATTTAACATGGTTTTGTATCAAAATTATGGTGATTTCGGTAATTTCGGAGGTGGCTGGTGTTTTCTATGTTATATTAAAGTGAAACACATTCCGGTGAAATTTTGAGGATTTTTCTTACTTATATTAATTCCAAATATTTATAAACTAGACCCCTACAATATATTTTAAATATTTAACATGGCAGGGATACATACTAAGCATTTTGCTTTAGGCGACCAGATTGCCTTAAATCCAAATTTTACAGTAAGTAAATAGTTATTTTTATTCGAAACTTAGGCGCCCAGGCCAAAACTTAGGCGACTGGGCGTCTGTTATTCTGTATCCCTGCATGGTTTTATATCAATTAAATGGTGATTTCGGTAATTTATGGGGTGATTTCGTTAGATTTTGGTGATTTCACTAAGTCGTCCGACCCTCAGCCAATTATGACACTTAGTGAATCAATCCTTTTACATCACGTGAACAAGTCCGTGAAATGAACACCCCCTTACACCCCACTTTATATAGAGAAAACTGGGGTTTACGTGGGTAAACATTATTTTTCTTATTTTTACTCCAAGACATAGGTTGTGGGTACTCGTTAGAACCGCCTCAATGAGGCGGTTCTAACGAGCACCCACAACCTATGTTTTCAGTATTAACAAGAAAAATATCATGGGATTTCGTCCGAAAAGTAGCCATTTTGGAGATGTGAAAAATGCACTATGTCGCACGGGTGTGTTAGCGTAATGATAAGCACGGTGTGTTGCCAAAACTAAAAGCACACAATGCAAAACGTAGACCTGCAGCCGGTTTAAGAGGTCTGTGTCTTACCCATGACAACGCACCTGCTCACAGGTGTGTTCTTGTCCAAGACTTCTTGAAAGAGGAAACCATTTTTGTTCAGCTCTCTCTTCAACCTTATTTGCCAGATCTTAGCCCCGTTCCTTTACTAAAGAATATAAGAATCTCATGGGTTTGAGGGACGGATGGAAAAATCCGTCCCGAGGGACACTGTCCGGCATCACGAGGCTTGCCGAGTGATGCCGGACAGTGATCCCGAGGGACCGATTTTTCTATCCACCCCTCACATCCATATTGGATTATTTTTCTTGCATACCTTCCATTTCTTAGCCCGGAATTTCAATGCTGCAGTCACTTGGTTACCAACGTCCGCCATATTGTGTTGACACTGCAGGAATGTAAAGTGACGTCATGGATCGGGTCGGGTATGAAACACCCTTCCCGATCCCGATCCCGATCCGAAAATCCCCGATCCAAAATTTTCTATTTGCCCTAATTCATTAATTAGAATATATTTTAAACACTTTTTGTGTTTATTTTATTACTTTTAAGTATTTTAATCATTATTTATGTATATTTTGTTTAAATGCGTCCAATTTGTGATTTTAACCTAAATTATTCCTCTCTTAGGGGTATGAAAGACCCTGCCGATTTTTCGTAAAAAATTGTATTCTTCCGCCTCTAATTAAAAAAATAAACAAAAACCAAATTATAAAATCAGCATAACGGAATTGTTATATACTTTTATGGCTTTTCTAGAATAAGAGAGAACTTAAAAAGAGTTTCGGAGGTGTTTTTTGGCATATTTTTATCCAAAACGATTACCGATCATTGTTGCTTTTTATAGTTACGTAATTGAACGGAATGTGAAAGAAATGGCCGGAAACGAACCGATCTTGAGTTTCACACTTTGATCAACGGAAGAGTGCAAAAAGGGCGCTTCGTCGACAAATACGCAAAGAAAACTACATTCAGAAAGAGACCTTCTATAGTAATTTAATGATAGAACCAGACTCAAAAATTTTTCATAGATTAATTCGCATGAACCAGAACACTAGAAGTAGTGCATCAAACTGTTTTCTTGTCAATGGTCAAAATATACTGGATTCTGCTCAACAAAGGAAAGTTTTGAAAAACTATTATGAAGATTTAGCAGTACCAAAAACAGAACATCATTTTGATGATGAATACCTCGAACATTGTGACTATCATATATCACTCATAAAGAAGATTAACCAACTACGGCAAAATCAATCAAGTGAGCCCTTCACAGAAGACGAAGTACACCATTGCATTAGTTCATTGAACAATGGGAAGTCACTGGATGAATATGGGTTATGTGCTGAGCATTTGAAAACTGCTGGGTTAGTTGTTATACCTATTTTAAGGAACATTTTCAATAGTATACTGGAAGACGGGGTTGTACCAGACTGTTTTAAGGGAGGAGTAATTACACCAGTTCCTAAAAGCGGAAAAGACCCAAAACTTCTAGACAATTATCGTGGTATAACTGTCAGCTCGGTTATAGGCAAACTGTTTGAAAAGTTAATCCTGACCAGACTTCTGAGAAAAATGAACATTGATCAGTCAGAATTACAATTTGGCTTTACACAAAATTTAAGCCCAACAATGAGCTCACTAATATGTTCGGAGGTAATTACAGAATCCAAAGCTCAAGGACTTCCGCTATATATGGTAACCATTGACACCCAAAAGGCATTCGATGTAGTAAGTCATGCAGTGTTAAAAAAGACTCTGTACGAGGAAGGTATAACTCCCGATCTCTGGAATATTGTCGACCAATTGTACAACAACATGTCATCAAAAGTCAAATGGCAGAATGAATGTAGTGACAGTTTCCCCATCTGTCAGGGGGTGAGGCGTGGGGGGATTTTATCCCCCCACCTCTACAAATTATATGTGAATCCTCTGCTGCAAGAGCTGAAATCAAATGCTCTAGGTGCTCACATCGGGTCGATTTACACTGGTACAGTCGCCGTGGCGGACGACTTCCTATTCATGTCAAACTGCCCGCATGAAATGCAGACTATCTTATCGCTGACAAGTTCTTATTCGGGAGAACGGAGATATAAAATCCATCCTACAAAGTCCATCCTGGTTAAGAGATTAACAACTAAAAAGAGTAAATTAACAGACATAGATCGTAAGAGGTATATTGGTGAATCAGAAATAAAAACAGACTCTCAAACTGAACATTTAGGAATAATACGTAGTGATAACAAGGAAAATCAGCTGAACATTGACAAGAAGTTAAGCCTTGCTAGAAGAACTTTATATTCATTAATGAAAACAGGACTTCATGGTTGTAATGGACTTAATCCAAAAGTGTCGTACAAGATCTATCAGGTTTATGTCGTTCCGAGGCTGTTGTATGGTCTAGAGGTTTTACCCCTTAATACTGGCCAGCTTCATCAACTACGAACTTTTCATCTGGAAATCTTGAAGAATATTTAGTCACTGCCATCTAGAACAGCAAACTGTGTTGCATACCTACTTATAGGGGCATTACCGATTGATGCTGAACTGGAGAAAAGACAGCTGAACCTGTACCACTCTGTAGCAACAAGTGAAAATTCTACTCTGCAAGAACTCAGTAAACGTCAGTCAATAATTCAAAACAAGGAAAGCTTCTTTAAGAGAATATTCGACATTTTGGTAAAATACAACCTCCCCAGCCTCTCTGAAATTCAACAAATGACAAAAGATGAATGGAAGTCAACAGTTAAACAAGCTGTAAGAGAGCACTGGACTGAAAAACTTCAAGAGGAAGCTGGAGATAGGTCAACGTTAGAGAGATGCCATATCCCTGCTCTTCAAGTGGGTGGAACGCATATTATATGGGAGACAGTACAATCATGTCGGATGGACGTGATCAGGGCAGCGACAAAAGTACGAATGCTAACAGGGACCTATCTACTGCAATCTCATAAGAAGAAATTCAACTTGGATGATGTATCATCATCCACGTGTCCGTTGTGCTGCTTAGAAGATGAGGACATTATGCATATGTTAACCCGATGTCCAGCCCTTAATAAAACCCGACAACAGTATCTTGGTGACATAAAACAGAGTCTTCAGCATTTCTTGGGGAGTGGTTCCTGGTCAACACGATTCACAAATCCAGTCAGAATCGTGCAACTTATTGTGGACTGTCAAAAGTTAGTTCCTGATGTTATTCCTGAAAATAAAAGACTTATCCATGATATTGAAACCAAAGCAAGATTGTTCTGTTTTAAACTACATTTGAAAAGGTTACACCTGTTGAACAACGTAAAAGAAGACTTAAGGGGGAAGATGGTTGCCAGCCCCGCTAACCGTATGTCTAAAGAAACCCTTTTATAGATCATCAGTGACACGTTCACGTGCGCCTTCAGACAGGCGGAGAATACAGACCTAAGAAGAAGAAGACTGTCTCAAAAATAAAAAATAGAGAGATAGGAAATGGTGAAACTTCTGTCACTCGCACAATGGTCATTATATAAAACATATACGATTTTTGAGACAATGTGAAACTCAAGATCGGTCCTTTTCCGGCCATTTCTTTTACATTCGGTTCAATTTTTGTAACTATAAATAGCAATAATGATCGGCAATCGTTTTGGATAAAAATTTGCAAAAAACACCTCCGAAACTCTTTTTAAGTTCCCTTTTATTCTAGAAAAGCCATAAAAGTATATAACAATTCCGTTATGTTGATTTTATCAATTAGTTATTGTTTACTTTTCAATTAGGGGCGGAAGGATACAATATTTTTACGAAAAATCGGCAGGGTCTTTCATACCCCTGAGAGAGGTATAATTTAGGATAAAATCACAAATTAGACTTATTTAAACAAAATATACATAAATAATGATTAAAATAATTCAAAGTAATAAAATAAACACAAAAAAGTTTTACAATATATTATAATGAATGAATTAGGGCAAATAGAAAGTTTTGGATCGGGGATTTTCGGATCGGGATCGGAATCGGGAAGGGTGTTTCATACCCGACCCATGGATCGTGCATGACGTCAACCTTAACGACGGCACACACAAGGTCGTAATCAACCAGTGCATTTATCAAACACGGGATTATATTCGATTTGGGGTCGGAACACCAGGGTCAGAACATAAATTTCTATCCCAGGGTAAAATTGCGGATTTCCTTGTCTGGTGTGCAAGAAAACCCTTTCCGGTTGTTGATATGAATCCCAAAATGCAATTTACCAGTGTCTTCAAGACTTACTTCTCTGCCTTTACAGAATGGCTTTCGAGACTTGGAAATTGTGTTTCCATCAAGGGAGAATACTTTGAAGGGTTGAAGTAAATGAAATGTGAATAGGATTAATCAAGTTCCCTGTAGAACTCCATTGACAACAATAAATGAAGGCCCCTCGTACAGAAAAATAACCATTAATGGTCATTTTTTCAATATAACCTGTACATTTTTGTTTGGATATAACACAATTGTTTATAAACTAACATGGTTTCTCGTTTGGTCTCCATTAATAGTGTTATATCGCCACCGCCGATCGGGGTTTGGAGAAATAGATAGGGCTGCATGATGCTTCCAGGCAGAGCTGAAACTGACCACACATGAGCACTGGTAAACGGCTTAGAAGTAATAGGCCTACCCAGGCAAAGTGATGGGAGTCGGACCCTCCAATGCATATAAGCATTTTGGTTTCATTGAGCCGCAGGGCTTGAGATGTCATTTCATCTCAATGTCGTGTAAAAGTCCCACAAAGTTGGAAGCAAAGTCTCCAAAATGACCTAAATAGTGGTGTATCAGGAATCCATTTCAAAATTTAGAGGTCTCAGCTATTTAACACGCAGGTTGGGTCGTTAAAATTACTCTATAAGGACCACATAAAATCTACTATATCTGCTCTTAAAAGATTATCGTTTCAATAATTCAATCCATTACAAAAACACGCCTATACAATACACTGTAAATTTTATCACCAAAATGACGAAAATTTTAAGATGAAAAATTGTGCTTCTAAAAGAGCAGAAATAAGACAAGAGGGCCAAATGGCCCTATATCGCTCACCTGTGTACCAGAAAATCATTAATGATGTTTTAAGAATGCCCATCGGGGCTTGAAGAAATAGACTGGGCTACGTGGTGCTTCTATGCAGAGCTGGAACTTACCACACATGAGTACTGGTAAACAGGTTCTAAGCCTGCCCAGGAAAAGTGGTGCAAGTTGGACCGTCCATGCATAATGACTCTATTGGTTTCATTGGGTGGAAAGGGCTTAAGATATCATTTCATCTCGATGTCGGGCAAAAGTCCCACAAAACTAGAAGCAATGTCTCCAAAATGACCTACACTGCTGACAGGGATGTTAAACCTCAAATCAATAAACAAGGACAGGTAACTCCAAAGTTGTTTGTCTCATGCAGCCAAAATTCGAACTCTATGTAGACTGTATGTCCCTACTGGTTATCTGCAAGTTTGATGAAGATCAGATCAGAATGGCGGAGAAAAAGTGGAGACGTCGTTTTCCCCATTGTAAGTCTATGGAACCTATTTGTTTCCATGGCAACCACAGTTCTGATCAAAACTGGTCCAAAACCTAATGCAGTCAATCCCCCAACCCAGTGACGCTGCGCATAAAATTTGATTGGGATTGGCCATCTAGTCACTTAGATATTCAGGTTCAAAGGTGTGGACGACGGACGGACGACTGACGGACGCCGGATGCCTACCTATACTATAAGCTCACATTGTGAGCCTTCGGCTCAGGTGAGCTAAAAAGATCAGATCATAAACAGCTGAGAAAAGCTGGAGACACCATTTTTCACTTATATTTATGCTCCAGGGCAGGTAACTCCAAAGCTTTTTGTCCCGTGCAGCCCAAATTCGAACTCGAGGTAGACTGTAGGCCCCTCCTGAATATCTGCAAGTTTGATGAAGATCGGATCAGAAATAGCTGAGAAAAAGTGGAGAAGTCGTTTTCCCCATTATAAGTCTATGGGGAAATTTTTCACGCTCTCAGATTCAAACCAAATTCAAACTTGTCCGAGATTTTATGCTTTCCTCCTTTATGAAAAGTTACAAAAAGATCAGATCATAAACGGTTGAGAAAAGCTGGAGACACCATTTTTCACTTATATTTATGCTCAAGAGCAGGTAACACCAAACCTGTTTGTCCCGTGCAGCCCAAATTCGAACTCGACCTAGACTGTAAGCCCCTCCTGGTTATCTGCAAGTTTGATGAAGATCTTATCAGAAATGGCTGAGAAAAAGTGGAGACATCCCTTTCTTTCTCCATTATAAGTCTATTGGAAAATTTTTCAAGCTCAAGGGGATGTAACTGGAAAACCACTGGTCAGATTCAAACCAAATTCGAACTCGTCCGAGATTTTATACTTGTCCTTGTTTATGAAAAATTACAAACAGATCAGATCATAAACAGCTGAGAAAAGCTGGAGACACCATTTTTCACTTATATTTATGCTCAAGGGCAGGTAACTCCAAACCTGTTTGTCCCGTGCAGCCCAAATTCGAACTCAACGTAGACTGTAAGCCCCTCCTGCTTATCTGCAAGTTTGATAAAGATCGGATCAGAAATGGCCGAGAAAAAGTGGAGACGTCGTTTTCCCAATTGTAAGCCTATGGAACCTTTTTGTTTCCATGGCAACCAGAATTCCAATCTGATCAGCCCAAAAACCTTATGCAGCCTTTCCCCCTACCTGATGATGCTTCTCATGAAATTTAATCAAGGTTGGCTATGGGGTATTAGACATATACTTATTTGAAATTGATTATGGATGGACGGACACACGCAACACGCACGCACAATGGACAAAATGTGATCACAAAAGCTCACCTTGTCACTACGTGACAGTTGAGCTAAAAAAAAAAACAAGAGCACCACATGTGGGTGCGAACGCTCGGCTGCAGCCCCTTTTCATAATGAACAACTAGTCCGAGTTTCTAGTAAATATGTTAAGTAATGACAGAGATATTACAAAATGTTTTTGTATGACGACGCGGACGAAAATGTTTTTGCAGAGCTATGACAATACCTCGTCGTTTTCTTCAAAAACAGCCGAGCTAATAAGGTATACAACAGTAAACACCAATTTCACTACATAAAAGTGGGGTTCAAGGTGGTCGTGTTTTGGTGATCCTTTGTGTTTCTACACCCAGTGTCTCCTTATAAGAGACAACCTTTTGGACCGTCCAAAAGGTGGTCATAATATAGGAATTTTACTGTATGTTAAGAGGATGGCTCAACATCTGCAAAAAGGAATTTATTAAGAACATAATCAAACTTTTTGCAAACAGTACAGGACCTGATAAGAAGTGGCACTACTGGTGCCTGAACTAGACCTGCACTATTTGTGCAGCAGAACCATTTGAGCAATTTTGGTGCAGGCAGGGTCAGAAGAGAAACACTTGCATGAAGTTTTGACATAGGAAATGTTATTTTAAGATATTGTTGACGATGGACAGACAGAATGACGGACACGGACGAAGCATGACAGACACATAGCAATAGCTCACCTTGAGTACCTTGTGCTAAGATGAGCTAAAAAGTCTAAAATGAACTCAACCTGAGACACCTTGACTAGGAAATGAACTACTACTAAATATATATCAGAAGTTTCTATTCAAAACAAAATGGCTACCTTAATGGTCCTAAATATTGGGACAGACAGGCCTAAGGAAGCAGTGCAGACCCTGATCAGACTGCTCATGAAGGAGCAGTCTGATCAGGGTCTACACTGTTTGCCATTCCATCCCCATTTTGTGGACTCTTTGCTGGATTGTGAAACAAATTTAAATTTTTAGGAGAATTATATCAAGTCCTCAAGGTGTTCGAATTTCATTACGATAATACAGCCGTGAAACATAGTGCATTTTTTTCACATCTCCAAAATGGCTACTTTCCTGATGAAAATCCATGATATGTTTCTTATTTATACTGTAAACTTAAGTTGTGGGTGCTCGTTAGAACCGCTTCATTGATGCGGTTCTAAAGAGTACCCACAACCTGTGTCTGGAGCAGAAATAAGGAAAATCATGTATTCCCCTGCAAACCCCAGTTTTCTCTATATAAAGTGGGGTTTAGGGGGTGTTCATTTCATGGACTTGTTCAAGTGATGCAAGGATTTTTTCAGTAAATGCTATATATCTATGTTGATTGTTTTTCACTTGTGGTCTGACTAGTTCTTGTATCTCGTGGCACCCTCTGCTGTTCTAGTTCATCTAACCAAGGGAGATCACTGAATGAGAAAACGGGTGCTTTAACTTCTTCCTGACACTTGGGGTCAAACTGAGGCCCCACTGTCCACAGGGTTTCAAGGTCGTATTTAGCACGAGTCTCTGCAGTGAAAATGTGTAGCACTATGTTCCCTGTAAATAAATTAAATACAAACTTCTATCACAAAATCCCTCTGGGACCATGAAAATTGGTTTGAGACAAGGATAGTTTGAGTAACTTAGAGTTACACATAACACTACGTCAGAAGACCAGGGGCCAGTTGTTCAAAACTAACGACATTGTTAGTTAACATATCATTAAAACTTTAATCATTTAATTTGGCAAATTATGCTAGTATTTTTGCTGAAAAAATGTGAGCAGCTTTTGCATTTGCAAAAGCTGCTCACATTTTTTCAGCAAAAAAAAAACAACAACAACAAAATTTTAGATATTGTACTTGCTAGAATACTTAACACTAAGACCACTAACGAGCTTGTTAAGCTAAAGATGCTTTGAACAACTGGCCCCAGGACAGGAGACATAATGGGAATACACATGAACTCTCATTATCTCAAACTCCAAGGGACTCAAAATTTTGGTTTGCGTTAATAGTATAGTAGGTATCCTAAATATTAAGACAGACAGGCATAAGCAAACAGTTCAGACCTGATCAAACTTCTCCTGAAGGAGCAGTTCGATCTGGGTCTTCATTGTTTTCCATTCTGTCTTCACCTTTTGGACTCCATGCTGGATCGTGAAACTGATTAGTTAATATTTTAGGAGCGGTTAGTTTTTCATTTCAAATGAATAGAATATATAAAGCAATTTCTTTCTTTCTTTTTCTTCCGATTTCGCCTTAACCCCAGGAGGGGACACAGATGGTGTATATTACATACACTCCATTTTGATAGGGTGACAGTCAGAAATGGGTGTGTTAAAATTCATTATTCAGCAGGAAATGTTATTAATCAAGTAATTTCGTATTGGCCCAGGTACAGGTCCGAGGTCTGCTGCATTGGCCCGAGGCCGAATGCAGCTGACCGAGGACCTGTAACTGGGTCAATGCGGAATTACATGATTAATGACAATTTCAAAAATTGCCCCATTAAAAAAAAAAACATGATTATTTACTTTTTGACCTCACTTGACCTCAGTTAATATTGGCTGACCTGGTGATGATACGGATGACCTCCGACAGGAGCATATAATTTCACTCACGGGGCTATCAGCTCTCTATACAATCTTTTGTAGAGCTTATGTGATGGTAAGTCCACTAACCATTGGTTCCTGCTCCGAGAAGAAACTCCAAGGTTATCAGCAACCTGTCAGCATCATTTATTTTATAAGCATTTTTCAAGAGTTACTGTGGCTAGTGTAAACAAATTTTAATGGTTTACTGCAGAACATAGGCCACATCATGGAAAAGCGATGTTATACATGTAGACGGTAACAAAATCAACATTACGGGCCTCCGTGGCCTAGTGGATAAGAGCGCTGACTCTTAGTCATTAGGTCTCTCACCGCCGTAGGTTCGAGCCTCGCTCGGGCCACGTGTGAGTCGCCAAGTTCTGCAACGGAAGGTCAGGTGGTTTTTCTCCGGGTACTCCGGTTTTCGCCCACCTCTGATTAACGATCGGCTCGATATGAGTGAAATAATCTTGAAAGGGCTGTAAAACCCAAACCAAAAAAAAAAAAAAAAAAAAAAAAAAAAAAAATCAACAAGTCAGAATGCACTTTAAAAATGAACGCATTTACTTTTGCAGTCTTGTGTAATGTTATTTTCAAGTTTCTTTTAGCATTTTTATGAAAGCCCAAGTTGAGAAAATAGAGATACATGGAAAATGCATGTTCATGTTGAAAATTTTCTTGACACAGCCTTTATTTTTTTTTGGCTGCATAAACAGACAAATGAAATGCCAATCTCTGCTGGGAAGCAACAGCCAATGAGATTCTACTTTCACAGGCTTAACATCAACCCTAGCTGATAGCCCCGTGAGTGAAATTATATGCTCCTGCCTCCGATCAATACAGGATAGTCAATTAATAAATTCAGTTATTAAATAAGTCTACTTCCTGATAACAGGTCTGTAGTGCATCTGACTGAGCTACCCAGGCCTGCCCAAATGTATTAATTAATACATCTTAGATAAATTTTAAAACAAGCAGTTCCCAAAAGGGGATGTGACACATCATTTACCTAGATCAAAAGCAAACCAGTCCTTTGAATCTTCTCCTTCTACCTTAATAATATTGTCTCTTGAATGTTTCTTTCTTTTGTACTGAAATGAAAAGAACATGACGTAAACAGAATGTTTTGTTAATGTTGCAGACCTGCAGATCACAGCATGATTCCGTTGCAAACATTGAACCCTTATCTTGCTGTTCACGACAACCCCTATCTTTGGAAACAGTGTAGATCCAGATCAGATGGCTTCTGAAGAAGCCATCTGATCAGGATCTACACTGTTTGGCATTTAGTTTATGAATTTGTAGCAATAAATTACATCAAGTAATTTGATTGGCTGATAGACAGAAATGGGTGTGGCTTAAGTGAATATTCAGCAAGATAAGGGTTAAGATCCTGATACGATGGCTCATTATGATACATCTCTCTTGCCTTTAAGAGTTGACCCTTATTGACATGGGGGACAAAATCACATTTGCAGGAGTTGCCTCCCCTGGAGGTGTACCCATTCCCCTCATGAGTAAGTCCCTTTCAGAGCAAGTCCCCCTTTGAAAGGGCTTCAAATGACAGCAGACGATTCACAAGATTTTAGAGCCAAATGATCAAAGTTTTAACTAGATCGCGCAGTCGATGGCGCGCCATCGCAAATCCCCACGTTTTGACCTCTTCCACGGACCCCTGGGGGCTGGACCAAAAATTAATGTGCTCTTGCAGAAGCCATTCATGTAAGTAATTCACACACCAAATTTGGTTGAATTCCAATGAACGGTATAGGAGGAGATAGCCGAACAGATAGACGGACAGACGGACGGACGGACGGAGGCGATAACAATATCCCCACTTTTCTTAAAAAAACGTGGGGATAATTATACAGTATACTAAAGAGCACCATCGTATTGTAACTGGTGATCAGGAGGTCGCAGGTTTGATACCTGCCGGGGTCAGCAACATTCTTTCATGGAGATTGATCATGAAATCTTTTCTACGGTCATTCTCTCCCTTCCACTGATTCAAGAAGGGCAGTTGTCAGTTTCTGGCGAAAGGATGTGCACTGTACTGATTAAGAGCTTATGTATAAGCCTGCCCAGGAAAAGTGTGGATAGGTAAACTGACCGGCTCAAAAATAAACTAAAATAGTGTTGACTGGGTCATTAAACTCCAATACAAACAAACAAACAAATGCTTTAGACAACTTGTATTTGTTGGGTTAAATCCAACACAGTACAATAATGAACAGTGTCATGAAGATGTTGTTGTGTATGTTAACAAATGACACTGCTAGTTTTAACCCATAGAGGTTGCAGATGACGTCACACACCTTCAGTTATCGTTCTTGCTGGAGACACCCAGGCTCATTTCCAGCAGAATTTTAATGTACTTTCCTTGTAAATAACTTTCTTGTCCCTTGGGGTATTATGACTAAACCTTGATTTTTTCATTCTTTTGATCTTTAAGAACAACCACAGACACATATTAACCCCTTCAGTGTTTTTATCACTGTCGGGTAATTGATCAAAAAAGAATACAGTAAAACTTCGATGGCTCGAACTCCGATGGCTCGTTTACCATGGATGGGTCGAACCCGTTCTCGAGTCTGCAGGGAGTTCCTCCAAATACGATACAGGGGTAATTTAGTAAGATTTGGTTCATTTATCTTGCAAATGTATGCTGTGTGTACTCATTAGAATCGCCTCGATGAGGCGATTCTAATGAGTACACGCAGCGTACATTTATAGTAGAGAACACTGAAAAGATATCCACAATTATCACCATAATGCCTCCTGGTATGGCACTAATAGTATCCCTCTGTGGCTCGAACTACTGCTGTCTCGAACAAATTTTCATGGTCCCAAAGTGGTTCGAGCGATCAAAGTTCGACTGTAAATTTGAACACAAAAACCTTCCTGGTGTCTCCAATATGGCGGATCAAGGGAGAATAATCTTACAAGACTGCTGTGCCTGCAGCCTCTCAACCTTATTGACCTTATTTGCATTATTTTCTGGTTCCTTGTCTGAGGATTATCAGTGTTGGGAAAACAGGTAACCAGACCCCCCTGACCTTTCAAGGTCAGGGGGGTCTGGTTACCTGTTTTTCCAATATTGACAATGTGCAAGCCGGGATCCAGCAAATAATGCAAATATGGTGAATAAACTAGAGTTTGTTTTTCTACAAAAACACAGATGTCTCCCCCTTGATGACCTCTAAGTATGACCTCGACATTGGAGGTATGGACCTAGGTCTTGTGTGCAACACATCATATAATAAAGATGAATATTTCTGCAAGGTAACTTTAAAAAGTTCATAGAGAAATAAGAATGTTATTGACCATACACAAAAAGTGCTTTTTTTTACCTTTGACCTCTAAGTATGGCCTTGACCTTTGAGGTAAAACACATCGCCTCATGATGGTTCACATTTCTGCCAAGTAATTTCATAATCCATCAAAGAATAAAACAAGAGGGCCATGATGGCCCTGGATCGCTCACCTGATCCATAGTGTAACAAGTGGGCCCCAGGGAGGGCCATTATTGGCCGAAGGGCTTTAATGTGCATAATGTTGAGGGAGGTCTTAAAGGTGAAGCTTCATACCAAACAAAAACAAAGGCTATAATTTGAACAATCTTGGCAAAGGTCCACTAGATGATGCTACACACCAAATATCAAAGACCTGGGCCTTGCTGTTTCAGAGAAGAAGATTTTTATAAAGATATTCCCTACATAAGTCTATGCACCAGGCTATATAAGAGTCTGTAAAACCAAAGGGACCCGGGGTGGGGGGCATTTGTGGCCCCAGGGCTATAATTTTAACAAACTTGGTAGAGGTCCACTAGATGAAGCTCCATACCAAATATCAAAGACCTGGGCCTTGCAGTTTCAGAGAAGAAGATTTTTAAAAACTTCCCTTTATAAGTCTATGTAAAACCAAAGGGTCTCTGGGAGGACATTTTTGGCCCCAGGGCTATAATTTCAACAATCTTGGTAGAGGTCCACTAGATGAAGCTTCATACCAAATATCAAAGACCTTGGCCTTCTGGTTTCAGACGAGAAGATTTTTAAAGGTTTCCCTATAAAAGCCTGTGTAAAACCAGTGGGCCCTGGCCCGGGGCATTTTTTGGCCCAAGGGCTATAATTTGAACAATCTTGGTAACGGTCCACTTGACGAAGCTACTTACCAAATATCAAAGACCTGGGCCTTCTGGTTTCAGACAAGAAGATTTTTAAAGGTTTTCCCAATATAAGCCTATGTAAAACCAGTGGGCCCCGGGGCGGGGCCAGTTTTGGCCCCAGGGCTATAATTTGAACAATCTTGGTAGAGGTCCACTAGAAGAAGCTTCATACCAAATATCAAAGACCTGGGTCTTCTGGTTTCAGACAAGAAGATTTTTAAAGGTTTTCCATATATAAGCCTATGTAAAACTAGTGGGCCCCGGGGTGGGGCTGTTTTTGGCACCAGGGCTATAATTTGAACAATCTTGGTAGCGATCAACTAGACAAAGCTAAATACCAAATATCAAAGACCTGGGCCTTCTGGTTTCAGACATGAAGATTTTTAAAGGTTTTCCCTATATAAGCTTATGTAAAACCAGTGGGCCCCGGGGCGGGGCGGTTTTTTGCCCAAGGGCTTATAATCCATCCACTGGTTAAGCAGGAGAAGCTCTGGTGGCCATTTTGTTCACCCGAGCTGAACAGTATGAGCAATTTTGGTAGAGGGACACCAAACGAACATTCCTGTGAAATAATTTCAAAATCCATCCACTGGTTAAGGAGAAGAAATCGTTTAAAAGTTTTTCTATTTTTAGCTCTGGCGGCCATTTTGTTCACCCAAGCGGAACGGTATGAGCATTTTTTGATGAGATTCACCAAAGGAACATTCGTGTGAAATAATTTCAAAATCCATCCACTGGTTAAGGAGAAGAAGTCGTTAAAAGGTTTTTCTATTTTTAGCTCTGGTGGCCATTTTGTTCACCCGAGCAGAACGGTTTGAGCAATTCTGGTAGAGGGTCACACAAGGAACATTCCTTTGAAATAATTTCAAAATCCATCCACTGGTTAAGGAGAAAAAGCCGTTTAAACGTTATTCTATTTTTAGCTCTGGCGGCCATCTTGTTCACCCGAGCGGAATGGTTTGAGCAATTTTGGTAGAGGATCAGCCAAGGAACATTCCTGTGAAGTAATTTCAAAATCCATCCACTAGTTAAGGAGTAGAAGTCGTTTAAAGGTTTTTCTATTTTTAGCTCTAGCGGCCATCTTGTTCACTGGAGCGGAATGGTAAGAGCAATTTTGGCAGAGGGTCACCTAAGGAACATTCCTGTGAAGTAATTTCGAAATCCATCCACTGGTTAAGGAGAAGAAGTCCTTTAACGGTTTTTCTATTTTTAGCTCTGGCGGCCATTTTGTTCACCCGAGCGGAACAGTTTAAGCAATTTTGGTAGAGGGTCACCCAAGGAACATTCCTGTGAAGTAATTTCGAAATCCATCCAACTGATTAAGGAGAAGAAGTCCTTTAAAGGTTTTTCTATTTTTAGCTCTGGCGGCCATTTTGTTCACCCGAGCGGAACGGTTTCAGCAATTTTAGTAGAGGGGCTCCCAAGGAACATTCCTGTGCAATAATTTCAAAATCCATCCACTGGATAAGGAGAAGAAGTCGTTTAAAGGTTTTTCTATTTTTAGCTCTGGCGGCCATTTTGTTCACTGGAGCGGAATGGTTTGAGCAATTTTAGTAGAGGGGCACCCAAGGAACATTCCTGTGCAATAATTTCAAAATCCATCCACTGGTTAAGGAGAAGAAGTCGTTTAAAGGTTTTTCTATTTTTAGCTCTGGCGGCAATTTTGTTCATCCGAGCGGAACAGTTTGAGCAATTTTGGTAGAGGGTCACCCAAGGAACATTCCTGTGAAGTAATTTCGAAATCCATCCACTGATTAAGGAGAAGAAGTCCTTTAAAGGTTTTTCTATTTTTAGCTCTGGTGGCCATTTTGTTCACCCGAGCGGAACGGTTTGAGCAATTTTAGTAGAGGGGCTCCCAAGGAATATTCCTGTGCAATAATTTCAAAATCCATCCACTGGTTAAGGAGAAGAAGTCATTTAAAGGTTTTTCTATTTTTAGCTCTGGCGGCCATTTTGTTCACCCAAGCGGAACGGTTTGAGCAATTTTAGTAGAGGGGCACCCAAGGAACATTCCTGTGCAATAATTTCAAAATCCATACACTGGTTAAGGAGAAGAAGTCGTTTAAAGGTTTTTCTATTTTTAGCTCTGGCGGCCATTTTGTTCACCCGAGCGGAACTGTTTGAGCAATTTTGGTAGAAGGTCATCCAAGGAACATTCCTGTAAAATAAATTCAAAATCCATCCACTTGTTAAGCAGGAGAAGTCGTTTAAAGGTTTTTCTATTTTTAGTTCTGGCGGCCATCTTGTTCACCCGAGCAGAACAGTTTGAGCAATTTTGGTAGAGGATCACCCAAGGAGCATTCCTGTGAAATTAGATCAAAATCTGTCCAGCAGTTTTGTAGAAGAAGTTGTTTAAAGCAAAAGTTGACGACGGACGCACGGACGCACAGACGCACGGACGACGGACAAAGACCGATCCCAAAAGCTCACCTTGAGCACTTCGTGCTCAGGTGAGCTAAAAAGTATTGATTGTACACAAAAAAGGCCCCCTTTTTTTTCCTTTGACCTCTTTGACCTCTAGGTATGACCTTGATATTGGATGGATTGCACTTGGTCTTGCACACAACTCATCATCTATTGAAGGTAAACATTTCTGCATGGTTACTTTGAAAAGTCCACCCAGAAATAAAGAAGTTATTGACTGGACACAAAAAAGACATTTTTGACCTTTGACCTCCTAGTGTGACATTGACCTTGGAGGTACCGACCTGAGTCTAGCGCGCAACACATCGTCTCATGATGGTTAACATTCCTGCCAAGTAATTTCACAATCTATCCAGGAATAAGAAAGTTATTGACTGAACACTAAAAAAGGCCCCTCTTTGACCTCTATGTATGACCTTGACCTTTGAGGTACCAACATGGTTCATGCAAGAGACACATCGTCTCATGGTGGTTAACATTTTTGCCAAGTAATTTCAAAATCCATCTAAAAATAAGAAAGTTAGTGACCAAACACAAAAAAGGCCCCTTTTTTTACCTTTGACCTCTAAGTATGACCTTGACCTTTGAGGTACCAACCTGAGTCATGCAGGCAACATCTTCTCTTGGTTGTTAACATTTCTTCCAAGTTATTCCAAAATCCATCGAAAAATAAGAAAGTTATTAACCAAACACGAAAAAAGGCCCCTTTTTTACCTTTGACCTCTATGTTTGACCTTGACGTTTGAGGTACCAACCTGAATCATGTGTGCAACACATCTCCGCATGATAGTTAACATTTCTGCCATGTAATTTCAACTTCTATCTAAAAGTAAGAAAGTTATTGACAAAATACAAAAAAGGCCCCTATTTTTTACCTTTGACCTCTAAGCATGACCTTGACCTTTGAGGTACCAACCTTGGTCATGCACGAACCACATTGACTCATGATTGTTAACATTTCTACCACATAATTTCAAAATCTATCAAAAAATAAGAAAGTTATTGACCAAACATGAAAAAAGGCCCATTTTTTTACATTTGACCTCTATGTATGACCTTGACCTTTGAGGTACCAACCCGAATCATGCGTGCAACACATCGTCCCATGACAGTTAACATTTCTGCCAAGTAATTACAAATTCTATCTAAAATTAAGAAAGTTATTGACAAAACAAGAAAAAAGGCCCCTTTTTGACCTTTGAACTCTACGTTTGACCTTGACCTTTGAGGTACCAACCTGGGTCATGCACGCTACACATCATCTCATGGTGGTTCACATTTCTGCTAAGTTATTTCAAAATCCATCTGAAAATATGAAAGTTATTGACCGGACACGATTTGCCAATACATACATACATACATAACGATAAACTTCCAAGGGAGATAATTCAAAAGGTATGAATGTGAGAGTTATACTTGCGCACTGCACGTCGTCTAATATTGAATAATATTTATATGAAGTTTCGTGAAGATAGCTTCAACGGTTTTCAAGTTATAGAGGGGACAGGATTTTGTGACAGACAGACGGACAGACAGACAGACGCCCGAGGGAAAAACAATATGTCTCTCCGAAAAAAAAAATTCGGGGGAGACATAAATGCAATATGTTGGACAAGTCCATTTGTCATATAAGGGGTGTCAGGCCTATTTTTTCGTTGTTATTCCATTTTTGACATAAATATCTGTTAGCAAATAGTGCATGACCTGATCAGATGCCGCGTTCTGCGGCGTCTGATCTGGGCCTGCACTGTTTGCCATGGTACCCCTTTAGGAGTTTCCAAACATCCAGATCCTAGTCTCAAAGCATCACGATAACAAGTCCGTGAAAAGAAGACCCCCATAAACCCCACTTTATATGGAGAAAAGTGGAGTTTACAGGGGTATACATTATCTGCCTTATTTTTGCTTTAAAACATAGATTGTGGGTACTCGTTAGAACCGCCTCAGATTTTGGGTACTCGTTAGAACCGCCTCAATGAGGCGGTTCTAACGAGCACCCACAATCTGTGTTGAAAGCAGAAATAATAAAGATGTTATCATTTTTACCTAATATTTATCGTTTTCTGACACCATGTTGGACGCCATTATTTCTTACGGACATGTTTTCCTGATGGAAACTTACAATCCATTTTATCTCCTGGGTTATGGCCCGGATGTGTCGGTAGGACAAAGCTGTTACAATCACCATGTAGGTTGCAAACTCGACTTCATCAGGAATTTTTATGACAGCAATGTCTCTGGCTCGAGCAGACTCTAACACTGTGACAAGATCCTCAATGTCAAACACACCAGTCTTCCCACCTGTAACATATGGTGCATGCATACTGTCATTGTTATTCAGTACAAACTACAGTTTAACTTTTTCTGAAGGTTAGGTAGGCCAAAAAGTTCGTCCCCACCCAACGGGGGTTGGAGAAATAGATTGGGCTGCATATTATCACGACGGTGTCTGGTTGCTACAGGGAGCTCAATGCTCACTTTTATAGTGCTGCCTCACTGAAGTATCATGTCCCAGACACATTACATGATACCACACCCAGTCACATTATCCTGACACTGGGTCGACCAGTCCTTGCTCTACCCCGTAAACCTGAGTGCCAAGCGAGGAGCAGCTAGTACCATTTTTAAGACTTTGGTATGTCGCGGCCCGGGATCAAACCCTAGACCTTCCGTTCCCCGGAGCGGACGCTCTACCAACTGAGCTATCGGGGCCGGAGGCCTCCGGTAAGTCAATGGAAGTGTCTATTTCGGCAAAGGAGACCAACTGATACTAGTTAACAGTCGGACAGGTTCGGCTGTCCTTGCAGCACACAGGAGGAAAGGGAATTTTCTTTTTCACCACATGCAATCCCTTTCCCTTGCTACGTCCTGTCCCTCTTTTTCAATTTTCTCTACTGCCTTGTGTACCTTTTTCTGTCTGTCACAAATAATGAACATGCAGGGATGATGTGTTTCGAATCATAATAACGCAATTCGATTGGGGCTCGGGATTTAAGACAACTATGTTACTACCTCGCTATTAAAATATGACAAATCGTGCAACTGTTAGGATGACATAAAAACCAAGAAGGATAAATGTTCCACTTTGCAAAGATTTAGCTCATTTGTCCAGACTTCTCCAACATTGTCCAAGCTATAAAACCAGCTTCGAAAAACATGACACGAAGATTATCTGGTACAGCAAATACACTTGGAGTTGTCCGTGTGCTTTAACAGGGCCTCCGTTAGGCGGACGTACGGCGTATATTACGTTCTGAAATCGCTTCCGGACGCCCAAATTAAACATCAAAGGCGTCCCGCGGACTCCCGAAAATTTCTCTGTACGGCCAAAAACCTTTACCGAGACGTATAAACCCGCCCACTTTTAGAGGTTTGTAAAACGTTTGCCCCGCCTTCTTAGCTGAAACCGCTTTCTGTGTTTATTGAGTACATGTACTAAGGACGTCCCATTTTCTGCCTGCGCGGTATTATATCGACAGTCAGAATCACGTGCGTCGGCACACCTTTGATCCTCATCGATGTGTGAAAAACGTGTCGAGGTGATTGCTCGGTGTTTGCATATAATTAAACGGATTAGTATTTGAGAATAAACTAATTACCTCATTGACGATAAGTGTTTTTTTAATCCTGTAAACTTGTTACTGTTTAATTAAAGCGGGTCGTAATTTAGGTGTTTGGAAGTGAGATTATCATTAGCGATGCAAAGGGTGACAATAGTTTCAAAGGCAGATACGCATTTTTTTTTCTTGAGTAAATAGCAGGTGTTCACTAGGTGAAATGAAGAAAATAATTTTTAAAATCCCAAAATGTCGTCGCGATCGCCGTTTGATTTAGGCGCCTCGAAAATACGTAAAACCGGCGAATGTGGACAGGCCGGTTCGTCAGGGTCCGAGCTGCAGTCTGATCTTTCTCTGCACGGCCAAAAATCTTCACCGAGACGTTTAAACCCGCCCACATTTAGCCGTTTGTAAAACGTTTGCTCCGCCTTCTCAGCTGAAACCGATTTCTGTGTTTATTGAGTACTAAGGACGTCCCATGTTCTGCCTGCGCGGTGTTAGATTGACAGTCAGAATCACATGCATCGGCACACATTTGATCGTCATCGGTGTGTGAAAAACGTGTCGAGGTGATTGCTCGGTGTTTGCATATAATTAAACCAATTAGTAGTAGAGGATAAACTAATTATCTCATTGACGATATATGTGTTTTTCAATCCTGTAAACTTGTTACTGTTTAAATTAAAGCGGGTCGTAATTTAGGTGTTTGGTAGTGAGATTATCATAAGCGATGCAAAGTGTGACAATAATTTCAAAGATAGATACGCATTTTTTTCTTGAGTAAAAAAGCAGGTGTTCACTAGGTGAAATGAAGAAAATAATTTTTAAAATCCCAAAATGCCGCCGCGATCGCCGTTTGATTTTGGTGCCTCGATAATACGTAAAACCGGCGAATGTGACCAGGCCGGTTCGTCAGGGTCCGAGCTGCAGTCTGATCTGTCTGTTAGCCAAAAAGAAAAAAAAAACTACCGCTGACTCGAATTGACCAAAGTTGCACGTATTTCAGCCTGTTTGCCTGAAGCAGTTCCGAGTGTTTAGAGTACAATGAAGACTCGAAGCATATGTTTTCCAAGTTTGGCAAAAATCTTATACAAAAGAATTTTTCATTATTTCTTTTTAATCCATATGTGGCAATGGGTGTCAGGTTTGTTTTATTTGTGTTAAGTTCTGCAAACAGTGTAGACAGATCAGAAGCTATGTTCTGTGGCCTTTGATCTGGGTCTTCACGGTTTGCTAATGACCCAAAAATGGGCCACTAGGCATATTTGGGGATGGGTAATGCCATTGTTTTCTTTACTTTTTATTTATTTATTTTGGTGTGTGTGGTTGGGGTGGGGGGGGGGGGGGGGGGGGCGAGGGAGTTTTACTTGGAAAGTTATAAAATTTATACAGGCCAAGCAAAAATATTTTTCTTTTTTGTATGCACGCCTCTGCACTGTACTGACCGCATGTATGTCACATAGTTATAAGTAGTTAACTTCCTCACAGAGCTTTGCTTGATCGTTTTGAGTTTAACGGCCCAGTCAACACTATTCAAGTCATTTTTGAACCGGTCAGTTTACCTATCCACACTTTACTAGCCATCTAAAAGAATATTCAGGTGATTAAAAATGCAAACGAGAGATTCATAGATTAAATAATATATATTTCTTCATCAAAATAATTTTACGATCCGCAAACACCTTGCTTCAAAATTGGGACTTCTTGAATTTTCCGGTGGGACTTCCAGATTTCAAGGGTAGGAAGTCTGGGACTTCCTGAATTTGGGAGTTAATGGAAGCCCTGTGCTTATCGCAGATCGTTGAATGTTTTCGAGACAAGTGCAAATATTTATGCTATTATAAGAAATGAACTGCCATTTTAACCTCTGTTGCTATATTCACCATATTTGCATTATTTGCTGGCTCCCCGCTTGCACATTGTCAATATTGGAAAAACAGGTAACCAGACCCCTGACCTTTCAAGGTCAGGGGGGTTTGGTTACCTGTTTTTCCAACACTGATAACCTTCAGACTAGGAACCAGCAGATAATGCAAATAAGGTACCTTCAACTAGAAAATCAGTAACCATACTGTTGAATAACAGGCTTATACTTAACATGCTTAAGCGGTTAACCAATACAGTGCATATCCCTTCGCCAGAAACTGACAACTGCCCTATTTGATTCAGCGGAAGGGAGAGAATGACCATAGAAAAGATTTCATGATCAATCTCCACGAAAGAATGTTGCCGAGCCCCGCAGGAATCGAACCCGCGTCCTCCTGATCACCAGTCAGACGCGCATCCGACTGAGCTACCGAGGCTGGCACACAATCATGTTAATCACCCTGACTGTATACAGCATTCAGTGTGTGATATATAACAGGTCAGAAAACATGAGTGAACATGTGACTTATAAATAAGGCTGAACAAATTACATTTAAACCATGGCAGAGCTAAGGGATGTTTGATTTTTTGTGTTCACGGAGTGTTGCTCTGATGAGTTAGGAGGCCTTCATGCGGGCTGAACAAGTTATTTGTCTGAATCGTGACGGAAGTAAGTGTGAGGATTGTGGCCATGTAACATTGATTTAATCCCCCCAGTGGAATTCGTTTCACTGACCGTTCAAAGGCGCTTCTTCTGTCGTGGTTTATTTTTGTTATGGTTTGTCTTTGAGTGTTTGTATCGCTTATATTTTTGTTTTGGATAGCCGATTGGCCATTTTGTGGGAAAGCAGCTGTCCTTTTGGCTTTCCGCTACTGATGTTTCCATTAGGGTCTGTTGTTTCATATTTGTGTTTCTTTTCCTGTGTAGTCTCTGATGGGAGCACTGGGTTAATTGTATCGATTCCTGATCATTGCCTTCACTTCTATTATCCAGACTGAACCTAAGTCCTGTCTATGATGTTGTTGTTTGTTACTTACTGGGTGTATCACTTGTGTCTTTTTATTTTGGATGGCCATATGGCCATTTTGTGGTTAAGTAACTGTCCTTATGGCCTTCCTTTGTTTAGGTTTCCATTATGGTCTGGTCGCTAAATGTTTGTGTTTCTTTCCCTTTGGTGTCTTTGATGGGTGGAGTAAGTTAATTGTATCGATTCCTGATCTTTGTTTTACTTCTACTTTCCATATGACCTTAGCAATGTAAAGCTCAAATAATGAAAAATCTGTTTCTGGTTGTACAGGTCTAGTTGTAGGTTGATCCTGCTGAATAAATAAATTTAACCACACCCTTATTTCTGACTATCAATCAGCTGAATATATGAATTGAAATACTACTGCTACTACTACCACTACTAATAAACTTTATTTAAAGAGTGTAACACGTTAAGTAAACTACGGTAGTACTAGACTTCCATGTGACCCTCTTTTCTTCCTCTTCCTGGATAGAAACCAGTACTAAGCAATGTGGATAAAGTTGTTTGCTCAAGGAAACAACATGTGGTGCTTGCGGGGATCAAACCAGCTACCTCTCAATCACAAATAAGATGCTTTAACACTGCGCCAAAGCACTCCATTATTAATTTAGCCACACCCTTTTCTGACTATCAACCAATCAAATAACATGTACATGACTACATTTACTTGATATAATGCATTCATTCAATTCACAAACTGCATGACAAACAGCGTAGATCCTGATCAGGTGGCTTCTCCATCTAATCTGGAACTACATGGTTTGTAAAGGTAGGGGTAGCCATGATCAATAGGGTAAGGGTTAAACCAAGTTTAGTCATGACTTGACTCCATTACGCAAACACGCCTAAACAAATACATTGCCAACTTTATCGCTGGAAAAATAAAAATTTTATGATGAAAAATTGTGATATTTTTCTTATTTCTGCTCAAAATATAGATTGTGGGCACTCTTTATAACCGCCTCATCGAGGCGGTTCTAACGAGTACCCACAATCTATGTTTTAGAGCAGAAATAAGAAAAATTATGTACACCCCCGGACACCCTAGTTTTAATATATAAAAGTGGGGTTCAAGGGGGTCAAAATTATATAGGCGTGTTTTTCGTGATGCAATTTATTTAACTTACGCGTTAAAGCAACAGCTGGTTCCCATTTTCTGACCTCTTCTTCTGGTTCTGCAAAGTCTATGTCGACAAAGTCTTCTATTTCCCCTTTAACAAAGTCACTTGCATTCTTAAATCTCTCTTGTATTGTTCTAATATCTTTATTCTTCCTCTCAACTTGTGTAAACTCAGCTTCAATTTCCCTATTCATGAAGTCACTCGCATTCCTGGACCTTTTTTGTACTTTTCTAACATCTTTGTTCCACTTTGCAGCTTTTCTTAACTCGGTTTTTAGCCTAGAAGTAGCTTTATTGATATCTGAATCATCCCAGGCTATGTCTCTGTCTGTAACATGTTTTTCTAATTTTCTAACCATATTGTGTCTCGAATCATCCTAAAATATTTGAGAAGAAAAGTGAAATAAGGAAGATGGAGCCAGCCCCTTTAAACCATTTTATACGGAAAACACCAAAACAGGTCACTGGCAAACAGAGGAGGCCCTGATCAGACGCCACTGATTGAGACGACCAGAACCTTCACCTGTTCACTGTTTGCAAAAAATATCAAACAACATGTTCAAAATTTCTAAACTTGTATACAGTCAAACTTCATCCTTATGAACTCACATATGTAGCGTGACGTCTGATTGGATAACATCAAAAAATGGCGACAGCATATTCAGCGACATAAGTGTCAAAAACCCGATGTCATCACATAATGTCCCTTGCCACTGGCTGCATTTGGTTTCAAGAAGCTCACAGTGCTTGCTGCTTTGTGAAAAATAGTACAAGTTTTAACAAAACAATCGAATAAGTGCATTAGAATAGGGAAGACTTATTGAAAATTGTCATATGGGGAGGTAAATCATCAGTTTTAGGGTCATAATTACGTTTTACAGAGCTCCCCTGAAGCACAGCCTTAAAACGAAACTTCTGACCATAAAACATCCGATTTACCTCCTGAAATGACAATTTCCAATGCAGTTATCCCCACTGTGGGTTAACCCTTATCTTGCTGTTCACGACAACCCCAATCTTTGCAAACAGTGTAGATCCAGATCAGATGGCTTCTGAAGAAGCCATCTGATCTGGATCTACACTGTTTGGTATTCACTTAACGAATTTGTAGCAATAAATTACATCAAGTAATTTGATTTGCTGATAGACAGAAAGGGGTGTGGCTTAAACGAATATTCAGCAATCAGGGCTTTAGATAATTTTTTTTTTCAAAAGAGTACAGTACTCGTCCTTTTTTAAAACAAGAGGGCCATGATGGCCCTGGATCGCTCACCTGATCCATAGTGTAACAAGTGGGCCCCAGAGAGGGCCATTATTGGCCCCAGGGTTTTAATGTGCATAATGTTGAGGGAGGTCTTAAAGGTGAAGCTTCATACCAAACATCAACAAAGGCTATAATTAGAACAATCTTGGCAAAGGTCCACTAGATAAAGCTACACATCAAATTTCAAAGACCTGGGCCTTGCAGTTTCAGAGAAGAAGATTTTTTTTAAAGATATTCCCTACATAAGCCTATGCAAAACCAAATGGCCCCAGGGCTATATAAATCTATGTAAAAACAAAGGGCCCCGGCCCGGGGTGGGGGCATTTGTGGCCCCAGGGCTATAATTTGAACAATCTTGGTAGAGGTCCACTAGATAAAGCTCCATACTAAATATCAAAGGCCTTGGCCTTGCAGTTTCAGAGAAGATTTTTAAAGATTTCCCTATATAAGTCTATGCAAAACCAAAGGGCCCCGGAGCGGGGACATTTTTGGTACCAGGGCTATAATTTGAATAATTTTGATAGAGGTCCACTAGATGCAGCTTCATACCAAATATCAAAGACCCAGGCCTTGTGGTTTCAGAGAAGAAGATTTTTGAAGATTTTCCTCATGTAAGTCTATGTAAAACCATAGGGCCCCAGAGTGGGGGCATTTTTGGCCCCAGGGCTATAATTTTAACAATCTTGGTAGAGGTCCATTAGATGCAACTTCATACCAAATTTCAAAGTCCTGGGCCTTGTGGTTTCAGAGAAGATTTTTAAAGATTATCCCTATATAAGTCTATGTAAAACCAAAGGGCCCCGGGACGGGGCCACTTTTGGCCCCAGCACTATAATTTGAATCATCTTGGTAGGGGTCCTTTAGAAGAAGCTTCATACCAAATATAAAAGACCTAGGCCTTGTGGTTTCAGAGAAGAAGATTTTTAAAGATTTTCCCTATATAAGTCTATGTAAAACCAAAGGGCCCCTGAGCGGGGGCATTTTTGGCCCAAGGGCTATAATTTGAACAATCTTGGTAGGGGTCCACTAGATGAAGCTTCATACAAAATATCAAAGTCCTGGGCCTTGCGGTTTCAGAGAAGAAGATTTTTAAAGATTTTCCCTATATAAGGCCATGTAAAACCAAAGGGTCCCAGTTGGAGGCTTTTTTTGCCCCAGCACTATAATTTGAACAATCTTGGTAGGGGTCCACTAGATAAAGCTTAATTCCAAATATCAAAGTCCTGGGCCTTGCAGTTTCAGAGCAGAAGATTTTTAAAGATTTTCCCTATATAAGCCTATGTAAAACCAAATGGCCCGGCGGCGGGGACATTTTTGGCCTCAGCACTATCATTTGAATAATCTTGTTAGGGGTCTTTTAGATGAAGCTTCGTACCAAATATAAAAGACCTAGGCCTTGTGGTTTCAGAGAAAAGGATTTTTAAAGATTTTCCCTATATAAGTCTATGTAAAAACAAAGGGCCCCTGAGCGGGGGCATTTTTGGCCCAAGGGCGATAGTTTGAACAATCTTGGTAGAGGTCCATTGGATGAAGCTTCATTCTAAATATCAAAGTCCTGGACCTTGCGGTTTCAGAGAAGAAGATTTTTAAAGATTTTCCCTATATAAGTCTATGTAAAACCAAAGGGCCCCTGAGCAGGGGGATTTTTGGCCCAAGGGCTATAATTTGAACAATCTTGGTAGGGGTCCACTAGATGAAGCTTCATACAAAATATCAAAGTCCTGGGCCTTGCGGTTTCAGAGAAGAAGATTTTTAAAGATTTTCCCTATATAAGCCTATGTAAAACCAAAGGGCCCCAGGTGGAGGCTTTTTTTGCCCCAGCACTATAATTTGAACAATCTTGGTAGGGGTCCACTAGATAAAGCTTAATACCAAATATCAAAGTCCTGGGCCTTGCAGTTTCAGAGCAGAAGATTTTTAAAGATTTTCCCTATATAAGCCTATGTAAAACCAAAGGGCCCGGGGGTGGGGACATTTTTGGCCTCAGCACTATCATTTGAATAATCTTGTTAGGGGTCTTTTAGATGAAGCTTCATACCAAATATAAAAGACCTAGGCCTTGTGGTTTCAGAGAAAAGGATTTTTAAAGATTTTCCCTATATAAGTCTATGTAAAAACAAAGGGCCCCTGAGCGGGGGCATTTTTGGCCCAAGGGCGATAATTTGAACAATCTTGGTAGAGGTCCAATGGATGAAGCTTCATTCTAAATATCAAAGTCCTGGACCTTGCGGTTTCAGAGAAGAAGATTTTTAAAGATTTTCCCTATATAAGGCCATGTAAAACCAAAGGGCCCCGGAACGGGGGCATTTTTTGCCCCAGCACTATAATTTGAACAATCTTGGTAGGGGTCCACTAGATAAAGCTTAATACCAAATATCAAAGTCCTGGGCCTTGCAGCTTCAGAGCAGAAGATTTTTAAAGATTTTCCCTATATAAGCCTATGTAAAACCAAAGGGCCCGGGGGCGGGGACATTTTTGGCCTCAGCACTATCATTTGAATAATCTTGTTAGGGGTCTTTTAGATGAAGCTTCATACCAAATATAAAAGACCTAGGCCTTGTGGTTTCAGAGAAAAGGATTTTTAGCTCACCTGACCGAAGGTCATGGTGAGCTTTTGTGACCGTAAGATGTCCGGCGTCGTCGTGCGTCGTCCGTCGTCCGTCGTCCGTCGTGCGTAAACTTTTTCTTGTGAACAAACTAGAGGCCACAGTTTTGGTCCAATCATCATCAAACTTGCTCAGAATGATCATCATGACAATATCTCGGTCAAGTTCGAATATGGGTCATGTCGGGTGAAAAAGTAGGTCAGTAGGTCAAATCATAGAAAAACCTTGTGAACACTCTAGAGGGCACAGTTTTGGTCCAATCATCATCAAACTTGCTCAGAATAATTATCATGACAATATCTCGGTCAGGTTCGAATATGGATCATGTAGGGTCAAAAAGTAGGTCAGTAGGTCAAACCATAGATAGTCCTTGTGAACACTCTAGAGGGCACAGTTATGGTTCAATTATCATCAAACTTGCTCAGAATGATCATTGTGACAATATCTCGGTCAAGTTTGAATATGGGTCATGTCGGGTCAAAAAGTAGGTCAGTAGGTCAAATCATAGAAAAACCTTGTGAACACTCTGAAGGCCACTGTTTTGGTCCAATTATCATGAAACTTGCTCAGAATGACCATTGTGACAATATTTCAGTCCAGTTCGAATATGGGTCATATCGGGTTAAAAAGTAGGTCAGCGGGTCAAATCATATAAAAACCTTGTGAACACCCTAGGGGCCACAATTTTGGTCCAATCTTAATCAAACTTGCTCAGAATGATCATCATGACAATATCTCGGTCAAGTTTGAATATGGGTCAAATGGTTCCGGTCCGTTGCACATCTTGGTCACAGGAGCCAAAAACAGATTTTTTTCACCAAAAACTTAAAAAATCTTCTTCTCTGAAACCACAAGGCCCAGGTCTTTGTTATTTGGTATGAAGCTTCATCTAGTGGACCCCTACCAAGATTGTTCAAATTATAGTGCTGGGGCCAAAAATGCCCCCGCACGGGGGCCCTTTGGTTTTACATAGGCTTATATAGGGAAAATCTTTAAAAATCTTCTTCTCTGAAACCACAAGGCCCAGGACTTTGATATTTGGTATGAAGCTTCATCTAGTGGACCCCTACCAAGATTGTTCAAATTTGAGTGCTGGGACGAAAAATGCCCCCGCCACGGGGCCCTTTGGTTTTACATTGGCTTATATAGGGAAAATCTTTAAAAATCTTCTTCTCTGAAACCACAAGGCCCAGGTCTTTGATATTTGGTATGAAGCTTCATCTAGTGGACCCCTACCAAGATTGTTCAAATTATAGTGCTGGGGCCAAAAATGCCCCCGCCCCAGGGCCCTTTGGTTTTACATAGGCTTATATAGGGAAAATCTTCAAAAATCTTCTACTCTGAAACCACAAGGCCCAGGACTTTGATATTTGGTATGAAGCTTCATCTAGTGGACCCCTACCAAGATTGTTCAAATTATAGTGCTGGGACAAAAAATGCCCCCGCCACGGGGCCCTTTGGTTTTACATTGGCTTATATAGGGAAAATCTTTAAAAATCTTCTTCTCTGAAACCACAAGGCCCAGGTCTTTGATATTTGGTATGAAGCTTCATCTAGTTGACCCCTACCAAGATTGTTCAAATTACAGTGCTGGGGCCAAAAATGCCCCCGCCCCGGGGCCCTTTGGTTTTACATAGGCTTATATAGGGAAAATCTTAAAAAATCTTCTTCTCTGAAACCACAAGGCCCAGGTCTTTGATATTTGGTATGAAGCTTCATCTAGTGGACCCCTACCAAGATTGTTCAAATTTTAGTGCTGGGACAAAAAATGCCCCCGCCACGGGGCCCTTTGGTTTTACATGGGCTTATATAGGGAAAATCTTTAAAAATTTTCTTTTCTGAAACCACAAGGCCCAGGACTTTGATATTTGGTATGAAGCTTCATCTAGTGGACCCCTACCAAGATTGTTCAAATTTTAGTGCTGGGACAAAAATGCCCCCGCCACGGGGCCCTTTGCTTTTACATTGGCTTATATAGGGAAAATTTTTAAAAATCTTCTTCTCTGAAACCACAAGGCCCAGGTCTTATATATTTGGTATGAAGCTTCATCTAGTGGACCCCTACCAAGATTGTTCAAATTATAGTGCTGGGGCCAAAAATGCCCCCGCCACGGGGCCCTTTGGTTTTACATAGGCTTATATAGGGAAAATCTTTAAAAATTTTCTTCTCTAAAACCACAAGGCCCAGGACTTTGATATTTGGTATGAAGCTTCATCTAGTGGACCCCTACCAAGATTGTTCCAATTTTAGTGCTGGGGCCAAAAATGCCCCTGCCCCGGGGCCCTTTGGTTTTACATAGGCTTATATAGGGAAAATCTTTAAAAATCTTCTTCTCTGAAACCACAAGGCCCAGGACTTTGATATTTGGTATGAAGCTTCGTCTAGTGGACCCCTACCAAGATTGTTCAAATTATAGTGCTGGGACAAAAAATCCCCCCCTGCCACGGGGCCCTTTGGTTTTACATAGGCTTATATAGGGAAAATCTTTAAAAATCTTCTTCTCTGAAACCACAAGGCCCAGAACTTTGATATTTGGTATGAAGCTTCATCTAGTGGACCCCTACCAAGATTGTTCAAACTATAGTGCTGGGGCAAAAAATGCCCCTGTCCCGGGGCCCTTTGATTTTACATAGGCTTATATAGGCAAAATCTTTAAAAATCTTCTTCTCTGAAACCGCTAGGCCCAGGTCTTTGATATTTGATGTGTAGCTTCATCTAGTGGACCTTTGACAAGATTGTTCAAATTTTAGCCTTTGTTGATGTTTGGTATGAAGCTTCACCTTTAAGACCTCCCTCAAAATTATGTACATTAAAGCCCTGGGGCCAATAATGGCCCTCTCTGGGGCCCACTTGTTACACTATGGATCAGGTGAGCGATCCAGGGCCATCATGGCCCTCTTGTTAAAGATTTTCCCTATATAAGTCTATGTAAAACTAGAGTGTTCACAAGTTTTTTCTTTAATTTGACCTACTGACCTACTTTTTGACCCGAAAAGACCTTTATTCAAACTTAGCCAAGATATTGTCACAATGACCATTCTGAGCAAGATTAATGATTTAACCAAACTTGTGGCCTCCTGAGTATTCACAAGGTTTTTCTATGATTTGACCTACTGACCTACTTTTCAACCGGACATGACCCATATTCAAACTTGACTGAGATATTGTCATGATGATCATTCTGAGCAAGTTTGATTATGATTGGACCAAAATTGTGGCCCCTAGGGTGTTCACAAGGTTTTTATATGATTTGACCCGCTGACCTACTTTTTAACCCGATATGACCCATATTCGAACTGGACTGAAATATTGTCACAATGGTCATTCTGAGCAAGTTTCATGATAATTGGACCAAAACAGTGGCCTTCAGAGTGTTCACAAGGTTTTTCTATGATTTGACCTACTGACCTACTTTTTGACCGGACATGACCCATATTCGAACTTGACCAAGATATTGTCATGATGATCATTCTGAGCAAGTTTGATTATGATTGGACCAAAATTGTGGCCTCTAGGGTGTTCACAAGGTTTTTCTATGATTTGACCCGCTGACCTACTTTTTAAGCCGACATGATCCATATTCAAACTTCACTAAAATATTGTCACAATGATCATTCTGAGCAAGTTTGATGATGATTGGACCAAAATTGTGGCCTCTCGAGTGTTCACAAGGTTTTTCTATGATTTGACCTACTGACCTACTTTTTTACCCGACATGACCCAAATTCGAACTTGACCGAGATATTGTCATGATTATCATTCTGAGCAAGTTTGATGATAATTGGACCAAAACTGTGGCCTCTAGTGTGTTCACAAGAAAAAGTTTACGCACGGACGACGCACGACGGACGACGGACGACGCACGACGACGCCGGACATCTTACTGTCACAAAAGCTCACCATGACCTTCGGTCAGGTGAGCTAAAAAGGGGTAACGAGAAATTTTTAAAGAGTACTGAAAAATAAACCAAAAAACTTTATTTTGCAGCCTCGACACAATGTTTTTATGGACTGATTTGTGGCCAGGTGTACTGTTTGTTTTCTCATAGATACACATATTCAATATCTGTGTCTATTAGAAAACAAGCAGTATGCCTGGCCACAAATCAGACAAAACAATGCCATATTGAAATCTCTTCTGAGCAGTTTGTTGACGGAGAAATCTAACTTTTGGGGTTCAGTTCTCTTGGCGGATAGCAGGACTTCAATGGCTGATTATTGTGGCCAAAGAGTTTCTAAAAGATTAGAATATCAGCTTCACTTTATTGTCCAAGATATGGAATGAAACTCAGTCTTTAAAACTTTTATAATTCCTTTTCAAAACCATATTCTCAATTTCATCATATATTGTCCATGGATATTTATTTTCTTCCACCCTTCGATCGTGGGACCCATCATGTTTCCTGACAGGCAATGTTATAATCGGAACCAGTTACTGGGTCAACCTTTTTCCCAAAAAGTGCGGCAGAGACGGACTCCTGATCGGCTGAAAAGAACTAATGGATTGCAGTGCTCCTGCTAGGACTTTAGGGCAGAGGGGCGCTGGGCTGGGTAGGGCATGGTTAAAATGGGCACCATTTTTTGGTTTATCATCAAAATCTGATCGTTATGATCAAATTGGCTTCTCACAAGTTAGTGAAGCTAATGGTACTGAAATTCTACTGGAATTACATACTTCTATATTTACATGCATTTCACAAGTAAGTGGTGTACTGATAGGGGCTTGAAGAAATATATGGGCTGCATGATGCTTCCACGCAGAGCTGAATCCGGCCCGCACACTAGTACTGGTAAACCGCTTAGAGGATCTAAGCCTGTCCAGGAACCGCGGTGCGAGGCGGACCGTCCATGCTAATAAACCCTATTGGTTTCATTGGGCGACAGGGCTTGAGATGTCATTTCATCTCAATGTCGGGTAAAAGTCCCACAAAATTGGAAGCAACGTCTCCAAAATGACCTTTACAGAGTTGACGGGGACGTTAAACATCAAATCAAACAAACAAAAGTGGTGTACTGGAAACTTTTATTACACACGTCATTTATTTCACGTGCGTTCCAAATACGCTCTCAAAAAATATTAAATGCGTAATGCTAATTTGTTTTTCGTACCTGATACGCAGCAGATTTGAAAAAAATAGCCATCGGAAGAGATGGCAAATCCCCCGACCAAAACCAATATGGCCTTCAGAAGATTGTTCACCAATAGAAAGTGCACCAGAATTAAACCAGCAATATATCACAAAAGAATTGCAGTTATGGCCATCACAAAATTATAGTGTCAGGGGAGATAACGAAACAAGAGGCCCATGGGCCACGATGCTCACCAGAGCTCAGGCAGGCACTGCCCACTGGCAGCCATGTATGGTTTTGATTTATTGATTATAAAGTCTCCCAAATGAACCCCCATTTCATGAGGACTCTGTATCTGAAATATTCGGCCTTTTATGAAGTGGAGGGGTGGGAGATGACCCAACAGAGCCCAATTTGATATCATTAAATGCATCTTATCATAAGGAACAAGAAAATATATGGTTTATGGGTGGGGGGGGGGATCTTAACGGTTTCTGAGATATTGGGCCTTTTATGAAGTGGAGGGGATGGGGAATGGCCCGGGCACATCCCAAGAGACCCCCAGGTTGGTGTCTCTGAATGCGTTTTATCATAAAAAACAAGAATGTATATATGGTTTAGGGGTGGGAATCTGATAGGTTTCTGAGATTTATCGCCTTTTATGAAGTGGCAGGGTGGGACATGGCCCCAGCACACCCCTGAAGATCCCTAGGTTGGACTCATTGAATGCATCTTATCATAAAGAACAAGAATATATATGGATAGGGGTAGGGATCTGAACGGTTTCTGAGAATTTGGGGCCTTTTATGGAGTGGAGGGGGTAGGACATGGCCCGGGCACATCCCAGAGGAACCCCAGGTTGGTGTAACTGAATGGGTCTTATCATAAGAAACAAAAATATATATGGTTTTTGGGTGGGTTCTGAAAGGTTGCCGAGATATATTGCCTTTTATGAAGTGGAGGGGTGGGGCAATGGCGCATCCCTGGGGACCCCTAGGTTGGTATCACTGAATGCGTCTTATCATAAGAAACAAGAATATATATGGTTTTGAGTTGGGGATCTGAATGGTTTCTCAGATATATGGCCTTTTATGAAGTGGAGGGAGTGGGGCAAGGCCCTGACCCATCCCCGGGGGCCTCCAGGTTGGTGTCATTGAATGTGTATTATTGTAAGGAACAATAATATATATGGTTTAGGGGTGGGGATCTGTAAGGTTTCTGAGATATTGGGCCTTTTATGAAGTGGAGGGGGTGAGGCAAGGCCCCGGCGCATCCCAGGGGCCCATAGGTTGGTGTCACTGAATGTGTCTTATCATAAGGAACAAGAATATATATGGTTTAGGGGTGGGGATCTGTACGGTTTCCAGGATATTGGGCCTTTTATGAAGTGGAGGGGCTGGGGCAAGTCCCCAGCGCATCCGGGGGCCCCCCAGGTTGGTGTCAATGAATGTGTCTTATCATAAGGAACAATAATATATATGGTTTAGGGGTGGGGATCTGTAAGGTTTTGGAGTTATGGCCATCACAAGGTTATATTGTCAGGGGAGATAACTCAAAAACCATGGCACCCAGAGTTGTGGTTCTTGTGCATGACACACGGTCTCGGCCTTGTGAACAACTGTGTCAGGTATCATCAATATATCTTAAAGGGTATTGGAGTTATGGCCATCACAAGGTAGTCACTCAATTTTATTGGAAGGGGAGATAACCATAAAACCATGACAGCCAGAGTTGTGGTTCTTGTGCATGACACGCCGTCTCAGCCTTGTGAACAACTGTGCCAGGTACCATCAACATACCTCAAAGGGTATTGGAGTTATGGCCATCACAAAGTAGTCATTCTATTTTATTAAAAGGGGAGATAACTCAAAAAGTATGCAATCCAGAGTTCTTGTTCTTGCGCATGACACGCCGTCTCAGCCTTGTGAACAATTGTGCCAAGAACCATCAATGAATCTCAAAGGGTATAGGAGTTAGGGACATCACAAGGTTGCGTCTACGGACGGACGGACGTTCTCACAAATGGATACTTATGTGGCTATTTTGAGCAAGATTGATACTTAGGTGGCTAATTTTAACCACATAACAGACCTTTTATGTGTCTAACGGAATAAATCGCACTTTCTCTCATTGACTTACATTGATTCTGTCCAAGTTCATAGCCACCTATCTATCCATTTGTGTGTACGGACAGACAGACGGACGGACGGACGGACGGACACCAGGCTGATCGCTATATCCCCCGAACCTATTCGGTCGGGGGATAAAAAGGAGTATCCTCCCAATTATGTTCGTAGTTTACGCGGTACGCAGCCTTATCTAAAGCCCTGTCAGCAAGATAAGGGTTAATCATAGCCCCAGGTCAGAAGGCACAAATTGATGATAATAAGGGATAGCTTCGTGATCTTATAGAAACTATTGGAATTGTGTCACAACTTTTGTCTACTCGCTAGAATCACCTCATCAAAAAACGTAAATATTTGTTATCTGGGGCTATCAGGGGCCAGCTGTTCAAAACTAACGATGTTGTTAGGAAACGTATCAAAGTTAACCCTTCTCTTGCTGAATATTCAGTTTAGCCACACCCATTTCTGAATTTGAACCAATCAGATTACTTGATGTAATCTTACAAATTCATAAAATGAATGTCAAACAGTGTAGATCCTGATCAGATGTTTTCTTCAGAAGCCATCTGATCTGGATCTACACTGTTTGCAAAGATGGGGGTTGTCGTGAACAGCAAGATAAGGGTTAAAATTTGCTGGAAAAAAAATGTGAGCAGCTTTTGAAAATGCAAAAGATGCTCTTACTTTATAGCAAAAATAACACTTTATAAGATATCGTACTCACTACAGCAGTTAACAATTTGACTACTAACCAGCTCGTTAAGCTAATGAGACTTTGAACACTGGCCCCCAGAAGAACTGCCTAGGGATTCAGTAACAAGTTTACGTTAACCATGGTAAATGAGCCATTGATGTTCGTGTCACTTATGTTCTATTGTACATTGTATATATGGAATAATGATCTGTGTTCATAGCTTCAGATAAGTGTGTGTGTGTGTGGGGGGGGGGCATTCCATTTATATTTTTTTTCTTATTTGATGAGGCACTTCTAATGAGTACCCACAACACGTTTTCGTGCAGAAATAAGAAAAATATCAGTACTGTTCAGAAGAAAAAAGCACCATATCTGGAGCTATGGACTGTTGCATAACAGCAGATAATAAGGATAATCAAGGCATCCAATAATTTTTCTTATTTCTGCATCAAAACATACATTGCGGGTACTCATTAGAAGTGCCTTGATGAGGCACTTCTAATGAGTACCCACAACACGTTTTCGTGCAGAAATAAGAAAAATATCAGTACTTTTCAGTTGAAAAAAGCACCATATCTGCCGCTATGGACTGTTGCATAACAGCAGATAATAAAGGGCATATATAAGGATAATCAAGGCATCCAATATTTTTTCTTATTTCTGCATGAAAACATACGTTGTGGGTACTCATTAGAAGCGCCTCGTCAAGGCACTTCTAATCAGTACCCACAACACGTTTTCGTGCAGAAAAAAAAAAAATCAGTACTGTTCAGATGAAAAAACACCATATCTGGAGCTATGGACTGTTGTATAACAGCAGATAATAAGGGCATAACAAGGATAATCAAGGCATCCAATAATTTTTCTTATTTCTGCATGAAAACTAACGTTGTGGGTACTCATTAGAAGCGCCTTGACGAGGGGCTTCTAATGAGTACCCGCAACACATGTTTTTGTGTAGAAATAAGAAAAATATCAGTACTTTTCAGATGAAAACCCACCATATCTGGAGCTATGGACTGTTTTGTTTGTTTGATTTGGGATTTAACGTCCTCATCATTGGCCGTCAACACTATTTAGGTCATTATGGAGACGTTGCTGATAATTTGTGGGACTTTTACCCGGCATTGAGATGAAATGACATCTCAATCCCTGCCGCCCAATAAAACCAATAGGGTCTATAAGCATGGACGGGCCGACTCGCAGCAATTTTCCTGGGCAGGCTTAGACATTCGGAATACCAGTTCTCATCTGCGGTCGGTATCAGCTCTGCGTAGAAGCATCATGCAGCCTATCTATTTTTTCAAGCCCTGATGGGCGGGGGCCATGTAGTTACTTGTTAGAACTGCCTTGATGAGGATATTCTAACAAGTTTACAAGTACCCACAACATATACTTCTGACAAAGAATAATGAAAATAGCTCATGATTGTCCATCACAAAAACATGCTCATACAATTCTGACCCCCTTAATGCAGGCAATTTGCCAACCTTGCCCCTAAAATCCACTTTTATACAGTAAAACTGGGGTTTACAGGGGTATAAATTATTTTTCTTATTTCTGCTAAAAAAGTAGATTGTGGGACATGGGTACTTGTTAGAACTGACTTGCAGAGGCAGTTTTAATGAGTACCTACATTCTATGTTTTGAGAAGAAATATGAAAAATTTCAGAATATTTTATCTGAAAATTTATATTTTTGGTGGTACAAATTTCCAATATAACAGTATTTTAATAGGCATGTTTTTGTAATGCTTTGTTATGCCTCCTTATCTAGATCTATGGTGTTTTTAGAACTTTTCAAGGCATTACGAAAACATGCCTATACAAATGCATTGTAAACTTTATCACTTTAAAAACGAAAATTTCGAGATGAAAAATTGTGATATGTTTCTAATTTCTGCTCAAAATATAAATTGTTGGTAGCCGTTAGAACCCACAATCTAACGAGTACCCACAAAGTCAATCTATATTTGAGAGTAGAAATAAGAAAAAAAAGGTTTGCCCTGCAAACCCAGTTTTACCATATAAAAGTAGGGTTCATGGGGCGGGGGCAAAATTATATAGCCATGTTTTCGTGATGTTTTGAAGTGGAATTAAAATATTTACTGCAATTTTGCTCCTCTCTACTCTTTTCGTTTCTAAATCATCATCACTGTCAGAGGAACTGCTACTAGAGTTAAAGTTATCATCACTGTCTGAGGATGAACTGCTGGAGGTTTCATTATCCAGTCTACTGACCCTCTCAGCATCATCATGAGTGGCATTATACCTAGCCTTTTTCATTAGTTCTATCATTTCCTCCACAGTTAATCCATGAATGTCTGACTCCAAGTCATCCCTTACATTTGGAGTGTCCTCTGTCTTTGTCTTTAAGTCTGCTTCTTTATCTACCACTAACCTGCCTTTTGTCCTTTCACCACTTTCACCTTTCGTCTTTGAGTCTGGTTTTGAATCCTTGTCAAAATCCTCTTTTATTTCACTTAACCAAGCTTTCACCAGATCATCATTTTTCATATCCGACACATACCGCCTGCCACACAAACACAGGCTAGTCCTGCTGCAAATATCAACTGATTTCACCATCTGCTTTGAGACATAGATCACCTGGAGTTTTAAAGGATGTGTAAAACTTTTTGAAGTGCTTCTTAACCTGCAGCCTTTCATTAATCTGACTTTCTTTGTAATTACTTGGAAATGATTTGAATTTCCTTGAAGAAATCCTAACATTTTCCTGGCATTTAAGAATTTCATCCTCACACTGGTTCTCTTTCAATCCCTGAAAAGTAAAACAAGAGCTTCGTTAGCAGCACATTACCCCCCATTTGGAAAAAATAATTCAAGGTGCATAATTCTGAAACTAAGAAAGGGGGAACGATCATTCTTATGTGCGACACTTTATCCTGACCTAATACAATTGTTCCTATAAAATTACATGACAATATCCTGGACTGTTACAAGAATGTTTGAAAAAATTAATCCAAGGAGCATAACTTAAAACCTAAGGAAGGGGAAAAACCAATATTGCCCAGACACATCCTTGTGACTTAATACATATTCCTATAAAGTTGAATGAAGATATCTCTAATGGTTACTGTAACCGTTAGAGATATCTTCATGTATACTGAATCGGGACTTAATACATATTCCTTTAAAGTTGCATGAAGATATCTCTAACGGTTACGGTTACTGTAACCGTTAGAGATATCTTCATGAATACTGTGTTATGGAGCTTACAAGAATGTTGGGAAAAAATTAATCAAAGGGGACTAACTTGAAAAATGAGAAAGTGGTAGCAATCCTAGGTTTTCCCTATCTAAGCCTATACAAAACCAGTGGGCCCACCGGCACGGGGGCATTTTTGGCTCTAGGACTATAATTTGAACAATGTTGGTAGAGGTCCACTAGATGAAGCTTCATACCAAATATCAAAGACCTGGGCCTTCTGGTTTCAGACAATAAGGTTTTTAAAGATTTTCCCTATATAAGCCTATGTAAAACAAGTGGGCCCCTTAGCTGGGGCATATTTGGCCCCAGGGCTATAATTTGAACAATCTTGATAGAGGTCCACCAGACGAAGCTTCATACCAAATATCAAAGACCTGGGCCTTCTGGTTTCAGACAAGAAGTGTTTAAAGGTTTTCCCCATTATAAGTCTATGTAACACCAGTGGGCCCCAGCGCAGGAGCATTTTTGGCCCCAGGGCTATAATTTGAACAATCTTGGTAGAGGTCCACTAGACGAAGCTTCATACCAAATATCAAAGACCTGGGCCTTCTGGTTTCAGACAACAAGATTTTTAAATATTTTCCCTATATAAGACTATGTAAAACAAGTGGGCCCCGCGCAGGGGCATTTTTGACCCCAGGACTAGAATTTGAACAATCTTGGTAGAGGTCCACTAGACGAAGCATCATACCAAACATCAAAGACCTGGGCCTTCTGGTTTCAGACAAGAAGATTTTTTTAAAGGTTTTCCCCATATAAGCCCATACAAAACCAGTGGGCTCTGGAGCGGGGGCTTTTTTGACCCTAGAGCTATAGTTTGAACAATCTTGGTAGAAGTCCACTCGATGAAGCTTCATACCAAATATCAAAGACCTGCACCTTCTGGTTTCAGACAAGAAGAATTCTAAAGAGTTTCTCTATATAAGCCTATGTAAAACAAGCGGGCCCCGGCGCGGGGGCATTACTGGCCCCAGGGCTATAATTTGAACAATCTTGGTAGAGGTCCACTAGACGAAGCTTCATACCAATTATCAAAGACCTGGGCCTTCTGGTTTCAGACAAGAAAATTTTAAGGTTTTCCCTATATAAGCATAAGTAAAACCAGTGTGCCCCGGCGCAGCGGCATTTTTGGCCCCAGTGCTATAAATTGAACAATCTTGGTAGAGGTCCACTAGTTGAAGCTTCATACCAAATACCAAAGACCTGGGTCTTCTGGTTTCAGACAAGAAGATTTTTAAAGGTTTTTTCCTTATTTTCTCCTTTTCCTTGCCATGGCAACCAGAGTTCTGCATAGAATGGAATTCTTTGAACAACTTTGAGAGAGGACCACCCACAGATCATTTCTGCCAAGTTTGGTCAAAATCTGTTCAGTGGTTAATGAGGAGATGTCTTTTATAGAAATTGTGGATGGATCTCCGAACAGACGATGACGGACGAAAACCAATCACAATAGCTCCCCCGGAGCCTTTGGCTCAGTTGAGCTAAAAACAAGGAGTCGTTGAATGAAATCCTGATGATTAATCAGATTTAATATTGCAACTCAGGTGTATTACTGCATTATTAAAATGTAACTTTGAATGTAATATGACAGGGTTTCAATTTTGTTTCACAAACAATCAAAGTCTTGCTAAAATTTAGGAAACCAAATTTAAAAAGAACTATTACAATAATACAAGAGCACTGACACCTCATTACAATCTTATAAATTCAGCTCTGTACATTTTTTTCACACAAAAAGATAACTGGTCATCAGATAATAAGAAAACTTTTTTACAGGACATTTGGGTATGCTGAGCTTTGAATAATGTCATTAATTATTAATGCAGTCAAACCTGTCACAGTGGCCAAGATTAACCCATTTAGTACCGGAAACCCAAAACGGGTACCCGGCCAAACAGTGCAGGCCCAGATCAGACGCCGCAGAATGCGGCGTCTGATCAGGGACTACACTGTTTGTGAAAAGTTAAGCCATTTTCCAAATCAATTTTGAAGATAACACAACCGGACACCCCTAAATTTTGAATTGATGAACTCCTGCTATATATAAGGAGGAAGATTCCATTTGGTACAAAAAGGGTTAAGCAAGCAACATATCTTAAGCAAACAACATATCTTAAGCAAGCATGCATTTGGTTCCCGAAAAAGGCAAATGCATTGAAGTTCATCTGTATTAAGCAAGCACCTGTCTTAAGCAAGCAAATTTTGATTATCCCATAGGTGCTTGCTTAACACAGGTTGGACTGTATTATTATTACAGACAAGCAGAAATACCATGTTTATATATATGTATGCCTCTGATTAGTGGTTTACATTTTCAGTCAAAGTTAGATGTACCAGCTGTACCACAGATACTTGGGATCAGTGGAGCTTTCTTGTGATTAGTGGAGTAGGTGGTGATTTTTTTCTCTTTATTTATACCCACTTTTTCGAAGAAAAATTGGGTATATTGTTTTCGTACCACAGTTAAGTCCGGCGTCAGTCCGTCCGTCTGTCCGTCACGTTTCTTGTAAATGGATCTCCTCTGCAACCACTGAAGTTACACTTTTGAAACTTTGCATGTGGATAGTACATGGAATGAAGATGGCAGTGGGCAACATTTTTGTGACCTTGACCTCAACATGACCCCAAGGTCAAAGGTCAAAAATTATGATATGCCATATCTCCTAAACTATTAGAGTTACACTTCTGAAACCTTGCTTATTGGATGGTCCTTGGAAAATAGAAAATGTCGGGTTCGTTTTGGTGTGACCTTGACCTCAAGGTCAAAGGTCAAAAAGGATGATTTTGCCATATCTTCTAAATTATTAGAGTTACACTTCTGAAACTTTGGTTATTGGATGGCCCTTGGAATATAGAATAAATTTGGATGCTTTGGTGTGACCTTGACCTCAACATGACCCCAAGGTCAAAGGTCAAAAATTATGATTTGCCATATCTTCTAAACTATTGGAGTTACACTTCTGAAACTTCGCTTATTGGATGGTCCTTGGAAAATAGAATATGTTGGGCTACTTTTGGTGTGACCTCGATCCCAAGGTCAAAGGTCAAAAAGTATGACTTAGCCATATCTTCTAAACTATTGGAGTTACAATTCTGAAACATGGTTATTTGATGGCTGCTGGAATATAGAATAAATTGGGATACTTTGGGTGGACCTCAACATAACCCCAAGGTCAAAGGTCAAACAGTATGACTTTGCCATATCTTCTAAACTATAAGAGTTACACTTCTGAAACTTTGCTTATCAGTTAGAATGTTCTTTGCAACTTTTTTTAACATACATGTAGTTTTCGCTAGCTAATACATAGTCATTAGTGTTACTCATAGAAAAAGCGGGTATTTGCGATGGTATACCATCGACTGCTGATCTAGTTTATTTTTATTTTATTTTGCATCTTATTATGCTTGAACAACACCTGAAGTTATGCAAATGGCTTTGCCATGTCTAGCAAACCATTCGAAAATAATGATATTTTAAGGATAGGATAAAATATCATTATTTTTATGATGTGGAGCGGTCCTTAAACTTTCTTTCTTTCTTCCAATACATCTTAACCCTTGTCCTGCTGAGCCCGGATATGCCTTATTTTCCAAACAACGAAGATCCAGATCAGATGGCTTCTGACGAAGCTATCTGATCAGGATCTACATTGTTTGCCATTCAGATTGTGAATTTGTTGCAATAATTTGCATCAAGTAATCTGATTGGTTGATAATCGGTAGTGGGTGGGGCGTATATAAATATTCAGCAGGTCAAGGGTTAACATCTGTGCAGGAAAAAGATGGCGTACATTATATACATTCCAGATCTGCAGGATGAAAACTTACACAGTAATCATGTTATTATGGTAGGGGTCTTTTAACTGCACAGGGATGTCTCTCCCTGCGCAGGGGAGAAGGGGGGGGGGGTCTCCAGTTCAGGTCCTGATGGATGGTGCACTTTATGACATTCATCCCTGCAAATGATGCCAAATGGAGAATGTTCGGATGTCTAAATTTTATCACCGCTGCCGGGGATCGAACCGGAGAGACAAGCTTGTGCAATAACCAATGTCACTGATCGATGCTATCATGCTGCACTATCAGAATCAGAATTGTTACTGGTGACACGTCAAATGACATTCATACACTAGGCCCTGTGATATGGGAAGTCAGTCCCTAGCTCTGGCCAAGGAGATAAACTTAGTTACACTATGCTCTGCACCTTCAGCAGTAGATATGATTGAATCAGGAAGGGCATTCCAATTGCCAATGGTTTGAGGGAAGAATGATTCTTAATAGATGTTAGTTCTTGCAATAGGGGGTCTGAAATATCAGTGAATGATGATTTCTACAATGCCTAGCTGGGGGAACAAGGTCAACTGTTGGAATGCTGGCAGCACCCTTTAGACCTGTGTATAACAGTATGAGCCTACTGTGTCTTTTTCTTGAGAGACTCTGTATATGGCCTTGTCGAGATTCCGCTCCCTACATACATCCGACATCCAATCAGAACTACTAAAAACATGCATACTATGCACTATATTCAAATCCCTACTACTGCCAGTTACTATAAATACAGTTTCTTCCCCTTGGCTGTGGTACAATGGAATCACCTTCCTCCTCATGCTGTTGTGTGCTCCTATCTGGATTCTTTCAGATCGACCATATGCACCCTCCATTACCCAATGCCATGAACCGTGAAACATTGTTTTTATCTGCTTTTAATCTCTACTTTACTAACACTGTTTTTACTTTCAATTCTCCTAAAATCTAATACTTTTTCTTCTATCACACTTTTCTTTTTCTGGCGCGCGCAGCTGCACATAATCCTCGTGAGAGGGTGCTGCAGGATATATAGATAGATAGACTCCCATCTCAATTTTAATTGTTTCTTTTCCTAGTTATCTGCATATTGCATTTAACAGGCTGAAACCTCATGCCCCATTTTCTTGCCCAACATCCTAATCTATCTATGTTATTCTGAAGTTTCAATGAGTCCTCTGTATCTCTAATTTCGCGGTAGCAAATACAGTCGTCTGCAAACAGTCTAATTTCTGAGTCAATATCAGTGGAAATATCATTAATGTAATGCATGTTATCTGTTTGACAAAACTTCATGTTCACCCAAGTGGGCCATGATGTTTAGTGCATACTAATTTATTTTAGTTTGATTGCGATGAAAGCTTCAAGCTTATTGAATCGCTCTCAAACACTCATTCCGGATATTTTCACGCACGCAAGAGAGGCACTGGCTTTTACACCACTGCTACCCATTTACACCTGGGTAGAGTGGACAGTGTCATTACGTGTCTTGCCTAAGGACACATCTCAATACCGGTGGCCGGATTCGAACGCAAAACCTCTCGATCATAAGTCAAACGCGTTAACACTGCGCTATCAGAACGCGTCGTCTGATCAGGGCCCCAACTGTTTGCAAAATTGTCAGCCAATTTCCAAATGGCAGTGGCTAGCCGTCCGGCACCGGATGACCAGCCAACGAATCTGCTCGACCGGTACCTGGCCAACCCACGTAGGAATGGCTAGCAGTCCGGTAGTAAATTTTAAACTCTCATTTCATATAGGGTATGAATGCTGAATAGCACTTGTATCATTTTCTGGAGTACTGGATGCTAAATAGTTCCTACTCATTGAGGTCATTTTAAAAATTAGGTAAAACAGAGCCCTATCGGTAATGCATGATTGTCGTAGCAATTATGCCTGTGATAATAAAAGCTGTAGTCGTGTTTACTTATTTCTAATATTACACCACAACCTCGTTATAACACGGTTTGTTATAAGACGCTTTTGGATATAACACAGTTTCTAGATGGAACCCATGATGTATAGATCATGTAGAAAAATGACCAAAAATGCATAGATTATATAGAAAAATGACCATTTATGGTCATTTTTCTATATAATCTACACATTTTTAATTGGATATAACACGGTTGTTTTAACTAACACGGTTTCTGCTTTGGACTCCATTAATAGTGTTATAAAGAGGTTTTGGTGTACTACTATTAGTAATATATTTATAAGTAAATACCAATCGGTAATATAACTTAATATTTTTTATAAGTTTATATATTTGTCTTTTCCTTCCTTTATGTAAAAAATAATTCATTGTCATTGTCATTGTAAATGCGGCTTAAAACGTTTGATCCAAGCGTCGCGAAAAACAACAAATAGCAACTAAGCAGTATCGTAAAAATCCTAAAAAATAAGAATCTTGATGACTTGCAGTTATTCTCCCAAATTTTTTAACAAATTTGTTTCACCATGCATCAAAGAGTCCAAAAGGTGCAGATGGAATGGTAGACCCTGCTTCAGGAGCAGTCTGATCTGGGACTGCACTATTTGCGGGACCCTATCTGTCCCAATACATAGGATCATTACGGTAATTGCTCTACTCATGGAGTTTCGGATCGTTGCCTTTATGTGTGCCCTGCTAACGAGATAATTACTCATAATAAATTTAATGTAAATCTATCATGATTAATATCAAGCTCAACATCTGACACACATTTGCAGATTTTAATAATATCAATAATAATATAAAATAGTGAGTGAGTGAGTTTTAGTTTTACGTCCCACCAACAGCTAAGGTCATACAGAGACGGGACCTCGGTTTAAAGACTCATCCGAAAGTCTGGAGAAGCCCGGGATCGATCCTGCGATCCCTGGTTTACAAGGCGAGTAGCGTAACCACTGCACCACGGAGGCTTCTTATATAAAATAGAAATTATAACATTGACATAATAATAATAAAAATAATAATAATAACTGTCACAATGACCGGACAAGGCTTTGAGTACAACAGTCTATTGCATCAGGGTCATTACAATTATATCCTTTACTTAAGTTTGGCCTTAAATTTAGTGAAAAAATTGGCGACAACCAGGTGATAAGAATATAGATGTAACAGGTGAAAAAAATGCTAATCACCAGCCAGGGATCGAACCCGGGCCGCCGGATTGGTAAGCAAACATTCAACCACGTCGCTATAAAAGCCGGCTATATACCTATATACCTATACCCTATGACATTATCCCCCTCCACATTGAAATTCGTCCTCGAATTTCAGGGAGTCCGAGAATCACGTGAAATGATACTCAAGGGTTTTTTACGGTGGGCGCCAAATGTAACAGGTGAAAAAAATTCTAATCATCTTTACCCGGCCGGGGATCAAACCCGGGCCGCCGGATTGGTAAGCAAACACTCTACTACGTCGCTATAAAAGCCGGCTTGTACAGCAAGGCAGTACAAGTGTGCTATATACCTATACCCTATGACAAAGAGTAAATAAGAAATATTTTTATTACACTATAAGGTGCCAAGGTGGATATAATTTGGAACGCATACCCCATATAAAATGATAGACTTCAATTTACTACCGGACGGCTAGCCATTCCTACGTGGGTTGGCTAGCCATCCGGAACCGGACGAGCAGACTCTTTGGCTGGTCCTCTGGTACCGGACGGGCAGACCATAGGCTGGTCGTCGGATACCGGACGGCTTGCCACTGCCTTTCCAAATAATTTTTGAAGAAAAATACAACCTGAAACCCCTAAGTTTTGAAATGGACTCCAGCTATATATAAGGTGGAAGAATCCATTTGGTACAAAAAGGGTTAACAAGGTTTATAATTGAAAAACTTTAGTCTAAAAACCAGTAAGCAGGTACTCGTCTCGGCGAGTACATCAACCGTTTGGGGCTTGGAGAAATAGATAGGCTGCATGGTGCTTCCAGGCAGAGCTGAAACTTACCACTCATGAGTACTGGAAAACCGGTGTGTTGAATAACCGGAACGGACCTGCAATAACCGGAACGGACCTGCAATAACCGGAACGGACCTATTTTCGGCATAATTTTCATTTTTCTAAGTATTTTTTCGTATCCGATTCCCAATATTCATATAAATATTATATCCATACATAAAGTTAATTGGTTTCACATCAAGGGAAGCGATGAAAACCCTGCCGAAATATTGTATTCTATTCTATTCTCACGGAAATATTAGACAATTCCGATTGGGCCGCTCAGGTTAAAGGACACAATTCATGACCACAATAATAATAAATTACATGTAGATATCCGTACAGCATCAGCAACAGGACGACCAGATGTTAATAACATCAATTAAATGAAATACAAAAGTATTATAGCTGTATTCCGTAGTCTATCCTGCGAGCTATTTACTTTGGATGTTCACTTTTTGTTTGTTTGATCTGAGGTTTAACGCCCCCGTCAGCACTATTTAGATCATTTTGGAGACGTTGCTGCCGATTTTGTGGGACTTTTACCATTAATTTGGATGTAATGACATCTCAAGCCCTGCCGCCCAATGAAATATTTTTACATTACTTTCTTTTATCGCCGCATTCATTTATCACACCTAGTGTGTGTATTACGAGAATAACTGCTGGCTTTTTGACACGTTCCTTAATTACTGTTCTTTATTGACACCTGAATTAATTGCTCAAATAACCGGATTACAATTTTTTGTAATTCAATAAGATATTTTACTGATGCTATAAAATAATAACATATTGAAAAAAAAAATGATATTACATTTAGAAACTTGTGTCATGAAAACATGCCTGTATAAAATTTCGAGCCCCATTATCCCGACTTTTTACATGAAATGACATAGTCCTTTTTTTTTTTTTTCATATCCCCAAAATTGCTACTTTTCCGATGTTAATATGTGCTATTTTTTATCATGTATTCTCCAGACATAAATTGTTGTACTCGTTAGAACCGCCTCATTGAGGCAGTTTTAACGGGTACCCGCAACCTATGTGTTAGTGCAGAAATAAGTAAATGACTGTAAACCCTCGTAAAACCACGTTAGTGATATAATAGTGTCGTATAAATTAAGCATAAAAGCTTAAAAATGGTATAGACTATTCAACTGTTGTAGAATTAGCTGAGAGTTATATACGCTGTCTTGTCTGGTGCTGTAATAGTTTGGCACTATTCTCATATCTCTTTTCATAAATAAAGCTTTTAAGAGACCTATTGCGCTATATACTGGTACCGTTTTCTGCTATAAAAACATGGGCTAATTTCCTGGACAAAAATGTCAACTGAAGATTCATAAAGTAATATATGGTGTTTTGGGGAGCTTCCATAAACATTTTTAATAGCAAATAGAACGGGGGGGGGGGGGGGGGGGGGATGAAAAAAAGGTCCGTTCCGGTTATTGCAGGTCCGTTCCGGTTATTGGGTCCGTTCCGGTTAGTAAACGCACCCCTGGAAAACCGCTTAGAAGGACTAAGCCTGCCCATGTAAAGTCAGACCACCCAATGCATTCACCTTTATATTTGCATTATCTGCTGGTTCCTATTCTGAAGGTTATCAGTGTTGAAAAAACAGATGACTAGACCCCCCTGACCTTAAAAGTTGACACCCCTTACCTTAGAAGGTCAGGGGGTCTGGTTACCTGTATTTCCAATACTGACAATGTGCAAGCTGGAAGCCAGCAAGTAATGCAAATATGGTGAATATAAAGTCTGGTGCCATCATTGGGCGACAGGGCTTGAGGTGTCATTTCATCTCAATGTTGGATAAGGTCGCGGGACGTTTCGGTCCTGAGTTGTTTCGGTCCCTGGGTCGTTTCGGTCCTGAGTCGTTTCGCCCGGGTCGTTTCGGCCCAATTTCGGGGGTGGGTCGTTTCGGCCAAATTGGTGGGTCGTTTCGGCCTGATTTTTCTATCACTTTATTTATATGCATAGGTTAATGAACAGATATATAGGTTATTAAAATTGGTGGGTCGTTTCGGCCTGATTTTTCTATCACTTTATTTATATGTATATATAGTTTGTTTTTCGAAGATCAGCCTGTGCTTTTGCTATCTTCGCTCGTTTTAAGCCTTTAATAGGTCAGAAAACAGAGTGCTTTTTCGAACTGCGTAGACTCGGGAGATCAGCCTATGCTTTTGCTATCTTCGCTCGTTCAGTTTTTAATAGCTCAGAAAACAGAGGTCTTTTCAAACTGTGTAGACTCTGATCACAATAAACAGATTTATAGGTTATTAAGTCTTTGAATGTATCACAGATGCAGGCTGATCATTTAAAATAATAACATCGTTCAGTTTTAATAGCTCAGAAAACAGGGGGCTTTTTTCAAACTGTGTAGACTGATCACAATGAACAGATTTATAGGTTATTAAATATTTGAAGGTATCACAACGACAGATGCAGGCTGATCATAAAAATAATTACATTGTTCAGTTTTTAATAGCTCAGAAAACGGGGCTTTTTCAAACTGTGTAGACTATGATCACAATGAACAGATGTATAGGTTATTAAGTCTTTGAAGGTATCACAACGACAAATGCAGGCTGATCATATAAAATAATTAGGCTACATTTAGCAAATATTTCGCATGCTGTTCTCAAATTGTGTGTGCCATTGATACTAGTACAGTAGAATTCCGCTTAAAGACCACTTCTATATTAGGACCACTCCGCTATGAAGACCGGTTTTCGCCAGACCCAAATTATTCCTTATATACTTAATTAAGACCAACCCACATTCAGTATTATGACCACTTTCAAAAGACCGAATCTACCATTACTGTTCTTTATTGAGACGACTTTTTGGCCAAGTCTAGTTAATTTGTATCTCTCAGTCCATTGGTCAATATAATTTTTTGCAGGATTCCTCATCATTACAACAGATCTTGGTAATGTTGACACATTTCCCTAAATGTGTGAAAAACAGCAGTTTACCTGTACTAATCAGTGTGTTGTTTTGAACAGATTTTTTATGCTAGGTGAATAGAGGTGTGCGGTAAAACCGGTATACCGGTAAATACCGCGGTTTTGTCTCTTGTGGTACGAACCGCGGTATATTTCCTAGTACCGGTACGGTACTCCGGCAATCTCTTTGACTCCGGAATTGTGCATTTTTAAGCATATTGAAATGGTTATATAACTTTTATTTTAAAACAAACACTTTAGCAATGAAGTGTGCTTATCAGTAGTGCTAAAAATCCATACATAAAAAATTATACTGGATTGGACGTCCTCATACCATAACCAGTCACTGAAAAATGCGACCAAAAATTTGGCCCGAGAAATTCTGGATATGGTAGTTGACTGTTGCAGGCATGAAAGCACGCAAAAAAATGCATGGTCAACCTGTTAATTGTCATGACTGCAATCTGATATAATTTATCAAACGACACGCTATCCAAGTTAAAAATAGTCTGGTGAAATATCAGTAGACACTGGTCGTTCAATGGCACGTGCACAGAATCAATGACACAGTTAACTTTACGCTTTTTGTAACATGTATTTGAAAACACACTGTGTTAATTGTTTAAAAAAATGGATTATAGTTAATTTGCTGATTAATGTAAGCAAGAAAATGGATTAGAGATGGACTAGAGTCAGTATATATCACACCATGATCTGACTCGATAGATGCAAATGTCACAGATTTCCGAGACTATAAAATCTTTTTTTTTTTTTTGATAAGATCGGATGAATGTTGAGATATTTACCGGTTATAAAATGCTTTTATTCTTCGTAAAACAATTATTAGAATTAAAAGACTTTGCAGCCGGGTACCAAGTATTAAACCACTGAGCACCAAGTAAATCTAAAATGCACAGGGAAATACAGCGTAAAAGAAAGAAACCATGGTGCTATTTTCTGTTGTTGTTTTTTTTTAATATTTTACCAAGCCATCAATTAGCAACAAAACTATCATACTGTTGAAAACATGAAACAATTTATATTTGAAATGACAAAACTCAGTGGTAAACAATCACTATCTACCTATCTCTACATACTTCTAAACCATCTTTCGGGTGTTATTAGAATGTTACTTGCGCGTGGCATGCTAGTAACAGAATTTTTTTTTTTTTGGTTTGGGTTTTACGGCCCTTTTAAGATTATTTCACTCATATCGAGCCGATCGTTAAACATAGGTTGTCGAAAACCGGAGTACCCGGAGAAAAACCACCTGACCTTCCGTTGCAGAACTTGGCGTCTCACACGTGACCCGAGCGGGGCTCGAACCCACGGCGGTGAGAGACCTAATGACTAAGAGTCAGCGCTCTTATCCATTAGGCCACGGAGGCCCGTTAGTAACAGAATTAAAAAGTATCATTATAGTGCAATGTTTAAAAATGTAAAGGAAAAGGCTATAAATCAAAGATAGAAAGGTTGGGTAAGTTAAAAAGTAGTTTAGTAACATATATACACATTTAGTCATATATTGACAGAGACAAACTTTCACAGATACTAAGCCCATGAAAAAACATGTTTGGACCTGATTAAAATAAAATACATGTATATCACCTTTTCCAAACTAAAACTAGAGCTATCACTAAAGGTGATGAATACCCCCACAAAAACTGCCTTGATAGTACAACAGCGGCATTTTGCAATTTTTTCACTTGAAAGGGGCCATAACTGTCGAAAATTGACGAATTGTAGTGGAAATAGTACTTGACCTGTATTTTATGATGCTACATCAGTGTACCAAAAATTATAAAAATCGGTGAAGCGCTTTTTGAGTTATCGTCTGGAAACCAAGTCAACAGACCTACCGACAATTTGAATCCTATATACCCCCCCCCACCCCCCCAAATTTCATTTGTGGGGGTATAGATATCACTACAAGATCCAAAGAGGAAGGTCATTTTTTCAAATGGGCTAGTGGATGTATTTTCCTCAGCCTACTAAGATACTGAGAAAGCTAGGTATATGGCTGCTTCTTTGAAAGTTTCAGTGTGTGGTACACCACGGTATGGGCAAGTGGATGTATTTTCCTCAGCCTACTAAGATACTGAGAAAGCTAGGTATATGGCTGCTTCTTTGAAAGTTTCAGTGTGTGGTACACCACGGTACATACCGTGGTATTTAGCTAAAAACCGTGGTATACCGCGGTACTTCATTTTCTGTGGTACCCACCTCTATAGGTGAATAAATAGTTTTAATAATTTTGGTAATGTCCAGCTCTGTTTTCTTCAGAAAGAAGATTATTGTGGAACAATTGTTATCATTAATGTGATTTTTATTGGTGTAATATTGCCTATAATTACATTATAATGAGGAAAAGAACAGTAAAGTTAAAGACAGCAAGATTTACTAAAAAGCAATAAAATAGGCACAGTGCACATAAAAAAATATTTAAATCAGTCTTGCCAGCAATATATTTTTCACAAATTCCATTATAAGGGACCACCCAGCTAATAAGACCACTTTTTAGAAGTCTAGAAAGTGATCTATACAGCGGAATTTTACTGTAAATACTGATCATTCTCAGACAATAATCAAGTCCTAGCCACACCTCCTCGTTGATGCTAACTGGAAACATGGCTATGAATAGAACTTTTAAAACACTTTATTTGGGCTATCATAACCATGGATAACATGACAGGTCGTTGAAATAATATTCCAAATTTAAATAATAATTACTATTCAATATGTTTTATGCAGAAAAAAATGCTATCTAACAAAATCGGACCGAAACGACCCAGGCCGAATCGACCCAGGGCCGAAACGACCCACCATAATAGGCCGAAACGACCCAGGTCCAAATCTGGGCCGAAACGACCCGGCCAAAACGACTCAGGACCGAAACGTCCCAGATTCTTGGATAACGTCCCAAAAATATTCTATCTATCTTCATACACAGGACATTGACGTTTCATCAGAAAACTTAAAAGAGCCCTCACAGTGGCCTAAATCCACTTATACCCCTATAAGCAAGCGAAGCTTGCGAAGGACAACAACGTCTGATGCAGCCAATCACTATTTTTTGTTAAATTGAGACACATTCTGGGACATGCCATACATGTATTTCTATTTGACTTTAATAACAATTCGTACTTCAACAAGCGGCACTAATAACTCAGTCTGAAATACATTTGTTGGTCTATAATTCCCATTTTTATCCGATAAAGTTTTACTTTCTCGTATCGGTAAATCTCCATCATGATATACCGCAGTAAATGGTTCAAGGGAAGTAACTGTACTGAAAATGGGTAAAACCCGTATCTCTGCTGCGCGTGTATATCTTCCTCTTAACGTCGGACAACGTCTACAGGCCGGTGTGCATTTGGTGTTCCTTGCTATTTGAAAGAAATCTACACTTTTTAAAAGATATTTATCGTTCTTTTTATATATTATTATATATTTTTTGGACTTTCTATTCGTTTTTTTTTCTGTACAATATTTTTGATCGGCTTTTGCCTGAACATTTTTTAGTGATGAATGTCATAAAGTACACCGTCCTTCGGATCGGGACGTTAACTGGAGGCCCCCTGTGCAGGGAGAACCATTCCCTGTGCAGGTTAAAGATCCCTACCGTAATTACATGATTACTGTGTAGGATTTCATCCTGCAAACCTGGAGTGTATGTAATGTACACCTGCGGTAAGGGTCAAATGTGACCGACGCAGTATCAGTAGATAGATAGATAGATAGATAGATAAATAGATAGATATAGATAGATAGATAGATAGATAGAAAGTGAATGGTAAGTATATGATCAGAGGGAGAGCGTGATAGCTATGTGAGCGTGATAGCTAAGTGAGCGTGATAGCTCAGTAGGTAGTGCACTTGCCTCTGAAGCTAGAGGTCCCTAGTTCGATACCCGGCAGCGGCTATAAACTTTCAGTGTCCGAAAACACTCTACTGGCATCGTTTGCATTGCATTGATGATTGTTATAAGTGCATCGTCCTTCAAATCGATACGTTAATTGGATATCCCTTCGCAGGGATAACTATCCCCTTTGCAGGTTAAAGAACCCTATCTACCCATGGATCTATCTTATACATGTCAGTGAAATCATTGCATATCTGAGACAAAAAAGCGATATTTTAATAGTGTAAAAAAATAACATAACAATGTTATTGTCATAGTACCAGCCCGGAATACTTTTCTCGCCAAAATTAATATGTTTACTATAGAATAATTCGGTACAATACCTTGTAAAAAGCATTCTGTGAACTGTAAAAATGCTGTATTAAAATGGCGATCTGTTTATGTTTTGCAACTGACAGTTTTGACGTCATAGACAAGTCAAAAATTGTGACGTAAGCTCCTATTGTATGGGGCGCCGTATTAATATTTAATCCGTATTTATAGATCAGAAGAGCTTGAAGTTCTAACATGTCAAAATAGCCTGTTAAACCGCTTGGGGTATCTAATCTTGCCTAGGCAAAGCGGTGCGAGCCGGCCGTCCATGCTTATAAACCCTATTGGATTCACTGGGCGGCAGGGCTTGAGATGTCATTTCATCTCAATGTCGGTTTAAAGTCCCACATATTTGGAAGTAACGTCTCCAAAATTACCTTTACAGTGTTGACGGTAACGTTTAACCTCAAATCAAACAAAATCAAAAGAAGCCAGGGGCGATAACCTTACGTCGTTCAAAGTAACGTAAACAAAGCAAGGCCCGTCTTGCGATATCAAAAGCTCAAAATCCGTGTTCAAACAGCACGCTAATTTCATGATTTGAACATAGTTTTTGCTGTTTGAGCACGGCTTTCGATCCATTAGACAGTGCACTAACCACTGAGCTATCACGCTCCACAGATATTTTCACAGGATCAATTACCGGAAAAAGCCATACAAACGTTTACTAGTTTTCAAGAACGGAAACTTAATTCAGTAAAAAACCCTTACCAACAGCTGACATCAAAGCTATCCGCCATTATAAACAACTGTATGTGTATACGGTGTATAGAATGATAATTATTGGTAGACTGTCGCGCCTTCTTCTCGTTGTATTGATAGCCTCCCTTTGACCGTGTTAAAAATAACGGTTTAGACCCGCGCGTGGATAAAAAGCATAACCGTGTATTTCGTTTATCCTAAATGACGTTGTTCTATCAAATAAAAATGTTGAAAAATATTGTTTTTAGTAGATGAAATATATGCATGTAACAAATATTTTTTTTTATCATTTTTATTTTTTTTTAAATAAGCATTTGCTCCGACGACATTGATGGTTGACTACCGACGCGGAAGTGATTTAGATGGTTACATAAAATTGTTAAATGACACTCATACGAAATTCTTTTCGACTTCATGACACAGGCAGGGAAATTACGTGAACAATTGGTCAAAGGGTTCGTGCAATAGTAGTAAGTTTCAACAAATGTATTTATTGGAAAAACAGCAGATAGTGATTTTTTCACATTCCCCACCCACTCCTGACGTTGTTGTCCTTCGCACCTTCGGTGCTTAATAAGAGAATATGTGGATTTAGGCTTGTTTTAGTGTTAATGGTGAAACGTCAATGTCCTGTGCTTCATATGACTGAGTCGGTCAAACTTGGCCATTACCTCAGTTGGAAGCAACGTCTCCAAAATGACCTAAATAGTTTTGACGGGGACGTTAAACCCCAATATTCAATCAATCAATCTTGAGAGACTCCCATGGTGCGAGTATGCTAGCAGATTTGCAGCCCTGCACGACACAAGAAGAAGAAGAAGAATCAAACATCAACCGTTTTGTCTGCATCGTGGTCGCTTTGATAAACATTCATGCGGCATACTTTTCCTGTTTCGAACAAATGTAAACCGGTTTATAACAAGCACAGAAAAGGGTGCATACATTTACCGGAAAGCACCAAAATACCGGAAAGCACATATAAATACTAAAAAGCACGTTGTACTTGTTTTTTTTTTTTTTTTTTCTGCGGACGAACATGTTTAAAATTAAATTTTGGCCTATGTATTATATTTTTATTGATAATTTTACCTAAAAAACTTAAATATTTATCCCCAGAATCAGAATTGTTAGAATTGTTACTGGTGACACGTCAAATGACATTCATACACCCCTAGGGTATTGTCAGAATGACATGCAAGTTACAAGAATTACACGCTGCTATCTATATCTATCCTCATATACTGCAGTAACCGTTTGAGAGTGTTATGTGCAGTTTGGTCATCATAGGGTGTCTATTCGGAGATCACCACCAAGAGACCATGTAAGGTTTACCAGGGTTTCCATTGCTAGAGCTGGGGTAGTGTCTCTGACTAAATACGGTGTATAACCCGCCTGTTCAACAATTCACATGAAGATTTAGCTGTTTAGCGGGTGGTGGGGGCTATATAGCCCTTTCAAGATTTTCACATATATCGAGCCGATCGTTTGGGTTGGCGAAAATGGGAGATCCAGGTAAAAACCGGGCAGAACTTGTCTTTCACACATGTTTTTTGAGCGGGATGCGAACCACCAATTAAGCGAGTGGAACTCGGAGAAAAAACAAACAGAACTTGTCCCTTGCCACAAGTGAACTGAGCGGGGGCGCGAACCACAGCGATGAGCGACCTATTGAGAAAGAGTCGGGGCTCCAAAGCCACTGGGCCACCGAGACCCGTTGAAAACAATGATTAGGTACAATGCAATGACAATGACATGTGAAAGTGATGTTACATGCATTATAGAAGCAGTAGTCATCTTTATTATACTGGAAATACAGAGAAAAAAAATCAAGTATTTTATTCTGTTGCAGAGATAGTTTTTTGGATAAAGTATAAAAACCAGGAAGAATGAACAACATACTTACAAAAAACGCAAGTTATAAGTCCAGAGAGCAACCGCAATTGTTCCAGATCTATTCACCTTATTTGCATTATCTGCTGGTTCCTAGTCTGAAGGTTATCAGTGTTGGAAAAACAGGTAACCAGACCCCCCTGACCTTGAAAGGTCAGGGGGGTCTGGATACCTGATTTTCCAATATTGACAATGTGCAAGCTGGGAGCCAGCAAATAATGCAAATATGGTGAATGTTATATACTGCATTTAAATCCAATTTTCTAATGTTTTCCCGTATATATAAGTGCTTTTTGGTATTTATATGTGCTTTCCGGTATTTTGGTTTGCTTTCCGGTATTTTGGTGCTTTCCGGTAAATGTATGCACCGCAAAAACTGTACTAAATGCCGCAGATGCACGACATTGCAGGGCAATCTATCTATCTATCTATCTATCTATCTATCTATCTATCTATCTATCTATCTATCTATCTATCTATCTATCTATCTATCTATCTATCAGAATCAGATATGTTACTGATGACACGTCAAATGACATTCATACACCAGGATCTGTGATGTGGGAAGTTAGTCCCTAGCTCTAGCAAAAGAGGTCAATTTAGCTACACAACCATCAGCACCTTCAGCTGTCCAAATAATCGAATCGGGAATCTATCTATCTATCTATCTATCAGAATCAGATATGTTACTGATGACACGTCAAATGACATTCATACACCAGGATCTGTGATGTGGGAAGTTAGACCCTAGCTCTAGCAAAAGAGGTCAATTTAGCTACACAACCATCAGCACCTTCAGCTGTCGAAATAATCGAATCGGGAAGGGGTTCCAATCCCTATCGGTTCTGGGGAAGAACGATTCTTTATCTTTACTGTATTTACTGTAGTAGACGCCGAATATGTAAGCCCTCGGCTTCTTTAGGCGCATTTGTATATTGTCCAACCCTTGTAGTTGGACATGCTTGGCTTTGATAACATGCAGCTTCAAACTTGATAGGATGCTTGGACCAATGTGTGTTTAGACGGCTTTTGAACGCGTTTACGGAGGGTGCATTAAGTACTGTTTCAGGAAGCTGATTCCATGTATTAATTATTCTATTGCCAAAACTGTTTGCTCTGACATTTAATCTGCTCCTTTGTTTGTTCAATTTATATGAGTGACCCCATGTTGCTCCATATTGTGTTGGCTTAAAAAGTTTATCTTTCTCTACTATTTCGATGCTATGGGTTATTTTATATACTTGAATGAGGTTAGCTCGCTCTCTACGGTATTCAGGTGTAGGGAGTCCTAGTTGTTTTAGACGCTGTGTATAAGTAAGGCCCTTTAGGGATGGTACTAATCTGGTGGCTCTTCGCTGAACATTTTCAATGATGATACGATCCTTTTTGTAAAATGGTGACCAGACTGGGGTTGAATATTCGAGATGGGGGCGGACCAAACTTTATGTTCAAAAAGATTTCCTGGTCGAGGTATGTAAAAGTCCTAAAAATAATACCCAGATTCCTGTTAGCCAAATTAACTTTTGTGGTGATATGTTCTCTAAATGTAAGTTTACTGTCAATAGTGACCCCAAGATCTTTTTCATGCTTGACTTTGATTATTTCATGTGTCTCAGCTCCTTATTTCATAGGTTGTTGGTATTTCAAAATTGCCCACTTGTAGGTAATGGCATTTTGTTGGGTTAAAGAACATAAGCCAGTCCTCTGCCCATTTCACACCCCGTTTAAGCTACTTTGGATTTTATTTGTTGCCGTGTCTATGGGATCTTTATGTCTGACTACATCATAAACCTTTGCGTCATCTGCAAATAGTTTCACAAAAGCTGTAATGACATCTGGTAGATCATTTATGTATATTAAAACAGCACAGGACCTAGGAAGCTGCCCTGGGGGTTTCCACTGCTTACATCAGACCAATCGGATTGAGAACCGTTTACCACTACTCTCTGTTTTCTGTCACTCAAAAAGTCTTTTACCCATTCATGTATTTGTCCTGATATGCCATATTCTTGAAGATTTTTAAGAAGGCGCTGATGTGGGACTTTATCAAAGGCCTTTTTGAAATCCAAAATATGTATCCAAAAGATATATAAATGTCTGTTCTTGCAGTAAGGGTCTGAAACGCCAAGGAATGATGATTTCGACAGTGTCTAGCTGGGGGAACAAGGTCATCTGTTGGAATGCTGGCAGCACCCTTTAGACCTTTGTATAAAAGGATGGGCCTACTGTCTTTTCTCCTTTTCTTGAGAGACTCCCATTTTATTTTTCCAAGTATTCGCGTCATGCTCCCAGTTTCAAAGCAGTAATTGCCTGTTACAAATCTAGCCGCTCTATTCTGAACTTTCTCAATTTCTTCGTTAAGGACCACTTAGTGAAATCACCGAAATCACCGAAATCACCTAAAAAATTATTGAAATCACCATTTTATTGATTTAAACCATGTTAAATATTTAAAATATATTGTAGGGGTCTAGTTTATACTGTTTAGAATTAATTTGTAGAAGAAAAAAAATCCCCAAAATTTCACCGGGTGTGTCTTTTTATTTTTATCTATCTATCTTCTGATACTGCGTCGGTCACATTTGACCATTACCGCAGGTGTATATTGCATACACTCCAGGTTTTGCAGGATGAAAGCCTACACAGTAGTCATGTAATTACGGTAGGGATCTTTAACCTGCACAGGGGATGGTTCTCCCTGCACAGGGGGGCCTCCAGTTAACGTCCCGATCCGAAGGACGTTGCACTTTATGACATTCATGCCTGCAAATGATGCCAATGGAGCGTGTTCGGACACCGAAATTTTATCGCCGCTGCCGGGGATCGAACCAGGGACCTCTAGGATCAGAGGCAAGTGCACTAACTACTGAGCTATCACGCTACACAATATAACATAGAAATAAATTGAAATTACCGAAATCACCATTTTATTGATATAAAACCATGTTAAATATTTAAAATATATTGAAGTGGTCTAGTTTATAATAGTTTGGAATTAATATTATTAGAAAAAAAAATCCCAAAATTGTACCGGGATTTTTTTTATTTTGTTTGTTTTTTTATATAACATGGAAATCACCAGTCACCTACGAAATTACCGAAATCAACATCATTTTGATACAAAACCATGTTAAATATTTAAAATATGATAATATGTGATATGGTTTAGGGGTGTATCATTAATGTCAGTACAAAAGTTTCCTAAAATACCATTTGATTGTGTGTGTATTTTTTGTTTTGTTTTTGTTTTTTTGTTTTTTTGTGTGGTGGGGCGTGGGGGGATGGGTGTTAAACCAACTCACCCGTCACCTCGGAAATTACCGAAATCACCGCCATTTATATATGAAACCATGCTAGATATTTAAAATATGCGTATGGTATATTGAGCGCGTTATATTTGATAATTTCATATCATAGAGAGTAGAAGTAAAACAAAGATCAGGAATTGATACAATTAACTTACTCCACCCATAAAAGACACCAAAGGGAAAGAAATACAATACCAAGCGACCAGACCATAATGGAAACCCAAACAAAGGAAGGGCATAAGGACAGTTACTTTCCCACAAAATGGCCATATGGCCATCCAAAATATATGATATTTCATTACAATAACATTCCTATGAAATATCAGGCAATGTTTATTGTTATATTAATTGCGCCATTTTTAGATGTGGATTTGTGAAAGTTTCTCATTAATGCTTATTACTGCTCCACACTTTGATTCTGTGTACATGTTAGAAACGCCTCGACGAGGCAGCTCAAACAAGTATCCACAAACTTTAATTGAAGCAAGAACTCATACCCTTGTAAACCTACTTTTCCCTGTTTAACATACTTCTAGTTAAATGAAAGTCGTATTCAGGTTGCCTTAATTGTCATAATTACCAATTACGTTTGGATCAAAGAAAACCGTAATGACCATCGACTTGCGCGACATACGCCAAAAGAAAATGATCAATTGATACAAGACATGAGGGACGAAAAGTGAAATTTAAGACATTTTGCATATTGAACAGAAATAAATAAACAAAATAAATTATTGCCCCCCCCCCCCCACGCACCCATATTTGAAAGATTTTGGCATGTAATTTATGAGTATTTTACTAAAATCTACAAAGCAACATTATTTCTCCCTTACAGAGATATTAAGGAATACACCGTATTGCGATATGAGCGGTGATTTCGGTTAAATCTCTGGTGATTTCGGTAAATAGAATGTTAGGCCGAATTCTTAGACTGGACATTAAATTAATACAGTTATGAATACTACATAAAAATAAAAAAAACACTGTTATTCCCTATCAGACATATTTTAGAATTCTCAATTACCATATTAGCAGTGATTTCAGTAAAATTTTGTGGTGATTTCAGTAATCGTATTTAATATAATGTTAGACCGCATTCTTTAGCCTGACAGTATATTTATATACTTTAAAATTAAAAAAAAAAATAATAAAAAAAAATACAAAAAAACAACAACAACAACAACATTATAACTCCTTATTATAGATAGTTTGGTATACAATATTATGATAGGAGTGGTGATTTCGGTGAAATCTGTGGTGACTTCAGCGATCGTCCGTATCACCGTGTAATACGCCTCAACATTTCTGAGCACAGCAGAAATAATAAAGCATAATTATTCGAGATATGACATGCAAAATACAAAAAAAAACTAATTAGTTATCCCAATTAATAATGTATTTCACACGAAAAATAGGTTATTCAAGGTGATTTCGGTAATTTATGAGGTGATTTCGGTGATTTCACTAAATCGTCTGACCCCACACCACTGGGGTCCCAGATACAACTACCATATTCCAAGATTGGGCGAACAAGACATTTATATGCTGCCTCTTTTACATCCTGAGGGCACTGATGAAGATTTCGCCTCCGGAAACCAAACGTTCTATTTGCCTTAGTACACATGTAATAATATGAGTATTCCATCTCAAGATGTGTGTGATTGTCACGCCAAGGTATTTTGTGGAGTCCCCATTCTCAAGGACCGTTCCCTCTAAGTTGTAAGAAGCCTCAACTTTATCAGATCTCTTCCTAGTTATCTGCATAGTATTGTATTTAAATGGCTAAAATCTCATGCCCCATTTTCGGGCCCAACATCCTAATCTATCAATGTCCGTCTGAAGTTTCAGCGAGTCATCTGTATCTCTAATTTCTCGGTAACAAACACAGTCATCAGCGAACAGTCTTATTTCTGAGTCAATGTCAGTGGAAATATCATTGATGTACAGGGAGGACAATAGTGGACCAAGAACATTCCCTTAGGTCAGAATCAGAATCAGAATTGCTACTGGTGACACGTCAAATGACATCCATACACCTTGTGGGACTCCAGACAAATCTGGAGCCCACTCCGAAGATTCACCATTAACAACACGGTTCCACCTGGGACCCATTTGGGCCAGGCCATATGGGTAGCATATGGGTTCTATGTGGGTAATCTCATACTTATAATCAAGAGAAAAGGTTTATACAAATAATTACAAGTCCTCATTGTTCCAGCCCAGTTGATGGGCTGGTTCAGGGTCCCAACAGAGAGCGACCAACATGTGCAGCTTACTGCACATCTATACAGTTAAGATTAAAGACAAAGGCATTCTTTTCAATAATTAGCTTGCGTAGTTACATATCGCCCTCAATTTTAAAAGTAACTGGGACATACAATGGATTCTAATAAACTAGAAATGCGTCCATAGGACACGGATGCCCCCGCCTGAAAATATGTCTATGTTCGTATTAATCCATAGAAAGTTATTGACGGTGTTTAAGTTTTGGACCCTTTTTCACATTTGACCTCTAAGTATGACCTTTACCTTAGAGGGAACGACCTTGGTTTTGTGTGAGGCTGCAGATTGTCTCATGATGGCCAACATTTCTGCCAAGTAATTTCAAAATCCATCCTGAAATAAGAAAGAGATTGACTGTGTTTAAGTTTCGAACCCTTTGTTTTTTTGACATTTGACCTCTAACTATGACCTTGACCTTGGAGGTAAGGACCTGGGTTTTGCACGTGACACATCGTCTCATAATGGTTAACATTTCTACAAAGTAATTTCAAAATCCATCCAGAAATAACAAAGTTATTGACTGTGTTTAAGTTTCGGACCTTTTTTGACATTTGACCTCTAAGTATGACCTTGACCTTGGAGGTACGGACCTGGGTTTTGCACGAGACACATCGTCTCCTAATGGTTAACATTTCTACATAGTAATTTCAAAACCCATCCAGAAATAAGAAAGCTATTGACTGCGTTTAAGTTTCGGACCGGTTTTTTTACCTTTGCCCTGTAAGTATGACCTTGACCTTGGAGGTACAGGCCTGGGTTATGCACATTACACATCGTCTCATGATTTTTAACATTTCTACAAAGTAATTTCCAAATCCATCCAAAAATAAGAAAGTTACTGACTGCGTTTAACCGGACGGACGGACGAACGAACGAACGGACGGACGAACGAACGGACGGACAGGGGCAACGCTATATGCCCTTCCACCATTGCTCGAATGGCGGGGGCATAAAAATATGACCTAAACAATGACCATGCCGTGCAAATATCTAAATGGAAGTTAAAAGATATTTTCTTTTTGTGATGTATAAAACCATTTATTTTTATTTATTATTGTCGTCAGTATCTGTATTTATATTTATTATTGTCGTCAGTATCTGTATTTATATCAGGAAATTTTACTTTTTTATATTAAGCTTATTTAATGGCACAGTTGTTCCCCTTATTATCCACATCGAGCCCATATGGACCCCATATAGTCGAAAGCAGATATCATGGGAATAATTTGGTCCAATATCTGTACCACATAGGAGCCATTTGAGGCCATTTTATGTATCCTGAAATTATGATATCTTAGATTATTGCAATTTCATCTCAGGTATCGAATTTTGCGTAAACGGGACCCATATGAGTCGCATATGGGCAAAAAATCATATACTGGACCCATGTAGGCCCAAATGGGATAAATGCCCAGAATCTGCCCATATGGGCCCCGAAATACATGCTTGCTGGGAAAAGTGTCCACCTGTCCCCCTTTGTCCAAGATGTTTGCCCAGTCATTATAATAAGGAGCGTGATAGCTCAGTGGTTAACTGGAGACCCCCCCACCCCCTGTGCAGGAAGAGTCATCTCTTGTGCAGGTTAAAGTCCCCTACCGTAATTACATGGTTACGGTGTAGTAAAACGTCTCCCTGCCCTACATCATAGTGTAGATTATATTTTCTTGTCCTTTGGGATCATTGATTCCATTGTGGAATTTTGAAAATATCTGAGGGTCACTGATGAGGCCTAATTGGCCGAAACTAGCTAGTCTGGCCCAGAAAACATGTACACTCCATACTTTTAGTTCTGTGGTGTATTCCTTGCTTCCAAAGGATAACCCTTTTATAGAACATATTTAACTTCACTACAGCTGGTGTGTAGGAATGTGTGGCGGCGGTCAAACGTCTCCCTGCCCTACATCATAGTGTAGATTATATTTCCTTGTCCTTTGGGATCATTGATTCCATTGTGGAATTTTGAAAATATCTTAGGGTCACTGATGAGGCCTAATTGGCCGAAACTAGCTAATCTGGCCCAGAAAACATGTACACTCCATATTTTTCAGTTCTGTGGTGTATTCCTTGCTTCCAAAGGATAACCCTTTTATAGTACATTTCAACCCTGCAACCTTGAGTGTATGTAATGTACACCTGCGTGTAATTGTCAGGTGTGACCGATCGCAGTATAAGTAGAAAAAAAAGAAAGAAAGAAATAACTCTGCTCAGCTGAGTTTCACAACTATGCCTTTTCCTAATGCATGTTGTCTGTCTGACAAAGTTTATGTTAATCCAAGTGGGCCATGATTAGCACATTATATGTTCAAGCGATTTACACAGAACACAAGTCAGAGACACAGGGCGATAATTACGGGCAAGAGCCCTATCTCCCTTTTTTAAAGAGTGGACAGATGTTCACTAAGAGTCATTCTTTGGGGATTTCACCCGTATCAAGAGACTGTTGAAACAAGTGTGTAAAACTGGACCTAGTTGTGTGTGTATAAATATCGCCGCGTAGTATAGAGGATTTTGTTTTTAAATAAGCAGAGCAAAGCATATGCGCAAAGCATTCCCGGTTAATTTGCTGGGATAAATTTACTAGGAGGAAAGCTCGCTTAACAAAGCTCTGAATCTGAATCGTAACTGGTGCCACGTCAAGTGACATTCATTTACCAGGAACTGTGAAAAGGGAAATTAGTCCCAAGCTCTCGCCAAAGAAGTAAACTTAGCTACATTATCCTTAGCACCTTCTGCGGATCTGGAAGGGCATTCCAAACTCTAATTGTGTAAGGGAAGAAGGATCCTTTGTAGATGTCAGTTTTTTGCAGAGGTCACCTGGAATGCCTGAAGCTGTCTGCCACTCCTAATTGGGACGATAAAGTCATCTGTTGCAATGCTGGCAGCACCCTTTAGATCTTTGCACAAGAGCATAAGCCTACTGTCTCTCCTCCTTTTCTTGAGAGATTCCCATCCTAAGTTTTTTTCAGTATTCCAGTCATACTTCCTGTTTCAAAGCTGTAATTGCTCGTAACAAATCTAGCTGCCATATTCTTAACTTTTTCAATCTTCTCCTGAAGGATTTTTCCTCCAAGATAGGGCGAACGAGTCGCTTATAAGTTGTTTCTTTAACATTTTTTGGGGCATTGATAAAGATTTCGCCTCAAGACGCCAAGTGTTCTATTTGCCTTAGTACACATACTGCTAATATGAATATTTCATATCAGGTCATGCGAGATGGTCAATCCAAGGTATTTAATGGAATCCACATTTTCAAGGCCCGTTCCCTCTAAAGTGAAAGGAGCCTATTTTTTTTTGTTCTTTTCCTAGTTATCTGCATGATATTGCATTTAACTGACTGAAACCTCATACCCCATTTTCTAGCCCAACAGCCTTATCTATCTATATACATCCGAAGTTTCATTGAGACCCTGCGTTTCTTATTTCACGGTGGCAAACACAGTCATCTGCGAGCAGGCTTATTCGGGAATCAATATCAGTAGAAATGCCACTTATGTACAAAGAAAACAACAATGGACACAGAGCAGTCCCTTGTGGGACACCAGACAAAACAGGAGCCCACCCAGAAGTTGCCCAATTAACAACTCGCTGTTTTCTGTAGCAAAGAAAGGAATTTTACCCATTTTAGGGTATTCCAAATGCCATAACGATATAATTAGCTTTTTAGTAGTTCATGGGGAGGGGGGGGGGGCAGTAGTCAAAAGCTTGTTTCAAAATCCAGGATAAAATGTATCCACATGTCCTCCTTTGTCTCAGATTGTTACCCAATCATTTATTACTGTGGTCAGTTGAGTTTCACAAATGTGCTTCTTCCTAAATGTATGCTGTCTGTCAGACAAAAGTTGGTGCTCATCCAAGTGAGCCATAATATTTAACAAACAATATGCTCAAACAACTTACATGGCACGCATATCGTCCATTCTGGACGATAGTTGCGAGCAAGAGCTCTATCTCCTTTCTTAAAGAGGGTACCCGTGTTTGTATGAAAAGTAGAAGTAAAACAAAGATCAGGAATTGATACAATTAACTTACTCCACCCATAAAAAGACACCAAAGGGAAAGAAATACAAACATTAAGCGACCAGACCATAATGGAAACCTAAACAAAGGAAGGCCATAAGGACAGTTACTTTCCCACAAAATGGCCATATGGCCATCCAAAATTAGAAGACACAAGTGATACACACAGTAAGTAACAAACGACAACATAAATAAATCGCCACAGAAGAGCCGCCTTGGAACGGTCAGTGGAAGATTTCCACTGGGGGGCTTAAATCGATTTTACGTGGCCACAATCCTCGCCCTTACTTCCGTCGCGATTTAGACAAATAATTTGTTCAGTCCGCATGAAGGCCTCCTAACTCACCAGTGCAACATCTCCGTGAACACAAAAATCAAAGAACCACAGAGGTGAGACAACGGTGAGGACTCGACAGCAAGAAACCACTGAAATGCTGGAGCAAAAGAAAACCAACAGTTAGACTCCGATGAGCCCAACCAGAGACAGAGCATCAGGCACCAACCAACATTATCTCTCTAATTCTCAATAAGCCTTTACGTTGGAGCCGTCATAGAATCTGAGGCCTGACCCACCGGCGTGCAATTAAAGAGGGAAGCAAAGTTGCCAACCGTGATTGGGTTAACTACCATGCATGCAGTCTGTCGTATAATATCCATGTTGTACCCAATCTTTTTATATCGAAGAATGATTTTACGAAATTGGGTGCTGAAGTCATTGCGGTTATATATTTTTCTGAATTTATATACTAAGTCACCATAAAATTCGGGTTCCGATAGACCTTGTTGCAGAAGAGATTTAAGTCCAATATTGAATTTTGAAATTAAATCAGAATGGCGTCTATAAACTTTTGAAAAGGCTTTGCGTAGTTTATGGTACCGATAACCCTGATTAAGGAGTTTAGCCGATAATAATTTATTACGAGTGTTGAAGTCAGTTACGTGACTACACGCTCTAGCAAATCGAATTAATTGCGAAATATAAACGCCATAGGATGGCGCACGAGGAACATCAGCATCCAAAAAAGGAAAATTTACAATCTCAAAATCAAAGTCATCGCGTTTATCATAAATTTTGCACGAAACAAATCCATCTACAATAGATAGATGTAAATCCAAAAACGGGGCCTCGGTATCAGAAGAATTTGCTTTATTTAACTGAAGTTCTAGGGGGTAAATCTGACTGATCAAACCATCAAAATAGGTATTATCAATATTTAATAAATCATCTAAATATCTAGAAGTAGAGCTAAAAGCTTCAATAATTTCAGATTGGTTATCAATGGAAAGCGACAAAATGAAGTCTCTTTCATTACAATACAAGAACAGATCAGCCACAAGAGGTGCGCAATTAGTACCCATCGGAATACCCACGATTTGTCTAAATAACTTAGTACCGAATCTAATATAAATATTGTCAAGTAGAAAGGTTAGGGCATCACACACTTTCTGACATGACCAAAGTGTATAATTCTTATGCTCTTTAGAAGTGAAAAATGCATTTCTGACATTACATGCAAGATAGAGAGAATCTTCTCTGTGAAAAGCCCATTCAATTAAATCATTAAGCTTTTCTTTTATAAGATTATGAGGAAGTGTAGTGTAAAGAGTGGAAAAATCGTAGGTAGACAGACTAGAAGCACGAAAATGTCTAGATTTCAATTTATTTAAAACCTCATTCGAATTTTTTATAGACAAAAACAGATTTCTTCCTGATCTTTCAAAGACTTTATCACAATATTTAATTACATGCGTTTTAATAGCAGTAAGACAGGAAGTTAATAATTTAGAAAGCCATTCTTTTGGGACTTCACCAGTATCATGAGATTACTGAAACAGGTGTGAAAACACTGGAACAATTCATTTGCCAGTTCTTTAAGGACACTAGGATGAAGCTTATCAATCTTTAGAGGGATTTAAGCCATTAAGAAACTTTATAACACCCTCCGATGAAACTACAATCTTATCCATGAAAGGAGCCAATTTCTCAGTTAATGGAACCTCCTTGTACTCAGTTTTATTGAATGAATCATTGAACTAACCAGCCAATTCTTCTGCCTGTTCAGGATCTGACTCTGCAACACCACTACCACCCTTTTTAAGGGGTGGAATACATTGCCTGTCTTTTTTCTTAATGTTGACGTACCTATAGAAATCTGAGATTTGCCTTTACATCACCTACCAAGTTATTCACATATAAATCATGATGTTGTTTAATGAATCATGTCTGTCTTAATTTCCCTTCTCGAAGTTTCAAATTTCGATCGAAGTTTACTGCTACCTGTCTTTTTTGCCTTGACATGAACTTTATTCCTTCGGATCTAAAGTTCTTCTTATCTCTGGAGTGATCTAAGGAATCGAGGAAACCAGCCTATTAGTTTTTGAGGGGATATGCTTATAAATAAATGTTATCAGCTGAATTTTGAATGAAGGAAATTATTAGATTAAAGTTCTCCTGAACAGATCTAGTCGAGCATCTGAGTGGATATTAAAATATTTTCCCTTGTAAATCTTAACCCATCCTCCCTCATAGCTTCATAATCACCCTTCTGGTATAAAAACACTTTTCTCCTATTTTTTTGTTTTTGGGTTTAGAATGTGTATCTTTAAAGATCCTGCAACAATGTCGTGATCACTAAGTTTGTCTGGAGAAAGAATATCTTCAAACTGACCTGGTAAATAGGTTATGATCATGTATAAAGTATTCTGATTACGAGTAGGGGAGTTAACCATTTGTTCTTAGCCATGATTATCCATTATACCCATTAGTATTTGTCCTTCAGACTGACTCAGCATTGTATCTGATTTGCTGAGTCTGTCGGGCCAATCAATTTCCCTGAAGTTGAAGTCACCTAGGACATGGACCGATGGAAGTTGTTTGCCTTTTACATCATAGTGCAGTTTATATTTTCGTGTCATTTGGGACCATTGATTCCATTGTGGAATTTTGAAAACATTTGAGGGTCACTGATGAGGCCTAATTGGCCGAAACTAGCTAGTCTGGCCAAAAAAACATGTAGACTCCATATTTTTCAGTTCTGTGGTGTATTCCTTACTTCCAAAGGATAAAACTTTTATAGAACATATTTAACGTCACTACAGCTGGTGTCTGGGAATCAATGGCGGCCGTAAAAAGTCTCCCTGCCCTACATCATAGTGTAGTTTATATGTTCTTGTCCTTTGGGATCATTGATTCCATTTAGGAATTTTGAAAATATTTGAGGGTCACTGATGAGGCCTAATTGGCCCAAACTAGCTAGTCTGGCCCAGAAAACATGAATACTCGTTATTTTTCAGTTCTGTGGTGTATTCTTTACTTCCAAAGGATAACCCTTTTATAGAACACATTTATGTTATCAAGCTGTTCTCGAATCAACTGGAAGTCTTCGACTGTACCACCCGGTTGACGATACCAGCTTGCCACAAAATGAGTTTTGTTTGCGAACACCTTAACCCAAACTGACTCTGAACCACTTTCCAGTTCCGTTATTGGCATGTGAGAGATATCTCGATGAATCAGCAGCATCACTCCATCACCGTGAACATTCCTGTCCTTTCTGTATACACTGTAATCTTTATCTTTAATGAATCCTTTATCTTTAATGAATCCTTTATCTTTAATGAATCGCTTGCTCAGGGCGCTGTACCAGATGATTGGCGACAAGCAAATGTTACTCCAGTCTATAAAAAGGAGAAAAATATGATGCTCCAAATTATAGACCAGTGTCGCTTACATGCATCTGTTGCAAAACCCTAGAGCATATACTAGGTAACAATATTAACAAGCACCTAGCCTTTGAAACCATTCTTGCTGACTGTCAACATGGTTTCCGCAGTCAAAGGTCTTGTCCAATTAGTTCAATTTTACCATGACATTGTAAGCAATCTGGATGCGGCCATTAACCGTGGCCACACACAGACTGACTTAATTATGATAGACTTTGCCAAGGCTTTTGATAAGGTACCACACAGAAGGCAATTGTTCAAACTGTAATTTTATGGGATAAGAGGATCCACACATAGGTGGATTAGCTCATGGCTCTCGGCGCGCACATAAAAGTTGTACTTGATGGCTAAGCGTCCGATCCAGTCCCGGTTTTATCTGGGGTTCCACAAGGCTCGGTACTTGGACCGGTCCCTTTTTTAGCATTCATAAATGATCTCCCCCATAATATCAGGTCATCTGTTCGTTTGTTTGTTGCTGATTGTGTTTTGGGCTCTGGTAAACCGCTTAGAGGGTCTAGGCCTGCCCAGGCAAAGCGCTGCGAGTGTCGGACCGTCCATGCTTATAAACCCTATTGGTTTCATTGGAGGGCAGGGCTTGAGATGTCATTTCATCTCAATGTCGGGTAAAAGTCCCACAAAACTGGAAGCAACGTCTCCAAAATGACCTTTACAGTGTTGACGGGGACGTTAAACCTCAAATCAAACAAACAAACAGTGGGAGCCCAAATGAAGTTCAGTGTGGTCAAATGTCATTCGATGACGGTGTCACGACAACTTTCTGACAATCAGATTAAGTTTGATTATTCGCTTCACCACCAAACTTTGGAGCAGCGCCAAATATCTAGGTATCACCATCACTGACGATCTTGATTGGATTCATCATATTTCAGAGATTACATCAAAAGCAGCTAGGACTTTAGGATTTTTAGGCGTAATTTGGCTTTTGCACCTAGGCAGACAAAGGATGTTGCATATAAAACATTGGTTCGCGCTCAACTTGAATATGCATCACCCATTTGGCATCTCCATGCAAAAACTCAGATTCAGCAGGTTGAGATGGTTCAGAGGACAGCAGCTCGATGGACATGTCGGCGATGGCGAAATAAGAGTATCGTCGGTGAAATGCTTAGCGAGTTGAAGTGGCCGTCCCTTGATGCACATCGTGAGCAGTTCTCTTTAACCTTCTTCTATAAGATACACTCTGGTATAGTGTCTCTGGATAAAGATAAATACTTGACCCCTATGGCAGCTTCAACTACACACAATATTGTAGGTACCTGGCCTATAGTGATGCCCTAAAGCATTATTTTCCAGAACTATTCCTCAATGGAATAGTCTTCCCTCGTCTGCGGTAGATGCCAAGTCCGCAGAGGAGTTCAAAGTCCGTACAGTGCTGTTGGGAGTCAGAGGTATGCGTTTTAGTATACCTCTGTTAATCAGATTGTAAATAGTTTTAAGGACTCATCCAGTGTCCTCTCTTTTTAAGCTAAATTCTAAATTTAGCCACCCACCCAACTGAGGTAATGGCCAAATATAACCGACTCCCCCTTTAGTGGGTGAAACTTCACGTTATAACTTACGAAACGCGGATGATTTTAGTACAGTTAATTGTCGTACGCAGTCATATTATACATCTTTTTTACCCTCGACAGTAAGAGAATGGAACAACCTACCAGGAGCAGCAAAACAAATCAGCTCCTTACATTCCTTTAAAGATTCCTGAATAAAGAAAAGTTAAGGATTCCTAAAAATTATTACCTTGGAAAAAGGAAAGCTCAGATTCTTTACACAAGACTTCAAACAGGTTGTAGTTTCCTAAATAATGACCTTTTATAAAGAACATAAAAGCTGTCCCGTCATGTGAATGTGGTGCTGCTATAGAGAATGCATATTATTTCTTCTTCAGCTGCGAACGTTTTACTGTCCATAGAAACGAAATGATCCAAAACTTGGCAAGGTTCCCGCGTTTAACGAACCAAATTCTCCTCCATGGCGATGAAACTTTTAGTCTTGAAGAAAACATTGAACTTTTTACGGCAGTTCAGAAATTTATCGTAAAAACCAAACGGTTTGCACACTAGGTTCATGATCACCACATTTTTGCACAAGAAGATTTCTTTTTTAATCACAAGCCGATAGGTGCGTCTGGGATAGTTAGGTCACCATTCATTGCCTGATATCGCTTCTTATAATTTTTTCATCATTTTTTTTCTTTCAATTGTCATATTTAACTCCAACTTAAGACATGTAATTATTATTGTCCAAGTTATTTATTTCAGTTTTCCCACTAAAACATGCAAAACAGCATGCTCAAGGAGATGAACTTAATAAGCTTTAAGCTTCCGTTCAAATCCTTTCAAGAACGAACATATTTATATGTTGTTGTATATTTATATGTATGTATTTCTACGAATAAATACGTTTAAACCAAATATGACCGACTCAGTATATGAAAATAGATAGATAGATAGATAGATAGATAGATAGATAGATAGATAGATAGATAGATAGATAGATAGATAGATAGATAGATAGATAGATAGATAGATAATCACAAGTTCTGCTTGCCCTTACATCCGTCGCGATTTAGACAAACAATTTGTTCGGTCCGCATGAAGGCCTCCTAACTCATCAGTTCAACATCTCCGTGAACATAAAAATCAAACAACCACAGAGATGAAACAACGGTGTGGACTCGACAGCAAGAAACCACTGAAATGCTGGAGCAAAAGAAAACCAACAGTTAGACCCGATGGGCCCAACCAGAGACAGAACATCCGGCACCAATCAACATTACATAAAATTTGATTCTCTCTAATATCAGTATGCCTTTACGCTGGAACCGTCATAGAATTTGAGGCTTGACCCACCGGCGTGCAATTAAAGAGGGAAGCAAAGTTGCCAACCTTGATTTGGTTAACTACCATGCATGCAGTCTGTCCCATTTTTTTTATATTGAAGAATGATTTTACAAAATTTGGTGCTGAAGTCATTGTAATTATATATTTTTTCTGAATGTATAAACTAAGTCGCCATAAAATTCGGGTTCCCATAGACCTTGTTGCAGACAGCGTGAAGCGTGATAGCTCAGTGGTTTTTGCACTTGCCTCTGATGCTAGAGGTCCCGGGTTCGATCCCCGGCAGCGGCGATAAAATATCGGTGTCCGAACACGTCCACTGGCATCATTTGGAGGGATGAATGTCTTAAAGTGCACCGTCCTTTGGATCGGGACGTTAATTGGAGGCCCCGGTGCAGGGAGAACCATCCCCTGTGCAGGTTAAAGAACCCTACGTAATCACACGATTACCGTGTAGGCTTTCATCCTGCAGAAACCTTGAGTGTATGTAATGTACACCTGCGAGTAATAGCCAAATGTGACCGATCGCAGTATCAGTAGAAAGAAAAAGAAAGAAAGACAGAAAGTCTGTTGCTCGGATCAAGTTCCATATATTCACGAAAGAACGAGTCAGAAAATTACAAGCTTCACATTTTGAACAAATCCACGGGCAGGTTGAGCTCATCAAAGTGCCATACTCATCATCTGAGATAAAAGAACATTCGGTGTGTGAGCGAGCGAGGGGAGGTAACTGTTCTTGGTCCACTACTGTTCTCCCTGTACATCAATGATATTTCCACTGACATTGACTCCGAAATAAGACTGTTCGCAGACGACTGTGTTTGCTACCGGGAAATTAGAGATACAGATGACCCACTGAAACTTCAGAATGATATAGATTAGGATGTTGGGTCCGAAAATGGGGCATGAGATTTCAGCCAGTTAAATGCAACATTATGCAGATAACTAGGAAGAGATCTAATAAAACTGAGGCTTCTTACACCTTAGAGGGAATGGTCCTCGAGAATAGGGACTCCATTAAATACCTTGGTGTGACAATCACACACAACTTGAGATGGAATACTGATATTAGCAACAGTTGTACTAAGGCAAATAGAACACTTGATTTCCTGAGGCGAAATCTTCATCAGTGCCCACAGGATGTGAAAGAGGCAGCATATAAAGGTCTTGTTCGCCCAAACTTGGAATATGGTAGTTGTATCTGGGACCCAAGTGGAGTGGTCCTTAACGAAGAGATTGAGAATGTTCAGAATAGAGCTGCTAGATTTATAACAGGCAATTACTGCTTTGAAACTGAGAGCATGACGCGGATACTTGATAAATTAAAATGGGAGTCTCTCAAGAAACGGAGGAACGACAGTAGGCTCATCCTTTTATACAAGGCCTAAAGGGTGCTGCCAGCGTTCCAACAGATGACCTTGTCCCCCCAGCTAGGCACTGTAGAAATCACCATTCATTGGCGTTTCAGACCCTCGGATGAGCCTACTGTCTTTCCTCCTTTGCTTGAGAGACTCCCATTTTGATTTTCCCCAGACCCTTACTGCAAGAACATTTATAAAGAATCGTTCTTCCACCGAACTATTATCGATTGGAATGCCCTTCCCGATTCGATTATTGCGACAGCTGAAGGTACTGCTGATGACTGTGTAACTATGTTTTTTCTTCTTTTATTTCTTTTTTTTCTCCTATGACTGCTACTCGCTCACATCTGAGCATTACGAGCAGGATTTCCTGGGTGGTAACCAGTACTTTTTTAAGCAATATGGATGAAGTGCCTTGCTCAAGGGCACAGCACTTTGGTTAGCGTGAGGATCTAACCCGCAACCTCTCAATTTCTTAGACGTAACTTGGCCTTTGCACCTAGGCAGGCAAAGGATGTTGCATATAAAACATTGGTTCGCCCTCAACTTGAATATGTATCACCCATTTGGCATCCCTATGTTAAAACTCAGATTCAGCAGATGGAGAAGGTGGAGAAAGTGCAGAGGACAGCTGCTCGATTGACCTGCAGACGATGGTGAAATAGAAGTAGCGTCGGTGACATGCTTAATGAGCTAGAGTGGCCGTCCCTGGAGGCCCGTCGTGAGCAGCCCTCTTTAACCTTCTATAAGATACAACATGATACAGATAAAGATAGGTACTTGACCCCTGTAACAGCGTCGACCCAAACAAGGGCATCAAAAGCAAACGACTCACAGTATCGTAGGTACCAGTCTTATAGTGATGCCCTGAAGAACTCCTTCTTTCCTAGAACTATTCCTCAATGGAATAGTCTTCCCTCCTCTGCGGTGAATGCCAAGTCCGCAGAAGAGTTCAAAGCCCGTACAGTGTAAGATTGAGACTCAGAGGTATACATTTTAGGATACCTCTGTTATGCAGATTGTAAATAGTTTTAAGGACGAATCCAGTGCCTCTTTTTTCAGCTAAATTCTAAATTTAGCCACCCAATCAACTGAGGTAATGGCCAAATGTGACCGACTCAGTATAAGAAGATAGATAGATCACAAATCCGATGCTCTACCACTGCACAAAAGCGCTCCTCTTTGGTTAGAGCTAGGGACTAACTGCCTATATCACAGGTCCTGGTGGGAACAAGACAGTTCCCCGACAAGACAGTTCCCCGACACGATTTTTGGAGACAGTTCCCCGACACATTTGAAGACAGTTCCCAGACACTTTTGAAGACAGTTCCCCGACACTATTGTTCATAGTCTTAATTACCTAATTGGCAATTAGGGATAAGATATATTAATTATAATTTGGACGTTTCTTGCTATGGCAACTATATGAATGAGTTGCCTGAAATTTTCTCGTTGATTTCAAGACAGTTCGCCGACATTTGTTCTGACGATGATCTGTCTGGAAGTCTAAGACAGAGGGGAGGTAATGTGGAATTTCTTTGTCAGTCAGCATTCGTCAAGATGCAATTCAAATGTTTATTATATGGAAAATTACAATTAGAAATATACTGTAGCGTGTACCGTGTCGTCCACGAAGTCAAGCAACGCGGTCACCCATCCAGGTACAAACCGCTATCTCCGTTGCTTAACTTCGTGAAAAAGCCAACCACACTACCCGCGCCGCTAAAAGAGCCGGCTCCTACAGCAAGGCTGTAGAACTGGTATTTATCCATAACCGTTACAATACTATTGCGTTTCCTAGAAGACATTTTCGTTTTGTTTAAATGTGTGCATGTTCATGATCTGAACATGCTAGATCGCTTAATTTCAGGTGTATAATTCATTAAACTTATTGAGAATGGTATCTAGTATAAGCTTTTATTTTATACATGCAACAGTCTGTCGGGGAACTGTCTTCAAACATGTCGATGAACACATAATTTAATATTTCTAAACGTCTGTCGGTGAATTGTCTTGTGTAGTAATTATGTAGCCTTTTTGTTCTTCTGGGGAATTATTATAATAAATAACGACAATTCAAATCAGTTCTTTTATTTCACAAGTTCCTTTTTAATTTCTTCTACACATTATATAATATGATGGTGCATAATTTCAAATATAATTTCCAATAACTGTTAATTTTCCATTTTACAGTTTTAGAATGATTTAGGATGGCAAAGGTCTAAAAACATGTTATCAAAGAGGCCGAAAGAATTAAACTGAAGTTTCTCTCCAATCCAGCCTAACATGTGGAACCAAGCTTCTCTCAAAATATTTTCTCACACTGACCAACCAATTAGAAATTCGTTAATGTGATTCTATGGTCAGATAAGGTAGCAGTACTGTTTACCATGGCGTGGGAATGTTTATATTAACTTCAGCTTGAACTACTGCAGACTTTCAAAGGAAATATATGTTAATATATCACATCCCCCTACAGAAAATATATCACCCAGTCTACATAAAGATGCAGGACCAAGTAAACAAAGAGAAGCATGGGTCAACATATTGACATCATTGTGAATTTATGCATGTAACATTTATTATTAATTAAAAGACTAACATGACATCAACAAATAGTCTGTCACACACAAATAATGTGTACTAAATGAACAAATATACTAGAATAAATTGTTTGTGCCAACAATAGAAGACAAAACAAAAATGACATGTAAACATAAAACCAATAAAAAATTATCATTCTGACAGCATCCAATAATAGTCTGAGTGATAATTTGGTCTTTAAGCGAGTTCTTTGAAATTTCTGTATCCATGTGCTGAAAATGCAATTTAGCATATTGAAAATAAAGAACAACAGCTTCATTTGGACAAGAACAATGTGTACTATTAATAATTATTGACTAAAAAGCATTGAATAAAGAATAAATTTTATTAATATAAGCCACTAAAAATCCAAAATCAAAAGTTCAAGACAGTAACACATTGTTAGGCAAATGTTTGTTTTCAAAGGTGGCCCAAATATGAAATCAAATGTGTGAACATAAAAATTAACAAAAGCAACACATTTAACAGTAATTGCATAGACATACAACAGTATCTTATACAAAAACAATGCCAATACATATTCAAAGTATTATGTTAAAACATTATTTCTAACTATCATAGTATAAAACAAAAACATCTTTTCCAGATTATTTGCTTAGCAATAGTCTCCTCATTACCATTATTTGGCAGAACCAAGATATAGGTAGTGATTACCTGGGGATTATAGATAATCAATATAGATAGTCAATACTGAATTGATAAATGGCTGAAAAGCCTGGGAAAGTCCATAAAATTAATTGAAGTCCAAACAGTCTAGGGCTGAATGGAAAATAAGCCAGAATTTGTGTAGTGCCACAAATTTTGATATAAATGCCATTAGCAAAACAAACTAGAGAGTGAGACAATTACTAACATTTGACATATCGAATATTGTTTGTCTGAATTGAGGTTTAATGTCCCGTCATCACTATTTAGGTCATTGTGGAGACGCTGCTTCCAATTTTGTGGGATTTTTTTTTTACCCGACATTGAGATAAAATGACATCTCAAGTCCTGCCACCCAATGAAATCAAAGGCTTATATGCACTGGACTGTCTAACTCACATCACTCTACCCTGGCAGGCTTTGTCCTAAGCAGTTTAACAGTACCCATGTGTGGTCAGTTTCAGCTCTGGGTGGAAGCACCATGCAACCCAATCTATTTTTCCATGCCCCAATGGGCATAACATATAGCAAAAGGCACATGTGCACCTAAAAGTGATGATGAAAAATCTGGGAGGCGAAAAAAAAACACAAATAAATTATAAAATGCATACACAAATACATTTCCACATTACACCAGCAAATATGTAGTCAATATACTAAAGCAGGTGTATAAAGTAACAAATTGAAACAAACCAATGAAAATATCTTCAAAGTCATACCGGTACATGTAAATAACACAGTGTGTACATACACACAAAACAAATCTAAATCTCTTCACATCAAAAACATAATAGCCTAAAGCATAACAGAAATCATTTTGCATACCAGCAAAAAGCAATGCAATATGAAATGACCCTTTATGATAAAATCATTTAACATGATAATAATTTTTATACCAAGTAAGTATTCAGTGGCAGCCAGCAGACCATTAGCTGTATTTCAACTTAAGGCTTTTTTTGAATAACATTTAAAGGGTATTATTTAGGCTTATTACATGTAACTATGTCATGTCAAAACATCAACACTTACATGTGTCCTGCTTCAATCAGAAACACAAACTGATGTTCTGAAATAGTTTCATTCCATTTGAACAATAACAGGAGGGGGTTTTTCCTGGATGGACTTCTTCAATTTCTCAATGAGATGGTTAAATGGTACCCAAAGGGAATTGTCGGCTGATTCTCCGGCGAATTGTATGAGATACTCTTTGTTTCCCTTAACCAGTCTCTGACCGAGAACACGTTTAATTTTGTGATATTTGTTTCTTTCAGTGTAAAACCCCTCTTCACTTAATGCACTGTCAACACCAATGTAAACCCCAAACTGGTCAGGAGGTTTACGTGCCCTGGATGACCTGCGAACTGAATGGTTATTTATTGGGTTGTCATCTGGGAGGGCTGACGGCTGCCTGTCATAGGGCTGTTCCCTAATTACCCCAGTGTGCACAGTGCTAGGCATGGCCTCTGTGACCTTTTCAGGTCTTACAGTCTCGGCTGTAACAACCTCACTAAGAAAATAGGGAGTTGGGTCTGGTTCCCGAACATAAGCCATTTTCAAGCGGTCACTGTGGACCTCTGACTTATGTATAGTTCCATTATCAGGATTCCGTAACAGAAACATATGAGGACTGATGCAACGGTGAATAATGAATGGTCCTGTAAACTTGTTCTGTATTTTCTGTCCAACACCTGTTCTTTCAGTCAACAAGAACACATAATCCCCTTCTTTGATGTGAAGTGGATCAGTATCCTTGTTTGCACGCTCGAGCATCTTTTGCTGCGAGGACAATATATTGTTCTTCACTTCGCTGCGAATGATGCTCAGTTTGTCTGCATGTTTACGTACGTAGGCGCGCATATCTGGTGGTATTGTATCGAAATCTGGTGGTGTCGGGGGAGACAGAGGAAACTTTGGACGCTGGCCATAAATAATTTCATGTGGCGAGTATTTGCTGCCCGAATGAACAGACTGGTTAATTGAAAATGTGATGCATGGCAAAATGTCTATCCAATTATTCAGTCTGCTGTTCATGTACGGTGTCAAACGCTCAGCCATTGTACGATGTACGCGTTCTACTGCACCTAGACATTTATGAACAAATGCAGGACTGAACTCTTGCGGGATGCAGAGTTGTCTGCACACCTCTGCCATTACTTTTGATACATTCTCAACTCCCCTGTCGCTGAGTAGCGTGTCACAAACACCGTATTTTGTGAAAAGTTGTGTAAGCCCAGATGCAACAGACAAAGTGTCTTTATTTGCAAGTGGAATTGTCACTAAATACTTGCTGAACAGATCTGTTGCAGTTAAAATATATGTGTATCCTTGCGGAGTAATGGGCAGATTTCCATATAGGTCAATTTGCCAGACCTGAAATGGCCCGCTAGGTGTTCTATATGCTGTTATCCCAGACTTTGTATGCACTTTTGTTTGTTTTCTCTTTTGACAATTTGGACAAGAACGCACATAATCGGCAATAAGCTGACTCATACGAGAGAAGAAGTAATGCTCTTTCACTCTATCTAGTGTGTCTTGAATCCCAGAATGACCTCCCATTGGTGAGTCATGGTACAAACCAAGGACGGTTTTGATCATTATTTCAGGTACCACTAATTGATACTGACTTATATTACTGCTACGCTGTGATTTCGGTACACGACAATGAAAAAGTAAACCGTCAATAAGGCAATAATCAGCTGATTGCAGCAAGAGTTTGCGAGCTCGCTTTTGACTTTTTGGAAGTTCCTTGCTTTCTAAATACTGAATGATATAACGCAATTCACAATCTTCTCGTTGCAAAGCAATAATTTTTTCTGGACTAAAATCAAACGTCTTGAATAAACCAACATTTTCTACTGACCTGTTATTGCCATGCGTTTCGTGTGCTGATGACTGACTTTCAGAAAGGGAAGAAGTTGTCAGTTCCGAATCCATTGACTGACCTTCATGTTTATTTGTTTGAGAGTCGGAATATATTGTTGCTTGTACAGAAGAGAGTGACACATTATTCCCTTTAACATGGGTAGCTGTGCGTTGTGTGTAATTGGTATGTTGAGAATCACCTGGTGAATATTGCTTATCTTGCTCATTGTCACAGTTGGGTAATTTTCTTGGTGATTGCGGCTCTGTTGCAAGTCTAGGAGGTTTTACCTTGCCAGAAACCTTGAGAAATTTTCTCTGAGTTTTCCTACCGGCTGCATATTTTTGTTGGATATTACTACACTTGACCTGTGGAAGGTCAGTATCCCCTTCATAGGCTGAGTCACTATCCAGCTCCATGTGTAGAGATGTGGGAGGGATCAAAACATGATTAACAGACTTCTGCTGATTTGACTGTTCAGCGCCAATAATGTCTTGTAATGTAGACCCATTGGGAAAAAGGATTTTGTTGTCTGGTTCGGGCACATAAGGGAAATAAGGGTCATTTTCATTGGGACTTGACTCTGCCGAGTCCAAAGAATGAATGGGTTTAGCTCTTGATAAGCTATCGCAAACAACCATAGCTTCTGCAGGTTTATACAAAATCTCAAAATTAAACTCTTGTAATATAGCAAGCCACCTTTCATATATTGCTCCTTTCAAACTCTTTTGGAAAAGAGGTTTCAGTGCCTGGTGATCACACTCAACAAAGAATTTCCTACCTCGCAAATAGGAAGCACAATCTAGAATGCTAGTTACTACACCTAATAACTCAAGCTTTGTGGGTCCGTATGATGTCTGATAGTTGGAAAGTGACTTTGACCCAAAGCGGACAACACGGACACTTTCATCCCCACTGTCAGTAGAATGTTTTTGATATAGCATGTATCCAATACCCTTACTGGAGGTATCAACACCCAAATAAAATGGCAAATCATACTGAGGGAATGCTAAAGCTTCAGAATTAAGCAGCGAAGCCTTAAGAGATTCAAAGGCAACATTGTGTGCCTCCGTCCAAATAAATTTCACACCTTTTCTTAGAAGTTGGTACAAACAGTGTGCTTTTGCACTGTATCCAGGTATATACTTTTTAAACCAGTTCATGAGTCCAAGATATCGTTTCAGTTGTTTTGTAGTTGTTGGGACAGGATACTCAGAAACTGCTTTGAGCCGGTCAGATGGCGGACTGACCCCATGTCGCGAAATCTGGTGACCAAGAAAAATGCAGTGGCTCTGTGCAAATCTGCATTTTTCCGGTGAAAGTTTCAAACCAGCTGCACGGAATCTGTCAAAGACCTCTTGCAAATCGGACAAATGTTGATCAAAAGTTTCCGAGAATATCAATACATCATCCAAGTAGCACAGGGTTGACCGAAAAGAAAGCCCGGAGAGAATCTTGTCCATGAGCATTTGAAAACTGTTCGGACTTGTCTTCAAGCCTTGGGGTAGCCTCTGAAATTTGTAGGTGCCAAAACATGTATTGAATGCAGTGTACTTCGACGCGCCACTGGCAATTTTCATCTAGAAAAAACCCGAACTGAGGTCGATAGACGAAATGTAATTGGGTGGTCTCTGACTAAATGACTCTGTAAGTTCCTGTACATCAGGAATAGCATATCGAAAGTCTTGTGTCTGGGAATTGAGATAACGAAAGTCAACACAAAAGCGGTACATAGAAAGGCTTGCTTCTCTGGACCCCTTTTTGGCTCCCGGTTTCGGTTTATTACGTTTGGAAACCAAAACTATTGGACTTGAGATAGGAATATCTTCCTTCTCACTCACAGGCGTTATAATACCTTGCTGTAATAATTCATCAAGCTGATGACGCAACACTTCCCTTTTGTCTGGCGACAAACGATAAGGTCTTTGACGTTTTGATTGGGCATTGGGAATCAAATGAATTTGGTGTTCTACAACTGAAGTCAGACCAAGAGAAGGATTTTCCTCCGTAACAAACAAGTCATGGTTCGAAACTAAGCAATCATTCAACCTACGGCTCTCATCAGATGACAACGCCGACGCTGTTGAACTATGATGAAAGTATGATAAAAATCCTTCCCTGTCTGGATATTCAGTTGCACCAGCAGTAGTATGGCACTGCTCGGGTTTTGCATTGATATTCATACATGCATGATTGGTGGCACGGCTACTGGTAGTAGTATTGGAATTTCTAACATTTCCCTGCAAAGTTGAACTTTCATGACCTAACCTACCAGCTGGCATTACATTGAAAGTTTTGTCTATGACCTGAAATGATCCCAGGGGTTTGTTTTTGTGAATGGTAACTGGCTCTGTTGTGGGATTAAATATTTTGAATGGGACCATTTGATCTGAAGATATGATAGATACAGATCTGGCCACAAATAAGCATTTTTTGGAAATATGGGTGCTACCCGAGCAAATACCGTCAAGCCCTGGAAACATACATTTTGGCATTTTACCCCAGATTACTGTTTCAGAATTGGGTTTGCATGCATGGTAGTTAACCCAATCACGGTTGGCAACTTTGCTTCCCTCTTTAATTGCACGCCGGTGGGTCAGGCCTCAGATTCTATGACGGCTCCAACGTAAAGGCTTATTGAGAATTAGAGAGATCTAATTCAAGGTAATGTTGGTTGGTGCCTGATGCTCTGTCTCTGGTTGGGCCCATCGGGGTCTAACTGTTGGTTTTCTTTTGCTCCAGCATTTCAGTGGTTTCTTGCTGTCGAGTCCTCACCGTTGTCTCACCTCTGTGGTTCTTTGATTTTTGTGTTCACGGAGATGTTGCACTGATGAGTTAGGAGGCCTTCATGTGGACTGAACAATTTATTTGTCTAAATCGCGACGGAAGTAAGGGCGAGGATTGTGGCCACGTAAAATCGATTTAAGCCCCCCAGTGGAAATCTTCCACTGACCGTTCCAAGGCGGCTCTTCTGTGGCGATTTATTTATGTTATTGTTTGTTACTTATTGTGTGTATCACTTGTGTCTTTTAATTTTGGATGGCCATATGGCCATTTTGTGGGAAAGTAACTGTCCTTATGGCCTTCCTTTGTTTAGGTTTCCATTATTGTCTGGTCGCTTAATGTTTGTATTTCTTTCCCTTTGGTGTCTTTTGTGGGTGGAGTAAGTTAATTGTATCAATTCCTGATCTTTGTTTTACTTCTACTTTGATTGTGATCTTTTTCTCGGCGCGGACAGTTGTGCTGGTTGTATGAACAGACATTTTATCAAAATTTAATGTGACACCATGAGTTTGCATGTACTCAGTCCCTAAGATCAATGGATGGGATGTACCCTGTAAAACATAAACAGTAAATGATTGCTGCTGACCACTGATTACAGCAGATACCTTTGCAACACAATTAATACTTACTTTTTGATTGTTGGCAAGTACAATAGACTCATTACAGTGATCTACCTGTAGCTTATTTCTGTGACTAATAGTGTCAAATAATTCTTGTGACACCAAATTTATTGAACTACCTGTATCTTGTAAAGCGGAAATTTGTTTTGATGAAAATGTTACAGGTAAAAACATGAAACCAGACTCACTTTGATAGTCACTGACTATAGAATTAGAAACAGTACATTTAATGTCACTCACACTTTCCTGTTGCTTTCGTTCCGGTGGCCTCGATCTGGCGCGTTGACTGTCTATTGTTGCTCGCCCAAGGGACCGCGCCTGGTGTTCCTTGGGTTGCTGGAGTTTCCCGAATTAGCACTTTGATTGTTCAAAAACAGTTTGCACTGTGTCGCAGCATGACCACGCTGCAAGCACAACTGACACATAGAGTTTGGGTCTGCCGGTCCTGATATAAGGTTGCACCGCCTTCTTATGTGCCCTGTGCACGAACAGTTAAAACACACACGAACACTGTTTGCACTAGTAGTATTCCGTCCATCGTTGTTTGATGAATCCAGTTTGTCCTGCTTTTGTGACACCAAAAGTCGCTCAATTGTCTCCCCCAATTTATTCACCGTGCGTTCCAGCGAAGTTATTCTATCATCTGCACGTGCAGCGGCTGCCACACTAGCTGTTGGGGGTATTTCCATTGCATGTGAGCCCAGGGGAGAAGCGGTACCCAAATGCTTCCCCCATCTTGGCGGATGTCAGAGCTGCTTGAACGTCCGACGGGTTCCCAGCCCTAACAAAGAAGGCTAACTGATCTGGAAGGCCCTGAATGAACTTCAGTAGAATTTCCTGTTCAGATTTATGTATTTTATTTCCTTTTTCTATTACTTTACTAAAATAGTCCTCGATTTGATGGTGTGGTAGTAGCTTTAGGTTATTAAACTGTTCTGTCTCAACCAGGAGTACAGGAGGGTTATTAGCTACACAGTATTTCAATGCAAAGGCATCCTTTAGTGTTTCCCAATCACTTTTCTCATCCTCATCGAGGCAGCAGAACCAAGTCTGTGCCGGACCCTGTAAATGGAGCTGGAAAGCCGCTACTTTCCGGCTGTCTGTGTCCGTTATGCTTGAGAAGGTACAATAAGCAGAAAAGTCCGACAAGAACTGATCAGGATCCTCTGATGGATATCCAGAAAATTTCCTTAAGGTTATTCTACCTGTGTCCATCACTGTGTCACTTCTAGGTGGAATTCCACACGCCTGGTCAGGATTTACTGCTCCTAAGTTCAAGCTTTCATTTTCACTTGACATCACTGGGTTCCGTGAAAATGACCACATTTTTGTTAAAATTCCAGTTTAGATTCTCCACCATGTAGTAATTATGTAGCCTTTTTGTTCTTCTGGGGAATTATTATAATAAATAACGACAATTCAAATCAGTTCTTTTATTTCACAAGTTCCTTTTTAATTTCTTCTACACATTATATAATATGATGGTGCATAATTTCAAATATAATTTCCAATAACTGTTAATTTTCCATTTTACAGTTTTAGAATGATTTAGGATGGCAAAGGTCTAAAAACATGTTATCAAAGAGGCCGAAAGAATTAAACTGAAGTTTCTCTCCAATCCAGCCTAACATGTGGAACCAAGCTTCTCTCAAAATATTTTCTCACACTGACCAACCAATTAGAAATTCGTTAATGTGATTCTATGGTCAGATAAGATAGCAGTACTGTTTACCATGGCGTGGGAATGTTTATATTAACTTCAGCTTGAACTACTGCAGACTTTCAAAGGAAATATATGTTAATATATCACACTTCCCAGCGGGCAATAATCGGTTGATTCAACGTTGAGTCAACGTTGAAGGCAAACGTTGAATAAACGTTGATTTTGGGTTGAATATGAAATTTGAATCAACGTTGCACAGTCAACGTTGACTCAAAGTTGACAATCCAACAGTGAATCAACGTTGATATTTCAGTGTTGATTCAACGTTAAGATATTAATGTTGAATAAACGTTGATATTCGGTTGAATATGAAAGTTGAATCAACGTTGAGCAGTCATCTTTGAACCATAGCTTAATTTTCAACCTTGCATCAACGTTGAAATATCAACCATTAAATCAAACTGATATAACTACAGAAACAGCGTTTAAGAAACCATGATTTATTAAAGAAACGAAACTAACATATAAATTTGCAAACTGTAAATATTTCATACGCATGCAAGGGCGCCAACTTTTTCACTTAAATTTTCTTTTAAGATATTAGGAGCAACAAACACTGTTGTACTTAAAGATTGTAGAACTGATCACTGTGTTTTTTTGTTTTTTTGTTCGACATTAGCTACCGCCAATTCTGTAAGCTGTCTATTTTAGTCGGACGCTAATTTCTTTTCTTTTCTTTTTTAATTCTGTCGGGGTCAAGTGTGGTCCTATTCATAACACTATCTGAAAAACAAGAAAGGCAATTCTTCAAATTACACCACAGAGATATTTTCTCCTATAGATGCATGTTTAGTTTCTGGAAGGAATTATTGTGTATTGTGTAGAAAATCCGTACACTTTAGAAATGTATTTTATCTTTCTGCTGTTTATGTAAATATGAACGCAGTGGGTCGCATGCAAATTAAATGAACCCCGAAGGGGTTCGCGTAAACTTTGACCGCGATCCGCTGTCGTTCAAGTTTTCTGGAAAAGTATGTTTGTGTAAGTGCTGTATGCTCTGAAGTATCAATACCACCTCGCATTAGGATCATCTTCTAAAAAGCCACCTCTCCTCGACAGACTGGTGTGAGGATCGATCGAAAATTGAAAAAAAAGCATGAGCATAGAGAAGTTTAAATTCTAAGTTAGTATTTCCTTACTTCATGTGCTAATTACGTAAATAATGAAACCATGCTTGTAAACCGAAAGTATGTATGTGTAAGTGCTGTATTCTTTGAAGTATCGATATCACCTCACCGTGAATGCAGGGCATGAGGATCGTTTTCTAAAAAGCCACCTCTCCTCAACAGACTGGTACGAGGATCGATCGAAAATTGAAAAAAAAACATGACCATAGAGAAGTTTACATTCTGAATTAGGGTTTCCTTACTTCATGTGCTAATTACGTAAATAAAGAAATCATGCTTGTGAACCGAAAATATGTATGTGTAAGTGTTGTATGCTTTGAAATATCGATACCACCTCACCATGAATGCAAGGCATGAGGATCGTTTTCTAAAAAGCCACCTCTCCTCAACAGACTGGTATGAGGATCGATCGAAAATTGAAAAAAAAAAAAAAAAACATGCGCATAGAGAAGTTTAAATTCTGAATTAGCATTGCCTTACCTCATGTGCTAATTACGTAAATAATGAAATCATGCTTGTAAACCGAAGGTATGTATGTGTAAGTGTTGTATTCTTTGAAGTATCGATACCACCTCACCATGAATGCAAGGCATGAGGATCGTTTTCTAAAAAAGCCACCTCTCCTCAACAGACCGGTATGAGGATCGATCGAAGATTGAAAAAAAAAAAAAACACATGAGCATCGAGAAGTTTAAATTCTGAATTAGATATTTATTGTGTTTAATTCCTTACTTTATGTGCTACTTAAATAGTGAAATCATGAGTGGTGTATGCTTTGCAGTATCGATACCACCTCACCATAACTGCTAGGTATGAGGATCGTTTTCTATGTTGTAAGCCACCTCTCCACAACAGACTGGTTTGAGGATCGACCGATAATATAAATATATATGCAGCAAGAGTTTTAATTATGAATTAGTAATTTAAATCGCACATCATGATAAGTTCTTATTTATGAACAATTTACACTGGATCCTCAATTTTACACGAAAACATGCGGAAAATAACGTTTAATCTTGAAAATGCCATAACCAAAAATAGTACTGAACTAAAAATCTGAGTTAATTACCCTTACAATGACCAAACATTTTTTTTCGGTTTTACTTATCGTGGTAGACTGGAATCAGTCCAGATGTTCACTCTAGACCTATAAATGTCTCTCTGATTAACTACCCTATCCTTCTCTGAAACCTGTTCCTTCATCTTCAAAATTTCATTCATTATAAAGAAGTCATTATTTATTAGAGGAGAGAAAGATAAATATGCTTATGAACAAACTAGCTAAATAAATGTGGCTGCATGCAGGTAGTGTTTGTTAATGCCATACGCTTTGCTGCGTCTATACCACCTGACCATGAATGCTGAATATACTGTTATTGCCATTATGTATGACACTGCATCGGAATTGGGGGCGATGGTGACAATTTCGTAAACTCCGGATTTGAAACCCAATCAGTAGTTTAACTACTGGCGGTCACATCATGTTTACAAGTCCATGCAATGATTACCCTTTTAAACACTACTTTATATTATATAGAGAAAGGTGGGGTTTACATTATTTTACTTATTTCTGCTCCAAAACATAAATGCGCTGGGGTGCAGTGGTAAAGCATCGCCGGGGTTTTAGATCGAGAGGTCGATTATTATTATTATTATCAATTGTGGATACGCGTTAGAACCTGCTCTAACGAGCATCTACAATCTATGTTTGGTGCAGAAATAAGAACAAATCACCAATTATCATCTCTGGATACATAAAATATTGCCCTGCATTACATAGGCATGTTGTCGTAATGATTCCGTTGCAGTTTCTGGTTTGTAATGTTGGTGCACGCACATTTCGATTGTGTATGTGACGTGTCGTCTCATCATTTCTAACTGTTATTTTGGTGGCTTGTGGTGGCAGTGGTCTTTGATTGTGGCTTTTCCTGAGTAACCTTTTCTTACTAAATAAAATTAACCTCTAGCATGTTCCATGCATACGTACCCGTAGCTTGTTGTTGCTTGTTGGAACCGCCTTCTAACGGGTACCCACGACCTATGTTTTGAGAAGAAATAAGAAAATAATAATAATACTACTACTACTACTAATAATAATAATAATGCAGGGGTAGGACTATATGCTTCTGTTTATTTCACTATTATTTTTTTTTCTAGATAAAGTGTTATGATTTTAGTTTTGTTTTATTTGAGGTTTAACGTCCCCGTCAACACTGTATAGGTCATTTTGGAGTCGTTGCTTCCAATTTTGTGGGACTTTTTCCTGACATGGAGATGAAATGACATCTCAAGCCCTGTCGCCCAATGAAACCAATAGGGTTTATAAGCACGGACAGTCCAACTCGCACCGCTTTACCTGGGCAGGCTTAGATTCTCTGAGCGGTTTACCAGTACTCATGTGCGGTCGGTTTCAGCTCTGCGTTGAAGCATCATGCAGCCCATTTATTTCTGTCAGCCCCAATGGGCGGGGGCCGCACATGTCTTGTAACAAACGTTTAAAAACCCTGTTGGATTACATTTGCACATTATAATGTCTATATAGGGTACAATGGATGAGATTTGGGTAAATAGTGTAGACCCACGTACGTACTACGTACACCCAGGGCATCTTACACTATTTGCATAAAAATACATGTATAATAACATTAACATATAATAGGGCACGGAATCATCCAAACAAACCCTGTACAGGCATAAAACATATGGGCCTCCTTGGCCCAGTGGATAAGAGCGCTGACTCTTAATCATTAGATCCCTCACCGCTGTTGTTCGAGCCTGGCTCGGGTCACACGTGAGACGCCAAGTTCTGCAAGGGAAGGTTAGGTATTTTTTTCTCCGGTTACTCCGGTTTTCGCCCACCTCTGATTAACGATCGGCTCGATATCAGTGAAATAATCTTGAAAGGGCCGTATAATCCATCACGTGAACTCGTCCGTGAAATTAACACCTCCTAAACCCCACTTCATATAGAGAAAACTGGGGTTTACGGGGGTATATATCATTTTTCTTATTTCTACATTTCTGCTTCAAAACATAGGTTATGGGTACTTGTTAGAACCGCCTCACTGAGGCAGTTCTAACGGGCACCCACAACATATATTTGAAGTAAAAGTAAAAAAAATATCACAAATTTTCATAAGAAAAGAAGCCATTTTTGAGATGTAAAAAAATGCACTATGTCGCACGGGCGTGTTATCGTATAAAAAAAAAGCATAAAACTTGTGGCATAAGCTGGGAATCATAAACACCAGACGCTGCTAATATTACACGCCTATAATGTGAAAAAACTGATAAGCACAGTTATGTATACACAAAGGAGTAAAGCCAGAGCATAACAAAATTTTAAGTAGTTGGCTGAAAATCACATATTTTCTAAAAAGGTTCCCGGTGACTTAAAATAAGCATTACATGGCCCAGAAGCTTGATTTTACTGTTAACTAATAGAAATAGAATCGTGCATTTTACCGGGCATTTTAATTTATATATGTTTCCTTTGACTGGCCAATTATATATACATCATTGCACTTCGTTTCGTTCGATTTAAAAGTTAACTGGAAAAATGAAAAGTTTCTCTTCATTTAAAAGTTAATTTTAAAATTTATAAAGAACAAAGCTATTACAACATCACTTTTAAATGATATTTTGTATTAACTGCAAGTTGAGAAGCCCGTTTCAGTTTCTGGCGGTGTATTTTCATGACTGCGCGTCTGCGTGCATGCGCTTGTAATGCGCACTTGAAAGAGTACTAAATTTATGAATCAAAAGTTTCTTCGTTTCCATTGTATTGTGTGTAATAACACATGCTATTATGAAAATGTATGCAGTAATAATGATAATAATAAATCTTACCTCGCACAATGAATACTTTTTTTTCTGTTGTTTTTTTCCCTCTTTGTCTCAAGTTCACGAAAAAACTTACACGCTCTGTGAGCATATGATTTTCCCGGCGCGTCACGTCACGACCAAAGGATCAAAAGATATGAAAATAAGATCTAACAAAGCCTGCATTTTTTTTTATAAGAACCATCTCATCAACTAGTATTCGTATAGACGCAGGATAAGCCGAACACTGGCTATGCCTGCGACGTACGTTAACTAGGATAAAACTCTAAATACCTTTTTCTGTTCGGCGCCGCCATTTTTTGTTTCTGTGAGCTTCGTGGGAAAGTCCATTCAAAACTTACAAACTGATCAGATCCATATATAATTGGTATTTGACAAGCAAACAGCGTAGACCCTGATCGTTTGCCGCACCTGCGCGCCTTCTGGATTTTTATCCCAGTGGGCACATGACGTTTAGGTAACGTCGCATCAACGTCGATGCGACGACGTTGATACGTCGTTGACCCGACGTGATGTGCTCTTTCATATTTGCGAGTGTTGTTTTAAAGCAGCAGCAGCAGCAACAATAATAATAATAATAATAATAATAATAATATCGTTGCTGTTGTTGTTGTTTATTATGTAGTAATAACCAAATGTTGGTTGTCAGCCAAATTTCAACGTTGATTAAATAATAAGGACATCAACGTTTAATCAGCAGAGTTTTACCAACTTAAGTTCAACTTTGCGGAATCAGCTGTTTATATATACAACAACATATCAACTTTGATTCAACGTTATACTGCCAACGTTTAATCAGTGTTGATAAATCACCATTGAACAAAGGTTGATATAAGGTTGATCAACCAATCAACCTAATTTCAACAAAAACTCAACGTTGATTCAACGTTGAGTGCCTGCTGGGTTGATTCTAATGATGTACACATAATAACTATCAATTATGATAATCATCAAGATCAGTCACGGGTCATTTGACTTTGAACAATAGTGTCGGGGAACTGTCTTCTAAAGTGTCGGGAAACTGTCTTCAAATGTGTCGGGGAACTGTCTCCAAAATCCGTGTCGGGGAACTGTCTTGTCGGTGAACTGTCTCGATTCCGTTCTGGTGTATGAATGTGGCAGTAGATTTGCGTGTCAGGCGAACAGTGATGACCCTGATTAGTTGCCACATTGTGTTATTACTGGTCGTGGTTATCATTGTTTGCCTGACCGATGGTGGGATGCTGTACTTAACTTGTGCCTTATTTAATTGTTTTTTGACTAATCAGAATCAAGCTTTAGTTGTTTTACAGTATTTACAGAGTTTATTTTGAGTTGTTGCTTTATTATTATAAATTGTGATTAATATGCTGCCACATGGTGGCCCATGATTGGAAATAAACTTTATTCTATTCTATTCTATTGTCAGTTGACGTGTCATTAGTGCTGCTAGGTGACTCGAGACACCTCATAAAACTGAAAGCTAATCGAACATCGATAGGCGGAATTCAGCTTACAACAAGAAGGAACAAAGTCTAAAGTAATATTATTTCCATTATTGTGAAATTTCTCACTTTGCTTTATTTGGTTAATAGGACTACATGGTGCTTGCAGATATAAATGGACTGGCCTTTATATACTCGCTGCAAATTAAATCCAACATTTTTCTTCAATAGTTGAATGTAATTCCCTACAAGTCCCGATTCGCGAGCCATGTATTCGTTGAGAAGCTGGTGTGACAGTTCGTCAAGCTGCAGGTTAAGAACACCTATATCTGTCAATTACTGACTTATACCGAGTTGGTCATATCTATCTATCTTCTCATACTGAGTTGGTCATATTTGGCCATTACCTCAGTTGGGTGGGTGGCTAAATTTAGAATTTAGCACACAAAAAAATCATCTCTGGATGAGTCCTTAAAACTATTTACAATCCAAATCTGGCCATCAAGACAAAAATGCCAATCCAAAGATTTTATATGGTCTGGTATAAAAAGCCAGGGCAGAGCTGCAAGCCAAAAATGCTGATCCAAAGATTTTATATTTTGTCTCTTGGTAGCCCGGTGTAATGTATTCTCGCGGTACTTAAGACAGAAAATAATAAGTTAAATAATATTGAAACATAAGCTCAATCAATAATGCTTAATTCTCTTAGCTTGTCATCTAATTTACTTTTCAAGCAAACCATATTTCCAGTCCGTTCATGTTTAGAAGAAAGCAGCATTGCGAAAGACAGTAACTGCTCCTCCGCCATTTTGAAAGGAGAGTCATGTGATCTCGCGTTAATTATAATATTTTGTCAGGCGGAAGCGCTCATTGGATAGTCATGGTCTCGAAACAATTCTAACCATTGACCTCATTATGCACATGACCTAGGCCAGTTTTCGTCATGAGATCGTATTTATTTTTGAATGAATATGGGGACTCTGAAGGAGATGGGTATACATGCTAGTAATACTGATGATGTTCATATTGTGTATAAAATGATGTCACATTGAAAACTTGCCTTCAACATGTTTAAATGATACATTTCACAAATCTAAGTGTGTCAACGGAAGCGTGACCCTCTGTGACAGGCATCATCCAATGAAAACATTCGCTAGACGGCGCAGCACTTTGTTATGACCGAAAAATACAATCAACGCGAGATCACATAAACCGCGAGAATACATTGCGCCACTATATATATATTGTGTCAGTGTTTTAACAGGAAAATTTTCTGCCACTTGATTTGAATGATCATGGCTTGGAACAGGTTGTTGACTTTCCTACTCGAAATAGAAACACTTTGGATTTGATTCTTACAACTTTGCCAGGACAGTTTGGGGATATTCAATCCCCGGACAAACTAAGTGATCATGATATTGTCTCTGGATTTTTGAAAATCTTCATACCACCTATAAAGAAACCTCGTAGAAAGGTGTACTTATATCAAAAGGGTGACTATGAAACTATGAGGAAGGATGCCCTAAAATTTGCAAGAGAGAAATACTTTAATGGTCATTCAGACGCTCGGTCTGTCCAGGAGAACTTTGATTTGATAAAGTCTTTCATTCAAGCTTCGTCCGAAAATCATATCCCCTCCAAAACTAGCAGGTCTGTATCTTCAATTCCTTGGATCACACCAGAAATAAGAAGAAAAATTCGGAGGAGAAATAAGATTCATGCTAAGGCAAAAAAGTCGGGAAGTGGTAAACTCAGAGCAAAATTTGAAAACTTGAGACGAGAAATTAAAAATGACATCAAAAATCAGCATGATCAGTATGTAAATAACTTGGTAGGTGATGTAAAGGCGAATCCCAGAGACTTCTACAGATATATCAATAGCCAGAAGAAAGATAGGCAAGGTATCCCACCCCTTAATAAAAGAGGAAGGAACGGGGTTGCTGAATCGGACTCTGAAAGGGCAGAGGAATTGGTTGGTCAATTCAATGATGCATTTAATAAAACTGAGTTCAACGAGGTTCCATTGACTGGAAGATCGGCCCCTTTCATGGAAAATTTTGTTGTATCCTCTGCGGGAGTGATCAAATTACTTAAAGGCTTGAACCCTTCTATAGCTTTAGGGCCTGATGAGCTTCATCCTAGAGTCCTGAAGGAACTAGCAAACGAGTTAGGTCCAGTTTTTGCTCATCTTTTCCAACAATCTCTCGATACGGGTGAAATTCCCAAAGAATGGCTCCTAGCGAACATCTGTCCACTTTTCAAAAAAGGGGACAGGGCTCTTGCTCGTAATTATCGCCCGGTGTCACTGACCTGTGTTCTATGTAAATTGCTTGAACACATAGTCTGCTCAAACATCATGGCCCACTTGGATGAACATAAACTTTTGTCAGACAGACAACATGCATTTAGGAAAAGGCATAGTTGCGAAACTCAGTTGAGCACGGTTATTAATGATTGGGCAAAAATCCTGGACAAAGGGGGGCAGGTGGACACATTTATTCTGGACTTTGAGAAGGCTTTTGACACCCCTCCTCATGAACTACTTAAATCCAAATTATTTGGTTATGGAATTGGTGGGAAGACTCTTAAATGGATAGATTCCTTCCTTTGCTACAGAAAACAGCGTGTTGTTGTTAATGGTGAATCTTCAGTATGGGCGCCAGTTTTGTCTGGAGTCCCACAAGGGACCGTTCTTGGTCCTCTATTGTTCTCCCTGTACATCAATGATATTTCCACTGATATTGACTCAGAAATAAGACTGTTCGCAGATGACTGTGTTTGTTACCGGGAAATTAGAGATACAGATGACTCACTGAAACTTCAGGCTGACATAGATAGATTAGGATGTTGGGCCAGAAAATGGGGCATGAGATTTCAACCAGTTAAATGCAATATTATGCAGATAACAAGGAAGAGATCTAATAAAGTTGAGGCTTCTTACACCTTAGAGGGAACGGTCCTCGAAAATGTGAATTCCATTAAATACCTTGGTGTGACAATCACTCACGATTTGAGATGGAATACACACATTAGCAATATGTGTACAAAGGCGAATAGAACACTTGGTTTCCTGAGGCGAAATCTTCATCAGTGTCCTCAGGATGTGAAAGAAACAGCATACAGGGGACTTGTTCGCCCAATCTTGGAATATGGTAGTTGCATCTGGGACCCAAGCGGAGTGGTCCTAAATGAAGAAATTGAAAAAGTTCAGAATAGAGCTGCTAGATTTGTAACTGGAAATTATTGCTTTGAAACTGGGAGCATGACTGGAATTCTAGGAAAATTAAGATGGGAGTCTCTAAAGAAAAGGAGAAGAGACAGTAGGCTCATACTCTTATACAAAGGTCTAAAGGGTGCTGCCAGCATTCCAACAGATGACCTTGTTCCCCCACCTAGGCATTGTAGAAAACACCATTCAATGACGTTTCAGACCCTTACTGCAAGGGCGGATATTTATAAAGAATCGTTTTTCCCCCGAACCATTAGAGATTGGAATGCCCTTCCCGATTCTATTATTTTGACGGCTGAAGGTGCTGAGGATTGTGTAGCTAAGTTTACATCTTTGGTTAGAGCTAGGGACTAACTTCCCATATCACAGGTCCTGGTGTATGAATGTCATTTGACGTGTCACCAGTAACAATTCTGATTCTGATTCTGATTTTGCTGAAAAATACATGCGCAAAATCAACTCCTTTTAATAAGGGAAATCAATGTATAAATTCTTTTTTTTTTTTTTTTTTTCGAAAACGATTAAAAGTTCTATTTGCCAATTATTAAGAATGCTGATATACATTTATGAGCCAAGTTTCACGAGAAAATATTATGTTTATGCAACCTGGAATAAAAGTCGCATATCAAAATATTGCAAATTGATCAGTCAAACAAAATCAAATAGGATTTGGTGAAATCAACAGACTATACTTCAATACTTGTTATCTGCTTATTTTTCATCATCATGACCATGGTCGTTGTCATCGTCGCCCTCCTCATCATCATTATCATAAGGTTATTAAATACTGTACAAAAATATACGCTTACCTCTCCTAGACTTTAAAGAAAAAATTGTTCATCATGAAAACAGGCCTACATTATGAAAACATGCCTATACAAATACATAAACTTTACCGCCGAAAAAACGGAAATTTTATGATGAAAACAGGGCTTCCGTTAGGCGGACGTACGGCGTATATTACGTCCCGAAATCGCTTCCGGACGCCCAAATTAAACATCAGAGGCGTCCCACGGACTCCCGAAAATTTCTCTGTACTGCCAAAAATCTTTACCGAGACATATAAACCCGCCCACTTTAAGCGGTTTGTAAAAAGTTTGCTCCGCCTTCTTAGCTGGCTGAAACTGCTTTCTGTGTTTATTGAGTACTAAGGACGGCCCATTTTCTGCCTGCGCGGAATTATATTGACAGTCAGAATCACTTGCGTCGGCACACCTTTGATCGTCATCGGTGTGTGAAAAACGTGTCGAGGTGCTTGCTCGGTGTTTGCATATAATTAAACGGATAAGTAGTTGAGGATAAACTAATTATCTCATTGACGATAAGAGTTTTTAAATCCTGTAAACGTGTTAATGTTTAAATTAAAGCGGGTCGTAATTTAGGTGTTTGGTAGTGAGATTATCATTAGCGATGCAAAGTGTGACAATAGTTTTAAAGATAGATACACAATTTTTTCTTGAGTAAATAGCAGGTGGTCACTAGGTGAAATGACGAAAATAATTTATAAAATCCCTTAATGTCGCCACCGTCGCTCATTGATTTTGGTGTCCCTTAAATACGTAAAACCGGCGAATGTGACCAGGCCGGTTCGTCAGGGTACGAGCCGCAGTCTGATCTGTCCGTTAGCCAAAAAGCAAAAAAAAAAAAAAACTACCGCTGACTCGTCTAAGTCTGCTCCAATTGACCAAAGTTGCAGGTGTTTCTGTCTGTTTGTCTGACACAGTTCCGAGTGTTTAGAGAATGAAGACTCGAAGCGTATGTTCTGCAAAGTTTGTCAAAAATCTTTTACAAAAGAATTTTTCTTTATTTCTTTTTAATCCATATATGACAATTTGTGTCAGGTTTGTTTTATTTGTGTTAAGTTCTACAAACAGTGTAGACAGATCAGACGCTATGTTCTGGGGCATCCGATCTGGGTCTAAAAGGTTTGCTAATGACCCAAAAATGGGCCACTAGGCATATATGGGGATGGGTAATACGATTTGTTTTCTTTACTTTTTATTTATTTTTTTTTGTGGGGGGGGGGGGGGGGTGGAGGTTGAGGGAGTTTCACTTGGAATTATACAGGCCGAGCAAAAATTTTTTTCTTTTTTTGTATGCACTCCTCTGCACTGTATTGACCGCATGTATGTCACATAGTTATGAGTAGTTTTGAGTTTTAACGACCCAGTCGACACTATTCAAATCATTTTTGAGCCGTCAGTTTACCTATCCACACTTTACTAGCCATCTAAAAGGATATACAGGTGACTAAAAATGCAAACAAGAGATTCATAGATTAAATAATATATATTTCTTCATCAAAAAAATTTTACGATCTGCAAACATCTTGCTTCAAAATTGGGACTTCCTGAATTTTCCAGTGGGACTTCCAGATTTCAAGGGTAGGAAGTCTGGGACTTCCTGAATTTGGGAGTTAATGGAAGCCCTGATGAAAAATTGTGATATGTTGCTTTTCTCTGTTCAAAATATAGGTTGTGAGTACCCACAATCTATATTTTAGAGCAGAAATAAGGTATACCCCTGTAAACCTTAAGGTATACATTATTATGTCTCCCCCGAAATTTTTTTTTTCGGAGAGACATATTGTTTTTCCCCGGGCGTCTGTCCGTCTGTCACACATTCGTGACTGCTCTGTAACTTGAAAACCGTTAGAGCTATCTTCACAAAACTTCGTATAACTATTGATCAGCATTAGACGACGTGCAGTGCGCAAGAACTATAACTCTCGCATTTATACTTTTTGAATTATCTCCCTTAGAAGTTTGTTAGTATGTATATATGTATGGGCAAATCGTGTCCGGTCAATAACTTTCTTATTTTTTGATGGATTATGAAATTACTTGGCAGAAATATTAACAACCATAAGACAATGTGTGGTGCGCATGAGGCAGGTCGGTACCTCAAAGGTCAAGGTCATACTTAGAGGTCAAAGGTCAAAAAAGGGGCCTTTTTTTCGTATTTGGTCAATAACTTTCTTATTTTGAGATGGATTTTAAAATTACTTAACAACCATAAGACGATGTGTGGAGCGTATGAGGCAGGTCGGTACCTCAAAGGTCAAGGTCATACTTAGAGGTCAAAGGTCAAGAAAGGGGCCTTTTTTTTCGTATTTGGTCACTAACTTTCTAATTTTAAGATGGATTTTAAAATTAATTGGCATAATTATTAACAACCATGAGACGATGTGTGGTGCACATGAGGCAGGTCGGTACCTCAAAGGTCAAGGTCATACTTAGAGGTCAAAGGTAAAAAAGCGGCCTTTTTTTCGTATTTGCTCAATAACTTTCTTATTTTGAGATGGATTTTGAAATCACTTGGCAGAAATGTTAACCAATATAAGGTGATGTGTTGCGTGCATGACCCAGGTTGGTACCTCAAAGGTCAAGGTCATACTTAGAGGTCAAATGTAAAAAAGGGGCCTTTTTTCGGGTTTTGTCAATAACTTGCTTATTTTTAAATAGAATTTGAAGTTACTTGGCAAACATGTTAACTATCATGGGACGATGTGTTGCATGCATGATTCAGTTTGGTACCTAAAATGTCAAGGTCATACATAGAGGTCAAAGGTAAAAAAGGGGCCTTTTTTCGTGTTTGGTCAATAACTTTCTTATTTTTAGATGGATTTTGAATTTGCTAGGCAGAAATGTTAACCACCATGAGATGATGTGTTGCACGCATGACCAAGTTTGGTACTTGAAAGGTCAATGTCATACATAGAGGTTAAAGGTAAAAAAAGGGCCTTTTTTGTGTCTGTCAATAACTTTCTTATTATGCCCCCAACTTTGAAAAAGTTGGAGGGGCATATTGGTTCTGGTTCGTTCGCCCGTCCGTTACGCTTTTGATGCATAGCATAACTAAAGAACCGTGTATGCTAGGGTTTTCAAATTTCATATATGGATTCCTCATGGAAAATTAGCTGACGCGTATTTTTTTTTTCTCGTCCGGATAATGCCCCCTTCAAGAGTTATTGCCCTTTGAATTTTTTTTAATAAAATCTTGTCAGCAAGATATCTCAAAAACTATTGGAGCTAGAGCCTTGAAAGTTGTTGAATATATTGGTGGTGATGAGTAGATGAACTGATTAACTTTTGACAAAATTCCAAAAAATACTTTGTGAGTTATGGCCCTTTGTCATTTTGGTAATGTATGCTAAAAGTGATGCATAGCATAGTTTTAGAACCGTGTATGCTAGGGTTTTGAAATTTCATATATGGATTCCTCATGGAAAATTAGCTGACACGTATTTTTTTTCTCGTCAGGATTATGCCCCTTTCAAGAGTTATTGCCCTTTGAAATTCTTTTTAATAAAATCTTGTCAGCAAGATATCTCAAAAACTATTGGAGCTAGAGCCTTGAAAGTTGGTGAATAGATTGGTTGTGATGAGTAGATGAACTGATTAACTTATGACAAAATTCCAAAAAATACTTTGTGAGTTATGGCCCTTTGTCATTTTGGTAATTTGTGCCCATTGAAATGTATGCTAAAAGTGATGCATAGCATAACTTTAGAACCGTGTATGCTAGGGTTTTGAAATTTCATATATGGATTCCTCATGGAAAATTAGCTGAGACGATGAGACGATGTGTTGTACCTCAAAGGTCAAGGCCATACTTAGAGGTCAAAGGTAAAAAAGTGCTTTTTTTGTTTACGGCCAATAACTTTTTTACTTTTCTGTGAACATTTTTAAAGTTACTATGCAGAAATGTTCATCTTCATTAGATGATGTGTTGCACACAAGACCCAGCTCAATACCTCCAATGTCAAGGTTATACTTAGCAGTCAAAAACGGGGGAGACATCTGTGTTTTTGTAGAAAAACAAATTCTAGTTTTTCTTATTTCTGCTCAAAAACATAGATTATGGGTACGTGTTAGAACCGCCTCTGCGAGGCAGTTCTAACAAGTACCCACAAGCTATGTTTTGACCAGAAATATGAAAAATATTAGGATTTTTACCAGGAACTTTGTTACTTTTTGGCGGTACAATTTTACCAATATATTTGAATGGGCATGTTTTCTTAATGTGCATGGTTATTTCAGCATTTATTTTCTTGTAGCTGCTATTAAGCACAAAATTGAGTAACTGAATTTAATAAACTTATAAGCAGTTTCTCATTTTGGCCATAAGGGACATCTACAGGTCTTAAATCTACATAATGCATGAAACATCTCTCTGATCTTCTGACTTGGTAGGCACCTTGTTCTGGTGACCATGACCAATATTTTGCATTCCATTGAGTCATTAACTTTGACCATTTTGTCGAAGTTCGACATTTACAAATCTGCAAATCAAACAAACAAAAACAAACAGTAGTGTAATCAACTACAATACATAAACAACCATCCTACCTTGCATGAAGCATCTCCCTGAGCTCCGGACTAGGAAGGTGCCATGACCTGGTGACCTTGGCCTATATTTTACGCTCAAGTGACTTTGACATGATTTATGTCGATGTTCCAGATCTCCCCAAATAAAAGTCCTACAACCATCTAATCTTGCATAGTGCTTCTCCTAGATGTACTGACTCTGCGAGTGCTTTGTCTCATTGACATTGACCTATATTTTATGATCCAGTGACTTTTACACAGTTTACATCAATGTTCCAGATCTCCTCAGATAAAAGGCCTACAAGCAACAAACCTTGCATAGTGCTTCTCTTACATTTACTGACTTTGCGGGTACCTTGACCTGGTGACCTTGACTTATATTATGCATTCAGGTGACTTCGACACAATTTATGTAAACCTTCGATATGTCCTCAAATAAAAGGTCTACAACCACACAACCTTGCATAGTGGTTCTCCTCAATGTACTGATGTACCTTGACCTGACCATGACCCAGGGGCTGACAAATCCATTGCCCCCACCACAACTTTGAGTTCCAAAATCCTGGGCAAGTAGGATATTTTGGATTTGTTAAGCCCTGCCATGGCCTATATTTTTGGTCCAGTGACTTTGACACATTTTATATCAACTGTTGAAAATGCAATTAACTTATTTAATAACTACATTATGGTTCTGGTTCCTTCGACTTTTGCCCCCAGCAGATGCAACACCGATTTCTGCGGAATTCTTGTTATAATGGCTTATAAACTAAGACACGTCAACATATTTTGGCACATCAATCAGTAACTAGTCCTTGTATATTGGGTCGGAGTTAATGGTAACCAGGTGCTTAAATGTCGCCCCCGCCCATAGGGGCTTGAAGAAATATATGGGCTGCATGATGCTTCCACGCAGAGCTGAATCCGGCCCGCACACTAGTACTGGTAAACCACTTAGAGGATCTAAGCCTGTCCAGGAACCCCGGTGGGAGGCGGACGGTCCATGCTAATAAACCCTATTGGTTTCATTGGGCGACAGGGCTTGAGATGTTATTTCATCTCAATGTCGGGTAAAAGTCCCACAAAAATGGAAGCAACGTCTCCAAAATGACCTTTACAGTGTTGATGGGGACGTTAAACCTCAATTCAAACAAACAAAACCAGGTGCTTAAAGCATATAGGGGCTACCCATCCTCCAGTCATGCTCCCATTTATTTAGATGAAATATACATGTAATTAAATTTGCTTTTCTGTTTGATGGATATAAATGTAGAAAAACCTCTTTGGAGAGGCTCTGATCAGCATCAACATGTATATTTGAACCATCCATGAAAACCATAATGATCCTAAATATTGGGACCATCCTGAAAACACAGCTACATATATATAATTTTGACCCCCTTGAACCCCACTTTTATATAGTAAAACTGGGGTTTCTGGGGGTATACCTTATTTTTCTTATTTCTGCTCTAAAATATAGATTATGGGTACTGGTTAGAACCGCCTCTAGAACCGCCTCGATGAGGCGGTTCTAACGAGTGCCCACAATCTATATTTTGAGCAGAAATAAGAAAAATATCACAATTTTTCATTTAAAAAAAATTCATCTTTTTCGGCCATAAAGGTGGCAATGTATTTGTATAGGCGTGTTTGCGTAATGAAATAGGCCTCCGCAAACAGTGCAGACCCAGATCAGACTGCTCCCGAAACTGCAGTCTGATCACGGTCTACACTGTTTGTCAATCTGTTTGCACCTTTTGGCTCATGATTTTGATTTGATTGATTGATTTTGAGGTTTAACATCCCCGTCAACACTGTAAAGGTCTTTTTGGAGACGTTGCTTCCAATTTTGTGGGACTTTTACCAGACATTGAGATGAAATGACATCTCAAACCCTGTCGCCCAATGAAACCAATAGGGTTTATTAACACGGACGGTCCGCTTCGCACCGCGGTTCCTGGACAGGCTTAGATCCTCTAAGCAGTTTACCAGTACTAGTGTGCGGGCCGGATTCAGCTCTGCGTGGAAGCATCTTGCAGCCTATATATTTCTTCAAGCCCCTATGGGCGGGGGCGGAAATTTGGATCATGAAACAAACTTGTTAAAAATTAGGAGAATTATAGCAAGTCCTCAAGCTATCAAAATTTTTAGGAGTTTTACGGTATGTTTGAAACAGAAATAGCAAAGAACATAATCATTTATAAAAATATGTCATTTTTACCATGTTTACATGTTAAGTCGCCATAGAAAGCAATTTATCATATGACGTCGCGTCTGAGAGTGTAATAACGTCATGTAATATTTTCGAAAATCCACTAGTGGATTAAATATGCAAATTAGCTAGATACGTCCACTAACGTTATTGTATGACGTCCTTAACGACGTCGTGTTTACTAATGGCGGAATATTGATACTTTTGTAAATAATCCTTTAAACTGCGTTTTAAATGTCATATGATAAATAGAATCTTGCATTCGTGCTCATGTATTATTGAATTTATTAAACTCGTTGAGGAAAAGGTATAAAATGCTCAGCAAAGCCTCACATTTTATCCCTTTTCCTCAACTCGTTTAATAAATTCAACAATACATGAACACTCATGTAAGATTCTCTATGTATCACATGTCAGTGAGACTGTGTTATCCTTATATTACTTGTATTCCAATTACACAACAATGGTTCGTTATAACACGTTTTTGGATATAACACTGTTTCAAGATGGATCCCAAAAATGTATAAATTAAATAGAAGGAATTGGTTATTGACAGCCGGCTGTCAATACCAATTGTTTGCTATCAACAGCCGGCTGTCAATAGCGAGCATCCACTATTGACAGCCAGCTGGGATATTGGAAGTATATATTTAATTGAATAATTAAAACATGTAAAATGTAAAGCTTGAACATTAGCTATCGACAGCCGGCTGTTAATAGCCACTTCCTTCTATTCTAGGCAATCACTATAGATAGCCGGCTGTCCATAGCAAACATTTGGTAGTGACAGCCAGCAAACTAGATTGATGAAACTATGTATTTACCAAACTAATATTGCAGTATTTGATATGTTTACTTCATACAGGTGTATTAAAATTTGCTTTCTGTCAATAACAATCGCCGTAATAGAAAAGTGACCATGCATGGTCATTTTTGTATATATTCTATACATTTTTGTTTGGATATAACACGGTTGTTAATTATACCCCCGGCATACGAAGTATGTCAGGGGGTATATAGTTTCCGTCTTTCCATCCATTTGTTCGCTTGTGCATTCGTTCGTCTTCCGTCTGTCCCACCATTCGTCAACCTTTACGTCAAAGTTTTGCGTTAAACCTTTTTGACAGCTCATATCTCTGTAACCACATGTTAGATTCTCTTCATGTTTGGTAAATGATATTTCTATAGCATTACCTTTCATATGGAATATCTAAGCCCCTGGGTCAAGCCCCTGGGTGGGCTCTCTGTCCGTCTGTCTTTTCATCTACTTTTATGTCAAAGTTTTGTGTTCAACCTTTTTCATTGCTGATATCTCTGTAACCACATGTTAGATTCACTTCATGATTGGTAAAGGATATCTCTATAGCATTAACTTTCAGATGGCATATCTAAGCCCCTGGGTCAAGCCCCTAGGTGGGCTGTCCGTCCGTTTGTTAAACTTTTACGTCAAAGGTTTGTGTTAAACCTTTTTGATTGCTGATATCTTTGTAACCACATGTTGGATTCTCTTCATATTTGGTACAGGATATCTCTATAGCATTACCTTTCATTTGGAATATCTAAGCTGGGGGTTCAAGCCCCTAGGTGGGCTGTCCATCCGTCAGTCTTTCGTCCATCAACATTTACGTCAGTGTTTTGTGTTAAACCTTTTTGATTGCCCATATCTCTGTAACAACATGTTAGATTCTCTTAATATCTCTATAGCATTACCTTTTAATATAGAATATCTAAGCCCCTGAGTCAAACCGCTGGGTGAGCTGTTCCCCCGTTTGTAAACTTTGACATCAAAGTTTTGTGTTAAACCTTTTTGATTGCTTGTATCTCTGTAACCACATGTTAGATTCTCTTCATATTTGGTAAAAGATATCTCTATAGCATTACCTTTAATATGGAATATCTAAGCCCCTGGGTCAAGCCCTTGGGTGGGCTGCCTGTCCGTTTGTCAATGTTTACGTCAAAGTTTTGTGTTCAACCTTTCTGATTGCTCATATCTCTGTAACCTCATGTTAGATTCTCTTCATATTTGGTACAGGATATAGCTGTAATATTAACTGTCATATGGACTATCTAAGCTCCTGGGTCAATCCCCTGGGTGGGGCTAGGGGTCAATAATTAAGACTTAGGCAATTTGATTACGTCCAAGTTTTGTGTTAACTGCTTTCATTATACTCCTTGTTGTTGAAATGCAATAGTTATTCTCAGTGGACTAAATGGTTATATGGAAAGGTTCAATGCTACAGACAAATTGTCATTTCCACTAAAAGGGGATGCACTGCCCGGGGGTATACGTGCCCCCTGGCACTTTCTCTAGTTTGGCGAGGTTTCTGCTTTGGATCCCATTAAAAATGTTTAATATAGAGGTTTTTGGTGTATTATTTGTATTCCAATTACACCACAACCTCATTATAACATGGTTCGTTATAACACAGTTTTGTATATAACATAGTTGCAAAATGGATCCCAAAAATATATAGATTAAAGAGATAAATGGTCATTTTTGTAGCGCCTGCCATTAGCATGGCGTGATATAGGCCCCCGGTTTTCTGTCCGTTCGTTCGTCCGTCCGTCCGTTTGTCAAGGCGTCACAATTTGCGACCACCCTAGCGTTCACCCTAATGGTCAAGTTTATTTCTCAAGAACTATAAGAGCTTCATTAATGGTACTTGGTACAAACTTGTGTCTGGGAATGACAACTTACATGCAAGCATCCATATTTCACCTTGACCTACATTTCATGGTTCACTGACTTTGTAAAATATTGCGACCACCCTAGCCTTCACCCTAATGGTCAAGTTTATTTCTCAAGAGCTATAAGAGCTTCATTAATGGTACTTGGTACAAACTTGTGTCTGGGAATGACAACTTACATGCAAGCATCCATATTTCACCTTGACCTACATTTCACGGTTCACTGACTTTGTAAAATATTGCGACCACCCTAGCATTCACCCTAATGGTCAAGTTTATTTCTCAAGAACTGTAATAGCTTCTTTAAGGATATTTGGTACAAACTTGAATCTGTGGATGGAAACTTCAATGCAAGCATCCATATTTGACCTTGACCTAAATTTTGTGGTTCACTGATTTTGTAAAATATTGCGACCACCCTAGCTTTCACCCTACTGGTCAAGTTAACTTCTCAAGAACCATAAGAGCTTCATTATTGATACTTGGTACAAACTTATATCTCGGGATGGCAACTTAAATGCAAGCATCAATATTTGACCTTGTCCTACATTTCATGGTTCACTGACTTTGTAAAATATTGCCACCACCCTAGCGTTCACCCTAATGGTTAAGTTCATTTCTCAAGAATTATTTGAACTTCATTAATGATACTTAGTACAAGCCTTTTATGCAAGCATCTGTGTTTGATCTTGGCCTAGATAGTATGGTTCGGTGACTTTGCACCCCCACAGGCACGACATAGCCTTGGACGGAATTCTTGTTCTATCACAGACTCTATGTAATCTATACATTTTTGTTCGGATATACCTTGGATATCCTAAGTACCGGGACAGATTGGCCTGAGAAAACAGTGTAGACCCAGATAAGCAGATTAGTCTGAGCAAACAGTGCAGACCCAGATCAGACTGCTTCTCTTGGTCTACACTGTTTGCCATTCCATCTGCAGCTTTTGGGCTCCTTGCTTGATCCTGAAACAAATTAGTTAAAATTTTAGGATACTTCCAGCAAGTCCTCAAGGTGTCCGAATTTTTAGGATTTTTACGGTAGCATGGTTGCTAAACTGACACGGTTTCTGCTTTGGGCCCCATTAATAGTGTTACATTACGATAACTCACCCGTGCGACATATTGCATTTTTCACATTTCTAAAATGGCTGCTTTTCTGATGAAAATCCTTAACATTTTTCTTATAAATGCTCAAAACATAGGTTGAGGGTGCTCGTTAGAACCGCCTCAGTGAGGCGGTTCTAACGAGTACCAACAACCTATGTCTTGGAGCAGAAATAAGAAAAATAATGTTTACCCCCATAAACCCCAGTTTTCTCTATATAAAGTGGGGTTTAGGGGGGTCTTCATTTCAAGGACTTGTTTATGTGATGTAAAGAGGTTGTGGAGTACTGGGATTCTGATAATTGTGAGTTGAGACTTGAAGCAAGTCCTTATGCCTATTTTGGTTATAATTATATATATAATAATAACCTAGGATGCTAAATGTAACAGGACTGGTGCTGAAAAAATCCTGACTAGACCCGACCAGAAGTGTACAAGTGAGTGAGTGAGTGTTTGAGTTTTACATCCCACCAACAGCTAAGGTCATACGGAGACGGGACCTCAGTTTAAAGACTCATCCGAAAGTCTGGAGAAGCCCGGGATCGATCCTGCGATCCCTGGTTTACAAGGCAACTAGCGTAACCAGTGCACCACGGAGGCTTCTAAAGAAGCGTACACGTACTGTCCATCAAGGAATAGGTAAAGCGGTTCTAATACCCACAACGTAGGTAGATTGTTTTGGAGAATTGACAAAAACTATTCTTCAATTATCACAAAATGCTTACCTTATCTGTTGCTATGTATAATTTTCTTTGTTTCTTGTCAGAAGCATGGAGTTGTGGGTACTTGTTAGAATCAACTTGTGGGTACTTGTAAGAATCGCCTCAATGAGGCGATTCTAACAAGTATCCACAATGCATAGGGTTAATCCCAACATTATCCCCATGGTTTCTCCTTATCTGAAGCCAGGTGGTATACAAGCTGTAATATATAATATGTATTTCTGGTACATTATAGGAACTCAATTCCTGATGACTGCTTGAATTTCTAAAGAAGAAAGGAAGAATGGGCTCAATTGTGTGGGTTCCAGTGTCTTTCCTGCTAATGGCAGCATTACTGTATCTTCTGTCAGTGAACCTTCCAGAACATACTGGCACAGACAGGTATAAAAAGATGGTGTTCACTTCACAGTCTTGTCAATCAGCCCCCGCCAATAGGGGCTTGAAGAAATATATGGGCTGCATGATGCTTCCACGCAGAGCTGAATCTGGCCTGCACACTTAGTCTAGTACTGGTAAACCGCTTAGAGGATCTAAGCCTGTCCAGGAACCGCTGTGCGAGGCAGACCGTCCATGCTAATAAACCCTATTGGTTTCATTGGGCGACAGGGCTTGAGATGTCATTTCATCTCAATGTCGGGTAAAAGTCCCACAAAATTGGAAGCAACGTCTCCAAAATGACCTTGACAGTGTTGACGGGGACGTTAAACCTCAAATCAAATATAGATATTCTAACGAGTACTTACAATCTATTTGCCCTAACACTTTTATTCATATTTCTAAACAACCTGTTTACAAGTTAGTGTTATGAATAACCCTTTATGTAAACCCACATTGTTCGCGTTCAAGAAGGGCAATTGTTAGTTTCCGGTTGACCTGCATTTATGTACATGTATAAGCCTGCCCATGATGATGATGATGATGATGATGATGATTTCATGTTTAACGACACGCCAGCCCTCTTTGTGGGTCTTAAGCGTCAAAAGCCTGCCCAGGAAAAGTGTGGTTTGTGAAACTGACCTGCTCAATATGACTTAAATTGTATTGACTAGGCCATTAAACTTTAACCCTTTTTGTACAAAATGGAATCTTCCTGCTCATATATAGCAGGAGTCCATTTCAAAATTAAGGGGTGTCAGGTTGTGTTTTCTTCAAAATCTATTTGGAAACTGGCTGAACATTTTGCAAACAGTGTAGGCCCTGATCAGACGCCGCATTCTGCGGCGTCTGATCTGGGCCTGCACTGTTTTCCAAGAACCCCTTTAGGTAGTCGGTACTAAATGGGTTAAACAAAGAAAGAAAATTAACATGTACATGTATTTCAGGTCAGCTCTGAAGTTCCCAACCAACCTGGAAGAGTTGAATGCTCTTGTCATCTTCCTGAAGGACTATAGGTCCAGCAATCTGGAATATATTCTGGTTTTATACTGCTGTGCATTCCTGTTTAAACAGACTTTTGCCATTCCTGGATCATTCTTCATGGTAAATGTTTATTTTAATCCTTAGGCCCTTTGTTATAACCCATTTTGTACCGTAAAACCCAAAATGGACTCCTGCTATATATAAGGAGGAAGATTCCATTTGGTACAAAAAGGGTTAATGGGGATTGAATCACTTTCAGGGGAGGCAACTCTTTCAGAAACATTATGCAACATTTTGCTAACCCCATTGTATACTTGTGGACTCTTCCATTGCTACGTTGGATAAGTCCATTTGTCATATATAATAAGGGGGTCAGGACGATTTTTTTTCATTTCCAGTCTATTTTTGATGGAAAATTCTCTTAGCAAATAGTGTAGGCCCTGATCAGACGCCGCATCTGTGCCTGCACTGTTTGCCAAGGTGCCCCTTTAGGGGTTTCCGGCATGCAATGGGTTAAGGGGTCAACTCCTAAAGGACAGAATTTGGTCCTTGTACATCAGAGTGAAACACTGTATTTGAGCCCCCCACAAGCGAATTTGTGTCTTCGAGCATTTTGTCATGACAAATTTTAACTGCGCATGCCCAGCCATTCAGAGGGGCCAGGGATATGGCTTTCTGTCAGAAGGTTCCTCTTGATTCACTGCTTGTATGAGCGAGCAGCGAAGGTTCTGGCGAGACTGCGCGGATGCGCAGGCTCGCTTGAACCTTTGCTGCTCCCATAGGCGATCAGTACCAAAATCGCTTGACCGGGGCCATTTGGGATAATTATGTCCCCCCACCCGAAAGGGAGGGGGACATATTGGTTTTGGTGCGGATCCTGTCGGCGTTGGCGTTGCCTCTTGTCTGCACTCTATCTCCTGAATGGATGGATGGATTTTGATTAAACTTACACAGATACACCATTGGGAGGGGGAAAAGTACTGATTAGATTTTGGTGACCTTGGCCTAATTTTCAAGGTCACAGGGCTGAAACCATTGTCAAATTTTAGACCAAAAAAGCTTGTCTGCACTCTAACTCCTGAACCAATGGAAGGATTTGGTTCAAACTTGATACAATATATCAGTGGGATGGTCTTAAGAACTGATTAGCTTTTGGTGACCTTGACCTAATTTTCAAGGTCACAACGGGAGTTAGACTTTTAAAAATTGGCTTGTCTGCACTCTTTCTCCTGAACCAGTGGATGAATTTTGATCAAACTTGGTACATTATATCAGTGGGCTGGTCTTAAGAACTGATTAGATGTTGGTGACCTTGATCTAATTTTCAAGGTCACCACGGGACTTAGACTGTTGAAAATTGCCTTGTCTGCACTCTATCTCCTGAACCAGTGGATGGATTTGGTTCAAACTAGGTACATTATATCAGTGGGCTGATTTAGGTCACCACGGGACTTAGAGTGTTGAAAATTGCCTTGTCTGCACTCTATCTCCTGAACCAGTGGATGGATTTGGTTCAAACTAGGTACATTATATCAGTGGGCTGATCTTAAGAACTGATTAGATTTTGGTGACCTTGACCTAATTTTCAAGGTCACAGGGCTGAAACCATTGTCAAATTTTAGACCAAAAAAGCTTGTCTGCACTCTAACTCCTGAACCAATGGAAGGATTTGCTTCATACTTGATACATTATATCAGTGGGATGGTCTTAAGAACTGATTAGCTTTTGGTGACCTTGACCTAATTTTCAAGGTCACAACGGGAGTTAGACTTTTAAAAATTGGCTTGTCTGCACTCTTTCTCCTGAACCAGTGGATGAATTTTGATCAAACTTGGTACATTATATCAGTGGTCTGGTCTTAAGAACTGATTAGATGTTGGTGACCTTGACCTAATTTTCAATGTCACCACGGGTCTTAGACTGTTGAAAATTGCCTTGTCTGCACTCTATCTCCTGAAACAGTGGATGGATTTGGTTCAAACTTGGTACATTATATAAGTGGACTTGTCTTAAAAAGTGATTAGATTTTAGTGACCTTGGCCTAATTTTCAAGGTCACAGGGCTGAATGTGGTGGGGGAACATCTGTTTTCTTAGAAAACAATTCTAGTTAGAACACAGTCCTCTTAAACAGTTCATTCTATACATAGAGGATCTTACATGAGTGCTCATGTATTATTGAATTTATTAAAATCTTTGAGGAAAAGGGATAAAATGTGAGGCTGTGCCGAGCATTTTATCCCTTTTCCTCAACGAGTTTAATAAATTCAATAATACATGAGCACGAATGCAAGATTCTATTTATCATATGACATTTAAAACGCATTTTATTCACGATGGTTTACAAAAATGTCAATATTCCTCTGTAAGTAAATGCGACGGCCTTAAGGACGTCGTACATGTAACGTTACGGGACGTATCTACCTAATTTGCATATTTAATCCACAAGTGGATTATCGAAAATATTACATGGCGTTATTACACTCTCAGACGCGACGTCATATGATAAAAAATAGAAGTGAAGGCAATGATCAGGAATTGATACAATTAACCCACAGCTCCCGTCAGAGACACCAAAGGGAAAGAAACACAATCATGAAACAACTAGACCGTAACGGAAACATCAATAGCGGAAAGCCAAAAAGACAGTTACTTTCCCACAAAATGACCAATAAAAAGTTGCTTCATTATTTAAGGTGCACCGTTAGGTGGAAAAGTATGCTCCTTATGTCGACCAACGGCATGTTTGGTTGGAACCGATCATGTCGAAAATTTCCATAGGGAGCATGGTTATTAACCCTCTTGGTACCAAATGGAATCTTCCTTCTTATATAAAACAGGAGTCCATTTCAAAATTCAGGGGTGTTAGGTTCTATTTTCAAAATTTATTCAGAAAATGGCTGAACTTTTTGCAAACAGTGTAGGCCCTGATCAGACGCTGCAGTCTGCAGCGTCTGATCTGGGCCTGCACTGTTTGCCAGGGTACCCGTTTTGGGGTTTCCGGTACAAAATGGGTTAAAGCGCAAGTTCTGTATTGAACACCAGTCCTGAAATTTGTCCCTGTTTGTCTCAAAAGAGAAACAATTGATGTTAGTGTGATTTTTTACCCGGTAGATGTAGCACCTATACAACTGTAACCCATCTTGTACCAGAAACCCAAAAACTGGTACCCTGGCATGCAGTGCAGGCCCAGATCAGACACTGCAGATTGTGGTGTCTGATCAGGGCATACACTGTTTGAAAAAAGTTCAGCTATTTTCCGAATAAATTTTAAAGATAACACAACCAGTCACCCCTGAATTTTGAAATGGACTCTTGCCATATACGTGTATAAGGAGGAAGATTCCATTTGGTACGAAAAGGGTTAATAGACTGCAAATTTTTGTACCCTAAATTGGTGTCAACTATACTTCTTGAAAAACATGCGTTTTTGAGTATGCAAAAATCCATAAACTTAAAGGCACACAAAGATTGTATCTTATATTATTAATTGACTACCCTATATTGATCAGAGGTCATCCGTATTAACACCAGGTCAACCAGTATTAACCATAGGTCAAGTGTGGTAAAAAAATCAATAATTATGTTTTTCAATTGTGTCAATTAATAAAATTGTGATTAATCAAGTAATTTCATATTGACCCAGTTATATGTCCTGGGTCAGCTGTATTGGCCTTTGGCGTCGGGCCAATACAGCAGACCTCACACCTGTGACCGAGCCAATACGAAATCACTAGATTAATAACATTGAATTACAGAACATCCTTGGAGGAGCCCTGTTTGGGATCTGGTATTCATTTCCGTTGGCGTGTTTCCTGACGGCAACTGGTGCTACATTCTGCTTCCTTCTCTCACAGTTCTTTGGCAAGTCGTATATTCTGCATTATTTCCCAGACAAAGTCAAGTTTATGCAACAGAAGGTAATGTACTAGTCAATTGCAATGACTCTTCAACCACCCTATTTCATTAACACATATCCTGCTGAACACGAAAACCGCTACCTTTGCATACAGTGTAGGTCCAGATCACATCAAATAGTGTAGATCCAGATCAGATGGCTTCTGAAGAAGCCATCTGATCTGGATCTACACTGTTTGTCTCCTTATGAATTGAATGAATGTATTATGTAATTTGACTGGTTGTTTGTTTTGTTTGATTTGAGGTTTAACGTCCCCGTCAATACTGTAAAGGTCATTTTTGGAGACGTTTCTTTCAATTTTGTGGGACTTTTACCTGACATTGAGATGAAATGACATCTCAAGCCCTGCCACCCAATGAAACTAATAGGATTTGTAAACATGGACTTTCGGACTCTCAGACCGCTTTGCCTGGGCAGGCTTAGATCCTCCAAGTGGTTTACCAGTACTCGGCGTTTACCAGCACTCGTGTGGGGGTCGGTTTCAGCTCTGCATGGAAGCACCATGTAACCCATCTATTTCTTCAAGCCCCGATGGGCAAGCCGACTAGTCAATTGTAATGACACTTCAACCACCCTATTTCCCGCTACATTTGCAAATAGTGTAGATCCAGATCAGATCAAACAGTACAAATCCTGATCAGATGGCTTCTGCCATCTGATCAGGATATACACTTTCCTGTTTATGAATTGAATGAATGCATTATGTAATTTGATTGGTTGATAGTCAGAGGTGGGTGTGGCTAAATTCATTTATTCAGCAGGATAACAAATCATTGCATTGTAACAAGCACTCTTGTAAACCCCTACTTAATATAGAGAAAAGGGGTTGACAAGATCATTACAGTCAACACTCTTTATACTGACATTCAAGTATCTGCCGGCCTCAGTAGCACAGTCTGATGCGCGTTTGACTGGTGCCCGAGAGGACGCGGGTTCAATACCTGCAGGGCTACCAACATTCCTTTGTGGAGATTGATCATGAAATCTTTTCTATGGTCATTCTCTCCCTTCCTTTGATTCAAGATGAGCAGTTGTCAGTTTCTGGCGAAAGAATGTGCCCTTTACTTGTCAGTTTCTGGCGAAAGAATGAGCCCTTTACCAGTTAACTGCTTATGCATAGGTCTGCCCAGGAAAAGTACGGATTGGTAAACTGACCGGCTCAAAAATGTCCTAAATAGTGTTGACTGGGCCATTAAACTTCAATACAAACAAACAAAAACCGATATGAAGATTGACATAACAACAAAACAGTTTCAGTGGAACAAATCCTCAGCTCAGGATGAGGCACTTTAATGGAAATATTTAAGAATGTTGTATTTTGTTTGTTTGATTTTAGGTTAAAAGTCACCGTCAGCTCCGTAAAGGTCATTTTGGAGACGTTGCTTCCAATTTGTGGGACTTTTACCCGACATTGAGATGAAATAACATTTCAAGCCTTGCCACCCAATGATACCAATAGGGTTTATAAGCATGGATGGGTCGACTCGCACCGCTTTGCCTGGGCAGGCTTAGATCCTCTAAACGGTTTACCAGTACTCGTGTGCGGGTCGGTTTCAGCTCTGCGTGGAAGCATCATGCAGTCCATCTATTTCTTCAAGCCCCGATGGGTGGGGGCCGAATGTTGTATTTAATGTTGTGGATATTTGTTAGAATCGCCCCGTTGATTCTGGGGGCGATTCTAACAAATATCCACAACATTTGTTTCTTAGAGTAACTAAGGGAGAAAGTCCCTTATTGGTGTGAGTGATGTTTATGGCCCACCAACAGCTAAGGTCATATGGAGATGGGACCTGGGTTTAAAGACTCATCCTAAAGTCTGGAGAAGCCCGGGATCGATCCTGCGACCCCTGGTTTACAAGGCGAGTAGCGTAACCACTGTACTAGGGAGGCTTCTATAGTCCCTTATTACCAATTATACTTATCCTTATTGGGATTCTTTATAGCGGTAAATCGATATAGCAGCAAATTGTTAGGGAACAAATACTGTCGTTATAGCAAGGATCCTCTGTAGTTATGATCTATAAAAAGGTTATCACATTACGCAAACACGCCTATACAAATACATTGCTACCTTTATCGGAGAAAAAATGAAACTTTTAGGATGAAAAATTGTGATATTTTTCTTATTTCTGCTCTAAAATATAGATTGTGGGCACCCGTTAGAACCGCCTCGTTGATATTTTTCTTATTTCTGCTCTAAAATATAGATTGTGGGCACCCGTTAGAACCGCCTCGTTGAGGCGGTTCTAATGAGTCTCATTAGAACCGCCTCAACGAGGCGGTTCTAACGGGTGCCCACAATCTATATTTTAGAGCAGAAATAAGAAAAATAAGGTATACCCCCGGAAACCCCTGTTTTACTATATAAAAGTGGGGTTCAAGGGGGTCAAAATTATATAGGCATGTTTTCGTGATGAAGGTTATCATTTGGAAACAAGGAATACACCAAAGAGTGAGTGTGTTTCAGTTTTAGGTCACACCAACAGCTAAGGACCTATGTGGATGGGACCTCTGTTTAAAGACTCATCCGAAAGTCTGGAGTAGCCCGGGATTGATCCTGCAATCCCTGGTTTATCAGGCGAGTAACATAACCACTACACCACAGAGGCTTCTTAAAATACACCAAAGAACTGACATTTTAGTAGTTTTCCAGTTTCTCTGGACCAGGCTACCTAGTTTTGGCCAGCTAGGCCTCATCTTTGACCCTCAAATATTTTCAAAATTCCACAATGAAATCCTTTTTATGGCCACAGCATTATTTAAAGCATTTATTAAGCCAAGTGGGCCCCATCTCGACAAGCACACACAACCTGTGTTCGATCGATTTAGTTTATTTTGGAGTTTTACAGCCCAGTTAACACTATATATGGTCTATCGAGCTGGTCAGTTAACCTAACCACACTACCTGGGCAGGATTATAATAAGTGGTTAGCCAGTACAGTACATATTCCTTAGTTAGAAACTGACAACTGCCCTTCTTGAATCAGCAGAAGGGAGAGAATGACCGTAGAAAAGATACGATCACTTTCCACGAAAGAATGTTGCCATCCCCAGCAGGTATCCCACTGAGCTGCCGGGGCTGGCAACAAAAGTCTTCAATTCATGTCACATTAACAAGTCTGAAATGAACACCCTTGTAAACCCAGTGCACCTTATACATGTATAGAGAAAACTTGGGTTTACAGGGTGTACATTATTTTTATAGCCCCGCTTTGAAAAAGTGGGGCTATATTGGATTTGCCATGTCCTTCTGTCATTCCGTAATTCCGTGATTCGGTTAATTTGTGTTGGCTCCATAACTTTGTATCTGCTTAACATATTTTCATGAAACTTCACACAAATGTTAAACACCATAAGACAATGTGCAGAGCGAAGGAATTATAACTGTGGATTGCCTACTTTTGGAGTTATTGCCCTTTGAACATTTTCCGTAATTCCGTGATTCCGTTAATTTGTGTTGGCTCCATAACTTTGTATCTGCTTAACATATTTTCATGAAACTTCACACAAATGTTAAACACCATAAGACAATGTGCAGAGCGAAGGAATTATAACTGTGGATTGCCTACTTTTGGAGTTATTGCCCTTTGAACATTGAAAAATGGCAATTTTAATTGTGTCCGCTTCATTACTCGAAAACCGTTTGAGATATTTTTAGGAAACTTCACACAAATGTTAAGCACTATGAGACGATGTGCAGAGCGCAGGAACCATAACTCTGCATTGCTTATTTTTGGAGTTATTGCCCTTTGAACATTGAAAAATGGCAATTTTAACAGTGTCCGCTTCATAACTCGAAAACCGTTTGAGATAATTTCATGAAACTTCACACAAATGTTAAGCACTATGAGACAATGTGCAGAGCGCAAGAACCATAACTCTGGTTTTCGTATTTTCTGTGTGTCTGTCTGTGTGTCTGTCTGTGTCTGTTAACAATTTTCGTGTCTGCTCCATAACTTTAAAACCCATTCACATATTTTCATGAAACTTCACACAAAGATTAAACACCATGAGATGGTGTGCAGAGTGCAGGAACCATAACTCTGGATTGCCTAATTTTTGAGTTATTTCCCTTTGAATATTGAAAAATATCAATTTTAGCCGTCTTTGCTCGATAACTCAAAAACCGTTTGAGATAATTTTATGAAACTTCACACAAATGTAAAGCACCATATTACGTGTGCAGAGCGCAGGAACCCAAACTCTGGATTGTCTACTTTTTCAGTTATAGGCTTTTGAATATTAAAAAATGGCAATTTTAACTATGTCCGCTCCATAACCGTTTCTGATATTTTCATGAAACTTCAAATAAATGAAAAGCACCTTGAGATGCTGTGCAGAGTGCAGGAACCATAACTCTGGTTTGCCTACTTTAGGAGTTATTGCCCTTTGAACATTTAAAAAGGCAATTTTGACTGTGTCGGCTCCATAACTCACAAACCATTTGAGATATTTTCATGACACTTCACACAAGTGTAAAGCACCATGAGACAATGTGCAGAGCGCAGGAACCCTGACTCTGAATTGCCTACTTTAGGAGTTATTACCCTTTGAACATTGAAAAATGGAAGATGAAATTTAGTATAAACATGGACATTCTGGTAATGCCACCGCACGGGGGCCCTTTGGTTTTTAAATGGGCTTATATAGGGAAAATCTTGAAAAATCTTCTTCTCTGAAACCGCAAGGCCCAGGTCTTTGATATTTGGTATGAAGCTTCATCTAGTGGACCCCTACCAAGATTGTTCAAATTATAGTGCTGGGGCCAAAAATGCCTCCGCACGGGGGCCCTTTGGTTTTACATGGGCTTATATAGGGAAAATCTTTAAAAATCTTCTTCTCTGAAACCGCAAGGCCCAGGTCTTTGATATTTGGTATGAAGCTTTATCTAGTGGACCCCTACCAAGATTGTTCAAATTATAGTGCTGGATCTAAAAATGCCCCCGCACGGGGGCCCTTTGGTTTTACATGGGCTTATATAGGGAAAATCTTGAAAAATCTTCTTCTCTGAAACCGCAAGGCCCAGGTCTTTGATATTTGGTATGAAGCTTCATCTTGTGGACCCCTACCAAGATTGTTCAAATTATAGTGCTGGGGCCAAAAATGCCTCCGCACCAGGGCCCTTTTGTTTTACATAGGCTTATATAGGGAAAATCTTTAAAAATCTTCTTCTCTGAAACCGCAAGGCCCAGGTCTTTGATATTTGGTATGAACCTTCATCTAGTGGACCCCTACCAAGATTGTTCAAATTATAGTGCTGGAGCTAAAAATGCCCCCCACACGGGGGCCCTTTGGTTTTACATGGGCTTTTATAGGGAAAATCTTGAAAAATCTTCTTCTCTGAAACCGCAAGGCCCAGGTCTTTGATATTTGGTATGAAGCTTCATCTAGTGGACCCCTACCAAGATTATTCAAATTATAGCCCTGGGGCCAAAAATGCCCCCGCTCCGGGGCCCTTTGGTTTTCCATAGACGTATATAGGGAAAATCTTGAAAAATCTTCTTCTTTGAAACCACAAGGCTTAGGTCTTCGATATTTGTAATGAAGCTTCAGCTAGTGGACCTCTATAAAGATTGTTCAAATTATAGCCCTGAGACCAAAAATGCCTCCGCCATGTGGCCCTTTGGTTTTACATAAACTTATATAGGGAAAATCTTTAAAAATCATCTTCTCTGAAACACAAGGCTTAGGTCTTTGATATTTGTTATGAAGCTTCAGCTAATGGACCTCTACCAAGATTGTTCAAATTATAGCCCTAGGGCCAAAAATGCCCCTGCTCCGGGGCCCTTTTGCAGCTGGTGTTGTGCCGTGTGGCGGCCGTAAAACGTCTCCCCGTACATCAACCATAGTGCAGTTTATATTTTACTTTTGGTCCTTTGAGATCAGCGTGAATATTCTGAGAAGTCAGAAATAAATTATTGGTTTAGACTCATATTCTAGACAGGTTTTTAATTATTTGGACCCCATTTTGATTTATATCAGTCCTTGAGTCGACTGCCCAATGAAACCAATAGGGTTTATTAGCATGGACGGTCCGCCTCACACTGCGGTTCCTGGACAGGCTTAGATCCTCTAAGCGGTGCACCAGTACTAGTGTGTGGGCTGTATTCAGCTCTGCGTGGAAGAATCATGCAGCCCATATATTTCTTCAAGCCCCTATGGGCGGGGCAGTTCTGATAAGCACCAACAACCTAATAAGAACAATGTCACAGATTTTCCTCAGAAAATTAATTGTTTTTGAAATATGAAAGAATGCACTGTGTTGCAATGTATAACTAAATGGATAGCTACTGACCCAACACTAATACATGTACATGAGCATTCAGACTGAAGTTCATCTTCTAAGTGTAGGCTGACTGAACTTGAACCAACACATATTTACACGCATTTGATTTTTTCCCTGATTGAACATGTGCAAAGACGCATTTACACTGATTTGAATTTTCAATGATTGAACATGTAAAAAGACGTATACAGTGAAATTTCGCTATTAAGACCTTCTAAAATTAAGATAAATCTTCTTTAAAAAGCTTATTTAGTAAGTTGCAGTAAGTTGCAGGTATTCATTATTTGTGTTTTGTTTGTTGAGGGACCACCTTTGGGACTGTTCAAAAGTGGTCTTAAAGACCACGTTTGAAAAGTCCCAAAGGTGGTCTTAATATATGAATTTTGCTGTATATGTATTTACTTATAACTCCGTGAAGATTCAAATCAGTCTGCATGGACACATTATCATTGGTCAGAGTACAGCATTTGTCGTCTTATTTTGTTATACAGGTAGAAGACAACTTGGACAGCTTATTTTTCTTCCTGCTGTTTTTACGACTGTTTCCAATGTCACCTAATTGGTTCCTGAACATGGCATCACCAATACTAAATATACCAATGCATTTATTCTTCATGTCAGTATTAATCGGTAAGTGGAAAATATACATACAGCCTTACTATGAGAAATAGGAACTCTGTCATTGAAGCCAATACTTTTAAGACATTTTAATGTCCATAATAAATAGGAGAGAACACCACAACCTCTTTACTATTGTTGGGGTCTAAAACAGAAACTGTGTTAGTGAAACAACCGTGTAATATCCAAACAAAAATATATAGATTATATAGAAAATGACCGTTTATGGTCATTTTTCTTTATAATCTATACATTTTTGGGATCCATCTTGAAACCGTGTTATATTCAAAACCTTGTTATAACGAACCATGTTATAATGAGGTTGTGGGGTATACATGGGGGAAAATATTGCGCTTTAGGAGCAAATCTACGTTGTGTAGAGTCGCCCTTTCTTACACATATAAGCCAACACATCAGAAAAGGTCCCCTGAGCACCATTCAGATGTGCAGCCAACTGGCAGGGCTACACAACATGTCTTTTGCACGAGGCTACCTCAAGATCTGTCCCATGTCTGCGAGCAGCAAAGGCTCTGATGAGTCTGTGCCTTAAGGGGAATCATGCACACCTTCAGGGGAGTTAACTCCTGCAAAAGTGGTTTTGTGGGGTCAGCTCTTAAAGGAAAGAATTTGCTCCTGAGGAGCAAATTCTTTCCTTTAAGAGTAGACCCCTTTTTCGGTGGGACCGAACCTACAGAAAAGTGAATGGGACTTCCCAAAAGTTGTCTCCCTTTGATAAATGGCAGAAAATTTGCTATATGTTCCCGTTCCCCTTTACCCAATACCAATAAAATTTCATATGCATGGATTTAGGCAAAGCAGTGATTTTAAATAGCACAGAGGCTTTATGTTGCTGATGTCCATATGACTATCAATGATTTGTACTATCTGTAGCTGTGCTTATCTTATCTTTGTGAGGTGTCAGAGCGATGTGTGGAGGGTTACCTACAGAATCAACATGGACTGGACTTTTGTTTGTTTGTTTGTTTGTAATGGAGATTAACAGCCCAGTCAACACTATGTAGGTCTTTTTTTAGCCTATCAACACTTTTCCTGGCAAGGCTTATTTGCCCCCGGCCATCGGGGCTTGGAGAAATAGATTGGGCTGCATGATGCTTCCACGCAGAGCTAAATCTGATCACACACGATTACTGGTAAACCGCTTAGAAGGACTAAGCCTGCCAAGGCAAAGTGGAGTGAGCCAGATTGTCCAATGCATTTAAGCCTTCTGGTTGCATTGGGCGGCAGGGCTTGAGATGTCATTTCACCTCAATGTCGGGTAACAGTCCCACAAAATTAGTAGCAACATCTCCAAAATGACCTAAATAGTGTTGACAGGGATGTTACAAACAAACAAAATGGGCAGGCTTATATGTAAGCGGTTAAACAGTACAGTGCACATTCTTTTGCCAGAAACTGACAACTGCCCTCCTTGAATCAGCTGAAGGGAGAGCATGACCGTAGAAAAGATTTATGATTAATCTCCACGAAAGAATTTGCCTACCCTGGCAGGTATCGAACCCCTGTCCTTCTGATCACCAAACAGATGGGCATCTGACTGTGCTACCAAGACCGGCATAGACTGGACTTATGTGATGGGTTTGCCCAACACTGTTAACCTTGATCAGATGCTGCAGAATGTGGCATCTGATCAAGACCTACACACTTTGCACATGATGTAAAACAAGAACAGATCTGATCAGGGTCTACCCTATTTACTTAAAGTGCAAGAATCTATATGGGCCCCGTCAAGCGATTTTGGTACTTATCGCCTATGCGAGCAGCGAAGGTTCAGGCGAGTCTGCGCATTCTCGCAGCCTCGCCAGAACCTTCGCTGCTCGCTCATACAAACAGTGAATCAAGAGGAACCTTCAGACAGAAAGCCATATCCCTGGCCCCTCTGAATGGCTGGGCATGCGCAGTTAACATTTGTCATGACGGAATGCTCGAAGACACAAATTCGCTTGGCGGGGCTCATATTGTTGAATAACCGTCAGTCCAAGTCCACATTCAGAACCATTTTCTCAGCCTACATTTGGAGACAATGGATCATCCAGTGCTGTTAGTACTTGGATTATTTTGGCCCCCGCCCATCGGGGCTTGAAGAAATAGATGGGCTGCATGATGCTTCCACGCAGAGCTGAAACCGACCCACACACGAGTACTGGTAAACAGCTTAGAGGATCTAAGCCTGCTCAATAAACGCTTTTGGTTTCATTGGGCGGCAGGGCTTGAGAAGTCATTTCATCTCAATGTTGGGTAAAAGTCCCACAAAATTGGAAGCAACTTCTCCAAGATGACTTTTACAGTGTTGATGGGGACGTTTAACCTCAAATAAAACAAAAAACAAACAAAACTTGGATTATTTGTGTCTGTAGTCTTTATGGAGCCAAGGCACAAGAAAACCAGACTGATTTGCACCTTTGTTTTCTGTAAATGTAGGCAGGCATTTGCAGGATTTCAGGCTTTTAGAACTTGATTTTTTCTTGATTTCTGGCTTTTAGACTTTGATTTTTCTGTTTAAAAAAGCAATTTAACCCTTATCCTGCTGAATAAATTTATTAACCCACACCCATTTCTGACTCTATGTCAACCAAATTACTTGATATTTTCACAAACTGCATTACAAACAGTGTAGATCCTGATCAGATGGCTTCTTCAGAAGCCATCTGATCTGGATCTACACTGTTTGCAAAGGTAAAAGTTGTCTTGTTCAGCAGGATAAGGGTTGAAACTACAAATCGGGCCTTTCAGGCATGGAAAAGCGTGGTCAGTACGAGGCCTGTAAATGGCAAAGCAAGTTTTCTCACGACATGACTGGTATACCGTAAAAATCCACAATATTATGAGGGTTGAAACTGCAAATCAGGCCTTTCAGGCATGGAAAAATGTGGTCAGTATGAGGCCTGTAAATGGCAAAGCAAGTTTTCTCGTGACATGACTGGTTTACCATAAAAATCCACCAAATTAGAACACGATGAGGACTTGATGTAATTCTCCTAAATTTTTTACAATTTTTTTATACGCTCCAGCAAGGAGTCCAGTAGGTACAGAAGGAATGGCAAACAGTGTAGACCCTGATCAGACTGCTCCTTCAGGAGCAGTCTGATCTGGGTCTGCACAGTTTGCTTAGGCCCGTGTGTCCCAGTATTCAGGATCATTTTGGTACTCATGACGTACATATATTTTTTCAGGTCTGATGCCATACATCTTCATCTGTGTTCAGACGGGAAGTATGTTGTCAGAGATTGACTCCCTCGACGACATCTTCACTACAGAAGTCCTGTTTAAACTAGTTGGTATAGCTGTTGTGGCGTTACTTCCAGGACTTGTCATAAATAAACTGAAAGAGGGTCGACTTAAAACTAGTTGATGATTGGGTTCAGTTAGAAATGTTAATTATAGCATTGTTTAAAAATGACTGTGATGAAATTCCTACGACACTTTAGCCCTTATCCTGCTGAATAGATTGATTTAGCCACACACATCTCTGACTTTCAACCAAACAAATAAATTGATGCAACATACTCATGCCATTTAATCCATAAAACTGCATGACAAACTGTAGAGCCTAATCAGATGGCTTTTTCAGAGGTCAACCGATATTTGCATTTGTTTGTTTGTTTGATTTAAGGCTTAATGTCCCCGTCAACACTGTGTATAGGTCATTTTGGAGATGTTGCTTCCAATTTTGTGGGACTTTTACCTGACAGTGAGATGAAATGACATCTCAAGCCCTGTCGCCCAACAAAACCAATAAGGTTTATAAGCATGGATAGTCAACACTGTAAAGGTTATTTTGGAGACATTTCCAATTTTGTGGTACTTTTACCCAACATTGAGATGACATGACATCTCAAGCCCTGCCGCACAATGAATACAATAGGGTTTATAAAGATGAACGGGCTGACTTAGATCCTCTAAGCAGTTTACCAGTACTCGTGTGCGGTCTGTTTCAGCTCTGCGTGGAAGCATCATGCAGCCCATCTATTTCTTCAGCCCCCCCCCCCCCCTCCTTTACAAACAGGAGTCCACTGTTAAAGGAAAGAATATTAGCTTCTATGAAAATAACTAATAGATCGACAGTGACTGTAAGCTGTTAATCCTAAACCATTCTCTTGCTGGATATTCATTTTAGCCACACCCATCTGTTACTTTGAACCAATCAGATTACTTGATGTAATATATTCCTACAAATTTATAAACTGAAAGTCAAACAGTGTAGTCGGCCCCCGCCCATAGGGGCTTGAAGAAATATATCGGCTGCATGATGCTTCCACGCAGAGCTGAATCCGGCCCGCACACTAGTACTGGTAAACCGCTTAGAGGATCTAAGCCTGCCCAGGAACCGCGGTGCGAGGCGGACCGTCCATGCTAATAAACCCTATTGGTTTCATTGGGCGACAGGGCTTGAGATGCCATTTCATCTCAATGTCGGGTAAAAGTCCCACAGAATTGGAAGCAACGTCTCCAAAATGACCTTTACAGTGTTGACGGGGACGTTAAACCTCAAAGCAAACAAAAAAAACAAACAGTGTAGATCCTGATCAGATGGCTTCTTCAGAAGCCATCTGATCTGGATCTACACTGTTTCCAAAGATAAGGGTTGTCGTGAACAGCAAGATAAGGGTTAAAAAGTCCAGAAAAACTACATATGAAAATGCTGTCTGTTGATATCATCTGCTGCACCTTGTGGCAAACTTTTCAAACCTATTTTTGCATACAGGCAAATGCTGTGGACTGTGATCAGACTGTCACTGCTCCTAGCCTCCTAGAGCAGCAGTCTGATCTGGATCAACACTGTTTTCCACAATTTTTAAAGTCACCAGCACACAGTTAAGCAGAAGACAATTGTTTACTCCTAGCCTCCTAGAGCAGCAGTCTGATCTGGATCAACACTGTTTTCCACAATTTTTAAAGTCACCAGCAGACAGTTAAGCAGAAGACAATTGTTTTGATTGTCATCTTAAGGTTTTGGTAAAGGAGGAAATGGAGCTGCCAAATGATCTTTTCATTATGCTAACACACCCCTGCGACATAGTGCATTTTTTCACATCTCCAAAATGCCTACCGGTACTTTTCTGATGAAAATCAGTAATATTTTTCTTATTTACACTAAAAACATAGGTCGTGGGTGGTCGTTAGAACCGCCTCCATGAGGCGGTTCTATGGAGGCGGTTCTAACGAGTACCCACAACCTATGTCTTGGAGCAGAAATGAGGAAAAAAATTTCTTGCACACCAGACAAGGAAATCCGTGATTTTACCCTGGGATAGAAATTTATGTTCTGACCCTGATGTTCAACCCCAAATCGAATGTAATCGCGTGTTTGATAAATGCACTGGTTGATTACAACCTCATGCGCGGCGTCGTCATGCGTGATGTCACTAAACATTCCTGTTGTGTCATCACAAAATGGCGGACGTCGGTAACCGAAGTGACAGTAGCATTAAAATTCGCAATAGAAATGGAAGGTATGCAAGAAAAAGAATCCAATATGGGTGTAAGGGGTGGATAGAAAAATCCGTCCCTCGGGATCACTGTCCGGCATCACTCGGCAAGCCTCGTGATGCCGGACAGTGTCCCTCGGGACGGATTTTCCAATCCACCCCTCACACCCATATAAGATTCTTATAGTATATCCCCGTAAACCCCAGTTTTCTCTGTATAAAGTAGGGTTTAATGGGGTCTTGTTAGCGTGATGTTAGACAAATCATTCAGAACAGATAGTAAAAGTGACTGCACCACACCATCACATCAGTTTTTGTTTGCCTTCAGTATCTTTGGAACAAATGAATGGATTTAAATCATATTTTGTGAACAAATTTTATTGAGATAGATATAGAATGTCATTTAAAATGGACCATTTTGAATAATTACTGTGTTCCACAGGCTCAGGGAAACTTTACTTAAAGTAGCTGTGACATTTTTCAGTGGTGCGTAACTGGCCTGGCGCTGCATGCATTATTTGCATTGCATAGGCGCTAAAAGTGATGTCACCATTATCTGAAAGACGTGCAAATGTGTGTGACGTAATTTCTTACACACATTAGTAACGTTTAGTTTATTGGCATCTAACGAAAAGAGAATGTATGTTATTTTTCAATAATATATCAAATTCACAAACAGGGAAAATACAGATCATATTTTCACTGTTTGAAACAGTGACAATATCGATTTCACTGAGAAATCTCTATATTTCAATTTATCATATGACGTCGCGTCTGAGAGTGTAATAACGCCATGTAATAAATTCGATAATCCACTAGTGGATTAAATATGCAAATTAGTTAGATACGTCCCGTAACGTTATACGTACGACGTCCTTAACGCCGTCATGTTTACTAATGTCGAAATATTGACATATTTGTAACATAAACGTGAATAAAATGCATTTTAAATGTCATGATAAATAGAATCTTGCATTCGTGCTCATGTATTATCGAATTTATTAAACTCGTTGAGGAAAAGGAATAAAATGCTCGGCAAAGCCTCGCATTTTATCCCTTTACCTCAACTTGTATAATAAATTCCATATTACATGAGCACTCATGTAAGATCCTCTATGTAAAGCATGTAAGATAAAGAAATCTTGACTGTACCCATCCACTGAAAATCGTTGAGTCCAGTGAACATGTACACAGTCTGATCATGCTTAACTGCTCACCTTATGCTTAACTCTTATCTTGCTGTTCACGACAACCCTTATCTTTGCAAACAGTGTAGATCCAGATCAGATGGCTTCTGAAGAAGCCATCTGATCAGGATCTACACTGTTTGACATACAGTTTATGAATTTGTAGGAATAAATTACATCAAGTAATCTGATTGGTTCAAAGTCAGAGATGGGTGTGGCTAAAATGAATATTCAGCAAGAGAAGGGTTAACCATTGTAGGTCAAAATGACTTTTGTGATACTGTTACTATTGCCAAAAGCACTGACTATTGCAAGCAAGTTCCTATTGTAGGACTATTGCAATAGCTACATGTATTGGAGCAGTATTTGCTTAAAAAGACATAAGGTTTCCATAAAGCTTCAGTTTTGATGAAATTCCTTTTGAAAGACATAGTTGAGCACATGCTGACATCAAGTATATATTTAAGAAATCTGAGCCCAGTTGTTCAAAGCATTGTTAGCTTAACGAGATCCTTTGCAGTCAAAATGTAAACTGTTCAAACAAGTACCACATCTAATTATACCCCCGGCATACGAAGTATGCTATGGGGGTATATAGTTTTCGTCCTGCCGTTTGTCCGTTCGTCAGTCCGTCCGTGTTTCCGTCCTTCCGTCTGTCCGTCCATTAACATTTTGGTTAAAGTTTTGCGTTAAAGTTTCTAAGTGATTGTATCTTCCGAATCCTTTGATAGATTTAGTTGATACTTACACTAAAGTTACATACTGTTCTAAAGATTTCATTGATGCATGTCCCACCCCCCACAGTGACCTTGAGGTCTTTGAGGTCTTCCTTTGTTTAGGTTTCTATTATGGTCTGGTCGCTTAATGTTTGTGTTTCTTTCCCTTTGGTGTCTTTGATGGGTGGAGTAAGTTAATTGTATCGATTCCTGATCTTTGTTTTACTTCTACTTAGAAATTTTACATTTTGGTAAAAGTTTTGCGTTAAAGTTTCTAAGAGGTTGTATCTTCTGAACCCTTCAATAGATTTAGTTGATACTTACACTGAAGTTACATACTGGTCTAAAGATTTCATTGATGCATGTCCCACCCCCTACAATGACCTTGAGGTCAAGGTCACAGACTTAGAAATTTTACGTTTGGTTAAAGTTTTATGACAAAGTTTTTAGATGCCTGTATGTTCTAAGCTCTAAGACAAATTGAGTTGATACTTGCATCAATCTTGCATACCAGTCCAAAGGTTTTGAGATGCATGTCGATTCCCCACCCACAGTGACCTAGACCTCAGGGTCATGGCCTTAGAAAGTTTACATTTGGTTAAAGTTTTATGACAAAGTTTATAGATGCCTGTTACATAATGTTCTAAACTCTAAGACAAATTCATTTGATACTTGCATCAATGTTGCATACCAGTTCAAAGATTTCATTGATGAATACCCCACCCTGCTGCTTCAGTAACATTGATGCCCCCACCCCTTCAGTAACTTTGATGCTCTCACTCCCTTTGTCCATTTAGAAAGATTATGTTTGGTTTAGATTTTATAAGCACATTATAGATTCTTATAGCTTCTTGACTTCTTCATTCATGTTACATACAAGCTCAAAAGATATATCAGAGGGTGGCAGTGGCCGGGGGTATACGTGACCCACTGGTCGCTTTCTCAAGTATAATTATATGTTTGCTGAAAACATGAGAGCAGCTTTTGCATTTGCAAAAGCTGCTCTCATTTCTTCAGCAAAAATATTGACATATTTGCCAAATTAAGTGATCAAAGTTTTAATAAGTTAACTAATGACATCATTTGGACTGAACAACTGGCCCTGAGTATGCAAATTATAATTCAAATTAGTCCTTATTGTTATTACATGCAGATGTGTTTGTATTTGTAGACCTATGATTTCTTTTTGTACATCTGATATTTCTGTTTATAGATGTATTGAAATTACTACACGAGTGAAAACACTATTACTATTGCCACTTCACTACGACCATATTGCTATTGCTTGGGTAACTGTTGTGAACGTTTGAGATGGAGACATCCCATGTGTGCTCGCTATTGGCAAAATTTGTCTCACATTGGTACCCGTGGGCTCACATGCGACTCTTGATGTCATAACATGCCAAATTATCGGATACTCAGGGCTTTTTACATTTGCAGTGCTAGTCAGAGAAACAGCAATTCAGATGTTCAAACCTCAACACCTTCATTATTTCTGTATAAAACCTATAAAAGTAAGAGAATGCTTTTTTTTAGTAAAGGAAAATTTTGGAACCAAAAATTCTAGACTTTATTATAGTATTTGGATTTGCTTTTTTTATGCCCCCGCATCATATGATGCCGGGGGCATATAGTTTTTGGGTTTTCCGTACGTGCGTACGTGCGTACATGTGTACGTCCGTCTGTACGTGTGTGTGTACGTACGTACGTACGTACGTACGTGATCCTGTAACCTCAGGTTAAAGTTTTTGTAACAGGTAGAGCCTGAACTTTTAAAACTCATATTTTGCTAACCATTTGATGGAACTGGTTCATCTTTGGTATGATGATAGATATAGGTCCAAAGTTTTATTAAGCAATACCCCCACCCATGCCTGTGACCTCAAGGTCAAGGTCACAGACTTAGAAATTTTCAATGTTAAAGACTCAGGTTAAGGTTTTTGTAACAGGTAGACTTGAACATTTTAGAACTCATATTTTCCAAACCATTTGATGGAATTGGTTCATATTTGGTATGAATATAGATATAGGTCCAAAGTTTTATTCAGCGATACCCCCACCGATGCCTATGGCCTCAAGGTCAAGGTCATGGACTTAGACAATTTTAATGTGAAAGATTTTAAAGAGCTCAAATTTTTCAAACTATATTATGGATTTGGCTTATGTATGCTATGATGATAGATACAGGTCCAAATTTTTATTTGGCAATACCCCCAGTCATGCCTATGGCTTCAAGGTCAAGGTCACAGACTTAGAAATTTTTAATTTTTTAATTAGATATTTTAAGAGTTGATATTTTCCAAATCGTGCAATGGATTGAGTTGATATTTGGTATGATGTTAGATACCTGTCCATTTTATTCAGCGATACCCCCACCCCTGCCCATGAGCTCAAGGTCAAGGTCACAGACTTAAAATTTTTTAATTATCCCCTCGCACAACATAGCCCTAGCGTCTATATTTCTTCACTGATTTCAATATAGCTTCACACAAATGTTCCTTATGACAATATCTCGAGCGAGTTTGACTTTCAAGGTCATGACCTTAAGGTCAAGGTCACTGTGGCTATTTTTAGAAACACTTTGTCATCACTCTAGTGCCTACATTTCTTCACCAATTTCAATATAACTTCACACAAATGTTCCTTATAAAAATATCTCGAGCGAGTTCGACTGTCAAGGTCATGGCCTCAAGGTCAAGGTCAATGTGGCTATTTTTAGAAAAACTTTGTCATCGCTCTAGCGCCTACATTTCTTCACCAATTTCAATATAACTTCACACAAATGTTCCTTATAAAAATAGCTCAAGCAATTTTAACTTTCAAGGTCATGGCCTCAAGGTCAAGATCACTGTGGTTTTTTTTAGAAAAACGTTGTCATCGCTCTAGCGCTTACATTTCTTCACCAATTTCAATATAAATTCACACAAATGTTCCTTATGACAATATCTCTAGCGTGTTCGTCTTTCAAGGTCAAGGTCACTTAGGCTATTTTTAGAAAAACTTTGTCATCGCTCTAGCGCTTACATTTCTTCACCGGTTTCAATATAACTTCACACAAATGTTCCTTATGACAATATCTTGAGCCGTTTCGACTTTCAAGGTCAAGGTCACTGTGGCTATTTTGAGAAAAACTTTGTCATCGCTCTAGCGCCTGCATTTCTTCACTGGTTTCAAAATAACTTCACACAAATGTTCCTTATGACAATACCTCGAACGAGTTTGACTTTCAAGGTCAAGTTCACTGTGGCTATTTTTAGAAAAACTTTGTCATTGCTCTAGCGCTTACATTTTTTCACCAATTTCAATATTACTTCACACAAATGCTCCTTATGACAATATCTCTAGCAAGTTCCACTTTCAAGGTCAAGGTCACTGTGGCTATTTTTAGAAAAACTTTGTCATTGCTCTAGCACTTACTTTTTTTCACCAATTTCTATATAACTTCTCACAAATGTTCCTGATGACAGGGTCAGACACTTAGAAAATTTTGTTGCAACATGGATTTTCGGGGAGAGACGGGGCCCTTGGCGGGGGCATCTGTGTCATCTGGACACATTTCTAGTTTCCCAAAGCTTCCTTGAAGGGAAAGGCTGCAATGAAATCATCATATTCAGATTTTATATGAGAAAAAAAAATTGATCATTGTTGTTCAGTGAGGCCAGGAAATCCTAACCAAAGGTCTAGTGGTCAGGTGGGAAACGAGGCTTAGCCTTGTTTCTGACGTTACTGCTAGACCTTCGGGTTGGGATTTCCTGTCCCCACTGATTACTATTGATGCATTTTATTTGTCTTCACTTTAGGCTTTAAGAAATGTGTGGGCTGCATGATGCTTTCACGCAGAGCTGAATCTGGCCCGCACACTAGTACTGATAAACCGCTTAGAGGATCTAAGCCTGTCCAGGAACAGCGGTGCGAGGCAGACCATCCATGCTAATAAATCCTATTGGTTTCATTGGGCGACAGGGCTTGAGATGTCATTTCATCTCAATGTCGGGTAAAAGTCCTACAAAAATGGAAGCAACGTCTCCAAAGTGACCTTTACAGTGTTGATGGGGATGTTAAACCTCAAATCAAACAAAAAACAAAGATTCATTTAGAAGATGCACTTTTGCTTGTCCAAACAGTTCTTGAGGAAACCTGTTGTATGTCATTCTTTCAGGATGGTTTTGTGAGGCAAAGGTGCTACTTACAAGGGTCTTTCAATATTTAACTCGCCTTACCCAGTTACTGACCCATGGCAAGAGCACGCTTGTCACATTTTATATGTCAATGTCTTACCCACAGCATATTTTTCATGTGAAATAAGAAAAATAACAGTACTTTTTGGATGCAAAATATCCTTATCTGGATTGATGCAAATCCCAGCCTTTCATTCCTAGAACCTTAATAAGACTGTTGCACTGATATTGGTGAATAATGTTCCTTGTTGGAATGTTGACGGATGCGAGCTTAATGAACTTTGACAAGCCGGTGTCCTTTGATATCCAAACGAGGAACAGTATTCACAAATATCGATGTAATAACCCTTTTAATTTATAGCTATAAATATTTTGTGTTATTACCAGTAGTTTAAGTCTCAAAATAGTCTTTAATCCCGAGCTGGGACACTTAAGAGCCAACGAGGGACAATATCCACCAATGCAATTACTCTTTTCTTACATAGCTTTAAATATTTTTACACCATACCAGTAGTTTTTGGCACAAAATAGGCATTTTGTCAGAATATGTTTGCTTGCATAACAATTTTTTCGTGTAACCTTGTTGCTGTAAGAATATGTATGCATGTGAAACAATTTTTTTCATGCCACGTTATTGCTGTGAGATTTCACCAGATGCAACATCGCCTAACAGTAAAATTTGAAGGCATCTGAGTAAGATTGAAGTATCAAGATCAAGTGATTTCAGCATTTTTGTTTCTTGTATTTTGTAATTTATTTCCAGTCATTCAATATTGACAGTATTCATTTATTGCCTTTGTGTGGGGAAATATTACCTGCTCGGATGAACAAATTGTCATATTCCCCTCACGCAAGGGCAACATGATTTATTATACCGAATTCTGACTTCTAGAGATTCTTTCAGTGATTTTGAGCATTGATTTTGAGCAGTGACATCGGGGGGGAATATTGCAGGGGAATATGATAATTTAGGGTCAAGCGTGTTGCATGCTCTCGACCAATCAGAATTCTAGAATAGCTAATGAATATTATTGAGGTATAATAATGTCATTTTATATAAGAGGCTGAATGGCTAGGACTGAGTTGTCTCCATGTATAATGGGGTGATCCCTGTTGGAACCAGGCAGTCGTTAATTAAATAGAGGATCTTACATGAGTGTTCATGTATTATTGAATTTATTAAACGAGTTGAGGAAAAGGGATAAAATGCGAGGCTTTGCCGAGCATTTTATCCCTTTTCCTCAACGAGTTTAATAAATTCTATAATACATGAGCACGAATGCAAGATTCTATTTATCATATGACATTTAAAACGCATTTTATTCACGATTTTTTACAAAACTATCAATATTCCGCCATTAGTAAACGCGACGTCGTTAATGACGTCGTATATGTAACTTTACGGGACGTATCTAGCTAATTTGCATATTTAATCCACTAGTGGATTATCGAAAATAATACATGGCGTTATTACACTCTCAGACGCGACGTCATATGATAAACTCATATTGCATCAAATGAAACGAAGGCTGAATGGCTGACCTATTGTTTGACTAGCTGTATGTCATAAGGCAAGATTTCTCAAGTTATGCTCAGATTAGATCTATAGTGATATATATATTTTTCTAGATTGTTTTATTTACTTTTCATCCATAATTATTGAGCTTGAACCTCAATTTTCTAAAATTCAAAGTGACTGACTGTTTTGTTTGAATTTATTTTCAAGATTGATCCAAAACCAAGGTTTCAAAATATGATGTTCATTTGGTATGATTTGTCTTCAAAAGTACAAGTACTTGTGGAATTTGGATAATTGAGATTTTACGGTACATGTATATGTTTTATTAGCTCACCTGTCACGTAGTGACAAGGTGAGCTTTTGTGATCACTTTTCGTCCGTCGTCAGTGCGTGTGTGCGTGCGTAAACAATTTCTTCAAACGACATCTCCTCCTAAACCACTGATGGGATTTTGACCAAACTTCACAGGAATGATCCTTAGGTGGTCCCCTTTCAAAGTTGTTCAAATGGTTCCGGTCTGTTGCACATCTGGGTCACAGGAGCCAAAAATAGATTTTTTTCACCGAAAACTTAAAAAATCTTCTTCTCTGAAACCACAAGGCCCAGGTCTTTGATATTTGGTGTGAAGCTTCACCTAGTGGACCTCTACCAAGATTGTCCACATTATAGCTCTAGGGCCAAAAATGCCCCCGCCCCGGGGCCTTTGGTTTTACATAGGCTTATACAGGGAAAATCTTTAAAAATCTTCTTCTCTGAAACCAAAAGGCCCAGGTCTTTGATATTTGGTATGAAGCTTCATCTAGTGGACCTCTAACAAGATTGTTCAAATTATGGCCCTTGGGCCAGAAATGCCCCCGCCCCGGGGGCTTTTGGGTTTACATAGGCTTATATAGGGAAAATCTCAAAAAATCTTCTTCTCTGAAACCACAAGGCCCAGGTCTTTGATATTTGGTATGAAGCTTCATCTAGTGGACCTCTACCAAGATTGTTCAAATTATGGCCCTTGGGCCAGAAATGCCCCCGCCCCGGGGGCTTTTGGGTTTACATAGGCTTATATAGGGAAAATCTCAAAAAATCTTCTTCTCTGAAACCACAAGGCCCAGGTCTTTGATACTTGGTATGAAGCTTCATCTAGTGGACCTCTACCAAGATTGTTCAAATTATGGCCCTTGGGCCAGAAATGCCCCCGCCCCGGGGGCCTTTGGGTTTACATAGGCTTATATAGGGAAAATCTTAAAAAATCTTCTTCTCTGAAACCACAAGGCCCAGGTCTTTGATATTTGGTGTGACGCTTCACCTAGTGGACCTCTACCAAGATTGTTCAAATTATAGACCTAGGGCCAAAAATGCCCCCGCCCTGGGGGCCTTTGGTTTTACATAGGCTTATACAGGGAAAATCTTTAAAAATCTTCTTCTCTTAAACCCCAAGGCCCAGATCTTTGAAATTTTTCTGTGAAGCTTCATCTAGTGGACCTCTACAAAGATTGTTCAAATTATTGCCATAGGGTCAAAAATGCCCCCGCCCCGGGGGCCTTTGTGTTTACATAGGCTTATATAGGGAAAACTTTTAAAAATCTTCTTCTCTGAAACCACAAGGCCCAGGTCTTTGATATTTGGTGTGAAGCTTCATGTAGCGGACCTCTACCAAGATTGTTCAAATAATGGCCTTTGGGCCTGAAATGCCCCCGCCCCGGGGGCCTTTAGGTTTACATAGGCTTATATAGGGAAAATCTTAAAAATTCTTCTTCTCTAAAACCACATGGCCCAGGTTTTTGATATTTGGTGTGAAGCTTCACCAAGTGGATCTCTACCAAGCTTGTTCAAATTATAGCCCTGGGGCCAAAAATGCCCCCGCCCCGGGGGCCTTTGGTTTTACATAGGCTTATTCAGGGAAAATCTTTAAAAATCTTCTTCTCTGAAAGGGCAAGGCTCAGATCTTTGATATTTGGTGTGAAGCTTCATCTAGTGGACCTCTACCAAGATTGTTCAAATTATAGCCCTGGGGCTAAAAATGTCCCCGCCCCGGGCACCTTTGGTTTTAAATAGGCTTATACAGGGAAAATCTTTAAAAATCTTCTTCTCTGAAACCGCAAGGCCCAGAATTTAATATTTGGTGTGAAGCTTCATCTAGTGGACCTCTACCAAGATTGTTCAAATTATAGCCCTGGGGCCAAAAATGCCCCCATCCCCGGGGCCCTTTGGTTTTTTATAGGCTTATATAGGGAAAATATTTAAAAAACTTCTTCTCTGAAACCACAAGGCTCAGGTCTTTGATATTTGGTATGAAGCTTCACCTAGTTATAGCCCTTGGGCTAAGAATATTCTAGAGACACTTATTCTCAGGTGAGCGATTCAGGGCCCTCTGGGCCCTCTTGTAATGAAAATGTTTCTACCATTCCATTATGTGCAATATTTAAATATTTCATAGATATTTTTTGTTGTCTTCATTTGTTTTGCTTTCATGAATGAGTGGGCCGGCTTGGTGGGTCAGTTGGATGCCTGTCTGGCTACTGATCAGGTGGCGAGGCGTCTGGTCATGAAATAGTTTTTCTATGGTCATTCTTGCCCTCCGGCCAATTTGAGAAGAGCAGTAGTCAGTTTTATGGCAAAAAAATGGGCTGGATAGGGCCAAAATAGTGTTGGCTGGGCTGTTAAATCCCAAACTGGCTCTTCTTATAATAATAAGTTGTATCATCACGAAAACATGCCTACATAATTTTGACCCCCTCGAACCCCACTTTTATATAGTAAAACTTGGGTTTACAGGGGTAAACCTTATTACTCTCATTTCTGCTCTAAAATATAGATTGTGGGTACTCCTTAGAGTACTCAATGAGGCGGTTCTAAAGAGTACCAACAATCTATATTTTGATCAGAAATAAGAAAAAAATCACAATTTTTAGCTCGGCTGTTTTCAAAGAAAACGACGAGGTAATGTCATAGCTCTGACATTTTGTAATATCTCTGTCAGTACTGAACATTTTTACTTGCAACTCTGACTACTTGTTCATTATGAAAAGGGGAACTCATACCAATAGGTGAGGTAACCCTCAAATTATTTTTGGCACAGTTATGCCCATTTTTCGACTAAGAATTTTTGCAAAAACTTGGACATTTTGTAATATCTCTGTCATTACTGAACATAATACTTGAAACTCGAACTAGTTGTTCATTATGAAAAGGGGAACGCATACCAATAGGTGAGGTAACCCTCAAAATATTTTTGGCACAGTTATGCCCCTTTTCCGACTTAGAATTTTTGCAAAAACTTGGACATTTTGTAATATCTCTGTCATTACTGAACATATTTACTTGAAACTAAACTCGGACTAGATGTTCATTATGAAAAGGGGAACTCATATCAATAGGTGAGGTAACCCTCAAAATAGTTCATATGTGCATTTCTTGTCACAAGACCTTTCTAGTGGTACCATAATTTTTGACCTCGTGACCTTGACTTTTGACCTACTTTTTAAAAATTTTAACATTGGCCATAACGTTTGATTGGTAAGTGATAGGGCGTTCATATTTCACATGTGTATTTTATGTCACATGACCTTTCCAAAGATCCCATAATTCTTGACCTTGTGACCTTGACCTACTTTTCTAAGACTTGAACATTGGCCATACCTTTCGATTGCTTAGTGATACTGCTTTTATATTTAACATGCCATGTCCGGGGGCATCAGTGTTTCACAAACACATCTTGTTTTTGCAGAATTATTTTACAGATAACATACATGAATTTTGGCGAGAAAAGTAGTCCGGGTTGTCGATTTAAGCCCCCCCAGTGGAAATCTTCCACTGACCGTTCCAAGGCGGCTCTTCTGTGGCGATTTATTTATGTTGTTGTTTGTTACTTACTGTGTGTATCACTTGTGTCTTTTAATTTTGGATGGCCATATGGCCATTTTGTGGGAAAGTAACTGTCCATATGGCCTTCCTTTGTTTAGGTTTCCATTATGGTCTGGTCGCTTAATGTTTGTATTTCTTTCCCTTTGGTGTCTTTTATGGATGGAGTAAGTTAATTGTATCAATTCCTGATCTTTGTTTTACTTCTACTTTGCTACTGTGAAATAACACGGTCATGTTATTTTTCACACTGTGAAAATATTTTCACACTGTGAAAATATCACTTTTATTTGTTTCAGATATGCATTGATTTCACTGCTATGTTTAAAATAAATTCGATAATCCACTAATGGACTAAATATCCAAATTAGATACGTCCAGTAATGTTACACTTACGACACCCTTAACGATGTCACAGTTTTCTAATGCCCGAATATTGACATTTTTGTTAAAAAAATCATGAATAAAATTCGTTTCAGATGTCATATGAGATAGAATCTTGCATTCGTGCTCATGGTTTTTGAATTTATTAAACTCATTGAGGAAAAGGAATAAAATGCTCGGCAAATTCCTTTCCTCAACTCGTTTAATAAATTCAATAATACATGAGCACTTATTAAGATCCTCAATGTAATTTCTATCTTTAGTTTGGGTGTTCTTTGTTTCTGAAGGTAACCTCCTAAGTTTATGTTTTTATGTCCCCATCAACACTATTTTGGTCACTTTGGAGAAGTTGATTCTAATTTTGTGGGATTTTTACCTGGCACTGAGATGAAATAACATCTCTTAGTCATACAGCCTGAAGAAATCACATGGGTTTAAGAGACAGACCGACACCTACCACTTTTCCTGGGCTGACCAAGACCTAAGCCATTTACCAGTATTCAAATGTTTGGTCAGTATGACTATGTGTTTCATGAGTTGCTAGAGAGAAGTTGAGGCGCTCACAGAATAAGATGAATGTGAAGGCCCGGAACAAACAATACTAAAGTCAGCCAGCGCATGACAAAACCTACAATAAGACATGTGTCCCAACGAAGACTCAGATCAGCCTGATGAAAAAGTGGAGACGTCGTTTTCCCCATTATAAGTCTATGGAACCTTTTTGTTTCCATGGCAACCACAGTTCTGATCAAAACTGGTCCAAAACCTAATGCAGCCAATCCCCCAACCCAGTGATGCTGCACATGAAATTTGATTGGGATTGGCCAGCCAGTCACTTAGATATTCAAGTTCAAAGGTGTGGACGACGGACGGACGCCGGATGCCTACCTATACTATAAGCTCACCTTGTAAGCCTTCGGGTCAGGTGAGCCATAAACGGCTGGGAAAAGCTGGAGACACCATTTTTCACTTATATTTATGCTCAAGGGCAGGTAACTCCAAAACTGTTTGTCCCGTGCCCAAATTCGAACACGACGTAGAGTGTAAGCCCCGCCTAGTTATCTGCAAGTTTGATTATGATCAGATCAGAAATGGCTGAGAAAAAGTGGAGACGTCGTTTTTCCCCATTATAAGTCTATGGGAAAATTTTTCACGCTCATGGGGATGTAACTGGAAAACTTCTGGTCAGTTTCAAACCAAATTCGAACCCGTCCGAGATTTTATGCTTGTCCACGTTCATAAAAAGTTACAAAAAGATCAGATCATAAAAGGCTGAGAAAACCTGGAGACACCATTTTTAGCTAACCTGGGCCAAAGGCTCCAGGGGAGCTTATAGTATAGTGGGTCCTCCGTCATCTGTCCTTCCACACTTTTGAGCAGCTATATCTCTGCAGCCTGCAGGCTGATCTCAATCATGATTGGATCTTTCTGAAACTAATATGTAAGGTGGCTGGGGATAAAACCTCGGATGAGTTCGAATACCGGCCAAGTCGGCCTATTTATCATAGAGTAACGTCCCTTTGATTGCTGAAAATGCCTATTTTTGACCTTGTCATCACCGTAGCTGCTTCAGTTTTGATCGGATCTTTCTTAAACTTATATGTAAGGTGGCTGGGAAAAAAAACGCGGATGATTTCGAATAACGGCCAAGTCTGCCCATTTATCGTAGAGTTACGTCCCTTTGCTGAAAATGCCGATTTTTTACCTTGTCATCACAGTAACCCCTTCAGTTTTGATTGAATCTTTCTGAAACTTATATGTAAGGTGGCCGTGAATAAAACCTCGGATGATTTCGAATAACGGCCAAGTCGGCCCTTTTATCATAGAGTTACGTCCCTTTGATTGCTCAAAATGCCAATTTTTGACTTTGTCATCACCGTAGCCCCTTCAGTTGTGATCGAATCTTTCTGAAACTTTCATGTAAGATGGCTGGGGTAAAACCTCGGATCAGTTGAAAAACCGGCCAAGTAGAAGTAAAACAAAGATCAGGAATTAATATAATTAACTTACTCCACCCATAAAAGACACATAAGGGAAAGAAATACAAACATTAAGCGACCAGACCATAATGGAAACCTTAACAAGAGGCTCAATGAGCCTAAACCGCTCACCTGAGGAACTTAAGTTTTAACAATTCACAGACTTGACTTCTAAATCTGCTAATAGAATCCAGCCCATTGACCCTTACAGGATATAAGTCATCATTATTGCATTGCATTCAAAGTTTGAGACTTCTAGCTTCTATAGTTCCTGAGAAATCTTTGACGAAAATTTAACATTGGTCAAAATGGAGAGAAAGAAGAACGAAAGAACAGATGAACAAATAAGCTAAGAAAGCCCAATGTCTCTTACACAAAATAAGTCATCATTATTCTATTGAATACCAAATTTGATGCTTCTAGCTTTTATAGTTCCTGAGAAATCTTTGATTAAAAATTTAACATTGGTCTATTATCTCTATATGGAAAAAAGAAGAATGAAGGAACAAATGAACCAGACTAGCTCCAAAACCTAATGCAGCCTTTCCCCTTGCCCATTGGTGCTACACATAAAATTTAAACAAGATTGGTCGACTGCCATCTGAGATATGCTTCATTGAAAGTGTGGACGACGGATGGACGGACGACAGACGACGGACTCTGGAGCCTTGGTATACTATCAGCTCACTGGGGCCTTTGGCTCAGGTGAGCTAAAAATTCAAGTCGCTATTTCTGTCACAACATTTTCCCTACGTTAAGTCTATGGGCAAATTTTTTTGTCTCTCAAGGTCACGTAACTCCGAGGTCAATATTCCGATTCGGCCCAAAATCGAACTTAACCGAGATTTTATGCATGTCCTCGTTACCTGCAAGTTTGAAGCTGATATGAATAAAAATAAAGTTGCTATCGTGGTCACAACGTATTTTTTTATGCTCAAGGGCACGTAACTCCAAGGCAAATATTCTGATTCGGCCCAAAATCGAACTTAACTGAGATTTTATGTCTGTCCTCGTTACCTGCAAGTTTGAAGCTGATCTGAAAAAAAAAATCAAGTCGCTATCGTAGTCGCAACATTTTCCCTAATTAAGTCTATGGGCAAATTTTTTGTCGCTCAAGGTCACGAAACTCCGAGGTCAATATTCCGATTCGGCCCAAAATTGAACTTAACCGAGATTTTATGCCTGTCCTCGTTACCTGCAAGTTTGAAGCTGATATGAATAAAAATAAAGTTGCTATCGTGGTCACAACGTATTTTTTTATGCTCAAGGGCAGGTAACTCCAAGGCAAATAATCCGATTCGGCCCAAAATCGAACTTAACCGAGATTTTATGTCTGTCCTCGTTACCTGCAAGTTTGAAGCTGATCTGAAAAAAAATTCAAGTCGCTATCGTAGTCACAACATTTTCCCTATGTAAAGTCTATGGGCAAATTTTTTGTCGCTCAAGGTCATGTAACTCCGAGGTCAATATTCCGATTCGAACTTAACTGAGATTTTATGCCTGTCCACGTTACCTGCAAGTTTGAAGCTGATCTGAATAAAAATAAAGTTGCTATCGTGGTCACAACGTATTTTTTTATGCTCAAGGGCAGGTAACTCCAAGGCAAATAATCCGATTCGGCCCAAAATCTAACTTAACCGAGATTTTATGTCTGTCCTCGTTACCTGCAAGTTTGAAGCTGATCTGAAAAAAAATTCAAGTCGCTATCGTAGTCACAACATTTTCCCTATGTTAAGTCTATGGGCAAATTTTTTGTCGCTCAAGGTCACGTAACTCCGAGGTCAATATTCCGATTCGGCCCAAAATCGAACTTAACCGGGATTTTATGCCTGTCCTCGTTACCTGCAAGTTTGAAGCTGATCTGAATAAAAATAAAGTTGCTATCGTGGTCACAACGTATTTTTTCATGCTCAAGGGCAGGTAACTCCAAGGTAAATAATCCGATTCGGCCCAAAATCGAACTTCACCGTGATTTTATGTCTGGTCTCGTTACCTGCAAGTTTGAAGCTGATCTGAAAAAAATTCAAGTCGCTATCGTAGTCACAACATTTTCCCTATGTTAAGTCTATGGGCAAATTTTTTGTCGCTCAAGGTCACGTAACTCCGAGGTCAATATTCCGATTCTGCCCAAAATCGAACTTGATCGAGATTTTATGCCTGTCCTTATTATCTGCAAGAATGAAGTCGATCAGAAAAAAATTGACGGAGCTAGAGTGATGACAAGCTTTTTCCTATGTTAAGTCTATGGGAGCTATATGTTGCCATGGTAACCAGAGTTCCACTCAGATCTGCATGAAAACCTTATGCAGTCTTTCCACTTGCCCAATAATGTTACACATGAAATTTGATCAAAGTCGGCCAAGTAGTCTTCAAGATATACATTTTTGAAATTCACATTAACCCTTATGCAAAAATGCACAATGGCAGGTAACTCCTAAGTGTATGATCCGATTCTGCCAATTATCGAACTTGACCGAGATTTCATGGCTGTGCTGGTTATCTGTAAGAATGGAGCCAATCCGAACAAAATTGAAGCAGCTACAGTGATGACAACATTTTCCCCATGTTAAGTCGATAGGCAATTTTTCGGGCGCTCAAGGGGACGTAACTCTTGAGTGAATTATCTGATTCGGCCCAAAATCGAACTTGACCGAGATTTTATGCCTGTACTGGTTATCTGCAAGAATGAAGTCGATCAGAAAAAAATTGACGGAGCTAGAGTGATGACAAGCTTTTTCCTATGTGAAGTCTATGGGAGCTAGATGTTGCCATGGCAACCAGAGTTCCACTCAGATCTGCCTGAAAACCTAATGAAGCCTTTCCACTTGCCCAATAATGCGACACATGAAATTTGATCAAAGTTGGCCAAGTAGTCTTTAAGATATACAATTTTGAAATTCCCATTAACCCTAATGCAAAAACACACAAGGGCAGGTAACTCCTAAGTGAATGATCCGATTCTGCCAGTTATCGAACTTGACCGAGATTTCATGGCTGTGCTGGTTATCTGCAAGAATAAAGCCAATCTGAAAATAATTGAAGCAGCTACGGTGATGACAACATTCTCCCCATGTTAAGTCAATAGTTAATTTTTTCAACGCTCAAGGGCACGTAACTCCTGAGTGAATAATCCGATTCAGCCCAAAATCGAACTTGATCGAGATTTTATGCCTGTCCTCGTTATCTGCAAGAATGAAATCGATCAGAAAAAAATTGACGGAGCTAGAGTGATGACAAGCTTTTTCCTATGTTAAGCCTATGGGAGCTCTTTGTTGCTGTGGCAACCAGAGTTCTCATCCGATCTGCACGAAAACCTAATACAGCCTTTCCCCCTACCTGGTGATGGTTCATATGAAATTTGATCAAGGCCGGCCCACTGGTTCCAGAGATATACTTCGTTGAAAGTGTGGACGACGGACGCCGGCTCGTGGTATACTAATACCTCACATGAGCCTTCGGCTCAGGTGAGCTAACAAAGGAAGGCCATAAGGACAGTTACTTTCCCACAAAATGGCCATCCAAAATTAAAAGACACAAGTGATACACACAGTAAGTAACAAACAACAACATAAATAAATCGCCACAGAAGAGCCGCCTTGGAACGGTCAGTGGAAGATTTCCACTGGGGGGCTTAAATCGATTTTACGTGGCCACAATCCTCGCCCTTACTTCCGTCACGATTTAGACAAATAATTTGTTCAGTCCGCATGAAGGCCTCCTAACTCATCAGTGCAACATCTCCGTGAACACAGAAATCAAAGAACCACAGAGGTGAGACAACGGTGAGGACTCGACAGCAAGAAACCACTGAAATGCTGGAGCAAAAGAAAACCAACAGTTAGACTCCGATGAGCCCGACCAGAGACAGAGCTGTCCCTTTGATTGCTGAAAATGTTGATTTTTTACCTTTTCATTACCGTAGCCCCTTCAGTTTTGATCGGATTTTTCTGAAACTTATATATAAGGTGGCTGGGGATGAACATTCGGATGAGTTCGAAAACCGGCCAAGTCGGCCCATTGAGCATAGAGTTACATCCCCTTTGATTGCTGAAAATGTCGATTTTGACCTTGTCATCACGGTAGCCCCTTCAGTTTTGATTGAATCTTTCTGAAACTTAAATGTAAGGTGGCTGGGGATAAAACCTCGGATGAGTTCGAATACCTGCCAAGTCTACCTTTTTATCATAGAGTAAGGTCCCTTTGATTGCTGAAAATGCCTATTTTTGACCTTGTCATCACCATAGCCCCTTCAGTTTTGATCGGATCTTTCTGAAACTTATATGTAAGGTAGCTGGGGAAAAAACCTCTGGTGAGTTCGAATACCGGCCAAGTCGGTCCATTTATCATAGAGTTACGTCCCTTTGATTGCTGAAAATGCCTATTTTTGGCCTTGTCATCACCGTATTTCCTTTAGTTTTGATCGGATCTTTCTTAAATTTATATGTAATGTGGCTTGGGATGAAAACTCGGATGGGTTCGAAAACCGGCTAAGTCGGCCCATTTGTCATAGAGTTACATCCCTTTGATTGCTGAAAATGCCGATTTTTAGCTCCACTGGGCCGAAGGCTCCAGAGGAGCTTATTGTATAGTGGGTCCTCCGTCGTACGTTCGTCTGTCCGTCCATCGTCCGTCCACACTTTTGAGCAGCTATATCTCTGCAGCCTTCAGGCTGATCTCAATCATTTCTCATCTGTAGCATGCCTTTGGTGGGGCATTGATGACATAACCTTTTTTTTTGAAATCGCACGAAAACTTTGGTTGTTATGGCAATCACAAGGTCCCGTAGACTTGGAATGGGAAAATGCTTGTCATCACCGTAGCGCCTTCAGTTTTGATCGGATCTTTTTGAAACTTATATGTAAGGTGGCTGGGGATAAAATCTCGGATGAGTTCGAAAATCGGCCAAGTTGGCCCATTAGTCATAGAGTTACGTCCCTTTGATTGCTGTAAATGCCGATTTTTGACTGTTACGAGATGGAATAGGAAACCTCTCTGGTGCTTATGCACATCTAAATTATTTTAGTAGATATATGGTAGGGCGGTGCGAGTGAAATATTTTAGGTGAAATATGGTACGCAAACTGTGCTGCTCCATGAACAAGTCATGCACATATCATACGATGTATGCATGAGTGGTTTATGGAGATCTGTTTTTTTACAATACAGGGGGCCGCTATAAGGCTGAGTTCTATAAAATTTGCCTAAAAATCGCCAACCGCCAAATTGTGCCACATATGATTTTCATTCCCGTCACGTGTTGTGTGGGTGTTCGTTTTGACAGTAGTCATTGCATTGATTTATAGGGTCGTTTCATCAATTTTTCCTATGGGAAATACACTATTTGAACGCAAATCCATTATCTACTCGAGTTTTGCTATCTGGCTTCATTTGTGGCCGGTATCTCCACCTCGCCACGATTTAAGCAAGGTAATATGAGTAGGCATGGTTTTCTGGTAGTATTCATAGATATATAAACCCTGAGAAAAACGAACACTTTAGCAGCAGGTCAAGTTGTAACGTGTACCTACAACATTGTGTCGGGAAATAGAAAGTATATTGAAAGGTATGTTAAATCTATGTTTAGTATTATTTTTGTATGAACACGCTTGTAGGTTTTGGAGGGGTTTACTTGTAGTATACCCCAACTTTCTGAAGCCTATTCTGAATTCACTGTTGAAGCCTGTAGTGATTAGGCTACTAGCTTTGCCAGCTAGACGTCGCAGGATCGATCCCAGGCTTCTCCAGTAGTGGAATGAGTCTTTCTAAGTGAGGTCCTGTCTCATGCTGACCCTAGATGTTGGTGAGACGTAAAGTTTGGACACCCGCTCATTCTACATTCATTTAGGCTTTTAGACCCCTTTTGTAGAAAGTAATTAATAAACGCCGGGTCACTTGTTTGACCCATGACTTTTGACTAGCTGTGGTTAGAAAACCGTGGTTCCGTCCCAATATGATATTAGTTGTAAAGGGGTCGTAAACTTAAGACGGGTTTAACCATATCTTCATCATCAGGGCAAACTCTTACAAGAGCCTGTCGGGTTATCCGTGATGATGAACCGTAATGAATTTTATTTTACAAGCGTGTTCACTTTCAGTAGAAATAATTTTGTTCAAGAAGAATTATAAGTTCATTTTGTAATGATGCCGTTTTTGTCTGATAACTCAGTTTGGGCATGTATGTACATATAAAGAACGTGATTATGATAAGTGGGAGTATTTGGTCGCCACACGTCATAACGGCCTGAGCGGCGGGGATGACGTCAGCTGCGTCATCGGCGTCGCGAGGACGGTTGTGACGGGGTGCCTACCAAATACAGAGAGAATTTACGGCAAACAGTGTTGGCCCTTATGAGACACTAACAAATGTTGTCGTATATAGATGAAAATCTTCTGTTGTAGTTTCTATCTGTTATTAATGTAATGAATTTGTGAATAGCTATATTTGTGAGCCGTGTCGCGGAGAAGGATATGAAATAGAGATTGTTATGTTTCCTGTAATTGGCGGCTGACCAGGTAGCGCAAAGGCGTGGTCTGTTCAATTGCCTCTTACTTGTGATAATGTAGTGAGCACAAATTTGATGAGTATTATGCTTAGTAGTAGTGAGCATTAATTGATTTCTGTAGTGCTCAGTAAGGAAACATCAACTTTGAGTATTATTGTGACAAGCGCTGGGTGCTGATAATTTGATGCACAGTCAAGTTGAGTTCTGCTGTACGGTTATTTGTCGCATGCACTAATCAGCCTGTATGTCTGGTCGGCGCATGCGCAATAACGGTATATGCCTGAACATATTCTTACTTCTCCGGGAGGGGGATCATGATATAGCATGTATGTTTTGTGACTTGTGTCTTAGTCCAGTTATCGTTATTTGCAGGCACAACAATGTGTGGTGACCTGCTGCTCCCTGCTTCATAGCAGCAGGTACTGGTACGACGCTGGGGGTTAGAGTCCAGCAAGGGCGGACAGACCGCCGTAATCAGCGCATACCAGAATCAGAATCAGAATCATTGTCTATTGTCAACAAATGTGAGACCATGGAAGAGGTCAACTAAATAACCTGCAGGTGATTTGGACGATCGCTAAACCTGTGATCGGCAAACCTGTGAATGCTAAACCTGTGATCGGCAACTATGTCGATAGACTAGTTTGCACTAGTTCGCGAGAGGAAGTTTCACGCGAGAGGGGGATACACCCTAAATTATAAACTGGCCAGTCGCGTCTTGTGTTGTTTCGAGCACAGAACATTGTTTTGCCTTCGGAGCGGACGTCGTGAGTTGGCTACAGAAGCAACAAATTGTGATGTTTTGTGTTAGTTAGTGTTAAATGTAGATACTGTAAATAATTCATGTCATTCATTTAATATCTTTCTTGTGCCTTACCCCACAGCTGCCCGTACACCTGTCAGAGATCACGCTCGGTTGTCTTGTCAGCATGGGGGTTTGCGGGATGCCGTAAACCCATATGTAACATTTGGTGTCACGACGTCCGCTCTGAAGGCAAAACAATGTTCTGTGCTCGGAACGGGTGACGTGAATACCTACAGAAGCAAACAACAAAAACAATAAAAGAAACAACACAAGAAGCGACTGGCCAGTTTATAATTTAGGGTGTATCCCCCTCTCGCGTGAAACTTCCTCTCGCGAACTAGTGCAAACTAGTCTATCGACATAGTTGCCGATCACAGGTTTAGCGATCACAGGTTTGCCGATCACAGGTTTAGCGATCACAGGTTTAGCAATCGTCCAAATCACCTGCAGGTTATTTAGTTGACCTCTTCCATGGTCTCACATTTGTTGACAATAGACAATGTATCTGATTCTGATTCTGGTATGCGCTGATTACGGCGGTCTGTCCGCCCTTGCTGGACCCTAACCCCCAGCGTCGTACCAGTACCTGCTGCTATGAAGCAGGGAGCAGCAGGTCACCACCCATTGTTGTGCCTGCAAATTACGATAACTGGACTAAGACACAAGTCACAAAACATACATGCTATATCATGATCCCCCTCCCGGAGAAGTAAGAATATGTTCAGGCATATACCGTTATTGCGCATGCGCCGACCAGACATACAGGCTGATTAGTGCATGCGACAAATAACCGTACAGCAGAACTCAACTTGACTGTGCATCAAATTATCAGCACCCATGTGACACGAAGCCACATAGGGGTAAATATAAAATGACAAGTTCACATTATAATTCTTTAATTTAAAACCCAGGTTCCTAACTTTACTTCATTCTAGTTGTTTCTATTCTCTCAAACCCTTCTCTGTTGATACCTCGCGCACTGATGCTTTATACTCACATTCACGTCACAGTCTGGCATATATTAACATATTAACCCACTCATACAGCATGTACATTTCCTATCATTCGTAACATACATGCTTCTATTAGTACATACGAACTCATGCACTCTTAACTTTCATACTGTACTTCCACACATTCTCCCCAATAGTATTACAAATTCCTCTCAACCTAAAGTATTTAAAATATAAATATTGATATTTTAAATGCTACATTTATTTGAAAGTAATTAATTGCACAGGTAGAAATGAAATACTAGAATTACACAGGTTATCTAACAAAGTCTGACTACAGCTTAATTAATTGTTTTCTTATCACGTTATCTATTGTTTTCCCGTATTTCCAGAAGCAGCCTGCCCTGGATAACTGCCAGTTGACCTAGCTCTATTTCTTGCCCTACATTCATTGGCAAAGTGCCCTATCTTTTGGCAATACCAACAGACAACATCTCGTTGCGGCCTTGGCCTGCCTGAATTTCTTGTGTTACTCACTGCACTTATATTGGCACGATTCCCACGTGACCTACAATCTTTGGCTTTATGCCCCGATTTATCGCATCGATAACAACGAAATGACGCACGTGCTTGCCCTACTTCCATTGGCTCAATGCCACGATCAGATGGAAAGTGCTGCGCTGATCCTCCTGACCTTAAATCAAATCGCCTACGCAGATTTTGCTCTGCATTGGCAGTATTGATAGCGGCCTGTAATGTGGCAGGGTTTTCTCGCATCACTTTCATCTTCATATAATCATGCAACAAGCCATCGATAAAAAAACCTATCAATTGTTCATCTGCAGCCCCTACATTATCAAAAGCATCTTCACTTAGGGCCATTAAGCGTTCAGCGTACACCTGAATGGTTTCACCTGGTTTTTGTTTGACTTTTCTGAGCAGGGACAAAGCATACTGATGATCTGTGACCTCTGAAATATGCGACAGTGAATTTGTCAAGGCCTGCAAGGACAGTGGCCATCAGACTTTGGAAAATGGCCGGCGCATTACATAAGCCAAATGGCATGGTATTAAACTGGAATAGACCACGATGACATGCAAAAGCAGTCTTTTCCTTATCACTGTCATCCATCAACACCTGCCAATAGCCACTCTTGAGATCAAGAGAAGTAAAGTACTTTGCTTGACCTAGAAGTGCTAAAATGTCATCTATGACAGGTAAGGGATAGGAATTGGATTTTGTAATTTTATTGAGAGCCCTAAAATCGACACAGAATCGTTTTGTGCCATCTTTCTTATCTACAATGACCACTGGAAATGACCAGGGCGAGTTTGACCTTTCAATTATTTTGGCATCTAACATTTCATCAATAGCACGATCAAGTATCTTTCTGTTGTTTAATGGTGTACGATAAGGCTTTAACTTAATTGGTGGGTGGTTACCTGTATCTATTTTCATTTTTACTGCGTCTGTGTGGCTTAATTGGCAATCTGTTTCCGCAAATAAGTCTGAGTTAGCCTTGAGAAGATTGATAACAGTGTTTTTATATTTATCTGGCACATCTACCTCCTTAAATATTTCTTGTACTTGGCAGGGATCCAACGACCTTGTGCTCTCGTTAACCGACATAATTGCTTGTCCTGAAATTTGCTCGATTTTTGCCATTGGTCGACCTTTCTTAATTGTATATGTCTTGTTGGTATTGTTAATAAGCAGTACGGGAATTATTCTGTTTACTCCCAATTTTACAACTGAATTGGCAACCATTAAAGGTAGAAGTAAAACAAAGATCAGGAATTGATACAATTAACTTACTCCATCCATAAAAGACACCAAAGGGAAAGAAATACAAACATTAAGCGACCAGACCATAATGGAAACCTAAACAAAGGAAGGCCATATGGACAGTTACTTTCCCACAAAATGGCCATATGGCCATCCAAATTAAAAGACACAAGTGATACACACAGTAAGTAACAAACAACAACATAAATAAATCGCCACAGAAGAGCCGCCTTTGAACGGTCAGTGGAAGATTTCCACTGGGGGGCTTAAATCGATTTTACGTGGCCACAATCCTCGCCCTTACTACCGTCGCGATTTAGACAAATAATTTGTTCAGTCCGCATGAAGGCCTCCTAACTCATCACTGCAACATCTCCGTGAACACAGAAATCAAAGAACCACAGAGGTGAGACAACGGTGAGGACTCGACAGCAAGAAACCACTGAAATGCTGGAGCAAAAGAAAACCAACAGTTAGACTCCGATGAGCCCGACCAGAGACAGAGCATCAGGCACCAACCAACATTATCTCTTTAATTTTCAATAAGCCTTTACGTTGGAGCCGTCATATAATCTGAGGCCTGACCCACCGGCGTGCAATTAAAGAGGGAAGCAAAGTTGCCAACCGTGATTGGGTTAACTACCATGCATGCAGTCTGTCGTATAATATCCATGTTGTACCCAATCTTTTTATATCTTTTTATATTTATATTTTTAAACCTGGTTCATAGTTCAAAAATCCTACTTCAGGTGGCGAAACTTCATAAAGCTCTGACGTTGGCAAATTTGGATTATTTCTCACCTTACATTTGCAAATTACAGCTGTTTGAGGTTTAATCTTTGTTTTTGTATGTACTCGAGCTACAGACGAAATGCACATGTCGTCTTGCAGCTGAATATATGTTTGATTTACTCGAATGCACCCTAGATCAAAATACATTCTAACACCATGCTTTTCAAGCCAATCACGACCTAATATCAAGTTCCTATTCATGTTTGGAACGATGAAAAAGACATGGCTCATTTTTAAACCTCCTATTTCAAAAAAACCCTCAGCGCATCCATCCAGATTCAATGGTTCGCCATTAACAGTCTGCAAAGATGCATGTTTTCTGAACAACTGTGGCTTATCTTTCAAAGAATCATAGACACGTCGATGCATTAATGAACATTCGGCACCTGTATCAAGCAAAGCTCGAAATTTCTGCTTACGGATCTTATTTTGACATGAATTTTGATTTCCTGAAAATGCAATTGTATAAATAGGTTTTCTTGTTTTACTTCTCCTTTTATCGGCTTCATTATAAAAGGAGGATTTTAGTTTCCCGTATTTCCAGAAGCAGCCTGCCCTGGATAACTGCCAGTTGACCTAGCTCTATTTCTTGCCCTACATTCATTGGCAAAGTGCCCTATCTTTTGGCAATACCAACAGACAACATCTCGTTGCGGCCTTGGCCTGCCTGAATTTCTTGTGTTACTCACTGCACTTATATTGGCACGATTCCCACGTGACCTACAATCTTTGGCTTTATGCCCCGATTTATCGCATCGATAACAACGAAATGACGCACGTGCTTGCCCTACTTCCATTGGCTCAATGCCACGATCAGATGGAATGTGCTGCGCTGATCCTCCTGACCTTAAATCAAATCGCCTACGCAGATTTTGCTCTGCATTGGCAGTATTGATAGCGGCCTGTAATGTGGCAGGGTTTTCTCGCATCACTTTCATCTTCATATAATCATGCAACAAGCCATCGATAAAAAAACCTATCAATTGTTCATCTGCAGCCCCTACATTATCAAAAGCATCTTCACTTAGGGCCATTAAGCGTTCAGCGTACACCTGAATGGTTTCACCTGGTTTTTGTTTGACTTTTCTGAGCAGGGACAAAGCATACTGATGATCTGTGACCTCTGAAATATGCGACAGTGAATTTGTCAAGGCCTGCAAGGACAGTGGCCATCAGACTTTGGAAAATGGCCGGCGCATTACATAAGCCAAATGGCATGGTATTAAACTGGAATAGACCACGATGACATGCAAAAGCAGTCTTTTCCTTATCACTGTCATCCATCAACACCTGCCAATAGCCACTCTTGAGATCAAGAGAAGTAAAGTACTTTGCTTGACATAGAAGTGCTAAAATGTCATCTATGACAGGTAAGGGATAGGAATTGGATTTTGTAATTTTATTGAGAGCCCTAAAATCGACACAGAATCGTTTTGTGCCATCTTTCTTATCTACAATGACCACTGGAAATGACCAGGGCGAGTTTGACCTTTCAATTATTTTGGCATCTAACATTTCATCAATAGCACGATCAAGTATCTTTCTGTTGTTTAATGGTGTACGATAAGGCTTTAACTTAATTGGTGGGTGGTTACCTGTATCTATTTTCATTTTTACTGCGTCTGTGTGGCTTAATTGGCAATCTGTTTCCGCAAATAAGTCTGAGTTAGCCTTGAGAAGATTGATAACAGTGTTTTTATATTTATCTGGCACATCTACCTCCTTAAATATTTCTTGTACTTGGCAGGGATCCAACGACCTTGTGCTCTCGTTAACCGACATAATTGCTTGTCCTGAAATTTGCTCGATTTTTGCCATTGGTCGACCTTTCTTAATTGTATATGTCTTGTTGGTATTGTTAATAAGCAGTACGGGAATTATTCTGTTTACTCCCAATTTTACAACTGAATTGGCAACCATTAAAGGTAGAAGTAAAACAAAGATCAGGAATTGATACAATTAACTTACTCCATCCATAAAAGACACCAAAGGGAAAGAAATACAAACATTAAGCGACCAGACCATAATGGAAACCTAAACAAAGGAAGGCCATATGGACAGTTACTTTCCCACAAAATGGCCATATGGCCATCCAAAATTAAAAGACACAAGTGATACACACAGTAAGTAACAAACAACAACATAAATAAATCGCCACAGAAGAGCCGCCTTTGAACGGTCAGTGGAAGATTTCCACTGGGGGGCTTAAATCGATTTTACGTGGCCACAATCCTCGCCCTTACTACCGTCACGATTTAGACAAATAATTTGTTCAGTCCGCATGAAGGCCTCCTAACTCATCAGTGCAACATCTCCGTGAACACAGAAATCAAAGAACCACAGAGGTGAGACAACGGTGAGGACTCGACAGCAAGAAACCACTGAAATGCTGGAGCAAAAGAAAACCAACAGTTAGACTCCGATGAGCCCGACCAGAGACAGAGCATCAGGCACCAACCAACATTATCTCTTTAATTTTCAATAAGCCTTTACGTTGGAGCCGTCATAGAATCTGAGGCCTGACCCACCGGCGTGCAATTAAAGAGGGAAGCAAAGTTGCCAACCGTGATTGGGTTAACTACCATGCATGCAGTCTGTCGTATAATATCCATGTTGTACCCAATCTTTTTATATCTTTTTATATTTATATTTTTAAACCTGGTTCATAGTTCAAAAATCCTACTTCAGGTGGCGAAACTTCATAAAGCTCTGACGTTGGCAAATTTGGATTATTTCTCACCTTACATTTGCAAATTACAGCTGTTTGAGGTTTAATCTTTGTTTTTGTATGTACTCGAGCTACAGACGAAATGCACATGTCGTCTTGCAGCTGAATATATGTTTGATTTACTCGAATGCACCCTAGATCAAAATACATTCTAACACCATGCTTTTCAAGCCAATCACGACCTAATATCAAGTTCCTATTCATGTTTGGAACGATGAAAAAGACATGGCTCATTTTTAAACCTCCTATTTCAAAAAAAACCTCAGCGCATCCATCCAGATTCAATGGTTCGCCATTAACAGTCTGCAAAGATGCATGTTTTCTGAACAACTGTGGCTTATCTTTCAAAGAATCATAGACACGTCGATGCATTAATGAACATTCGGCACCTGTATCAAGCAGAGCTCGAAATTTCTGCTTACGGATCTTATTTTGACATGAATTTTGATTTCCTGAAAATGCAATTGTATAAATAGGTTTTCTTGTTTTACTTCTCCTTTTATCGGCTTCATTATAAAAGGAGGATTTTAGTTTCCCGTATTTCCAGAAGCAGCCTGCCCTGGATAACTGCCAGTTGACCTAGCTCTATTTCTTGCCCTACATTCATTGGCAAAGTGCCCTATCTTTTGGCAATACCAACAGACAACATCTCGTTGCGGCCTTGGCCTGCCTGAATTTCTTGTGTTACTCACTGCACTTATATTGGCACGATTCCCACGTGACCTACAATCTTTGGCTTTATGCCCCGATTTATCGCATCGATAACAACGAAATGACGCACGTGCTTGCCCTACTTCCATTGGCTCAATGCCACGATCAGATGGAAAGTGCTGCGCTGATCCTCCTGACCTTAAATCAAATCGCCTACGCAGATTTTGCTCTGCATTGGCAGTATTGATAGCGGCCTGTAATGTGGCAGGGTTTTCTCGCATCACTTTCATCTTCATATAATCATGCAACAAGCCATCGATAAAAAACCTATCAATTGTTCATCTGCAGCCCCTACATTATCAAAAGCATCTTCACTTAGGGCCATTAAGCGTTCAGCGTACACCTGAATGGTTTCACCTGGTTTTTGTTTGACTTTTCTGAGCAGGGACAAAGCATACTGATGATCTGTGACCTCTGCAAACCGCGAGGTCAGCTCAGCCTTGATACCAGCCCAATCCTGATTTGGATTAGCTGCCAAATGTCTATTTAAAAAATCACTGACAGGGCCTTTGCTTGCTTGATAAGCTATCATGCGAATATGATCTCCAGCTACTCTGGTTAATACAGCATACTTTTCAATGCTTTTGCACCAATCCTTAAATTCTTTTGGGTTACCATCAAATGGTTTAATTATTTTTGCAACCCCGTGTGCTGAAACATTTGTGGCAATGCCAGCCATCTGGTCACCAACATTTCTGATGGCGCCAACAAAAGCTTGCTGTTGCTGATCCATAATTATTAAATTGTCAACCAGAAAAATACAGTAAAAGACTTACCAAAGGTACTCCTAGCGAGGGCTGTCACAATCACTGACGAAATAACATGAAAAAGTCTTGTCACCAAATTGTCATTGTCACATTGTCACCAAAAACTGTCACAAAATTGTCACGACGGCCGCGACATCACCAGTAGTTCAAATCCATGGTCACGGTTCACCAAAAGTTAGTCCTATGTGACACGAAGCCACATAGGGGTAAATATAAAATGACAAGTTCACATTATAATTCTTTAATTTAAAACCCAGGTTCCTAACTTTACTTCATTCTAGTTGTTTCTATTCTCTCAAACCCTTCTCTGTTGATACCTCGCGCACTGATGCTTTATACTCACATTCACGTCACAGTCTGGCATATATTAACATATTAACCCACTCATACAGCATGTACATTTCCTATCATTCGTAACATACATGCTTCTATTAGTACATACGAACTCATGCACTCTTAACTTTCATACTGTACTTCCACACATTCTCCCCAATAGTATTACACCCAGCGCTTGTCACAATAATACTCAAAGTTCATGTTTCCTTACTGAGCACTACAGAAATCAATTAATGCTCACTACTACTGAGCATAATACTCATCAAATTTGTGCTCACTACATTATCACAAGTAAGAGGCAATTGAACAGACCACGCCTTTGCGCTACCTGGTCAGCCGCCAATTACAGGAAACATAACAATCTCTATTTCATATCCTTCTCCGCGACACGGCTCACAAATATAGCTATTCACAAATTCATTACATTAATAACAGATAGAAACTACAACAGAAGATTTTCATCTATATACGACAACATTTGTTAGTGTCTCATAAGGGCCAACACTGTTTGCCGTAAATTCTCTCTGTATTTGGTAGGCACCCCGTCACAACCGTCCTCGCGACGCCGATGACGCAGCTGACGTCATCCCCGCCGCTCAGGCCGTTATGACGTGTGGCGACCAAATACTCCCACTTATCATAATCACATTCTTTATATGTACATACATGCCCAAACTGAGTTATCAGACAAAAACGGCATCATTACAAAATGAACTTATAATTCTTCTTGAACAAAATTATTTCTACTGAAAGTGAACACGCTTGTAAAATAAAATTCATTACGGTTCATCATCACGGATAACCCGACAGGCTCTTGTAAGAGTTTGCCCTGATGATGAAGATATGGTTAAACCCGTCTTAAGTTTACGACCCCTTTACACCTAATATCATATTGGGACGGAACCACGGTTTTCTAACCACAGCTAGTCAAAAGTCATGGGTCAAACAAGTGACCCGGCGTTTATTAATTACTTCCTACAAAAGGGGTCTAAAAGCCTAAATGAATGTAGAATGAGCGGGTGTCCAAACTTTACGTCTCACCAACATCTAGGGTCAGCATGAGACAGGACCTCACTTAGAAAGACTCATTCCACTACTGGAGAAGCCTGGGATCGATCCTGCGACGTCTAGCTGGCAAAGCTAGTAGCCTAATCACTACAGGCTTCAACAGTGAATTCAGAATAGCCTTCAGAAAGTTGGGGTATACTACAAGTAAACCCCTCCAAAACCTACAAGCGTGTTCATACAAAAATAATACTAAACATAGATTTAACATACCTTTCAATATACTTTCTATTTCCCGACACAATTTTGTAGGTACACGTTTCAACTTGACCTGCTGCTAAAGTGTTCGTTTTTCTCAGGGTTTATATATCTATGAATACTACCAGAAAATCATGCCTACTCATATTACCTTGCTTAAATCGTGACGAGGTGGAGATACCGGCCACAAATGAAGCCAGATAGCAAAACTCGAGTAGATAATGGATTTGCGTTCAAATAGTGTATTTCCCATAGGAAAAGTTGATGAAACGACCCTATAAATCAATGCCATGACTCCTGTCAAAACGAACACCCACACAACACGTGACGGGAATGAAAATCATATATGGCACAATTTGGCGGTTGGCGATTTTTAGGCAAATTTTATAGAACTCAGCCTTATAGCGGCCCCCTGTATTGTAAAAACAGATCTCCATAAACCACTCATGCATACATCGTATGATATGTGCATGACTTGTTCATGGAGCAGAACAGTTTGCGTACCATATTTCACCTAAAATATTTCACTCGCACCGCCCTACCATATATCTACTAAAATAATTTAGATGTGCATAAGCACCAGAGAGGTTTCCTATTCCATCTCGTAACATTGACCTTGTCATCACGGTAGCCCCTTCAGTTTTAATCGGATCTTTCTGAATCTTATATGTAAGATGGCTAATGATAAAACCTCGGATGAGTTCGAAAACCAGCCAAGTCGGCCCATTTATCGTAGAGTAACGTCTCTTTGATTGCTGAAAATGTCGATTTTTGACCTTGTCATCACGGTAGCCCTTTCAGTTTTGATCGGATCTTTCCTAAATTTATATGTAAGGTGGCTGGGGATAAAACCTCGGATGAGTTCCAATACCGGCCAAGTCTGCCCATTTATCATAGTTACCTCCCTTAGATTGCTGAAAATGCTGATTCTTTACTATGTCATCAACGTAGCCCCTTCAGTTTTGATCGGATCTTTCTGAAACTTATTGGTATGGTGGCTGGGGATAAAATCTTGGATGACTTCAAAAACCCCCCGAGTCGGCCCATTTATCATAGAGTTATGTCCCTTTGATTGCTGAAAATGTCAATTTTTGACCTTGTCATCACCGTAGCCCCTTAAGTTTTGATCGGATCTTTCTGAAAATATGTGTAAGGTTGCTGTGGATTAAACCTCGGATGAGTTCGAAAACCAGCCAAGTTGGCCCATTTTTCATAGAGTAACATCCCTTTGATTGCTGAAAATGCCAAATTATGACCTTGTAATCACCGTAGCCCCTTCAGTTTTGATCGGATCTTTCTGAAACTTACATGTAAGGTGGCTGGGAATAAAACCTCAGATGAGTTCGAATACCGGCCAAGTCTGCACATTTATCATAGAGTGACGTGCCTTTGATTGCTGAAAATGCCTATTTTCGACCTTGTCATCACTGCTGTCCCTTTAGTTTTTAACGGATCTTCATGAAACTTACAAACAAGGAAGTCAGGCAGAAAGCTTGGAGGAGTTTGAAAACTCTTGTTTTTGATTTGTCATCACCATAGCCACTTCAGGTTAGATCGGATCTTCTTAGCAAGTCAGGAATAAAAGCTTGAATGAGTTTAAAAACCGGTGATGTCAGCCAGTTTATCATAGAGTTACATTCTACTTGATTTGCAGAAAATGCTTAACCTGTCATCACCATGTACTCCCATAAAGCCTTCAGTAAAGGTTGGCACTTCCTTAAACTTTGAACCTGTTAGCTTAGGTGAGCGATACAGGACCAAGCTAGCTTGGTCCTCTTGTTCACATATTTATGCTCAAGGACAGGTAACTCCAAAGCTGTTTGTCCCGTGCAGCCCAAATTCGAACTCGACGTAGACTGTAAGCCCCTCCTGGTTATCTGCAAGTTTGATGAAGATCGGATCAGAAATGGCTGAGAAAAAGGGGATACGTCTTTTTCCCCATTATAAGTATATGGGAAAATTGTTCACGCTCAAGGGGATGTAACTGGAAAACCGCTGGTCAGATTCAAACCAAATTCGAACTCGTCCGAGATTTTATGCTTGTCCTCGTTTTTGAAAAGTTACAAAAAGATGAGGTCATAAACGGCTGAGAAAACCTGGAGGCATCATTTTTTTCACTTATATTTATGCTCAAGGGCCGGTAACTCCAAAGCTGTGTGTCCCGTGCAGCTCAAATTCGAACTCGACGTAGACTGTAAGCCCCTACAGGTTATCTGCAAGTTTGATGAAGATCGGATCAAAAATGGCCAAGAAAAAGTGGAGACGTCGTTCTCCCCATTATAAGTCCATGGAACCTTTCTGTTTCCATGCCAACCAGAATTCCAGTCTGATCAGCCCAAAAACCTTATGGAGCCTTTCCCCCTACCTGATGATGCTTCTCGTGAAATTTGATCAAGATTGGCCTTGTGGTAGTAGAGATATACTTATTATGCCCCCAACTTTGAAAAAGTTGGAGGGGTATATTGCTTCTGGTTCGTTCGTCCGTTTGTCCGTTCGTCTGTTCGTCCGTCCGTTACGCTTTTGATGCATAGCATAACTATAGAACCGTGTATGCTAGGGCTTTGAAATTTGATATATGGATTCCTCATGGAATATTAGCTGATGCATATGTTTTTTCTCGTCCGGATTATGCCCCCTTCAAGAGTTATTGCCCTTTGAATTTTTTTTTTAATAAAATCTTGTCAGCAAGATATCTCAAAAACTATTGGAGCTAGAGCCTTGAAAGTTGGTGAATATACTGGTGGTGATGAGTAGATGAACTGATTAACTTTTGACAAATTTCTGAAAAATACTTCGTGAGTTATGGCCCTTTGTCATTTTGGTAATTTGTGCCCATTGTAATGTATGCTAAAAGTGATGCATAGCATAACTTTTGAACCGTGTATGCTAGGGTTTTGAAAGTTCATATATTGATTCCTCATGGAAAATTAGCTGACGCGTATTTTTTTTCTCGTCCGGATTATGCCCCTTTTAAGAGGTATTGCCCTTTGAAATTTTTCTAATAAAATCTTGTCAGCAAGATATCTCAAAAACTATTGGAGCTAGAGCCTTGAAAATTGGTGAATATATTGGTGGTGATGAGTATATGAACTGATTAACTTTTGACAAAATTCTGAAAAAACCTTTGTGAGTTATGGCCCTTTGTCATTTTGGTAATTTGTGCCCATTGTAATGTATGCTAAAAGTGATGCATAGCATAACTTTAGAACCGTGTATGCTAGGGTTTTGAAATTTCATATATTGATTCCTCATGGAAAATTAGCTGACGCGTATTTTTTTTCTCTTCCGGATTATGCCCCCTTCAAGAGTTATTGCCCTTTGAAATTTTTCTATTAAAATCTTGTCAGCAAGATATCTCAAAAAGTATTGGAGCTAGAGCCTTGAAAATTGTTGAATATATTGGTGGTGATGAGTAGATGAACTGATTAACTTTTGACAAAATTCTGAAAAATACTTTTTGAGTTATGACCCTTTGTCATTTTGGTAATTTGTGCCCATTGTAATGTATGCTAAAAGTGATGCATAGCACAACTTTAGAACCGTGTATGCTAGGGTTTTGAAATTTCATATATGGATTCCTCATGGAAAATTAGCTGACGCATATTTTTTTTTCTCGTCCGGATTATGCCCCTTTCAAGAGTTATTGCCCTTTGAAATTTTTTTAATAAAATCTTGTCAGCAAATTATCTCAAACACTAGTGGAGCTAGAGCCTTGAAAGTTGTTGAGTATATTGGTGGTGATGAGTATATGAACTGATTAACTTTTGACAAAATTCCGAAAAATACCTTGTGAGTTATGGCCCTTTGTCATTATGGTAATTTGTGCCCATTGTAATGAATGCTAAAAGTGATGCATAGCATAACTTTAGAACTGTGTATGCTATCATTGCTATGGTTTTGAAATGTCATATGTGCATTCCTAATGGAAAATAAGCTGACGCGAATTTTTTTTCTCATCCGGATTATGCCCCTTTCAAGAGTTATTGCCCTTCGTAATTTTTTTTAATTAACCCCTCGCACAACATAGTTGTGGGGGGGGGATATAGCATTTGTCCCGTACGTACTTTTGTCATCGCTCTAGCACCTACATTTCTTGACCGATTTTAATATTACTTCACACAAATGTTCCCTATAAAACAATCTCGAGTCAGTTTGACTTTCAAGGTCATGACCTCAAGGTCAAGGTCACTGTGGCTATTTTTTAGAAAAACTTTGTCATCGCTCTAGCGCCTACATTTCTTCACCAATTTCAATATAACTCCACACAAATGTTCCTTATAAAAAATTCTCGAGCGAGTATGACTTTCAAGGTCATGACCTCAAGGTCAAGGTCACTGTGGCTATTTTTTAGAAAAACTTTGTCATCACTCTAGCGCCTACATTTCTTCACTGATTTCCATATAACTTCACACAAATGTTTCTCATGACAATATCTCGAGCGAGTTTGACTTTCAAGGTCATGACCTCAAGGTCAAGGTCACTGTGGCTATTTTTAGAAAAACTTTGTCATCGCTCTAGCGCCTACATTTCTTCACTGATTTCAATATAACTTCACACAAATGTTTCTTATGACAATATCTCCGCGAGTTCGACTTTCAAGGTCATGACCTCAAGGTCAAGGTCACTGTAGCTATTTTTAGAAAAATTTTGTCATCGCTCTAGCGCCTACATTTCTTCACCGATTTCAATATAACTTCACAAAAATGTTCCTTATGACAATATCTCTAGCTGGTTCCACTTTCAAGGTCAAGGTCACTGTGGCTATTTTTAGAAAAACTTTGTCATCGCTCTAGCGCTTACATTTCTTCGCCGATTTCAATATAACTTCACACAAATGTTCCTTATGACAATATCTCAAGCCATTTCGACTTTCAAGGTCAAGGCCACAATGGCTTTTTTTAGAAAAACTTTGTCATCGCTCAAGCGCCTACATTTCTTCACCGATTTTAATATAACTTCACACAAATGATCCTTATGACAATACCTCGAAAGAGTTCGACTTTCAAGGTCAAGGTCACTGTGGCTATTTTTAGAAAAACTTTGTCATTGCTCTAGCGCTTACATTTTTTCACCAATTTCAAAATCTTTTTACACAAATGTTCCTTATGACAATATCTGTAGCGAGATCCACTTTCAAGGTCAAGGTCACTGTGGCTATTTTTAGAAAAACTTTGTCATGGCTCTAGCGCTTACATTTCTTCACCAATTTCAATATAACTTCACACAAATGTTCCTTATGGCAACATCTTGAGCGATTTCGACTTTCAAGGTCAAGGTCACTGTGGCTATTTTTAGAAAAACTTTGTCATCGCCCTAGCGACTACATTTCTTCACTGATTTCAATATAACTTCACACAAATGTTCTTTATGACAATACCTCGAGTGAGTTTGACTTTCAAGGTCAAGGTCACTGTGGCTATTTTTAGAAAAACTTTGTCATTGCTCTAGCGCTTACATTTCTTCACCGATTTCAGTATAACTTCACACAAATGTTCCTTATGACAATATCTCGAGCTGTTTTGACTTTCAAGGTCAAGGTCACTGTGGCTATCTTTAGAAAAACTTTGTCATCGCTCTAGTGCCTACATTTATTGATGGATGTTAATAGAAATTCACACAAATGTTTCTTATGGTAATATCTCGAGTTGCTTTGACTTTCAAGGTCATGACCTCAAGGTCAAGGTCACTGTCGCTATTTTTAGACAAACTTTGTCATTGCTTTACCGCCTACATTTATGATTTTAATCTAACTTCACACAAAAGATGCTTATGATAATATCTTGAGCAAGATCTACTTCACGGCCATGGCCTCAAGTCAAGGTCCCTATGACTATTTTAAGAGAAATATTGTCATCACTCTAGAACCTACATTTATGGATGGATTTTTAAACAAACTTTACACAAATGTTGCATATGATAATATCTCAAGCAAGTTGGACTTTTGCCATTTCAGTGTTTTCCACACACTAATTGTCTTGTGCGAGGGGATTTGTATCGCATGCGATGCCTTGTTTTTTTTTTAAATAAAATCTTGTCAGCAAGTCCATATCTTGAGAACTATTAGAGCTTCATTAATCATGCTTGGTACAAACTTGCATCCAGGCATTGCAACTTCAACGCAAGCATCCATATCTGACCTTGAACTATATTTCATGGTTCACTGACTTCGTGAATTATTGCGACCACCCTGACTTTCACTCTAATGAAAGAGTCCATTTCTCGAAAACTATTAAACCCTTTTAAATTATAATTGGCACAAACTTGCATCTATGAATTGCAACTGCAACGCAAGCATCCATATTTGACTTTGATCCATATTTCATGGTTCACCGACTTTGTGAATTATTGCGACCACCATGACTTTCACCCTAATGTAAATGTCCATTTCTCAAGATCTATTAGAGCTTCAATAATTGTTTTTGGTACAAGCTTGCATTTAGGAATTGAAACTTCAATGCAAGTATCCATTTCTGACCTTGACCTACATTTTATGGTTCACTGACTTTGTAAAATAGTGTGACAACCCTAACTTTCACCCTGATGTAAGAGTCTGTTTTTAAGAGTTTCATTGATGATACTTGGTACATGCTTGCAACTAGGAATGAAATTTTTATGTAGGCATCAACGTTTGACCTTGACCTAGATTTCATGGTTTGGTGACTTTGCGCCTCCACAGGCGCGACATAGCCTTCGGCAGAATTCTTTTTGTATGTTTTTGAGTCTTTAACAATATTTGTTGAATATTTTGCCATCTAGGGACAAGCAAAGGTTGGGGCTATTGTGTTTTACAAACACCATTTCTAGTTTAAAATTGTTTTCGGACGCACGCACGACGGACAAAATGTGATCACAAAAGCTCACCTTGTCATTACGTGACAGGTGAGCTAAAACAGCAGAAAAGATTAAACACAAGAGGCAGAAAAAGAAAAGCATCATCGCACGCCAAGGGTTCAAAGTCCACTTCACTCCTTAGGTCAAGGGTTCCAAGTCCAATCTGTTACATCAGGCAAGGGTTTTAAGTCCACTTTGTTTCTTAGTGCAATGGCTTAAGTCCATTTCATTCCATAGTAGGCCAAGGGTTCCAAGTCCACTGCATTCCCTTAACCAAGTGTTCCACTTCAATTCTTAGGACAGTGGTTCCAAGTTCACTTCTTTTCCTAAGCCAAGGGTTCTAAGTCAACTTCATTGCCTACACCAACGATTCAAAATCCACGTCAATCCCTGAGAAAAGTGTTCCAAGTCCATTTTAATCCTTAGGGCAAGTACAACATGTCCACTTCATTTCTTTGGACATGTATCCCAAGTTTAATAATATTTTATTGCATACAAACAAAGCAAATGGAATCGATACAATTAACCCACAGCACCCAGCAGTAACCTCAAAAATGGAAAGAAACACAAACATGAAACAACCAGACCCCAATGGAAACACCAACAGCGGAAAGCCACAAAATGGGCCAACTGGCTATCCAAAACTAAATAATATAAGTGAAACACACTCAAAGGCAAACCATACCAAAAATAAGCATAAACCTCGATAGAAAAACTGCATTGGAACGGACAGTGAACGAAATCCATCTGAAGGGGGGTCTGTTCAGTCCGTATGAAGGCCTCCTAACTCATCAGTGCAACATCTCCGAGAACACAAAAATCAAACAACCACAGAGATGAAACAACGGTATGGACTCGACAGCAAGAAACCACTGAAATGCTGGAGCAAAAGAAAACCATCAGCTAGACTCCGATAGTGCTGAGTTGGCCTTCTTTGTGGTTTTTGTTGATTGAGATCTTCTGAGAGTGTTATATGCCTATGTATGGATTTTCAGGAACTTGCTGAAGGAGATGATTATCCAGCTGGTAGAAATGTGAGGATTTGTTGTTGATGCTCATGATATAGCACCTTTTGCATTAAATCCCAGGTCTTTGACCAGATCTCTAGTTGCTGTAGGGCTTTCTGTAGCGCGAGGTGGTCTCTCTTGTTGGTAATGGAGCGGTAGAGGGGGCAGTCATCAGCAATCAAACGAACTGTTGACTTCCTGACATCAGGAAGGTCGTTTATATGGCAGTGGAACAGAAGAAGGCCTAATAATGTGCCTTGAGGGACTCCGGATTCAACTTAAACATTCTCAGATTCTTCTCCATTTACAACTACCTTTATTTTCCTATTTGTAAGGAAGTCTTTAAGCCATGCATTGAAGTTGCCATCATCTCCATAACGAAAACAAGCCTATACAAATACATGGTAACCTTTATCACCGAAAAAATGAAAATTCTAAGATGAAAAATTGTGATATTTTTCTTATTTCTGCTCAAAATATGGATTGTGGGTATTCGTTAGAACCGCCTCATCGAGGCGGTTCTAACGAGTACCCAAAATCTATATTTTAGAGCAGAAATAAGAAAAAAAGGTTTACCCCTGTAAACCGCAATTTTATTATATAAAAGTGGGGTTCAAGGGGGTCAAAATTATATAGGTGCGTTTTCGTGATGCATATTGCTCCATTTTGTGCAAAAACTTCCTGTGTGGAACGGTATCAAAAGCTTTGGAGAAGTCAAGTATTATACCATATCTATTTGGGTGCCCGTGTCGAACTTTCCAAGGAAGTCATGTACTGTGGTCACTAGCTGGGTTTCACAAGAGTAGCCTGATCTAAAACCATGATTCAAGGATGTGAGAATTTTGTGATATTCTAAGTAGTCCAACGTGTGTTTGCAGATGATATGTTCAAGAAGTTTACAGGAGACACATGCCAGGGGAACTGGTCTGTAGTGCTCAGTAAGGTGAACATCACCTTTCTTGAAGACAGGGGACACATTAGCGTTCAGCCAGTCATTTGGTAGTTTTCCAATGTTTACCGACAGTTGAAAGATTGCACACATTGCTGGGGCTAGTTGATGGGCAACACGTTTTCAAGATGATGTTTGGGATCAGGTCCGGTCCAGTAGCTTTGTTGACCTTAATGCTGAGTAGGAGTTTCTCGACCCCGTCAACTGTTATCTTGAGCGGAGGAGTTGCCTTTTTAGCTCACCAGAGCCGAAGGCTCCGGGGGAGCTTATAGGATAGGCAGTTGTCCGTCGTCTGCGTCTGCGTCGTCTGCGTCCGGTGACGTCAACACTTTTAAGCGACATCTCCTCTGAAGCCGCTAGGCCGATTGGGCCCAAATTTCATCTGTAGCATCCTTGGGTTGGGGGATTGAAAGTTTGTGTTTTTTATGAAATTCGGCTAATTAGTTTGGTTGCTATGGCAACTTAGAGTTTCCATTGACTTTTAATGGGGAAAATTGAAAAATGGCATTTACTGCCAAACAGCTGCAGATATTTTGACAAAACTTTCATAGAAATATTCCTTAGGTAATCTACTATCTGCCATATGATTTTAGGCCTATTGCTCATTTGTATTGGTTGCCATGGAAACCAAATTGAAAAAAAATAGAAAAAAAAAAATACTTAAAAAATCATCTCCTCAGAAACCGTATGCTCTATGAGGCTGAGAGTTTATGAAAATATTCACCATATTTGCCTTTACAGGTTTTTGTGTTTTTAATGAAATTCGGCTCTTTAGTTCGGTTGCTATGGCAACTTAGATTTTCCATAGACTTATAATGGGGAAAATTGAGAAATGGCATTTGCTGCCAAGTTATTGCAGATATTTTGACAAAACTTTTATAGAAATGTTCCTTGAGTAAATGTCTCTCAGCCATATGCTTCAATGCCAACATGGGGGTCCCCCATGTTAAGCAGGGGCCATGCCCCACCCCCTCCACTTCATAAAAGGCCATATAACTCGGAAACCATCCAGATCCTCACCCCAAAACCATATATATTCTTGTTCCTTATGATAAGATACATTCAGTGACACCAACCTGGGGGTCCTCCGGTTCGTACCGGGGTCATGCCCCACCCCCTCCATTCCATAAAAGGCCCAATATCTTGGAAACCTTACAGATCCCCACCCCTAAACCATATATATTCTTGTTCCTTATGAAAATATACATTCACTGACACCAACTTGGGGGTCTCCCAGGGTGTGCCTGGGCCTTGCCCCACCCCTTCTTCTTCACAAAAGGCCATATATCTCAGAAACCATTTAGATCCCCACCCCAAAACCATATATATTCTTGTTCCTTATGATAAGATGCATTCAGTGACACCAACCTGGGGGTCCTCCGGTACGTACCGGGGTCATGCCCCACCCCCTCCATTCCATAAAAGGCCCAATATCTTGGAAACCTTACAGATCCCCACCCCTAAACCATATATATTCTTGTTCCTTATGAAAATATACATTCACTGACACCAACTTGGGGGTCTCCCAGGGTGTGCCTGGGCCTTGCCCCACCCCTTCTTCTTCACAAAAGGCCATATATCTCAGAAACCATTTAGATCCCCACCCCAAAACCATATATATTCTTGTTCCTTATGATAAGACGCATTCAGTGACACCAACCTGGGGGTCCCCCGGCTTGTGCCGGGGTCATGCCCCATCCCCTCCATTTAATAAAAGACCCAATATCTTGGAAACCTAACAGATCCCCACCCCTTAACCCTATATATTCTTGTTCCTTATGAAGAGACTCATTCATTGACACCAATTTGGGGGTCTTCCTGGGTGCGCTGGCGCCTTGCCCCACCCCTCCACTTCACAAAAGGCCATCTATCTCAGAAACCATTCAGATCCCCATCCCAAAACCTTATATATTCTTCTTTCTTATGATATGACGCATTCATTGACACTAACCTGGGGTCCCCCAGGATGTGCCGGAATCGTGACCCACCCCTTCATTTCATCAAAGACCCAATATCTTGGAAACCTTACAGATCCCCACCCCTAAGCATATATATTGTTGTTCCTTATGATAAGACACATTCATTGACGTCAACCTGGAGGTCTTTCGGGTCAAGCCAGGGCCTTGCCCCACCCCACCACTTCACAAAAGGCTATATATCTCAGAAACTGTTCAGAGCCCCACCCCTAAACCATATATAATTATCTTCTTTGTGATAAGACACATTCAAATAACACTAGCTTGGGAGTCATCCGGACTGCCTGGGTCATGCCCCACTGCTTTACTTTATTAAAAGCCATATATCTCAGAAATCATTCAGATCCCCACCCATAAACTATAATATTCTTGTTCCTTATGATAAGACTCGTTCAGTCACACCAACCTGGGGGTCACTTTGTGCTACAGCAATGCACCCCGCCCCTCCACTTTAAAAGGCCATATATTTCAGAAACCATTCAAATCCCCACCCCATAATCATATATGTTCTTGTTCCTTATCAATAGCACACCCACTTGGGGGTCGCAGGGGCCATTCCTCTCCTCTCCACGTGATAGAAGGGCCTCATATATCAGAAACCATTCAGATTCCCACCCATAAACCATATATATATATATATATATATATATATATATATATATATATATATATATATATATATATATATATATATATATATATATATATATATATATTCTTGGTCCTTATAGGGACAACAATCTTGGGCTTTCCTGGGATCAACAGGACATGCCCCAACCCCTCCACCGCTTAAGAGGCCTTATAACTCTGGTATACAGATCCCCACTGCTACACCATATTTATTCTTATTCCTTATGATAAGACGCATTTAGTGATACCAGCCAGGGCTCCATTTTCTCCATGCGCTACACCCTCTACTTAATAAAAGGCCTAATGTTTTAGATACTGAGTCCAGATGGATGCTCATTTGGATATAGGGGTTCATTTGGGAGACTTTATCCATCATAGTGCAGATTATATTTTCTGGTCCTTTGGGATCATTGAGTTCATTTAGAATCATTTTGAAAATAGAGTTCTGCCTAAGCCCGTGCTAGAGGGCTTGGCCGGTGTAGCACTTTTCAGTACTGGTCATGAACAGACTCAATAAAACCGAGTCTGCTATTTTTGTTTATTTGGTGTATTCTTTGCTTCCAAAGGATCTAACTATTCAGAACTTATTTATAATTGAGAGATTAAAATGATGTCATGTTAAAATACATGTACATGGCTGTCAATGGGCAGTGCCCACCTGAGCTCTGGTGAGCATAGTGGCCCATGGGCCTCTTGTTTTTGCTCTCTTCTTCGTGTCTGGGAGTTGAGAATCATCATCCTTGGTGAATACCGACTGGAATTGCTCGAATAAAATCTGGGCCTGTCCTTTAATGCGATTTATAAGCTGTCCCATTTTCTTAAGAGGTGCCAAAACAATAAAATCCTGACATCTAGACTTGACATAACGCCAAAAGGGTTTTGTGTTCTGCTCACCAAGTCCTTTTTGGATACTATTATTGACGTGGTTTATCTCTGCCTTCTTAAATGCTTTCTTACACTCTTTCTGGAAAGACGTGTAGGTGTCCCACTGTCTGGTATTCTCGGCATGTTTATAAAGGCGTGACTTCCGACGCACCATTTTTTTAAGCTTCCTGTCAAACCATGGTACAGATTTTAGTTTTGTTTTTTTGGAAACTTTACTGGGAATATGTTTGTTCATTGAGTCTTCTATTCCTTTCTTGAGTCTGGTTCAGAGATCGTCTACAGAGATGTTTACGTCACTGGTGATTGTCTCTTAAAGGTTGCTTATATCATTTCGGTTCCCATCCAAGTTGGCTTTAGAGAATAAAAAATATTTTCTTAGCTTCTGTCGGAGGTACTGGGGGAGGATGTCAATGTCTGGCACAACCATAGCGTGGTCGCTAATACCCGGTACTGATGTTGACGTTTTCACTAGGGACGAGTTATTAGTAAATATCAGGTCAAGCATGTTGTTTTCTCTTGTTGGCTGGTTATAAACTTGTGTGAGACCATACTCCACAGACAGATCTATTAGTGCGTGCTGTACTTCCCTGTCTGCCACTCCTTTCTTGAAAATCATTTTCTCCCAATCAATGTCAGGGCAGTTGAAGTCTCCTGCCATAATGGGGTGTTGCCATTAGCAGGCTGTATCAATTTCTGGACTGACTCTTCACTTCTATGGATGTCTATTATATTTCTGTGAGGCATATAGAAGGAACATACTAATATGCCTTTCATATCCATCGTCTTTACTTTAGACCATACACTTTCACACTCTGCAGTGAAGTGGGGTTGAGAAAATAATACAGTCCTAAACCCCACTTAATATAGGGAAATTTGGAGTTTAAAGGGTATATGCTATTATGCTTATTACTGATCCAAGACAGAGGTTGTGGGTACCCGTTAGAACCGCGGTTCTAAAGAGCAAAGACAACGTATGCTCGGAGTAGAAATATGACAAATATCACTATTTTTTTGTCGGAAAATTAGTCGTTTTGGAGTAAATGAAAGAATGCACTATGACACATGGGTGTGTTATCATAATGGATATACATGTATAGGAAAGAAAATGTACTCTTTATAAGAATTTTGAAAATGCTTAAGGGTTTATGATATTTGATTGTTTTCACTGCAGGCAATGGTTAGAAAACTGACATCAAGCGTTGTTCACAGTCAAATTGGGCTTATGAAATTGTTTCGTTGTGTACATTGTTTTCTTATTTCTGCTTTTCAACTTCCTTTCACGTAATGGAATACGTTAATAAGAGGCGATTGGTTAGTTTTCAGTAGAAAATCTTCAATTTTATTACAGGAATCGCCTTTTGGATTTCGTGCATTAACATTTGCCGGGTTCCGAGGAAGCAGTTTGAATTTCGAATATTAGGCCGATTGAAACACAAAATGAGAAGGCCCAGCAATTTCTGCTATTCGTCCAGCATACACATATCAGCTTACTCAGCTGCAAATTATGATCATGATCGCTGGAGGCGTGAGGTTTTGAGCTTTGGCTATTTCACGAGCCTAGCATACACAGCTCGACTTCTGCTTCTGCCGATTTCTAGCCTCCTTCAACTTTCTGAAGATTATGCTAGTTTGATAGTAGGTTACGCAGCACTTTGAAACAACTCTTACTGTTAAGGTCACAGTCAGGTAGTTGATGTCAGATCCGGTATGTTGATGTATGTCCGGGTTTGACCACAGTGAGAACGGCGAAGGCTAGGTTTGTCCAGGTTGAAGGGCTTTCTGTATCACAACGGTTAAAAGAAGTCCTATTTACAAATAAAATCGTCAGCCCCGAGCGCAGTAGTTAACGCATTCGACTTATGATCGAGAGGTTGTGCGTTCGAACCGGCAACCGGTATTGAGGTGAGTCCTTGGGCAAGACACTGCTCCACTCCAACCACTTGTAAATGGGTAGCAGTGGTGTAAAAGCCACTGCCTCTCTCTCTCGCGCATGAAAACACCCGGAATGAGTGTTCGAGAGCGATTCAGTAAGCTTGAAGCTTACATCGCAATCCAACTAGAATAAATGAGTATAAAGTAATTAAAATCTAAGTAGAGTGGCTGTTGGGCTAGTACTCCAGGGTTGACACTGAAGCTTTAAAAGCTTCACACTGAAGCTTCGAGTGTTTCCGAGTCCATCGTTCCAGGAGACAAGGCATTCCATTCTCTCACTATTCTGGGAAAGAAGGACATTTTCCTCTTTCTGTTCTGCAGGTGATTAGCTGGAATGCTCTGTGGTGCTTTATCCTCGCTGATATTCTCTTTGCTGGCTGCAGTCTGGCTTTCCTTTCGGATAGCAACCAGTCCTCTGTCTATCTTGAACATCTTGCAGAGGCGTGCATCCCTTCTCCTGTTCTCAAGGCTTCTCCAGTTAAGGGTCTGAAGCATGTCACTCACACTGGAGGTGTTTCTTTGCCTGTTCATCACATATCTGGCTGTCCGCCGCTGGACCATCTCCAGCTTCTGTATGTTATTCTGTGTATGGGTCCCATACAGTGCTGTCATACTCTACCAACGGTCGGACTAGGCCGAAGTCGGCTTGCTGTTTGATGGACACAGTTCCAATGTTAAGATTTCGCCTCAGGAACCCAATGGTACGGTTGGCCTTGTCACATATATTCTGTATGTGAGTATCCCACTTGAGGTCCTCCGTCACTGTCACTCCAAGGTATTTCGCCGATGGAACACTGGCTGATACTTGTCCATGAAGTGTGTCGTCTGTCTTTATCGGGTTCCTTTTGTTGGTCGCTGTCAACTTAGTGCATTTATTTGGGTGGAACTTCATCCTCCACTGTTCTTCCCACTTAGCTAGTATGTCTAGATCCTCCTGTAATAGACTGACATCAGCTGGAGTCTTTATTACCAGGTAGGCGATCGTGTCATCGGCAAAGAGGCGTACAGTGGAGTGTAGCTGTGCCGGCAGATCGTTAATGTAGTAGAGGAAGAGGCTGGGACCAAGCACAGAGCCTTAAGGGACTCCTGAGTCAACGTTGACAAACTCTATTTTTTCTCCCTCGACAACGACACACTGCTTCTTGTTGGTGAGCCAGTTCTTAATCCAACGATTGACTTTGCCCTGTATGCCGTAGTGCTGTAGTTTGTGAACAAGGAGACTGTGGCATACACGATCGAAGGCCTTGGCAAAATCCATGATGAGCACATCGGTCTGTTGGTAATTTTGTAGGTTTGATGACAAGTCGTCGATAAACTCTAACAGCTGGGTCTCACAGGATCTGCCATTTCTGAAGCCATGTTGCACTGGATATAGTATGTTGTTGTTTTCTCCATTGTTCATGATTTGGCTGGTGATGACATGTTCCATAATCTTACAGCATACACTGGTAAGGGATATGGGCCTATAGTTGTCCGCCTGGTGTCTCTGTCCTTTCTTGAATGCAGGTGTGACGTTCGCAATGCGCCAGTCCTCCGGTACTTCTCCTGTATTCAATGACTTACGGAAAATTAAAAGCAACAGCGGTGCAATGTCATATGCTAATTCCTTCCGCACTCTCGGTCCAATATTGTCGGGTCCTGGAGATTTATTGGGATTGAGGTCTTTCAGTAGCTTTGTGATACCATTCAGTGTGATGTCTATATCGTCTAACACTGGAAAGGAGCTCTCTTCTGTTGGCATGTGGTAATTTCTGGCGAAATCGTCTTGTGAGACTTCCTCGCTACTGGAAAAAAAACTGATTTAAACTGTTCGTTCAGCAGCTCGGCTCTATCCACTGGGTGTGAGTAGAGTTTTCCATCTTTTTTCAGGGACGAGACGCCAGTGTTGTCACTCCGTTTATGTTTAATGTATGTCCAAAACCTCTTCCGACTGTGATGTTCACTCTCCTGTTCTCCTGGAGTACCTATCCCTTCTACGTAGTCCCAGTAGGCTTGTCTTGTGCGCTTCTGGACAAGATGTTTCAGTTCCAGGTATTTCTGGGCGTGCTGCGAGTCGCCAGTTTTCTTTTTCAGCTTGTACCCAGCAAGCATGTGCATATGGGGCCCATATGGGCAGATTCTGGGCATTTAGCCCATTTGGGTCCTACATGGGTCCCATAGAGGATTTTTGCCCATATGAGACTCATATGGGTCCCGTATACGCAACATTCGATACCTGAGATGAAACTGCAATAATTTAAGATACCTTACAATTTCAGGATACATAAAAGGGCCTCAAATGGCTCCTATGTGGTACAGATATTGGACCAAACCATTCCCAAGATATCTGCTTTCTACCATATGGGGCCCATATGGGCTCGATGTGGGTAATAAGGGAAACAACTGCCATTAGTTAAGCTTAATATAAAAAAGTAAATCTCCTGATATAAAAGCAGATACTGACGACATTAATAAAATAAAATTAATGATTTTATACATCACAAAATCACAGTATGGGAGCGGAAGTGAACGGCCATTTGCGATTGAACATCACTTGCGATTTGTACAGTGGACGATCAGTCACTTGCGATATGACATTATCACGTGGTATATCAAATTTGTAAACACAGAAGCCATTAGCGTGAGGTTTTGGCCATTGGTTTTATTTGTGTAAGATACCAATATATGTGTCACTTTATTGATAATGCTTTCGTTGGTGTCATTGATCCTATCGGTGGAATTAACGATGGTGATCAGTTGTCATGTTGTTCGCTGTTGCTGGCACACGTTACTAAAAAGTGGATTAAATGACGGATAAATATTTAGAGGCCACTTTTTTTAGTTTCCCTGGCATCTTTAATAAACTATAAGGCCTACTGACCAAAAGGATGTATACACTGAAGTAAAATACGGCAGCTAAATCTTAACTTGTATTCCCATCACTTTAGATCAACTGAACGGTCACTTGACATTAGATTGAACGGTCCCTTGCGATCTGTAATCATTGGAGTTGAACAGTCACTTGCCAAGTTGAGCACTGAAATTGAACAGTCACTTGCGATTGTGATTTCACACTTAACATGTTTTTTGTGATACAGGGTGATTCTAAGAAGTTTGATCAGATATTGACATCAAATAACCAAAGCACTTCCTTCTTATACGATTGGGACATTGCTACTGTTTCATCAGCATGGTGTGGAACTCTTTTCACTTCCGAGTTATCAAGTGAAAACACGCGCTTTATATGATTTGAGGTGCTACGTTCTTGGTAGTCAACACTATTCAGGTAATCTTGCTGCCGTTGCTTCCAATGCTGTGGCTTTTAACCGACACTGAGATGAAATGACATCTCAGTCCATACCGCCAAAACAAACCAATAGGGTTTATATGCATAGACGGACCGACTAGCACCACTTTGTCAGGGCAGTCGACGACCTTCTAAGCGTTTTATCATTACTCATGTGCGATCGGTTTCACATCAGCTTGGAAGCACAATGCATCCCTGTCTATTTCTCCAAACCTCGATGGACAGAGCCTAAAGACACGTTTGCATATTTTCTTTGACTCTTTCAGTAACATTTAATTACTTTTAATATAACTCACAAAGCATTTAATTAATCCCCCACCGCGAAGCAGAGCGGGGATTAGAGGAATAGCATTCGTCTGTCCATCCATCTGTCCATCCCTCTTTCCGTCCGTCCGTCCTTCCGTCTGTCTGTTCGTAACACTTTCTTGTCCACTCCATATCACCTGAACCCTTTGATAGATTTTCATTAAACTTTGGTCAGTTATTCGTCTCAGTGAGCTGGTGTGCAGAACCCATAAATGAACTATGCAGACTCAATGTCAAGGTCACGGTTGAAGGTCACGAGTTTGAAACTTGGAATTTTTTGTACGTTCCATATCTACTTTACCCTTGGAAGGATTTTCATTAAACTTTGGTCAAATATTCTTCTCAGTAAGCAGATGTGCAGAACCCATGTCCTTCCGTCCGTCCGTCCGTCCGTGTCTTTCTGTCCGTAACACTTGTCCGCTCCGGAATTTTTTGTCCGCTCCATATCTCGTGTACCCTTTGATAGATTATCATTAAACTTTGGTCAATTATTCTTCTCAGTGAGCTGGTGTGCAGAACCCATAACACGGGTGGTAATCAGGGGAACTAGCTCGAAAATGAGTCAATGGAAATTTGTTCCCTCGACACACCCGGGAGCTCTCGAGCTAGCTCCAGCACCAGAAAACTTGAAAACAAAGGTAGGTCTCGAAGAGTTTTATCACCATTTTTTCTTTGTAAACTATTATAAAAAAAAAATCCGACAATAAAGTGCCACATAGAAATGATTCAACTTTGTAACCCGCTAGAATTTGCCATGGAAATTTGCAGCGCTGGAGTATAAATGAAAGTAAACTTTTTATCAAAGACCTGAACAATTGTCAATTTATGTCAACACGGAGATTTTGGCCATCGTTTTTTTTCATTTTCCGTCAAAAGTACGCCCTTCACACCCCCCAGAAGTAACATTCCTAGTGAAATGAAACATGAAACGTTTGAAATAAGCAAAATATTTTGACCATGATTACGTAACTTGCCACTTATGACGAAATTACTGTCTGAGCTAGTCTTCTCCACAATCGAGCTAGTTCACTCGACATGGAGATAGTGCCCTCCAAGATAAAACATTCATCAGATGAATGGAGCCTGGTTCGATGTCTTTCTATGGTCCCACCCAGTTTATCCAACTGGTTTCTTAACCTCTGGCTAGTGGGCCTGGTGGTTAAGTGCGCTGTCTGTCTGGTTTAACCATTTAGCTGCAAACGCAAATTGAGATTTGACATAATACATTGTTAATTTGAATATTCGATTTTCTTTTCAGATGGGCGCTTTCCAAGGAAAAAGTTCCAAAGGACTATTCCTGAGCAGAAAAAATACCGGACAGGCAACAAAAAATATATATATTCCTGTGCTAGATAATCGGGCGTCTCTTTACTTTTTATTCCCTAGATTATTATAGTTATTCATGAATCATGCGACTAAGTATCATTCCCACATTTTGAATATTATAACCCATAGAGGATCTAATTAAAATGCTTTTGACTGTCTGTCTGTCTGTCCGTCCGTCTGTATGTTCGTTCGTTCGTTCATCCGTCTTCCAATGGACCCATCCATCCAAATACCCACTCACTTACCTCTCTCTGTAGTGTACCCATCCATCCAACCAACATCCATCCATCCATTCTAAATTGGAAGGGGGCGAAGCAACTAGATGGACGAACTGACTCAGGGGTGAAAAGACCAGGCTTTGTGGACGAAACAGCTATAGGTGCAAAATGGGGCGAAACGACCAGGGAGAAACGACTGAGGGGCCGTCTTGTGGGCATAGTATCTTGTTACCCCACTAGCCAGAGGTAAACAAACCAGTTGGATAAACTGGGTGGGACCATAGAAAGACATCGAATCAGGCCCCAGTCATCTGATGGATGTTTCATCTTCATTTTTGAGGGCAATATCCCCATGTCGAGTGAACTAGCTCCTTATCGAGAAGACTAGCTCGGACAGTATTTTCATCATAAGTCGCAAGTTACGTAATCACGGCCAAAATAATTTGCTTATTTCAAACGTTCCATGTTTCATTTCACTAGGGATGTTGCTTCTGGGGTGTGGAGGGCCTACTTATGAAGGAAAATGAAAAATCGTCGGCCAAAATCTCCGTGTGGACATAAAGTGACAATTGTTCAGGTCCGTGATAAAAAGTTTACTTCCATTCATACTCCAGCGCTGCAAATTTCCATGGCAAATTCTAGCCAGGTACAAAGTTTAATCATTTCTATGTGGCACTGCATTGCCGGATTTTTTTATAAATAGCTTACAAAGGAGAAAATGGTGATAATACTCTTCGACACCTACCTTTGTTTTCAATTTTCCTGGTGATGGAGCTAGCTTGAGAGCTCCCGGATGTGTCGAGGGAACAAATTTCCATTGACTCATTTTCGAGCTAGATCCCCTGATTACCACCCGTGCATAAATGAACCATGCCGACTCAAGGTCAAGGTCACATTTGAAGGTCACGAGTATAAAACTTTGAATTTTTTGTCTGTTCCATATCTCCTTTACCCCTCAAAGGTTTTTCGTTAAACTTTGGTCAATTATCCCCCTCAGTGAGCTCACGTGCAGAGTCCATATAATAATCATGTCGATACCAGATCAAGGTCACATTGGAAGGTCACGAGTTTGAAACTTTGAATTTTGTGTCCATTCCATATCTCCTTTACCATTCAAAGGATTTTCATTAAATGTTGGTCAAATGTCCCCATCAGAGAGCTGATGTGCATAGCACATAAATAAACCATGCCAACTCAAGGTCAAGGTCACAGTTGAAGGTGAAAAGTTTGAAACTTTGAATTTTGTGTCCGTTCCATATCTCCTTTACCCCTAGAAGGATTTTCATTAAACTTTTGTGAAATATACCCCAGAGTGAGCTGATGTGCAGAACCATAAATAAACCATGTCAACTCAAAGTCAAGGTCACAGGTGAAGGTCACAAGGTCGAGTCTTGATACAAAGTGCGGCGGGGGATTTGGCTGTCCTTGCGATTGCATTAATGTGAGGTCGGTTTCTCCTCTGCCCTGAAGCAAAATGACGTCCTTTGTGTAGTCCATGCATGGTACTTGTTACAGTTGTTTTTACGGTCCCCGCCCATCGGAGCTTGAAGGAAAAGATGAGCTGCATGATGCTTCCACGCAGGTAAACCGCTTTGAGGATCTAAGCCTGCCCAGGCAAAGCGATGCGAGCCGGACCGTCAAATACCATAACACCTAGATTCGTGGTGCTGGTGCAAACCGCTTAAAAGGGGCGCGGGTCGGGCTGTCCCGGCATATAAACCTTATTGGTTTGATTGGGCGACAGGGCTTGGGATGTCATTTCATCTCAATGTCGGGTAAAATTCCCACAAAAATGGAAGCAACGTCTCGCAAATGACATATACAGTGTAGACGGGGACATTGAACCTCAAATCAAACAAACAATTGTTTTTGTTTGTTTCGGGATTTAACGTCCCCGTCAACACTATGAAGGTTATTTTAGACGTTGCTTCCAATTTTGTGGGACATTACCCGACATTGAGTGAAGTGACATCTCAAGCCCTGCCGTCCAAACAAACGAATATGGTTAATATGCAGTATAGCTTTTACAAAACTCTAGATCTACGCTGAGCTCATATTATACTGTCTAAAGTTATATACATATGCCAGAAATATGTTTTATACAATTTACTGTCTTTGGCAATATTCTAATTGCCAGTCTGCACCCAGGATCCTGCCGACTGAAGTATGAAATGTCAAAGTTGCAAATGCTGCAATTTTGTCAAAAAGTACTTTTTCATCTTAAAAATGGCACATGTGCAACTTGTTTGTAACATCATATCAAACGGAATGCTTGAAAACTGTTGGAGACGTTAAGCAAACAACTTTCCTGCACTTTATAGAAGACTAACCGAAAAGTAACCCCAACATTATGCTTACGATAGGGCAAGTTTTTTTTAGCTCACCAGAGCCGAATGCTCTAGGCGAGCTTATAGGATAAGCAGTGGTCTATCGTGGTCGAGAGTTTGTTGATGTATAGTTTGTATAGCATGTACAAATATGACAGCAAATATGGGCTTGTACACATGTGATAGCTGTTTTATGCCAGAGCTCTCTGCCCGTTGGCCTCTTTTTTATGTGAAAGCTTTGACTTATTATGGAGGAGGGTGGAGATAGGGAAAAAGGTGCCAGTAAGCGAAAGACTTAAGCATATCCAGAATATCACCTGACAAGTGACCGTTCAAACTAATCGCAATTGACCTGTACAATCCCAATACTTACAAAAGCAAGTGACCTGAACAGCGTTTCCTTTCCCCTGTGTCATACTTTTAACAATCCTTCGGTCTGATTTGGATTTTTGAAGATGTCTTTGATTTGTATTCAATCAGTGATAATATTAGAAGACTAAAATGCTAAATAACAAAGGAAATGCTTCTTAACACACGTTTTATGCATATTTACACTTGTGTCAACCGGTTATGGCATTACGATAAACAAAGTGATCAACAATCTAGCTCTTCTCATGCCATCCAAAAAATAACATATTTATGTGGTTGGAATATGATAAAAACATCCATCTTACCAGCAAGACATATGTATCGCATATAAGCGTTATGTTCGCAGAACAAAAATGAAATTACTTACCGTGTCGACGAAAATATCATACCGCAAGTGACTGATCGTCCACTGTACAAATCGCAAGTGATGTTCAATCACAAATGGCCGTTCACTTCCGCTCCCATACTGTGAAAATGAAAATATCTATTAACTTCCATTTAGATATTTGCACTACATGGACGTTGTTTTAGGTCATCATGGCCATGTTTTTATTAGAACTCGTTGTTTTCCCCAGTTACTTTTAAAATTGAAGGCGATATATAATCACGCAAGAATTTACCATTTCTAATTATTGAAAACAATGTCTTAGTCTTTAAGGCATCTCAACTGTATACATACATGTGCTCTCTGTTGGGACCTAACCAACCCATCAAGTGGGCTGGAACAATGCAGACTTGTAATAATTATTTGTATGAACCTTTTTCTCTTGGTTATTAATATGAGATTACCCACATAGAACCCACATGCTACCCATATGGGCTGGCCCATGTGGGTCCCAGGTGGAACCGTGTTGTAAATCCCGTATGGGCCCTATATGGAATGCCCATGTAGGACCCATATGGAATCCCATATGGGACCCAGATGTGTCCCATATATTTTGCTGGCTGGGTAGTACCGCTGCTGCTTTCTTGTCAGCTCAACCTCACCGTATGGTCTATCTATCTATCTATCTATCTATCTTCTGATACTGCGTCGGTCACATTTGACCATTACCGCAGGTGTATATTACATACACTCCAGGTGGTCATTACCGCTGAAGGCATGAGGAAGCTTTGGCTACTTTATGATTCATAGCTACACACAAATCAGACTGCGGTGATGTACAGGCTAATGTGAGTCTTCGTTGGGCCCCGGCGCTAGGCCCACATATAGCTGTCGATGTGGCCCTGCCCAATAACATTTATAAAACGAAATCGAAAGCAAGAAACAAATAAAAAATTAAAGTCACGCATTAGGGACATAAACTTATGGATGATTGGCACGTGTCCCAATAATGACTCAGGTTTGAGTAATATGATAATCGATCTGTTTGTGACTTTAGGGCACGTGTCGATCATAGAGGGTAACAACGCAAAGTGATTATTGATCATTAAAATGCATACCGACATGTGCCAACAATATAAACTACTAAACAATGACCCCCAGAACTACAATTTCCAAGTTCATATATAAACACACCATCTTTTGTATTATTTTTTTTATTTCATATCTATTCCATTACAAAATTTGCATTGCGAGAAGACTCACATTTGAGGAAGGTAATTATTGAAAATAATGATACAAATGCCGATCGATGTAAAGGGAAATAAATGTTATATACAAGTATTTTATCATAAACTGACTATATCTTTCATTTTTTATATTAGTCTGATAATTGACCCTTATAACAGCCTTGAAATCATTTATGGGCCGGAATTGCTATGGGCCGGTTTTCTTATGGGCCGAAATGATCCGGTACCAAGCATCTGTGACCAACTGTAGTCTGGTGAAATACTTCACTGGTCTTGGTGGCATTTTGTTCTGGATCACAACCAGGCTTTACACCTTTTAACCAGGATTCTGAGCCGCAGATGGTAAATTTGAACTAGTTGAGTTTCACAAGACCTTTGACCATGTTAACAGTCAGCAAGAATGCTCTCAATTTTGTTAAGGGTTGTCTTTTTTCTGGGTATTGAAACGCAGTAGGCTTTTTGAAAAGCCTTTCTTGCTCACTTTGCTGCTGCAGGTGCGCGACCTTTTATCCAACCAACCAACGGCTTCAATATCAACCATGACCTTTCCGTATGTCCAATCAGGGGTAGCCCCTATGTGCTTTTAGCGCCCGGTTACCTTACAAAATCTATCAAGTCAAGTATGTCCAATCAAAACCTGTTTTACATATTGCCCCTTAACAACTAAAATGGCCGAAGACGCACAGCAATTCTTTTTCGGCTTTTTATTTTCGAGATATATGGCGACAGCCTAAGACTTTTTGTGTTTGGACGATTAATTTAATCGCATCACGACGGCATCCAAAGTTTCTTTAAGTTCCACAACGTCAGTGGAGTCAACAGGATCGAAGAAGGTAATTAAACCAAAAGCCGTCCTTGAAAAAGTAGAGGAATTTGGATGGGTGGAGTAATGATATTGATCAAAATCGATTTATACACGAGAGCCAGGTTTTCCATGGTAGTGATGGGGCCACAAACCGTGGCCACAAACAGACTGACTTGATTATCATGGACTTCGCTAAGGCCTTTGACAAGGTACCTCACAGGAGGCTATTGTATAAATTGGATTACTATGGGATAAGAGGATCCACACACAGGTGGATTAGCTCATGGCTCTCAGGGCGCTCACAACAAGTTGTACTTGATGGCCAAGCGTCTGATCCAGTCCCTGTTTTATCTGGTGTCCCCCAAGGTTCGGTCCTTGGACCGGTCCTTTTCTTGGTATTCATTAATGATCTCCCTGATAACATCAGGTCATCTGCCCGTTTGTTTGCTGATGATTGTGTCCTTTATAGGAATATATATTCTTCTTCTGACTGTCTTATTCTACAAGATGACCTGAATCAACTAGCACAGTGGGAGGCCGATTGGCAGATGAAGTTCAATGTGGCCAAATGTCATTCAATGAGGGTGTCGCGACACCCTCCTGACAAACAAATTAAGTTTGACTATAAACTACACCAGCAAATCTTGGAGCAGGTTCAATCCGCCAAATATCTTGGTATCACCATCACTGATGATCTTGATTGGGGTCAACACGTTTCAGAAATTACATCAAAAGCAACTAGGACTTTAGGATTTCTTAGACGAAACTTGGCTTTTGCACCTAGGCAGACAAAGGATGTTGCATATAAAACATTGGTTCACCCTCAGCTAGAATATGCATCACCCATTTGGCATCCCTATGTTAAAACTCAGATTCAGCAGGTGGAGAAGGTGCAGAGGACAGCTGCTCGATGGACCTGCCGACGATGGCGCAATAGAAGCAGCGTCGGTGACATGCTTAACGAGCTAGAATGGCCGTCCCTAGAGGCCCGTCGTGAGCAGTCCTCTTTAACCTTCTTCTATAAGATACATTCAGGTACAGTGGCCGTTAATAAAGATAAATACTTGACCCCTGTGACAGTTTCAACTCGAACAAGGGCATCAAAAGTAAACAACTCACAGTATCACAGGTACCAGTCCTACAGTGATGCCCTGAAAAATTCCTTCTTCCCTAGGACTATTCCCCAGTGGAATAGTCTTCCCTCTTCTGTGGTGAATGCTAAGACTGCAGAGGAGTTCAAAGCCCATACAGTGTAAGATTGAGACTCAGAGGTATGCGTTTTAGTATACCTCTGTTATTCAGATTGTAAATAGTTTTAAGGACTCATCCAGTGACTTCTCTTTTTTTTTTTTTTTTTCAGCTAAATTCTAAATTTAGCTACGCATCCAACTGAGGTAATGGCCAAATATGACCGACTCAGTATAAGAAGATAGATAGATAGGTAGTACTTGATAGCATAGTCATAAGTGGTACAGTACGCTCACCGTGATGGTCAAGTTGGAAAGTCCTGCATTATTTGCGAGGAAATTACATGGGTTTCGTGTGAGCTTCATGTGGAACGTGGAGCAGTAAACGGGAGCTCATGCAACAGTAGTGTGGAAAGGATTAACAGCTCGAGCGTGGAAGAGATTTTTCTCCTATTACTGCAACTTGCTCACATCTGAGCATTACGGGCAGGATTTCCTGGGTGGTAACCAGTACTTTTTTTATTTTATTTTTTTAAGTTGAAGTGTCTTGCTCAAGGACACAACACTTTGGTCAGCCTGAGGCTCGAACCTGCAACCTCTTGATCACAAATCGGATGCGCTACCACTGCACCAAAGTGCCCCACTGCACCAAAGCGCTTCACAGTCATTGCAAAAATCAGTATTACACAACAGCTTTCATACATGTTATATCTCCCGATTTCGTCTGGATATCCTGATTTGGAGCCCCATCTCATGGTCTCCTGCCAATAGCCCATATCTCACAACAAGACAATTTTCTACAGTCGTTTTTAGCGGACCCAACATTTGAGTTATACCTGTGCGGTTAACCGTCAGTAATAAGGTAACCTTTCCATGTTTAACGATCTCGCATGTGACTACCGGTCCCAGTAGCTCAGTGGTAGAGCGTCCCCTTTGGGAATGGGAGGTTGCAGGTTCGATCTCCGGCCGCGCCATACCAAACCGAAGGCGTGAAAAATGGTACTAGGCCTCCTTTGGCTGATGCTCGCATTATCAGGGGTATTTCTAGGAAGATATCTGATATGCAACGTTAAATAAAGCTTCTTTATCTTATCTTTTATCTTTATCCATGGCGATAATCCTCTCATCTAACTCGTGCTATATTCACATGGTTGGTCGGGGCTTGGAGAAATAGATTGGACTGCATGATGCTTCCATGCAGAGCTGAATCTGACCACACACAAGTACTGGTAAACAGCTTAGAAAGACTAAGCCTGCCCAGGCAAACCCTGGCTGGTTTCGAACCTGCATCCTCCTGATCACCAGTCAGGCGTGCATCCAACTGAGCCACAGAGGCCGACAGTTTTATGATCGAAGATTAATTTAAATAATTGATATTTTTAAAAGTTTAAGAGGTACATGATGTTGGGGGAAAGCTTTTAAAACCAGATTGCAACAGGACACTGTCACAGAGGCATATACTCCAGTGATTTAATCAACCCAATCAATCACCAATTGACCAGTAATGACCAGGTAAAACAGGTTTTAACCACCGGCCCGGTCAATATTTATATTGACTGGCTTTTTGCCAACCTTGGTCTGTGATGTTTCACCATTTCTCCTAGACCATTTAAGCTAGAATCTCTAAATTTTCACAGGCAATAGTCCTTTGTCTTAGGACTGCAGGAACATATTCAGAGTTTTGATGTGAACCCCAGGCAGGGGTTGGGTCCAGCACTGCCCAAAGAGTCAAAATTCTTTTTATCCAAACATGGTCATGTTTGCATATAAAATCAAAGGTAATGAAGAGTGGAATACAGTGGTGCAATAATTCTGCCCCGGGGGCATGTGTGGGGTTAACTGAGAGCAGAAAGTAGGATTTTGGGTCCTTTTTCCGATTTTAGACAACTCCTCCTAAGCTTTTCAGGGGTGTAAAATTCCACTCGCCCGCTCGCATTTGCGAGTAAGTTTTAAGGCAGGGCGAGTAAGGTTTTCAAAACTGACCTTACCTTTTCTTCAGTTTTAGCACCGAAATGAAAAGTTTAGACGATAAGGGCGAGTAAGTTTGAGGGACATTTTACACCTCTGCTTTTTGAACTAGAATCTTGAAACTGTCACAGTTAATAGCCCTTGGATGAGCACTGGAGGAACGTATTTGAAATTTTGATGTGACCCCCCACACACACCTGAGGTATGGCCAGGGGGTGAGCCCCATGGATTAAAAATCTATTTTGTACAAACATATATAGGAATTTCGATCAAGTTTAGTTTAGTTTGGTTGCTTTTACTTTTATTGCACCTTCCCCCATGTCAGTATAACAGCCAATCAAATGCCTACAAAAAATTACTGGTTCTAGTGTTCTCTGCATGCTTTATGGAAAACTGAAAACCAGTCAACCATGGTCGAACCCACCTACATATATACTCGTTGGCTGAATGGTGGAAACTAAACTGATGTCATTTCCTCCAAACCTTTTGATAGATTTTCATTAAACTTTGGTCAATTATTCGGCTCAGTGAGCTGATGTGCAGAACCCATAAATGAACCTTGCCGACTCAAGGTCAAGGTCACAGTTGAAGGTCACGAGTTTGAAACTTGGAATTTTGTGTCCGTTCCATATCTCCTTTACCCTTGGAAGGATTTTCATTAAACTTTGGTCAAATATTGTTCTCAGTGAGCTGATGTGCAGAACCCATACCTGTAAATGAACCATGCTGACTCATGGTCAAGGTCACATTTGAAGGTCAAGAATTTAAAAGTTTGATTTTTGTGTCCGTTCCATATCTCCTTTACCCTTCAAACGATTTTCATTAATTTTGGTCAGTTATCCCCCTCAGTGAGCTCATGTGCAGAGCCCATAAATGAATCGTGTCGACACCAGGTCAAGGTCACATTGGAAGGTCACGAGTTTAAAACTTTGAATTTTGTGTCTGTTCCATATCTCCTTTACCCCTGAAAGGATTTTCATTAAACTTTTAAGTCAAATATCCCCCTCAGTGAGCTGATGTGCAGAACCCATAAATAAACCATGCCAACTCAAGGTCAATGTCAAAGGTGAAGGTCATGAGTTTGAAACATGGAATTTTGTGTCCGTTTCATATAGCCTGTACCCCTGGAAGGATTTTCGTTAAACTTTTGTGAAATAAGCCCCACAGTGAGCTGATGTGCAAAACAATAAATAAACCATACCAACTGAAGGTCGAGGTCACAGGTGAAGGTCACAAGGTTGAGCCTTGAAACAAAGTGCGGCGGGGGATTTGGCTGTCCCTCAGACTGCTTTCTTGTTCATTATATTATTGATGTGGGTAGTCCAAATTAGATCCTAAGGAAAAATGACCCCAAGGTATTTAGCTTAGACACCTTCCAGCTCGTGCTTAATTTCAGTATGATTTTTGAGGAGGGTTACATGAAGGACGTGGCCTTTAGAGGGATTTAAGATCATCCACTGTTCCAGGCTAAGTAGTTCACACTGGAGGACCTGACCTTCAAACTGAACTGGCGAGACACATAGTGGCATTGCAACTTATTGTTGATTTGAACTGCTTTTGCAGCCTGTCATTTATGTATGTGAGAAAAAGAATTTCTCTAGTTTAATTTTGCTTAGTTTGAAAGATATCAATTGTTCAACGCAATAATGTGCTCACTTAGTTTTCAAGATGAAAGCACTAGCAGCTTTTGAAAGCTTTGAGTGTCCTCTTTCAATCCCCACTTTAACCCATTTTGTACCAAATGGAATCTTCCTCCTTATATTATGGCATGAGTCCCTTTCAAAATTTAGGGGTATTAGGTTGTGTTTTCTTCAAAATTGATTTAGAAAATGGCTGAACTTTTTGCAAACAGTGCAGGCCCAAATCAGATGCCACATTCTGCAGCGTCTGATTTGGGCCTGCACTGTTTGCCAGACTACCCGTTGTGGGGTTTCTGATACTAAATGGGTTAATCAAGAGTATACAATCGTGTACTTATAATTGATTATTTGCTCATGTCTGTTGAGCAAATTAGCTGGTTCCATGACCTAGCATCAAAGAAATTAAGTCTCAGTGTCTAACATTCCCTCCAAAATGATATCTGAATGATGCCTGTATCTTGTTTAGTTCAAAGTTGGCACTTTTAGACACCAATAAAGTCCCCTTCTCTCTGACGGGTCACATTTATATACTTTGGACACATACACATCACCAAATTATTAAAAGCCGTCCTCGGTAACTCGGTCGGCTGCGGGTCTGACTGGTGATCAGGGGGACGCAGGTTCGATACCTGCCGGGGCCGGCAACATTCTTTCGTGGAGATTGATCATGAAATCTTTTCTTTGCTCAATTTGCTCAATATAAGTGAAATAATCTTGAAGGGGCTGCAAAACCAAATTAAAAACACACACATACTTGTAAATAAACTTTGGTATATTTGTCATTGTTTAGATTTGCACTTTATTCAACACATTGTAATGTTGTAGATATGTCTGTACTAAGGCATTTGTTATACAATAGTTATCAGTTGAATCAGACATTTTGTCATTTAAAAATATTGGCTTTTTAAAGAACTGAGCATCAAGGTATCATCAGTTAATGCGGACAAAACTGATTGAACCCATTTTATCTGGGAAAACCCCCCAAACAAGTCATTGGCAGATAGTGCAGGTCCAGATCAGACGCTACCCGGTACATTTTGTTAGACACCACATATACATGTAGTCTGGCCTTAACTGTTTGCAAAAATTTCAGCCATTTTTAAATCATTTTCTGAAATCAACTCAACCTGGTTCTTGTAACCTCAAATTTCTAAATGGACTCCGGCTTTATCATATTCCTCCCATTTAGTGCCCCTGCTCCTGTAAGCGCCCCTTCGCTGTTTTTTGAAGAGCAAAATAATAAGCACGCCTTCTGCTGTCGAAGGAAAAAATATTTTGACTGACCTACCTAAAGTAAAGATTTCAGCCTTTCAGTCATTGCCGTATTTGCAGTAAATCTTATCAGGTGAGGTATTTCTAAACCCCCTGCTATCACAGAGTGTCTGTGTTGACCACTTGGTTCTGTACATGTCATGATTCCACCACATTCTAATGGAAAACAACCACATGTAATGAGTTTTAAACTCTCAGTTCTAATAAGATTTTGTCTCTTATAAGTGCCTCTCTTTTTCCAATATTTTAAGCACCCGGTTCGCTAAATGGGAGGAAAATGGTATAAGTTAGAAGATTCCCTTCAGTACAAAATGAGTTTAAATGAGTTCTCACAAATTCCCATGGTTTTCCCCTAAAACAGCTCTGAAGGAGGCAACACTGTTAGCCTTTTAGCCTGAAAACTTTGATACATCATTGTCCCATTCTGTACTAAATGGTATCTCCCCCCTCCCCCCTTATATACAACAGGGGACCATGTTGGCATTTAGTCATGTCAGATTCTGTTATTGTTTAGAACGCTTTTTTAGAAAATGGTTGAGCAAACTGCTTCTCAGGGATCTGTACTGTTTGCCATTTTGTTTCTGAATTTATCATAAGAATTGAAGTTATGCAACACAAATGGCTGAAAATCAGAGCAGAATATAGTAAACTGATATATTCAGCATTGATTGGTGATGGTAAACAGGATGACTCATTGAAATTGTCAGAAGTTTCACATACTGACGAGGGTCGGCACAAGAAAAGATGGTCGGGGGTCTGTGTTTCAAAGCCTTTTCAGCTTTAAGAACAAGCTCATTAATAGTCAAATTGTTAATTGTTCTGGCAAGTAAAATATGTAAAATTATGGTATTTTTGCTGAAAAAATGTGAGCAGCTTTTGCATTTGCAAAAGCTTCTCACATTTTTTCTTAAAAAATAATAGTATATTTACCATATTAAATGATCAAAGTTTTAACGATATGTTAACTAACGACGTTTTTAGTTTAGAACATCTTGCCCCTGGGGTATTGTAGACTAAGTAAAACCTGTCAACAGTGGCCATCTCTATAAACCCACTTTATACAGGAAACCCCAACTGGGTTATTTGGAAACAGTGCAGGCCCAGATCAAAGAACGCAGTGGCTGTTCAGGACCTTCACTGTTTACTGAAAATTCGACCGTTTTCACCGTGGGCCCATCCCCGATTCCATCCCAGTCACCTCGAGACTTTAAACTGAGGCCCCAACTCTGTATGACATTAGATGTTTTGGTGGGACGCAAAACTCAAACACACACTCAACTATTTTATAATTATGCCCCCGCCATTCGAAGAATGGTGGAAAGGGCATATAGCGTTGCCCCTGTCCGTCCGTCCGTCCGTCCGTTCGTGCTTCCGTCCGTCTGTCCGTGCATCCGAAACTTAAACGCGGTCAATAACTCCTTATTTCTTGATGGATTTTATAATCAGGCGGGGGCATCCGTGTCCTATGGATGCATATCCAGTTAAATTAGAAAAAAATGTTGAATCTACCTGTACAGTTGTACATGTATATGCAGTTTATACAATGTATGGCGGAAGAGTCCATTCAGTACAAAAAAAAAACAGGATAAACAAAACGCCTGTTTAGTGTGTGTGTGTTTTACGTCCCACCAACACCTAAAGTCATATGGAGTCTGGACCTGGGGTTTAAAGACTCACCTGAAAGTCTGGGCAAGGCTGGTTTGCAATGATCAGGGCCCATGATGTTTGCAAAAAGCAAAAACTTTCAGCCATATTTCCAAATAAAATTTGAAGAAAAAAGAACCAGACATCCAAAAATTTTGAATTGGACTGGTGCTATTCACCTTATTTGCTAGTCTGAAGGTTATCAGTGTTGGAAAAACAGGTAACCAGACCCCCCTGACCTTGAAAGGTCAGGGGGGTCTGGTTACCTGTATTTCCAATATTGACAATGTGCAAGCTGGGAGCCAGCAAATAATGCAAATATGGTGAATGTATAAGGCTTTAACCCTTTACCACTCAGATACGTGTTTTTACGTGTCTGCACCCCCCCCCCCCCACCTATTTTAAGCCCCAGAAGCACCTAAAATCTGCATTTCTACCCCTGGATAGTTATGTTTGCTTTAGGGTTTGTTGGGCAAAAAAAGTGACCTGTTTTTTCGCGCGCCTCCCTACTAAAAATATTCTGGGGGGGGATTGAAGGGGGGCGACACTCCCCTCACATCCTGAAAAATTTTGGGTGTATGGCCAAACCGGCCGCTAAAATTTATATCTTAGGGTGTCTGGGGTCAAAAATGCCGGAAAATTAATGCTGATAAAACATGCTGCAAACAGTGAAAATGGCCAGTGCCAAACACCTTAATTGTTGCCTTGACAGCTGTGTGAAGATTAAAATGTGGTCAAAAATTCATGTGAAAACACACTTTTTGCCAACTTTGAGATGCCCCCTCTTTTACAATGACAACAATGATCAAGTCATGAAAGGTTGCATTTGAAAGGCTACTGCCCAATGAACATTCATACCGAGTTTGGTGTAAAACAGACCATCGTTTATGAAACAATGGCTAGTTGAAGTTGCTGTCAGGTGCAACACTGTGAAAATCAGCGAAATTCACAAAATCCCTGAGTGGTAAAGGGTTAAAGGGTGTTACGAGATGGAATAGGAAACCTCTCTGGTGCTTATGCACATCTAAATTATTTTAGTAGATATATGGTAGGGCGGTGCGAGTGAAATATTTTGGGTGAAATATGGTACGCAAACTGTGCGGCTCCATGAACAAGTCATGCACATATCATACGATGTATGCATGAGTGGTTTATAGAGAGCTGTTTTTACAATACAGGGGGCCGCTAAAAGGCCGAGTCCTATAGAATTTGCCTAAAAATCGCCAACCGCCAAATTGTGCCATATATGATTTTTATTCCCGTCACGTGTTGTGTGGGTGTTCGTTTTGACAGGAGTCATGTCATTGATTATAGGGTCGTTTCATCAATTTTTCCTATGGGAAATATACTATTTGAACGCAAATCCATTGTCTACTCGATTTTTGCTATCTGGCTTTGTTTGTGGCCGGTATCTCCACTTCCCCACGAACAGAGCAAGGTAGTACGAGTAGGCATGATTTTCTGGTAGTATTCATAGATATATAAACCCTGAAAAGAGCGAACACTTTAGCAGCAGGTCAAGTTGTAAGAGTGAACACAACATTGTGACGGGGAAAGAGAAAGTATATTGAAAGGCACAACAATGTGTGACCTGCTGCTCCCTGCTTCATAGCAGCAGGTACTGGTACGACGCTAGGCGTTAGGGTCCAGCAAGGGCGGACAGACCGCCGTACTCAGCGCCTACCAGGGTAGAAGCAGAATCTAGATCATTGTTCGTTGTAAACAAATGTGAGACCATGGAAGAGGTCAATTAACCTGCAGGTCATTTAGACGATCACTAAACCTCTGATCAGCAAACGTGATCGCTAAACCTAAGATTATCAACTATGTTGATAGACTAGTTCTACTAGTTCGCGAGAGGAAGTTTCACGCGAGTGGGGGATTCACCCTAAGTTATAAACTGGCCAGTCGCGTCTTGTGTTGTTTCTTTTTTTGTTGTTGTTTTTGTTGTTTGCTTCTGTAGGTATTCACGTCACCCGTTCCGAGCACAGAACAGTGTTTTGCCTTCGGAGCGGACGTCGTGAGTTGGCTACAGAAGCAACAAATTGTGATGTTTTGTGTTAGTGAGTGTTGTATGTAGATACTGTAAATAATTCATGTCATTCATTTAACATCTTACTTGTGCCTTACCCCACAGCTGCCCGTACACCTGTCAGAGATCACGCTCGGTTGTCTTGTCAGCATGGGGGTTTGCGGGACGCCGTAAACCCACATGTAACATTTGGTGTCAGTGAAGTGAGGATTTGATCTCTGGCTGGTGTTCCCGGCTGTGGAACAGCACATTGATACTCTGAATCATCAATTTAAAAAAAAAAAAATGTATTGACAGCCACATTTAGAAATTAACTTGAATCTTCCTTCCTGCGTTGATGAAGTGCGAAACCCATGTATTCAACTGAATGGATACTGACAAGTCGATAATTTCTGAGCAGGAAGGCAAGGCAAACCCCACTTTTTCTTGGTAACGAAAACTTAAGTAGACCCCACTTAATTGTGTTACCTGACATTCTACTAAGTTAAACTGGAATTACTAATTGATCTTACCCACACATGGTTCTGACGTAGTGACGTTAACAATTTACTGACGTTGACATAACGGTAGCGTTAATAATTACGCTGTGGCTTGAGGTTAGGTATGACGTAATAGAAACATTAATGGTGACTTGTTATGATCGAAGTTTTGTAGTGTGATAAAACTTCGGATTGTAGCATTTTACTGTAAACGTCGTCAGTTTATGACGTCATATTAGACTACCAGTACGCAACGTCATACTGTGCTGAAAGCATTTGACATTTCAAATCGCGTGTGCTTTAATAACTAACGTTTTAGTCAGATTAACGCGTATAACACATATCTTAACGTTTTTGTTAAGCCCATTCAATCATCACTGATCATAACTGATCAGTTTATAGTGGTTTTGATAGTAACGTGAGATTTACGTTATCAATAATGGAGCGTTTAATGCAAATGGGAAAGGACTTAGGTTATGAGGGGAAGGAGTTACAAGGTTTTGTTAAAGAGCAGCAAGATATTGAGCGGGCGGAAAGGCAAGAGCAAAGGGATTTAGAAAGGTTAAGGTCTGAAGAAAAGGAAAAGGAAAGGGCACATGAACTAGCTAAGTTAGAAGAAAAGGAAAGGGAAAAGGAAAAGGAAAGGGCACATGACCTAGCTATGTTGAATGTTAATAAAGAACTTGAAATGGCACGCATTCAGACTGAAAGGGAGGCAAAAGAGGTTAGTGAGGCCCATTTAGAACAAATAAAACATGGGTTTGAGCTACAGCACCAAGAATTAAGGAATCAGTTAGAAATGCAGAGAGCGAAGCTCGAGCTAGAATTTGAAAAGCAAAAAGCTGAGAAGGTGGCTCATGCCCGGGATCCTAAGTTACCTTATTTTGAAGAGGGTAAGGATAAAATGGATAGTTATTTATCTAGATTTGAGAAATATGCTACGGCTAATAAATGGGATAAGAGTGTTTGGGCCGCGTATTTAAGTGCATTGCTCAAAGGGCACGCACTTGATGTATATGACCGGTTGTCAAATGAGGATGCTGCGGATTATGAAAAGTTAAAGGACGCTTTATTAAAGAATTTTGACATGACAGAGCGCGGATTTAGGAAGCAGTTTCGTTAAAGTAGGCCCGAGAAATCAGAAACGTTCATACAGTTCAGTAGTAGACTGAGAAGTTATTTAGAAAAATGGCTTAATATGGCAAAGATAGAAAAATCTTTTCCGGCTGTCTGTGATTTCATGGCAAGGGATCAGTTCCTGGAGTCATGTAATAGAGAACTGTATGTACATCTGAAGCCAAAACAGTTTGGTAATTTAGATGAAATGGCTAGGGAGGCAGATTTGTTTGCAGAAGCGCGCGGGGGCGTATATAGTTGCATTAATAAGGGGCAACGCGATAATAGAGGCGCAGCGCAGGGTAAACAGGACAAAGTTGACTCGAACAAACCGAGTGGTAGACCGGATATCAAGTGTAGCATATGCGGTAAGGGGCATTTAACAATTAAATGTTTTAAGAACCCCGACAGGAAACAATTGTATAGCGCAGAGGTAGGAGCAACTGGAGTGGGGGATAGCGGTGTTAAAGAAAATTTTAACACGCGCGTAGAGACTCAAGGTTCTCAGGTTAAGAATGAGAATACGCAGAATGTAGGTCGTGGTTATACACGTGGTCGTGGTAATTTTAGAGGGTCTTTTCGCGGACGCGGTAAAAATAATAGCACACCACGTGGCGCAGCACACCAAGTTAGTTTTTGTCAAACGGAAGTAACTAGGAAAGGTGATGAGATTGGAAGTATTTTTGAAAATAAGGTTGGTGATCCTTTGATTTCGGATAGGGAGGAGTGTAGTAAGGAAACTAGGGAAGGTGTCTGTTACTTCTTAAAGGCAAGGTTACCGACGGCACAAGGATTGGTTAATAATAAAAAGGTGGTTGTATTAAGAGATACTGGGTGTACAGGCTGTGTCGTTCGGAGAAGTTTGGTTTCGGATAGTCAGTTAATAGGGAAGGAATCAAATGTTACGTTGATTGATGAATCCACACAAAGGTATCCTTTGGCAATGATTGACATTGATTGTCCTTTTTTCACTGGGAAAACTGAAGCTTTGTGTATGGATGATACGTTGTACGATTTGGTTATCGGTAACATTGATGGATCAAAACTTCCTGATATGTCTCATTTCTCAGCTGCGGCTGTAACTAGGTCTCAAACTAGGCAGGATGAGAAGCCTTACAGAAAACTTAAGGTTCCCGATCAGATCATTAACGATGACAAGGAGGCTTTCAAGCAAGCTCAGGTTGATGATCCAACTTTGGAAAACATCAGGAAAAGGGTTGTATCTGGGAACAAGACTGTGAGTCGTGGTTTAAACCGAGGTGAAACTAGGTTTATTGAGAAAAAAAGGTTTGGCATATAGGGAGTTCACCAAGGGTAACAAAGTCTCTTTCCAACTTGTGGTCCCTCAAAGTTTCCGAGGAAAGGTGTTGAAACTGGCTCATGAAACGCTTATGTCTGGACATATGGGTATTAGGAAGACATTGGATAGAGTTGTAACTGAGTTTTACTGGCCCGGTATTTGCGGTGATGTCGCTAGATTTTGTAAATCTTGTGATATTTGTCAGAGAACTATTCAGAAAGGTCGGGTCACTAAAGTACCTCTAGGAAAAATGCCATTGATTGATACGCCATTTAAGAGGGTGGCAGTGGACATAGTTGGTCCAATTGAGCCTCGATCTGATAGGAAATCTCGGTATATTTTAACCATGATAGATTATGCGACAAGGTATCCAGAGGCGATAGCTTTACCGAGTATTGAGACGGAACGTGTCGCGGAAGCGCTTATTGAAATGTTTAGTAGGGTTGGCATTCCTGATGAAATGTTGACTGATTGTGGATCACAGTTTACTGCTGAGGTAATGAAGGAAGTCAGCAGACTTCTTTCTCTTCAACAGTTAACGTGTAGTCCGAGACACCCAATTTGCAACGGACTGATAGAGCGTTTCCACGCTACGTTAAAGCAGATGTTACGTCGCATGTGTGCTGAACGTCCAAAAGATTGGGATAAATATCTTCCAGCCTTATTATTTGCGGTAAGGGAAGTCCCACAAGAGTCTTTAGGATACTCCCCTTTTGAGTTGTTATATGGACGTAACGTCAGAGGTCCAATGGCAATATTAAGAGAATTATGGGCTGAAGAGGTACGCGATGAGCAAGTTCTTTCGACGTATCAATACGTTATTGAGCTTAGGGAACGGTTAGAGCAGACATGCAAATTAGCGCGTGATAATTTAAAGAAGGTTCAGATTAAGCAGAAAGCTTATTATGATAAAGGCGCGAGGTCGCGTAAATTTGACGTCGGCGACAAAGTACTGTTGTTACTACCGACAGACAGTAATAAATTATTGCTTCAATGGAAAGGTCCTTATGAAGTGGTTGAGGTAGTAAGCAGAATGGATTATAAAATTGACGTCAATGGAAATGTTAACACATATCACGCTAATATACTGAAACAGTATGTTGAGCGTCAGACTGTGACGTCTCATTGTCTGATCTCTAAACCTATTATGTCGACAGACAGTCATGACAGAAATGACGTCGACGAGTCTTCATTTGAAGACAGCAGTTTTGAAACTGCAGAGCAACCGGAAAGTGACGGCGACGTTAGCGTCCCACACACACTAACGACAGAGGAGAGTGAGGAGACAGAAGGGCTGAGAGAACAGCGCCTTGCAGGACTGACATGTCAGACAGACCAAATTATATGTACCACATTTATGTCAGAACCTGTAAAATCAATCAAATCTGTTAAGCCAGAAAGGCCACCACCAGTAAGACTAAAACGATATCCGTTTGCTAACAAACAGAATGTCAGGGGAACAGGAAAATTCTGGGGCAAACCACCTTGGCTTACTAGCTAAATTTTACTTAAGAAAATTTGGGGGCAGACTACCTTAGTAGGTAATTCTTCGCACGGTTGTTGTGTAAATAGCTGTCTTGTTTAGATAGGTTCATCCTATTCCATCTCTATACACAAAGAAAAAACATTTCTGATTGTTTTTTCTCCAAAAGGGGAAACCTTTGTTACGAGATGGAATAGGAAACCTCTCTGGTGCTTATGCACATCTAAATTATTTTAGTAGATATATGGTAGGGCGGTGCGAGTGAAATATTTTGGGTGAAATATGGTACGCAAACTGTGCGGCTCCATGAACAAGTCATGCACATATCATACGATGTATGCATGAGTGGTTTATAGAGAGCTGTTTTTACAATACAGGGGGCCGCTAAAAGGCCGAGTCCTATAGAATTTGCCTAAAAATCGCCAACCGCCAAATTGTGCCATATATGATTTTTATTCCCGTCACGTGTTGTGTGGGTGTTCGTTTTGACAGGAGTCATGTCATTGATTATAGGGTCGTTTCATCAATTTTTCCTATGGGAAATATACTATTTGAACGCAAATCCATTGTCTACTCGATTTTTGCTATCTGGCTTTGTTTGTGGCCGGTATCTCCACTTCCCCACGAACAGAGCAAGGTAGTACGAGTAGGCATGATTTTCTGGTAGTATTCATAGATATATAAACCCTGAAAAGAGCGAACACTTTAGCAGCAGGTCAAGTTGTAAGAGTGAACACAACATTGTGACGGGGAAAGAGAAAGTATATTGAAAGGCACAACAATGTGTGACCTGCTGCTCCCTGCTTCATAGCAGCAGGTACTGGTACGACGCTAGGCGTTAGGGTCCAGCAAGGGCGGACAGACCGCCGTACTCAGCGCCTACCAGGGTAGAAGCAGAATCTAGATCATTGTTCGTTGTAAACAAATGTGAGACCATGGAAGAGGTCAATTAACCTGCAGGTCATTTAGACGATCACTAAACCTCTGATCAGCAAACGTGATCGCTAAACCTAAGATTATCAACTATGTTGATAGACTAGTTCTACTAGTTCGCGAGAGGAAGTTTCACGCGAGTGGGGGATTCACCCTAAGTTATAAACTGGCCAGTCGCGTCTTGTGTTGTTTCTTTTTTTGTTTTTGTTGTTGTTTTTGTTGTTTGCTTCTGTAGGTATTCACGTCACCCGTTCCGAGCACAGAACAGTGTTTTGCCTTCGGAGCGGACGTCGTGAGTTGGCTACAGAAGCAACAAATTGTGATGTTTTGTGTTAGTGAGTGTTGTATGTAGATACTGTAAATAATTCATGTCATTCATTTAACATCTTTCTTGTGCCTTACCCCACAGCTGCCCGTACACCTGTCAGAGATCACGCTCGGTTGTCTTGTCAGCATGGGGGTTTGCGGGACGCCGTAAACCCACATGTAACAAAGGGGGCAGATTCCATGCAGTACAAAATGGTTTAATTTTACAGAGTATAATGCTATAAAGCCCCTTTTCCAATAATGTAGCTCCTATCATGCTTTGATTTGTGTGTATATAGACCCAAGATAATATTTTACAAAATTCAGGTCATTTATTATTGTTTTGACAATGAAAAGGCATTGATTAATGATTGATTTGGTGATAACATACTTTAACCCTTTTTGCACCAAATGGAATCTTCCTCCTTATACCGTATATAGCAGGAGCTCATTTAAAAATTTAGGGGTGTCAGGTTGTGTTTTCTTCAAAATTGATTTGGAAAATGGCTGAACTTTTAGCAAACAGTGGAGGCCCTGATCAGACGCCGCATTCTGCGGCTTCTGATCTGGACCTGCACTGTTTGCCAGGGTACCTGTTTTGGGGTTTCCGGTTCATATTGTAATGGGTTAAAAGGTAGAGCTGAAAAAAAAACAACATAGAAATAGATGCCCTGGAAAGGCCACAGTCAAATATGGCACTAAAGGGAGTGCGAAAATTGATTGTAAGGTGCAGTTCCTGAATATTAGAATAATATCATTCAATGTATGAACCCTTAAACCTTATCCTGCTGAATATTTTAGTCTGCCCCACCACCGATTATCAACCAATCAGATTACTTGATGCAAATTACTGCAACCAATTTACAATCTGACAAACAATGTAGATCCTGATCAGATGGCTTCTTCAGAAGCCATCTGATCTGGATCTACATTGTTTGAAAGACCAGGCATATCTGGGCTCAGCAGGACAAGGGTTAAATTGATCATGAAATCTTTTCAACTGTCATTCCCATTGAATCAAGTTTCTGTTGAAAGAAGAATTAAATCCTTAGATTGGTCGTGAAATCTATTCTAAGGTCAGTCTCTCCAATCCACTGATTCAAGAAGGGCAGTGGTCAGTTTTTGGTGAAGGAATGTGCACTGTACTGGTTAGCCACTTTTGTATAAGCCTGTCCAGGTATAATGTGTGGTAAACCGGCCATGCTCAACATAATCTAAATACAGTCGAACTTCAATGGCTCGGACACCTTTGGAACCACAAAAAATCGGTTCGAGACGGGGGTAGTTCGAATCACTGAGGGCTACTGCCAGGAGGCATAACAATATCATACTTTAGGACATCTTTCAGTGTTCTATAAAGAAAAAATGTATGCTGTGTGTACTGATTGGAATCGCTCATGGAGGCAATTCTAATAAGCACACACAACATACAGTTGCAAGATAAAAGACGAAAATATCCTAAATTTTACCCGCCCTATTTCATATGTAGAAAAATTCACTAGGGACTAAAGAATGGGTTCGACTCGGCCATGGTAAACAAGCTATCGGTGTTAGAGCCATCGAAGTTCAACTGTAGTGTTGACTAGACTCTCAACCAAACAAGCATGCTATTACTGGGTAGGATTATAAGAATCTTATATGGGTTTGAGGGGTGGATAGGAAAATCCGTCCCAAGGATCACTGTCTGGCATCACAAGGCTTGCCGAGTGATGCTGGACAGTGATCCTGAGGGACGGATTTTTCTATCCACCCCTCACATCCATATTGGATTCTTTTTCTTGCATACCTTCCATTTCTTAGCGCAGAATTTCAATGCTGCAGTCACTTCGGTTACCAACGTCCGCCATATTGTGTTGACAATGCAGGAATGTAAAGTGACGTCACGGATTGTGCATGACGTCAACCTAAACGACGGCGCACACAAGGTCGTAATCAACCAGTGCATTTATCAAACATGCGATTATATTCGATTTGGGGTCGGAATACCAGGGTCAGAACATAAATTTCTATCCCAGGGTAAAATTGCGGATTTCCTTGTCTGGTTTGCAAGAAAAGAATATCTGTTCTGGGTCAAATCCAGGATCTCCTTACCTGGTGTGCAAGAAAAATGTGTCAGAGTATAAATTCAACCAATGGCGCTTATGATGCTCTCCCCACTATCCTTGGCATATTGTTATAAAATTTGTCCATGATGCCAAAAATCCTCCTGTGCATTAATATTAAAATGTCAAATTTTTTCTTATTTCTGAACAGGTCAAGTAGGATTGCAACTGATGTGAAATAGCCTTTCTAATGCTGCAGTACGTAAATGTCATGAAATAGTTATGGCCCCTACATGTATATATTACAACCTCAGACTGGCCATATCTCTGCAATCCCTGGGTTAAGAACAAAAAAAAATGGTGCATTGCCATAAAATTCCTAAAATTTTGACACCTTGGGGACTTGCTGAAATTCTCCCAAAATTTTAAGAAATTTGTTCCCCAATCCAGCAAGGACTCCAAAAGGTACAGATTGAATGACAAACAGTGTAGACCCTGATACGACTGCTCCTTCAGGTGCAGTATGACTGGGTCTGCATTGTTTGCTTCGGCCTACCTGTTCCAATACTTTGGACCATGACAGTGGTTCAGACTGGTTGACTGTATTTGTTTCAGGATAATGGGAGGAAGATGACAAAGACTGGTTCCCCTATGACGGGGTCAAGTGCATCAGAAGATGTGCTGGTAAGTACTGTCAGGAGCATATAATTCTCTCAAGAGGCAATGATAAGGAAAGGATACAATTACCCCACATCTCCCTTCAGAGAGACGGGAGGGAAAGAAATACAAACATGAAATAACTAATTCCTAATGGAAACATCACTAGCAGAAAACCAAAAGGACCGTCACTTTCCCACCGCAAATGGCTATCCAAAATAAAAAGATATAAGCAGTATACACTTGCAAAGACAAGCTGTAACAAAAATAAACCATGCAGAAGAACTGCCTTGGAACTGTCAGTAAAAAGTATTTCACTGGGGGTGGGGGGTGGGGGAGGGCTGAAATGAACACCCTCTAAACCCCACTTATGGGATTTTCAGGGTATTCATTATTTTCATAATTCTGCTTCAATACATAGGTTGCGGGTACTCATTAAAACCCCCTGCATGAGGTCATTCTAATGAGCAACAACAGCTTATTCTTGAAGTATATATTATAGGGATCATTCATGGTTTTTCATGCATTAACAATTGTCGTGCCCTGAGGAAGCTGTTGGATAATGAGGCTGTAAGCTGAATGTTAAAATATCCTCTGAGGGACCTAGCAAAAATAACCATGGATGATCGTTTTCTTGTATAACTTAGATTCCAATGTCTGGAGTTGGTGAAGCAAAGATGACATGTATCTTGCGTCACTGGGGTGTCCAACTGATATTGGCTTACAGTTGGGTGAGGTCTTCTGGACTCTCAGCAGGTAAGGGTGGAGAGGGAGCACTGTTACTTATTCTGCCTCTACACTTCTGTTCCATCACGAAAACATGCCTATATAATTTTGACCCCCTTGAACCCCACTTTTATATAGTAAAACTGGGGTTTCCGGGGGTATAACTTATTTTTCTTATTTCTGCTCTAAAATATAGATTGTGGGTACTCGTTAGAACCGCCTCGATGAGGCGGTTCTGACGAGTGCCCACAATCTATATTTTGAGCAGAAATAAGAAAAATATCACAATTTTTCACCATAAAATTTTCATTTTTTCGCCGATAAAGGTGGCAATGTATTTATATAGGCGTGTTTGTGTAATGATTTTCCTCTTTCTCCCCTGTCCCTCACTTTCATCTTGTCTACTGTCTCTTTTCTCCCTTTCTCCGGGAGATGACACAAAATGACCCACAAGGGTTGACCTGTCATTAACCCCAAAACAAACAAACAAACAAACAATTCCAACATCAGAATGTGATAAAAAAAGCCTCTAAAACTCCATATTAACCCTTGTCCTGCTAAGCCCGGATATGCCTTATCTTTCAAACAATGTAGATCCAGATCAGATGGCTTCTGAAGAAGCCATCTGATCAGGATCTTCATTGTTTGCCATTCATTTTATTAATTTGTTGCAATACTTTGCATCAAGTAATCTGATTGGTTGATAATCAGTAGTGGGTGTAGCATATTTTAATATTCAGCAGGATAAGGGTTAACTCTTCAAATGGGACCATAAAACCAGTTTGGTGGCTACTTTAGAATGTTGGTATCAATGAAGTCAGTTCTGCAATGATGTTTTAAAATGCTACGTCCATGGCGACAAAGTTTCATCGCTGAAACATAGCAAGGTTCATCTTGTGATATCAAAAGTTCAAAACCCATGTTCAAACAGCACATGAATTTCATGATTTTAACATGGGTTTTGTTTGGACACCGCTTCATAGGATTTTATGCAAGATTGGAAAAATATCACAATTTTTGGGTCTATCGGTTTATGATCGACCCTAATTTACTAAATGGCCAAAAGGAATTAATGCAGTTGTCCACGTGACCATCACTGATTTGGGAAAACCAATATTATGTTTTATTAATAGAACTTGAAACGTTGAGCTATTTTTATCAATGCACTAAGAGCTATATCTATAGAGTCTTGACAGGAATCGTGTGCTGGATAATACCCAGATTAGACGCCGCAGAATGTGGCATCTGATCAGCAGGTTGCACATGAACTTCACTGTTTGCTTAAATAGTTGCACTGAGGGTTGAACAGATAGTATAAGAATGGCCAGGTTGCTCACACAATATATCTTAATCCAGGCCACGATGTCACGTGACGTCTTTCGGAACATTCTATTTATAAAACTGTTACACAAATGTATGCCAAGTCGAGTAAAAATAGACTTTTTGCACTCCTGCTTAGAAAGTGCAAAACTTTGTTGGTGGTACCGTTACTAGACATACAGCATAGACCAAGATCGGATATAGAGCACATTGCTTCTGATCAGGTCGGCACTGTTGGCCCATGTATGCAACAACAGTTTTGAACATGATTCAGGGCCGTATGCAGACTCTGAAAAGGGGCGGGTTGAGGATGCGAATTTCAGGTATTTTGCAGAGGGTGAAAAACTGTATGAATCTGAAATAATTTCCAAAAGATGGGAGGGGGCTGTGTTTGCACCCTCCCCACTCTGTTGAACAAAATCCAAGTACTACCCTAAGACGTCAGAGCGCAGCGTAAGAACGGCCCCCGCCCATCGGGGCTTTAAGAAATATATGGGCTGCACGATGCTTCCACGCAGAGCTAAATCTGACACGCACACGTGTATTGGTAAACCGCTTAGAGGATCAAAGCCTGCCCAGGCAAAACGGTGCAAGTCGGACCGCCCATGCTTATAAGCCCTATTGGTTTCAATGGGCGACCGGGCTTGAGATGTCATTTCATCTCAACGTCTGGTAAAAGTCCCACAAAATTGGAAGCTCCGTCTCCAAAATGACCTTTACAGTGTTGATGGGGACGTTAAACCTCAAATCAAACAAACAAAAGCAGCGTAAGAAGAAAATTCTGGACAGTGCTTGTTTGTTTGATTTAAGGTTTAACGTCCCCGTCAACACTGTATAGGTCATTTGGAGACGTTACTTCTAATGTTACGGGACTTTCAGTTCTGCGTGGAAGCATCATGCAGCCCATCTATTTATTCAAGCCCCGATGGGCGGGGGCGGGTGGACTGTGCTTGTACACTTGGGCATTGGCAAACAGAATCTACATAATCAGATGCCACATAATGCGATGTCTGATCAGCTCTACTGTGATTGCTTAAAGTTAAAGGAACAGTTGGATTCTCAGCTCAGGACTATTTTCCCAAACTACACTCAGAAAGGATCAACCCTCCAGTACTCAAAGTGCTTTGATTCATCATAAAATTAACCTTTTGTAGCTATAAGCATGCACTATGTTAAACAGATGTGTTGTTGCAATGAATGGTAAAGTCACCAACCATTTTTGCTGATCACTCTTGCTGAAAATTAGAAAAAGCAAGAAAAAAAATAATTTCATAAATTATCAGTAGAATGTTAGAAATATTCCTGAGAGATTAATATTTCTTTCTATCTTCCCATTAAAATAAGAATAAGAAAAACCACATGTCAAGGGGCTAAACTTGATCATATTCCCTAATTAGCAGTACAATTAAAGGAGTATTACTGATGCTGATTTGTTTGTTTGGTTTGATGTTTAACATCCCCGTCAACACTGTAAAGGTCATTTTGGAGACGTTGCTTCCAATTTTGTGGGACTTTTACCCGACACAACTACTGTGGAGCAACACTTTCATAGTCTTAACCCATTGCAGGTGGGAAACGGATAAAGGTGTACATTGGCAAACAGTGCAAGCCCAGATCAGACGCGGCAGAATTTTCCTTCAAAAATAGAATAAAAACGAAAAAAAAAGCCTACCGTCCCTTATATGACAAAGGTACTTGCACAACACGTAGCAATGGAAGGGTCCACCAGTATACAACGGATTAACAAGTGGATCCAAGGTAACAGCCTGTGAGAGTATTATTTCCTCCTGGTACCTTATTAGCAGATTAATCCTTAAGGTGTCAATTACAATTTTTTTTTCTGCTTTGTTGCTGCCGGTTACATTAAAAGTTATAGTTGCATACGGTGTAGGACTATGATCAGACTTCTCCTCTAGGGTCCACACAGTTTGCCTGTATTCAAGAATGTTTGAAAAGTTTGCCAGAAGATTCAGCTGATGGCATAAACAGAGGACATTTAACCCTTATCTGGCTGTTCACGACACCCCCTATCTCTTCAAACAGTGTAGATCAGGATCTACACTGTTTGACATTCAGTTTATGAATTTGTAGGAATAAATTACATCAAGTAATCTGATTGGTTCAAAGTCAGAGATGGGTATGGCTAAAATGAATATTCAGCAAGAGAAGGGTAAAAGATACAGGTTTTCTCGGCAGCTTAAGGGTAAAAACTTCATTGACTGAACTGCTATTGCTCTTCAACCAGGTCTGCTTCAAACTCATTTCCTTCAGATTATAAATACAGTTGAACTTCAGTGCCTCGAACATTAACATTTGCTTGGCACAAATCACATGAACAACAGGCCTCGTATTTTTCAGGCATTTGCAGGATTTCAGGCTTTTAGAGCTTGATTTTTCCTTGATTTCAGGCTTTGGTATTTTGATTTTTCCTCCTTTATTCTGTTTAGTTTGACTATTTAATCCTTATCCTACTGAATTTGTTTATCTAGCCATGCCCATTTCTGACTCAGCCAAGGAAATTACTTGATATAATGTATTCACCCAGGTCACAAACTGCATTGCAAACAGTGTAGATCCTGATCAGATGGCTTCTGCAGAAGCCATCTGATCTGGATCTACACTGTTTGCAAAGGTAATGGCTATCTTGTTCAGGAGGTTAAGGGTTAAGGCTGCAAAATGGGGCCTTTCAGGCTGGGAAGAGATAGGACAGTATGAGGCCTGGAACAAGTCTGTAATATGAACAAGACCCCAAACCCCACTTTAGATATAGAAAACTGGGGTTTTACGGGGTATAGATTTTTTTTCTTACTTCTGCTCCAAGTCATGGTTTGTAGGTACTCAGCTCACTTGTGAGTTCTGCAACAGAAGTCAGGTGGTTTTTCCCAAGGTACTCAGGTTTTTGCCCACCTCTGATAAATGGCCTGATCTAAATAAGAGAAATAATCCAGAAAGGGTCCTAAAACTAAAAAAACTTTAAATGCCATCTTCATCAGTTTTGTTTGATTTCTTAACCCTTCTCCTGCTGAGCCCGGATATGCCTTATTTTCCAAACAATGAAGATCCAGATCAGATGGCTTCTGATCAGGATCTACATTGTTTGCCATTCAGATTGTGAATTTGTTGCAATAACTTGCATCAAGTAAGCTGATTGGTTGATAATCGGCAGTGGGTGTTGCATATATAAATATTCAGCAGGACAAGGGTTAAGGATTCATCATGTACTTTTTTCACCCAGGATGAGAGTCCAAGGCCTGGGCCTTTTGAATCAGGGTCAGCACAGGCAACACAGAAATTGGAAGGAGTCACTCAGATCCATGCTGCTGCTGTTAATGGTGACAAGGCCTGGTTGTCAAGGTTACTGACATGTAGGTATTAGTTAAGCTTAGAAGTTAGACAAGTGAAATAAATGTGTCTTCCGAAGCAAACAGCTGCCTTACGCCTGGCATTAGTTGTAACAATTGTGTTGGTATTTACAATTTTACAAAGTATGTCAGGGGGTATATAGCTTTTGTCTTTCCATCCATACGTTATTTCGTTTGTTTATTCCATCTGTCTGTCCGTTCATCACCTTTTCATCAAAGTTTTGTGTTAAACCTTTTTGATTGCTCATATCTCTGTAACCACATGTTAGATTCTCTTCATATTTGGTACAGGATATCTCTATGCCTTTCATATTGAATATCTAAGCTCCTGGGTCAGGGCCCTGGGTGAGTTGTTTGTCTGTTCGTCAACTTTTATGGGAAAGTTTTGCATTGAACCTTTTTGATATCTGATTTCTCTGTAACCACCTGTTAGATTCTCTTCATATTTTGTACAGGCTATATCTAATGTATTACCTTTCACATGGAATATCTTAGCTCCTGGGTCAAGCCCCTTTGTGAGCTGTCCGTCTGTTCGTCAACTTTTATGTAAAAGTTTTGCATTAAACCTTTTTGATTGCTCATAGTTCTGTAACCACATGTTAGATTCTCTTCGATATTTGATACAGTGTATCTCTATAGCATTACCTTTCATATTGAATATGGACTGTATATGGAAAGAAGCTATGGAGCAGAGGCGATGGCACTGGCAGGGGGTATATGTGCACCACTGGGCACTTTGTCTAGTTTCAAAGTTCAGCATTTAATCACAACAATTGTTGCCAGCAATGTGAACCCATTAGGATTTTGGAAGTTTGCAAGATGATGCAGCAGTCATCATAACAGACAATATTTTCAGATGCAGTTTTTCTTGGCATCTGAAGGGTTAACCCTTATCTTGCTGTTCACGACAACTCCTATCTTTGCAAACAGTGCAGATCCAGATCAGATGGCTTCTGAAGAAGCCATCTGATCAGGATCTACACTGTTTGGCATTCAGGTTATGAATTTGTAGCAATAAATTACATAAAGTAATTTGATTGGTTGATATAACGAAATGGGTGTGGCTTAGATGAATATTCAGCAAGATACGGGTTAAGTTTTGAAGATCTCATATTTTCCAAACAAGCCTCGGTAGCTCGGCCTGATATGCGTTTGACTGGTGATGAAGGGTCACAGTTTTAACCCTTATCTTGCTGTTCACGACATCCCCTATCTTTGCAAACAGTGTAGATCCAGATCAGATGGCTTCTGAAGAAGCCATCTGATCAGGATCTACACTGTTTGGCATTCAGTTAATGAATTTGTAGCAATAAATTACATCAAGAACTCTGATTGGTTTGAAGTCAGAAATGGGTGTGGCTAAAATGAATATTCAGCAAGAGAAGGGTTAATATCTGCCATGTCAGCAAAATTCTTTTGTGAAAAGTCTTTTGTGGTCATAGTCTGGTTATATCTGATTTAAGAATAGCTGATGTCATTTCCTGGCAAAAAAAACTGGTTAAGCGCTTACCTATAAGCTTGCCTTGGGAAAAGTTTTTGTGAGGTAATATGTGACCATCTCGATATGACCTAAACAGTTTGGACTGGGCTGTTAAATTCCAACAAACAAAAACCAAGTATGCCATTATGAGTATGTTCAGTTGTTCAACCAAATAGTTACAGGCCTAACAAACGATATGCGGCCCCCGCCCATCGGGGCTTGAAGAAATATATGGGCTGCATGATGCTTCCATGCAGAGCTGAAACCGACCCGCACACGAGTACTGGTAAACCGCTTAGAGGATCTAAGCCTGCCGAGGCAAAGCGGTACGTGTCGGCCTATCCTTGCTTATAAACCCTATTGGTTACATTGGGCGGCAGGGCTTGAGATGTCAGTTCATCTCAGTGTCGGGTAAAAGTTAGAGGTGTCACGATTCACCGAAAACTCTATTCACAGCGGTACAAGGGCTTCGGTTCGATTCACGATATTGTTTTCTTAATTTTCGGTACGATTCGGTTCGAATGTCAGGACCGAAATGTCAGGCCGCTTAAATCAATTAGTGGAAGAAAAAGAAATAAATCTAGCGAAGATCTGCCTTCGAAACAGTTCGGATAATAATGTTTGTCGATCTTCTTATATATTTTTGATGTAAGAAGGCTCAGTTTTATAAAATTTATGTCCAAAAAGAAAAAAATAATTTTCGATTTTTTCGTAACATGCGCGGTATTCAAATCGGAAAATGGCCGACCGGGGAGTGAGGGAAACTCATGAAACAGAAGATGCGCCAGCAAAGTTTAAATCCGTTGTCTGGCAGCATTTGGGATTCGAAAAAAAGAACAAAATGGGGTTAAGTCTGTGGATAAAACTAAAACAATATGCAAAATCTGTAAAATTTATATATCCTATGCTACCGGTACAACAACAAACATGTTATCACATTTGCAACGGAAACACCCGGTCGAATATCAACAACTACAAGATCTCACGTGTATAAGCTAGTCATTGCTAACTTTTAAAAGACAATTTTCAAATTTATCCTTCAATCATCACCAAATACCCATACTTACCTATAGAATTTTACTTAATTAAGTTTTTAAAGTTTATTGTTACATTAAATTTAGTTTTGTTTCACTTTCACCTTTGTTTTCCAACCAGTGATCCTTCATAAAACGTATCGCGATACGTGTCGTATCGTGAGTCAAGTATCGCGTATACGCATCGTATCGTGAGGTAAGCGTATCGTGGCAGCCCTAGTAAAAGTCCCACAAAATTGGAAGCAAAGTCTCCAAAATGACCTTTACAGTGTTGACAGGGATGTTAAACCACTAATCAAACAAACAAATCAACAAATGATAATTCACAGGCTCATCAACTGACAAATTCAATATGACCTTAATAATGTCGACTGAGCGAATATGTGGTTTCGGATATGTTGAAGCAGATGGGCTACCCCTGGTGTCAATAATGGCAATAATGTTGGCATATACATGCATTTACAAAATGTTTAAAGTTAACCCCAAAACAGGTCACTGGCAATTAGAAGCCTCTGTGGTGTCTTAGGCAAGTCATTTTGGTTATCCATTAGATATGCTTGCTTAATAGAGGTTAGATTGTAGTTCTTTGAAGTTTTAATAAGCATTACGGCCAATTGCTTAGTAACATGTTGAGATCAAAGTCACAGACATAGATTCCAAAAAATTTACAAGAAAAAATATATAATAGATAAACGCAGTATTGCAGGATCTGCTATTTCACCTTAGTTTGAAAAGTAGTGTACAGGACATAGCAAATAATCATAAATGTTTCTATATATAATCTTGTTAGTTAGTTTAGGTGCAACAAACTTGTCTTGCTTGTTTTAACCCTTATCCTGCTGAATAAATTAATTTAGCCACACCCATTCTGACTGTCAACCAATCATATTACTTGATATAATGTATTTGTTCAATTCACAAACTGAATGATAAACAGTATAGATCCAGATCAGATGGCTTCTTCAGAAGCCATCTGATCAGGATCTTCACTGTTAGCAAAGGTATGGGTTGTTGTGTTCAGCAGGATAAGGGTTAATATGAATTTTCTATGAACTGGTGCCTGACTTGACATTTTTCTTTGGACCATTTCAGCCAGTGCAGGTACGAAAACAGTGGATGCAGGGGACCAGTTTGGGAGGACTCCATTGATGTTTTGTGTGTTAGCTGACAGACTGGAGTGTGCGGAGCTTCTGCTTAAAGCAGGTGCTCAGGTCAATATGAATGATAATGGAGGCAGAACAGCGCTTCACTGGGCAGCTCATAAGGTAAATAGATGATGACAAGGATGATGATGATGATTTTTTTCTCTTTTTTTTTGATGGTGATAATGATGAGGATGATTTATGTGATTAAAGTTAACAGAGTTTCTCATCATTTTTCTTCAGAAACATGACAATGAAATGACTAAACAGTTCAGAATCCATTAATTTTTTTGCTAATTTTCAGTTGCTAGCAGGATATTTAATACATGTAATGGTATACAGTTAACCCTTTTTATACCAACAAGAAGCCTTCTTGGTGCAGTGGTTACGCTACTCGCATTGTAAACCAGGGATCGGAGGATCGATCCCGGGCTTCTCCAGACTTTCGGATGTGTCTTTAAACCGAGGTCCCGTCTCCGTATGACCTTAACTGTTGGTGGGACGTAAAACTAAAACTCACTCACTTTATACCAACATTTGATTTAAGATAAAATTAGTTATAGCGAAAGTGTCAATAGAACACATCCTTTACTCAAGATGCAACAGATATGATATGGTGGCTGATAAACATATGTGACCATAAGTGGAGGTTTTACTGTAAATCACTTTTTATCGGCTAGCCTCGGTGCATATCTGACTGGTGATCAGGGTCATGGGTTTGATACCTGGCGGGTCAGCAATATTCTTTGGTGGAGATTGATCATGAAATTTCTTCTACGTTCATTCTCTCCCTTCTGCTGATCCAAAAAGGGCAGTTGTCAGTTTCTGTGGAAAGAATGTGCACTCTACTATAGTAGTTAACTGCTTGTGTATAAGCCTGCCCAGGAAAATTGTGCTCAGGCAAACTGACTGTCTTGATATGACCTAGATAGTGTTGATTTGGTTGTTAACCCATTTAGTACTGGAAACCCCTAAAGGGGTAATTGGCAAACAGAGCAGGTCCAGATCAGATGCCGCAGAATGCGGCATCTGATCAGGGCCTACATTGTTTGAAAAAAAGTTAAGCCATTTTCCAAAAATTTTTTTACGAAAACACACTTTGACACCACTAAATTTTGATATGGACTCCGGCTATATAAAAGGAGGAAGATTCCATTTGGTAAAAAAGGGTTAAACTCCAAACAAACAAACGAACAATTCTAATGCACTTGCGTATGTAATGCGACATCTGATTGGATAACATAAAAAATTTGCGACAGAATATTCTGCATTTGGTTTTACGCAGCTCACAGCCCTTGCCGCTTTGTGCAAAATAGTACAATTTTTAAGAAAACACACAAATAAGTGCATTAGAATGGGGCTAACTGTATTGAAAATTGTCATTTGGGGAGGTAAATTGTGGGTTTTACGGTCTCAAGTTACATTTTACGGCTTCGCTGATGCGTCACCGTAAAACGAAATTTCTGACCGTAAAACCGACGATTTACCTCCCCAAATGACAATTTTCAATACAGTTATCTCCTAAATCTCCTTTCAGGGCAATGTGAGATTGTTGAGAGTGTTGATTTCAAAAGGTGCTAGCTGTTATGAGAAGGACAGTGAAGGTCAGACTGCTCTACATTTATGTACACGACACAAGTCACCCAAGTGCATGACTTTGTTACTACGGCAACTGTCACCAGGGGAGATTGATGACCAAGACAAGAACAAGGTACTACAGTGACACTTTAACCTTTTTCACTCTCTTGGCTAATTTAGCAGATGACAGATTGTTGATATTTTGTCCCAGAAAACAGGACTTGACATCTCATGCAAATTGTCTCCTTAATTGCATAGAATGTCAAATCCAGTTTTTCTTACAGAAAAAAAGGACTTACAGAAAAAAGGACTTGACATCTCATGCAGCTTGTCTCTAAGGAGACAATTGCTTATCATGATGCCGAGTCAAATATGATGCCGAGTCAAATGCACTTTTATAAAGTTGAAATTCAGCAGCATGGGTTCAGAATCTAGAAGTTTTCAAGACACATAGCTCCAGATAGCCCCCCTCCCCCCCCCCCCCCCCCCATCGGGACTTGGTGTAATAGATTTGGATGCATAATGCTTCGATGCAGAGCTGGTAAACTACTTAGAAGGTCTAAGCCTGTCCAGGCAAAGTGATGCAAGTCGGACCCTATTGGTTTCATTGGGTGGCAGAGTTTGAGAAGTCATTTCATCTCAATGTCGGGTAATAGTCCCACAAAATAGGAGGCAACATCTCCAAAATGACCGTAATATTGTTGATGGGGACATTAAGGGGAATGGGAACACCTTCATGGGAGGCAAAAGTATTTTTGTCTCCCATGTCAATAGGGATCAACTCTTAAAGGAAAGAATTTGCTCCTGAGGAGCAAAATTTGCTCCTGAGGAGCAAATTCTTTCCTTTAAGTGTAGACCCCATTTTCAGTAGGACAGGGGCCAGAAGCCTCTGTGGTGTAGTGGACAGGCTACTGGCCTTGTAAACCAGGGGTCGCAGGATCGATCCCGGGCTTCTCTAGACTTTCGGATGAGTCTTTAAACCGAGGTCCCATCTCCATATGACCATAGCTGTTGGTGGGATGTAAAACTCAAACACTCACCTCAGTAGAACAGGGCTTATGGAAAAGTGAACAGGAAGTCTAGAAAGTTATCTCCCTTTGAAAAATGGCGGACAAATTTGCCAGGTGTTCCCATTCCCCTTAAACCTCAAGTCCTCAACACAAACATAGCTTCAGATAAACAAGGATAATTCATCGTTATTTCTTGTCAGACAGGTATGTTATGGGTACATGTCAGAATTGCCTTGATAGGGCCTGTCTAACAGGTACACATAGCATACGAGTGTGTTAATGGAGAGATAAGAAAATTGTTACCCAATTTATCCTGAACACTCCACTGTATTGGTTGGTATGTAGGAACATAAAAAACATAGCACAAAGGGCCAAAATGTACTACAACAAAGCATAATCTGACTTTTTGTTTTTTCAGAAATCATGGAAAAGTTTCAAGGTTTCACCAAAAAAACCCTAAACACATTTTTATATGGCCTATCTAGTATCTACTTCTCAATGCCGGCCTTGGTAGCTCAGTCGGATGCGCTTCTGACTGGTGATCAGGAGGACTCGGGTTCGCTACCTGCCTGGGTTGGCAGAATTTTTTCGTTCGAGATTGATCATGAAATATTCTCTACAGTCATTCTCTCCCGCTGATTCAAGAAGGGCAGTTGTCGGTTTCTGGCGAAAGAATGTGCACTGTACTGGTTAACTGCTTACATGTAAGCCTGCTCAGGAAAGTGGATAGGTAAACTGACCGGCTCAAAAATGACCTAAAATAGTGTTGCCCTGGCCTTTAAACTCCAATACAAACAAACAAATCTACTTCTCAGTCTATTGTTCTGCTTCTTTCTTTCAGAGAACAGCGCTTCACTGGGCAGCCTCTTATGGCAACCTAGAGCATGTGAAAATGTTGATAAAACAGGTAAGTAGCTTGTAATAGTGATTTAAGTTTTACAACAATCCTCTTTATTACCAGAAGCTCTTTTCTCATTTTCATGTTGCTGTTCAACCCTTGTCCTGCTTAACCATGATAGCCCATTCATTTGCAAACAATGTAGATCCAGATCAGATGGCTTCTGGAATCTGATCAGGATCTACACTGTTTGTCATTCTTTTTTTCTATTTTGAGTATATATATTTTATCAAATAATTGGATTGGCTGCTAGTCAGAAATGGGTGTGACAGAATTAATTTATTCAGCAGGGTAAGGGTTATGGGTGTACCTACAGGGAAGGCAACTGTTTTACCAATATACAGTAAAATTCCTATATTAAGACCACCTTTGGGACTGTCCAAAAATGGTCTTTAAGACCACTTTTGAACAGTCCCAAAGGTAGTCCCAGACTAGAGGACACAAAAGAAAGAATAACTGCACCCCTCTAAAGCTTTTTATAACAGAATTAGTCTTTATTTAAGTCGGTCTTTCTAGTGGAATTACACCATAATTGTGTCACCCAAGGCTCAAGTCACCCCTTTAACCTTTAACCTGCTGAATATTCAATTAAGCCACACTCATTTCTGACTTTGAACCAATCAGATTACTTGATGCAGCTTATTTTTACATATTCATAAACTGAATGTCAAACTGTGTAGATCCTGATCAGATGGCTTCTTCAGAAGCCATCTGATCTGGATCTACACTGTTTGCAAAGATAGGGCTTGTCGCCTACAGCAGGGTAAAGGTTAAAGAGCATAACCTTTTTTTCTGCCAGCCTTTGTAGCTCAGTCTATGTACAGTACGGCTCAGGTATAAGAACCAAAAAACTCTCTATTCCGAATCTCGGCGTTTTGAGTACTTTCAAAAACACTCGGAATTGTTCCGAGTATATGTATATATTCGGCGGACACTCCTCGAAAACACTCGCAAGGTCCGCGGTACGCGAAGTTTCGCGAAATTATTCCGAGTCGTAATATCGTACCTGAGGCAATATTTTCTCGCGAAGTTATGCGGAAATACTCGGAGGAATTTGACGAAATACCTGGGCATTTTTCTTTTGTTTATTTAATGTTCTTTTACCATCATATATATTTATATATAATTATAAGATAATAATTATCACTTATAGTTATTATAATGTAAACAATGTCAAAAGTCAACAAAGAGGTAATCATTAATTACCCAGGGTGTGAAACTGCACAGTGATTTCAAACAAGGGAATCAGTTGGGCATGACGAGTACATACAACTCTTCGAAGTCCGTAATTGAAAGCATGTTGAACATCATAAAATTACAGGAAAATCGGTCATTTTCAACTCAAAATTTCTCCATGTAATTTTCATATTTTCAAAAAAAGAAAATTATTTTGATATAATATAATTATTTGTCTTTCATTCTTTAATAATTTTAATGTGAAGTATTATCGGACAATTGAGAAACAAATAATCAAAGGTGATAACTGTCAGCGAAATTTTGACGGGTTTCGGCCGCCATTATTGGCTTCTTTTAAACTGCAAAATCGGTCATTTTGAACTCAAAATTTCTCCATTTAATTTTCATATTTTCAAAAAAAGAAAATTATTTTGATATAATATAATCATTTGTCTTTCATTCTTTAATAATTTTAATGTGAAGTATAATCGGACAAATGAGAAACAAATAATCAAATGTGATAACTGTCAGCGATATTTTGACGGGTTTCGGTCGCCATTATTGGCTTCTATTAAACTGCAAAATCGGTCATTTTGAACTCAAAATTTCTCCATGTAATTTTAAGATTTTCAAAAAAAGAAAATTATTTTGAAATAATATAATCATTTGTCTTTCATACTTTAATAATTTTAATGTGAAGTATAATCGGACAAATGAGAAACAAATAATCACAGGTGATAACTGTCAGCGAAATTTTAACGGATTTCGGCCGCCATTATTGACTTCTATTAAACTGCAAAATCGGTCATTTTGAACTCAAAATTTCTCCATGTAATTTTCATATTTTCAAAAAAAGAAAATTATTTTGATATAATATAATCATTTGTCTTTCATTCTTTAATAATTTTAATGTGAAGTATTATCGGACAATTGAGAAACAAATAATCAAAGGTGATAACTGTCAGCGAAATTTTGACCGGTTTCGGCCGCCATTATTGGCTTCTTTAAAACTGCAAAATCGGTCATTTTGAACTCAAAATTTCTCCATGTAATTTTGATATTTTCAAAAAAAGAAAATTATTTTGATATAATATAATCATTTGTCTTTCATTCTTTAATAATTTGAATGTGAAGTATTATCGGACAATTGAGAAACAAATAATCAAAATGATAACTGTCAGCGAAAATTTTACGGGTTTCGGCCGCCATTATTGGCCTCTGATACGTCGCACCGGCGACACATGTTTAATTAAATTAGTCTCCACTCGCAAATACTTGCAAACACTCCAAATATCACAGGTAAGCTCCGAGGTCCGTGGAATTTCCTCGGAATATCGAGCGCATAACTTGGAGTAAAATATTTTCACTTGGAGTGGTTTACTCCAAACCATTCGGCGGAAAAACGCGGATTTAAAAAGTTGTCCGCGGAATGAAAAAGAAAAACGGTTCAAATACCTGAGCCGTACTGTATGACAGACTGGTGATCAGAAAGTTGGATTCCTGTCAAGTCGGCAACATTCTTTCATTGGGATTGATGAGGAAGTCTTTTCTACAGTCATTCTCTCTCTTCAGCTGATTCAAAAAGGGAAGTTTTTAGTTTCTGACGAAAGAATGAGCACTGCACTGGTTAACAGCATATGTATATAGAGAGTATCTTACATGAGTGTTCATTTATTATTGACTTTATTAAAGGAGTTGAGGAAAAGGGATAAAATGCGAGGCTTGCCTCACATTTGTTTGTTGTGAACAGCAGGATAAGGGTTACACCTGCCCAGAAAAAGTGTTGTTAGGTAAACTGAGCAGTTCAGTCTGATCAAAATAGTTTTGACAGGGCTGCAAAACTCAAAACAAACAGAACCCCTTTTTAGCCTGCCATAACAAAGTCTAGGAAGAGCTATTATACTACCCAGTCATTGGCATTGGAGTTGATGTCTACATTTACTTAAATAGTTTTTTGAAAAAAAAAAGAAAAAGCTTTTTCATTCCAAACCATATGATCGATTTGGTTCATATTTGGTATGACGATAGATTTATTCAGCCATACCCCTGCACATACCCAAGACCTCAAGGTGAAGGTCACATACTTTGGAAATTTTTATGCTGAAGTTTTTAACCCTTATCCTGTTGAACATGACAAGCCATAACTTTGCAAACAGTGTAGATGCAGATCAGATGGCTTCTGAACTGATCAGGATCTACACTGTTTGTCATTACGACCCCTGCCCATAGGGGCTTGAAGAAATAGATGGGCTGCATGATGCTTCCACGCAGAGCTGAAATCCGACCGCACATGAGTACTGGTAAACCGCTTAGAGGATCTAAGCCTGCCCAGGCAAAGTGGTGAGAGTTGGACCGTCCATGCTTATAAACCCTATTGGTTTCATTTGGCAACAGGGCTTGAGATGTCGTTTCATCTCAATGTTGGGAAAAAGTCCCACAAAATTGGAAGCAATGTCTCCAAAATGACCTATACAGTGTTGACGGGATGTTAAACCTCAAACCAAACAAAAAAACTGTTTTTCATTATGTTTTTGAATTGAACAAATACATTATAATAAGTAATTCAGTTGGTTGTTAGTCAGAAATGGGAGTGGCTATTTAAAATCAATTTGTTCAGCTGAATCCTTTTCTGTTAACAGCTCATATTTTCCAAACCAGAACCTGGAGAAATGGACTTATCACAACCTGTCATTTACAATCTACCATATCAATCATATATATTCGGACAGATAGGCCTGAGTAAAGAGTGAAATATGTTCTATAGAAATATAATCCTTTGGAAGCAAGGACAACAATACAGAATTGAAAACTGTTGAGTGTACACAGTTTTTCTGGACCAGACTAGCTAGTTAAGTTTAGTACAGTTAGGCCTCATCAGTGACCGTCAAACATTTTCCAAATTCTCCAGTGGACTAGAAAATATAAACCCATATGAGATGTGACAGAAAGTGTCATCTCATCAGGTCTACACCATTCACCATTGATCATTCAGCTAGTTTTAGACACATCACATCACATGAACAAGTCCGTGAAATAAAGACCCGACTAAACCCCATGTTATATAGAGAAAACTGGGGTTTATAGAGGATCTTACATGAGTGTTCATGTAATATTGAATTTATTAAACGAGTTGAAGAAAAGGGATAAAATGCGAGGCTTTGCTGAGCATTTTATCCCTTTTCCTCAACAAGTTTAATAAATTCAATAATACATGAGCACGAATGCAAGATTCTATTTATCATATGACATTTAAAACGTATTTTATTCACGATTGTTTACAAAAATGTCAATATTCCGCCATTAGTAAACACGACGTCGTTAAGGATGTCGTACATGTAACGTTACGGGACGTATCTAGCTAATTTGCATATTTAATCCACTAGTGGATTATCGAAAATATTACATGACGTTATTACACTCTCAGACGCGACGTCATATGATAAAAGAGGGTAAACATTATTTTCCTTATTTTTGCTCCAAGACATAGGTTGTGGGTACTCATTAGAACCACCTCAATGTTTTGAGTATAAATAAGAAAAATTTCACAAATTTTCATCAGAAAAATTATCTTTTTTGAGGTTTTAAAAATGCACTATATATATCACACGGATGTATTATTGTAATGAAAAGGTAAATTATACTTGTTCAAATTTTAGAACAAGTATGGTTAGGACTTGAGATGTCCAAATATTTAAGGTAAATACAATATCCTTTTTTTCAGGACTCGAACATCGGAATTCCAGACATAGAAGGCAAGACCCCACTGCACTGGGCAGCCTCAAGCAAGGACCCTGAGGCTGTAAACTGTGTCAAAATGATACTGGTTAGTACAGTTTGGAAAACATTATCTTTGGCTACTGTGGCCTTCAGGTTAAGCAGCATTGTGTGTCTGAGAATTGCTTTGGTCACATCATATGAGATGAGTTCTGTAACGGAAAGGTCTTTTTTTATTCCAATTCTCTGGCTTTTACTCACCTTTGATTGATGATTAATTTTTTATAACTTCTTGAAAGGGCCAGAAGTCCCAAATAACAACAACAAAAGTAACTAGAATACTGTCGATGGCGCGCCATCGCAAATCCCCACGTTTTCTACAGAGGGGCCAAGTACCGAAAACCCCTCACCCTGGGCCCTAATTTGACTCCATGGTCAAAATATTACCTGTATTATATTCTACTAATCATGCCCTTCAATTTCATATGCCACATGACTATGTTCCAAAAAACTTAAATTTTGACCCTTTGACCCCTCTCCCAGGGCCCCAATCTGACCCCAGGGTCAAAATTTTACTTGTAGTTTATTCTACCCATTATCCCCTTCGCATAGATATGCAACATGACTATGTTCTGAAAAACTTTAATTTTGACCCCCGACCCCCCCAAGTCCGACCCCCAGGGCGTGACCTAGGGGTCACAGCCAAAATCCCGTTCAATATGTTTTACTTTTTTCATAACTAAGTACATGTGCAAAGTTTGGCATCAAAATCTTCAAAATTGACTTTGTAATTGAATTTTATTGATATTTGACCTTTTGACCCCTCCCCAGGGCCCCTGGGGGCGGGGACAAAAAAAAATGTGCTCTTGCGCAAGCCATTCATGTAAGAAACTCGCATACCGAATTTGGTTGAATTCCAGCTAACGGTTTAGGAGGAGATAGCCGGACGGACGGACGGACAGACAGACAGACAGACAGACAGACAGACAGACAGACAGACAGACGGAGGCGATAACAATATCCCCACTTTTTTTTAAAAACGTGGGGATAACAACAACATTAGAAAACACAGGTGTGAGTGTTAAAGTGGTTGTTGATGGTTTTGTAAAGGTCGTTGCATTAGAATTAAGGAATAGTTGACCACTCACAGGTGGGTTTAGCAATTTTTATAACTTCCATCCATTAGTTGACAAAAGAGTGTGATTTGTGGGCTTAAATCGAAACAAGAAAACAATTCCAAATATTTTTCCTATTAACCCATTTAGTACCAGAAACCCCAAAATGGGTACCCTGGCAAACACTGTAGGCCCGGCTCAGACGCCGCAGAACGTGGCGTCTGATCAGGGCCTCCACTGTTTGCTAAAAGGTCAGCCAATTTCCAAATCAATTTTGAAGAAAACACAACCTGACCCCAATAAAGTTTGAAATGGTTCTCCTGTTATATATTAGGAGGAAGATTCCATTTGGTACAAAAAGGGTTCATAATGTAACAGCATTGTTGAAATCATAATGTTGCTGTCATCATATTGGAGATAACCATGGCTTATTTTGATTTCACTTAATGATCCAGAAACATCACTTAAATTAACCCTTTTTGTACCAAATGGAATCTTCCTCCTTATATATGGCAGAAGTGCATTTCAAAATTTCGGGGGGTCAGGTTGTGCTATCTTTAAAATTTATACGGAAAATGGCTGAACTTTTTGCATATAGTGTAGGCCCTGATCAGATGCCGCATTCTGCAGCATCTGATCTGGGCCTGCACTGTTTGCCAGGGTACCCATTTTGGGGTTTCCAGTACAAAATGGGTTAATGTATTTATTGAAGAATGGATATTCTCTGTAAATATACTGAGAATGTAAATGTTGAAGTAAGAACATCATTATGTCCCAATAATTATGTATTGGATTTGTCTGTAAACACACTGAGAATGTAAATATTAAAAAATGAACAACACTACATCTCAGTACTTAATCATAGAATTAGTGTTTCTGTAAATGCACTAAGAATGTAAATATTGAAAAACATTACTTCTCATTACTAAATCATAGAATTGCTTCTGTAAATGCACTGAGATGTAAATATTGAAGTATGAACAACATTACATCCCAGTACATAACTATGGGACTTATTTCTGAAAAAAAAAAAAACAACAACAACAGAGAATCTAAATATTGAAGTATGGACAACATTACACCAGTACATTACTTTTGGACTTATTATCCCCCGCCGAAGGCGGAGGGATATAGTTTTGGTGTTGTCCATCCGTCCTTCCGTCCGTCCGTCACACTTTTTTGTCCGGAACCGTTTCTCAGCAACTATTGCATGGAATTAAATGAAACTTGAAATAAATATGTATTATTATGCTGTGGTGATGCACGCGCAATTTTTTTTCGGATTGACTTTTTACATCCAGAGTTATGGCCCCTTGAATGATTGAAATTCTGGATTTTTCGTCGTCTCACTTTGTCCGGAACCGTTTCTCAGCAACTATTGCATGGAATTAAATGAAAATTGAAATAAATATGTATTGTTATGCTGCAGTGATGCACGCCCAATTTTTTTTCGGATTGACTTTTTACATCCAGAGTTATAGCCCCTTAAATGATTGAAATTCTGGATTTTTTCGTCATCTCACTTTGTCCGGAACTGTTTCTCAGCAACTGTTGCATGGAATTAAATGAAACGTGAAATAAATATGTATTATTATGCTGCGGTGATGCACGCGCAATTTTTTTCTGGATTGACTTTTTACATCCAGAGTTATGGCCCCTTAAATGATCGAAATTCTGGATTTTTCGTCGTCTCACTTTGTCCGGAACCGTTTCTCAGCAACTATTGCATGGAATTAAATGAAACTTGAAATAAATATGTATTATTATGCTGTGGTGATGCACGCGCATTTTTTTTCCGGATTTACTTTTTACATCCAGAGTTATGGCCCCTTAAATGATTGTAATCCTGGATTTTTCGTCGTCTCACTTTTTTGTTGGGAACTGTTTCTCAGCAACTATTGCATGGAATTATATGAAACTTGAAATAAATATGTATTATTATGCTGTGGTGATGCACGCACAAATTTTTTTCGGATTGACTTTTTACACCCAGAGTTATGGCCCCTTAAATGATTAAAATTCTGGATTTTTCGTCTGGAACCGCTTCTCAGCAACTATTGCATGGAATAAAATGAAACTTGAAATAAATATGTATTATTATGCTGCCGTGATGCACGCGCAATTTTTTTTTAGGATTTACCTGGATTGACTTTTTAGCTCACCTGTCACGTAGTGACAAGGTGTGCTTTTGGGATCACTTTTTGTCCGTCGTCCGTCGTGCGTCCGTGCGTCCGTCCGTAAACTTTTCTTCAAACGACATCTCCTCCTAAACCACTGATCGGATTTTGACCAAACTTCACAGGAATGATCCTTAGGTGGTCCCCTTTCAAAGTTGTTCAAATGGTTCCGGTCCATTGCACATATAGGTCACAGGAGCCAAAAATAGATTTTTTTCACCGAAAACTTAAAAAATCTTCTTCTCTGAAACCGCAAGGCCCAGGTCTTTGATATTTGGTATGAAGCTTCATCTAGTGGACCCCTACCAAGATTGTTCAAATTATAGTGCTGGGGCCAAAAATGCCCCCGCACAGGGGCCCTTTGGTTTTGCATGGGCTTATATGGGGAAAATCTTTAAAAATCTTCTTCTCTAAAACCGCAAGGCCCAGATCTTTGATATTTGGTATGAAGCTTCATCTAGTGGACCCCTACCAAGATTGTTCAAATTATAGTGCTGGAGCTAAAAATGCCCCCGCACGGGGGCCCTTTGGTTTTACATGGGCTTATATAGGGAAAATCTTGAAAAATCTTCTTCTCTGAAACAGCAAGGCCCAGGTCTTTGATATTTGGTATGAAGCTTCATCTAGTGGACCCCTACCAAGATTGTTCAAATTATAGTGCTGGGGCCAAAAATGCCCCCGCACGGGGCCCTTTGGTTTTACATGGGCTTATATAGGGAAAATCTTTAAAAATCTTCTTCTCTGAAACCGCAAGGCCCAGATCTTTGATATTTGGTATGAAGCTTCATCTAGTGGACCCCTACCAAGATTGTTCAAATTATAGTGCTGGAGCTAAAAATGCCCCCGCACGGGGGCCCTTTGGTTTTACATGGGCTTATATTGGGAAAATCTTGAAAAATCTTCTTCTCTGAAACGGCAAGGCCCAGGTCTTTGATATTTGGTATGAAGCTTCATCTAGTGGACCCCTACCATGATTGTTCAAATTATAGTGCTGGGGCCAAAAATGCCCCCTCATGGGGGCCCTTTGGTTTTACAAGGGCTTATATAGGGAAAATCTTTAAAAATCTTCTTCTCTGAAACCGCAAGGCCCAGGTCTTTGATATTAGGTATGAAGCTTTATCTAGTGAACCCCTACCAAGATTGTTCAAAATATAGTGCTGAAGCTAAAAATGCCCCTGCACGGGGGCCCTTTGGTTTTACATGGGCTTATATAGGGAAAATCTTGAAAAATCTTCTTCTCTGAAACTGCAAGGCCCAGGTCTTTGATATTTGGTATGAAGCTTCATCTAGTGGACCCCTACCAAGATTGTTCAAATTATAGTGCTGGGGCCAAAAATGCCCCCGCACGGGGGCCCTTTGGTTTTGCATGGGCTTATATGGGGAAAATCTTTAAAAATCTTCTTCTCTGAAACCGCAAGGCCCAGATCTTTGATATTTGGTATGAAGCTTCATCTAGGGGGCCCTTTGGTTTTGCATGGGCTTATATGGGGAAAATCTTTAAAAATCTTCTTCTCTGAAACCGCAAGGCCCAGATCTTTGATATTTGGTATGAAGCTTCATCTAGTGGACCCCTACCAAGATTGTTCAAATTATAGTGCTGGAGCTAAAAATGCCCCCGCACGGGGGCCCTTTGGTTTTACATGGGCTTATATAGGGAAAATCTTGAAAAATCTTCTTCTCTGAAACGGCAAGGCCCAGGTCTTTGATATTTGGTATGAAGCTTCATCTAGTGGACCCCTACCAAGATTGTTCAAATTATAGTGCTGGAGCTAAAAATGCCCCCGCACGGGGGCCCTTTGGTTTTACATGGGCTTATATAGGGAAAATCTTGAAAAATCTTCTTCTCTGAAACGGCAAGGCCCAGGTCTTTGATATTTGGTATGAAGCTTCATCTAGTGGACCCCTACCAAGATTGTTCAAATTATAGTGCTGGAGCTAAAAATGCCCCCTGCACGGGGGCCCTTTGGTTTTACATGGGCTTATATAGGGAAAATCTTGAAAAATTTTCTTCTCTGAAACTGCAAGGCCCAGGTCTTTGATATTTGGTATGAAGCTTCATCTTGTGGACCTCTACCAATATTGTTCAAATTATAGCCCTGGGGCCAAAAATGCCCCCGCTCCAGGGCCCTTTGGTTTTACATAGACTTATATAGGAAAAATCTTGAAAAATCTTCTTCTCTGAAACCACAAGGCTTAGGTCTTCGATATTTGTTATGAAGCTTCAGCTAGTGGACCTCTATAAAGATTGTTCAAATTATAGGCCTGAGACCAAAAATGCCCCCGCCATGTGGCCCTTTGGTTTTACATAGACTTATATAGGGAAAATCTTTAAAAATCACCTTCTCTGAAACACAAGGCTTAGGCCTTTGATATTTGTTATGAAGCTTCAGCTAGTGGACCTCTACCAAGATTGTTCAAATTATAGCCCGGGGGCCAAAAATGCCCCCGCTCCGGGGCCCTTTGGTTTTACATAGACTTATATAGGGAAAATCTTGTTTTACATAGACTTCTATATGAAGGGTAAACCTTTAAAATCTTCTTTTCTGAAACCAGAAAGCCCAGGTCTTTCATATTAGATATGAAGCTTCATCTTGTGGACCTCTACCAAGATTGTTCAAATTTTAGCCCTGGGGCCAAAATTGACCCTGCCCGGGGCCCACTTGTTATGCTTTGGATCAGGTGAGCGAACCAGGGCCCTCTGGGCCCTCTTGTTTATCCAGAGTTATTTCCCCTTAAATGATTGAAATTGAGGAATTTTGTCTATTCGGTGATTATATCGGGTTTTTTTAATATTCGCGAATTTTATTTTGGTATCCTTGAAACCACATAACAGGTAAATAAACCTCAACTTTGACAGACAAGTTAATCTCTACTGATAATTAGGTCAGTAGGTCAGGGTACAGCCTCTCATCCAGGGAGTAAATGTTCAGCGGGGCCCTTCCTCATTGTCTCTAGTTTGCTTCTTAGAACCATCCTCAATTTTGGCCAGATATATTTTCTTGCCATTCTACACGAAAAACCCATTCGGCGGGGATATCAATTCAATGAATTTGCTTGTTTCTGTAAAAACACTGAGGTGTAAATATTGAAGTACATGTATGAACAACATAATATCCCAGTACATGACTATAGGACTTATTTCTGTAAATGCACTCACTGAGATGTAAATATAGAAGTATGAACAACATTACATCCCGGTACTTGACAAAAGGACTTATTTTTGTAAAAACATTGAGATGGTAAATATTGAAGTATGGACAACATAATATCCTAGTACATAACTGTAGGACTTTTTTCTGTAAAAGCACTGAGCGTGTAAATAATGAAGTACTGTAATGATCCTAAAAATTGGGAAAGTCAGGCCTAAGCAAACAGTGTAGACCTAGGTCAGATTGCTCCTGAAGGAGCATTCTGATCAGGGTCTACACTGTTTGCGATTCTGTCTCCACTTTTGGACTCCTTGCTAGATGGCAAAACAGACTTGTTAAAATATTAGGTTAATTACAGCAAGTCCTCAAGGTGTCTGAATTATTAGGATTTTTATGGTATGAAAAGCATTACATCCAAGTACTTAACTATAGGACTTATTTCTTGGAAAACACTGAGAATGTAAATACATAAGTCCAAACAACATTTCATCCCAGTACATAATTAACTAGAGGACTTATTTCTGTGAAAGCACTGAGAATGTAAATATTGAGTATGAACAACATTTCATCTCAAATAGTTAAATATAGAAACATACGTTGCACGTACTTCTTAGAATCGCCTCATTGAGGCGATTGTAACAAGTACCCACAACAGTAGTTTGAGAGGAGATATAAAATTATCGCCTAGATATTCTCGTTACTCCTCCTTATCTAGAGCCAGTTGTTCAAAGCCTCGTTAACTTAACAAGCTCGTTAGTGGTCATATTGTAAACTGTTCTAGCAAGTTCAATTTCTAAAATTTTGGTATTTTTGCTGAAAAAATGTGAGCAGCTTTTGCATTTGCAAAAGCTGCTTACATTTTTTTCAGCAAAAATATTGGCATATTATTTTGCCATATTAAATGGTCAAAGTTCTAACGATATGTTAACTAATAATGTTGTCAGTTTTTTAAAAACTGGCCCCTGGCGTTGTGTATAGGATTTTTTTACTGAAAATGCACTAAGAATGCAAGTATTTTGTTGTAAATATTTCAGGAGACAACTCCGAGTGTGATAAACTGGCAGGATTATGAAGGGAGGACAGCGTTACATCTGGCTGTAGCTGATGGTAATGCTGCTGTGGTAAAAAATCTGGTAAATATTTTTTTAATTTTCCTTATTCCCGCTTAATTACCATTTTTAGCTCGGCTGTTTTCGAAGAAAAAGACGAGGTATTGTCATAGCTCAGGTGTCATCTGCGTCAAAGACATTTTGAAATATCTCTGTCATTACTGAACATATTTACTTGAAACTCGGACTAGTTGTTCAGGCCTTAGCAAACAGTGTTAACACAGATGAGATGCCCAAGAATTGGGCATCTCATCAGAGTTTACGCTGTTTGCCACTCATTCAGCTATTTTTGGACATAAGATTGGGTAATATAGACTAGTGACACTGATTTAGAGTGCTAGATATTGCAGTCTGATAAATTGTAACAGTGTTTAAAGATTACTTTAACATATCAATAAAGTACAGTAAAATACCTAAATTAAGACCACCTTTGGGACTGTTCAAAAGTGGTCTCTAAGACCACTTTTGAACAGTTCAAAAGGTGGTACTTGACTGGAGGGTATTTTTTTACAGAAAACACGAAGAAAGAATAACTGCACCCTTCTCAATAAGCTTTTTAAAGCAGAATTAGTCTTAATTTTAGGTGGTCTTAATAGCGGAATTTCACTTTATTCTGGTTTTATGATAAAGAGGGACAAAATACTTACCTGTTTATTAACAAACTTTTTGTACTTTAATGCACATGCTACTTTAAATGGTAAGTTTAACTTGTTGACCTAAATACTGTTGACTGGGCCATTAAACTCCAAACAAACAAAAATCGATCTATAAATCCATCCTTTTTGGTTTTGACTTTCTTGTTTCAGACTTCCGTGGAAAACTGCAATGTTTCTGCACTTGACAATATGTTCAGAACACCACTCCACTGGGCCGCAGTTTTAGGTAAGGGTTGTTTACGTTGTGTTTACATGTAGAGTAAAATGCCACCGCTGATAGCATCCTGGAGATAATAATAAGTAAATTCAATCTTTTGTTTGAATCAGAAACATTACATTAACCCATTTCAGACCGGAAACCCCTAAAGGGGTACCCTGGCAAACAGTGCAGGCCCAGATCAGACGCCGCAGAACTCGGCGTCTGATCAGGGCCTTCACTGTTTCCAAAAATTTCAGCCATTTTCCTAATCAATTTTGAAGAAAACACAACCTGACTCTCCTAAATTTTGAAATTGACGATTGCCATATATAAGGAGGAAGATTCCATTTGGTACAAAAAGGGTTAACAAGGCCATTGGGCGGGCATTCATAGCCTAGTGGGTAAGAGTGCTGACTTTTAATCATTAAGTCTCTCACCTAATTGATTTGAGACTCAGGAGCACCTTCCTGGCAGCAAAAGTGACATTCCAACATCAGCCATACTATTGGTCTCCCATAGAATATTAACCCTTATCTTGCTGTTCACGACAACCCCTATCTTTGCAAACAGTGTAGATCCAGATCAGAAGCCATCTGATCAGGATCTACTCTGTTTGACATTCAGTTTATGAATTTGTAGGAATAAATTACATCAAGTAATCTGATTGGTTCAAAGTCAGAGATGGGTGTGGCTAAAATGAATATTCAGCAAGAGAAGGGTTAATTGTTGTTTAGGTCCATATAAAAAAATATATGGATGCTTATTTCTCTCACAGTTCAGCCTGAAATAACTTCCTAAATCTCTGTCTTTTCAGGGCCTACGGAAAAAATACAAAGCAACTTGAAAATGAGTTTATATTAGCCTTGATAAATGAGCCACTATCTGTTAGTTAATCAGTGGTCTCAATGTCCCGAAGAGCTGCTGGATCAAACATGACTTTTATTAAACTGTATTGAGTTGAGGCCAATTTTTATGAAAGCTGGCAAAACACTTGATAAATTGATAGTTTTAGGGCCAATTAACAGATACCAAAAAAGTTGCTATTAACTTTTTGACAAGACAGTAAACTGAATTTTCAGGTAGCAGGTTTACTACTTGTTAATTTTAATTTGAACCCTGGCTAAGACTGATCACACTGGGAAGACTGGCAGGTTGATTTGAGCCATTACTGTGTACATGTCTGAAGGTTTTGGCTCAGTTTACTTGGACTTGTTGCCAGAACAAACAGCTGTAGGGAATTTTCTGAAATGCGCTTAAAAGTCCACCCAGCCTATTACTATTATAGTTAGCCTGGGACCAGTTGTTCAAAGCATCATTAGCTTAACAAGCTCACTACTGGTCAAAATGTTAACTGTTCTAGTTAGTACAATATCTAATTCTCTGGTATTGTTGTTGAAAAAATGTGAGTAGCTTTTGCAAATGAGAAAGCTGTTAACTCAAAAGGGATTACTGGCAAACTGTGTAGCCCTAAATCAGACATTTATCAGGGCCTTCATTGTTTGCAAAACCTTAGCCACGTTTGAAATAAATACAGTAATTTTGTCTTTGTGGCCACCTCTATTAAGCAAGCAACTGTCTTAAGCAAGCAGGCATTTGGTTCTTTAAAAAAAAAGTATTAAGTTTCACCTGTATTAAGCAACCAGATGCCATAAGCAGGCACATGTTGGTTATCCCTTAGGCACTTGCTTAATACAGGTTGGACTGTATCTGAAAAAAAAACCTTACAGTCCTTAATTTCTATTCAAGGCAATATGTTTTAAAGCATATATAAGGGTGTGATGATTTTGGGGATAACTGTTTTGAAAATTATTATTTACGGAGGCTAATCTGTGGTTTTATGGATGAAAATTTTGTTTTAAGGCAAACAGAATTTGCAACCATAAAACGAATGATTTACCTCCCCAAATGACAATTTTCAATACCATTCTCTTTGGTTGTTTTGTAGCAAGTGGCAAGTGCTATGAGCTGCCTCAAACTAATTGCCACCCAATGAAAAGTTACATAACATGGTGAAGTTAGGTTTTCTGACAGTTTATTACAGGATATGCTGTCACAATTTTTGCTGTTATCCAATCTGATATAGCCTTACATTTGCTTGTGTAGTGTATTAGAGTTCTCATTTGAAGATCTTTTGTAATTATTTGCAGGTCATTCGAAGATAGTTGCTCTTCTCCTGGACAATGGTGCCGACTATTCTAGTTCTGATTCCAATGGTGCTACGCCTTTACATTACGCTGCTCAAAATAACTATGACGTGAGACAGATTATCTTTCTAAACTTTATGATAGCACTCTTGTGTGACATAGTACACTCTTTTGTGTCTCCAAAACAGTTAGTTTTCTGACGAAAATTTGTAATATTTTCTAATTTATATTCCAAACATATATGGGTTGTGGGTGATCGTTTGAACTACCGCCCTCAATGAGGCTGTTCTAACGAGTACTGTTAGAAAAATCTCAATTTGGCAGCTCTAAGAGTGCAGAAATAAGAAAAATAATGTATACCCTTGACCTTTGTAAACCCCAGCTTATACAAATGATGTAGGGTTTAGGTGGGTATCCACAAGAAAGACTTGTTAACATGATGATTCCATATTTACCCTATGTATTTGAACACCTCAATGTCTTAGTTGTTCTAAACTTTTAACAAGTACACCTGATGTTGTGTCTAATAAAATAGTTAAATGTGTGGCAAACAGTATTTACCTTGATGAGACACCGCATTCTGTGGTGTCTCATTGGGCTTGCACTGTTTGCTCAGGTCTGTCTGTCCGAATAGGTATGGTAAATACGGTACACAGAAGCCTCTTTACAAACTTTTGTGGATATTACACTGTTTTAAGTTTCTAGTTGATAAGAGAGCTGACTCTTAATCATTAGGGCTCTCACCATTGTGGTTCAAACCTGGCCAAGTCACATGTGAGATGACAAGTTCTGCAAAGGTCAGGTGTTTTTTCTCTTGGTACTAAGTTCTCTAGGTACACACCTCTGATTAACCCTTTACCACTCAGGGATTTTGTGAATTTCACTGATTTTCACAGTGTTGCACCTGACAGCAACTTCAACTAGCCATTGTTTCATAATGGATGGTCTGTTTTACACCAAACTCGGTATGAATGTTCATTGGGCAGTAGCCTTTCAAATGCAACCTTTCATGACTTGATCATTGTTGTCATGGTAAAGAGGGGGCATCTCAAAGTTGGCAAAAAGTTTGTTTTCACATGAATTTTGGACCACATTTTAATCTTCACACAGCTGTCAAGGCATCCATTATTAAGGTTGGCACTAACCATTTTCACTGTTTGCAGCATGTTTTATCAGAATCAATTTTCAGGCATGTTTGACCCCAGACATCCTCAGATATAAATTTTAGCGGCCGGTTGGGCCATAAACCCAAAATTTTTCGGGATGTGAGGGGGGCGTAGCCCCCCTTCAAACCCCCCCAGGAATATTTTTAGTGGGGAGGCACGCAAAAAAACAGGTCACTTTTTTGCCCAACAAATCCTAAAGCAAACTTAACTATCCAGGGGTAGAAATGCAGATTTTATGTGCTTCTGGGGCTTAAAATGGGGGGGGGGGGGGTGCAGACACGTAAAAACACGTATCTGAGTGGTAAAGGGTTAAAGATCAGCTTGATCTGAGTGAAATCTTGAAAGGGTGGTAAAACCATAACCAAACCAAAAAAAAAATAAATAAATAAAACACTGTTTTAATATGGATTTCTGCTGGCCCTCAGATTGATGGCTCAGTCAGACTAGTGATCAGGAGGTCTGGGGTTTGTTCCATGCCAAAGTCTGCATCATTCTTTCATAGACATTGCTCATAAAATCTTATCTATGGTTATTCTCTTACCTCTGCTCTTTAGGTCGAGATAGTTCTAATGAGTACAGACAATATTCTTTATTTTAAACAAAATTTAAAGAAAATATCCCAATTATCTCCTGACCTGACACTAAGATTAAACCTCAGTGGTTTGTGTTACCCGTCTTGAACAAATTTTATGACCCTAAAGTTGTTTGAACCAATTTTAAGTCTTAACTGTATGTTGCAAAAATAATTCTGTTGCAAAATTTAACAATCACTTCTTGATTTTCAGGAAACAGTAGAGGTATTTCTGTCTCGGCCTAACGTCACAGATGAACCAGACAACGAAGGTCGCACAGCATTTATGTGGGCTTCTGGGAAGGGAGCTGACAATGTGATTGCGGTGTTTATTAGACACAATAATGATATACAGCAGGTTGACAAGAACGGAGGATCAGGTATAGTGTAAAAAATTAGTTTCCTAGTGCTCGGGTAAAATATTGCTCTCAGGTGGGGAATGTGATCCCATGTTCCCCGTCAAGAATCCTAATAACTAATAATATCAGCATGTTTCGGATGCCTTTGATTTTTACTGCTATAGGAGATAGTATCTCACAATGTCTTACAGCAAATGACATCACACAACAAATTGTTACATATGCATACATATTCTGATAAAATGGTAGTGTTGACTGGGACATTAAAGTTTAAAACTCCAATACAAACAAACAAACAGATCTGTTAAAGTGCCTATTTTGAGGCTCAAAGTACTGGTAATCATGCAAAATATTTATAACTATATTCTTGATATTGGTGAATATTTTCCCCTGAGCTGGGATACCGGAAGAAGCTCATGGTTGGCATTGCTGTTTTACACAATGCTATGATTTTTAAACAGAATATTTGATTTGAATACATTACAATGGAAAAAAAAAGCACATTGCAAAATCATCATTTGTGGTGGTAAATTATGAATAATGTTTACATTTAAAAATCAAGTTGTAAATATTAGTGAAGTGGTTTATTTGTTCATCCAGCAGTCAAAATTTGCATCAACATTGACCCTTATGCATAGCAACAGATAAGGTAAGTATTTTGCGATAATTGAAGGATTGTTTTCCTGATTCCTCCATATAAACCTATGTTGTGGGTCCTCATTAGAACCACTTCGGTGAGGCGGTTCTAATGAATACCCATAACATAGGTTTTTATGAGAATGGACAAAAACTATCCTCCAATTATCACAAAATACCAGTTGGAATTTTCCCCCTTTTCCTCTTTGTAGGTCAGTCGGATGCCTGTCTGACTCGTGATCAGGAGGTTCGATGACTGCCCGCACCTGGTAGCACAATTACGAAATACAATTTACCAATCCCATCTTTGACACGGATTTGGATAGAGACAGACCAACAGACAGGGTAACAAGGTTCCCTTTTAACCATGGTGTGTTTTGAGGGGGAGGGAGGGGCATAAAAAAAAAACAAAAAAACATTTTAACATATCGTGAAAGAATGCACTATGGCACATAGATGTTTTCGTAATGCAGTGCAACGTACACTTCAGCAGAATTCTCATTCTTGTTTCACACAAAAATAGTTTTTGTCTTGACTACTTACAGGAAAATTCATCATTCTTTGCAGCTCTCCATGCCGCAGCTCTTTCTGGTCATGCTTCCTCTGTCAAGAGTCTCCTAGACCACGGAGCACAGATAGATGCCACAGACTTTATGAAACACACTCCCTTGTTCCGGGCATGTGAAATGGGACATACTGATGTTGTACAAACTTTAATTGATGATGGTGCTAGAGTAGATGTTTTAGATGAAGATGGGAGATCACCTCTTCATTGGTAAGTATTTATATTCTCAGATAATGAGCCGGGTTACAGCATTTCCTACAATTTACATGTGTGCCCATCTAAGATTCTGATCAGCCTGTGCATTCGCACAGTCTGATCAGAGTCTTCGTTGTACAATTTAAGGATAGCTTAGGGCCCAATGCTCCTTCATGCAGCAAGAGAAGTCACTGGTCAGACTATATGGATGCACAGGTTGATCTGATTCTTTGCTTGGTGCACCTGCTCATATTTGACCCTGTATTTTTGAAGTGGACTCTTCCATCTTTGAATTTGGACACTTTGGACACTGCCATTCTTATGAGTAGGTTTTTTTGTCAGAACCATGAAAAGGAAGTCAACCAGTGTTGATCTAGATGGAGCCATCTCATTTGGATCTACACTGCTTTCCTAGGTACCTGTACCTGTAACCGACTACAGGGTTAATAAAAAGCCCATAGTTATCATTCAGCTATACTTCTTGTATTATTGATGAAGTACAATGTATTGGATTGTGATTATTAGAGGATGTATGCAAATTTTGGGGAATTTGGTATGTGTGTTATCCTAGAATTGTGTTGATTTAGACTTAGACGTTTGTGTAAACCATGATCCATAAATAAATGTAAATGATGAATTTTCAAGTTCATAATGTATCTTATCTTGCTGTTCAGGACAAGCCCTATCTTTGCAAACAGTGTAGATCCAGATCAGATAGCTTCTGAAGAAGCCATCTGATCAGGATCTACACTGTTTGACATTAACTTTATGAATTTATAGAAATAAATTAAATAAGGTAATTTGATTGGTTAAAAGTCAGAAATGGGTGTGGCTAAAATGAATATTCCGCTAGATAAGGGTTAAATGGAAACTTCATAGTTTAAACATTTATTTATTTATTTTTAACCCAACATAATGATTTTATTAGTTTGCCTGGACAAACTTTGAAGAGCTTTTGCGCTATCCCCGGCATCGGCATCAGTATAGGCGTTTGCGTCAGTGTTGTCGTTGGAATTGGCATTTACGTCCACATGTGTGTGTAAGTTTCTGAAGAACTCATAATGTCCAAACAGTACATTGGATTTGGTTCATATTTGGTATGATGATAGATACGAGGTTCCAGAGTTCAACCATACCCCTGCCCATGCCCATTACCTCGTAGTCAAGGTCACAGACTTAGAAATTTTTACTGTTAAAAGTTTTTATGAGCCAATATTTTTCAAACTATATGATGATTTGGTTATGCCCCCGCCATTTGAAGAATGGTGGAAGGGCATATAGCGTTGCCTCTGTCCGTCCGTTCGTTTGTCCGCACCAACAAATGTATAGTTAGGTGGCTATGTAAATGGACAGAATCAATGTAAGTCTATGGGATTTATTCTGTTAGACACCGAAAATACTTCTTTTCTGTGGCTAAAAGTAGCCACTTAAGTATCAATCCTGCCAAAAATAGCCACATAAGTATACATCCGTGAGAACGTCCGTCCGTTCGATTTTTCGTCCATCCATCCGAAACTTAAACGCAGTCAATAACTTTCTTATTTATGGATGGATTTTGAAATTACTTTGTAGAAATGTTAAACATCATGAGACGATGTGTCACGTGCAAAACCCAGGTCCGTAGCTCCAAGGTCAAGGTCATACTTAGATTGTCCGAAACTTAAACGCAGTCAATAACTTGCTTATTTCTAAATGGATTTTGAAATTTCTTTGTAGAAATGTTAACCATCATGAGACGATGTGTCACGTGCAAAACCCAGGTCCGTACCTCCAAGGTCAAGGTCATACTTGGAGGTCAAAGGTCAAAAAAGGGTCCAAACTTAAATGCAGTCAATCTCTCTCTTATTTCTGCATGGATATTGAAATTACGTTGTAGAAATGTTAACCATTATGTGACAATGTGTCACATGCAAAACCCAGGTCCGTACCTCCAAGGTCAAGGTCATACTTAGAGGTCAAAGGTAAAAAAAATGGGTCCGAAACTTTAACACAGTCAATAACTTTCTTTTTTCTGGATGGATTTTGAAATTACTTGGCAGAAATGTTGGACATCATGAGACAATCTGCCTCACACAAAACCAAGGTCCTTATCTCCAAGGTCAAGGTCATACTTAGAGATACTTAGAGGTCAAATGTGAAAAAAGGGTCCATCGATAACTTTCTATGGATTAATACGAACATAGACATATTTTCAGGCGGGGGCATCAATGTCCTATGGACCCATTTCTAGTTCATGTTTGGCATGATGATAGATCCAAAGTTTTATTCATCGGAACCCCTGCACATCCCGATGACTTAAATGTCACAGACTTAGAAGTTTTTAATGTTAAAGTTTTAAGAGTTCAAATTTTCCAAACCACACAATAGATTTGGTTCATATTCACATGTAGTATGATGTCAGATAAAGGCCCAAAAGATTTTCAGCAATAACCCCATCTATGTCATTACCTCAAGGGAACATTGCCAGGCCAGCTATGCTTTCTGATGACAATTCTTGTATCTCAACTTACATATATGTATATTTTTTCAGGGCTGCATTAGGTGGCCATGCCTATATTTGCCAGACTCTAATAAAGTATGGGGTAGACCCTAACATACAGGATTACTCAGGGTGAGTACTTTGCAGAAACAGCTCTTTAACCCTTCTTGTTCCAAATGGAATCTTCTTCCTTATATATAGCAGGAGTCCATATCAAAATTTATGGTTGTCAGGTTGTGTTTTCTTCAAAAATCTACTTGGATAATGACTGAACTTTAAGCAAACAGTGGAGGCCCTGTTGAGATGCCGCGTTCTGCGGCGTCTCATCTGGGCCTGCACTGTGTGCCAAGGTACCCGTTTTGGGGTTTCCGGTACAAAATGGGTTAACCCTCACCATGCTAAATAGTTCAATATACTACACTCTTCCCCGATTTTCAGCCATTTATTTTGCATGATTTCAATTTTTACCATGGATTCAGAAGCAGAATGGAAAAAAGTATAGATCCTGATCAGATGGCTTCTGAGAAGCCAGCTGATCAGGATCTATTCTGTTTTTAAAAATGGATGTATCCAGCCAGGTTCAGGGTTTAGCATGGTGAGGGTTAATTCAGGGATAACAATGTATTGTACCTGCTAAAACAGTCAAGAAGCCTCTGTGGTGCAGTGGTTACGCTACTCGCCTTGTAAACCAGGGATTGCAGGATCGATCCCGGGCTTCTCCAGACTTTCGGATGAGTCTTTAAACCGTGGTCCTGTCTCCATATGACCTTAACTGTTGGTACCTGCTGGAACAGTCAACATTATGACCTTTAACGTGGTAGAAGCCTCCGTGGTGCCGTGGCTACGCTACTCGCCTTGTAAACCAAGGATCGATCCCGGGCCTCTCCAGACTTTAGGATGAGTCTTTTAACCGAGGTCCCCTCTCCATATGACCTTAGCTGTTGGTGGGATGTAAAACTCAAACATTCACCTTTAACATGCTTGTTACTTAATGAGGCTTTGACTAGCTGGACCAATTTCAGTAAAAATATCACTGTACGCTCATAGTAGAAGAACAGTTAACTTGCTTAGTAAGCTAATGATGCTCTGAATAATTGGCCGCTGTATTTTCAGCAAATATTGTAGATGATGTTTTCTTTAGTGTCTGATCTGGTTCTGCTTACAGATGTCCTAGCACATTAGCCCAGTCCTGGCCCCGAGGTTATACAAAAACTTATTTCATGCTCAACACAGCTGAACTTGAAATTTGAAATGCTCATAATTATTAAAATACAAAAAAATAAGGCAATAAGTCTGCTCTGATCATCAAAGACTGTTGTTTGTCCTGCTTATAAATTTTAAAATGCCAACAATTGTTGGCATTTAAAATTTGTGATTAGTACAAACTTCATGCTGAAGTGAGTTGAGCATGAAAAAAGTTTTATAACCTCGGGGCCTGGGTCTCCATTTCTTACCGATATCCCAGCACATTAGCCCAGTCCAGGCCCAGAGGTTATATAACTTTTTGCTGAAGATGACATTTGAAATGCTCATAATACGAGGACTGTTCAAATATGAATGCAAGTAGAAAGTTTTCTCGTGCACTAATGTGAAAATCACCTGGAAATAAATATCACAGTGTAGAAAAACATTTTACCTATACATTGATACCAAACCTGTTAAAATCCATGCACTTTAGCCATGTATATCGTTCGATAAACACTGTCTACTCTTGTATACTAATACAAAACATGGTTGGAAGAAGGTCAGAGTACGCCGTTGAAATACGGTCCTATATTAAGAATAGTTGTATTCTTGCTATACGGTGCAAAGACATTTTTGATGAAATATGTTCGGTTTATGGGCATAATGAAATGTCTTTTCCGACAGTTTTTCGTTGGTGTAAGATATTCAGCTGTGGGCTAGGCTCAGCAGAAGATGCACCACATGATCGTCGGCCGAAAAGAGCAACATCTGCCAAGATGGTTGCCAGAGTGATAGAAATAGTTGCTACCGATGCACGATACACCACTAGGCAAATAGCTAGTATGGTTGGCATCTCATTAGGAGCAGCTCATACAATTCTGAAACGGGATTTGAAAATGAGAAAGATCTGTGCTAGATGGATTCCCCATCTGTTGACAGATGAGCAGAAAAAGACACGCGTTCATTGCACCAAGAAGTTGCTTAAAAAGTTTCCAAATTACAATGCACAGTCTTTCGCTAATGTCGTCACAGGTGACGAGACATGGGTTCACTTTTTTGAGCCAAAACAAAAGATTCAGAACAAAATATGGGCAACAAAGTATTGCAAAAGACCATGCATTGCAAAGCGGACCATGAGCGTCAAGAAGGTAATGTATGCCATATTCTTTTCAAATCAGGGCCCTGCTATTCAGGTTGCTGTGCCTAAAGGCAAATCTGTAAATGCGAGTTTTACAAGAATAAAGTTCTTCGAAAAATTGAAGAAATATTTCAAAGAACGAAGACCCGCAACTGGTTTGGCCAATGTCAGATTGCTACATGACAATGCGTCATCGCACAAGGCGTTCATTGTGCAAGACTATCTGAAGCAGGAAAAGGTTGTTGAACTCCCTCACCCCCCCTATTCCCCTGACCTTGCCCCGTGTGACTTTTTTTTGTTCCCACGGCTGAAAAAATACCTTTCTGGTCGAAAGTTTGTACAGCGCAAACACCTCGGTTCTGCAATATTCCAGTGCCTTCATAGTATACCTAGAAAAGACTACCAAAATGCATTCAATGATTGGATCAGAAGACTGAAAGTTTGTATATCTGTTAAAGGGGAATACTTGGAGGGGACAAAATAAACTTTTCATCGAAATCTACCACAGAATCATTTTTATGTGCTTAGTTGCATTCATATTTGAACAGTCCTCGTAATTAACCCTTCTCTTGTTGAATATTCAGTTTAGCCACGCCCTTTTCTGACTTTGAACCAATCAACTTACTTGATGTAATTTATTCCTACAAATTCATAAATTGAATGTCAAACAGTGTAGATCCTGATCAGATGGCTTCTTCAGAAGCCATCTGATCTGGATCTTTACTGTTTGCAAAGAAAAGGGTTGTCGTGAACAGCAGGATAGGAGTTAACATACAAATAATAAGGCAATTTGTCGGCTCAAATGTTGTTCGTCCTGCTTACAAATTTTCCAAATGCCAACAATTCATGAGCAGGACAAATTTCATGCTCAAGTGAGTTAAGCATGAAAAAAAAAGTTTCATAACCTCGGACCCAGGTTTACGGACACAACACTGTGACATCACATAGACAAGAAAAACAGGCTATATTTAATCATTACCTGGATTTCATACATACACAGAATGTTCTTTGCATGTCAAAGCTTCTGTTTTGAATTTTATAGTCTGGTATTTTAGTTTGGCAGATTTTTACCTGATTTTGTTTGGACATTTCAGGAGAAAGCCTTTACAGTGTGCAGCCTATGGAGGATTTGTCAACTGTATGTCTGTACTACTGGAACAGAAGGCTGACCCTAATGCTCAAGACAAGGAGGTATGTATCTCTTTTGATCTACCGCCAATCCCCCTCACACCCACCCCTCCACCTCGAACCTCCTTATGTGCGTATGTGCATACACCTTCCGTTTGTATGTGTGTTTATAAGTGATCCTGTTAGACTCAGGCCCAGGCATTTGTACCACTTAATTGAATGTGCCATTACGATAACACGCCCATCCGCTATAATAGCGTTTTTCTTATCTTCAGTACTAGCATTTTTCAAGTGAAAATGTTTGATATTTTGCTCACTTCTAGTCCAAATGTCCAAATATAGATTGTGAGTGCTCGTTAGAACCGCCTCATTGAGGCGGTTCTAACGATTACTCACAATCTTTGTTTTTTAGCAAAAATAATGAAAATAATGAATACCCCCATAAACCCCACTTTTTCTCCATATAAAGTGGGATTTTGGTTCGAGCCTTGCTCGGGTCACATGTGAGACGCCAAGTTCTGCAACCGAAGGTCAGGTGGTTTTTCTCCGGGTACTGCGGTTTTCGCCCACCTCTGATTAACGATCGGCTCGATATGAGTGAAATAATCTTGAAAGGGCCGTAAAACCAAAAACTAAAACTAAAGTGAGGTTTAGAGGGGTCTTCATTTCCTGTACTTGTTAATCTGATGGCTAAGCTGGGTTTTCTGTAGTATTTGGACACATTTCTAGTTATGCCAAGATTCCTGTCATCTACACCCCAGCCTCTTTATGACAGTGTTGTCAGAATCCAAAGCTCAAACTGTGTTTGTTAATCAACCATGTTATATTCAAACACAAAATGTATAGATTATATTGAAAAATAACCATTTTTCCACATAGTCTTTGCATTTGTTGGGACCCATCTTTAAACCATGTTATATCCAAGACCCCGTTATAATGAATAGTGTAGCTCAGTAAGATGCACGACCGATTGGTGATCAGGAGGACACCGGTTCAGTACCTGCTGGTGTGGGCAACATTCTTTTGTGGAGATTGATCATGAAATCTTTTCTACGGTCATTCTCTCCCTTCCACTGATTCAAGAAGGGCAGTTGTAAGCTTCTGCGAAAGAATGTGCACTGTACTGGTTAACCGCTTACGTATAAGCTTGCCCAGGAATAGTGTGGATAGGTAAACTGACCGGCTCAAAAATGACCTAAATAGTGTTGACTTGGCTGTTAAACTAAAAAACAAACAAACAAACAATGAATAGTGTTATAAAGAGGTTTTGGTGTATAAAGATTTACTGTGAGTACTGCTAGCCTGCTCATTACCAAAACACACCTATATAAATACATTGTAGTACATTGTAACCTTAATCGCCGAAAAAATGAAAATTTTAAGACGACAAAATGTGATATTTTTCTTATTTCGGCTCAAAATATAGATTGTGGGTACTCGTTAGAACCGCCTGGCGGTACTAACGAGTACCCAAAATCTATATTTTAGAGCCGTTAGAACCGCCTCATCGAGGCGGTACTAACGAGTACTCAAAATCTATATTTTAGAGCAGAAATAAGAAAAATAAGGTTTACCCATGCAAACCCCAGTTTTACTATATAAAAGTGGGGTTCAAGGGGATCAAAATTATATAGGCGTGTTTTCGTGATGTAACTCATTTAGACTAAAACCCTGTTTACAAAAATGGACATTACCAAAATCAAAGCTGGAAGGGACCCACTTCAGAAACCTAGATGTAAGCTGGCCTTGGTGGAGCATCCAGCTGGTGATTGGGAGGTTGCAGGATACAATATTCTACAGTTAGCATATGGAGCATTTTGGTTATACCGTAAAAATCCTAAAAATTTGGACACCTTGAGTGCATGCGGTAATTCTCTTAAAATTTTAACAAATTTGTTTCATGACCCTGCAAGGGGTCCAAAAGGTGCAAATGGAGTGGCAGGGTAGACCCTGATTTATTCCGTAAAAATCCTAAAAATTTGGACACCTTTAGTGCTTGCTGTAATTCTCTTAAAATTTTAACAAATTTGTTTCATGACCCTGCAAGGAGTCCAAAAGGTGCAAATGGAATGGCAAACAGTGTAGACCCTGATCAGACTGCTCCTTCAGGAGCAGTCTGATCCGGGTTTGAACTGTTTGCTTAGGCCTATTTGTCCCAATACTTGTGATCATTTTGATACCTAACTGTTTGCTTAATTGAAAGACTTTCAATGGCTCATTGTAATGCTTCATTGAGGCAGTTCTAACAAGTGCCCACAACCTTTGTTTTTGAGTATAAATAAAGAAAATAATGTATACCCACAGTAAACCCCACTTTTCCTTTGTATAAAGTGGGCTTTAGAGGGATATTCATTACATGGACTTGTTAACCTGATGGCGATTCAATAATACTAAGTGTCCTGGTGTCTGACAGCTCATATTGTTTACTTTTAACAGGGTATGACAGCTATCCACTGGGGTTGTAGTAAGGGTCATCTAGATGCTGTGAAACTATTAATAGAATATCACACATTTCCAAATCACATGGAGTATACAGAAGATAGGTAAGCATTTTACTGTATGTTAACCCTTTTTGTCCCATATGGAATCTTCCTCATTATATATGGCAGGAGTCCATTCCAAATTGTAGGGGTGTCAGGTTGTGTTTTCTTCAAAATTTGTTTGGAAAATGACTGAACTTTTTGCAAACAGTGTAGGCCCTGATCAGAGGACGCATTCTGCGGCGTCTGATCTGCGCCTGCACTGTTTTCCAACTACACATTTTAGGGTTTCCGGTACAAAATGGGTTAATAGGGGATGTCTTGACTGGCTAAGATGGAGATCATCGTGTACATCGCAGGTGTCTGAGATAGAGGATCTTACATGAGTGTTCATGTATTAATGAATTTATTAAATGAGTTGAGGAAAAGGGATAAAATGTGAGGCTTTGCCAAGCATTTTATGCTTTTTCTTCAACAAGTTTAATAAAGTTAATAATACATGAGCACAAATGCAAGATTCTATTTATCATATGACATTGAAAACCAATTTTATAAACGATATTCTTTATAAAAATGTCAATATTTCCCCCTTAGCAAATGCCATGTAGTTAAGGACGCTGTTTTGATTTGTTTGATTTGAGGTTTTACGTCCCCGTCAACACTGTATAGGTCATTTTGGAGACTCGCTCCCAATTTTGTGGGACTTGTACATGAAACATTACGGGGCATATCTACCTAATTTGCATATTTAATCTGCCAATGGATTACTGGATTTAATACATAGTATTATTACATTCTTTATCATTAGATAAAGGATCATAATAATGCCTGTTTGAAAAATAGGACATATGGGCCCCGTAAAGCGATTTTGGTACTTATCGCCTATGCGAGCAGCGAAGGTTCAGGCGAGCCTGCTCATCTGCGCAGTCTCGCCAGAACCTTCGCTGCTCGCTCATACAAGCAGTGAATCAAGAGGAACCTTCAGACAGAAAGTCATATCCCTGTCCCCTCTGAATGGCTGGGCATGCGCAGTTAAAATTTGTCATGACGAAATGCTCGAAGACACAAATTCACTTGGCGGGGCTCATATGATACCAGATCTTGAGAAAGCCTGTCTTTTGCCATTTGCGAGCAACAAAGTTGGAGTTCAGCCTGTGCCTCCATGTAGTCTGATCATCGAGGCGATTCTAACAAATGTCTGTATCATTTGTTTCTTGTATTAATAATGGGGAAAAGACCTTTAATTACCTATCATAGTCCTAACTTGGATTCTTTATGACGGCAAATTCTTTATAACGGCACAGTAATAGAGAACAAATACTGCCGCTATAGCGAGGGACCTCTGTACACTATTTATCGTATGCAGTCGAACAGACAGACCTGAAAAAACACAGAGGACTGAGGTGAGACACCACAGAATATAAGAATCTGATATGGGGTTCTGTTGTTGATGAGCGTTTCCAACCCGAGGGATGACCGTGCTGAGCGGAACCGAGGCTACGCCGAGGTTCCGCTTAGCACGGTCATCCCGAGGGTTGGAAACACCCATCTACAACAGAACCCCATATTGGATTCTTTTTCTTGCACAACACCTCCGGTTAGTTTTGACAGCTCGCACATGTATATTGTTTACAAAATAAAAGTAGTGCGGAAGTAGTTCCGGCAGTTGCATAGAATTGAAGCGCATTTATGTTAGTTGCCTGGGTCGGAACACCAGGGTCAGAACATAAATTTCTATCCCAGGGTAAAATCACTGATTTCCTTGTCTGGTGTGCAAGAATGCAGCATCTTATTAGGGTCTACACTGTTTTGCCACTACTTCAGCTGTTTTTAGACACAACATCGGGTCGTAAATTGTACTTGTTCAAGTTCTAGATCAAAGTATGGTAAGGAATTTAGGTGTCTGAATACTTAGAGTAAATATGATACTTAAGGGAAATGGGAACACCTGGCTATTTTTCCGCCATTTTTATCAAAGGGAGACAACTTTCGGGACTTCCTGTTCACTTTTCTATAAGCCCTGTCCCACAGAAAAAGGGGTCAACTCTAAAAGGAAAGAATTTGCTCCTGAGAAGCAAATTCTTTCCTTTAAGAGTTGACCCCTATTGACATGGGAGACAAAAATACTTTTGCAGGAGTTGCCTCCCCTGAAGGTGTTCCCTTTCCCCTTAATAAATTCTTGATGAAAAATTATTTTACAGATATACCCCTCTGGACTACGCATTAATGGGAGAGCACCACGAAGTAGCGCAGTACATGTTGGAACAGGGGGCGCTCAGTATTACCGGTATACAAGATATCGCAGCTCTTAAAATACAGTCCACCTTCCGCGGATATCGAGTGAGGAAGACTTTCAAGGAAAATAAGAGATTGCTCATGAAACATGAACAGTTGAAAAAGGAAGCAGCAAGGTAGGTTAGCTACAGTCAACCCTCTATATACCGACATTCATTATAACAAAAAAACTTGGTATAACGACAATTTCAATGGAACAAGGCCTCAGCTCAAGTTTTCTGTTAGAATCGACTCTCCAAGGCGATTCTAACAAATGTCAACAATAATAGTTCCGAGGCGATTCTAACAAATGTCAATAACATTAGGTCCTTGGAGTAATTATGGAGAAAAGATGTTTATAACCTATTATACTACTCATTTATTGGATTCTTTATAGCGGCAATGTCGCAATAGCGGCAAATTGTTAGGGAACAAATACTGTCGTTTCTTGTTCCTGGATAGATTGTGAAATAACTTGGCAGAAATGTTAACCATCCTGAGATGATGTGTTGCACACTAGACCCAGGTTGGTACCTCCAAGGTCAAGGTCATACTAAGAGGTCAGAGGTCAAAAAGTCTTTTTGGTGTGTCCAGTCAAATTTTTTTTTGTTTCTGGATGGACTTTGTAAAGTAACCATGCAGATATGTTCACCTTCATTAGACGATGAGTCGTGTGCAAGACCAATGTCCATACCTCCAATTTCAAAGTCATACCTAGAGGTCAAAGGTCAAAAAAGGGACAGTCAATAACTTCCTTATTCTTTGATGGATTGTGAAATTACTTGGCAGAAATGTTAACCAGCATGAGACGATGTGTTGTACCTCAAAGGTCAAGGCCATACTTAGCCGTCAAAGGTAAGAAAAGGGCTTTTTTGTGTATGGTCAATAACTTTCTTATTTCTCCTTGAACTTTTAAAGTTACTTTGCAGAAATGTTCATCTTCATTAGATGATGTGTTGCACACAAGACCCAGCTCAATACCTCCAATGTCAAGGTCATACTTAGAGGTAAAAAACGGGGAGACATCTGAGAATGCGGCGTCTGATCTGGCCTGCACTATTTGCTAACAGAATTTTCCATCAAAAATAGAATAAAAAAGAAAAAAATTGGCAGCCTGACACTCCTTTTATGACAAATGGTCTTGTCCAACATATAGCAATGGAAGAGTCCACTAGTATACAATGGGTTAAATCAAAGTTGCCACATTTTACAGACCAACATGTTTTTTCTCTTGTAGAAAAAGAGCAACAGAAGAATTCAGAAGAAGGGAGGACTATAAACACAAGAAAGAGGTGGAAGAGAGACTACGCAAAAATTTTGAGACTTCCTTACTCGGGGTAGGGTCGAGGCCCGGGTCCAGTAAGGGGAAGAAAGAGGCCCCCAGGAAGTGAGTGATACCCCATCTTCATCATTTTACAGGTTAATTTGATTTTTTGGCATGCTAACATCTTCCTACTGTACATAGGGCCACATTTGCAAAGAGGAAAAAAACTTTTTATGTCATAAGACCTTTTAAACCACATCAGTATTTGTTTAATTTGGAGTTTAACATCCCCGTCAACACTGTATTTTGGATACGTTGCTTCCAGTTTTGTGGGACTTTTACCCGACATTGAGATGAAAGACATCTCAAGCCCTACCGCCCAATCAAACCAATAGGGTTTATAAGCATGGACAGGCCGACTCGCACGGCATTGCCTGAGCAGGCTTAGATCCTCTAAGCGGTTTACCAGTACTCGGGTGTGGTCAGTTTCAGCTCTGCAAGGCAGCATCATGCAGCCCATCTGTTTCTTCAAGCCCCAATGGGCGGGGGCCAAAAACTCATCAGTAACATTACATTACTACATCAATGTAATGATACATTTTGTAGCTGTACATTTTTCTGTTTTAATCGTTACAATCTCACACGGTCACATGACATAGGATATTTTTTCTTCTTTCTGTATGGCTCAGCACCCTTTCCCTTGTGGCACCTATAGCAATATTATTACACACTTTATCTATTTTTTCACACCCTTTGTATCTTGTTTTTCTTATTTGTTCATATTGTTATTCCTCAGAAATATGCACAGCATTGTTTACACTTTTACATTCCTAGTATAGTTCGAACAATTTGACCTGAGACTAACCTTTATGCATGGAATAAATTTGTCAATGTTATCGCCTAATATGTCATCTTTCGTAAACTTCTTGTGAATTTTCGGCATCACGTGAGTTGCGACCCATTTAACAACCTCTATGTATTGAATAACAATATCACCATTCACGGGACAAGGTGAAGATAAACACATGCATTCAGTCGGGTGTGAAATTACGTTAAAAGAGTTCACCAGTCTCAGGTCATTTTGTTTGAACTATATATGCCTTGTGTAAACTTAACCTCTCAGCCTTAGCACTCTCTAGGCTAATTCGGCAGACGACAAATTGTTGATATTTTTCTTATTTTTCCCAGAAAGCAGGACTTGACATCTCATGCAAATTTTCTCCATAGGAGACAATTTGCCCGAGATGTCAAATCCTGTTTTCTGTCTATGGAGACAATTTGCATGAGATGTCAAATCCTGATTTCTGGCTATGTAGACAATTTGCATGAGATGTCAAATCCTGATTTCTGGCTATGGAGAGAATTTGCCTGATATGTCAAATCCTGTTTTCTGTCTATGGAGACAATTTGCCTGAGATGTCAATCCTGATTTCTGGCTATGGAGACAATTTGCATGAGATGTCAAATCCTGTTTCCTGTCTTCTGTCTATGGAGACAATTTGCATGAGATGTCAAATCCTGATTTCTGGCTATGGAGACAATTTGCATGAGATGTCAAATCCTGATTTCTGTCTATGTAAACAATTTGCATGAGATGTCAAATCCCGATTTCTGTCTATGGAGACAATTTGCATGAGATGTCAAATCCTGATTTCTGTCTATGGAGACAATTTGCATGAAATGTCAAATCCTGATTTCTGGCTATGGAGACAATTTGCTAGACTTGCCCAAGTCTGTTAATTAGGTGTCCATTGTAAAAATAATTGTTTACAAAAATAAAAAATAAATACATTGTAAATGAAATTGTGAAATTAACAGACTTGTAAACATTGAAAGAACTCATTCACCTTTCCTGTAGATGATTGTCAGATATGGGTGAGAAGTTTATTTAGATAACTTTTCACTGACAGGCTCCAGAGCTTGTTACCATGATTTATTTACATTTAGTTGGGGAAAACCACATGAAGGCAAAGGGTTTAAAAAAAAAGAAGTTTCAATTTTAATCTTTTAACATGCCTATGCTATATTAGAAGGCTCCAACAATGACGTTAATCAGAATTTTTCTTATTTCTGCTCAAAACATAGATTGTGGGAACTCATTACAACCGATTCAATGAGGCAGTTCTAATAAGTCCCCACAATCTATGTGTAACCGCCTCAATGAGGCGATTCTAATGGACATACGACACTAGTATTCACAATTACCATGATCATCCCCTTAACATGTCCATACAATGAAAACCCTTGTTAACCCCACTTTATATAGAGTAAAGCAGGGTTTACCAAATTACCAGGCTACTCATTTTGTAATTTCTGCTCTAAAACATAGATTTTGGGTAGCCCTCGTATCGTTTTTCTTTATTTCTGCTTCAAACATAGATTCCGGTTGCTTGTTAGAGGCGGTTCTAAAGAGTACCCACAATCTATACTACTGAGCAGAAATAAGAACATTATGCAACCCCTTGTAAACGCCACTTTTCTCAATGGTTTCTCCTGTTAAGATAATGTTGAAAAGATTCTGCAATTACACATCTTATCAACTAAGTAATTATGCCAGGATAATGATATTATGCTGCCTGCTTGCTTTTTTTTTTCTATAAAAACCAGTGCAAAAACAATTACAGTCCAACCTGTGTTAAGCAAGCACCTCAGGAATGATCAAAATGTGCTTGCTTAAGACAGGTGCTTGCTTAATACAGGTGGATATTAAATTAATGCATTCGCCTTTTTGGGATTTGAATGATTGCTTGCTTGCTTAATAGAGATGACCACTATGACCGGTTTGACTGTATAATGATACCTCAATGGCTCGAACACCAATAGCTCGTTTTCTATGACTGTTTTCGAACTCGCTCTTGAGTACCTGAGAAATTCTTCACACATACATGTATCCATATGACAAATATTTAGGGATAGTTATGGGTATTTGGCGTATTTTATCTGGAAAAATTATATTGTGTGTACTCACGAGTTGATTCTAATGAGCACACACAAAATATATTAATCAAATAAAGGACTGAAAGTAATGCCGAAATTATCCTCAGTAAATTCAACCCTCGATGGCAGGAACTACCACTGTCTCGAACAAGTTTTAGGTCCCAACACAAAGGAAGCAACATCCCCAAAATGACCTATACAGTGTTGACAGGGGCATTAAACCTCAAATCAAACAAAACAAAACAAAAATCTCCAAAATACTAGAATTTTCCTCTCTTTCACTGACAGACGCAGGTGGGTGTTATTTATTAAGTAAACATTGACTGCAGAGTTTAATGCTCTTATCAACAAGTGGGAGATAGTGTTTCATGCCAGCTTTGTGCTGGTCGGAACTTTTGCAGAGTATACAAGTCCCTACATTCACAGATGACGACTAAAGAGACTTTTACATATTTTTGTTTAAAGGGGCTTTCATTTAAAAATAAAAAATGTAAATGTAGGGACTTGGGCAAGTCTAACAATTTGCCTGAGATGTCAAATCCTGTTTTCTGAGTACGGAGACAATTTGCCTGAGTTGTCGAATCCTGTTTTCTGGGTATGGAGACAATTTGCCTGAGATGTTAAATCCTGATTTCTGGGTATGGAGACAATTTGCCTGAGATGTCAAATCCTGTTTTCTGGCTATGGAGACAATTTGCATGAGATGTCAAATCCTGATTTCTGGCTATGGAGACAATTTGCATGAGATGTCAAATCCTGATTTCTGGCTATGGAGACAATTTGCACGAGATGTCAAATCCTGATTTCTGGCTATGGAGACAATTTGCATGAGATGTCAAATCCTGTTTTCTGGGTATGGAGACAATTTGCCTGAGATGTCAAATCCTGATTTCTGGGAAAATTAGGAAAATATTTCAAAATGTGGTCTGCTGTGAAAAAATCCCAGCATGCAGAGCTTTAAGAATCACAGTGTACTGTATCTACTGTATGTATTCAGACAAAAATGGCCAAAGCAAACAGTGTAAACCCAGACATCAGTTACGCCACAAGATCATAGCATCCTATCAAGGTCTACACTGTGCCACTCTTTCAGCTCTTTCCGAGACCTGGGGCCAGTTGTTCAAAACTAATGATGTTGTTAGCTAACGTATCGTCAAAACTTTGATCATTCAATATGGTGAGAATACTAATATTTTTGTGGAAAAAATTTGAGCAGCTTTTGCTGCTCACATTTTTTCAGTAAAAATAACAAAATTTTAGGTATTAAACTTGCTAGAACAGTTAACAATATGACCACTAATGAGCTTGTTAAGCTAATGATGCTTTGAACAACTGGGTCCTGAAATGCGGAACTTGACGACTGCATGCAAAGCAGTCAACAATGAAGGTTTGGATTAGACTGCTCAGAATCTCAATAATTTGCAAATGGCAAAAGGCAAGTTTTCTGCCAAAAGACTTGAATTGACGACCTCTCAACACTAATGGATTGACTAGTTGATCAAACAGCGGCTTAATTAAGTTTGCGCCAGTCATGTATGTACACTTGTTCAATTGTGACACAGTGGGGTAAAATATAGCCCTTGCACAGTCAGTACTGACATTGTTGTGTAAAATATAGCCCTTGCACAGTCAGTACAGACATGGTTGTGTAAAATGAAGCACTTGCACAGTCAGTACAGACATGGTTGTGTAAAATATAGCCCTTGCACAATCAATACTGACATGGTTGTGTAAAATATAGCACTTGCACAGTCAGTACTGACATGGTTGTGTAAAATATAGCACTTGCACAGTCAGTACAGACATGGTTGTGTAAAATATAGCACTTGCACAGTCAGAACTGACATTATTGTGTAAAATATAGCACTTGCACAGTCAGTACTGACATGGTTGTGTAAATATATAGCACTTGCACAGTCAGTACTGACATTCAGAACTGACATTGTTGTGTAAAATATAGCTCTTGCACAGTCAGTACTGACATGGTTGTGTAAAATATGGCACTTGCAGTCAGTACTGACATGGTTGTGTAAAATATAGCACTTGCACAGTCAGTACAGACATGGTTGTGTCAAATATAGCACTTGCACAGTCAGTACTGGCATTGTTGTGTAAAATATAGCACTTGCACAGTCAGTTCTGACATTGTTGTGTAAAATATAGCACTTGCGTAGTCAGTACTGACATGGTTGTGTAAAATATAGCACTTGCAGTCAGTACTGACATGGCTGGGTAAAAAAGCACTTGCATAGTCAGTATGATATGTTTGGGTAAAGTTCAGCACTTGCACAGTCAGTACTGACATGGTTGGGTAAATATAGCACTTGCACAGCACTGACATGGTTGGGAAAAACATAGCACTTGCACAGTCAGTATAAGCATGGTTGGTGCTCAGTACTATTGTGGCTGTTGATCAAACAGCGGCTTAATTAAGTTTGCGCCAGTCATGTATGTACACTTGTTCAATTGTGACACAGTGGGGTAAAATATAGCCCTTGCACAGTCAGTACTGACATTGTTGTGTAAAATATAGCCCTTGCACAATCAATACTGACATGGTTGTGTAAAATATAGCACTTGCACAGTCAGTACTGACATGGTTGTGTAAAATATAGCACTTGCACAGTCAGTACTGACATGGTTGTGTAAAATGAAGCACTTGCACAGTCAGTACAGACATTGTTGTGTAAAATATAGCACTTGCACAGTCAGAACTGACATTATTGTGTAAAATATAGCACTTGCACAATCAGTACTGACATGGTTGTGTAAATATATAGCACTTGCACAGTCAGTACTGACATTCAGAACTGACATTGTTGTGTAAAATATAGCTCTTGCACAGTCAGTACTGACATGGTTGTGTAAAATATGGCACTTGCAGTCAGTACTGACATGGTTGTGTAAAATATAGCACTTGCACAGTCAGTGCAGACATGGTTGTGTCAAATATAGCACTTGCACAGTCAGTACTGGCATTGTTGTGTAAAATATAGCACTTGCACAGTCAGTTCTGACATTGTTGTGTAAAATATAGCACTTGCGTAGTCAGTACTGACATGGTTGTGTAAAATATAGCAATTGCAGTCACTACTGACATGGCTGGGTAAAAAAGCACTTGCATAGTCAGTATGATATGTTTGGGTAAAGTTCAGCACTTGCACAGTCAGTACTGACATGGTTGGGTAAATATAGCACTTGCACAGCACTGACATGGTTGGGAAAAAAATAGCACTTGCACAGTCAGTATAAGCATGGTTGGTGCTCAGTACTATTGTGGCTGTGTAAGATATAACATTTGCATGGCTTTTGTTTTCTGTTTTAAACTGTCTTCGTTTTCATTTAACTCTGAGCTTGCATTTATAGTTTTAGTTGTTATAGTGTGTAGATACAATAGCGGTAAATCCTGTAGATTGATTAGTTTTTTTACAGGAGATTGTATTCTCTTCAAGAGAAACATTATTTGCCTCTCAGTGGGGTGGGTGCAATTTTAAAGTTAAGATTGTCACTATATCCTTGTGAAAAACGCTGAAATAGTTCTAAAATATATATAAGAAATTGTAACAAGGTCCTACCTTAAAGTTAAACTTATATTTTTATTGTTTTTTTTTCTCGATTTGCACTAAGTTACATTGCTAAATGTTGGACAAGTCCATTTGTTCTAACAAGTACCCATAACCTATGTCTTGGAGCAGAAATAAGAAAATTAATTGAATTCACCTGTAAACCCCAGTTTTCTCTATATGAAACAGGGTTTGGGGGGGTCTTCATTTCAGGGACTTGTTCATCAGAAGCAGAATGCGGGTTAACCCTTGTCCTGCTGAGCGGGGATATGCTTTATTTATCAAACAATGTAGATCCAGATCAGATGGCATCTGATCAGGATCTGCATTGTTTGTCATTCAGATAATGAATTTGTTGCAATAATTTGCTTCAAGTAATCTGATTGGTTGATAATCAGTAGTGGTTGTGGCATAATTAAATATTCAGCAGGACAAGGTTAAGCTTGATAATATAAAAGTTTTCTGTATAATTCTTAGTCTTTGTCTTGCTCTACTTACGCAAACAGTGTAGATACAGATCAGATTGCTGCTGAACAATGTCTATACTGTTTGGCATTCATTTTACGAATCCTTAGGAGTAAATTACAACAAGTATTCTGATTGGTTGAAAGTCAGAATAGGGTGGGGCTAAATAAAGCTGTTCAGTAGGACAAGAATTAAAACTAGGCCAGCTTAATAAACAGTATGCCAGTGAATTATGGGGAACACACACCAGAACCTCTTTCGTTATAACACTATTATAAACCCTTTTTATGCCCAGCCATTAAAAAAATGGCAGGGTATTATGTTATACCGTCCGAAGTTTTGAGTGTCTGTCCGTCCGTCAGTGCCCCATAGTTTCGTGTCCGCTCCATAACTCTGATACCGTTTAAGATATTTTCACAAAACTTCACAGATATGTAGAGCACTATCAGACGACGTGCAGAACTTATGAACCATAACTCTTTTTTTCCTACTTTTGGAGTTGTTGCCCTTTGAACATTGAACATAGCCATTTCAGTCATAGTTTCGTGTCTGCTCCATAACTTTGATACCGTTTGAGATATTTCCATGAAACTTCACAGATATATAGAGCAGCATGAGAGGATGTGCAGAACATATGAACCTTTACTCTGATTTTCCTACTTTTGGAGTTATTGCCCTTTGAACATTGAACATAGCCATTTCTGTCATAGTTTCGTGTCTGCTCCATAACTTCGATGCGGTTTGAGATATTTCCATGAAACTTCCTAAGATATGTAGAGCAGAATGAAACGACATGCAGAACATATGAACCATAAGTCTGGTTTTCCTACTTTGAACATTGAAAATAGTCATCTTAGTCATGTATTGCTGTCAATGTTATTAAGGGAAATAGTAATGCATCCTTACTTTGAATTCCGTTTTCACTCTGATATGGCACTTGCTTGATGTAATTGTAGAGGCGGGGCATCATACAGTGCTTGCAGTTTTATTGTATCAAATAGAATCTTCCTCTTTATATACAGCAGGAGTTTGCGGCGTCTAATCTAGGCCTACACTGTTTGCCAGGGTACCCGTTTTGGGGTTTCCAGTACAAAATGGGTTTATGGGGTACAAAGCAGAAATTGTGTTAGTTAAACAATCGTGTCATATCCAAACAAAAAAGTATGGATTATATAGAAAAATGACCATTGCTATGTACAGTCGACTCTCGTTATCTCGAACCTCACGGGACCGGATAAAAAAATTCGAGTTATCCACAGTACGAGATAACCAAAGTGTGACGTCACATGTATGTCAGAACACATTGTTTGCCGTGATATGCTTGATATTCTTGGTAATTCTTACATGAATGAACGGTTTACTGAGTTTTTAAAACTTGTTTATGAAAGTACTGGAGCTTGTCAGAGTATAGCGTTTATGAACAAATTAATAAATAAATAAAACTGATAGATTTCTCACGTATTTTTTTGTATTTTAAATTCCTACAAATCTGGGTTTCCAAATAAGCTAAATATAGTTAGATACTAAACAGACTGGTTCCCGCTTGTGAATGCAATGCTTATATTACTTCGGAGAGCAGTACATGCTATATAAGTCATACAGTAGTTTGACTCATCTCCCCTCGGACTGATTAACCGTCACTATGGCAAACAGTTTAGGTCCTGCCGGGAAAGCTCATTATGAGCCATCCCTTTTGGATCTACACTGTTTGTACATGGATTTGCATGGGTTAAGAAACAGACGGGTTAACAAGGATGCACGTGAATTGTTCCGAACAACTGCGTTTTTAACACACCCAGATTATCACAACTTTTGTCACTTTGTTTGACATTTCTGCAAGAAAGACAACACCGCCTTTTATCACGGAAATCTTGCAAATCATTGACACGAGACGGTGTAAGATTAAAGGTTGAGCACCGTGTGTCAGTCTTTATTACAAGCACATGATTTTCTTAGTAGCCGAAAAGGTATTGTGTGTGCTAATTTTAATTGCAAACGCACCTGGACAAATTGGATAATTAACAACATCGGGAGTATGTATGAATTGTTTTGTAAAGGCCTATTACAAAAAATTGAAGGACCGGACGCATGTTTTTTTTTTTTTTTTTTTTTTTTCGTAAAGTCAAGAATCCCGGTTCGAGATACGCAGTAGTAAAACAGTGAAAAATACATTCAGGGACTGAAAATGATGGGCGAGATAGCGGAAGTGTCGACTTAAAAGTAGTTCGACACATGCGAAGTTGAAATACAATAAATAAATAGGGGAAATGTACGGGAGTTAGAAATCGGTTCGACATAAGCGATAGGGTCGAGGTAAGGGGGGTCGAGATAACGAGAGTCAACTGTAGATATATTTTTTGGGCATCCATATAAAAACCGTGTTATATACATAAACGTGTTATAACAAATAGTGTAATAATGAGGTTGTGGTGTATTTTCATCAGTCTTCACAAGGGAGAGAACTTCTGTAACTTCTTGTAAATTTGTTTGTGATAAAGTAGTCCCCTTCTATAAAAGGGTCTGCTCTTCAGCAGGCCCCTATTGATGAAGGAGACATATTTCGGGTTCTCTGTTGTTTAGCCTGACCATGTTTTTAAATCCATTGTATGTGGGAATCTCCTAAAGGGGTACCTAGCTTGGCAAAAAGTGCAGGCCCAGATCAGATGCCGCAGAATGCGGCATCTGATCTGGGCCTGCACTGTTTGCTAACAGAATTTTCAGTCAAAAATAGAATAAAAAACTAAAAAACAGGCTTGACACCCCATATATGAGAAATGGACTTGTCAACCATATAGCAATAGAATAGTCCACTAGCATTACAGCGGGTTAATGCCATAAAAATACTTGTTTTTTCTTTCCATTATTGTACACTTGTAAGCTGATTATTCTGAATAAAGACTGGACAAAGGTGAAGAGATAATAACAATAACTAATACTTCTCCTTTAAAGTGACCTGCTTTTGATAAAAAAAAAAACTAAGATGAATTTTCTTGGTTTGAATTGTGTTTTTTTGTCCCCATCAACACTATTCAGGTCATTTTGGAGACAGTACTTTCAATTTTATGGGACTTTCATCCAACATGTTGATGAAATGACACCTTAAGCTCTACCTCCAAAACAAACCAAGAGAGTTTATATGCAGATATGCTCAGATGAATGATATGTGCCATTAAAAATAAAATGTTCATCACATAAAAAGATGTGTGTGCAATGAATATCCATATAAACTGAGGTTTATATACAAAAAAGTGGAGTTTTCATCACATTAAGAAATCTGTGAAATGAAGACCCCTCTAAATCCCACTTTCTATAGAGAAAAGTGGAATTTATGAGTGCACTTTCTATAGAGAAAAGTGGAATTTATGAGTGCATTCATTATTTTCTTTATTTTTGCTTAAAAAACATAGATTGTGGGTACTCGCTAGAATCTACTCAACACGGCAGTTCTAACGAGCACTCAGAATCTATATTTGGACAAGATTAAGAAAAATATTGAACATTTTCATCACAAAAATGTTTGGGGTAGTTGGGTGAGGCAAAGGTGACATGAATCTTGCATCACTGGGGCATTATTGGCTTGCAGTTGGACAAGGCCTGCTGTCCTTGCAGCAGGTAAGGGCAGAGGGGGAGTGTTGTTATTTCTTCTGTTTCTTCACTTCCATTCATTTAACTCTTCCTCCTCTGTCCCCCACTTCCATCTCCTCTAGGGTTGGCTAATCGGAGCTGAAAGGATGATCGATTATCAGTCCTGTTACTGCGATCGATAATCGATTAGTAATCGCTAAGGCTTTTGTCATTATTTTACCTGTCTGGCTTTCTGTCTAAGCATGACTCTTACCATATGTTGGTCTTTACCATATGTATATTTGAACAGACAGGCCTGAGCAAACAGTGTAGACCCAGATGAGATGTCGCATAATGCAGTGTGTCATCAGGGTCTGCACTGTTTGCCACTCATCCAGCTATTTTAGGCATAACTTTGGGTAGTAAATTGTACCTATCAAGTAATCGATTAAAAGCAAATCAGAAATGATTATCATTTTTTTTGAATTTATCGATTGATTAATTGATTCTAGGATTAATCGTGTCAGCCTTAATCTCCTCTACTATCTCCTCTATTTCTTTTCTTCCTTTCGACTCAAAATGACCCACAAGGGTTGATGTGTCGTTATTCCCCCAAAACTCAATCAGTCACAAAAATGTTAGTTCTAGAGAAGCCATTTAACCCATTTAGTACCAGAAACCCCGAAACGGGTACCCTGGCAAACAGTGCAGGCCCAGATCAGACGCCGCAGAATGCGGCATCTGATCAGGGCCTCCACTGTTTGCTGAAAGTCCTGTCATTTTCCAAATAAATTTTGATGAAAACACAACCTGTCATCCCTAAATTTGGAAATGAACTCCTGCTATATATAAGGAGGAAGATTCCATTTGGTACAAAAAAGGGTTAAGTGGGTGTGTTATCGTAATGTTCTAAAAAGCAAAGATTGAGGCACATTACGAAAAACACGCCTATATAAATACAATGTACGTAACCTTTATCGCCAAAATAATGAAAATTTTAAGATGAAAAATATTGAGATTTTTCTTATTTTTGCTCAAAATATAGATTGTGGGTACTCGTTAGAACTGCCTCATCGAGGCGGTTCTAACGAGTACTCACAATCTATATTTTAGAGCAGAAATACGAAAAATAAGCTTTACCCCTGTAAACCCCAGTTTTACTTTATAAAAGTGGGGTTCAAGGGGGTCAAAATTATATAGGCATGTTTTTGTGATGTCTTGTTAGAACCCCTCAGTGAGCACTACAGTCTATAAAGCAGAAATAAGGAATCTGCCATATACTTCCTTCATAAAAATTCAATTTTCACAGACATGAAAGATAACTGACATGGGTCTGTTATTCAAATGCTATGCAAGATAGTTGGTCACAGAGAGCATCTTTGCATTAGTATGCCAAAATAATAAAGGTGTTTTCATATTATACAGAGTCTTGCATTACCGTAATACACCTATGTACTAAAATGGTGTCTTTCGTATCTCCAGACCAGCCTTTTTCAGGTGAAAATCTGTGGCATTTTTCATGTTTTAGGTGCATACAAAGAGTGTGGGTATTTTGTGGAACTGCCTTAATGAGGCAGTTCTAACGACTTCCCACAATTTATGTCTTTGATCAATAATGTATACTTCTCTAGACCTCACGGTCCTCCGTGGCCTAGTGGTTAAGAGGGCTGACTCTTGATCATTAGGTCTCTCACTGCTGTGGTTGGAGCCTCGCTCGGGTCACATGTGAGACGCCAAGTTCTGCAACGGAAGGTCAGGTGGTTTTTCTCCGGGTATTCCCGTTATCGCCTACCTCTGATTAATGATCGGCTTGATATGAGTGAAATAATCTTGAAAGGGCCGTAAAACCAAAACCAAAAAAACTCCTCTAGACCTCAATTTTCTCTTTGTAAAGACTAGTGGGGTTTACAGGGAAATTGATTACATGGATATGTTGATATGTTGATATGATGAAATCTTTGGAGAAATGACACAATCTCTAAACTTCAATACCAAGTGAAAGATTTCATTGATGCATGTCCCACCCTCCACAGTGACCTTGAGGGCCAGGTCAAAGACTTAGAAATTTTACTTTCTGTTAAAGTTTTACGTCAAAGTGTCTAAGACATTATATCTTCTGAACCCTTCGATAGATTTAGTTAATACTTTCACTGAAGTTACATACTGGTCTAAAGATTTCATTGATGTATGTCCCAACCCACACAGTGACCTTGAGGATCAGGTCACAGACTTAGAAATTTTACTTTTGGTTAAAGTTTTACGCTAAAGTTCCTAAGAGATTGTATCTTCTGATCCCAGGGTCCGAACCTAAGTATTTTGACCACAAGCGAAATTTAGCTTGTTACAAAAAAGATCTACTAGCTAAAATGAAAATCAACTCGATTTTTTTTCAAAAAATCCTTTAATAAGAGCAGAATTTTTTCAAGAACAACAGTAATGATTAACTTGTATGCGTAGTAGTAATGCAAATAAAAAAACTGATGACGTCCAGGGCTGGGTACCGCCTTTGGAAATTGAACCGTGGTATACCACAGGTTTCAAACAACAGGTGTTTAACTTTGTACATCGTAAAATAAAACAGACAAGTAAACAGAGAATCATTACGCGTATTTTATAATTATTGACCACATTAACAGGATTAAAGACATCGGGTTTTTCAGAAGTCACCACATGCTATCTCCCTGCATTATCCATTAGAGCTGTCTCTGGGCAATTCATGATAAAATTATTTGTTCACAGTTCGACACAGCGCTGCACGGACTGATCAACACACATGCTGTCTTGCAATGTCATCTTTGTCAGTTGTGTTCCGACAAGCAGTGCATATATATGTTACAAAGTTTTCACGCAAGATTACTTTGAGCCCCAATTAGCAGGATTAAACTGTTAGGCTTTGGTTAGAAATTTATTACCTATTTATCTATGTTAATCAGACGTGGCGTGCATGCGGAGCATGCTCTATTAGTTATTACCGCTATTCATCTCAAGTATCCGATAATTTAGCGCCCTATCGGTCGCGTCGGGGTCTTTGAACTTAACAGTGCTCAGCATGACTAGCAGCGCATTATAAAAGATTCTTTGCGTCCCTGCGAGGTATTTTTCCGCGGCCGACGCTAGTGAAATTGTTTCGCAAACATATTTTTTTTCTTACGCAAACATTGAATTAAATTATATAAAATTTCCGATAAAATCCAGCACTTGCCGAAACTACGGGTAAGGCAAAAAAGAACTGCGGTACGTACCGCCGGAAGAAAATACCACGGTTTACCGGTGCAGCGGCCCTACATGCTACGCCTCCCGACCTCTGGAAAGTTAAAAATCTAAATTTAGAAAGTCGGAATTCCAGAAGCAGTCGCAGAAATGGCCAGTAATAATTGTCGTCTGTATTGTCTTTTTGTTTTTTTACCGACGATCGTACATTCGCGAAAATTTTCTTGTACAAATATTTTGGCCTTGCATTTTGAAATTCTCACTCGCGTTTAGCGTAAATGCGAGCTTAATTTCGGACCCTGGAACCCATTGATAGATTTAGTTGATACTTACACTGAAGTTACGTACTGGTCTAAAGATTTACATGATGCATGTCCCACCCCCCACAGTGACCTTGAGGTCAAGGTCACAGACTTAGAAATTTTACATTTGGTTAAAGTTTTACATTAAAGTTTTATTACGAAGTTTATAGATCCTTGTATGTTCTAATCTCAAAAGACAAATTCAATTGATACTTGCATCGATCTTGCATACCAGTCCAAAGATTTCATTGATGCATACCCCACCCTGCTGCTTCAGTAACATTGATGCCCACACCCCTTCGATAACTTTGATGCCCTCTATCCCTTGGTCCATATAGAAATTTTATGTTGGGTTTAGCTTTTACAAGCACATTTATAGATTCTTATAGCTTCTTGACTTCTTCATTCATATTGCATACAAATAAGCTCGAAAGATATATCAGAGGGTGGCGCTGGCCGGGGGTATATGTGACCCACTGGTCGCTTTCTCTAGTTCCGTAAATTTTCAACCCAACAACACCAAACATGCCTGTTTTTAGGGTTAGTGGCTGTACAATGGAGGTCAAGATCACAGACTTGAGGTCAAGGTCACAGACTTAAAAATTTTACATTTGGTTAAAGTTTTATGACAAAGTTTATAGATGCATGTATGTTCTTAACTCTAAGACAAATTCAATTGATACAATGTACCAGTCCAAACATTTCGTGATGTATGTCCCTTCCCCCACCCATGGTGACCTTGACCTCAAGGTCACAGACTTAGAAATTTTACATTTGGTTCAAGTTTTATGACAAAGTTTACAGATGCCTGTATGTGCTAAACTCTAAGACAAATTCAATTGATGCTTGCATTGATGTTGCATACCAGTCCAAAGATTTCATTCATGCATACCCCACCCTGCTGCTTCAGTAACATTGATACCCCCAACCCCTTCAGTAACTTTGATGCCCTCACTCCCTTGGTCCATTTAGAAATTTTATGTTTTGTTTAGCTTTTACAAGCACATTTATAGATTCTTATAGCTTCTTGACATCTTCATTCATATTACATACAAGCTCAAAAGATACCATATTCGACCTATTTACCGCACATGCTCCTATAAGCGCACACCAAAGCTTTTTCTGGAAAAAATACACAAGCGCACACTTTTACAGTAACCTCCCAACAAATTCATATTGAGTTTTGCTGCATCTTTGACCCGGACAATCATATGTTTATCTGGTGAACCCCTATGCTGAAATTCAGCTCTATAAAATAATCATATCGGAAGCTTTTTTTCGTATTTTTTTTTCGTAATGAGTGTGCGCTTATTAGGTAGATTTTCACCACAATATTTTCATACAATTTTGAAAAAACTAAGCGCACGGTGCGGTAAATAGGTCGAATACGGTATATCAGAGGGTGGTGTTGGCCAGGGGTATACGTGACCCACTGGTCTCTTTCTCTAGTTTTTCTGTGAAAATAAAGCCAGACCTTTCAATTGGAATTGTCTGCATAGCAGAGGATTCTCGTGAAATGTCAAGCCTTGTTCTCATTGAAAAAAAAAGAAGAAATATTAGAAAATGAAGTAACTCTATTTTCTCCAGATAGGCTCTTTAAAACTCATGAACACCTAATCCAAAAACATTCTACATTTAATCTTAATCTCATTTTCTTCTTTGATAAAGTAGAATTTTTTGTTTCTATTGTTTTATGGATATAAATTCAAATTTATGGTTTTGGAACAATGTTTGGGTGAGACTGTTAAACCTTTGACCCGTTGACTTAAAATATCAGTAGATATTTGAATTTAATTTTTATCCTGCTGTTCACGATAACCCCCATCTTTGCAAACAGTGTAGATCCAGATCAGATGGCTTCTGAAGAAGCCATCTGATCAGGATCTACACTGTTTGGCATTCAGTTTATTCAACATTACATCAAGTAATTCGATTTTTATCCTGCTGTTCACGACAACCCCCATCTTTGCAAACAGTGTAGATCCAGATCAGATGGCTTCTGAAGAAGCGATCTGATCAGGATCTACACTGTTTGGCATTCAGTTTATTCAACATTACATCAAGTAATTTGATTGGTTGATAGACAGAAATGGGTGTGGCTTAAATGAATATTCAGCAAGATAAGGGTTAATTTAAATTTCACAAGTAACCGACAACTTAGTGACTGGCAACAGAAAATGCTTCATGGTGAACCATCACGAAAGAAAGTTACCATACTCAAAAGACCAGTCCCTACCCTTTGGGGCTTGAAGAAATAGATGGGCTGCACGATGCTTCCACGCAGAGCTGAAACCGACCCACACACGAGTACTGCTAAGCCGCTTAGAGGATCTAAGCCTACTCAGGCAAGCAGTACGAGTCGGCCCGTCCATGCTTATAAACCCTATTGGTTTCATTGGGCGGCAGGGATTGAGATGTCATTTCATCTCAATGTCAGGTAAAAGTCCCACAAAATTGGAAGCAACATCTCCAAAATGACTTATACAGCGTTGACGGGGACGTTCAACCTCAAATCAAACAAAATCTCAAAAGACCAAACTCCAAACTGGAGCCTTAATTATAGCTCCAGATAAAAATGCTTAACAAAGATTATTTAATCCTTTTTGTACCAAATGGAATCTTCCTCCTTATATATAGCAGGAGTTCATTTCAAAATTTAGGGGTGTCAGGTTGCGTTTTCATCAAAATTGATTTGGAAAATGGCTTAACTTTTTGCAATCAGTGTAGGCCCTGATGAGACACCGCGTTCTCATCTGGGCCTGCACTGTTTGCCGAGGTACCCGTTTTGGGGTTTCTATTACAAAATGGGTTAAAAAAGATAATTTAGAGAATATTTTCCTTATTCGTTGTCAAAAGTATATGTTTGAGAATCACCTTGTTAAACTGAATTTTGTCTGAATGTAGATTTTTTTTTTGCTTAAAAATAACTGATAGGAGGTTGCATAATGGTGTCTACATCTCCTCAACTCCTGCTACAGTAAGCTTCTGCTACAATAAGAGGTTATATGGTAGTGGGTGTATCTCCTCAACTCCTGCTACACTGAGAGGTTACAAAGTAGTTCTCATATCTCATAAATTCTTGTTACTGTTTAAAGTTACATGGTACTGTTAATAGCTACAATAAGAGGTTACATATTAGCATCAATACTTCCTCAACTTCTGCTACAGTAGGAGGTTACATATTAGAGCTCATATCTCCTCAACTCCTGCTAAAGTAGGAGGTGACATTTAGGTGTTGATTTCCCCTCCACTCCTTCTACAGTAAGAGGTTACATGGTAGTATTCAGACCTCCTCAACTCCTGCTAAAGTGGGTTTCGATATCTCAACTCCTACAGTAAGAGGTTACATCCCCTCAGCTTCTGTTGCTGTATGCGGTTACATATTAGTACTCATATCTCCTCAACCACTGCTACAGTAAGAAGTTACATATTAGTGCTCAAATCTCCTCAACTCCTGCTACAGTGGCAGGTTACAAATCAATCCTCAGATCTCATCAACTTCTGTTACTGTTACTAAGGAGGTTACATGGTAGTGCTCATGTCTTCTAAACTCATGCTACAGTGGGAGGTTACATGCTGTTGTTCATATCCTACAGTAGGAGGTCACATATTAATGCTCATATTTCCCTAACTCCTGCTACTGTAGGAGGTTACATATTAGTGTTGTAGCTCCACAACTCCTGCTACAGTAAGAGGTTAAATTGTCATGTTCATATCTCAACACTTCCTGCTACACCAGGAGGTAAGAAACCTCTGTCGTGTAGTAATTGTAGCTACTCCGATGCAGCCTTTTAAACCTGGGATCATTGGTTTGAAACCGGGCTACTCCAGACTTTTGGATGAGTCTTTAAAATGAGGTCTTGTATACAAAATTCAAGAAATTTTACTGTTGGTAGGAGGTAAAACCCAAAACACACACACGGCAGCGGGTCACCTACCTCCTCAACTCCTGCTGCAGTAGCATGTTAGATTCCAAATCTCCTCAACTCCTGCCACAGTAGGTTACATGCTAGTGTTCATATCTCCTCAACTCCTGCTACAGTTAGAGGCTAAATAGTAGTGCATATCTCAGAAGTTGTGCTACAGTAAGAGGTGACATGGTTGTTCTCATATCTCCTCTACGTCTGCTACAGTTACGGGTTGCGCGATAGTTTTCATATCTTCATAACTGTTACTACAGTAGAAGGTAACATTGAGCATATATTACAACTTCAACAGTTATACAGGGGTGTTCTCTCTCCTCAACACATGTTACAGTGGGAGGTAACATTGAAGTGTTCATATCCCCTCAACTCCTGCTACAGTTAACTGTTACAGTTAATGCTTATATCTCTTCAACTCCTGCTACAGTTGGAGGTTACATGTTGTTGTTGTTTCTCCTCAACTCCTGCTATAGTAGGAGGTTACATATTTGGTTAATATCTCCTCAACTCCTGCTAGATTTGGAGGTTACATGGTGGTGTTCCTTTTATTTCCTGCTACAATATCGGGGTTGCATAGTGGTGTTCATGCTGCTACTACAGTAGGAGGTTACATAGTGGTGTTCAAATTCCTGCTACAATATGTGGTAACATGGTGGTGTTCAAGCTCTTGCTACAGTACATAGGGGGTTGCATAGTGGTGTTCATTCATGCTTCTTCTACAGAAGGGGTTACATAGTGGTGTTAATGCTCCTGCCACAGTAGTCAGTTACACAATGGTGTTAATGCTTCTGCTACAGCATCAGGCTACATTGTGATATTCATACGCCCTGCTGTAGATATGATGTTACATTTTGTTTAATTTTATGATAAACGTCCCCGTCAACACTATAGAGGTCATTTTGGAGATGTTGCTTGCAATTTGGTGGGACTTTTACCCGACATTGCGATGAAATGACATCTCAAGCCCTGTCGCCCAATGAAACCTATAGGGTCAATAAGCATGAATGGTCTGACTTGCACGGCTTTGTGTAAATAAGGTTAAGTGTAAAATATGTACTTTGCTTATGTGCTGGGACATTGGCAAACAGTGTAGACCTAGATCTTTGGTGTTTAGGTGGGTCTGCAATGTTTACTTAAAAGTATTTAAACCTTGTCCTGCTGAGCCCGGATATGCCTTATTTTCCAAACCATGAAGATCCAGATCAGATGGCTTCTGATGAAGCCATCTGATCAGGATCTACATTGTTTGCCATTCAGATTGTGATTTTGTTGCAATAATTTGCATCAAGTAATCTAATTGGTTGATAATCAGTAGTGGGTGTGGCATATTTGAATATTCAGCAGGACAAGGGTTAATAGTGAAATGAAACCTCCTGATGCAATACCCAACTGAGCTGACACTCTAGACAATTGATCCACCAGTGATTGTTAGATCAGACCCCGGGGTTATAAAACTTTTTTCATGCTCAACTCAACTAAGCATGAAATTTGTCCTGCTAATAGCTATTAAAATGCCAGCTATTGTTGGCCTGCTAACAGCTATTAAAATGCCAACTATTGTTGGCCTGCTAATAGCTATTAAAATGCCAACTATTGTTGGCCTGCTAATAGCTATTAAAATGCCAACTATTGTTGCCTGCTAATAGCTGTTAAAATGCCAACTACAGTCGAACTTCGATGGCTCGAACTCGCCGGGACCGCCGTAAAAAGTTCTAGCCATCGGTAGTTCGAGCCATTGGAGTCCAGCTCGGCAAGATCCATCTTTGTGTACAATGATTTTTTATCATAGCTGCGGCGATTTTGGTGACTTCTGGTACATTTATCAGTCATAATTTAAGCCACATAGTATACCTTTTGCACTTTCACATAATATACCTTTCTTATGATACTGATCACGCGCCGGCATGACTTGATCGATAAAATTGGAATTTTTAAAAAGGTAATTAGTGCGAGCCATCGGTGGGATTTTACATCGAAAATGCACTCCAAGGACCAGGCTTAGAGTTCGAGGGTTCGAGCCATCGTGGTTTGAGCCAAGGGTGGCATGTTTAGTTAAAATGAATAGGGATTTTGCCGGGACTGAAAAGTCAGTTCGACCCAAACGTGGTGTTCGAGCCTACCGAGTTGGACCCATCGAAGTTCTACTGTATTGTTGCCTGCTCATAGCTATTAAAATGCCAACTATTGTTGCCTGCTCATAGCTATCAAAATGCCAACTATTGTTGCCTTCTCATAGCTATTAAAATGCCAACTATTGTTGCCTGCTCATAGCTATTAAAATGCCAACTATTGTTGCCTGCTCATAGCTATCAAAATGCCAACTATTGTTGCCTGCTCATAGCTATTAAAATGCCAACTATTGTTGCCTGCTCATAGCTATTAAAATGCCAACTATTGTTGGCATTTTAATTGCTATGAGCAGGATAACTATTAGCTTCTATCAACATAAGCATTTTATCTCTATTTTAATATTAATAAGCATTTAAAAATTTCATGCTCACATCAGCATGAAAAATGTTTTATAACCTCAGAGCCTGACTGGTTACCTGAGTTGCTCAGCATGACCTAAATAGTGTCAACAGGGCTGTGAAACCTTTACTGGAAAGTGTTAAAGTAACCAAATTAAAGGATCTTAACAGGAGTGGTAATTTCATATGAAATATATGAAACCAGCCTTATATAAAATGACCACAAGAGTAAGACTCTGTTTATCATATAACAGTTTAAAATTGTATTTTATTCCCAAAGAAGTTTGAAACAATTTCAAAAGAACCCAAAGAGGTCTTCATGTAATCCAGTAAAAAGATAGCAAAAATATATATAATAAATTTTTATTTAAGATGGTATTGAGCTTGCAGTATATAGCTGAAAGATGCCCACTTCGGCTATAAAAATGTTACAGCAAAATTTAATGTCTGTAAAATTTTAACAAGGTCTTTAATGTATACCGTAACAATCCTAAAAATTCGGACAACTTGAGGACTTGCTGTAATTCTCCTAAAATTTTAACAAATTTGTTTCACGCTTCAGCAAGGAGTTCAAAAAGTACAGCCGGAATGGTAAACAGTGTAGACCCTGATCAGACTGCTCCTTCAGGAGCAGTCTGATCTGGGGTCTGCACTGTTTGCTAAGGCCTGTCTGCCCCAAAACATTGGATCATTATAGTACATTCATGAAATATTGGCCTCCAAGATTCTATATGGTACTTTTCGTATATGTTTAATTGGATTTAAATAAATTTACTTTAGTGTTTTAACCCATTCAGTACCAGAAACCCCTAAAGGGGTACCTTGGCAAACAGTGCAGGCCCAGATCATATGCCGCAGAATGCGGCGTCTGATCAGAGCCTACACTATTTGCAAAAAGTTAAGCCATTTTCCAAATAAATTTTGAAGAAAACACAACCTGACACCCCTAGAATTTGAAATGGACTCCTACCATTATAAGGTGGAAGTTTCCATTTGGTACAAAAAGGGTTAAGGATATCTCAATTTCCAGATTTCATCTTTATTTTCAAAATTAAACACCTTTTCCCTTTTAAGTACCTTTCCAAGGTGTCATTTAATTAAGCGCTTTTATTTGCTTTCACAATTTATGATCTCAAAACTGAAACTTATCATGTTTATCTCTCCCCAGACACCTTGTCGAAATTGAATATATTGTTTGCTTTACTAGTATTTTACTTGTTATATTGTCCCCCATACCAGATCTACCCTTTACCCTTGTCCTGCTGAATAATTTAATGTAGCCACACCCATTTCCGACTTTCAGCCAATCAGATTACTTGGTTTAATTTATTTCTACAAAATAACACAGTATAGATAATGATCAGACAGCTGCTTCAGATGTCATCTCATGTGTATATTCACTATTAGCAAAGATAGAGCATTTCGATAACACAACCGTGCAACATAGTGCATTTTTTCACATCTCCAAAATGGCTACTTTTCTGATGAAAATCTGTGATATTTTTGTTATTTTGACTTCAAACATAGGTTGTAGATGCTCGTTAGAACCACCTCATTGAGGGGGTTGTAACGAGTACCCACAACCTATGTCTTGGAGCAGAAATAAGAAAAATAATGTATAGCCCAGTAAACCCCAGTAGGGTTTAGGGGGATGTTCATTTCGCGGACATGTTCACATGATGGTAAGGGCATGCAATGGTAACTATTTCTTATTCCTATGATTCAAAAACTTTTTCTCACCCTATAATTTATAGCAATTATTAAAAGCCCTGATCAGTTCCTTTTTTTTGCACAGTCTGATCTGGGCATGCACTGTTTACTCAGACAAATACATCTAAATTGTAGGGATTTTACGGTACAGTTTAAATTTCAAATTTACTGTCCTATTGCCATATGATTGCCCTTTAAGAGAAAGTAATATGGATCTCTATTGTTTGCACGTCTCACACCCCTGGCCAAAAGTTATATATATAAATTTTCTTGTACGCCAGATAAGGAAATGCTCGACTTAACCCTTGATAGAAATTCTTAATAGAAATTCTTATCCCACCGGGGGATAGGATAAAAATTGAGATTTTGATGTGCACTGGTTGTTATGACGTCACATACACCATAATAAAGTTTTACATCTGTGCACAAGTGCATTCAGTGACATAAAAAAATCCCCCACAAATACATGGCGGATGTCGACAATCGAAGTGACTGCATCATATAAAAAAATTGACACTCAGTAATGAAAGGTATGCAAGAAAGGTATGCAAGAAAAATCCATTCCTCGGGATCCGACTGTCCGGCATCACTCAGTGACTTCAAGCCTTGTGATGCCGGTTAGCGACCCATGGGATGGAGTCTTCTATCCACCCCTCACACCCATGTAAGGTTCTGAAAGTCAGTTAAAACAATGGGATTGGATACAAGTTAGAACAACACAATACAATTTGGCTTCGGCAGCTTGAATATTACTGTTTTGGGCCATGAAAATTTGTTAAAGATAGAGGTAGAGTTCAGTTCACCTGTTTCTCATAAAGCTAAAAAAAATTTAACCCTTTTCCTACTGTTCAAGACAATCCCTACTTTTGCAAACAGTGAAGAAGCCATCTGATCAGGATCCACACCGTTTGTCATTCAGTTTGTGAATTTGAAGGAAAACATTATGCCATGTAATCTGATTGGCTGATACCGGTAGTCAGAAATGGATGTGGCTAATTAAATTATTCAGCAGGATAAGGGTTGCTGGACCACAATAACCACAGAAACTGACAACTGCCCTGCTTGAATCAGTGGAAGGGAGAGAATGATGGTGGAAAAGCTTTTTTGATAGTCGCCTTTAAAGAATGTTGCCAACACCGGTATTGAACAAGTGACCTGCTGAATACTAGTCAGTTGTGCATCCAACTGAGCTGCCAAAATTTAATTATTCAGCAGGACAAGGGGTTAACCCTTATCTTGCTGTTCACGACAACCCCTATCTTTGCAAACAGTGTAGATCCAGATCAGATGGCTTCTGAAGAAGCCATCTGATCAGGATCTACACTGTTTGGCATTTAGTTTATGAATTTGTAGCAATAAATTATATCAAGTAATTTGATTGGTTGATAGAGAGAAATGGGTGTGGCTTAAATGAATATTCAGCAAGATAAGGGTTAAATTTGAAATAGAAGTGAAGGTGATGATCAGAAATTGACAGAATTAACCCACCTCCTATCAGAGACACAAAGGGTAAGATAAACAAACATTTAATAACTAGTCCCTAATGGAAATTGTTAACATCAATAGCGGAAAGCCAAAACCCCAAAAATGGCCAATTGGTTATCCAAAACATAAAGATATAAACAATACACACATTCAAAGACAAACTATAACTTTAGAGATTATAAGTGTAATTTTTGGTCTTATCTGTAATTTTAGGTCTCATCTGTAATCCACATATACAGGCAGTTATAATGACTTAGAGAATAAAAAAGGTTTCTCAACTTAAGTCCCTCCTGTCTATGAAAAGTAATTGCCAGTCATTGTTAAAAGATTCATAATTCATATTTCTACATGTATGGCTTAGGAAAGAAATATTAAATCCCTGCTGAAAATTTTTAATCCTTAGCACAGTCAAAATCTCTGTTAGTCTGTTGTTAGTCTGTTGTGTTCAGAACTGGAATAAATGTGAACTAAAAATATAAAGAAAACAAAAAGAAAATAATAATTGTAATAATAATTATAAAAAAATAAATTCAGAAAAACAAAAACAAATCTAGTAAGAAAATGCTGAAAAAAGGAATTATGTTAAAGGCTTAAGTGATGTAAATGACAATATAACAAAAACAAAAAAGACATAAATGAGATAATTGTTAGTAGAATTAATTTATTTTGAACTAAAAATACTATCCCTTAGCCTGCTGGACATGACAACCACTATCTTTGCAAACATTGTAGATCCAGATCAGATGGCTTCTGAAGAAGCCATCTGATCAGGATCTACACTGTTTGTCACACAGTTTGTTGGTGGAAAAAATACAGTTTATCAAGTAATTTCTTTGGTTGATAGTCAGCAATGGCTGTTGCTAAATTAATTGATTCAGCAGGATAGGGGTCAAGGTGATAGTTCTCATGTTTTGGAATTCTTTATTTTAGCGTTCAGACTCAGCTGATTATGTTCTTATTTGAGTGACCGGTGATCGATTAACTGGCGATCGATTAAATATGGATCAATGAAACTGCTTAAAGTGCTCGTAAAATGTTGATTTCTGTATTTATTGTTTTGGATACAATGTAACGGGATGTTAATTGGCATAATGTATAGATTATAAAGAAAAATGACCATTAATGGTCATTTTTCTTTATAATCCATACATTTTGTTTAGGCGAAAACTACATGTTTTTCTCTGGATCCTAATACCATTGAACAAAAGGACATTGCTAATAATAGAGACCAACTTTTTATAGATCATGGAAAACCATGATTGATTATGTTCTCATTTGCCCTAAATGAGTTATCATTGAATCACTGGATTAATAGGCAGATTGCAGCTTTATTATGCCTCTCCCTTATCAGGGGGACATATTGTTTTTGCCCAGGGCGTCTATCTGTCCGTCTGTCCTTCTGTCACAAAATCGTGTCCGCTCTGTAACTTGAAAACCATTCAAGCTATCTTCATGAAACTTCATATACCGTATTCAACCTATTTACCACACCTGCTCCTATAAGCGCACACCCAAGCTTTTTCTGGAAAAAATACACAAGCGCACACTTTACAGTAACCTCCAAACAAATTCATATTGAGTTTTGCTGCATCTTTGACCCAGACAATCATATGTATATGTGGTGAACCTCTATGCTGAAATTCAACTCTATAAAATAATCATATCGGAAGCTTTTTTTTTCGTATTTTTTTCGTATTGAGTGTGTGCTTATTAGGTAGATTTTTCACCACAATATTTTCATACAATTTTGAAAAAAACTAAGCACACGGTGCGGTAAATAGGTCGAATATGGTAAATATTAATCAACATTAGACGACATGCAGAGCACAAGAACTATAACTTTTGCATTTATATTTTTTTAGTTATTTTTTGGAAGTTTGTCGGTCACAAAATCATGTATGTCTGTATGGGCAAATGGTGTCCGTCCAATAACTTTCTTATTTTTAGATGGATTTTGAAATTACTTGGCAGAAATGCTAACCACCATGAGACGATGTGTCACGCGCATGACTCAGGTCGGTACCTCAAAGGTCAATGTCATACTTAGAGGTCAAAGAAAAAAAGGGTCTTTTTTTCGTGTTCGGTCAGTTACTTTGTTATTCCTGGATGGAATTTGAAATTACTAAGCAGAATTGTTAACTATCATGAGACGATGTTTTGCCCGCAAGAACCAGGTTCGTACTTATAAGGTCAAGGTCATACCAGTACTAAGAGTTCAAAGGTCAAAGGGGTTTCCCTGCATGCAATGGGTTAAAATGTAATTTCTAGGTGCACTGTGTTATAAATAAAGTGAAAACAATGTTATATTCTGTTTTAGAAATCACTGGGAGTTGGTGTGTAATTTACAGGATAAATGTCGTCATTTGACCAATCGAACCATATCATATTAATTTTTCAGTCAAATTACCACTGCAATTTTTTGCACAGTTCAAATGGCAGTCTTAATTTGAGGGCTTCCTGATGGCCCAGTGGTTGATGGGGATGTCTATTGAACATTAGGTCTCTCGCCATTGTTGAGTTTGTGCCTCAGTCTTAGGGTCATAGTATTATATGAGATGATAAGTTTTATAGTAGAAGCTTTATCCAGGTACTACGTTGTTTTGACCACCTCTGATTAAGGATTGGCTTAACATTAGTGAAATAAAATGATCTTGAAAGGGCCATAAAGTCGAAATGAAACAAGTCTAAAACTTGATTGATGCTCTTGTTGTTGTTGATTGAGGTTTTACGTCCCCGTCAATACTGTATAGGCCATTTTGGAGACGTTGCTTCCAAATTTATGGGATTTTTACTCAACATCGAGATCAAATGACATCTCAAGCCCTGCCGACCAATGAAACCAATATGGTTTATAAGCATGGACGGTCTGACTCACACCGCTTTGCCTTGGCAGCCTTTGATCCTCAAAGCAGTTTACAAGTACTCGTGTGCAGGTCGGTTTCAGCTCTGCGTGGAAGCATCATGCAGCCCATCTATTTCTTCAAGCCCCGATGGGCGGGTGGCCATTAAGGATTGGCTTAACATAAGTTAAATAGTCTTGAAAGGACCATAAAATCAAAATGAAACGAAATTCTATAATAGAACTTGATTGATGAAAATTTTAAGATTTGATTGGTTGACTCACAACACCTATTTTGTAAATTGGCACCATGCAGTGGGATTAAATGATAAATTCCTACACTGACTGCACCTTCAACAGGAATTATCAGAATAAAAAGATTAAAACAATTTCAAACATGGAAGTACAAAAACACAAAAAACATTCTGGGGGTGAGATGCATCAGCTAAAGAGACATTCTATTAAAAAAGTGTTCAAAAAAGTCTACAATGCACAGATCATTCTGTCGAAGGACACACAGAAAAGGTAAGTTGTCCGGCTGAATATTTAAATCTGCCACACCCACTACTGATTATCAACCAATCATATTACTTGATGCAAATTATTGCAACAAATTCACAATCTGAATGACAAACAATGTAGCTCCAGATCAGATGGCTTCTTCAGAAGCCATCTGATATGGATCTACATTGTTTGAAAGGTAAGGCATATCCAGGTTCAGCAGGACAAAGGTTAAGCTCTAAAATGTCCAAGCAACCCATGAAATTCATGATTCGAACAAAGATTTCTATGCTAAGTTGTTCAAACCATCGTTAGTTTAACGAGCTGGTTAGTGGCCAAATTGTTGACTGTTCTAGCAAGTACATGGTATTTTTGCTAAAAAATGTGAGCAGCTTTTGCAAAAGCTGCTCACATTTTTGGCAAAAATATTAGCATATTCTCGCTATTAAATGACCAAAGTTTTAACAATATGTTAGCTATTGACATTGTTAGTTTTGAACAACTGGACCCTGTTCTTTCGGTTACAATTTTTTATGCTCCCGCCATTAGAAGACGGATGGAAAAGGGCATATAGTGTTACCCATGTCTGTCCATCTGTCGCCGTTCGTGTCTGAGTTAGTGTTAACAATTTGTGTTTAGGGTTCTCATTTGTGTCACAACCACCACGAGTTGGACTCATTTCTTGTTTTTTTGTTGGTTTTTTTTAGCTCATTTCAGGGGAGCTTATAGTATAGTCATCCATCCATATGTCTCTCCATCCATCCTTCACCACATTTGGCCACTTATATCACTGCATCTTGCAAGCTGATCTCAGTTATTTTTCACCTGTAGCATGCCTCTGATGGGGTATTGATAACATGAGCTTTTTATTGAAATCAAATAAAAACTTTGGTTGCTGTGGCAACCACAAGGACGCATACAAGGGAAAATGGTTGTCACCACAGTGGCGCCTTGACAGGTTTGATCATATCTTTCTAAAACATGTATTAGTAGGCTTGGGGTAAAAGCTTGGATGAGTTAGAAACTTGCAACTTGCATATGAGTGTAAGTCTGGGACAAAAGCTTGGATGAGTTTGAAAATTGGCAAAGTGGGCTTGTTACTCATGGAGATATGTGTTGTACTTTGCTGAAAATGACTATGTTTGACCTTGTCATCACCGTAGCCCTTTCAATTTTGATCAGATCTTCCTGAAACTTACATATAAGTAAGCCAGGGATAAAAGCTTGGATGTGAGTTTGAAAAAAGCAATGTCGACCTGTTTCTCATGGAGTCTTAATGAAAACACGTCTTGAAAATTTTACCATATAAAGATTTTCTGATACTTTTCATAATTTTGCTCGAAACATAGATTTTGGGTTCCTGTCTATAGTACCCATAATCTAAATGTCTGAACCGAAATAAGAAAAACTAGATCTGCAGTCGATGGTAAACCATCGCAAATACTCGCTTTTTCTATTAATAACACTAATGACTAAGTATTAGCTAGCCAAAACTACATGTAAGTTAAAAAAGTTGCAAAGAACATTCTAACTGATAAGCAAAGTTTCAGAAGTGTAACTCTTATAGTTTGGAAGATATGGCAAAGTCATACTTTTTGACCTTTGACCTTGGTGAGGTCCACCTAAAGTATCCCAATTTATTCTATATTCCAACAGCCATCCAATAACCAAGTTTCAGAAGTGTAACTCCAATAGTTAAGAAGATATGGCAAAGTCATACTTTTTGACCTTTGACCTTGGGGTCGAGGTCACACCAAAAGTAGCCCAACATATTCTATATTCCAAGGGCCATCCAATAAGCAAAGTTTCAGAAGTGTAACTCCAAAAGTTTAGGAGATATGGCAAATCCTAATTTTTGACCTTTGACCTTGGGGTCATGTTGAGGTCAAGGTCACACCAAAAGTATCCAAATTAATTCTATATTCCAAGGGCCATCCAATAACCAAAGTTTCAGAAGTGTAACTCTAATAGTTTAGAAGATATGGCAAAATTATACTTTTTGACCTTTGACCTTGGGGTCAAGGTCACACCAAAAGTAACCTGACATATTCTATATACCAAGGACCATCCAATAAGCAAAGTTTCAGAAGTGTAACTCCAATAGTTTAGGAGATATGGCAAATCATAATTTTTGACCTTTGACCTTTGGGTCATGTTGAGGTCAAGGTCACACCAAAAGTATCCAAATTTATTCTATATTCCAAGGGCCATCCAATAACCAAAGTTTCAGAAGTGTAACTGTAATAGTTAAGAAGATATGGCAAAATCATACTTTTTGACCTTTGACCTTGGGGTCAAGGTCACACCAAAAGTATCCTGACATATTCTATATTCCAAGGACCATCCAATAAGCAAAGTTTCAGAAGTGTAACTCCAATAGTTTAGGAGATATGGCAAATCATAATTTTTGACCTTTGACCTTGGGGGTCATGTTGAGGTCAAGGTCACAAAAAAGTTGCCCACTGCCATCTACATTCCATGTACTATCCACATGCAAAGTTTCAAAAGTGTAACTTCAGTGGTTGCAGAGGAGATCCAATCACAAGAACGTGACGGACGGACAGACGGACGGACGGACGTGTTTACGAGAGGACATTTGTTGGGTACCTCCATGTTAATTTTCCCATTCAAAATTACCCAACAAGCGACAAAATACCCAACAGGCTACTGGCTACTTTTCTTGGACAACAAAGGAATAAACGGCAAGTACACAAGAAAGGTCTACCCAACTAGTGTCCTATCATCCGCCCGGACAGACAGACGGACGGACGGACTGACGCCGGAGTGAACTGTGGTACGAAAACAATATACCCGATTTTTCTTCGAAAAAGCGGGTATAATAATGTTTACCCCTGAAAAGTCTGTTTTTACTATATAAAAGTGAGGTTTAAGGAGTTCAAAATTATATAGGCGTGTTTTCCTGGTGAATGTCCCCTTCTTTAAATTTATTTTGGACCTTGTCAAGTGCTCTGAGGATTACAACCCATGAAGAAAAAAATAATGTATTTTGTACTGAATGGAATCTTCTGCCTTAGCACAAGTCCATGGGCCATATTCTAGAAACATGGCTGAAGTTTCTTCAAACAGTGATAATAAGGCCCTGTTCGGACTCAGCAGTGGGGTCGGCACTCTTTGCCCGTGTCCTGTTTTGGGGTGTTTCTGTATAATAAGGCATCAGAAAATATTATCTGTTCATGTCGTCTGTTGCATCCTCTTGCAGAATTTTCATACAGTGTGTACCCTGATCAGACTTTGCAAAAATGTCTTTTACAGTAACCAGCAGACAAATTATTGCAACCAAGTTGATGACAGTTGTGATTGACATCTTAAGGTGCTGCTGTAAATTTCTGTTGAACAGATCCAGATACTTGTGCTGAGTGCTTAACCCTTGTCCTGCTGAATATTCATATATGCCACACCCACTACCGATTATCAACCAATCAGATTACCTTTAGCAAACTATTACAACAAATTCGCAATCTGCATGACAAACAATGTAGATCCTGATCAGATGGCTTCTTCAGAAGCCATCTGATCTGGATCTACATTGTTTCAAAGGCATGTCCGGGCTCAGCAGAACAAGGGCTAAAGCTCTTGATCTGCAGAACTTGCAAATTTTGTTCTGTACTTTTTAAAATTTAATTACTTCATTGTTAGTGATAACTTCAGAACATTTATGGTAAATTGTATGTATGTCAGAAACATTTAAATGATATTTTGAATCTGTTACAAATAAAATTTAGCCATGAATATGAAATATTTTCTGATAAGAGTGTTGAACAAGAATATAATGCAAAATCATCGGTATCTTTTAAAGCCCATTATTGAACCTTTTATTATTGTCTTTAGTTTGCTAATTTACCGTAAAATCTTGATATTAGCTTATATCTTGGGTTTGAATAAGCAAACAGTGTAGAGCAAATATTGTAGACCCTGATCAAACTGCTCCTATGTGGGAGCAGTTTGATCAGGGGCTGCATTGTTTTCCATGTTCCACACAATTAAGTCACCCAAATTTGACTGAATTTGCCAATGATGTTAAGGGTTTAATGGGGATATTATGGTTAGAATCAGTGTTTTAATAAAGCCTGATTATTTTATCATTAACATAAGAGATCAAAACAGTTCTTCTGTGAAAATGACTGGCAGATGTGTTCAATTTATATGGATTAGATGGCTTCTTTTCTACCGGGAGATTTGCAAAATTCTAGCGTTCAACTAACAACAATTTCAGGAAATAACAGATTTTTTATGTTGAAGATAATGGATGCAATCGTGAAAAATGCTTCTGAATTGAAGAAGTGACAGTGGATTATTTGCCAGAAGAAAATTACAAAATGCTTCAGTCGGAAATTACAAACTTTTTTTTTGCTTTAAAATTTGTAGTTCCTAAGGTTATAATGTTTCTTATTTTCATAGAGATGTTTTGATAAGTGAGTTTAAATTCTTTGGTTAGTTTATTTTGACGGGGGTATCTTACATCACTTATTAATGTGACGGTGGCGTCCATTGCCCCCGCCCATAGGGGCTTGAAGAAATATATGGGCTGCATGATGCTTCCACGCAGAGCTGAATTCGGCCCGCACACTAGTACTGGTAAACCGCTTAGAGGATCTAAGCCTGTCCAGGAACCGCGCTGCGAGATGGACCGTCCATGCTAATAAACCCTATTGGTTTCATTGGGCGACAGGGCTTGAGATGTCATTTCATCTCAATGTCGGGTAAAAGTCCCACAAAATTGGAAGCAACGTCTCCAAAATGACCTTTACAGTGTTGACGGGGACGTTAAATCTCAATTCAAACAAAGCTGATATTGGCTTACACTGCTAGCTGGGCATCTGGGGCCTGCTGTTCATTATGGGCCTGCCTTGGCCTTGTGGATAAGACCACTAGTGGATAAGACCACTGACTCTTAATCATTATGTCTCTCACCGCTGTGGTTCGAGCCTGGCCTGGGTCACATGTGAGACTCCAAGTTCGGCAATTGAAGGTCAGGTGGACTTTCTCTGGTACTCCGGTTCTAGCCCACCTTTGATTAACGCGGTTGAGTGAAAACCGAACCCCCCCCCCCCCCCCCCCCCCCCCACACCCACACACAAAGAAAAAAGGAAACCTGCTTTACATTGCAGCAGAAAAGGGTAGTTTAGGAGTGATCTTAATTCTTCTGTTTGCTCAGTTTCATTACTTCAGTCTTTCTCTCCTGTCCCTCTATTTCATCCTCTCTTCTATCTCTCCTTTTCTCCAGGAGGCGATACAGAATGACCAGCATGGGTTGATATATCCTTAACCCATTTTGTACCTGAAACCCCAAAACGGGTACCTAGGCAAACAGTGCAGGCCCAGATCAGACGCCGGAGAACACAGCATCTGATTAGGGCCTATACTGTTTGCAAAAAGTTCAGCCATTTTCCAAATAAATTTTGAAGAAAACACAACCTGACACCCCTAAATTTTGAAATGTGCTCCTGCAAGATTCCATTTGGTACAAAAAGGGTTAAACCCCAATCAATCAAAATATTTTGAAATTTGAGTCATTTTTTTTTATAACCCATCCATGTGCTAAAATGGCATTTTTTCTTATGTTTAAGATGATTTTTTAGAAATAATTTTATATATTTCTAGTCCAAACATAGATTGTGGGTGCTCAATAGAACCACCTCAATGAGGTGGATCTAACAAGTACCCACTACCTTGTTTTTGAGCAAAAATAAAAAAAAAATAATGTATACCCCCACAAATCCCACAATCTTCTGTATAAAATGGTGTTGAGAGGGGCGTTCATTACACGGTCTTGTTGGTGGAAAGTCAGAAAATGATGTGCTAAATTAATTGATTCAGTAGGACAGGAGTTAAAGGAAGCATGCACAGTGTGCAGAGAAGGTTCAAGAGTTTATGACAGATACAAAAAAATTGGAAACAATTATGTGAAACTAAATTTTGAAGATGAAGAAAATGACACAAGACAAAAAACTATTAATAAATTAACCCATTTAGTACCAGAAACCCCTAAACGGGTACCTTTGCAAACAGTGCAGGCCCAGATCAGACGCCGCAGAATGTGGCGTCTGATCAAGGCCTCCACTGTTTGCAAACAGTTTAGCCATTTTCCAAATAAATTTTGAATAAAACACAAGCTGACACCCCGGCCCCCGCCCATTGGGGCTTGAAGAAATAGATGGGCTGCATGATGTTTCCACGCAGAGCTGAAACTGACTGCACACAAGTACATGTACCGGTAAACTGCTTAGAGGCTTTAAGCCTGCCCAGGCAAAGCAGTGCGAGTCAGACCGTCCATGCTTATAAACCCTGTAGGTTTCATTGGGCTACAGGGCTTGAGATGTCATTTCATCTCAATGTCGGGTAAAAGTCCCACAAAATTGGAAGCAACATCTCCAAAATGACCTATACAGAAACAAAACAAACTGACACCCCTATATTTTGAAATGGACTCCTGCTATATATAAGGAGGAAGATTCCATTTGGTACAAAATGGGTTAAATAAACTTTAGACAGTGAAAAGAGAGGATCTTCATATTGCTTGTTATTTTGTATAATTAAGCCCTTTGTAAATGTGGTATGCACAAATTTTACATATTCAGAAAGGATAAAGAAATGTAATGAAGTAAAATGATGAGACGTTGAGAGGTTCACCCAAATCAAAAGGGCTTTTGAAAACCAGGATTAAAAATGTATTAACTCTTATAATGAGCATGTTGAACAAAGGTAACAAGAGGCCCACCCAAAGCAAAAGGGCCTTTGAAAACCATGACCAGAAAGCCACAGACAGCAAAAAGAGCAGGTTCTTGCCTGACATTGTAACAGGGAAAGTTCCGACTGAATCCAAAACTCCTGTTTCCAAATCGGGTCCTGTGAAACTTCCGTTGTTAAGGAGAAAACAGGCGAGGAAAATCAGATCCAAGGATGTATTAAAACTAGATTTAGATGTGATCAGTTTTTATAAGCCAGGACAACAGATATCACCAAGACAGCTGATATCACCGAGACAGCTGATATCACTGAGAAGGACAGAGAATCTGAAAAGCTGTTTGAAACTAAAACAGTATGATAAAATCCCTCCAATGTAAGCAAAATCCCTCCAGTGTAATTAACTGCTTATTAACCCTTTGACTGCTAATCACGACTAGCAGAAGTCATTCATTACCATAACATACCTGTGTGACATAGTACATTTTTTTACATCTCTGAAATCGCTGCTTTTCTGATGAAAATCTGTGATATTTTGTCATTTATACTGCAAACATAGGTTTTGGGTGCTCGTTGGAACCGCCTCATTGAGGCGGTTCTAACAAGTACCCACAACCTATGTCTTGGAGCAAAAATAAGAAAAATAGTGTATACCCCCGTAAACCCCAGTTTTCTCTATATAAAGTGGGGTTTAAGGGGGTTTTCATTTCATGGACTTGTTCTCGTAATGTTCATAGTGTATTTTTATTGCGCCTGCATTAAGCATGATGAGATATACATGTAGCAGGTCGGTTTTCCATCTGTTCACCCTTTTGTCAAGTCTTCAATATTTGCTACATCTCTGACATTCACCCTAATGTAGGAGTTCATTTCTCTCAAGAACTATAAGCGCTTCATTAGTGATACTGGAACAAACTTGCATCTAGGGATAGAAACTTTAATGCAAGCACATATATTTGACCTTGACCTATATTTCATGGTTCACTGACTTTTTGAACCATTCTCCCTAATGTAAGAGTCCAGAATTATACAAGCTTCATTAATGATACTTGGTACAAACTTGCATTTAGAGATCATGGGATAGTAACTTTAATGCAAGCTTCCCAGCCCCCATCCCCCACCCACCCCCTCCCCCCCCCCCCCCCACAACAGGGCTTGAAAAAATAGATCGGCTGCATGATGCTTCCATGCAGAGCTGAAACCGACCCACACAAGAGTACTGGTAAACCGCTTAGAGGATCTAAGCCTGCCCAGGCGAAGCGATGCGAGTCGGACCGTCCATGCTTATAAACCCTATTGGTTTCATTGGGCAGCAAGGCTTGAGATGTCATTTCATCTCAATGTCAGGTAAAAGTCCCATAAAATTGGAAGCAACGTCTCCAAAATGACCTTTACAGTGTTGATGGGGACGTTAAACCTCAAATCAAAACAAAAATGCAAGCATCCATGTTTGATCTTGACCTACATTTCTTGGTTTACTGATTATGTGAAATACTGCATCAACCATAGTGTACACCTTGATGTTCAAGTCCATTTAAAGATATATCTAGGGATGGCAACTTTTATGCAAGCCTCCATATTTGACCTTGACCTACATTTGATGTTTAAGGACTTTTCACGCCCACAGGCATGACATAACCTTTGACAGAATTCTTTAAAAGTCCCATTAATTGATCAAAGCTATAAGGATTTGGTAACCCATTGCATGCGGGGAAACTCTAAAAGGGGTACCTTGGCAAACAGTGCAGGCCCAGATCAGAAGCCGCAGAATGCGGCGTCTGATCAGGGCATGTACTATTTGCTAACATAATTTTCCATCAAAAATAGAGTAAAAACAAAAAATAGGCCTACCACCCCTTATATAACAATGGACTTGTCCAACAATAGGTTATCAAACTATGTTACCTCAGGGCCAGGTCTACATATGCTGATATGTGCCTCTTTGCCATTTATTGTGTATGTGCAAAAACACATTTTATAAGACAATGAGAACATATATGATGAGAAGAGTATCCCACACAAGTTACCATAGTCATATAAAAGTTCATTACGAAAACACGCCTATACCAATACATTGTTACCTTTATCGCCGAAAAAATAAAAATTTTAAGATGAAAAATTGTGATATTCTTCTTATTTCTGCTCAAAATATAGATTGTGGGTACTTGTTAGAACCCCCTCGATGAGGTGGTTCTAACGAGTACCCACAATCTACATGTATATCTTAGAGCAGAAATAAGAAAAATATGGTTTACCCCTACAAACCCCAGTTTTACTATATAAAAGTGGGGTTCGAAGGGGTCAAAGTATATAAGCATGTTTTCATGATGTTATCATATAAGGTATTCGTTATTGAGTCATTAAAATCTTATGATCAAATGTGTAGGTACATATAGGTTACTGGTGCATATGAAGTTGTTCCTGACAGCCCATGTTTTTTACTGAAGTTCTTCTGACAGTGTACTGTTTCCTGTTGGAACTCTGATCAATTTCCTGCATAGAATATATTCAGAATAATGAGCATATGATAAAAAAAAGACCCTCACACTTATGGTCATTCCATATGAAATTTGTTTCATACCATACTTACCCTAAGTGTTTGAACCCCTCAACTCTTTTACTATACTAAGTGCCTAAAATTTGAACAAGTACGATTTAAAGCTGATACTGCGTTTAAAATTTGAACGAGTACAATTTACTGCTCTAGCTATGCTAAATTGGCAAACAATGTAGACTCTGATGTCAGGCCACATTCGGGGATGTCTGATCTGGGACTGCACTGTTTGCCCAATCCTGTCTGTTTTAATACATTAGGCAAATATAGTAAATTTTTTATGATATAACCACAGACTACGTGTGAGAACCTCTAGATCGGTAACTTTTACATATGAAACAAGAACATTTTTAGCTCCATTGGCCGAAGGCCAGCGGGGCTATTGTCATGGCCCTGTGTCCGTCGTGCGTCCGTGCATCCGTGCGTTAACTTTTTCTTTAAACATCTTCTCCTCCTAAACTACTGGGCCAATTGTAACCAAACTTCACAGGAATGTTCCTTACATAGTCCTCTTCTAAATTCCTTCAAAGAATTTTGTTACACCCAGAACTCTGGTTGCCATGGCAACAAAACCACAAAAAATTAAAAATCTTTAAAAATCTTCTCCTCCAAAACCACCTGTTGGATTTCATTTTTATTTTGCATTACTGTTCCTTGGGTTGACCTCTTTCAGATTCCTTGAAGAAATTTTGATCCGACAAAAAACATGGCCGCCATGGGCGGGGCTTATTTTCCCTATTTAACATATAGTGTAATGCTAAAACATCTTCTCCTCCTAAACTATTGGGCCCATTGTAACCAAACTTCACAGGAATGTTCCTTACTTAGTCCTCTTCTAAATTCCTTCAATGAATTTTGTTACACCCAGAACTCTGGTTGCCATGGCAACAAAACAACACAAAAAATTTAAAATCTTTAAAAATCTTCTCCTCCAAAACCACCTGTTGGAATTCATTTTTATTTTGCATGAATGTTCCTTGGGTGGACCTCTTTCAGATTCCTTGAAGAAATTTTGATCCGACAAAAAACGTGGCCGCCATGGGTGGGGCTTATTTTCCTTATTTAACGTATAGTGTAATGCTAAAACATCTTCTCCTCCTAAACTGCTGGGCCAATTGTAACCAAACTTCACAGGAATGTTCCTTACTTAGTCCTCTTCTAAATTCCTTCAAAGAATTTTGTTACACCCAGAACTCTGGTTGCCATGGCAACAAAACCACACAAAAAATTAAAAATCTTTAAAAATCTTATACTCCTGTTGGATTTCATTATCCCCTCACACAACATAGTTGTGAGGGGGGATATAGCATTTGTCCCGTACGTACGTACGTACTTTTGTCATCGCTCTAGCGCAACGAACGTATGTACTTTTGTCATCGCTCTACCGCCACGTACGTACGTACGTACTTTTGTCATCGCTCTAGCGCCTACATTTCTTGACCGATTTTAATATAACTTCACACGAACGCTCCTTACGACAATATCTGGAGCAAGATCGACTTTCAAGGTCATGACCTCAAGGTCAAGGTCACTGTGGCTATTTTTAGAAAAACATTGTCATCGCTCTGGCTCCTACACTTCATCACTGATTTCAATATAACTTCACACAAATGTTCCTTATGACAATATCTTGAGCAAGTTGGACTTTCAAGATCATGACCTCAAGGTCAAGGTCACTGTGGCTATTTTTAGAAAAACTTTTTCATCGCTCTAGCGCCTACATTTCTTCACCAATTTCAATATAACTTCACACAAATGTTCCTTATAAAAATAACTCCGAGTTCGACTTTCCAACTCATGGCCTCAAGGTCAAGGTCACTGTGGCTATTTTTAGAAAAAACTTTGTCATCGCTCTATCGCCTATATTTCTTCATTGATTTCAATATAACTTCACACAAATGTTCCTTATGACAATATCTCAAGCGGGTTCGACTATCAAGGTCAAGGTATGAAGGTCAAGGTCACTGTGGCTATTTTTTAGAAAAACTTTGTCATCCCTCTAGCGCTTACATTTCTTCACCAATTTCAATATAACTTCATACAAATGTTCCTTATGACAATATCTGTAGCGAGTTCCACTTTCAAGGTCAAGGTCACTGTGTCTATTTTTAGAAAAACTTCGTCATCCCTCTAGCGCTTACATTTCTTCATCGATTTCAATATAACTTCACACAAATGTTCCTTATGACAATATCTCGCCATTTCGACTTTCAAGGTTAAGGTCACTATGGCTATTTTTAGAAAACTTTGTCATCGCTCTAGCGCCTACATTTCCTCACTGATTTCAATATAACTTCACACAAATGATGCTTATGACAATACCTCGAACGAGTTTGACTTTCAAGGTCAAGGTCACTGTGGCTATTTTTAGAAAAACTTTGTCATTGCTCTAGCGCTTACATTTTTTTCACCAATTTCAATATTACTTCACACAAATGTTCCTTATAACAATATCTCTAGTGAGTTCCACTTTCAAGGTCAAGGTCACTGTGGCTATTTTTAAAAAAAACTTTGTCATGGCTCTAGGGCTTACATTTCTTCACCCATTTCAATATAACTTCACACAAATGTTCCTTATGACAATACCTCGAGCGAGTTTGTCTTTCAAGGTCAAGGTCATTGTGGCTATTTTTAGAAAAACTTTGACATTGCTCTAGTGCTTACATTTTTTCACCAATTTCAATATAACTTCACACAACTGTTCCTTATGACAATATCTTGAGCTATTTAGACTTTCAAGGTCAAGGTCACTGTGGCTATTTTTAGAAAAACTTTGTCATCGCTCTAGCGCCTTCATTTAATGATGGATTGTAATAGAACTTCACACAAATGTTTCTTATGATAATATATCGACTTACTTCGACTTTCAAGGTCATGACCTCAAAGTCAAGGTCACTGTGGCTATCTTTAGAAAAACTTTGTCATCGCTCTACCGCCTACATTTATTAACAGATTTAAATATAACTTCACACAAAAGATGCTTATGATAATATCTTGAGCAAGATCTACTTTCGTGGTCATGGCCTCAAGTCAAGGTCACTGGCTATTTTTAGAGAAACGTCATCACTCTAGAATGTACATTTATTGGAGGATTTCTAAACAAACTTTACACAAATGTTGCATATGATAATATCTCAAGCAAGTTGGACTTTTGCCATTTAAGTGTTTTCCACACACAAAGTGGTCTAGTGCGAGGGGATTTGTATCGTATGCGATGCCTTGTTTTTATTTTGCATGAATGTTCCTTGGGTGGACCTCTTTTAGATTCCTTGAAGAAATTTTGATTCAACAAAAAACATGGCCGCCATGGGCAGGGCTTATTTTCACTATTTAACATATAATGTAATGCTAAAAAATCTTCTTCTGCAAAAGTACTTGTGGGATTTCATTGTAATTTGCATGAATTGTCCTTGGGTGGACTGTTGTCAGATTCCTTGAAAAAAATTTGATCTTACAAAAACACATGGCCGCCATGGGCGAGGCTTATTTTCACTATATAACATATAGTGTAATGCTGAAAATATTTTCTGCAAAAGTTCTTGTTTTATTTTATAGTTATTTGGCATGCATGTTCCTTGGAAGGACCTCTGTCAGATTCCTTGAAGAAATTTTGATCCGACAAAAAACATGGCTGCAGTGGGCGGGGTTTATTTTCACTATATAACATGTAGTGTATTGTTAAAAAATGCTTCTCTTCTTCAAAAGTTCTTGTTTATTTATTTATTTATTTAAAAGTACCTTCCTGTATCTGAATTAATCTCCTCCAATTTTGCTGACTATCACATATCTATAGAGGTCCACCTACAAATTGTCATTCTAAAATTCAAAACATCAGAAATTTCACTTGCCCATCACACTGGTGATAGAACTGATGTTTTCAACACAAACTCTATTTATACGACTTGATGTTTCAAAATAAATTCAAAATACTGAGGGAGATTGATTTATTAGACCTAATTATACTACAGTGTCAACAGTTCTCCAGATCCCTGAGGGTTAAAATGGCTTAGTTGAAAAGGGAGGCATACCGAATCCGACGGAGGAAAGGAAAAAATAAATAAATAAAGAAATAAAAACATAAATCTGTTCATTTTTTAGCTCCACTGGCCAAAGACCGGCGGGTCTTATGTTATATGTTATGGCCCTGTGTCTGTTGTGCGTCTGTGCGGTTGTGCATCCGTGCGTTAACTTTTTTCTTTAAACCTTTCCTCCTTAACTACTTGGTCGATTGTAACCAAACTTCAGAGGAATGTTTCTCACATAGTCCTCTTCTGAATTCCTTCAAAGAATTTTGTTACATGCAGAACAAAATGGCATCGAAACCAAAAAAAAATATTTAAAAATCTTCTCCTCCAAAACCGCTCAATGGATTTTATTCTTATTTTGCATGAATGTTCCTTGGGTGGACCTCTGTCAGATTCCTTGAAGAAATTCGGATCAGACAAAAAACATGGCCACCATGGCCATGCCCCACATGACTGCCATGACCATGCCCCTTGGCTCATTAGCTTTCAAAGACTTATATGGGGAAAAGTTTTAAAAACCTTCTCCTCCAAAACCGCTCAACTTAATGGATTTTATTCTTACTTTGCATGAATGTTCCTTGGGTGGACCTCTGTCAGATTCCTTGAAGCAATTTTGATCAGACAAAAAACATGGCCACCATGGACATGCCCATTGGCTAGTTAGCTTCCATAGACTCATAAAGGGATCTTTTTTTTTTTTAATCTTCTCCTCCAAAACCGCTAAATGGATTTCGTTCTTAATTTTCATGAATGTTCCTTGTGTCTACCATTGTCAGATTCATTGAAGAAATTTTGATCAGACAAAAAACATGGCCGCCATGGCCACCACCTTTGGCTAATTAGCTTCCATAGACCAATAAACGGAAAAACTTCTTCTCTGAAACCATAAAGCCTAAAGCTAAGACATTTACATGTAGTATGTAGCAAAGTTATGTGGTCACCTACTAAGTCCTGCGAACTATGACTCTTGAGTCCAAATTGGCAACGCCCCGGTGCTTAGTAGCTCCCATAGACTAATAATGACAAAATCTTGAAACTTTTCTCCTCTGAAACCATAAGGCCAAGAGCTTAGTATGTAGCAACTTGAAGTATTCAACTGCATAAATCCTGCCAACTATGCCCCTGGGGTCCAAATTGGCCCCCCCCCTGAGGCCCATAAGCTCCCATAGACTTATTCTGGGAAAAACTGACAAAAATCTTCTCTGAAACCATCAGTGCCCAGAGCTTAGATATTAAGTATGCAGCAACGTCAAGTGGTCACTCAAATAAATCCTGCCAACAATGCCCCTGGGGTAAAAAATTGGTCATGCCCAGAGGCATATTAGTTCCCATAGACTTATAATAGGAAAAACTTAAAAAAAGTCTTCTTCTCTGAAACCATAAGGCCCAGAGCTTTAGATATTTAGAATGGAGCAATGCCAAATGGTCACTCACATAAATCCTGCCAACCATGGCTCTGGGGTCCAACAAATATAGAATGGACATTCCTTGGGTGGATCACTTGTTTCTTTTTTACCCATTGCATGCGGGAAAACCCTAAATGGGTACCTTGGCAAACAGTGCTGGCCCAGATCAGACCCCACAGAACACCATGTCTGATCAGGGCCTGCACTATTTGCTAACAGAATTTTCCATCAAAAATAGAAAAAAATAGGCCTGACACCCCTTATATGACAAATGGACTGGTCTAACATATAGCAATAGAAGAGTCCACTAGTATACAATTGGTTAATGTAATAAATATGACAATTGTCTGAAGTTAGCCGGTGGAGCGACAGACCCTCTTGGGCCTCTTGTTAACCCCTTCTGCTAATTCAAGAAGGGCAGTTGTCAGTTTCTGGTGAAAGAATGTGCATTGTACTGGTTGACTGCTTATGTATAAGCCTGCCCAGGTAAAGTGTGTATAGGTAAACTGACTGGCTCAAAGATGACACAAATTAGTGTTGACTGGGCCATTAAACTCCAATGCAAGCAAGAGCATTTAACATTATATAGATTCTGTTTATAACATGTCCAGTCTTTAGAGTATTTATTCTGACAGATAGGTCTGAGCAAACAGAGTAGACTCGACTGAGATGCCACATAACTCATCAGAGTCTACACTGTTTGACACTCATCCAGCTATGTAAAGGTATGATGCGGGTACTCATTAGAATTGCCTCATTCTCATTGAGGATCCACAATCTGCTCTGGACTCCAACAAGGTTGTTGGTTTTGAGCAACTTGGACTTTGATTGCAGAATTATTTACAGAAATGTTTCTTTAATTAATTTTCAGATCTCACAGGGATACCATTAAAGAAGAAAAATTATCCGTTTTAAAAAGTCGTGAAGAAACTAGGCAAGTCAGACATGAAGAAAACACACGAATACGAGACTTCAGACGAAAACAGTATGCAGCAATCAGAATTCAGAAAGCATGGAGAAAGTAAGTGCTATGTGTGTTTGTGTTCTATGTCCCACCAACAACTAAGGTCATTCATACAAACCCTTTTGGTTTGTTTAAGGGTTTGGTTTGTTTAACCCATTTTCTACCAAATGGAATCTGCAGGAGTCCATTTTGAAATTTAGGGGTGTCAGGTTGTGTTTTCTTCAAAATTTGTTTGGAAAATGGCTGTCCCTTTTGCAAACAGTGTAGACCCTCATCATTCTGCGGTGTCTGATCTGGGCCTTCACTGTTTGCCAATTACCCCTTTTGGGGTTTCGGGTACAAAATGGGTGAAAAAAAGGGGGTTTGTTTTGGTGGCAGGGCTTGAGATATCATTTAATCTCAATGTTAGGTAAAAGTCCCACAAAATTGGAAGCAATGTCTCCAAACTGACCTAAATAGTGCTGATGGGGACTTAAACAACAATTCAAATCGAAGGTCATAATGGAGATGGGACCTCAGCTTAAAAGACTCAAGTCCATTTCTTAAGAACTGTAAAGATTCAATAATTTCTTGTACAGTCTCACACCTTAATGCAAGCATCCATATTTAATCGTGACCTACATTTCATGGTTCACTGACTTTGTGGTCTGTTGTGTCAACCCCAGCTTTACCCTAATGTTAAGTCCATTTCTCAAGAACTATAAGGGCTTCATTAATTATACTTGTAATAAACTTGCATAGAGGGATGCAAGCATCCATATTAGACCTTGACCTACATTTCATGGTTCACCAATTTTGTGAACTTTTGCGACAACCCTAGCTATTACTCTAATGATCAGCTCCATTACTCAAGAACAATGACCTTTAACGGTGGCCAGATACTTGGTACAAACTTGCATCAATAGGGATGGCAACTTCAATGCAAGTATCCATGTTTGACATTGACCTAAATTCCATGGTTCACTGACTATGCACCTCCACAGGCGTGACATAGCTAATTCTTGAAAGGATCTATCTTACAACCATGTACATTACATTTTATAGAGAAAACAGGGTTTACAGGGGCACCCATCCTGAAATGTACCTAATTACTTACTCTTGCTAAAGAAATGTAGATTGTGGGTAATTTCTAGGAGGCAATTCTAATGAACACCCACAATTCATGTTTGATGCTTTGGCTAGTCTCTGGTTTACCGGGCGCATTCTATTTTTAGCTCAGCTGTCACTTAGTGACGAGGTGAGCATTTGGGATCACTTTTTGTCCGTCGTGCGTGCGTCCGTCCGTCCGTGCATCCGTAAACAATTTCAGATAAGTATATCTCTAATACCCCATGGCCAATCTTGATCAGATTTCATGTGAAGCATCATCAGGTAGGGGGAAAGGCTGCATAAGGTTTTTAGGCTGATCAGATTGGAATTCTGGTTGCCATGGCAACATATAGCTCCCATAGACTTATAAAGGGAAAAATTTTAAAAATCTTCTTCTCTGAAACCACAGGGCCTAGAGCTTAGATATTTAGCATGTTTGTTTGTTTGATTTGAGGTTTAACGTCCCCGTCAACACTGTAAAGGTCATTTTGGAGACGTTGCTTCCAATGTTGTGGGACTTTTACCCGACATTGAGATGAAAGGACATCTCAAGCCCTGTCGCCCAATGAAACCAATAGAGTTTATTAGCATGGACGGTCCGCCTCGCACCGCGGTTTCTGGACAGGCTTAGATCCTCTAAGCAGTTTACCAGTACTAGTGTGCGGGCCGGATCCAGCTCTGCGTGGAAGCATTGTGCAGCCCATATATTTCTTCAAGCCCCTATGGGCGGATATTTAGCATGTAGCAAGGGCAAGTGGTCAACTATGTAATTCCTGCCAATCATGCCCCTGGGTGCCAAATGGGCCATGCCCCGGGGCCCCTTCGCTCCCATAGACTCATAATGGAAAAAAGCTTCAAAAATCTTCTTCTCTGAAACCACAGGGCCATGAGCTTAGATATTAAGCATGTAGCAACTGCAAGTGGTCGCCTACATAATTCCTGCCAATCATGCCCGCGGGTTTCAAATGGGCCACGTCCCGGGGCCCCTTCACTCCCATAGACTCATAATGGATAAAAGCTTCAAAAATCTTCTTCTCTGAAACCACAGGACCCAGAGCTTAGGTATTTAGCATGTAGCAACGGCAAGTGGTCAACTATGTAATTCCTGCCAATCATGCCCCTGGGTGCCAAATGGGCGACGCCCCGGGGCCCCTTAGCTCCCATAGACTCATATTGGAAAAAAAAGCTTCAAAAATCTTCTTCTCTGAAACCACAGGGCCCAGAGCTTAGATAATTATCATGTAGCAACGGCCAGTGGTCACCTACATAATTCCTGCCAGTCTTGCCCCTGGGGTCCAATTGGCCACGCCCAGGGCCCCTTCGCTCCCATAGACTCACAATGGAAAAAAAAAACTTCAAAAATCTTCTTCTCTGAAACCACAGGACCCAGAGCTGAGATATTTAGCATGTAGCAACGGCAAGTGGTCACCTGTGTAATTCCTGCCAATCATGCCCCTGGGGTCCAAATGGGCCACGCCCCGGGGCCCCTTAGCTCCCATAGACTCATAATGGAAAAAAAATGCTTCAAAAATCTTTTTCTCTGAAACCACAGGGCCCAGAGCTTAGATATTGAGCATGTAGCAATGGCAATTGGTCACCTACATAATTCCTGCCAATCATGCCCCTGTGTTCCAAAATGGGCCACGCCCCGGGGCCCCTTTGCTCCCATAGACTCATAATGGAAAAAAGCTTCAAAAATCTTCTTCTCTGAAACCACAGGGCCCAGAGCTTAGATATTTAGCATGTAGCAATGGCAAGTGGTTGCCTACATAATTCCTGCCAACCATGCCCCTAGGGTCCAAACGGGCCACGCCCGGGGCCCCTTGGTCACCTACATAAATCCTGCCAATCATGCCTCTGGGGTCCAAATGGGCCTCACCCTGGGACCTTTATAGCTCCCATACACTCATAATGGAAAAAAGCTTCAAAAATCTTCTTCTCTGAAACCACAGGGCCCAGAGCTTAGATATTTAGCATGTAGCAACAGCAAGAGGTCACCTACATATTTCTTGATAATCATGCCCCTGGGGTCCAAATGGGCCATGCCCCGGGGCCCCTTAGCTCCCAAAAACTCATAATGGAAAAAAGCTTCAAAAATCTTCTCAGAAACTGTGAAGCACAGAACTTAGATATTTAATATCTAGCAACATAAAATAGCCAGCTACATAAATCCTGCTAACCCTGCCCCTGGGGTCAAAATTGGCCACGCCCGAGCTTATCAGCTCCAATAGACTTATAATGGAAAAAAACTTAAAAAATCTTCTTCTATGAAACCATAACGCCCAGAGCTTAGATTTTTAGTATGAAGCAACGTCAGGTGGCCACCTACATAAATCCTGCCAGTTATGCCCCTGTGAACCAAATTGGCCACCCCCAGGGCTCTTTAGCTTCCATAGACTTACAATTGGAAAAACTTCAAAAATCTTCTTCTCTGAAACCACAGGGCCATTAAAATGAAAAAAAAAACACACACAAAAAAAAACAAAAAAAAACTTAAAATGGTGAAAAAATCTTCAAAAATCTTCTTCTCTGAAACCATAAGTCCCAGAGCTTAGGTATTTAGCATGTAGCAATGTCGAGGGGTCGCCTACATGAATCCTGCCAATCATGCCCCTGGGGTCCAAATTGGCCAAATCCTGTGGCCCCTTAACTCCAACAAACTTATAATGGAAAAAAGCTTCAAACATCTTCTTTGAAATCCTGGAGGTGCAGACCTTAGATATTTAGTATATAGCAACACAAAATGGTCGCCTACATAAATCCTGCCAACCATGCCCTTTGGGACAAAATTGGCCAAGCCCCAGGGCTCATTAGCTCCTATAGACTTTTACTGGAAAAAAAAAATTCAAAAAATCTTCTTCTCTAAACCATAAGGCACAGATTTTGTTTGATTTGAGGTTTTACATCCCCGTCAACACTGTATAGGTCATTTTGGAGATGTCTTTTCCAATTTTGTGGGACTTTTAGCCGACATTGAGATGAAATTACATCTCAAGCCCTGTCGTCCAATGAAACTAATATGGTTTATACGCATGGACACCGCTTTGCCTGAGCTTTGATATTTAGTATGTAGCAATGTCAAGTGGTCTGCTACACTAATGATTTTCTGGTACACAGGTGAGCGATATAAGGCCATTGGGCCCTCTTGTTTCTATTCCGCGTTTTGCGACTGCGCAATCGCTGCTTAGCAACCGCTTAGCAACTGGTCGCGACTGTCAACAGACGCCATATTGGATTTATTTCAATACGGCATACCGTATTCGGGTGTGTATTACCCGCATTTGCGTACTACCCGCACCCCCCTTTTTTGCCAAAATCTGGGGGAAAACTGTTATTCTGTTGTATTACCCGCATGGAACATTTGCTGAAATTTTGGTGGATGCGTAAGTGAGAAATAGTAAGAATTTGGCCAGTTTTTGTAACACACAACGGAACGCGCGATCGTCTTCAAAAGGCAGGAAAATGCACGTGCGTGCGAGTATCACCAGAAAGCATGCATTTTGCATTAAAATGTTGAAAAAACTTTACCTGTTCACCATTGTAATTTATTTATTAACCCACATATGCCCGCTGCCCTTTTTTGGGACATCGGCAAACAGTGCAGTCCCAGATCAGACACCCCAGAAAGGCGCCGCAGACGTCTCTTTTTTGGGACATCGGCAAACAGTGCAGTCCCAGATCAGACACATCAGAAAGACGCCGCAGACGTCTGATATGGATTTACACTGTTTGATGATTTATAACGGTTCAATTATGACACTATTGTTAATCCCTGTCACATAATTGCCACCCTGCGGTGCGTGTCGATAAGGTGTGAAAATATGGTCAAGTTATGTCTCTAATTTGCGTTTATTCCCCAATCATAAAATTTAATCCGCAATCAATGTGAAAATTATTTAATTGCTCCTAAGACGAGTTGCTACGACTATTCTACTATCTCGTAAATGGTTATGTTTTGGCGCCAAATAGTAGACGCTTGGTGAGAAAAGTTGAACACTTTAATTTGTGTTAACACATCTGTATGCTGTTGTTGGTATTGACACGGAGCTTACGGAAAACGCTGTTTTCCACAACCGTTTTGCTGTCGAGAATATTTTTACCGTTTCCAAACATTTTTTTATGAGAGAGTATCTCTCTCATAAAAAAATGTTTGGAAAGATAAAAGATAAAACAAAAGCACGTGTGGGGTTGCTGGGGTCCGATGACGTCATTTACCCATCGCGTGCAGAAAAAAAAAATGTAGCGGTGGTTTGTGGGCGGCGGTTTTGATGCCGAAAAACTTTGATGTTCGCATTGAACTTGCTTGTTTATTTCGTTTAAAATCAGAGTTTTAGGAATAATACTCACAAAATTGGGCTTGCTAGTAATGGAGATTGTTTTATTACTCATGTGTAAGTAAAATTGAGTGGACAATTAAACGTTTTTTTATGTCGGGAATCGTAAAAGGATAGAGCATAACACGAGATGCATCGTATTTTCAGCTGACAAAAGTAAAAATAAAATGGTCCAAAAATAATTCGGGCGGATTACCCGCACCCTGAACTTGGGCCTGTAATTTGAGGGAAAAAAACTGGGGGTAATACACGCCCAAATACGGTATTCAATATGTGCATTTTTTTTCACTTAAAATTATCATTGCAAACCGCTGTCTGCATTTTATTTTTTGATACGTTTTATTCTCCGACATATTGAAATTTGACAATCTGAAATAAAAATGTTACAATTTCTGATTTATCGCCTTGTTTTACCATTTATACTGAGCACATTTTTAGACAAAGGCCGTACTGCAAGGATACGGTGGAAGCGATAAAAGAATACCTGAATTCAAAGAAACAAAAATGAATAATTACTCCCCTACCTTACTGAAAATCATCGTCACTTGACATGTTCAGTCTGTTGGTCAAGGATATAAGAGCTGGCCTTTTTACTGTATGGTCTGAATCTGTTGTTTGTTTCACTTTCTTAGGCAACGGTTTCGGAACTGGTCTAAGTCTCTCTGTTTCACTAGGGGAATACACAGTCTTTATCAGTTCAAGAAAGGTCAGAAACTGGTCTGAAGCACAGTTGAGATGTCTCATCCTAAAGACATACTCAATAAAATAAGTATCATATAAAGAGTTAACTGTCCTGTGTTTAGGAAGAGATGTTTTCACGCCATGTGCTCTCGATGGTGTTGGTGTGGGCTCCTGTCTCATCATTCACAAATTCCTTGCTGTGGTTCACTGTCTGGTGTTGGTATCCCTCCTCTTCCAATCTAGAATATGCCTTCCAACAGTCTGAAACTATCGTTGTTCCTGGAAGCACATGCTGTTTAATGATGGGTTTCAAAGTGTCAGCGCTTCTGTCTTCAACACTGACCAGAAAACAGTTCTTTGAGTCCCTCTGTATACCACCAAACACCCACACACCGTCCTTTCTCCTGCCCTTGTGATACTTCCTCTTCCCGAATTTACTCTCGTCGATCTCAACTGTCTTTCCTAACCCGCCGATCCTAACATCTTCCTTCAACAACACCTCTGAACAAACTTCTCTACACAAATTGTACCAATCTACTAGTCTCTTCACAGTCAATTCTTAACTCCTGTCGGACCGTTTCTTGCCTTGTTTTGTACACCCAGTAATATGTGAGCTTCACTACTTGCTGTAAGGTGAGGTGGGACTTCTCAAACCAGCTGCCTGCTCTCACAGAAATCTTGTAACCACATTCCTTCCTGGTGCATCGCCAAACAAATCCATCTCTGCCGTAGCTGGAATCTTTCTTTAATGTTATTCTTCCCTCTGAACAACGCGGACATTCACACTAAAAATTACCAAGTATACATTTATTTTGTAACCAAAGAATGAGATCAATTGTATTCCTTGTTATTTCATAAATGTCGTCGTAAACGAGTGACATTACTTTGACAGCTCATTGTTTGTAAACAAATATGGCGCCTCACAGCATCTGCATACGTCAGTCCAATCAGATTGCTCAGAGAAGTCCCATGCCAAAACAGTATCATGTGTCGCCAAAACACAGCTGGTCTTTCTTGAATGGAAACAGCTGACCGGTTTTTAACCAGCTTACGGAATTAATACCTTTCAGTTTTACATACCGAAGGTATTAACATACAATCGCATGAAGAATTCATTTTTGGGGTTCTTTTTGCATTTTATTGGATTTTTAACGAGAAAGACACACTGTCGCGTGTCTCTATATAGAGTATTTTGCATGCTACGCACGCGACTATTATGCGTGCTTTGCGTGCCTTTTTCATTCAGTTTTGCGCGCCAGGTAAACCCGAGGTGCGCCGATGCTTTTGTTTGTTTGATTTGAGGTTCAACGTCCCCGTCAACACTGTAAAGGTCATTTTGGAGACGTTGCTTCCAATTTTGTTGGACTTTTACCCGACATTGAGATGAAATGACATCTCAAGCCCTGTCACCCAATGAAACCAATAGGGTTTATTAGCATGGACGGTCTGCCTCGCACCGCGGTTCCTGGACAGGCTTAGATCCTCTAAGCGGTTTACCAGTACTAGTGTGCAGGCCGGATTCAGCTCTGCGTGGAAGCATCATGCAGCCCATATATTTCTTCAAGCCCCTATGGGCGGGGGCCGCCATGTTTGATGCTGAAATTCGGTTAAAACACTGACAGCACTGCCAGGTGAATTGTCTCTGAGCTGGGATTAATTGATTCTGAATAGAGAAATAGGCTTTCAGATTTAAGCTTTAAATTCCAGTATTTTATGTGAACAGTGTAGACTCTGTTCTGTGGCTACTGTATCATCTGGGTCTATATTGTTGTCCCACCCAACAATAGTGTCTAGTTAACCCTCTTTACAAAACTGTCTGACATCACAGTGACAAAGATAGTTTTGCTATAAATAACCCCTACCTGCATTTGATATAAAGTCAGTGATAGTCGCATGGACATCAGAAAGACAAACAATTGACCCAAAAGTAACACAATTTTTGTCTGAAAAAAATCCTCTGTATAATATTGCCATAAAAAACACCATTGGTTTTGCATGGGTGTGCTTACTGATTGCAAATTGGTACCTGCAGCTCTTTAGAAGAAGTTGACAAAGACAAAGTAGATCTTGATCTTTCAACATTTGTTTCTAGAGAAGGATAAGGTAAATGATTCCTACTCCCCCTTAACTGGAACCAATAAAACCCCTTCCTTTCTCTATTATATTCAGCCTTTTGTGGCAAGAATACTAATTTTATGTTTGATATTCAAATTTTATCTACCCATTGTTAGATCACTTAAGTCTTCTATTAACCGTCTATTAATGTTTTGTAAATAAATTAAACCCATTTCATGCGGGGAATCCCAAAACTGGTCATCGGCAAACTGCAGGCCCAGAACAGATGCTACAGAATTTAGCCTCTGATCTGGGCCTGCACTCTTTGCAAAATGTTCAGTCGTTTTCCAAATAAATTTTACAGTAACACAACCTGAAATCCCACAATTTTGAAATGGACTACTGCTATGACCAAGTGGAAGATACCATTCAGTACAAAATGGGGTAAAAGTGGACTACATGCTGTCCTAAAAGACTGGAATATTAGACTTGAAAGTATTTCGATTTTTTTCCTTCCTTTTATGGGTCATGAAAATAGCTGTCTCTCCCTCGATGGCTCTGTCTAATACAAAGGCATTTGTCAGTGTCTGGCAAAAGAAAAATGTGCATAATGTTAATACAGTGAACCCTCACGGCCTCTGCCCATCGGGGCTTGAAGACATACTGATGGGCTGCATGATGCTTCTACGCAGAGCTGAAATCAGACCGCACGCAAGTACTGGTAAACCGCTTAGAGGATCTAAGCCTGCTCAGGCAAAGGGGTGCTAGTCGGACGGTCCATGCTTATAAACCCTGTATTCATTGGGAGACAGGGCTTGAGATGTCATTTAATCTCAATGTTGGGTAAAAGTCCCACAAATTTGAAAGCAACATCTCCAAAATGACCTATACAGTGTTGACATGGACGTTAAACCTCAACTCAAACAAACAAACAAAACAAACAATCAACCCTGTTTATACCGACAATGGATATAACAACAAAACTCAGAATTATAACGGCAATTTCAATGAAAGGAATCCTTAGCTAAAGTTGAATCGGATTAATGGTAATATTCAAGAATATTGTAATTATTTAAAACCCTTAGAAACAAATGTTATGGATATTTGTTAGAATCGCCTCAATGAGGCGATTCTAACAAATATCCTCAACCTTTGTTGCTTCGAGTAATTAAGCGAGAAAGTCCTTTTTACACCTTATCGGGATTCTTTATAACCGCAAAAACCTTATAATGGCACCATATTGGGTAAAAAATACTGTCGTTATAAGGAGGGTATATAAGCCTGCCCATGAAAAGTGTTGTTAAATGACTGGCTCAACTTGATCTTAACCAAAAAATTACATCCTAATGTCAACTTGTACTGTTCAAGTATATTTTTGCATACAGACAATAAGTGTGGACTATGATCAGGCTGCTCCAGAGGAGCAGTACTAGTCTGATCTGTGTCCACATCATTTGAAACAATGACTTTTAAAGTATCCAGCAGACAACAAAGCAGACAACTGTTGTTGTGATTTGCGTTTAAGGGTTAATAGTGTTGACTGGTCTGTATAACCCCAAATCAAAACAAATCCGTCTAATTCACCTGTCAATGATGTCTACTGGTGATTAGGATCGTACTGTACTGGTTAAACCCTTAAGTCTTAAGTCATAAAGCCTGCCCAGTAAAAGTGTGGTCAAGTAAACTGACAGGCTAGATGTGAAATAAATTAATTTGTGTTGACTGGGCTGTTAAAAACAATACATGAGAAACATTGACCAGCCTGACATGATTCAGACAGCTGGGTCGTTTAACTCCAAGACTATCAAAACAATGAATGAGAAACACAGACAAGTTTGCTAGTGACCTACAATAGTGTTGACTTGGCTGTTAAACTCAAAAACAACCAAACAATTGAATGAGAAAGCAGCTAGATATTATTACCTAAATACTGTTAACTGGGCCGTTGATCGTTTGTGTTGGTGTTTAACCACTCATCAACTCATGTTTATTTGCTTGAATTGTGGTTAAACATCCCTGACAACACTTTTTAGGTAATTTCGGAGATGCTGATTCCAATTTTGTGGGACTCTTGCCAAAATGAGATCTCAAGCCCTGCTGCCCAATACAACCAATAAGGTTTATATGCATGGGCGATCGTACTTGCACCACGTTGTCTGGGCCTTTTAAGGGGTTTACCAGTACTCATGTGGGATCATTTCATTTTAAGCTCTGTGTGGAAGCGCTATGCAGCCCAATCTATTTCTCCAAGCCCTGATAGGGTGGCCTTATCAGCCCTTGTGTCCAATAGAAATGGAGAAAAGAGGTAAAAAAGTGAAAGAGAAGGGGAAAGATAAAAATATTCACCCTCTACCTTTTCCTGCTACAAGCTTTTAGGCCCTACTCAGCTGTAAGCCAATCATTGCGATACCCTTACTGACATAAAATACAAGACACCAACCACCACATGAGTGGGCTGTTAAACCATTTTCAACCAGATGGAATTTTCCTGAATATGTATAAAAGCAGTCCATTTCAAAATTAAGGGGTATCAGTCAGTTTGGGTTACTCTCAAAAGTACATGTATTCATTTAGAAAATTGTTGAGCTTTTTGCAAACAATAAAGGTTCCGATCAGGTGCCGCAAAATGCGATGCCTGATCGGGACCTTTACTGTTTGCCTGTTTACCCGTTTTGGGGTTTCCCATCTTAAATGGGTAAACCAATCAAAAACAAGGAATGAGAAACCCAGGCCAGTGGTATAAAAGTATCTAGAAATATATTATTGAGAGAAGGGGCTGGAGCCGAGCGATGGTCTCCCCATTCACCGGCAACGTGGAATTGGGATACCACCGAACGGCTACGGTGTAGTGCCAGAATGGATTCGTTCCCTGGGACCCCACAAGCTGACGACCCGTGACACGGGGAAACTGGAAACAACAACAACATTATTGAGAGAAAGGAGCATTATAGTGCAAAATCCACAAGCTTGGTTTTGTGGCCACTGACACAGATCAGTATTCATGTCCCTTGGTCTGCAAATCTGTTCAATCTGTCCTGGTATTTGCTGTGCCGGTCTGAGGTTGTACAGGAAGATTTATATGATTATCCGTCTCCAGAATGACCAAAATAGTGGAGACGTTTAACCTCAAATTAAACAAACTTCGGTCATACAGTTACAGGCTGATCGGAGTCTGTTGAACCTTTTGCTACCTGTGTATTCCCTGCTAAGTTTATTGATTGGTGGGCTCTAACACAGATTAAATAGCTTTTAAGTGAACAAACTCTAAAAGTCAATAATAACAATATTTTAATTTCAGCTAAGGTCATTAGTTGCACATTCAGGGGAGAAAACTTTTTGTGCCATGGTTTGTCTTCCCTTATGATAAGGGGTCCACTCTTTGAGGAAAGAATTTTCTCCTAAGGAGCAAATTCTACCCTCTAAGAGTGGACCCCTTTTTGTAGGGGCTTATTTTATACAAAAGTAAGGAAACGGGAGTCGCAAAAGAAGTCTCCCTTGTGAAATTGGATGGACAAAAACTTGTCATCGTATCCGCTTCCCTAAAAATGGATCCGTATACATTTCAGCCACAAAATGCGATCATTTGCTATCATCATGACAGCGAAACAGGCCGTCCACAAGATGAGATTACGAGAAGGCACAGAAGCATTTAATAAACAGATAGCAGCGTTAACGATACAGCTAGCGTGGAGGAAATATATTCGGTAAGCAGTCTTTTGGTTTTCATTGACTTAACAGTGTGTAGAGTTATTAACCCATTCTGTACCAGAAACCCATTACGAAAACACACCTTCACAAATACATTGCAAACTTTAATGCCGAAAAAAGGAAAGTTTTAGGCTGAAAAATTATGATATTTTCCTTATTTCTGCTCAAAATATAGATTGTGGGTACTCGTTAGAACCGCCTCAATGAGGCGGTTCTAATGAGTACCCACAATCTATATTTTAGAGCAGAAATAAGGAAAATAAGGTTCACCCCTGTAAACCCCAGTTTTAATATATAAAATTATATAGGCGTGTTTTCGTGATGCCCTAAAGTGGTACCTTCACACACAGTGTAGGCCCTGATCAGATGCCGCAGAATGATCAGGGCCTACACTGTTTGCAAAAAGGTCCAATATTTTCCTAATAAATTTTGAAGAAAACACAACCTGACACCCCTAAATTTTGAAATGGACTTATGCTATATATAAGGAGGAAGATTCCATTTGGTACAAAAAGGGTTATACTGTATTTGTTGTAGTAAGGGCACATGGGCTTAGACATTTCATTCTGATCATAAAAAAACAAGCCCTCGAATTAACCTTTTTAATACCAAATGCAATCTTCCTTATAATAATATTATAATATAGCAGGAGCCCATTTCATTATTTAGGGGTAAGAGGTTGTTTTTCTTCAAAATTTATTTGGAAAATGGCTGAACTTTTTGCAAACAGTGTAGGCCCTGATCAGACCCAGCGTTCTGAGGCTTCTGATCTGGGCCTGCACTGTTTGGCAAATACTCATTTTGGTTTTTCACTAATAATAATCGACCTTATTTATAGAGGGTAACACATTTAGTACTGGTACTAATCTTCCATGTGGCCCTCTTTTCCTGGGTAGGAACCAGTACTAAGCAATGTGGATAAAGTTTCTTGCTCAAGAAAACAACGCAAGGCCCTTGTGAGGATGGAACCGGCTACCTCTCCATCTCAAATCCGATACTTTACCACTGCACCACAGCGCTCCACTATAGATTTTTAGGATCCATCATTAAACAGTGCTATGTCCAAAACCATGTCGGAAAAAGAGATTTAGTGTATTCCCATTCTCCATTCTGCTAAACCCTATTAGTGCTGTAGACAGACACAGATACCTACACAAACAGTGTAGATCAAGATGAGATTGCTCATGGTCAACACTATTTACCATCCTGTTTATGAATTTGAATAAATCCCGTTTTTGAGAATGAAGCTGTCCAAGTTCACAGATTGAAGTTACTACTTCAGAAACTCTAGGGTGAAAGGGTTAAATTACTTTATGGAGAGCCATCAGGTTAACAAGGCTGTGTAATGAACATCCCTCTAAACCCCACTTTATAAAGAGAAAAGTGGGGTTTATGGGGGTATACATTACAGTGAAATTCCAATATCAAGACCCCCTAAAATTAAGACTAACTCTGCTTTAATAAGCTTATTTAGAAGGATGCAATTATTCTTGCTTTATGCTTCTGAACACAATGTCCTCTGGTCAGGGACCACCTTTGAGACTGTTCAAAAGTGGTCTTAAAGACCACTTTTGAACAGTCCCAAAGGTGGTCTTAATGTAGGAATTTTACTATACTTTCCTTTTTTTTTTGCTTAAAAACATAGATTGTTGGTACTTGTTAGAACTGCCTCATTGAGGTGGTTCTACCGAGTTCCGACAATGTATATTTGGACTAGAAATAAGAAAAATATTGAACATTTTCATCTGAAAAAGTACTATTTTTGAGATAAGAAAGAATCCATTTTCACACATGGGTGTGTTATCATAATGTATTTAAATTCAAACAGCAAGGCAGTGTTTGCTTTTTTTTTTTTTTTTGCTTTATTTTAATTTTAAGGCAAACATTTGTCACTCTTCTACCACTTCAGCTGTCTGTCTGCAAATGGATTTGTCTATATTGGAATACCTTTATTAAGGGGAATGTATGCACCTGTCTGTCACTCAAGGGAGAAAACTCCTGTAAGGTTTCCTATAAAAAGACCACCCCCTACCCACAAACCCAAGAAGAAAAAAAAAACAGCCCAGACTTTTTTGGTCATATCAAGCCAGTTGACAAAATTGTGACTATCATAATGATCCCAGGTATTGGGACAGACAGGACTAAACAAACAGTGCAGATCCAGAGAACAGTCTGCTTCTGATCTGGGTCTACACTGTTTGGCATCCCATCTAAACATTTTGGAATCCTTGCTGAATGTCAACATTTAAGGAAATTACAGCAAGTCCTTTAAGTGTCAGAATTTTTCGAATTTTTACGGTGCTCTTAAAGCAGAGAAGGAGCAAATTCCTTCCTTTATGAGTAGACCTCAAAAGGGGAAACAAAAATATATTTGTAGGGTTTGCCTCCCCTGAATGTTTTGTTTCTTAGAAATTAAATGGACCATTTAACATTATTTAGGACATGTCAATCTGGTAAGTTTACTTTACCACACTAATTGGTGCACATTCTCTTGCCAGAAACTGTAGTTATTCCCCACAAATACCCCCCCCCCCCCAACCCCAATCGGGGCTTGGAGAAATAGATTGGGCTGCATGATGCTTCCATGCAGAGCTGAAACCGACTGCACTGTACTGATAAACGGCTTTGATGGTCTAAGCCTGCCCAGGCAAAGTGGTGCGAGTTGGCCCGTCCATGCACATAAACCCTGTGGGTTTCATTGAACGGCAGGGATTGATTGAGATGTCATTTCATCTCAATGTCGGGTAAAAGTCTCACAAATGTCAGGTAAAAGGCCCACAAAATTGAAATTAGTGTCTCCAAAATGACCTAAATAGTGTTGACAGGGACATTAAACCTCAAATCAAACAAACAAACAAGTAGTCATCCTCACTGTCTCCTAAAATATTAAGTCTATTCAGTCTTAACCCTTGTCCTGCTGAGCCCGGACATGTCTTATCTTTCAGACAATGTAGATCAGGATCAGCTGGCTTCTGAAGAAACCATCTGATCAGGATCTACATTGTTTGTCATTCAGATAGTGATTTTGTTGCAATAATTTGCATCAAGTAATCTGATTGGTGGATAATTGGTAGTAAGTAGGTGCATGTGGCATATTGGTAATTGGTAGTGGGTGTGGCATATTTAAATAATCAGCAGGTCAAGGGTTAAAACAGAATATTAGGCAGCATTGTGAACACTGTAGATATTGATTAGACAGCTGCTTCTGGAACAGCCTGATCTGGTTTGTTTAACACTGTTTTCTGAAAGAATGGCTTGATCTTGATCTCAAGTGTTTTCTTTAGGTGCAGTCTGATCAGAGTCTGATTTTATTATTAACCCGTTTTGTACCAAATGGAATCTTCCTCCTTATATATGGCAGGAGTCCATTTCGAGATTTAAGGGTGTCAGGTTATGTTTTCTTCAAAATTTGTTTGTAAAATGGCTGAACTTTTTGCAAACAGTGTAGGCCCTGATGAGACACCGCATTCTGCGGCATCTCATCTGGGCCTGCACAGTATGCCAGGACACCCGTTTTGGGGTTTCCGGTACAAAATGGGTTAATGAGATTCTGGTGTGGGTCTTTGCTGTTTTACCAGGCATGACACAGGCTGTTCCCCCTGTAATGGTAGAACTCCTGTGTTTATTCAAACCATTAATCCATTGTCTATTCTGAATGAGAATGAAAATTGAAAAACTTTCCCATTTCAACTGTCAATATAAAATTCAATTTTCATGTCACTGTTGTTGTGTCTGCATAATTGCAGATAAAGGCTCCTTTCTTTTTATTGAAGGGTTTTAATTCATTTACTTTATTTGTGATGATATTTTTTAAGGCTAGAAAACATTGGATTTTGTGTTACTGCAGACTTGTTATATTGGATGTATATTTCTCTTTGTCTTTTCAAATTTTTGTTTAATAGTTGAGGGCCAATTTTTTCCAGCATGTACTCTCATATTTTTACGTATTTCTGTTCCCAACATAGATTGCAGGTACTCGTTAGAACCACCTCAATGAGGCGTTTCTAACAAGTACCCACAGTCTGTATTTTTGAGCAAAAATATGGAAAATAATGTATACCATATGTGTAAACCCCACTTCTCTCTATATAAATTGGGTTCATTTTACAGACTTGTTAACTTGACTTAAAAATGACAAAAAAAGAGAAGACAACTGGGTATATAACTTTAGCTCTCCATGGAAGCACAGTGCCATCAGCATCATCATTGGATTGTTGATAAAGTGTAAAGTGCTTCATTACAGTAACTCACCTGTGCATTTTTAACATATCCAGAATGGCTGCTATTCTGATGAAAATCCTTGATCTTTTTCTTATAAATGCTCAAAACATACGTTGAGGGTGCTCGTTAGAGCCGCCTCAGTGAGGTGGTTCTAACGAGTACCCACTACCTATGTCTTGGATCAAATAAGAAAAATGTGAACCCCCATAAACCCCAGTTTTCTCTATATAAAATGGGGTTTAGTGGGGTCTTCATTTCATGGACTTGTTCACATGATGTAATAGTGCTAGGAATGATTTAAATAGAAAACATGAGCATAAAAGATCAGAAGAATTCAGAAGAGGACAAAGAAAAAAATTTTGACATGGAATTGAATTATACAAAATTAATAAATACTGTGGATGATGACAATAAACACTCGATTAAAACTGACCCGTTTGATGATGAAAGTTTCATTATGAAACTGACGGACAGACAGAGGTAAGAATTGCAATAACCAAACCAGGGCCGAGTTATTGGTTAACGTAACAAGTTTAACCCATTTTGTACCGAAAACCCCAAAACGGGTAATTGGCAAACAGTGCAGACCCAGATCAGAGGCCACAGAACGCAGCGTCTTATCAGGGCCTACACTGTTTGCAAAGAGTTCAGCCATTTTCCGAAAAAATGTTGAAGAATTATAACTTGACACCCCTAAATTTTGAAATGATATCCTGCGATATATAAGAGGAAGATTCCATTTGGTACAAAAAAGGGTTAATTTGTTTGTTTGATTTGAGAGGTTTAACATCCCCGTCAACACTGTATATGTCATTTTAATATCAAATATAACTACCCATCACTACAATTATAGCCTTTTCACCAGACGCAGGTCTGGGACAGTCTGACACAAAAAAAATCTAGCCAGAAATGCCACCGGCATGTCCCTTTTCCCGTGACCTGCCCAGCGTCGAGTCCTGATTGGTCGCTGATGTCACATGACCTATCAGACCAATAGGCAGACGATACAGGTCACGTGACCGCGATTTTCGCGCCGAGAAGGTCATTATTTTTTCAGACTTGCTTGGGATAGGATGGTCAAACTACATTCCATGGAACAATGAATAAACGGATAAGTGTTTTATTCTTTTTTGATTTTGCACTTACCTTGAGTTTCCACAACGTACTTAGGCTTTTTAAGCTTACTGTTTATTCCGAAATTCTTAGAGACTTTATTTCGTGTGTTTCTGCCGACATTACATGTGTAGTGGTTGTCCGCCATTTTGAAATTTCACTTGGAAGTTTTGTTTATCATGTGATCAACCGTTTTTGGTTTTTGATAAGCACCACACTTCTTTTCATGTTATGTGCCAGGGTATACGCTCGTATTATTCCTGGTAATGTTTTAATAGAAGTCGGCGTTGTGGAAACTTAAATTGCCAGAAAAGAGGACGTTTTTTGTACGTGTTCCTTCCACTTCCGGTATCGGAAGACGTTGTATCGCTGAATAAAAATTCTCAGCATTAATTTAGTTTTGAACATGTGCAAGACCCGTCTTTGTTTAGCACTTATAAATCCCACGATGCAGATGGATAATATTCAGGTCCCTTTGTGGCCTTTCTATAGTATCTTCTAAACAGAATCCATCCAATTCGTGTGGGTCACCATTGCCGAATCAAGATGAGCCAGTCTATGTCCCCTCCTCCCATTTGGGCCTGGGTTGACTAGGATAGGTTCGTCGACCGCCCCGTAGAGACCCTGCTCATAATTGCGGGGACTCCGGGGTGCGGGGAACCTATGCCCAAAAATTTTTTCCGAATCCATGTTACATACGAATTTTGGTACGGTTCCGATCCCGGTTTTTATCGGGTAACCTTTCCGGACCTTCGGTACTTAGTTTACCTTGGTCATATGCTTCTTTCCTCTTATTATGATAAATTTTTGTTATCATAATCATTAAATTGGATTGTTTTCCCTTGTAAAACATACAGATTTGGGCATCGTTTATTGGAATACCGTAACTATTGCAAGTGAATCCGGGACGTTTCGGTACTGAGTCGTTTCGGCCTGGGTCGTTTTCGACCCGAATTTGCACCTGGATCGATTCGGCCTATTTCGGTGGGTCGTTTCGGCCTTGGGCCGATTCGGCCTTGATCGTTTTAGGCACGGCTCCTTGAATGCTCAATTTTGATTCGGCAATTTCGCATGTTCAGTGCACTATATACAATAAAGGGCCTAACACTGGGGAAGTTTAATTGAGCCTCAAGTGTTTTGCCCCTAGAGCTGAATCTGGGCCTAGTGATTTATCCTCTGGGGATATATCAATACTCAGAGGTTGGTCCTTTTTCGTCCTTACTATTTAGCGATTATGAGAAGGACATATTTAGAGCCTCATCACCTATTGATTCTAAAACTATAAGCGGACCATGTCTTCCCTACGTTTTCAGAATCAAGCTTCAAGACCGGGGGCACTCGTGCGAAAAGAACTTGGAACAATGGTTCTAACAACAAAAAACATCAATTTTTTGTTCTTATGAAATTCCTAAATTCGACCCAGATTCAGTCTCTGTATATATGACGTCAGGGAAATTGGCATTACTTCCTGTTTCGACGCTCTAACATTGGAGCTTCTTACCAGGACTATTATTAAGTGGGTTCTCATTATGACTGGTATTCTAGTTCTACCCACTTTGCCTTCAAACAAGAGCATTCCGACCATATAGCTGCTATTCTAATGCTTTTGTTTATTTCCCGGTCATTTTTTACATGCCATGGCTGTCTACCACCATGTTGCATGTTTGGCGCAACTCTGCTCTTGATAACTGGTTCAGTTTTTACTGAGCATAGTAAATGAAAACTTAGAGCCTCAGCGCCTCTTGATTCTAAAACTATAAGCGGACCATGTCTTCCCAACGTTTTCAGAATCAAGCTTCAAGACCGTGGGCACTCGTCTTTTTTGAAGTCTTCGGAGAGCGTATCAAGTACAGGTACCGCAACCAAGAGACGCTCTTCGACTACTTCCGATGACTTTTAAGTGCTTATCACCCTCGACTAGAAGATCTCAATCAGTCCCCATCTACTAGTAGATCATTCTCAGATCAGGGTACACGGTCCTTTCGTTCCAGAGGTCGGACTGAAACGAAATCTCCCAATAGAGGAAGACACAAGTCTAACAAATGACTTTCTTCCTTCCCCTCCTCTTCATCTTCTTCCAGTAGGAGCCGAGCTATTTCAGTTCTATCAAGCCTTGGCTTCTTTTATCAAATATATTTTGAGTTTTATGAGTTTGGAGAAAGGGTTACTGGATTGAGTTCGTTAGGAATCCTTTCTCTTTCTCACATGCAAATACTATTTCTGGTAAATAGTATCAAGAAAAGAAATCTTTTTATTGGAAGAGGAAGGGTTCTTCTCCAAAAGAAAGCCGTGTAAGTAGAAAAACTTCTCCTTTCCCCAGGCTTCTACAGGCGGATCTTTCTGGTCGAGAAGAAAATGGGAAAATCGACTCATCATCGACTTCTCACACTTAACACAGATGATGCAAGTCGATCATTTCAAAATGGAAACTTCGTCCTCGATTAGTCAGGTCAATTCTCCCAAAGTCGGGGACGATTTCCGTAGTTTTAAAGGACGCTTACCTTCACATCTCCATCCATAGGTCATTACGCAAATACCTTCGTTTCACCTTGGATGGAATTTTGTGTATCAGTCCGTTGCCTTTCCTTTGTTGGATTTGTCAACGGATCAATGAAAAGAAAAGAAGAAAATGGGAAAATCGACTCATCATCGACTTCTCACACTTAACAAGATGATGCGAGTCGATCATCTCAAATGGAAACTTCGTCCTCGATTAGTCAGGTCAAATTTCCCAAATTCGGGGACGATTTCCGTAGTTTTAAAGGTCGCTAACCTTCACATCTCCATCCATAGGTCATTACGCAAATACCTTCGTTTCACCTTGGATGGAATTTTTGTGTATCAGTCCGTTGCCTTTCCTTTGTTGGATTTGTCAACGGATCAATGTTTTCCCTGTTCACCAACTTAATAAAAATTAATTAAGCAGCTCTCATCATAGAATTAGGCCCCAATCTTGTGTAGTGTTCCGATGATGGGTTTTGTCATCATTTTTACAGATACTGTTTATCATACCTTGTCTTAACGTGTACAGGTTATTGTGAATTTAGATTTCATACACTTTATCGAGAAGTTGAAATTGATTCTACCTCAGAGATACTTCTCCAATTTTTTCATGCCCCGAAAAACTTTCGATTTATGTCAGGGGTTTGTTTCCCCTTTTTTAGAAACTTAGTAATTGGATCCAGTTTCCCTGGACAATCTCATCTTAGACCTTTCCAGTTTTTTTTGCTAACATTATCACTGGAAATACCATACGGTCTATAGGAGCAATAAATTCCATTATCAAGATTGCTCTCTACGATTTATGAATCCCTCAGTATCAAATGGGGTCTCCTCTTTTAGAGACTATTCCCTATTTGTTTTTTTCGCATGCCAGCCTTTCAGGTTGGTTTCCCACTTCGAACCTCAGGGATTAGTTGTTCAGGGAACGTGGGGCCTATATTAGGCGGGGCTATATATATATATATATATGTGTGTGTGTATGCGTATATGTATGTATATATGTATAGGTGTATAAACATTCTGAAACTTCAGACAAATTTCCTTGGTTTATCAGTTCTTCATAGCTCCAAACTGAGGAACAGCTTCATTATTGTTACTCCAGACAAATGAATAGTGTAGTTTTTTCTACTTATCAGGGAGTGACTCATTACTCTTCCCTGTTGGCTTTTACATGGAAGATTATAACTTGGTGTCTTCAGGAAGGTATGTCTATCCTTGTCGGACACCTCCAGGGCAGATTACGTCATTGGGATCGCCCCTATAGACCAGTTCACCATCCGTTCTCTACAGGGCGTTTTCTCAAATGGAGAGAACCTTTATTGGGCCTTTTTTAATCAAATGTCCAAACAACTCGGTTCTCCAATCAACTTTCATTATGTTTCAAGTTTCAGATCACCTGGAACGTGCAGTTGATTTAAAATCTCTAGATTGGGGGAATCTTTTACATATGCGTTTACACCATTCAACTGAATTCCTCTAGTTCTAGGAAAAAATTCAAGCGTCCAAAAGCCGAGCCATTCTGATTACGCCTCCTATGGCCTCAGAGATCTTGGTTTTTTAGTCATTCTGAGCCTAGTCTCAAGGCTTGCAACCCGTCTTCTAGTAGTTCCAGATCAAATATCTTAAAGGTGTGGGTCAGGCATTCCATTTCAATCCAGAAATGCTTTACTTACTCATCCAGATGTTGTCAGGAATCAAACCAGAGGTAGACACTTTTCTGGTTTCTCTGCCGAGTGTATCTTCAAATATAGAAAGATCTCCACTCTCAAGTTTTACTCTGGAAGATGGAAGATATTTTCTAGTTGGTGTAGAAAAAGGGAAATAAATCCAGACAATTCCTCTAGGGAGGTTTTTTACTGGATTTCTTTTTCTGTCTGTTCTCTACCCTTCAATTTCTATTTCATCTAAGAGAAGGGTACAGATCAGTAATCTCGAACATGTTAAAATTTTAGTCGGCTTCACACTTTTTCATTAAACCCTACCATCACCAGCTTATTAAAGGGGTTTTTCACTATGCCGACAGGTTTCCAGGACTTTGAATCCAAATGGAATCTTGCATGAGTGTTGTGGTCTTTTCTAAACCACCTTACGATCCGGTGAATTCAGCTTCTTTTGTTCATTTGATAATCAAGCTGTATTTCATTTGACATTTGCTTCAGTTAGTAGAAGTTATAGTCATGCTTTGCCAATTGCAGAGGGTTGTTTTCAGGTATGAGAAGAACAATGACTTCTTTTTCTCTTCTCATTCAACCTATTTTTGTTTCAGGCTATAAATCACCTTGTCTGAAACTATTATTTATCCTGTCATTTCCAGGATTCGTGGATCGTAGGCTAATGTGAATTTTTTGTATACATTAGAACGTTTAAAACGTTTCGAGATTATCATGAGAATTTTTTCTTTCCAATCAAGGGGTTTTGGATATATTTCTAACCATCCTTGATTGCAAAGTGGATTTGTAAAGTGATAAAGCTTCTACCAGTATATGCTAATTTCACTTCTGCCCTATTATCATTCAGAATACAGTATGAGGTTAGAACCTTCTACATTTTGGGCATATTGGAACTCCATTTTTTCTTCAGAATGTTTTTTCTTACTGCGTAATGGATGTTCCAGCGCTACTTTTCATCCCTTCACCTAAGGAGCTTGGTTCCCATTCGTAGTGGTACTCATTCCTTGGGTAGTTTAGTAGCTTCTCAATCTATTATGAGCAGCAATTATTTTGGGATTTTATTTTCCTTGGTTGTTTGTTAGCCTGTTTGAATAGGTATGAACCTTCTATTTTGACTCCGGTTCCTGTCCATTTATCTTCTCCACTTGTGAATTTTGGATTTGGATCCCTTGCAGTCATGGTGGATACTCCCTTACGTTACCATCATTGGATGGTTTTAAAAGGGGTATAAACAACCAAGGTTGGAGGAGTTAGGTATGTGTAACTTTATTTTTCATCCAACCCTCCACTTGCTTTGAATTCAGGCTATAATTGTAGTGATGGGTAGTTATATTTGATATTAAAATGATATTTTTAATGTAAAATTAATTTTAATTAATAATATACCTACCCATCACTACAATGGTATGTCCCGCCTCCCAGCCCCGCCTGAAATATTTGTTTTCCTGAAAGAAATAATGACCTTCTCGGCGCGAAAATCGCGGTCACGTGACCTGTATCGTCTGCCTATTGGTCTGATAGGTCATGTGACATCAGCGACCAATCAGGACTCGACGCTGGGCAGGTCACGGGAAAAGGGACATGCCGGTGGCATTTCTGGCTAGATTTTTTTTGTGTCAGACTGTCCCAGACCTGCGTCTGGTGAAAAGGCTATAATTGTAGTGATGGGTAGGTATATTATTAATTAAAATTAATTTTACATTAAAAATATCATTTTGGAGACGTTGCTTCCAAATTTGTTGGACTTTTACCCGACATTGAGATGAAATGACATCTCAAGCCCTGTCGTCCGATGAAGCCTATAGGGTTTATAAGCATAGACGGTCCAACTCGCACCGCTTTGCCTGGGCAGGCTTAGATCCTCTAAGGGGTTTACCAGTACTCGTGTGCGGTTGGTTTCAGCTCTGCGTGGAAGCATCATGCAGCCCATCTATTTCTTCAAGCCCTGATGGGCGCGGCCCTACAAAAAGGGTTAAACTTAAGCCATTCACAAACAAACAGCAAAAATGAAAAATCAATAAAAAATAAAATGAATAAGCTACATTCTTTCGTGGAGATTGATCATAAAATCTTTTCTCTGGACATCCTCTCCCATTGACTCTAGAAGGGCGGTGAAAGAATGTGTATGATACTGGTTAAACACTTAATAATATATAGTTATAATAATAATAATCAACCATATTTATAGAGGGTAACACATTTAGTAGTAGTACTAATCTTCCATGTGGCCCTCTTTTCCTGGGTAGGAACCAGTACTAAGCAATGTGGATAAAATCTCTTGCTCAAGGAAACAACACTTGGCACTTGCGGGGATCGAACCGGCTACAATGATCTCAAATCTCATGTATAAGCCTGGTCAGATAGTGTGATTTGGTAAACTAAACAGCTTGATGTGACCTAAATAGTGTTGTCTGGGCTGTTAAACACCAAAATAAACAGACACTGATGAGTTTGGGCCCAGATTACTAACAGAAAGCATAGAGCATTAAAGTAACGATAAAATTAACACATACTGTAATGATCCTATGTCTTGGGACAGAAAGGCCTAAGCAAACAGTGTAGACCCAGACTGAAGGAGCAGTCTGATCAGGGACTACTCTGTTTGCCATTCCGTCAGCACATTTTGGACTCCTTGCTGGATTATCATTTGGTGTTTTTGCAATCAACTTGTTGCCTTTATCGATGGATATTACTTCGTTTTGAAAAGCTGATCCTGGAGACGGAGAAAAAAACGAAGCAGATGGGGGGTGGGGGGGGGTGGGGGGGGGGGGGGAGAGAAATGTTAAAAAAAAAAAACAGGGCGAAAGTCAACTTCTCTTTTCCAGTCTGGTAAGGTGAAGTTCTCTAACTTTGGGAGATGTCGCCCGAATTGCCCCCCCCCCCCTCGGCTGAATCCTGACAGGGCGAAAGTCAACTTCTCTTTTCCAGTCTGGTAAGGTGAAGTTCTCTAACTTTGGGAGATGTCGCCCGAATTGCCCCCCCCCCCCCCCCCCCCTCGGCTGAATCCTGACAGGGTTATGAAGAGTTTGTGGTGTACTTTTTATTTTCAGGAAAAAATTGCTACAGTCAATTACTCCCAACAAAAGACAGCTTAGAATGTGGGATCCTGAACTTATAGCTATGAAACAGCGGGCTCTAGTCTCACAAGTATATGGTGAGTACTGCATTTACCCTCAATATTTAGACATCTCATTTCCTTTTTAGCTCGCCTGTACGAAGTACATGGAGAGCTATTGTTGTCACCTCGGTTGGCGTGCGCGTATGCGTTTGCGTTCCCGTCACACTGCGTTAAAGTTTTTCAAATGCTTATATCACAACAGTCACTCATCACAGACCACTCATATTTGGAACTTAAGTACCTGGGAGGGTCCTCTGATGTTCAAAGAGAACAGACTCCTGGGTTCATGCCCCGGGGTGGGGCTCGGGGTCAAAATCTAGAACACCTTTGTAATTCGGTGTTAAAGTTTTTGAAATGCTTATATCTCAACAGTCACTCATCACAAAGCATTCATATTTACAACTTGGATACCTGGGAGTGTCTTCTGAGATTCCAATACAACACACCCCTGGGTTCATGCCTGGGAGTGGGGGTGGTCAGGGGCTAGGGGTCAAAATCCAGGACACCTTTGTAATTTGTTGTATACCTTTCCATTATACTAACAAGTTATAGATACAATTGGTTATACATCAGCCAGTCAAGTGACATTGGTTCAAGTGTAAAAGGGTGAAGGTCATGGTGACCTACATTCACGGTCCAGTGATTTTGCCTTATATCTTGAAGTCTATTTGTTGGAGAAATGTCATACCTGGGATATTAGTTCCATGTGACTCAACGATTGACCTCAAAATATATCTGGGTCACTGTGACCTATATTTTATGGTTCAGCGATTTTGCCTATTATCTTGAATACTATTTGATGGAGAAATGTTATACCTGGGTTATTAGTTGCATGTGACCCCATTATTGACCTCAAAATATATCTAGGTCAGTATGACCTATATTTCATGGTTCAGTGATTTTGCCTATTATCTTGAATACTATTTGATAGAGAAATGTCATACCTGGATTATTAGTTTCATGTGACCCGATAATTGACCGCAAAATATATCCAGGTCAGTGTGACCTATATTTCAAGGTTCAGTGGTTTTGCCTATTATCTTGAACACTTTTTGATGGAGAAATGTCATACCTGGATTATTTATTCCATGTGACCCCATGATTGAGCTTGAATTATATCTAGGTCAGTGTGACCTATATTTCATGGTTCAGTGAATTTGCCTATTATCTTGAATACTATTTGATGGACAAATGTCTCACCTGGATTATTAGTTCCATGTGACCCGAAGATTGACATAGAAATATATCTAGGTCCTTATGACCTATTTTCATGGTTCAATGATTTTGCCTTATAATTCAGACGCAATTTGATTCTGAAATGTTATATCTGGAATATATGTTCCATGTGACCTGATTATTATACCCCCACAAATGAAATTTGGGGGGGTATATAGGAGTGAGCTTGTCGGTCTGTCTGTCGGTCGGTCGGTCGGTCTGTTTGACTTGGTTTCCAGACGATAACTCAAAAAGCGCTTCACCAATTTTATAATTTTTGGTACACTGATGTAACATCATAAAATACAGGTCAAGTTCGATTTCCACTACAATTCGTCAATTTTCGACATAGTTATGGCCCCTTTCAAGTGAAAAAATTGCAAAATGCGCTGATGTACTATCAAGGCAGTTTGCAAAATGCGCTGATGTACTATCAAGGCAGTTTTTGTGGGGGTATTCATCACCTTTAGTGATAGCTCTAGTTGATCTCAAATATATCTAGGTGAGTGTGACCTATATTTCATGGTTCATAAATTTTTCCTTATATCTTGAAGTCGCTAAACAGGCGAGTTATGCTGTCATGTGACAGCTCTTGTTTCTTCTGAAATCATTTGTAGTCTCCTTGTTTCTGTTGCTATCATAGGTTGTGGGTGCTTGCTAGAACCCTCTAATTGTAGTGGTTCTATTAAGTACCCACACTCTATGTTACTGAACAAAAAGAATAAAATTTCAGAGTCCGAACATGCTCCATTGGCATCATTTGCAGGGATGAATGTCATAAAGTTCACCGTCCTTCGGATCGGGACGTTAACTGGAGGCCCCCTGTGCAGGGAGAGTTATGCCCTCTGCAGGTTAAAAACCCCTGCCTTAATTACATGATTACTGTGTAAACTTTCATCCTGCAAACCTGGTGTGTATATAATGTACACCTGCGAGTAATGGTCAGATGTGACCGATCGCAGTATAAGGAGAAACAAAGAAAAAAAAGAAGAAAAATATGAACCCTACTTTTCTCTCTATCAAGTGCAGTTTCAAGGGTATTAACACAGCCATGTAATTGTGATGAATGGAGAGATTATCTAAAAGATTTTAAAAGGAAAGATGCATAGCTGAAAAATTCCTGCCTGCAATGGGATTTGAACCTGGTCCGCACATATGAAAGCCCAATGCTCTAACCACTGAGCCAAAGAGTTGACTCCTTGACGAAGTTGTTAGAGATTGGTTATAAACCTTAAAGCTATGCGTGATCAGTTGACCAAGGTAGACAGTTGATTTGATTGATTGATTGATTTGAGCTTTAATGTGCCCATCAACACTATGTAGGTCATTTTGGAGACGTAAGTTAGATAGTTGAAGGTTAAGCTTTGGGGCTGTAACACTCCCCATCTTGAAGGAAGTCATTATTTTTGATAATGTTGGCAATGCATTATGCCATTTTCGGCAAAGTAATGTCAGATTCAGGACAAACCCCCATCTTATGACATAAATGTCTTAACAAAGGAAATAAGTAGGTCTGGAATATCCCTCCCTTTGATGGGTTTCAAATTAAGGCCGCTCAGATGAAAGTTGAATGCTCTGCCCATGGAGCCACTGTTGCAGTTGTCAAAGTTTGATGGATAGGTAGACTGATTGAGTGATTGTTTTCCTGCTATGTTTCAGGTGAACAGATAGAGGCACCATTTTGGCACCCAAATATGTTCAGACCTCACAGACCATACTGGGCTAAATTGGCCCCATCATCAGCAGGTAATGTATACTGTTCACAAAAAGTAAAGGCTGTTAAGACATTACAGAGGCAGCTTATGGTATTTACCCAAAGGGTTCAATGACTTCAACTCCTTACCATACTTGTCTAACATTTGTAAAAAGCACAATTTATACCTGATGTTGTGTCTTAAAATAGCTGGATGGCTGGCAAACAGTGTAGCCCTTGATGAGATGCCGCATTTTGCGGTGTCTCGTCTGGGTCTACACTGTTTGCCGATGCCTGTCTGTCTGAATACATATCGTAAATATGGTACAAAGCATCTAAAACGTAGTTGAAGCAGCAATATATGGAAGAAAATAAATTTTTGTAAAGCAATTCTTGGGCCAGTTGTTCAAAGCATTGTTAGCTTAATAAATGCATTACTGATGAGGGGCCAGTTGTTCAAATATGTTCTATAAAAGGGTTATCCTTTGGAAGCAAGGAATACATCACAGAACTGAAAAGTATGGAGTGTACATGTTTTCTGGGCCAGACTAGCTAGCAAAGCCTCGTTAACTTAAAGAGCTTGTTAGTGGCTACATTAACTGTTCTAGCAAGTACAATATCAAAGATTTGGGTAATTTTGCTGAAAATATGTGAATAGCTTTTGCATATAGTTTTTGCATATGCAAAAGCTACACATAATTTTTTCAACAAAAATTTTTAGTATATTTGCTAATAATATTAAATGATCAAAGTTTTAATGATTCGTTAACTAACCACTTCGTTAGTTTTTAACAACTGGCCCCTGCATGTTAACTACAACTTTTAGTATAGTGTTTTTTATTCTTAAACGATTGTGAACAGTTTTTGCAGTGCAAAAGCTACTCAGATTTTTTTTCAGCAAAAATGTGTTTGTAGGGCACACTGAATGATTGAAGTTTTAATATAGCCCATGATATTAGCGACTGGATGCTGGTGAAACTACAAACATCAAGATTTCGGCAAGTATTTCAGGAATTAATGGAAATGGGTATTAATCTCTACAGGCAGTTGATTCCCTTTATGAGGCTGGTATTGCAAGTCAGTTTTGCTTGGGTTGGTTTTACATCCCACCAACAACTAAGGTCATTTGGAGACTACTTCGGCAAGACTCATCTGAAAGTCTGGAGAAGCCCAGAATGGAACCCATAACCCCTGGTTTATAAAGCAAGTTGCTGAGCTACCACACCACAGAGGCTTCCATGTTGTGAGTCAAGTACTAGTCCAGCTGGACCTGGATATTCTCTGCCTTTGCTAACAGTGAAAGAATTCACTGCTTCTTGAAAGACAGCTTGTGTTCAGCTTATGCATATTAACTCTTATCATGCTGTTCACGACAACCCCTATCTTTGGAAACAGTGTAGATCCAGATCAGATGGCTTCTGAAGAAGCCATCTGATCAGGATCAACACTGTTTGACATTCAGTTTATGAATTTGTAGGAATAAATTACTTCAAGTAATCTGATTGGTTCAAAGTCAGAAATGGGTGTGGCTAAACTCAGTATTCAGCAAGAGAAGGGTTAAAGTTCACAAAAGTTTGAGGACTTCAAAAGAAACTTTCTTGGTGAAAATGTCTCGATTTACCATTACAAAAACATACCCGTATGGCATAATGAATTCTTTCATGGTTTCAAAACAAACATTTTCTGATCAAAACTTTGATATTTTATCCTTCATTCTGCATCAAACGAAGATTGTGGGTGATTACAATTACCCACAAATTAGGTTTTTAGCAAATTGAAAAATAATTTATACCCCCTTGAATCCTTATTTTCTGTACATAAAGTGGGGTTTTTGTTTGTTTGATTTGATGTTTAACGTCCCCGTCAACACTGTATAGGTCATTTTGAAGACGTTGCTTCCAATTTTGTGGGACTTTTACTTGACATTGAGATGAAATGACATCTCAATCCCTGCTGTCCATTGAAACCAATAGGGTTTATAAGCATGGATGGGCCGACTCGCACCGCTTTGCCTGGGCAGGCTTAGATCCTCTTAGCGGTTTACCAGTACTCGTTTGCGGGTCGGTTTCAGCTCTGCGTGGAAGCATCATGCAGCCCATCTATTTCTTCAAGCCCCGATGGGCGGGGGCCATAAAATGGGGTTTACCAGGCATTTCCCATTGAAATACATAGCCTTTATTTCTGGTTCTGCAGATCAACCGGCAAGGAAGAAAGGTGAAAACTGTTTTATATTGCATGTGCTTTATAAGATATCAGTTATTGCAGATGTGTAATGCATATTTACATATTGGGGAAAGGATACAGCTGGATTCATTGATCACAACTAAACTACCGGAAAATCCTAAAATCTAGGACACCTTGAGGACTTGCTGTTATTCTCCTAGAATTTTAACAAATTTGTGTCACCTTTCAGCAAGAAGTCCAAAAAGTGCAGGCAGAATGGCAAACAGTGTAGATCCAGATCAGACTGCTCCATCAGGAGCAGTCTGATATGGGCCTGCACTGTTTGCTTAGGCCTGTGTGTCCCAATACTTAGGATCATTACGGTAATGATATTATTAGATAACATGTCCCTTAAACTTTACATTTAATATGACATCTTTGCTTTTATTTTTGCTGAAAAAAAAATGTGAGTAGCTGTAGCATTTGCAAAACCTGCTAAACTTTTTCAGCAAAAATAGCCAACTGATTGGGATCACTACTATTTTCCATTCTGCTTTTGAATCCATGGTAAAAATGGAAATCATACAACACATATTGCTGAAAATCATGGCGGAGTGTAGTGTATTAAACCCATAAAATGCCAATCACAACATTTGTCATCTGCTTTGCCATCTGCAGGTTACCTTAAAAGTATTGTTGTTTTTGGAAAGATTCTCAAACGTGACGTCATATGATAAAAAGGGATATTCCTAGTATATTTTCCAATATTTTTAATGCAAGGGAGGCAATTTTGCTGACTTCATATAGCTAATTTTTGAAAGACCCCCAACTTTGATGACTTCCTGGGGCTTACTTACTATATGATCCACAAATTTGGTGATTTCTTGTAGCTTACTTGTTAACCCTTTTTGTACCTAATGGAATCTTCCTCCTTATATAAAACAGGACTCCATTTCAAAATTTAGGGGTGTCAGGTTGTGTTTTCTTAAAAATCTATTCAGAAAATAGCTGAACTTTTTGCAAACAGTTTAGGGCCTGATGAGATGCTGCAGAATGCGGCATTTGATCTGGGCCTGTTGTTTGTCAGAGTACCCGTTTTGGGGTTTCTGGTACAAAATGGGTTAAATGAAACCAACTTTGATGACTCTCTGTAGCTTCCTTGTCAAACGACCCCCAACTGTCGTGATTTCATGTAGCTTACTTGTTAAATGACACCCAACTTTAGTGGCTTCCTATAGCTTATTTGAGCTGGGGCATAACATTTCCTACACTTTACATGTGCGCCAAGCAAAGAATCATATCACCCTGCACATTCATATAGTCTGAGCAGAGACTTCTCTTGCTGCTTGAAAGAACATTGGGCCCTTAGCTCTTGCTGCTTGAAAGAACATTGGTCCTTAGAGCGCACAACGAAGACTTGATCAGACTTTGCGGATGCACAGGCTGATCTGAGTCTTCGTTGGGTGCACATGTCTTATTGTATATTTTGTTGTGCGCTGGCTCATTTGTTAAATGACCCCAATTTGGTGACTTCCTGTAGCTAACTTGTTAAATTACCCTCAACTTCCAAGACTTCCTGTAGCTTAATTTTTAAATGACCCCTGTTTTAGTGACTTCCTGTAGCTAACTTGTTAAATAACCCATTTCCCCACCCCAAACAAACACATTTTGGTAATTCCCTGTAGCTTACAATGCTAAATTGCTAAATGACATCCAACTTGGTAAAGACTTTCTGCAGCTGTCTTGTTTACTGAGTACCAGCTTTTGGTGACTTCCTGTAGCTTGTTAAATGACCCCTCTGAAAATGAGGTCTACTCTTAAAAGAAAGAATTTGCTCTTAAGGAGCATATTCTTTCCTTTAAGAGAGACTATTGATAAGGGAGACAAAAGTGATTTTGAGAGAGTTGCTTTCCCTGAAGCTGTATCCATTCCCCTGAAAGTGCCAAGCACGCACACTTATTACATACAACATGTAAAAAATGCTTTAGAATTTTATGTAGCAGTTGTAGGATTGATTAATGGCACTATTTATTTTGTAATTGACATAATGCTTTATATGCTTGTGACTGTGTGTTTTGTTAAGGGCTTAGTGCTTTGTATGTTTGTGATGGGTGTTTTGTTATAGGAGCTTTTTTCGTGACGTACTTCCGGTTCTAAAAATAGAACGGGAAAAGCCCTGGCCGTCATTTGTCGTATTGCTTCAAAGGCAGTGGGACAGATAAAGTGTTAATTACAGCGTAAAACAGTGGAATTTTTTTAAACTTTTGGCGAATTCTAATGTAAGGTAAAGGGAGAAACACCGATATGCTGCCAGATATGAAATTTCGAATTAGCGAGCGCAGGCAAATAAATGTAAATTACAGTTTGTCCTTAAATGACACCACGTCAACCGACATGTAGCGTGTCAACATAGTCGTGTCTACATCATACCAACTTCAAAGCGATGCATTGAATTTGGCATTGCAACGTCGATGAAACGTCAGAACGTTGCGTTGGCGATAATACGGCGTTGCTTAATAAAATGTCATTTGCCCAGTGCTCGGACTCATCACGACTCAGTGGGATTGGAACATTAAATTCAAAACAAACGTAGAACACCCTTTCAGTACATAAAGATGAAACACTCCTTCGCAAGTGCAAGACTTTACAGTAAAATCTGGTAGATTTGTAGATTTGTTCAACCTGCCCAGCCCTTAGGTCTACATAAACCCATTTGGTACCGGAAACCCCAAAAGGGGCAAGTGACACACAGTGCAGGCCCAGATCAGACGAGGCAGAACGCGGCGTCTGATCGGGGCCTACACTGTTTGCAAAAAGTTTGGCCATTTTCCAAATAAATTTTGAAGAAAACACAACCTGACACCCCTAAATTTTGGAAATGACTCCTGCTATATATAAGGAGGAAGATTCCATCTGGTACAAAAAGGGTTATGGGCTTCTTGGATACAGGGATCAGTCAAACAGCTCTCTCATCTCAACGGTCACGTGACATTGAAGCGAGTTAGAGTGGTTGTCGATGGCATGACGTCGAGCCAAAGTTGACTAGACGCCCGTCTGTAAGTCCACTCATTGTTTTTTGTTTTTTTTTTTTTCGACTGTCAGTATGTTTTTTTGTCTGCCTAACAGTCCGTCCGTTAGTCTGTTAGTCAGTCATTCATTCATTCAGTCGGTCTCTGTGTCGTCTGTCTGTCTACTGTCAGTTTGTCAGTCAAACCTCTCTCTCTCCCTCTGTCTGTCTCTCTCTCTCCCATGCCAACGGTCATTTGACAATGAAGTGAGTTGGAGTAGGTGTCGACGCCTGCAACATTGACTCAACGCCCCTCCGTCAGTCCACTCATAAGTTTATTTCGACTGTCAGTATGGACATTTAGATAGATAGATAGACAGACAGACTTGGGTAGCGAATAAAATGAAAGTTACGTTAAAACTTATTTTGTAAGTAAGCTTTCGTGAATAACGGTATCTCAAGCCATTGACATGGGTCATTCAGGAAAAAATTTTGGTCAATTAAAAACGGATTAAGGATAAATGAATTTCGGTAATAAAAGCGAAATATCATTCTTTCCTTCTCGAGGCATTATTTCAATGAAACGGGTATATTTTCTCTCAAATATCTGGATATTGTTACCATTTTAAGTTCCGCCAATACATTTGAATAGCGATGGCCGTTTCAGTACTTTACGCATGCGCAAAAATGGCGTCATAAACAGAATTCGTAAAACCTCCTATTGACATAATGTGTTTCATGTTTGTGACTCTGTGCTATGTTAATGGCATAACACTTTGTTATATTTGTGTTTGTGTGTTTTGTTGACATAATGCTTTGTATGTTTGTGACTTTGTGCTATGTTAATGGCATAATACTTTGCTGTATTTGTGGCTGTGTGTTTTGTTATTGGCATAATGCTTTGTATGTTTGTTGGTGACTGTGTGTTTCGTTAACAGCCTAATGTTTGGAATGTTTTGTTGTTGACATATATATTTGTTTGCATGTTTGTGACTGTGCGTTTTGTTAATGTTGTTGACATAATGCATTGTATGTTTGTGACTGTTTTGTTCATTTTGTGTGTTTGTGACTGTTTTGTTAATGGCTTATTACTTTGTATGTTTGTGACTGTGTGTTTTGTTATTGACATAATGCTTTGTATGTTTGTGACTATGTTTTCACAGCTTTATCTTACAACTATGCTCATGACCAGTATCATCCCCTGGTGGCTAAGAAAGGAATAATGCCCTCTCCTTTTCTGGATGAGAAAGGTCATCCGAAAGAATTCATATGGCAGGCAGTGAATGAAGAGGAATTACAAGGTTGGTTCATGGTATTGGTTTTAGCTCACCTGGATGAAGTCTAGAAAAAACTGTTATGCTACCCTTGGCATTGGCATTGGCATTGGAATCAGCGTAGTCATCCACATTGGTGTATACAGTATTCGCCCTAATTACCGCACATGCTACTATAAGCACACACCAAAGCTATTTTTGAAAAAATATGCATAAGCGCACACCTTACAGTAACCTCCTATTGAAGCTTTCACAGGAAATCTATAAAAACTTACCGTTATTTCTTCAACAGTGAAGGCAAAGCAACTGCATTTCTGTCAAATTCATTCAACAGATCTAATACACACTTTAATTCCTCGTTAAAATGTGGTTCCCAAACCTTTTGGTACACATGAAATCCACAGATACCTGACAGGGATCAGCTGAGGGGGGCGACTTCTCTGCCCGAAGTTCAAGAACTTCGCCTTACCAGACTAGAAAAAAGAAGTTGACTTCGCCCTGTTTTTTACCAGACATTTCTGACTCCGTCTCCAGGATCGAAGTATTAAATATTCATCGATAAAGGAAACAAGTTGATTACAAAAACACAAATTGATAATCCAGTAATAATAATCCAGCTGAATGTGTTTATTACCCGTGTCAGAAATTGACTACCTGTAGTGTGGAATGCCTTAAGTACGAGTTGTCAGAACAGTTATGTAAATAGGTGAATCGGATTAGTCCACATCGGCATCTTTGATCTTATCGCAGGGTCACTTGAACCATGTGTCAAAATTGAGTAATTAGATTTGTTCACGCAAAATGTACACCTGCGGTAATGGTCAAATGTGACCAATGCAGTATCAGTTGAAAGAACGGGCGATCAGTCTTTTCAGGCTGTTAATTTTGGCAGTATGATTGACGCATGAAAAACGTGCGTCTCGAGTTACATGGTCTCACAGACCCAAACTCCTATCTGCCTGCATAACTTGACTCATAAGGTAGTCGGAAAAGGAGCCCCGAGAAACATCTTGAATATTCATGCGGCTCATCGTGTCTATTTCGGAAATGATCGGGAAAACATGTTAAGATGTACGGATGTAACAAGTTGGCTTCATTCAAAAGAAGCCAATGTGAGGGCTACAACATAACTACGATAATCGGCATGTGGGTTTTAAGAAAGTATCGATTTTTTGTTTCCTGACGGAATTTGCGAAGCAGGAAACAAGACAGTTCAACTGCCAAGACAGTGACCCGAAATGATTTGTGTGCGCTTAATAGATCGAATTTTCACAACGATTTTTTGACACAATTTTGAAAAAACTAAGCGCATGGTGCGGTAATTAGGGCGAATACAGTAAGTTTTTTTAAGAGCTCTTGTTAGCCAAACCATACAACTGATTAGGTCAATATTTGGTATAGGTCCAAATTATTATCTAGCAATACCTCTGCTGATGCCCATGAGGTCAAGGACACAGAATTTTTAATGTTAAAGGTTTTTAAGAACTCGTATTTTTCAAACCATGTAATTGATTTGGTTCATATTAAAATTTTTGGTATGATAGTGGTCAAGATCACTTACTTGGATTTTTTTTTTCAAAGAATATGTGACTAGATACTAATTTGTATAAAATGCAAACTTACATTTACTCTCTTTGTGCATTTTCACAAAAAGACCCTATAGTTAACCATTGAAATATAACCTTTTTTGTACTGAATGGAATCTTTCACCTTAGCAGGAGTCCATTTCAAAATATAGGTATGTCAGGATGCCTTATCTTTGAAATTTTTTTGGAAAATGGCTGAATTTTTTGCAAACAGTGAAGGCCCAGGTCAAATGCCGCATTCTGCAGCCTCTCATGTGGACCTGCACCATTTGCCAGTATCCTGTTTTGGCGTTTCCCCGCACAAAATAGTTTATATGTATTTTATTATGAACATCAGTAATTACATTTCAGTCTTTGTTTGATTTGATGCTTAACATACATTTCAACACTATTTAGGTTATTTTGGAGATGTTGCTTCCAGTCTTTTGGGATGTTTACCCAACATTGAGATGAAATGACAACTCAGCCCTACCACCCATGGTATATTGAAACCAATAGGGCTCATATGCATGGATGGTCCAACTTGCACCATTTTGCTTGGTCATGCTAAGACCTTCTAAGCAGTTTACCGGTACTCACCAGCAGCCCATTATATCTCTCCAAGCCCCTATGGCTGCTAGATGACATGATATACCATGGTTTTGTTCAATATGCATATGTGTATGTACATTCATGCATGCATTCACAATGGCCATCACAAAAACATGCCTATATAATTTTTTTCCCCTTTAAACCCCACATTCATGCAGCAAAACTGGGATTTACATGGGTATACATTATTATTTCTGTTCAATAAACATAGATTGTGGGTGGTTTTAACGAGGACCCACAATTAAGTTTTGAGCAAAAGTATGACAAATATCAGAATTATTTTTATCTGAAAATTGTCATTTTCTGGGTGGTAAAATTTCCAGCAAATTTGAAATTGCGTGTTTTTGTAATGCTCACACAGCACACACAGGCTTAATAAATAATGAAACGTGCACAGAACATGCAGACAGAGATATAGAAAACAATGAGTCATCGGATAAAGTAATTAACTCAGTATACCTCATTGCTGACTTGCTCTGTCCACATTGGAAATGGATTTAAGATTCTATTATTTCTGCACAGCAGATAAGGAAATCCATGGGTTTAGCCTGGGATAGATATGCTGTTCTTAACCTGGTGTTCTTACCCAGACAAACTACATGTATATAAGTATAGTGCACAAAAAAATGAAACCTTAAATAAATTAAAATGAAAAATTTGGGTGTTGTTGTGCAAGAATAAGCATCTAATATGAGGTTCTATTTTAGATGGGCATTTCTTACTCTTCTGATGACCTGCCTGAGCAAAACAGAGGCTGATAAGAGCCTTTGCGGTTTATGGCAAGGGCTTTCTTGCACACCAGACAAGGAAATCCGTGATTTTACCCTGGGATAGAAATTTATGTTCTGACCCTGGTGTTCCAACCCAAAATCGAATATAATCCCCTGTTTGATAAATGCACTGGTTGACTACGACCTTGTATGTGCCGTCGTTAAGGTTGACGTCACAGCATGTTACGTAATGTCACTAAACGTTCCTGTACTGTCATCACAATATGGTGGACGTCTGTTACCGAAGGGACTGCAGCATTAAAAATCCGCACTAAGAAATGGAAGGTATGCAAGAAAAAGAATCCTATATGGGGGTGAGGGGCGGATAGATAGAAAAATCCGTCCCTCGGGATCACTGTCCGGCATCACTTGGCAAGCCTCGTGACACCCATATAAGATTCTTATAAACTGTCATATATATGGAAGCTTCATTCATTTATCTGTCTGTTTATAAGCACTGAGCCTAGCTTTTTGCCTTGGTCCTTATTATGAAAACATGCCTATCCAAATATATTGAAAACTTTTCCACCAAACAAAGAAAATTTTCAGAAAAAAAAAATTCTGATATTTTTCATATTTCTGCTCAAAACAGATTGTGGGAACTTGTTAGAACTGTGTCCCTCAGTGAGGAGGTTCTAACGAGTACCCACAATCTCGATTTTTGAGCAGAAATAAGAAAAATAATGTACACCCCTGTAATTATATAGGCATGTTTTCATGATGCAGCTGAACCACCACAACCATGCAAACAGTGTAGAGCCAGATCAGAAGATGTTTCTGAGGAAGAAGCCACCTGATCAGGTCCTACATTGTTTGTGATTCAATTTGTGAATTTGAATGAACACAATATATCAAGAAATTTTATTGGTTGATAGTTAAAAATGTGTATTACAAAGTTAATCCCTTAAATAGGGATTTTCTTTATGCAAAGGAAACGTATATTTTGGTCAGCAATTTTCACTGGTTGAAAAATATGAGGAAGAATACAGTTTAACCCTTTTTGCACCAAATGGAATCTTCCACCTTTTATATAACACTAGCCCATTTCAAAATTTAGGGGTGTCAGGTTGTGTTTTCTTGAAATTTAAGTTGGAAAATGGCTGACCTTTATGCAAATAGTGTATGCTTAGATCAGATGCCACATTCTATGGCATCTGATCTGGTCCTGCACTGTTTGCAAGGGTACACATTTTGGGGTTTCCAGTACAAAATTGATTAACAGTTTGGGCCAATAACACCCTACATGTAGTTCTATTATTAAAAGTTCATAATTTCAATAAGTTTTCCTTGTTCTATTTATAGTTACTAGTGGTAAGTATGAAGCAACAAGTTTTGGATGTGTTTTAAACTTTTGTCGTAGGTTAGAAGATTGGGATTGGTACCTAGATTTATATCTGCTCATTGTTTTAACCAGTAAATTTAAAATGTTTTAGTTCTTTAATGACCAATAGAATTTTTTTACCTAATAGCTTTGACGAGGTCCTGTTACAATATATGGGAAATCAGCTTAAGTTTTATACCAATTTCCATACTTTGAGCAAACACTGAAAACCCTGATCTGATGCTGCAGAATACAGTAATTTTGGGGCCAAAATGGCTTGTCTGCACGCTATCTCATTAACGAATTGATTAATTTTAGTCAAACTTGGTACATTATATCATTACAACATACCACAGATTTGATTAGATTTTGGTGACCTTGACCTTATTTTCAAGGTCACAGTGACCCAAAAACAGTCAGAATCAGAATTAGAATTGTTACTGGTGACATGTCAAATGACATTCATACACCAGGACCTGTAATGTGGGAAGTTAGTCCCTAACTCTAACCAAAGAGGTAAATTTAGCTACACAATCATCAGCACCTTCAGCTGTCGAAATAATCGAATCGGGAAGGGCATTCCAATCTCTATGGTTCTGGGGAAGAACGACTGTTTATAAATGTCAGTTTTTGCAGTAAGGGTCTGAAAGTCAACGAATGGTGATTTCTACAGTGTCTAGCTGTGGGAACAAGGTCATCTGTTGGAATGCTGGCAGCACCCTTTAGACTTCTGTATAAAAGGATTAGCCTACTGTCTTTTCTCCTTTTCTTGAGAGACTCCCATTTCAATTTTCCAAGTATTCCAGTCATGCTTCCAGTTTCAAAGCAGTAATTGCCTGTTACAAATCTAGCAGCTCTATTCTGAACTTTCTCAATTTCATCCTTAAGGACCACTCCACTGGGGTCCCAGATACAAATACCATATTCCAAGATTGGGCGAACAAGATCTTTATATGCTGCCTCTTTTACATCCTGAGGGCACTGATGAAGATTTCGCCTCAGGAAACCAAGCATTCTATTTGCCTTAGTACATGTACACATGTTGCTAATATGAGTAGTCCATCTCAAGTTGTTTGAGATTGTCACTCCAAGGTATTTAATAGAGTCCACATTCTCGAGGACCTTCCTTCTAAGGTGTAAGAAGCCTCAACTTTATTAGATCTCTTCCAAGTTATCTGCATAATATTGCATTTAACTGGCTGAAATCTCATGCCCCATTTTCGGGCCCAACATCCTAATCTATCTATGCCAGCTAAGTTTCAATGAGTCATCTGTATCTCTAATTTCCCAGTAACAACCACAGTCATCTGCGAACAGTCTTATTTCTGAGTCAATGTCAGTGGAAATATCATTGATGTACAGGGAGAACAAAAGTGGACCAAGAACGGTCCCTTGCGGGACTCCAGACAAAACTGGAGCCCTTGTCTGAAGATTCACCATTAAGAACAACCCCCTGTTTTCTGTAGCAAAGAAAGGAAACTATTCATTTGAGGGTCTTTCTCCCAATTCCGTAACCAAATGACTTAGATTTAAGTAGTTCATGAGGAGGGGTGTCAAAAGCCTTCTCGAAGTCCAGAATAAATGTGTCCACCTGTCCCCCTTTGTCCAAGATTTTTGCCCAGTCATTAATGACTGTGCTTAGCTGAGTTTCACAACTATGCCTTTTCCTAAATGCATGTTGTCTGTCTGACAAAAGTTTATGTTCGTCAAGTGGGCCATGATGTTTGAGCAGACTATATGTTCCAGCAATTTACATAGAACACACGTCAGAGAGACACAGGGCGATAATTACGGGCAAGAGCCCTATCTCCTTTTTTGAAGAATGGACAGATGTTTGCTAAGAGCCATTCTTTGGGGATTTCACCCGTATCAAGAGAATGTTGAAACAAGTGTGCGAAAACTGGGCCCAACTCTTTTGCTAATTCCTTCAGGACTCTAGGATGAAGCTCATCAGGTCCTAAGGCCTTACTGGGGTTAAAGCCTTGAAGTAACTTGATCACTCCTGCAGCTGTCACAACAATATTATTCATGAATGGGGCCGATCTTCCAGTCAATGGAACCTCCATGAACTCAGTTTTATTTTTGGGCCAAAGATGGCTTGTCTGCACTCTTATCTCATTAACAAATTGATTAATTAGTCAATCTTGGTACATTTTATCATTACAACATACCACAGATTTTATTAGATTTTGGTGACCTTGACCTCATTTTCAAGGTCACAGCGACCAAAAAACAGTCATTTTTGGGCCAAAAATGGCTTGTCTGCACTCTATGTCATTAGCCAATGGATTAATTTTCGTCAAACTGGGTACATTTTATCGTTACATCATACTACAGATTTGCTTAAATTTTGGTGACCTTGAATCTATTTTCAAGGTCACAGTGACCCAAAAACATTTTGGGCTAAAAATGGCTTTTCTGCACTCTATCTCCTTAACAAATCAATTAATTTAAGTCAAACTTGGTACAATATATCACTACAACATACCACAGATTTGATTAGATTTTGGTGACCTTGACCACATTTTCAAGGTCAAAGGCCCCCAAACAAGTCAATTTTGGGCCAAAAATGGCTTGTCTGCACTCTAGCTCAGTAACTAATTGATTGATTTCTGTCAAACTTGGTACAACATATCATTACAACATTCCGTAGATTTGATTAGATTTTGGTAACCTTATTTTTTGGTGACCTTGACCTTTTTTCAAGGTCACAGTGCCGCAAAGACAGTCAATTTAGGGCCAAAAATGGCTTGTCTGCACTATATCTCATTAACGAATTGATTAATTTTAGTGAAACTTGGTACCGTGAATACCCTGAATATATCATTACAACATGATGCATATTTGATTATATTTTGGTGCCCTTGACCGTTTTTTCAAGGTCACAGGCCCCCCAAAACAGATGATTTTGGGACAAAAAAGGCTTGTCTGCACCATTTCTCATAAACAAATTTATTAATGTCATTAAAACTTGATACAATATATCATTACAACATGAGGTAGATTTGGTTAGATTTTGGTGACCTTGACCTTTTGTCAAGGTCACAGAACCCCCAAAACAGTCAGTTTTGGGCCAAAAATGGCTTGTCTGCGCTCTAAGGCCCAGGTCTCCCGAAACCTGTTCTTTTGGGGCCAAAAATTGGCTTATCTGTAACCTATATCATTTAAGGATTTATGAATGTTGGTCAAAATCGGTACAATATTTAATTACAGTCTACCAAATTTGTCTGGTGATCTGAGCTTATTAATGGCTGTTTTTTTTTTTTTTTAAGGTCACAGGCTCCCACGAAAACTGTCAATATTTGGCGAAAAATGATTTGTTCGCAGCTTACATTTTGATGACTTTAACCTAGTTATTAAAGTCAAATGGGTGTTTAAGATTAATTTATGGTGGGGGGACATTGTTTTCCTCTGAAAACATTTCTAGTTTCCTTATTTATACTGCAAACATAGGTTATGGGTGCTCGATAGAACCACCTCTTTGAGGTGGGTCCAATGAGTACCCACAACCTGTGTCTTGGAGCAGAAATAAGAAAAATATTGTATGCCCCCATAAACCCCTGTTTTGTCTATATAAGTGGAGTTTAGGCAGTATTCATTCCACGGACTTGTTCACATGATGTCCATTAAGGCAAAGGTCATTTTTCTACAAAATGTATACATATTTTGATATTTCACTAAAACATCTTCTGCTTTGGACCCAAATAATAGTGTTGTAAAGAGATTGTAGTGTATTTAATGTTTACTACAGAACATAAGACATTTCTTAGCATAAATTTACAGTGTTTTGCATACCACTCTGTCATTTACTGAAACATGAAATTGGAATTAGAAAAAACTTCTCTAAAATCATAAGAACATTTTTGAGGAGTTGAACTTGCAAATTGTGTCAGTTTAGCTATAACTGAACCATCAGGTATTTATGTCTCCCCCGAAAATTTTTTTTTCGGAGAGACATATTGTTTTTCCCCCGGGCGTCTGTCTGTCCGTCTGTCCATCTGTCCGTCTGTCACACATTCGTGTCCGCTCTGTAACTTGAAAACCGTTAGAGCTATCTTCACGAAACTTTGTATAAATATTAATCAGCATTAGACGACGTGCATTGCTCAAGAACTATAACTCTCGCATGTATACTTTTTGAATTATCTCCCTTGGAAGTTTGTTGGTATGTATATATGTATGGGCAAATCGTGTCCGGTCAATAACTTTCTTATTTTTTGATGGATTTTAAAATTACTTGGCAGAAATATTAATAACCATAAGACGATGTGTGGTGCGCATGAGGCAGGTCGGTACCTCAAAGGTCAAGGTCATAATTAGAGGTCAAAGGTCAAAAAACGGGCCTTTTTTTCGTATTTGGTCAATAACTTTCTAATTTTGAGATGGATTTTAAAATTACTTGGCATAATTATTAACAACCATGAGACGATGTGTGGTGCACATGATGGAGGTCGGTACCTCAAAGGTCAAGGTCATACTTAGAGGTCAAAGGTCAAATAGGGGACCTTTTTTCGTATTTGGTCAATAACTTTCTTATTTTGAGATGGATTTTGAAATCACTTGGCAGAAATGTTAACCAATATAAGGCGATGTGTTGCAGGCATGACCCAGGTTGGTACCTCAAAGGTCAAGGTCATACTTAGAGGTCAAAGGTAAAAAAGGGGCCTTTTTTCAGGGTTTGTCAATAACTTGCTTATTTCTAAATAGAATTTGAAGTTACTTGGCAAACATGTTAACTATCATGGGACGATGTGTTGCATGCATGATTCAGTTTGGTACCTAAATTGTCAAGGTCATACATAAAGGTCAAAGGTGAAGAAAGGGCCTTTTTTGTGTTCTGTCAATAACTTTCTTATTATGCCCCCAACTTTGAAAAAGTCTGAGGGGCATATTGGTTCTGGTTCGTTCGTCCGTTCTTCCGTCCGTTACGCTTTTGATGCATAGCATAACTAAAGAACCGTGTATGCTAGGGTTTTGAAATTTCATATATGGATTCCTCATGGAAAATTAGCTGACACGTATTTATTTTTCTTGTCCTGATTATGCCCCCTTCAAGAGTTATTGCCCTTTGAAATTTTTTTAATAAAATCTTGTCAGCAAAATATCTCAAAAACTATTGGAGCTAGAGCCTTAAAAGTTGGTGAATATATTGGTGGCGATGAGTAGATGAACTGATTAACTTTTGACAAATTCCGAAAAACACTTTGTGAGTTATGGCCCTTTGTCATTTTGGTAATTTGTGCCCATTGTAATGTATGTTAAAAGTGATGCATAGCATAACTTTAGAACCGTGTATGCTATAGTTTTGAAATTTCATACATGTATTTCTGATGGAAAATAAGCTGACACTTATTTTTTTTCTCATCAGGATTATGCCCCTTTCAAGAGTTATTGCCCTTTGAAATTTTTTTAATAAAATCTTGTCAGCAAGATACCTCAAAAACTATTGGAGCTAGAGCCTTGAAAGTTGGTGAATATATTGGTGGTGATGAGTAGATGAACTGATTAACTTTTGACAAAATTCCAAAAAATACTTTGTGAGTTATGGCCCTTTGTCATTTTGGTAATTTGTGCCCATTGTAATGTATGCTAAAAGTGATGCATAGCATAACTTTGAAACTGTGTATGCTAGGGTTTTGAAATTTCATATATGGATTCCTCATGGAAAATTAGCTTACGTGTATTTTTTTTCTCGTCCGGATTATGCCCCTTCCAAGAGTTATTGCCCTTTGAAATTTTTTAAATAAAATCTTGTCAGCAAAATATCTCAAACACTATTGGAGCTAGAGCCTTAAAAGTTGGTGAATATATTGGTGGTGATGAGTAGATGAACTGATTAACTTTTGACAAAATTCCGAAAAACACTTTGAGAGTTATGGCCCTTTGTCATTTTGGTAATTTGTGCCCATTGTAATGTATGCTTAAAGTGATGCATAGCATAACTTTAGAACCGTGTATGCTAGGGTTTTGAACTTTCATATATGGATTCCTCATGGAAAATAAGCTGACGCGTATTTTTTTTCTTGTCCGGATTATGCCCCTTTCAAGAGTTATTGTCCTTTGAATTTTTTTTAATAAAACCTTGTCAGCAAGATATCTCAAAAACTATTGGAGCTAGAGCCTTGAACGTTGGTGAATAGATTGTTGGTGATGAGTAGATGAAGTGATTAACTTATGACAAAATTCTGAATAATACTTGTGAATTATGGCCCTTTGTCATTTTGGTAATTTGTGCCCATTGTAATGTATGCTAAAAGTGATGCATAGCATAATTTTAGAACCGTGTATGCTATAGTTTTGAAATTTCATATATGCATTTCTGATGGAAAATAAGCTGACACATATTTTTTTCTCGTCAGGAATCATGCCCCTTTCAAGTGTTATTGTCCTTTGAAATTTTTTTAATAAAATCTTGTCAGCAAGATACCTCAAAAACTATTGGAGCTAGAGCCTTGAAAGTTGGTGAATATATATGTGGTGATGAGTAGATGAACTGATTAACTTTTGACAAAATTCCAAAAAATACTTTGTGAGTTATGGCCTTTTGTCATTTTGGTAATTTGTGCCCATTGTAATGTATGCTAAAAGTGATGCATAGCATAACTTTGAAACCATGTATGCTAGGGTTTTGAAATTTCATATATGGATTCCTAATGGAAAAACTAGCTGACGCGTATTTTTTTTCTCGTCCGGATTATGCCCTGCCCCTTCCAAGAGTTATTGCCCTTTGAAATCTTTTTAATAAAATCTTGTCAGCAAAATATCTCAAACACTATTTGAGCTAGAGCCTTGAAAGTTGGTGAATAGATTGTTGGTGATGAGTAGATGAACTGATTAACTTATGACAAAATTTCAAAAAATACTTTGTGAGTTATGACCCTTTGTCATTTTGGTAATTTGTGCCCATTGTAATGTATGCTAAAAGTGATGCATAGCATAATTTTAGAACCGTGTATGCTATAGTTTTGAAATTTTATATATGCATTTCTGATGGAAAATAAGCTGGCACATATTTTTTTTCTCGTCAGGATTATGCCCCTTTCAAGAGTTATTGCCCTTTGAAATTTTTTTAATAAAATCTTGTCAGCAAGATACCTCAAAAACTATTGGAGCTAGAGCCTTGAAAGTTGGTGAATATATTGGTGGTGATGAGTAGATGAACTGATTAACTTTTGACAAAATTCCAAAAAAATACTTTGTGAGTTATGGCCCTTTGTCATTTTGGTAATTTGTGCCAATTGTAATGTATGCTAAAAGTGATGCATAGCATTACTTTGAAACCATGTATGCTAGGGTTTTGAAATTTCATATATGGATTCCTAATGGAAAATTAGCTGACTTGTATTTTTTTCTCGTCCGGATTATGCCCCTTCCAAGAGTTATTGCCCTTTGAAATCTTTTTAATAAAATCTTGTCAGCAAAATATCTCAAACACTATTTGAGCTAGAGCCTTGAAAGTTGGTGAATAGATTGTTGGTGATGAGTAGATGAACTGATTAACTTATGACAAAATTCCAAAAAATACTTTGTGAGTTATGACCCTTTGTCATTTTGGTAATTTGTGCCCATTGTAATGTATGCTAAAAGTGATGCATAGCATAATTTTAGAACCGTGTATGCTATAGTTTTGAAATTTTATATATGCATTTCTGATGGAAAATAAGCTGACACATATTTTTTTCTCGCCAGGATTATGCCCCTTTCAAGAGTTATTGCCCTTTGAAATTTTTTTAATAAAATCTTGTCAGCAAGATACCTCAAAAACTATTGGAGCTAGAGCCTTGAATGTTGGTGAATATATTGGTGGTGATGAGTAGATGAACTGATTAACTTTTGACAAAATTCCAAAAAATACTTTGTGAGTTATGGCCCTTTGTCATTTTGGTAATTTGTGCCAATTGTAATGTATGCTAAAAGTGATGCATAGCATAACTTTAGAACTGTATATGCTATGGTTTTGAAATTTCATATATGCATTCCTAATGGAAAATAAGCTGACATATATTTTTTTTCTCATCCGGATTATGGCCCTTTCAAGAGTTATTGCCCTTTGAATTTTTTTTTTAAAATAAAATCTTGTCAGCAAGATATCTCAAAAATATTGGAGCTAGAGCCTTGAAACTTGGTGAACATATTGGTGGTGATCAGTGGATGGACTGATTAACTTTTGACAAAATTCCGAAAAACAGTTTGTGAGTTATGGCCCTTTTGTCATTTTGGTAATTTGTGCCCAGATGGATTTTGAAATTAATTGGCAGAAATGTTAACCACCATGAGACGATGTGTTGTGTGCATGACCCAAGTTGGTACCTCAAATGTGAAGGACAAAAGGTCAAAGGACAAAAAGGGACTTTTTTTAGTGTTCAGTCAATAACTTTCTTCTTCCTGGATAGATTGTGAAATTACTTGGCTGAAATGTTAACCATCATGAGACGATGTGGTGCACGCTAGACCCAGGTTGGTACCTCCAAGATCAAGGTCATACTTAGAGGTCAGAGGTAAAAAAGTTTTTTTTTTTTTGTGTCCAGTCATTAACTTTTTATTTCTGGATGGACTTTCTAAAGTAACCATGCATAAATGTTCACCTTCATTAGACCATGAGTCATGTGCAAGACCAAGGTCCATACCTCCAATGTCAAGGTCATACCTAGAGGTCAAAGTTAAAAAAAGGACAGTCAATAACTTCCTTATTCTTTGATGGATTATGAAATTACTTGGCAGAAATGTTAACCATCATGAGACGATGTGTTGTACCGCAAAGGTCAAGGCCATACTTAGAGGTCAAAGGTAAAAAAGTGTTTTTTTTTTTTGTTTACGGCCAATAACTTTTTTATTTTTCTACGAACATTTTTAAAGTTACTATGCAGAAATGTTCATCTTCATTAGATGATGTGTTGCACACAAGACCCAGCTCAATACCTCCAATGTCAAGGTTATACTTAGCAGTCAAAAACGGGGGAGACATCTGTGTTTTTGTAGAAAAACAAATTCTAGTTTTAAGTTGTTCTTTTACTTAATTAGAGAGGACCAGCCTCTCTAACTTTGTCAGATACACATCCCACTGGTGATGAGAAGACCGCAGGTTTTGATACCTGTTGGGTCTGCAGCACACTTTTGTGGCAGTTGATCCTGAAAACTTCCTAAATCTTTTCTCTGGTAATTTTCTCCCTTCTGCTTATTCAAGAAGGACATGTATCAGTTTTTTGGCAAAAGAATGTACATCGACTGCCTCATTATAACCTAAGTAGTGCTGACAGGGCTGTTAAACTACAAACAAACAATAGAGAAGACTGTTTAATTTCAGTACTGCCTAGCCAATAAGAAGCACCTCACTGAGTACAATTCGGTACTTAACCAATTTTGTACCAGAACCTCCAAATGGGTAATTGGCAAACAGTGTAGTCCTAGATCAGACATCAAACATTTTTCCAAACAAATTTTGAAGAAAACACAACCTGACACCCCTACATTTTGAAATGGACTCCTGCTATATATAAGGAGAAAGAGTCAATTTGGTACAAAAAGGGTTAAGGCTGCCAGCACATTATCATGCCTGTGCTGGTTTAGCTTGTCTCCAACTCTCCCCCCACCATGCAGGGGGTATACAGGTGGGATGGAAGCAGTGGCAAGATTACCTGCATCAGGTGACATACTTTAGTATACAAGCTATTAAAATAATGCCGAATTAACCCTAAGTATAAACCCCTTACACTACCTTTTCTAGTACAATTCACTAGCTGATATTGTGTCTAAAAGTAGCTGGATGAGTGGCAAACACTGTAGACCCTGATGAGTCTCATATGGGTCTACACTGTTTAAGCCTGTCTATCAGAATACATACAGTAAATATACATATGGTACGAGAATTGTAGTATTTGATCAAATCATTTGCCACTGAATTAGGGTTATTTAGTTACTCTACTAAAGATATATTTTTTGTATGTATTCAGACAATTATGTCTGGGCAAACAATGTAGACCCAGATTGCACTCATCCAGCTTTTTTTTAGACACAACATCCGACAGTAAATTGTACTTATTCAAATTTTTTAACAAGTATGGTTAGAGTTGAAGTGTCTAAATACTTAGGATAAATATGGTATTTTGCTTTTCTGTTGAGTTGGTTGTTATTTTTTATGTTTTAAAGGGAGGAAAGAGTGGAGATGATACGACTGCTCTAGTATAGTGGTGATTGGTAGAATCTTCTGTTTTGTGCTTCAACTAATTAGCTTATTAAGGGGAATGGATACACCTTCAGGGGAGGCAACTCTTTCAAACAATATTTTTGTCTCCCTTGCCACTAGGGGTCTTTACTGAAAGGAAAGAATTTGCTCCTGTTACTGAAAGGAAAGAATTTGCTCCTCAGGAGCAAATTCTTTCCTTTCAGTGTAGACCCCCCCCCCCTGAAGAGCAAATTCTTTCCTTTAAGTGTAGACCCCCATTTTTTGAGAGATTAAGGTTAGAGGGAAACAAAACGGAAGTCCCAAACAATAGTTTTCTCCCCCTGTTAAAAAGATGAAAAATACACACCAGGGTGTATCCATTTGCCTAAAGAGTTTCAATACTTATTGCAGCCTGGCTGTTTGGAATGCCTCCTTGAAAGGAAGCATTCTTATTTAATCTTTTACTTTCCATGGTCAGAGCATGCATTCAGTATTCTTAATTGACTGACTTTCAATGGCATAAACAAGCATTTATGATTGGCTTTGACCTACTTTCCACTCGGTACACACTTACATTTGAGATTTACTACCTAAAAGACCTATTTGACCTTGAACTATTATTTCAGGACCTGCTGAACTGAAATGATTTTTAGAAGCCACATAGGAAAAAAAATAAAAGCTTGCATTCAGATAAGATTCTCACCAAGCAGAAAAAATTTACTATCATCAGACAGTAGAATCTTCCCTTAACCCATTTTGTACCAGAAACTCCTAAAGGGGTACTTGGCAAACAGTGCAGACCCAGATCAGATGCCGCTAAAAGTTCAGCCATTTTCCAAATCAATTTTGAAGAAAACACAACCTGACACCCCTAATTTTTGAAATGGACTCCTGCTATATATAAGGAGGAAGATTCCATTTGGTACAAAAAGGGTTAATACTGGCATTAAGATTTTACCTTGACCTACATTTCAGCAAACAGATCATTTTAACGCTTGACATTACATGTGAATCATCTGTTGGTCAGACTATTCACATAAAATAACATGCTGAAAAATAATGAAATAACATAGATTGCAACCCGGGGCAGTTGTTCAAAACTAATGATGTTGTTAGTTAACATATCATTAAATGTTTGATCTTTAAGTATGGCAAATATACTAATATTTTTGCTGAAAAAAATGTGAGCAGCTTTTACATATGCAATAGCTACTCATATTTTTTTAGCAAAAATAAAATTTTAATATCAAATATAACTACCCATCACTACAATTATAGCCTTTTAACCAGACACAGCTCTGGGACAGTCTGACAAAAAAAAATCCACCAGAAAATGCCACAGGCATGCCCATCTCCATGAACGCCTCAAGTGACCTCCCTAGAGACGCGACCCGATTGGTTGCCGAGGTCACATGCCTAATACGGCCAATCGGCAGTCGATAACGGGTCACATGACCCAAATCTCGCGCTCAGCTCGAGAACAAAGTCATATTTCATCAGACTCGCCATCGTGGTTGACAGCTTTTAGAACAGAGGAATAAAAACGGATAAGTTTTTCATTCTTTTTTGATATTTACTTTTATTTTGATAGTTTCCACAACGTACCTGGATTTTTAAAGCTTCTTTTGATCCGAAATAATTTTCTTTGTTGAATTTATTTCATTTTTTGTTTGCCGATTTGTACACGTGTATCGGCCGCCAGCTTCGATTTTTCAGAATGAAGCTTTGTTCATCTTGTGGCCAGACTTTCCTGGCTTTTGATAACCATCCTACTTCTGGTTGCGTATTTTGCCACGGGTGCACACGCATTAGTCCGTGTGAATACTCTAAATCATTTTCCAAATCAAACTGGTTTGAGGTCGGCGTTGTGGGAACTCAAATCACCAGAAACAGGACGGGGTCTGTACATGTTCCCTCCTCCCTTCCTACGTCGGAAGAGGGTAATTCTATTGCTGATTTAACTTCTCAGTTTTATTCAAAAAGTTCTGGTCATGTACAGGTCCAGTCCTCGTCTGCTAGTGCACTTATAAACCCCACGATGCAGATGGATAATCATCAGGTTCATTTGAAACCTTTAGAAAGTAATTCAAAGCAAAATCCATCCAATTCGTTGGTGTCAACATTGCCGAATCAAGATGAACCTATCCATGTCCCCGCCTCCCATACTGGGTCTGGGTTGACTAAGAAAGGTTTGTCAACCGCCCCGAGAGGTTCTGCGCAGAATCAAGGCACCCGCGGGGCACGGGGAACCTATGCCCAAAATTTTGCCGAATCCATGTCACAGTCGAATTTAGGTTACGGTTCCTATCCCGGTTTTTATCCGGGTGCCCCTCCTGACCCTCGGTACTTAGGTTACCATGCTCCTATGACTTCTGGCACTGATTATAGTAATTTTTATTATCATAATCAGTTTAATTATCCCTTTCATTGGGGTTACCCTCAAGGGAACAGTTATGATGCATCAGGGTATTTTTATGGGACTCCCCCCTATCCCGGCTATATTGACACGTCCTATAGGTCGGCAGGGGCTCCTTTTCCAACTGTATCTCCTCAATCTGTTGCTCATATTGATACTACATCCTCAGCTCATCAGGTTAGAGCTTCTACTGGGTCTCTCCCTTCTCATGTAGGGCAAAGGGCTCCTCATAGACATACCAGATCTCAAGTTTCCTCAGCATCAGATCACATTCATCGTGATTATTCCCCTGATTCCCCCATAACCCGGGGTAGTGCACATCCTACTGGGTCATCTTTAGATTTGTTACATGGGTATTATTCTGATTCGGCAATGTCAGATATAGATTCTGTAAGCTCCCAGGAGGAAGATACAAAATCATATTCAACCACTCTTGGCATGATATATTCTCTCCTGGGAGATGAACAGTGTCCAAGAGATACTGAAGGGGCAAACACTGGCAGGGTAAAATCAGCCCTAGAGTGTTTGCTTCTAGAGTCTGAATCTGGGCCTAGATCTTTGCCTCAATCATCAATTATTGATTCTCTTAAGTCCTCCTTATTCAAGGATTCTGAAAAGGACAGATTTAAATCGAAGTGGTCAGTTAATTTAAAGACTCTAAGAAAGCACATACCTTTCAGTTGTTATCAATAACACAACCAATTTTGGCCCTCAGAAGTTCCAAAGCTGGACCCAGATTCAGGTTCTGTAGATATGACATCAGGGAATTGGGCATCACTTCCTGTTTCGACGCTGGAAACATTGGAGCGTCTTACCAGGATACTTGTTAATGTGGGTTCTCATGGCGACTGGTTTTCTCGTTCTGCCCACGCTGCCATCAGTCAAGAGCATTCCGACCTTCGAGCTGGTAATCAAATGCTCTTGTCTATTTCCCGGTCATTCAAACATGCCATGGTTATAGCTATTGCCTTATCTGCTACCATGTTGCATATTAGGCTAAATGCTGCTCTTGAAACGTGTTCAATTTTAACTGATCATAGTAAGCAAAAACTTAGAGCCGCGCCACTTGATTCTAAAACTCTATTTGGACCATGTCTTCCAAATGTTTTAGATTCAAACTTCAAAGACCGTCAGCACTTGTCTTTTTTTTAAGTTTTCGGAGAGCGTATCAAGCTCAGGTGCCGCAACCAAGAGACGCTCTTCAACTACTTCATGTGACAGTTCAAGTGCAAAACGCCCCCGACGGGAAGATCTCAATCAGTTCACATCCACTAAGATCATTCTCAGATCGAGTGGCACGGTCCTTTCGTTCCAGAGGTCGGACTGGAACGAAACTTTCCTACAGAGGAAGATCCAAGTCATTTTTTTTCCAAGTCTTCCTTGATGAGGCTTTATTAGTCGAAACTACGTAGTATGACCCAGCTTCTTTCTTATGAATGTTTTCATTGCTCTTAAAGGAACTCATTTTTTGATTTTTATTTGCCTTCACTGCAGCTGGTGTTGTGCCGTGTGGCGGCCGTAAAACGTCTCCCCTTACATCAACCATAGTGCAGTTTATATTTTACTTTTGGTCCTTTGAGATCAGCGTGAATATTCTGAGAAATCGGAAATAAATTATTGGTTTAGACTCATATTCTAGACCGGTTTTTAATTATTTGGACCCCATTTTGATTTATATCAGTCTTTGAATCGACTGCCTATTCGAAATTCGCAAAATTGCAGTATGTTTCCTCTGGCTTTCTTTGCCGGATCATTACAGGGTCACTGATGAGGCTTTATTAGTCGAAACTACATAGTATGACCCAGCTTCTTTCTTATGAATGTTTTCATTGCTCTTAAAGGAACTCATTTTTGATTTTTATTTCCCTTCCTCTTCCTCTTCTGCCAGTAGGAGCCAGGCTATTTCAGTTCCATCAAGCCTGGGCTTCTATCACCAAAGATGTTTGGGCTTTATCAATTTTGAGAAAGGGGTACAGGATTCCGTTTGTACGAAATCCTCCTCTTTCCCAATCTCCAATACCGTTTCCAGTAAACAGTATAAAAAAACCAGAAACTTTTGTTGGAAGAGGTAAGGGTTCTTCTCGGAAAGAAAGCAGTAGAGGTGGTAAAAGATCCACTGTCCCCAGGCTTTTACAGTCGGATTTTTCTGGTCGAGAAGAAAAATGTGAAAAATCGACTCATCATCGACCTCTCACACTTAAACAAGATGATGCGAGTCGATCATTTCAAAATGGAAACCTCGTCCTCGATTCGTCAGGCCATTCCTCCCAATTCATGGGCGATTTCCATAGATTTAAAGGACGCTTACTTACACATCCCCATCCACAGGTCATCCCGCAAATACCTTCATTTCACCTTGGATGGGGTCGTGTATCAGTTCCGTTGTCTCCCTTTTGGAATCTCAACGGCCCCTTTCCTGTTCACCAATTTAATGGAAATTGTAGCAGCTCATATCAGAGAATTGGGCCCCAATCTCTTGCAATATTTCGACGATTGGCTTTGTCACCATCTTTCCAAAGTCAACCTTTTATCAGATCTTCACCTAACTTGGCAGGTGATTGTGAATCTAGGTCTCATTCCAAATATGGAGAAGTCGGAATTAATTCCATCCCAGGATTTCGTTTATGTGGGAATGAGATTCCTAACTCATCTGGGGGTAGTAAAGGTCCCGGAGGAGCGTATCAACAAGATACTTCTCCTCCTTTTCCAATCCTACAATCTCCGGTCCATATCAGCCAGGAGTTTGTTGTCCCTGTTAGGAACTCTGAATGCTGCAGCAGACCTGGTTGCTCTGGGCAGACTTCACCTCAGACCTCTCTAGTTTTATCTTCTGTATTACTGGAGACCCCATCGAGACGATCTAGAGCAGTTGCTTCCTTTATCACCAGAGTTTCATGTTGCTCTGAAGTGGTGGATGAATCCCTCCATTTACCAAAAGGGGATTCCTCTTCGAGATCCTTCACCCCAGTTTCATCTATTTTCGGATGCCAGCCTATCGGGTTGGGGGGCTCGTCTCGAACCTCAGGGTTTAGTTGTTCAGGGCTCTTGGGGCCTGGAAACGGTGGGGCTTCACATAAACAATCTGGAACTTCAGGCAATTTTCCTTGCTCTTCAGCACTTCAAGTTTCATCTGAAAAACAGTTGCATAATGATTGCTTTGGACAATTCGACTGTAGTATCGTTTCTCCGGAAACAGGGGGGGGGGGACTCATTCCTCCTCCCTGTGTGCTCTGACATGGAAGATTCTAACTTGGTGTCATCAGGAATGTATGTCAATTCAAGTGAGACACATTCCGGGCAGACTAAACGTAATTGCAGATCGCCTTTCGAGAGCAGATCGTGTTCTTTCCACAGAATGGATGTTGAATCCATCTGTTCTCTCCCGTGTGTTTCTCCAATTGGGAGAACCTTCGGTGGACCTGTTTGCAACTCGGTTCAACAATCAACTTCCATTGTTTGTATCTCCAGTTCCAGATCACAGAGCATGTGCAGTAGATGCAATATCTCTGGATTGGGGGACCCTTTTTGCATATGCGTTTCCACCATTCAAGATAGTCCCTCAAGTTCTAGAGAAAATCAAAGCATCCAGAAGCCGAGTCATTCTGATTGCGCCTCTATGGCCTCAGAGATCTTGGTTTTCAGTCATACTGAGCCTAGTCTCAAGACTTCCAATCCGTCTTCCAGTAGTTCCAGATATAGTATCGCAAAATGTAGGTCAAGAACTCCATTCCAATCCGGGAATGCTTCACCTACACGCCTGGATGTTGTCAGGAATCAAATCAGAGGTAGACACATTTCTGAGTTTGCTTCCGAGTGTATCTCCAAATCTAGAAAGAGCTCCACTCTCAAGGCTTACTCTGGAAGATGGAAAGTTTTTACCAGTTGGTGTAAGGAAAGGAAAATTAATCCAGTCAATCCCTCTTTAGAGGCTTTGGTGGATTTCTTTTGTTACCTGTTCTCTACCCTTAAGTTGTCTATTTCTTCTATTAAAGGGTACAGATCAGTTATCTCAAACACATTAAAATATTCGGCGGCTTCAGATATTTCATTAAACCCCATTATCACCGACTTAATTAAGGGTTTTGCACTACGCCGACCGATTTCCAGGTCCTTGACCCCAAAATGGAACCTTACATGTGTATTGTGGTCTTTAACTAAGCCTCCTTACGAACCTTTGAAGTCAGCCTCTTTTGATCATCTAACTCATAAGGCTGTATTTCTTTTAGCTTTTGCTTCGGCTCGCTGAAGGAGTGAGATTCATGCATTATCAATTGCAGAGGGTTGTTTCAGATATGATAAGAACAATGACTCTATTTCACTTCTCACTCAACCTGGGTTTCTGGCTAAAAATCAGCTTCCTGCTTCTATGCCTGAACCTATTTTAATTCCTGGTATTTCCAGGATTTGTGGATCTGATGCTGATGAGAAACTTTTGTGTCCAGTTCGAGCCTTACTTTTTTACATCAGAGTTTCTAGATCTATTCGAGCTAATCGTGACCGACTTTTCATTCCAATCAAGGGGTCAGGAGATATTTCTCTTGCCTCTATTTCAAGGTGGATTTGTAAAGTGATTAAGCATGCTTATGCCAATCTCACTTCTGCTCAGTTAACATTCATGAAGATCTCGGCTCATGAAGTCAGGGCTCTTTCTACATCTTGGGCTTATTGGAACTCCATTTCTCTTGAGGACATTTGTCGTGCAGCTTATTGGCGTTCCAATTCCACTTTTTCATCTTTTTACCTGATGAATTTGGCCCCCATTCGTAGCGATACTCATTCCTTGGGTAGATTAGTAGCTTCTCAGTCTATTACTGAGAAGCACTAATTGTAGGATCTTATTTCCTTGGTTGTTTGTTAGCCTGTTTGAATAGGTGTGAACCTTCTTTTTTGACTCCGGTCCCTTTCCATTTACCTTCTCGCTTATGGGAATTTTGGATTTTGATCACTGGCAGTCATGGTGGATCCCTCTTACGCTACCATCTATGGAGGGATCAAAAAGGGAAAAACAACCAAGTTCAGAGGAGTTGGGTATGTATAACTTTAATTTTCATCCAACCCTCCACTTGCTTTGAATTCAGGCTATAATTGTAGTGATGGGTAGTTATATTTGATATTAAAATGATATTTTTAATGTAAAATTAATTTTAATTAATAATATACCTACCCATCACTACAATGGCATGTCCCACCTCCCAGCCCCGCCTGAAATATTTTAAATTATCTGATTGAAATATGTCTTTGTTCTCGAGCTGAGCGCGAGATTAGGGTCATGTGACCCGTTATCGAATGCCGATTGGCCGTATTAGGCATGTGACCTCGGCAACCAATTTGGAAGCGTATCTAGGGAGGTCACGTGAGGCGTTCATGGAGTTGGGCATGCCTGTGGCATTTTCTGGTGGATTTTTTTTGTAAGACTGTCCCAGAGCTGCGTCTGGTTAAAAGGCTATAATTGTAGTGATGGGTAGGTATATTATAAATTAAAATTAATTTTACATTAAAAATATCATTTTATATATTGTACTTGCTAGAAGAGTTAACAATATGACCACTAACGAGCTTGTTAAGCTAACGATGCTTTGAACAACTGGACCCTGAACCTGCTCTTGAATTTTCTGCAGTAGCCCTAATCATAATTAGCAGACATTGTTTTTGAAGAAAAAAAAAATTTATGGAGGAAATAAGAAAAAATACAGAATGGCAAACCATGCAGACCATTATCATACTGCTCCTACACAAGCAGTCTGCTCAGGTCTGCACCTTTTTCTTACAATACTTAGGAACAATAAGGTAAATATCATACTGCTGTAGAAATGACAAGCCCATTTTTAGCTCGTCCGTTTTTTGAAAAAAAACTTTCGAGCTATTGTCATCACTCCGGCGTCTGCGTTGTCGTCTGGCGTCGTTCCAAAAAAACTTAACCTTGGCTATAACTTAAAAAGTATTAGACCTAGCCTCATGAAACTTCATACACACACTCATCATCACAAGAGCTACATTTTGACCAAGGACCATAACAACATTGTTGATTTTGGCTGAATTATCTCCCCTTTTCCAATTTTTTTCTGAAACACATTTTTTGCTGTCATTTTAATACTATTCACAACAGAGCCTTCAAGCTTCACATGAATGTCCCTTGGGACAAGACCTTTTCAGTGATACCACACATTTTGATCTGTGACCTTGACCTTTGAACTTTGACCTATTTTTCGAAAATTTAACCGAAAACCTTAACCTTGACCATATTTCCAAAAGTATTTGGCCTACCTTCATGAAACTTCATACACATACTCACCATCACAAGAGCTACATTCCCTACAAGTTTTATAACTCCATCTTGCAATTTGATTGAATTATCTCCCCTTTTCTCTCCGTTTTTTTAGCTCACCGTCACGTAGTGACGAGGTGAGCTTTTGGGATCACTTTTTGTCCGTCGTGCGTGCGTCCGTCCGTCCGTGCGTGCGTAAACAATTTCTTTAAACGACATCTCCTCCTAAACCACTGATCGGATTTTGACCAAACTTCACAGGAATGATCCTTAGGTGGTCCCCTTTCAAAGTTGTTCAAATGGTTCCGGTCCGTTGCACATCTAGGTCACAGGAGCCAAAAATAGATTTTTTTCACCAAAAACTTACAAAAATCTTCTTCTCTGAAACCACAAGGCCCAGGTCTTTGATATTTGGTATGAAGCATCATCTAGTGGACCCCTACCAAGATTGTTCAAATTATAGTGCTGGGGCCAAAAATGCCCCCGCCCCGGGGCCCTTTGGTTTTACATGGGCTTATATAGGGAAAATCTTTAAAAATCTTCTTCTCTGAAACCACAAGGCCCAGTTCTTTGATATTTGGTATGAAGCTTCATCTAGTGGACCCCTACCAAGATTGTTCAAATTATAGTGCTGGGGCCAAAAATGCCCCCGCCCCGGGGACCTTTGGTTTTACATAAGCTTATATAGGGAAAATCTTTAAAAATCTTCTTCTCTGAAACCACAAGGCCCAGGACTTTGATATTTGGTATGAAGCTTCATCTAGTGGACCCCTACCAAGATTGTTCAAATTATAGTGCTGGGGCCAAAAATGCCCCCGCCCCGGGGCCCTTTGGTTTTACATAGGCTTATATAGGGAAAATCTTTAAAAATCTTCTTCTCTGAAACCACAAGGCCCAGGACTTTGATATTTGGTATGAAGCTTCATCTAGTGGACCCCTACTAAGATTGTTCAAATTATAGTGCTGGGACAGGAATTGCCCCCCCGCCACAGGGCCCTTTGGTTTTACATAGGCTTATATAGGGAAAATCTTTAAAAATCTTCTTCTCTGAAACCACAAGGCCCGGGTCTTTGATATTTGGTATGAAGCTTCATCTAATGGACCCCTACCAAGATTGTTCAAATTATAGTGCTGGGGCCAAAAATGTCCCCGCCCCGGGGCCCTTTGGTTTTACATAGGCTTATATAGGGAAAATCTTTAAAAATTTTCTTCTCTGAAACCACAAGGCTTAGGACTTTGATATTTGGTATGAAGCTTCATCTAGTGGACCCCTACCAAGATTGTTCAAATTTTAGTGCTGGGACAAAAAATGCCCCCGCCACGGGGCCCTTTGGTTTTACATTGGCTTATATAGGGAAAATCTTTAAAAATCTTCTTCTCTGAAACAATAGGGCCAAGGTGTTTTATATTTGGTATGAAGCTTCATCTAGTGGACCCCTACCAAGATTGTTCAAATTATAGTGCTGGGGCCAAAAATGCCCCCGCCCCGGGGCCCTTTGGTTTTACATAGGCTTATATAGGGAAAATCTTTAAAATCTTCTTCTCTGAAACCACAAGGCCCAGGTCTTTGATATCTGGTATGAAGCTTCATCTAGTTGACCCCTACCAAGATTGTTCAAATTATAGTGCTGGGACAAAAAATGCCCCCGCCACGGGGCCCTTTGGTTTTACATTGGCTTATATAGGGAAAATCTTTAAAAATCTTCTTCTCTGAAACAACAAGGCCCAGGTCTTTAATATTTGGTATGAAGCTTCATCTAGTGGACCCCTACCAAGATTGTTCAAATTATAGTGCTGGGGCCAAAAATGCCCCCGCCCCGGGGCCCTTTGGTTTTACATAGGCTTATATATGGAAATTCTTTAAAAATCTTCTTCTCTGAAACCACAAGGCCCATGCAGGACTTTGATATTTGGTATGAAGCTTCATCTAGTGGACCCCTTCAAATTTTAGTGCTGGGACAAAAAATGCCCCCACCACGGGGCCTTTTGGTTTTACATTGGCTTATATTGGGAAAATCTTTAAAAATCTTCTTCTCTGAAACCACAAGGCCCAGGTCTTTGATATTTGGTATGAAGCTTCATCTAGTGGACCCCTACCAAGATTGTTCAAATTATAGTGCTGGGGCAAAAAATGCCCCCGCCCCGGGGCCCTTTGATTTTACATAGGCTTATATAGGGAAAATCTTTAAAAATCTTCTACTCTGAAACCACAAGGCCCAGGACTTTGATATTTGGTATGAAGCTTCATCTAGTGGACCCCTACCAAGATTGTTCAAATTATAGTGCTGGGGCAAAAAATGCCCCCGTCCCGGGGCCCTTTGCTTTTACATAGGCTTATATAGGCAAAATCTTTAAAAATCTTCTTCTCTGAAACCGCCAAGCCCAGGTCTTTGAAATTTGATGTGTAGCTTCATCTAGTGGACCTTTGCCAAGATTGTTCAAATTATAGCCTTTGTTGATGTTTGGTATGAAGCTTCACCTTTAAGACCTCCCTCAACATTATGCACATTAAAGCCCTGGGGCCAATAGTGGCCCTCTCTGGGGCACACTTGTTACACTATGGATCAGGTGAGCGATCCAGGGCCATCATGGCCCTCTTGTTTTAAATTGTTTTTGTCTCTTATTTCAATACTATTCACAACAGAGCCTTCCAACTTCACATGAATGTTCCTTGGGACAAGACCTTTTCAGTCATACCACGCTTTTTGACCTGTGACCTTGACCTTTGAACTTTGACCTATTTTTCGAAAAATTTATCAAAAAACTTAACCTTGACCATATTTCCAGAAGTATTTGGCCTACCTTCATGAAACTTCATACACATAGTCACCATCACAAGAGCTACATTCCCTACAAGTTTTATAACTCCATCTTGCAATTTGATTGCTCTTGTTTGACTTAGAACTTTGGTTTTCTAAAAGAAACTGCAGACGAGCGTTGGCACCCGCATGCGGTGCTCTTGTTTAAATTGTCATCAGCTCTAGAATTTTTTGGGTGCTTTATGTTTAACTTAAGCTGTTTGGTTGGTTTTGTCGTGTTGACAGTTTTCATAATAGCATACTATTTGCTTGTTTTCTATGTCTACAAATTAATCATCATGTACATTTCACTTGGGTAATAGTCACACATAATTGGAAGCAATGTCTCCAAAATGACCTGTACAGTGTTGATGGGGACATTAAACCTCAAATCAAACAAACAAAACATTTCACTTTCTGTTGCAGTGAAGCAGATTTAATAAAAAAAAATTCTTGCATAACAGGTCATTGAAAATACTGGGTCCAGTTGTTCAAAGTTGCTTAAAAAAATGTGAGCAGCTTTTGCAAATGCTGCTCACATTTTTTCAGCAAAAATAACAAAATTATAGGCATTCAACTTACTAGAATATTTAACAATTTGACCTCTAACGAGCTCATTAAGCTAACGATGCTTTGAACAACTGGACCCTGGACCTCTTTTAAACCCTGTAGATAGGTACAGACAATCTCTGCAAACAATGTTGATCATGTTGAGATGGCTCGTAAAGAGGTATCTCCCCAGGATCAACATTGTTTGTGATCCTGTTTATGATTACAGTATGACTTTTAAGGGGAACGGATACACCTTCAGGAGAGGCAACTCCTACAAAAGTATTTTTGTCTTCCGTGTCAACAGGGGTCAGCTCTTAAAGGAAAGAATTTGCTTCTGAGGAGCAAATTCTTTCCTTTAAGAGTAGACTCCTTTTTCAGTGGGACAGGGCTTATAGAAGTTCCGAAAGTTGTCTCCCTTTGAAAAATGGTGGAAAAATCTGCCAAGTGTTCACATTCCCTTCAATCCCCCTATTTTTTTCAAGTATGGACATGTCCAGATTCAAAGAAGGAATAGTCTAGTTTAGAAACTCAGGGGTGACATTTCTGCGGAAATCTTGGGCCAGTTGTTCAAAGCTAACACAATCGTTAGTTAACATTAAAACTTTGATAATTTAATGTGACAAATATGCTAATATTTTTTCAGCGCAAACATACCAAAATTTTAGATATTGGACTTTCTAGAACAGCTGACAATTTGACCACAAACGAGCTCTTTAAGCTAAAGATGCTTTTAACAACTAGGCTCTGGTTTTCTGATGTGTCTTCTCTCACAGTGCTTTACATACTGACTTACTATGGTTACCAGCGATTGGACCTGGCTTTGTTTGTTTCTTTGCATTCAGGTTTAACATCCCCGTCAAGACTTTTTAGGTCATTTCGGAGACATGTCCAATTTTGTGGTACTTTTATCAAACATTGAGCTGAAATGGCATCTTGAGCGCTGTCACCCAATGAAACCAACAGGTTTATAAGCATGGATGGGCAGACTCACACCGCTTTGCTTGGGCAGGCTTAGATCTTCTAAGCGATTTACCACTACTCGTGTGGGGTCAGTTTCAGCTCTGCATGGAAGCATCATGCATCCCATCTACATGTATTTCCTCAAGCCCCGATGGGCAGGGCCCAATATCAAGATTATACACCCGTCTGTCATAGTGAATTATTTTAGGACTCCCAAATAGATAATGTTTGTGATGATTAATGGTATTTTTCTTATATCATTGCAATTATGGATTGTGGGTGCTCTAAGGCCACTGTTCTTAAGAGTACCCACATCCTGTGTTTTTGAGCAAAAATAAGTAAACCATGCCTTAGGTATGACATAGTGTATTTTTTCATATCTTCAAAATGGCCTCTTTTCTGATAAATGTTTCTTATTTGTGATGCAAACATAGGTTATGGGTGTACGTTAGAACCGCCTCGATCTCATTACGAAAACACACCCGTGCGACATAGTGCATTTTCCATATCTCCAAAATGGTTCATTTTTCTGATGAAAATCTGTGATATCTTTTTCTTATAAATACTGCAAACATAGGTCGTGGGTGCTCGTTAGAACCGCCTCCCGCCTCATTGAGGCGGTTCTAACGAGTACCCACAACCTATGTTTTGGTGCAGAAATAAAAAAAAGAATGTATACCCCGTACACCCCTGTTTTCTCTATATAAAGTGGGGTGTACGGGGGTGTTCATTTCACGGACTTGTTCACGTGATGTAACGAGTACCCACAACCTATGTCTTGGAGCAGAAATAACCAAAAAAATTGTATTTCCCCGTAATCACCAGTTTTCTCCATATAAAATGGGGTTCTGTGGGGGGGAGGGGTCATTCATTTCGTGGACTTGTTCACATGATGGTATAGATTTTGGTGACCTTAGCTTTGTTTTCAAGGTTGAAGGCTCTTAAAAACTGTCACATCCAGTCCAAAAATAGTCTGCACCCTGTGACCTGAACAAATTTATAAATTGTGGTCAAATATGAGACAATTTGCATGAGCTGTCAAATCAGGGAAAAATTAGAAAAATATTCAAAATGTGGTCTGCTGCAGGAAAAAAAATAACCACGATGCAGAGCATTAAAATACTTGAACTTGAACCCTTAAGACACTGAGAAAAACACATCTGAACATGTAGTCTGCTTGTGTCGTCTGCTTAATTTTTTGCAAACTTTTTAAAAATATTTTGGCATACAGACAAACAGTGTGGGCCCAGATCAGACTGCTCCTGTAGGAGCAGTCTGATCTGGGTCCACACTGTTTGCAAAAAAAATTACTTTTATGGTAACTGGCAGACGGCAAAGCAGACGACAATAGTCGTGAAAAAAAAAAATAACCACAATGCAGAGCATTAAAATACTTGAAGGTAAGTAACTAATGGAAAAGTCGACAATTCACCATATTTGCATTATTTGCTGGCTCCCGGCTTGCACATTGTCAAAATAGGAAAAACAGGTTACCAGACCCCCTGACCTTGAAAGGTCAGGGGGTCTGGTTACCTGTTTTTCCAACACTGATAACCTTCAGACTAGGAACCAGCAGATAATGAAAAGGAGGTGAATAGAATTGTTTCCTTGACCTGATGCAAAATTGTTCACTTCTCAAACCTACATTGGAGAAAGAAATGGGCCAGAACACTAATAAATAGAGAATACCAGGTGAGTGTCTTTTGATATCAAGTTTATCAGGCAAGGCTTTGAGAACGCTTGTAGAATCGCGAGGCTTGCCGAGCGATTCTACATGCATTCTCGAAGCTGAGTCTGATAAACTTGATATCAAATGACACGAATCTGGTATTCTATTTATTGGTTTACCCCCTTGTACACTTTTAAATTAGCAATTTACGATCAGTGAACGATGGTCCTCAGTCCGTCCCAACATTCTGGCGGTCGATATATTCAATATCAGCTGACATCAGTTTTTCCTATGATATTTTTTTCAAGTATTTTTTTTCCATTTTCTTTTCCAGTAATAATAACATTTATGCCATTTTTTGAGTAGTCCGCCTCATTCATAAAAGTGCAATGTCACGTTGACGTGATAAACTCACTTGTCCTGAGATAGCATATCTTTATCAGGTCAGTGTGTTACAATGCAATATATATAGGGAGTAACTGATAAATTCTGTTTTCTATATTTTTTCAGGTCAGCTGGGTTTGATAAAGCTTCATGATGATCCAATGGAAGCCAGGAGGTTTTCTTACAATCTACGACCTTAGCCGAAACTTTATAATGGTGCCCACATAGTACTGTTCAAAAGAGGCTGAATATATTTCTTTCAAGTTTAGGGCCACAGCAGGGATTTATGGTGCCTTTATGTGTTGTCCATGTACGAATGAAAAAGTTTTGCTGCATCCTCAAGAACAAAGTTTGTCAAACTCGACACTGTTGAATGTCTCAAATTTACCCTGTCAAATGTCTCAAATTTGACACCCCTTGAATATCAAATTTGACACTTGAATACAGTTGAATTTGAAAAAAGATTAATCATTTGGTTATAGCCCATTACAAAGTATTGTGACTTTAGTACCTGAGCAAAAAGTGTAGATCCTGTTCAGTCTGATCTGGATCTACACTATTTACAATTCCATCAAACAAATCTGATAAATAGTGAAAATGTCATATTTTTTTATTTCTGTCTTAAGCATAGATTGTGGGTACTCGTTAGAACTGCCTCAACGAGGCAGTTCTGATGAGAACCAACAGTCTGCGCTTTTGAGGAAGAATAAGGAAAATAATGCACAACATATGTCTTAAAGCAGAAATAAGAAAAATAATGTATACCCATTCTGATACCCATGTAAAACTAAGTTTTCTCCACTAAATTTGGGTTTAGATGGGAGTTCCTTACTTAGACTTATGAACCTGATGGATGCTGCTAAAGCCTTTCCGTCCTCAGACAGATTTTATCCATACTTTTATCAGTTTTTAAGGAGCTTTTTATGTCTATTTATGAATTATATCAAATTAACAAGTCCATGTAGTGACCCATCACTTTATCAAGTCTATATAATGAATATCCTTGTAAACCCCACTTTATATAGAGAAAAATATATAGAGAAAAACTTGGGTTTACCGGCGCATGACCCAGCCTACATTAAGACCAGTTCGACCAGCAGAGACTCAATCAACCTGCGCACCCATCAACTATGACAAGACTTTTTGTTTATGTCTCTGTGCATAGATATTAGCCTGTAGTAGGCACATGCGATCAGCGAAGACTCTGATCAGACTGTACGAATGCGCAGGCTGATCTGAGTCTTCACTTGTCACTCAAGACTTCTTGCAGATTTTGTCATGCACTGGCTCATATATTATTTTCTCATTTCTGCTCCAAGACATACGTTATGGGTGTTCCTTAGAACCACCTTAGTGAGGCATTTCTGACAAACACCAACAGCCTATGTTTGGAGTGTAAATAAGTAAAATTCACAAATTTCATCACGAAAACACGCCTATATAATTTTGACACCTTTGAACCCTACTTTTATATAGTAAAACTGGGGTTTCCGGGGGTATACCTTATTTTTCTTATTTCTGCTCTAAAATATAGATTGTGTGGTACTCGTTAGAACCGCCTCAATGAGGCGGTTCTAACGAATGCCCACAATCTATATTTTGAGCAGAAATAAGAAAAATATCACAATTTTTCATCTTAAAATTTTCATTTTTTCTGCGATAAAGGTGGCAATGAATTTGTATAGGCGTGTTTGCGTAATGGCACTGGCTCAATGCAATTCATTTTCACCCATATATGACAATGGAGTCTCCCGTCTAATTCGCTTGGAGTTTCTCATTTTGGAGAAATGAAGGACTGCAATATGGCACACGGATGTATTATTGAAATGTGAATATATGGTCTGAAATCATGATGGCAAATACTATTGATGCTGCTAAATGTTTTCCGTCCAGAGGAAATTTATGATCCGTCCATTTTATCAGTTTTTGAGGACTTATGTTTTTTCCATTTGTATATTACATTACTTTAACAAGTCCATGCAGTGACCAACTTTTTATATCCCCTTGAAAGCTCTATTTAATAAGGGGAGTGCATACATCTTAAGGGGAGGTAGCTCCTTCAAATGTATTTTTGTCTCCCATGTCAACAGGAGTCAACTCTTAAAGGAAAGAATTTGCTCCTTTAAGAGTAGACCTCCTTTTTTCCATGGGACAGAGTTTATAGAAAAGCGAACAGGAAATACCGAAAGTTGTTCCCCTTTGAAGAATTATGGGGGGGTGGGGGGGGGGGTGGAAATCTGCCAGGTGAATCCATTCCCCTTAATATAGAGAAAAGTTGGGTTTTCAAAAGTGCAAAGTAGTTCCATTATTGCTTAAAAATATAGCGTTTGCGTTCTTGTCAATGAAGTGTTTCTGACAAGCACCCACAAACTATGTTTGAAGCTTATATAAGAAAGAAAAACTATCTCAAATTTTCATCAGAAAATTTCTTTATTTTCAAAGTCAAGCAAGAAACATTGTAGTGCAGTCATGGGTGTTTTATGCTAGTGAGACTTTATGATGACTTGCCTAGTTCTTCAATCGTGTTTTACAATTTCGTTCATTTGTAATATTGTTATATACGAGACATTTTTATATAATATTGTTTTCATACTTTAACTGTTTGTGCCATGTTGATATGTTAACATATAATACAGTAGAACTTTGATGGCTCGAACACCGATGGCTCGTTTACCATGTCTGAGTCAAACCCGTTCTTGAGTCTCTATGGAATTTCTCTTCATAAGAAATAGGGAGGGTAAAATTTAGGATATTTTTGTCTTATCTTGCAAATGTATACTGTGTGTACTCATTAGAATCGCCTCAATGAGGCGATTCTAATGAGTACACACAGCATACATTTTTCATTATAGAACACCGAAAAGATGTCCTAAAGTATGTCGTTATGCCTCCTGGCAGTAGCTCTCAGTGGCTCGAACTACCCCTGTCTCGAACAGATTTTTGTGGTCCCAAAGGTGTTCGAGCCATTGAAGTTTGACTGTACACTCATACCTACCAATAAATGGTGACTGTGATTGCTTGACTATTTGTACCTAGGTGTTTGTTGAATGTTTGAATTGAGGTTTAACCCTTGTCCTGCTGAATATTCATGTATGCCACACCCACTACAGATTATCAACCAATCAGTTTACCTGTAGCAAATTATTACAACAAATTCACAATCTGAATGACAAACAATGTAGATCCTGATCAGATGGCTTCTGAGGAAGCCATCTGATCAGGATCTACATTGTTTCAAAGAAAAGGCATATCCGGGCTCAGCAGAACAAGGGTCAACATCTCCATCAACATTATTTACATCATTTTGGAGACGCTGCTTCCAATTTTGTGTGACTTTTTCCCAACATTGAGATGAAATGACATCTCAAGCCCTGTCACCCAATGAAACTGACTAACACCACTTTGCCTGGGCAGGCTTAGTCCTTCTAAGCGGTTTACCAGTACTTGTGTGGTCAGTTGCAGCTCTGCGTGGAAGCACCATTCAGCCCAATCTATTTCTCCCAGCCCCGACGGGCGGGGGACGATTACCTAGGCTGTTGCAAAATTGTAATGGAATTCCAAAATTAAACGTTATGTGTCATAACTGAGAATGAGACCATTCTAATGAGTAATCAGAATAACGGTGTAACTGACATTTTGGCCAAAATAGTTTTTTTGCATAAATGGGTGCCCTAGGACTTGACACACTTGATAAATAAGTTCTGCAGCTGGATTCTGCCTCAATCATGATTTATTTCAGCATTTTGAAAAAAATTGTGTCAGTTACACCGCATTTACTCTGCCTTTTAGAAAAAAAATTGGCGCAAAAACAGTGTAAGTGCACTTACCCCATTTTTGCGCAAAGTTTTTTAATACCTCAAAAATATTGAATCCTGCTGCTTGATATTTCAGAATAAGCATGTAAGTACCATGCAGAATGTATCAAATGTGATCTATTACCTACCAAGTGTCTTTAATTTACAGCTTTACCATGTAGAAGGCAAAGAAATGAGTTTTGTACATTTACACTGTTTTAGCGCTGGATGCAGTTACACCATTTTTGCAACAAAAACACTTGGTGCAGAAATGGTGTATCAAACCTTAAATGCTAAATATTTCTTTTCGAATGTCATTTATTCAACAAAAAACATCACACACAAATGAAAGAAATTGCCATGAAGTTAAGAAACCAGCTTATAGTATGGTTTTCTATGCCATTCTTTAATAAAACAGTTTTTTGTTTCCTTAGAAGTTGCCATTTTGCACTTACAACATTATTGCACTCAGCAGACGAATATACCTTTACACCACAACCTCCTTATAACACAGTTCATTATAACATAGTTTGGATATAACACATTTTCAAGACCGATCCCAAAAATGTGTAGATTATATGGAAAAATGACCATAAATGGTCATTTTTATAGCCCCGCTTTGAAAAAGTGGGGCTATATTGGATTTGCCATGTCCTTCTGTCATTCCGTAATTCCGTGATTCCGTTAATTTGTGTTGGCTCCATAACTTTGTATCTGCTTAACATATTTTCATGAAACTTCACACAAATGTTAAACACCATAAGACAATGTGCAGAGCGAATGAATTATAACTGTGGATTGCCTACTTTTGGAGTTATTGCCCTTTGAACATTTTCTGTAATTCCGTGATTCCGTTAATTTGTGTTGGCTCCATAACTTTGTATCTGCTTAACATATTTTCATGAAACTTCACACAAATGTTAAACACCATAAGACAATGTGCAGAGCGAAGGAATTATAACTGTGGATTGCCTACTTTTGGAGTTATTGCCCTTTGAACATTGAAAAATGGCAATTTTAATTGTGTCCGCTTCATAACTCGAAAACCGTTTGAGATATTTTTAGGAAACTTCACACAAATGTTAAGCACTATGAGACGATGTGCAGAGCGCAGGAACCATAACTCTGCATTGCTTATTTTTGGAGTTATTGCCCTTTGAACATTGAAAAATGGCAATTTTAACAGTGTCCGCTTCATAACTCGAAAACCATTTGAGATAATTTCATGAAACTTCACACAAATGTTAAGCACTATGAGACAATGTGCAGAGCGCAAGAACCATAACTCTGGTTTTCGTATTTTCTGTGTGTCTGTCTGTGTGTCTGTCTGTGTCTGTTAACAATTTTCGTGTCCGCTCCATAACTTTAAAACCCATTCACATATTTTCATGAAACTTCACACAAACATTAAACACCATGAGATGGTGTGCAGAGTGCAGGAACCATAACTCTGGATTGCCTAATTTTTGAGTTATTTCCCTTTGAATATTGAAAAATATCAATTTTAGCCGTCTTTGCTCGATAACTCAAAAACCGTTTGAGATAATTTTATGAAACTTCACACAAATGTAAAGCACCATATTACGTGTGCAGAGCGCAGGAACTCAAACTCTGGATTGTCTACTTTTTCAGTTATAGGCTTTTGAATATTAAAAAATGGCAATTTTAACTATGTCCGCTCCATAACCGTTTCTGATATTTTCATGAAACTTCAAATAAATGAAAAGCACCTTGAGATGATGTGCAGAGTGCAGGAACCATAACTCTGGTTTGCCTACTTTAGGAGTTATTGCCCTTTGAACATTTAAAAAGGCAATTTTGACTGTGTCGGCTCCATAACTCACAAACCATTTGAGATATTTTCATGACACTTCACACAAGTGTAAAGCACCATGAGACAATGTGCAGAGCGCAGGAACCCTGACTCTGATTTGCCTACTTTAGGAGTTATTACCCTTTGAACATTGAAAAATGGAAGATGAAATTTAGTATAAACATGGACATTCTGGTAATGTATCATGCTCATTGAAATGAGGGACAAGGGCTCACAACTCTTAGAGTTTTTCCAGATAATGTAAAATTTTCAACAGTTATTTCTTGTTCATAACTGTTTTCTCTGCAGCTTAAATAACTTTCTTCTCTGACAGCGCTGAAGCGGGGCTATAGTCAGATCCTCTGACAGCTCTAGTTCTATATAATTTGCATATTTTTGTTTGGATATAATAGGGTTGTTTAAGTAATGCCATTTCTGGTTTGGACCCCATTAATAGTGTTATAAAGAGGTTATGGTGTATTTTTCATAAATAAAATCAGAAAGATCCCTCTTTGGCGTCCTGGCCTGGCACTTTGATTGACCCTTCAGGGGTCAAACTTCCCCTGTCTAGAACAAAATTGTCATGATCCCAAATATGTTTAAGGGGAATGGGAACACATTCAGGGGAGGCAACTCCTGCAAAAGTATTGTTTGTCTCCCATGTCAATATGGATCAACTCTTATAGGAAAGAATTTGCACCTAAGGAGCAAATTCTTTCATTTAAGAGTAGACCCCATTTTTAGTGGGACAGGGCTTATAGAAAAGCGAACAGGAAGTCCCCAAAATTAGCTCACTTTGAATAATGGCAGAAAAATCTGCCAGAAGAAGCCATCTGATCAGGATCTACACTGTTTGGCATTCAGTTTATGAATTTGAAGCAATAAGTTACATCAAGTAATTTGATTGGTTGATAGACAGAAATGGCTGTGGCTTAGATGAATATTCAGCAAGAAACGGGTTAACTTCTTCTTGAGCATTTAATGTTGTGTTTGCTCAGAAGAATTGCCTAGAGGAGGCAATTCTAATGAGTACACACAACAAACTTTAGCCCATTGTATGCGGGGAAACCCCTAAAGGGGTACCTTGGCAAACAGTGCAGGCCCAGATCAGACGCTGCAGAACGCAGGGCCTGCACTATTTGCTGACATGATTTTCTGTCAAAAATAGCATAAAAACGACAAAATAGGCATGACACCCCTTAATTGACAAATGAACTTGTCCAGCATATAGCAGTGGAAGAGTCCCCTAGCATACAACAGGTTAAGTTTATATTTGAGAAAATAAAAAAAAGCCCTTTTTTGCCTCCTTACCTTGTGCTAGGATTGATCACGCAGAGCTGAATCTGGCCCGCACACTAGTACTGGTAAACCGCTTAGAGGATCTAAGCCTGTCCAGGAACCGCGGTGCGAGGCGGACCGTCCATGCTAATAAACCCTATTGGTTTCGTTGGGTGACAGGGCTTGAGATGTCATTTCATCTCAATGTCGGGTAAAAGTCCCACAAAATTTGAAGCAACGTATCCAAAATGACCTTTACAGTGTTGACGGGGACGTTAAACCTCAAATCAATCAATCGATTCAAATTACACTTGTATCAAATAAATCATTATGAAAACACACCTATACAAATGCATTGTAAACTTTACCGCCGAAAAAAAGAAATTTTTAAGATGACAAATTGTGATATTTTTCTTATTTCTGCTCAAAATATAGATTGTGGGTACTGGTTAGAACCGCCTCATCAAGGCCGTTCTAACGAGTACCCACAGTCTATATTTTTGAGCAGAAATAAGAAAAATAAGGTTTGCCCCCTGTAAACCCCAGTTTTACTTTCAAGGGGGGTCAAAATTATATAGGCGTGTTTTAGTCATGTTCATAGTCCTAAAGGTATTATTTAAGTTCAGCTTTTAACTTGAACATGTAATGTTATGTGTTCTCATTAGAATCACCTCAATGAGGTGATTCTAATGAGTACACACAACATTCCTTTATTTATAAAAAATGAATTGCCCCATTTTGCCTTTGTTTTTTGGTTTGTTTTGATTTGAGGTTTAACCTCACTGTCGACACTGTAAATGTCATTTTGGAGACTTTGGTTCCAATTTTTAGGGACTTTTACCCGACATTGAGACTAAATGACATCTCAAGCCCTGCCGCCCAATGAAACCAATAGAATTTATAAGCATGGACGGTCCAACTCGCTCGCTTTGCCTGGGCAGGCTTAGATCCTCAAAGCGGTTTACCAGTACTCGTGTGCGGGTAGGTTTCAGCTCTGCTTGGAAGCATCATGCAGCCCATCTATTTCGTCAAGCTTCGATGGTCTTTCAAAACAGTATTCTCCAGCCAAATGTACTTAATTGTTCTGTTAAAAATGTTCTGTTCACAGATATGGCATTTTCTAATAGGATGTAACATTATATTCTCATGTCCATTATAATTATATCAATAAACAGGGAGAATTAACTCTTATCCTGCTGTTTGCGGCAATGCCTTTATTTGCAAACAGTGAAGATCCAGATCAGATGGCCAGCTGATCAGGATCTTCACTGTTTGACATATTCTGAAGAAGCCATTTGATCAGGATCTACACTGTTTGACATACAGTTTATGAATTTGTAGGAATAAAATACATCTAGTAATCTGATTGGTTCAAAGTCAGAAATGGGTGTGGCTTAATTGAATATTCAGCAGGATAAGGGTTAACCCTTGTCCTGCTGAGCCCGGATATGCCTTATCTTTCAAACAATGTAGATCCAGATCAGATGGCTTCTGAAGAAGCCATCTGATCAGGATCTACATTGTTTGTCATCCAGATTGTGAATTTGTTGCAATAATTAGCATCAAGTAATCTGATTGGTTGATAATCAGTAGTGGGTGTGGCATAATTGAATATTCAGCAGGATAAGGGTTAAGGACTGAGAATGTGTGCGATAAAAGGCTTTACCTGTGATATACTATTTATTCTGGTATCTCTGTAAACTAACTCTTATTTAAGAAATATAGGAGAACAATTTATATCTTTTGGTTTTTCTTGTCCATAGCCTTGCATTTCATTACAAAAACACGCCTATACAAATACATAGCCACCTTTATCGCCGTAAAAATGAAAATTTTATGATGAAAAATTGTGATATTTTTCATATTTCTGCTCAAAATATAGATTGTGGACACTCGTTAGAACCGCCTCATCGAGGCGGTTCTAATGAGTACCCACAATCTATACTTTAGAGCAGAAATAAGAAAAATAAGGTTTACCTCCGGAAACCCAAGTTTTACTATATAAAAGTGGGGTTCAAGGGGGTCAAAATTATATAGGTGTGTTTTCGTGATGGTTGAATTTGTATAGAACAGACTACCTGGTAAGACTGCAGATATAACCCTTTTACATACATGTGATATCTCCCGGATCACCCGGGAGGCTCCCGGAAATGGACACTATCTCCTGGGCTCACGGACAGGACTAAAAAACTCCCGGAATCTGAATTTTCCTGTAACATTTTTTTCCGAACTGTCCAATTTTTGTCCGTTTGGTATATAAGGGTACTACTGGTCGAGAAATTAACTTCATAGCAGGGTGCAATTATCGGTGCTGTCAGTCTGCTGGACATCAACAGTATATTCACTGATAAGATGCACTGAGGTGTGAAAGTGATTCACGCATTAATAAAGGTACCTGTTACAAAGATAATTATACCTGGAATAGGTATCTTTTCAAGGGCCATGGATGATTAAAATGGCATGGGTGATTTTTTCTGTTGCTGATTAGTGGTAGATGAATTGTTCAACCATTAAGTCTGGTTCAATCAACCGTAAAAAATCAAGAAAGTTGCGGGCAAGACATCTTTATTAATTCGGTTACTGAAGAATGCGAAAATTATTTAATCACTCCTAAGATGATTAGCTACATCTAACAGTACATGTATGCATAATAAAAACAGACTTTTCTACTGTCCTGTGAATGTTTATGTATAGGGAATGCTCAGCGAGAAAAGTGGAATGCTTTAATTTGTGTAAACACAATTACACATGTATGCTGTTGTTGGTAATTGACACTGATCTTCTGGGGATGAGTCGAGTTCCTTATCCACCACCGTTTAGCTATCGAGAAAATATATTTTACCGATTCCAAACATTTTTTTTGAAAGAAATATGCCCCATTAAAATAAAACAATGACACTAAACACGTGTGGGGTTGCTGAGGTCGGATGACGTCATTTACTTATCGCCTGCAGAAATATGGTAGAGGTTAATTGAGGACGTTGGATTTTTTGGCGATGTGGGTGGTGGAAAACTTTGATGTTCGCATTGAACTTGCTTGTAGGGATTGGACTCGTTTTGGATGGAGGGGTCCTCATCTTGTGGCTGGATCATTAAATTATAAACTAATGCATTCTTTAATCTCTTATCTTGCTAAGCTGACACATTTGATCTTTTGAGTATACTGATTGCAGATCATTTTTATCTTGTGTGAAGTTAAATGAGCTTATATAACTGTATCTTAAATTGCTAATTTCATAAGGTGGTTAGACATGTCTGCCAATTAACTTTATTGACCACGCCAACTACTGAATTACTGCAGTTTAAAGTCGGAGGAAAATAAAATTGTATAGCTTGAAACAAGAGAGAAATCTTAGATAATATTCATAAATGTTGGGGAGAATTTGGGGTCCAAAGCAAAACCGTGCTATATCCGAACTCATGCTGTAATGAATCGTGCTATAACAAGGTCTGGGTGTACCTGCAAATATGCCTAGTAAAAGAGAGCGATGAAAATGATGTGTCAAACTTGTCATCGAAAAGTCTCCAGGAAGGAGAACCCAATCTCCAGGAAATGAAAACCAAATCTCCAGCATGGTCATCGAAAGGTTATCACATGTATGCTTTTAGAAATAATCGTGTTAACAAGTTTGTGTAATGATAACCCCTCTAAAATAGAAGTGAAGGCAATGATCAGTAATCGATACAATTAACCCACAGCTCCCATTATAGACTCCAAAGGGAACAAACACAAACTTGAAACAACAGTTCCAATGGAAACATCAATAGCGGAAATCCAAAAGGACAGTTACTTTCCCACAAAATGGTCAACCGGCTATCCAAAACAAAATAATATAAGCGGTACACACACTAAAGACAAAACCCACTTTATGTAGGAAAAACTGTGGTTGACAGGAGTATACTAGTACATTATTATGTCTCCCCCGAATTTTTTTTTTTCAGAAAGACATTGTTTTTCCCCCGGCGTCTGTCTGTCCCTCTGTCACAAAATCGTGCCCTTTCTATAACTTGTAAACTGTCCAAGCTATCTTCATGAAACTTCATATAAATATTAATCCATATTAGACAATGTGCAGTGTGCAAGAACTATAACTCTCGCATTTATACTTTTTGAGTTATATCTCTTGGAAGTTTGTCGGTATGTATGTATGTATGGGCCAAACGGGTCCGGTCAATAACTTTCATATTTTCAGATGGATTTTGAAATTACTTGACAGAAATGTTAACCGCTATGAGAAGATGTGTTGCGTGCATGACCTAGGTGAGTACCTCATAGGTCAAGGACATACATAGAGGTCAAAGGTAAAAAATGGGGACTTTTTTGTGTTTTGTAAATAACTTACTTGTTTTTAGATGGATTTTGAAATTACTTGGCAGAAATGTTAACCACCATCAGACGATGTGTTGTGTGCATGACCCAGGTTGGTACCTCAAAGGTCAATGTCACAATTTGAGATCAAAGGTAAAAAAGGGGCCTGTTTTTAGCTCACCTGTCACGTAGTGACAAGGTGAGCTTTTGGGATCACTTTTTGTCCGTCGTCCGTCGTGCGTGCGTGCGTGTGTCCGTGCGTCCGTGCGTGCGTCCGTAAACTTTTCTTCAAACGACATCTCCTCCTAAACCTCTGATTGGATTTTGACCAAACTTCACAGGAATGATCCTTAGGTGGTCTCCTTTCAAAGTTGTTCAAATGGTTCCGGTCCGTTGCACATATAGGTCACAGTAGCCAAAAATAGATTTTTTTCACCGAAAACTTAAAAAATCTTCTTCTCTGAAACCACAAGGCCCAGGTCTTTGATATTTGGTATGAAGCTTCATCTAGTGGACCCCTACCAAGATTGTTCAAATTATAGTGCTGGGGCCAAAAATGCCCCCACACGGGGCCCTTTGGTTTTTACATGGGCTTATATAGGGAAAATCTTTAAAAATCTTCTTCTCTGAAACTGCACGGCCAAGATCTTTGATATTTGGTATGAAGCTTCATCTAGTGGACCCCTACCAAGATTGTTCAAATTATAGTGCTGGAGCTAAAAATGCCCCCGCACAGGGGCCCTTTTGTTTTACATGGGCTTATATAGGGAAAATCTTGAAAAATCTTCTTCTCTGAAACCGCAAGGCCCAGGTCTTTGATATTTGGTATGAAGCTTCATCTAGTGGACCCCTACCAAGATTGTTCAAATTATAGTGCTGGGGCCAAAAATGCCCCCGCAAGGGGGCCCTTTGGTTTTACATGGGCTTATATAGGGAAAATCTTTAAAAATCTTCTTCTCTGAAACCGCAAGGCCCAGGTCTTTGATATTAGATATGAAGCTTTATCTAGTTGACCCCGACCAAGATTGTTCAAATTATAGTGCTGAAGTTAAAAATGCCCCCGCACGGGGGCCCTTTGGTTTTACATGGGCTTATATAGGGAAAATCTTGAAAAATCTTCTTCTCTGAAACCGCAAGGCCCAGGTCTTTGATATTTGGTATGAAGCTTCATCAAGTGGACCCCTACCAAGATTGTTCAAATTATAGTGCTGGGGCCAAAAATGCCCCCGCACCAGGGCCCTTTTGTTTCCTCTGGCTTTCTATGCCGGATCATTACAGGGTCACTGATGAGGCTTTATTAGCTGAAACTACGTAGTATGACCCATCTTCTTTCTTATGAATGTTTTCATTGCTCTTAAAGGAACTCATTTTTGATTTTTAATTATATAGGGAAAATCTTTAAAAAATTTCTTCTCTGAAACTGCAAGGCCCAGGTCTTTGATATTTGGTATGAAGCTTCATCTAGTGGACCCCTACCAATTTTGTGTAAATTATAGTGCTGGAGCTAAAAATGCCCCCCGCACGGGGGCCCTTTGGTTTTACATGGGCTTATATAGGGAAAATCTTAAAAAATCTTCTTCTCTGAAACCTCAAGGCCCAGGTCTTTGATATTTGGTATGAAGCTTCATCTAGTAGACCCCTACCAAGATTGTTCAAATTATAGTGCTGGGGACAAAAATGCCCCCGCACCAGGGCCCTTTTATTTTACATAGGCTTATATAGGGAAAATCTTGAAAAATCTTCTTCTCTGAAACTGCAAGGCCCAGGTCTTTGATATTTGGTATGAAGCTTCATCTGGTGGACCTCTACCAAGATTGTTCAAATTATAGCCTTGGGGCCAAAAATGTCCCCGCTCCGGGGCCCTTTGGTTTTACATAGACTTATATAGGGAAAATCTTGAAAAATCTTCTTCTCTGAAACCACAAGGCTTAGGTCTTCGATATTTGTTATGACGCTTCAGCTAGTGGACCTCTATAAAGATTGTTCAAATTATAGCCCTGAGACCAAAAATGCCCCCGCCATGTGGCCCTTTGGTTTTTACATAGACTTATATAGGGAAAATCTTTAAAAATCATCTTCTCTGAAACACAAGGCTTAGGTCTTTGATATTTGTTATGAAGCTTCAGCTAGTGGACCTCTACCAAGATTGTTCAAATTATAGCACTAGGGCCAAAAATGCCCCCGCTCTGGGGCCCTTTGGTTTAACATAGACTTATATATGGAAAATCTTGTTTTACATAGACTTCTATATGCAGGGTAAACCTTTAAAATCTTTTTCTCTGAAACCAGAAAGCCCAGGTCTTTCATATTCAATATGAAGCTTCATCTTGTGGACCTCTACCAAGATTGTTCAAATTTTAGCCCTGGGGCCAAAATTGACCCTGCCCGGGGCCCACTTGTTATGCTTTGGATCAGGTGAGCGAACCAGGGCCCTCTGGGCCCTCTTGTCTTGTTTTGTCAATTACTTGTTAGCTCACCAGAGCCGAAGGCTCCGGGGGAGCTTATAGGATAGGCAGTTGTCCATTGTCGTCCGTCGTATGACGTATGTCATCTGCGTCAACACTTTCAAACGACATCTCCTGGGCCCATTGTGCCCAAATTTCATCTGTTGTATTCCTGGGCTGGGGGATTGAAAGTTTGTGTTTTTAGCTCACCTGTCACGTAGTGACAAGGTGAGCTTTTGTGATCACTTTTTGTCCGGCGTGCGTCCGTAAACAATTTCAAATAAGTATATCTCTAATACCCCATGGTCAATCTTGATCAAATTTCATGAGAAGCATCATCAGGAAGGGGGAAAGGCTGCATAAGGTTTTTTGGCTGATCAGATGGGAATTGTGGTTGCCATGGCAACATATAGCTCCCATAGACTTACAATGGGAAAAAATTAAAACATCTTCTTCTCTGAAACCACAGGGCCCAGAGCTTAGATATTTAGCATGTATTAACGGCCAGTGGTCACCTACATAATTCCTGCCAATCATGCCCCTGGGGTCCAAATTGGCCTCGCCCCGGGGCCCCTTCGCTCCCATAGACTCATAATGGAACAAAAAGCTTAAAAAATCTTCTTCTCGGAAACCACAGGGCCTAGAGCTTAGATATTTAGCATGTAGCAATGGCAAGTGGTCACCTACATAATTCCTGCCAATCATGCCAATCATGCCCCTGGGGTCTAAACCGGCCACGCCCCGGGGCCCTTTAGTTCCTATAGATTCATAATGGAAAAAAGCTTCAAAAATCTTCTTCTCTGAAACCACAGGGCCCAGAGCTAAGGTATTTGACATGTAGCAACGGCAAGTGGTCACCTACATAATTCCTGCCAATCATGCCCCTGGGGCCCAAATTGGCCACACCCCGGGCCCCTTAGCTCCCATAGACTCATAATGGAAAAAAAAGGTTCAAAAATCTTCTTCTCTGAGACCACAGGGTCCAGAGCTTAGATATTTAGCATGTAGCAATGGCCAGTGGTCACCTACATAATTCCTGCCAATCATGCCCCTAGGGTCCAAATTGGCCACGCCCCGGGGCCCCTTCGCTCCCATAGACTCATAATGGAACAAAAATCTTCTTCTTGGAAACCACAGGGCCCAGAGCTTAGATATTTAGCATGTAGCAATGGCCAGTGGTCACCTACATAATTTCTGCCAATCATGCCCCTGGGTTCCAAATGGGGGATGCCCCGGGGCCCCTTCGCTCCCATAGACTCATAATGGAACAAAAAGCTTCAAAAATCTTCTTCTCGGAAACCACAAGGCCCAGAGCTTAGATATTTAGCATTTAGCAACGGCAAGTGGTCACCTACATAATTCCTGCCAATCATGCCCCTGGTGTCCAAACAGGCCACGCCCCGGGGCCCTTTAGCTCCTATAGACTCATAATGGAAAAAAAGCTTCAAAAATCTTCTTCTCTGAAACCACAGGATCCCTAGCCGAGATATTTGGCATGTTGCAACGGCAAGTGGTAACCTACATAATTCCTGCCAATCATGTCCCTGGGGTCCAAATTGGCCACACCCAGGGGCCCCTTAGCTCCCATAGACTCATAATGGAAAAAAAGCTCCAAAAATCTTCTTCTCTGAAACCACAGGGCCCAGAGCTTAGATATTTAGCATGTACATGTAGCAACCACCAGTGGTCAACTACATAATTCCTGCCAATCATGCCCCTAGGGTCCAAATTGGCCACTACCCGGGGTCCCTTCACACCGTAGACTCATAATGGAACAAAAAGCTTCAAAAATCTTCTTCTCAGAAACCACAGGGCCCATGGCTTAGATATTTAGCATGTAGCAATGGCAAGTGGTCACCTACATAATTCCTGCCAATCATGCCCCTGGGGTCCAAACGGGCCACGCCCCGGGGCCCTTTAGCTCCTATAGACTCATAATGGAAAAAAGCTTCAAAAATCTTCTTCTCGGAAACCACAGGGCCCAGAGCTGAGATATTTGGCATGTAGCAACGGCAAGTGGTCACGTACATAATTCATGCCAATCATGTTCCTGGGTTCCAAATTGGCCACATCCCGGGGCCCCTTAGCTCCCATGGACTCATAATGGTAAAAAAGCTTCAAAAATCTTCTTCTCTGAAACCACAGGGTCCAGAGCTTAGATATTTAGCTTGTAGCAATGGCCAGTGGTCACCTACATAATTCCTGCCAATCATGCCCCTGGGGTCCAAATTGGCCACGCCCCGGGGCCCCTTCGCTCCAATAGACTCATAATGGAACAAAAAGCTTCAAAAATCTTTTTCTCGGAAACCACAAGGCCCAGAGCTTAGATATTTAGCATTTAGCAACGGCAAGTGGTCACCTACATAATTCCTGCCAATCATGCCCCTGGTGTCCAAAAGGGCCACGCCCCGGCCATATAACTCAGAAACCATTCAGATCCCCACCCCTAAACCATATATATTCGTGTTCCTTATGATAAGACACATTCAGTGACACCAACCTTGGGGTCCCCAGGGATGCGCCAGGGTCATGCCCCACCCCCTCGTTTTCATAAAAGGCCCAATATCTCGGAAACCTTACCCCTCAACCATAATATATTCTTGTTCCTTATGAAGAGACATTCACTGACACCAAGTTGGGGGTCTCCTGGGGTGCGCCGGGGCCTTGCCCCACGCCTCCACTTCACAAAAGGCAATATATCTCAGAAACCATTCAGATCCCCACCCCTAAACCATATATATTCTTGTTCCTTTTGATAAGACACATTCAGTGACACCAACCTGGGGGTCCCCTGGGATGCGCCGGAGTCATGCCCCACCCCTTCCATTTCATAAAAAGCCCAATATTTTGGAAACCTTACCCCTCAACCATATATATTCTTGTTCCTTATGAAGAGAAGCGCTCTCATTGACACCATCCTGGGGGTCTCCATGGGTGTGCCGGGGCCTTGCTCCCACCCCTTCACCTCACAAAAAGGCCATATATCTCAGAGATCCCCACCCCTAAACCATACATATTCTTGTTCCCTATGATAAGAAGCATCCAGTGACATAAACCTAGGGGTGCCCTGGGATGTGCCGGGCCGTGCCCAACCCCTTCATTTCTTAAAAGGCCCAATATCTTGGAAACCTTACAGATCCCCACCCCTAGAGTCATATATATTGTTGTTCCATATGATAAGACTCATTCATTGACACCAACCTGGGGGTCTCCTGGGTCAAGCCAGGGCCTTGCCCCACCCCTCCACTTCACAAAAGGCCATATATCTCTGAGACTCGGAAACCATTCAGAGCTCCATCCCTAAACCATTTATATTCATCTTCCTTATGATAAGACGCATTCAAATGACACCAGCTTGGGAGTCCTCAGGGGTGCCCGGGCCATGCCCCACTGCTTTACTTCATTAAAAGCAATATATTTCAGAAATGATTCAGATCCCCACCCCTAAACTATATATATTCTTGTTCCTTATGATAAGACTCATTCAATCACACCAACATCGGGGTCTCTTTATGCGTGGGCAATGTGCCCCACACCCTCCACTTCATAAAAGGCAATATATTTCAGAAACCATTAAAATCCCCACCCCATAATCATCAATGTACTTGTTCCTTAACTATAGCACACCAACTTGGGAGTCTGCAGGAGCCATTCCTCTCCTCTCCACTTCATAGAAGGGCCTCATATATCAGAAACCATTAAGATTCCCACCAATAAACCATATTATATTCTTTGTCCTTATGATAAGACACATTTAGGGACAATAATCTTGGGCTTTCCTGGGCTCAATAGGGTATGCCCCAACCCCTCCCCCGCTTAAGAGGCCTTATATTTCCGGCATGCAGATCCCCACTGCTAAGCTATATATATTCTTGTTCCTTTTGATAAGATGCATTTAGTGATACCAGCCAGGGCTCCATTGGGTTCATACCCCACCCCCTCTACTTCATAAAAGGCCTAATGTTTCAGATACTGAGTCCACATTGGTGCTCATTTGCATATGGGGGTTCATTTGGGAGACTTTATAATTGGTAGATTAAAATGATATCATGTTAAAATACATGGCTGCCATTGGGCAGTGCAGCCTGAGCTCTGGTGAGCATTGTGGCCCATGGGCCTCTTGTTTTTTAGATAGAATTTGGAATTACTTGGCAGAAATGTTAACTATCATGAGATGATGTGTTGCATGCATGATTCAGGTTGGTACCTCAAAGATCAAGGTTATACATAGAGGTCAAAGGTCAAAAAAGGTGCCTTTTTGTATTTGGTCAATAACTTTCTTATTTTTAGATTGATTTTGAAATTGCTTGGCAGAAATGTTAACCGCCGTAGACGATGTGTTGCGCACATGACCCAGTTTGCTTACTCATAGGTCAAGGTCATACATAGAGGTTAAAGGTAAAAAAGGGGCCTTTTTGTGTTTGGTCAATAACTTTCTTACTTTTAGATGGATTTTGAAATTACTTGGCAGAAATGTTAACTATCATGAGATGATTTGTTGCGTACATGACCCAGGTTGGTACCTCAAAGGTCAAGGGGTGAAAATTAAAAAAGGGGCCTTTTTGTGTTTGGTCAATAACTTTCTTACTTTTAGATGGATTTTGAAATTACTTAGCAGAAATGTTAACCACCATGAGATGATTTGTTGCGAACATGACCCAGGTTGATACCTCAAAGGCTAAAGTCAAACTTAGAGGTCAAAAGTCAAAAAAGGGGCCTTTTTTCCTGTTTGGTCAATAACTTTCTTATTTGTATATGGATTTTGAAATTACTTGGCTAAAATGTTAACCACCATTAGACGATGTGTCTCTTGCATGATCCATGTTGGTATGTCAAAGGTCAAGGCCATACTAAGAGGTCAAAGGTAAAAAAGGGGCCTTTTTTAGTGTTCAGTCAATAACTTTCTTATTCCTGGATAGATTGTGAAATTAATTGGCAGAATTGCTAACCATCATTAGATGATGTATTGCACGCTAGACCCAGGTCGGTAGCTCCAAGGTCAAGGTCATACTAAGAGGTCAAAGGTAAAAAAAAGTCTTTTTGTGTGTCCAGTCAATAACTTTTTTATTTCTGGATGGACTTCTGCAAGTAACCATGCAGAAATGTTCACCTTCATTAGATGATGAGTCGTGTGCAAGACCAAGGTCCATACCTCCAATGTCAAGGTCATACCTTGAGGCCAAAGGTCAAAACCGGGGCTTTTTGTGTACAGTCAATAACTTTGTTATTCTTTGATGGATTATGAAATTACTTGGCAGAAATGCTAACCATCATGAGAGGATGTATTGTACCTCAAAGGTCAGATCAAAGGTAAAAAAATATTTTTTTGTGTACTGTCAATAACTTTCTTATTAGCTCAACTTATTAGCTTTCTTATTAAATCGGCTATTTAGTTTTGTTGCTATGGCAACTTAGAGTTTCCATAGACTTATAATGGGGAAGAATTAAAAAATAGCATTTACTGCCAAGTAATTGCAGATATTTTGACAAACATTTTCCCTCAGCCATCTACTTTTATGCCAACCTGAGGGTCCCAAGGTTGTGCTGGGGTCCTGCTCTACCCCCTCCACTTCATAAAAGGCCATATATCTCAGAAACCATTCAAGTCCCCACTACAAAACCATATATATTCTTGTTCCTTATGATAAGACATATTCAGTGACACCAACCTAGGGGCCATGGGCTGTGCCGGAGCCTTACCCCACCCCCTCAACCTCATAAAATGCCAAATATATCGGAAACCTTACAGATCCCCTCCCCTAAGCTAATATATTATTGTTCCTTATGATAAGACACATTCATTGACACCAACCTGGGGGCCCTCAGTATGCCCCGAAGCCATGCCCTATCCCCTCCACTACATAAAAGGCCATCTATCTCAGAAACCATTCAGATCCCCATCCCTAAACCAATTATACTCTTGTTCCTTATGATAAGACACATTCAGTGTAACCAACCTGGGGCCCCACCCCCTCCACTTTATCAAAGCCCAATATCTCGGAAACCTTACAGATCCCCACCCTAAACCATATATATTATTGTTCCTTACGATAAGACACATTCAATGACACCAACCTGGATCCCCTGGGATGGGCTAGGGCTCTGCCCCACCCCACCACTTCATGAAAGGCCATATATCTCAGAAACCATTTATCCCCACCCCTAAACAGTATATATTCTTGTTCCTTATGATAAGAGGCCTTCAGTGACACCAACCTGGGGGCCCCCGGGATGCACTGGGACATTGCCCCACCCTCTCAATTTCATAAAAAGGCTCTATATCTCAGAAACCTTACAGATCCCCACCCTTAAACCATATATACTCTTATTCCTTATGATAAGACACATTCAGTGACACCAACCTCAGGGTCTGTCAGGGTTTGGCCGGCCATGTCTCACCACTCCAGTTCACAACAGGCCATATATCTGAGAAACTGTTCAGAGCCCCACCCCTAAAGCATATATATTCATGGTTCATATGATTAGGGACATTCAGTGACACCAACATGGGGGTGCCCTGGGCAGTGCTCTAACCCTCCACTTCATAAAAGATCCAATATCTCGGAAACTGTACAGATCCACACCCCTAAACCAACAGGTTTTTTTTTTATTGAAATTCAGCTCTTAGTTTGGCTGCTATGACAACTTAGAGTTTACGGGAAAATTAGAAAATGGTATTCACCACCGCTTTTGCAGATATTTTGACAAAACTTTCATAGTAATCATCTATTTGCAATATGATTTCCGGCTACCTACTCACTTTTACTGGTTGCCATGGAAACAAAAATGCCTAAAAAACTGAAAAAAAAAAAAAAACACTTATAAGTCATCTCAGAAACCATCGCTGTTTAAGGCTGAGAATTTTTGCAAATATTCACCATATTTGCCTTTACAGGTTTTGTTTTTTGATGAAATTTGGCTCTTTAGTTTGGTACCTATGGCAAATTAAGCATTTCTATAGACCTATAATGTTGAAAAATGACATTTACCCATTTCAAGATATTTTATCAAACTTTTATGGAAATATTCCTTAAACAATGGTCTATCTGCCATATAATTTTAGGCCTATTGGTTGCCACAGATGGGCAGTCTGTTGTCTTGCAACAACACATTCAAGCGACATCAGTCCTCTGAAGCCATTGGCTGATTGGGTCCAAAATTTATTGGCTTCCATGGTTTATAAAAAAACATGGCTGCCAGTGGGGGGTGCCCCGCTGAGCTCCGGTGAGCATAGTGGCCCATGGGCCTCTTGTTTTCTCTATGAACTTTCAGAAATGTTCATCTTCATTAGATGATGTGTTGCACACAAGACCCAGATCAATACCCCCATTGTCAAGGTCATACTTAGAGGTCTAAAAGGGGGAGACATCTGTGTTTTTGTAGAAAAACAAATTGTAGTTTTTCTTATTTCTGGTTCAAGTCCCCGGTTTTGGTATCATACCCAACATTTACTTGGAGTTAAATTAAAATCCATTGATAAATGTAGTACTTACAGGAATGACAAAGGTTCTCTTAAATTAAATACAGTGACCTTGACCTCGAGTCCAGGAACCTGAAAGTCATAGTTGCTCAAGATATTATCATACTCAGCAATTGTATGATGTCACATTAAAATCTGTCAATGAATGCAGACACTGGAGCAATGACAGTTTTTCTAAATATAGCCACAGTGACCTGAACCTTGAGCACAGGAGCCTGAAAGTCAATCTTGACTCGAGATATTATCATATCCAACAAATGTATGATGTAATATTGAAATACACCACTAACTGAAGGTGCTAGTGTGATAATATAACCACAGTGACCTTGACCTGAAACCCATGACCCCGAAAGTGGAAACTGTTTGAGATATTATCATACCCAACATTGTGTGTGGTTAAACATTGTAGGAGTTAGAATGATGACTAAGTTTTTCTAAAAATAGCCATAATGGCCTTGTCATTGAGCATAGGACCCTGAAAGTTGGACTCACCTGAGATATTATTATACCTGACATTACCTAACATTTGTATGAAATTGCAAAAAAAGCAACATTAAATGTTGGCACTAGAGCATTGACAAAGTTTTTCTAAAAGTAAACACAGGGACCTTGACCTTCAGCTCAGGACCCTGTAAGTCAAACTCTCTCTAACCTTATTACAGAAACACGCCTATACAAATACATTGTAGACTTAACCGCAGAAAAAAAAAATAAGATGAAAAATTGTGATATTTTAGCTCACCTGTCACGTAGTGACAAGGTGAGCTTTTGTAATCACATTTTGTATGTCCTGCGTGCGCGCGTGCGTCCGTCCGTCCGTGCGTCTGTAAACAATTTCAAATAAGTATATCTCTAATACCCCACGGCCAATCTTGATCAAATTACATGAGAAGCATCATCAGGTAGAGGGAAGGCTCCATTAAGTTTTTGGGCTGATCAGATTGGAATTCTGGTTGCCATGGAAACAAAAAGGTTCCATAGACTTATAATAGAGAAACAACGTCTCCACTTTTTCTCGGCCATTTCTGATCCATCATCAAACTTGCTGATAACCAGGAGAGGCTCATAGTCTATGTTGAGTTCGAATTTGGGGTGCACGGGACAAAGAGCTTTGGAGTTACCTGCCCTTGAGCATAAATATAAGTGAAAAATGGTGTCGCCGTTTATGATTCGATCTTTTCAGCTCACCTGAGCCGAAGGCTCACAAGGTGAGCTTATAGTATAGGTAGGCATCCGATTGTTCGTGTTATAGACCTGGGGCAATAAAATGGCCATACCCAAGGGCCTACTGGTTATTACATAAGAGTTATAAAGGGAAAACGTTTAAAGACCTTCATTACGCAAACACGACTATACAAATACATTGCCACCTGTATCGCCGAAAAAATGAAAATTTTATGATGAAAAATTGTGATATTTTATTATTTCTGCTCAAAATATAGATTGTGGGCACTCGTTAGAACCGCCTCATCGAGGCGGTTCTTACGAGTACCTTCAATCTATATTTTAGAAAATATAGATTGTGGGCACTCGTTAGAACCGCCTCATCGAGGCGGTTCTTACGAGTACCTTCAAATTATATTTTAGAGCAGAAATAAGAAAAATAAATACTATATAAAAGTTGGGTTCAAGGGGGTCAAAATTATATAGGCCTGTTTTCGTGATGTCACAATTTTGCTTCTCTCTTCAATTCCATACCGGTGGGTCACGCCTCACATTCTATGACGGTTCCAGCGTAAAGGTTTCTGAGAATTAGAATCTAATTTTACGTAATGTTGGTTGGTGCCTGGTGCTCTGTCTCTGGTTGGGCCCATCAGAGTCTAACAGTTGGTTTTCTCTGCTCCAGCATTTCAGTGGAAACTTGCTGTCGAGTCCTCACCGTTGTTTTATCTCTGTGGTTGTTTAATTTTTATGTTCACGGAGACGCTGCACTGATGAGTATGTGGCCTTCATGTGGACTGAACGAATTATTTGTCTAAATCTCGACGGAAGTAAGGGCGAGGATTGAGGCCACGTAAACTCTATTTACTGAGAATTAGAGAGAATCCAGTTTTATGTAATGTTGTTGGTGCCTGATGCTATGTCTCTTGTCGGGCCAATCGGAGTCTTAACTTTTGATTTTCTTTTGCTCCAGCATTTCAGTGGTTTCTTGCTGTCGAGTCCACACCGGTGTTTCATCTCTGTGGTTGTTTTATTAGCTCACCTGTCACGTAGTGACGAGGTGAGCTTTTGGGATCACTTTTCGTCCGTCGTGCATCCGTGCGTGCGTACGTGCGTGCGTTCGTCCGTCCGTGCGTGCGTAAACAATTTCTTCAAACGACATCTCCTCCTAAACCACTGATCGGATTTTGACCAAACTTCACAGGAATGATCCTTAGGTGGTCCCCTTTCAAAGTTGTTCAAATGGTTCCGGTTCGCTGCACATCAGGGTCACAGGGGCCAAAAATAGATTTTTTTTAATGAAAACTTGAAAAAATCTTCTTCTCTGAAACCACAAGGCCCAGATCTTTGATATTTGGTATGAAGCTTCATCTAGCGGACCCCTACCAAGATTGTTAAAATTATAGTGTTGGGGCCAAAAATGCCCCCGCCCCGGGGCCCTTTGGTTTTACATGGGCTTATATAGGGAAAATCTTTGAAAATCTTCTTCCCTGAAACTGCAAGACCCAGGTCTTTGCTATTTGGCATGAAGCTTCGTCTTGTTGACCTCGACCAAGATTGTTCAAATTATAGCCCTGGTGCTAAAAATGCCCCCGCTCTTGGACCCTTTGGTTTTACATGGGCTTATATAGGGAAAATCTTGAAAAGTCTTCTTCTCTGAACCACAAGGCCTTGGTCTTTGATATTTGGTATGAAGCTTCATCTAGTGGACCTCTACCAAGATTGTTCAAATTATGGCCCTGAGACCAAAAATGCCCCCCCCCCCCCGCCTCGGGGCCCTTTGGTTTTACATAGACTTATATAGGTAAAATCTTTAAAAATCTTCTTTTGTGAAACCACAAGGCCTAGGTCTTTGAGATTTGGTGTGCAATGTCATCTAGTGGACCTCTATCTATAGCCCTGGGGCAAAAAATGACCCCGCCTCGAGACCCTTTGGTTTACATAGACATATATAGGGAAATCTTTAAAAATCTTCTTTTCTGAAACTGCAAGGCCCATGTATTTGATATTTGGTATGGAGCTTCATCTAGTGGACCTCTACCAAGAGTGTTCAAATTATAGCTCTCGGGTCACAAATGCCCCCGCCCGGGGCCCTTTGATTTTACATAGACTCATATAAATATGAGATAATCTTTGAAAATCTTCTTCTCTGAAACAGCAAGGCCCAGATCTTTAATATTTGGTGTGAAGCTTCATCTAGTGGACCTTTACCAAGATTGTTTAAATTATAGCCCTGAGGCCAAAACTGCCGCCACCCCGGGGCCATTTGATTTTACATAGGATTATGTATAGAATACCGGCCCCGATAGCTCAGTGGTAGAGCGTCCGCTTCGGGAATGGGAGGTCGCGGGTTCGATCCCCGGCCGCGCCATACCAAAGGCGTGAAAAATGGTACTAGGAGCTCCCTTGGCTGACGCTCGCATTATCAGGGGTAGTCCTAGGAAGATAAATGAAGACAGGTAAGTATTTGTTAAAGGATACTTTGTTTGTCGCAATAAAAGCTCTACAGAGCTTATGTTATTTGTTTCGAATATGCGACGTTAAATAAAGCTTCTTTATCTTTTATCTTTATCTTTACCTTAAAAAAATCTTCTTCTCTGAAACCGCAAGGCCCAGGTCTTTGATATTTGGTGTGTAGCTTCATCTAGTTGACCTTTGCCAAGGTGTTCAAATTATAGCCTTTGTTGATATTTGGTATGAAGCTTCACCTTTTAACATTATGCACATTATAGCCCTGGGGTCAATAATGACCCTCCCCTGGGCCCACTTGTTACTCTGTGGATCAGGTGAGCGATCCAGGGCCATCATGGCCCTCTTGTTTTTGTGTTTGTTGCATTGATTGGTTTGGAGGCCTTCACGTGAACAAATTATTTGCCTAAATCGCGACGGAAGTAAGGGCGAGGAATGTAGCCACGTAAAATCGATTAAAGCCCCCACCCACAGTGGAATTCGTTTCACTGACCGTTCCCGTGCCAAGGAGGTCCTTCTGTCGCGGTTTATTTTTGTTATGACTTGTCTTTGAGTGTGTGTATCGCTAATAATATTTTGTTTTGGATAGCCAATTGGTCAGTTTGTGAGAAAGTAACTGTCCTTTTGGCTTTCCACTATTGATTTTCCATTAGAGTCTAGTTGTTTCATGTTTGTGTTTCTTTCCCTTTGGTTTCTTTGATGGAAGTTGTAGGTTGATTGTATCGATTTCTGATCATTGCCTTCACTTGTATTCCTTTTTTTTTAATATGACGTCGCGTCTGAGAGTGTAATAACGCCATGTAATATTTTTTATTATCATATGACGTTGTTGATAAGCAGTGGATAACGTCGTTTAATAAAAATCATATGACCACACGTGTAATAACACTTTGGCGGGATTAAGTAACGTCATGACGACGTCCATGTCAACAATGCATTTTTCGCAGAAAAATTGTCAAATTAAAAGGCGATAAAATCCAATTTAAAGTAGTCATATGATAAAGAGAATCTTACACTCGTGGTCATTTCATATGAAATTTATGAAACTCGCCGAAGGCTCGTTTCATAAATTTCATATGAAATGACCACTCATGTAAGATCCTCTATTAATCCACTAGTGGATTAAATATGCAAATTAGCTAGATACGTCCCGTAACGTTACATGTACGACGTCCTTAACGACGTCGCGTTTACTGACGGCGGAAAATTGACAGTTTTGTAAACAATCGTGAATAAAATGCATTTTAAATGTCATATGATAAATAGAATCTTGCATTTGTGCTCATGTAATACAGAATTTATTAAACTCGTTGAGGAAAAGTGATAAAATGCTCGGCTAAGCCTCGCATTTTATCGCTTTTCCTCAACTCGTTTATTAAATTCAATAATACACGAACACTCATGTAAGATCCTCTATGTATATATTTGTTGGATCAATCATCATTAATCTTATTCAGGATGATCATCTTGTCAATATCCATGACAAGTTCAAATATGGGTCATGTCCGTCAAAAAGTAGGTCAGTAGGTCAAATCATAGAAACATCTTGTGAGCACTCTAGAGGCCACAGTTTTTATCCAATCACCATTAAACTTGCTTAGAATGATCATCTTGACAATATCTCGGTCAACGCTGAATATGGGTCATGTTGGGTCAAAATGTAAGTCACTTGGTCAAACCATAAAACTTCTTGTGAATGTTCTGAGCAAGTTTGATTATGATTGGGCCACATTTGTGGCCCAATCATAATCAAACTTGCTCAGATTGATCTTCTGGACAATAACTCGGTAGCTCAGCCTGTTGCGCGTCTGACTGGTGACCAGGAGGACGCGGGTTCGATACCTGCCAGGGTTAGCAACACTCATTCGTGGAGACTGACTGGCTCAAAAATGACCTAAAATAGTGTTGACTGGGCCGTTAAACTCCAATACAAACATTGACAATAACTCTGTTAAGTTTCAATATTGGTCATATTTAGTCCAAAAGTAGGTCAGATGGTCAAATCCTAGGAAAACCTTGCAAAATGCTCGAAATGCCACAGTTTTGGTCAATGATCACCAGACTTGCTCAGAATGATCATCTTGACAATATGTCGGTCGAATATAAGTCAAGTCAAAACGTAGGTGAGTAGGTCAAGTCACAGAAAACCTCTTATTCTTTCTTATGAATGTTTTCATTGATCTTAAAGGAACTCGTTTTTGATTTTTATTTTTACTTTATGAACACTCTAGAAGTCAGAGCTTTGTTCTGATCATCATCAAACTTGCTCATAATGATCATTTGGTTAGGTTGTGTACTTCATGACCAGAACAGTAAGCTTTTATGTCCTTTGACATGTGACCTACCTGAAGAAAAATAACATTTGTCATAACTTTTGAACAGTTTGTGCTAGAGATTTCATATTTGCAATAAAGGTTCCTTGTGACAAGGGCTTCTAACTCATACAAAACATAATTTGACCTGTGACCATGACCTGTGACCTATATTAAAGAAAAAATAACATTGGTCATAACTTTTGAACCGTTTGAGATAGAGCATTTATATTTGTCGTTTGTCATCACGAAAACAACCTATATTATTCAGACCCCCTTGAACCCCAATTTTATATAGTAAAACTGGGGTTTCCGGGGGTATACCTTATTTTTCTTATTTTTGCTCTAAAATATAGATTGTGAGCACTCGTTAGAACCGCCTCGATGAGGCGGTTCTAACGAGTGCTCACAATCTATATTTGTAGCAGAAATAAGAAAAATATCATAATTTTTCATCATAAAATTTTCATTTTCTTTCGGCGATAAAGGTGGCAACGTATTTGTATAGGTGTGTTTGCGTAATGCATGTAGGTACCTTGTGACAAGGGCTCCCCACTCATACAATACATTTTGCTCTTTACCTTGATCTGCGACCAACTTTAAAGAGAATAAAAACATAGGTCATAATTTTGAATGGTATAAGGTAGATCCTTTATTTTTATTATGTAGGTTTCTTGTAACAAGGGCTTTCCACTCATACAAAAATATTTGACTTGTGACCTTAAACTGTGACTCACTTATCATTACTTTTGAGAACTTTGAGATAGAGCCTTCATATTTGGCATGTAGATTTCTTGAGACAGGGGCTTCCCACTCATACAAAAACTTCAAAAAGTGACCTGTGACCTACTTTAACATAACTTTTAAATTGTTTAAGATAGAGCCTTAATAGTTGGTATGTAGGTTCCTTTTGACAAGGACTTCCCACCCATACAAGAATTATTTGACCGTCGCCTACTTTATCATAACTTTTGAACCACCTGAGGTAGAGCCTTCATATTTGGTATGTAGGTTTCTTGTGACAAGGGTTTCCACTCATTTTCATGACTTTTGAACTGTATTAGTTAGAGTGTTTATATTTAGCATGTAGATTCTTTGGGACAAGGGCTTCCCATCCATTCAAATAATTTGACGTGTGACCTTGACCTTGACATGCGATTTGCTTTAGCCTAACTTTTAAACCTTATGTGATAGAGCTTTCAGAATTTTTATGTAGGTTCCTTCTTTCCTCGCGCTTATACAAAATTCTGATCTGTGACCTTGACTGGTGACCTACTTTGTTTGAGATAGAGCCTTCATATTCGGGATGAAGGGTTCTTATGACGAGGTCCTCCAACTCATACAAAAATGACCTATGACCTTGACCTTCAACTGTGACATACTGTTTTAGATAGAACCTTCATATTTTGCATGTTCCTTGTGACAAGGGCTTCCCACTCATACAAAATTTTGTACTTGTTGATCTTGGCCTGTGACCATGTTGAAAGAAAGATTGACCTGGGCCTTGGGACTTGTTTTTCATAAGCTATGAATTATTTTGAACTCAGGTGAACTCTAGCCACCTACTATGTTTGGCTAAAGAACCGACAATAAACTTATTCAGTATAACTTCGATGGTTCGAACACCGATGGCTCGTTTACCATGGATGAGTCGAACCCATTCTCGAGCCCCTTGCGAAATCCTCTACATAAGAAATTATGGGGGATAATTAAGGAGATTTTAGTCTTTTATCTTGAAAATGTATTCTGTGTGTACTCATTAGAATCGCCTCGATGAGGCGAACCTAATGAGTACACACAGCATACATTTTCATTATAGAACACAGAAAAGATGTCTACAAGTATCTCGTTATGCCTCCTTACAGTAACCTCACTGGCTCGAACTACCCTTGTCTGGAACAGATTTTCGAGGTCCCAAAGGTGTTCGAGCCATTGAAGTTCGACTGTAGTTAACAGTTTCTACCAGGGTCAGCTAGAGAACTGTGAAATTGGACCGTTATTGTGTTGGAGAATAAACCAAAACGGGAGTTCTTAATGGCGCATATCTTATCCATCCTTTTGCAAGTATAATCATTTAGACCGCAAAAAAGATTAAACGCAATTCAAATTGCATCAGATCTGACGATCAAGCAGCTGGAAGTTTAGCTATGATGGATGGATGATTTGAGGTATAACGTCCCCGTCAACACTGTAAAGATCATTTTGGAGACGTTGCTTCCAGTTTTGTGGGACTTTTACCCGACATTGAGATGAAATTACATCTCAGGCCCTGTCGCCCAATGAAACCAATAGGGTTTATTAGGACGGACGGTCCGCCTCGCACCGCGGTTCCTGGACAGGCTTAGCTCCTCTAAGCGGTTTAGCAGTACTTGTGTGCGGGCCGGATTCAGCTCTACGTGGAAGCATCATGCAACCCAGATATTTCTTCAAGTCCCTATGGGCGGGGGCCTTGCTTAGCAATGAAAGTAGCGCCATATACCCAATGCTTAACCATTTTTGTACCAAATGGAATCTTCCTCCTTATTTATTGCAGGAGTCCATTTCTAAATTTAGGGGTGACAGGTTATGATATCTTCAAAATTGATTTGGAAAATGAATGAACTTCCTGCAAATAGTGTAGACCCTGATGAGATGCCGCGTTCTGCGACGTCTCATCTAGGCCTGCACTGTTTGCCAAGGTACCCCTTTTGGGGTTTCCGGTGCAAAAAATCGGTTAACAAGTCATTGTCATTTAATTGCAAATGATAATTTGCAACTACACCGATGACTATCGTCCACCTGTCAATTTTCAAGGTTTCGTGTGTCATCTGTTTTTGCTTTGAGACATATAAGCACATAATGCCCATAATTTCATGATGTACATGTAACTTGAGAAAGTATCTGTTTTTTGCAAAACGTATTGTCATTCTAGTTTGAGCCAGAGCATGACTTAAACGTAAGCAATGCCTGTTCTGACTTTGGAACCACTCAGTCGGATCAGTTTTCGCGTGGTTCTGTAGGGTTGGTGCATTCAGCGAGAACTCGAACCAGACTGCGTGGCCGGTCTGATTATTGACTGATTTTTTTAAATCCTATTGAAACTTTCGCTGAGCGTTTGCTCTTTGACACACTAGGACTGTCGGTCAACCAGAATAAGGTAGCCGGATACACTTTCGTTTTCAATATACTCACATTCCATTTTACAGACTAGCCATGTTAACAGAAATCGACAAAAATACTTTCACACTTTCGTCTACGGGTTTCGGGATCTACAAGGAAAGGTGGAGACAATTCGTGACGTTGTCAGTAGGCTAATTCGGTCTGAATGTGAAGATAGCCATTGAGCAATATTTTAAATGAAACCATTTATTTCCAGCCCGATAGAGTCATTTCAGCAATTGTATAAAATTTCGCCGATGGAGTTATTAAAATCGATGCAAATCTGTAAAATTTATGCGTAACGTATGTAACGAGATTAACGTCTACTTTGCTATCATACACTTTCAGTATGTATTTTGTTCAGATTTGAGAAATTTGGAGTTGCGCCCCTTGCTTCACAGACAAAATCGCCGAAATCAACACTTTTCCTCTTTATTTATTTAAAAGCAGTGAAATAATCAGAAAATATCTTTAATTAAGCTTTTCTCAAATATCTTGTCATTGTATGAAAGAGTAATCCACTTATTTGGCGTTTATAAAAAATAGATATTTTTCATTTTTCACATCTTTTTCGAAATACAGTCCAACCTGTATTAAGCAAGCACATTTTGATAATCAAATTGTGGTTGCTTAAGACAGGTGCTTGCTTAACACAGGTGGATTTTAATATTTTTTCCATTTTCTGGGACTGAAAGCCTGCTTGCTTAGGACAGGTTGCTTGCTTAATAGAGGTGGCCACTAAGACAGGTTTTACTGTGATGAAAAATGGTCCCTTGTTGCACTGGCCCCTTCAATTTTGTCATATAATTTAAAAGCCAAAATTTCTATGCCTAGAATCAGCAAAAATGTTTTTCAAAGGCTTATGAAGCGCAGCAGAAGCACCGCATTAGAGCGTGCATAACAAATTTTACTGGGAAGGTTGTGAGGCGGGGTGGAACTGTCAGGGCTTAAATCTATTTTACGTGGTCATAATTCGCGCCCTTGGTTCGGGCGTGGGTTACAAAAAAATCGAATTTTCACTCCATGTCAAGTGTTTTAACTCATCAGTGCAACACCTTCGCGAACATCGAAATCGAACAGGTACAGGAATGAAGCAAATACAGTAGAACTTCGATGGCTCGAACACCGATGGCTCGTTTACCATGGCTGAGTCGAACCCGTTCTTGAGTCCCTAGGGCATGTTTGTACGTAAGAAATAGGGAGAGTAAAAATTAGGATATTTTTGTCTTTTATCTTGCAAATGTATGCTGTGTGTACTCATTAGAATCGCATCGATGAGGCGATTCTAATGCGTACACGCAGCATACATTTTTCATTATAGAACACATAAAAAGATGTCCTGAAGTATGTCGTTATGCCTCCTTGTAGTAGCCCTCAGTGGCTCGAACTGCCCCCGTCTCGAACAGATTTTCATGGTCCCAAAGGTGTTCGAGCCATTGAAGTTCGACTGTATGAAGACTCGACAGCATGAACCAACGGAAATGGTGAAACAAAAGAATACGAACAGTGTAAGGTGTTCGCATTACGAAAACACGCCTATACAAATACATTGTAATCTTTATCGCCGAAAAAAATGTAAATTTTAGGATGAAAAATTGTGAAATTTTTCTTATTTCTGCTCAAAATATAGATTGTGGGTACTCGTTAGAACCGCCTCGAGGAGGCGTTTCTAACGAGTACCCACAATCTTTATTTTAGAGCACAAATAAGAAAAATAAGGTTTACCCCTGCAAACCCCAGTTTTACCATATAAAAGTGGGGTTCAAGGGGGTCAAAATAATATAGGTGTGTTTTCGTGATGGTTTGCACAAGTTTCATCCTGAGAAGGGCGTTTGCTTTAAAATTCAATGGAGAGAAATACGGGGACTGATCAAATATGAATGCAACTAAGCACATAAAAAGGATTCCGTGATAGATTTCGATGAAAAATTTATTTTGTCCCCTCAAAGTATTCCCCTTTAACAGATATACAAACTTTCAGTCTTCTGATCCAATCATTGAATGCATTTTGGTATTCTTTTCGAGGTATACTATGAAGGCACTGGATTATTGCAGAACCGAGGTGTTTGCGCTGTACAAATTTTCGACCAGAAAGGTATTTTTTCAGCCGCGGGAACAAAAAAAAATCACACGGGGCAAGGTCAGGGGAATACGGGGGCAGAGGGAATTCAACAACCCTTTCCTGCTTCAGATAGTCTTGCACAATGAAACGCCTTGTGCGATGACACATTGTCATGTAGCAATCTGACATTGGCCAAACCAGTTGCGGGTCTTCGTTCTTTGAAATATTTCTTCAATTTTCGAAGAACTTTATTCTTGTAAAACTTCGCATTTACAGATTTGCCTTTAGGCACAGCAACCTGAATAGCAGGGCCCTGATTTGAAAAGAATATGGCATACAAAACCTCCTTGACGCTCATTGTCCGCTTTGCAATGCATGGTCTTTTGCAATACTTTGTTGCCCATATTTTGTTCTGAATCTTTCGTTTAGGCTAAAAAAAGTGAACCCATGTCTCGTCACCTGTGACGACATTAGCGAAAGACCATGCGTTGTAATTTGGAAACTTTTTAAGCAACTTTTCTGCTCATCTGTCAACAGATGGGGAATCCATCTAGCACAGATCTTTCTCATTTTCAAATCCCGTTTCAGAATTGTATGAGCTGCTTCTTATGAGATGCCAACCATACTAGCTATTTATCTAGTGGTGCATCGTGCATCGGTAGCAACTATTTCTTTCACTCTAGCAACCATCTTGGCAGATGTTGCTCTTTTCGGCCGACGATAATGTGTTGCATCTTCTGTTGAGCCTAGCCCACAGCTGAATTTCTCTCACCAACGAAAAACTGTCGGAAAATACATTTCATTACGCCCATAAACCGAACATATTTCATCAAAAATGTCTTGGCACCGTATACCAAGAATACAACGATTCTTAATATAGGACCGTATTTCAACGGCGTACTCTGACCTTCTTCAAACCATGTTTTGTATTAGTATACAAGAGTAGACAGTGTTTATCGAACGATATACATGGCTAAAGTGCACGGATTTTAACATGTTTGGTATCAATGTATAGGTAAAATGTTTTTCTACGCTGTGATATTTATTTCCAGGTGATTTTCGCATTAGTGCATGAGAAAACGTTCTACTTGCATTCATATTTGAACAGGCCTCGTGCACGCCTGGTGCCTGGTGCTCTGTCTCTTGTCGGGCCCAACGGAGTCTTACTATTGGTTTTCTTTTGCCCCAGCATTTCAGTGGTTTCTTGCTGTCGAGTCCTCACCGTTGTTTCATCTCTGTGGTTTTTTATTATTTGTGTTCACGGGGATGTTGCACTGATGAGTTAGGAGGCCTTCATGCGGACTGAGCGGGTTGTTTGTCTAAATCGCGACGGAAGTAAGGGCGAGCATTGTGGCCCCGTGGAATCGATTTACCCCCCCCCCCCCCCCCCAGTGGAATTCGTTTCCGCTGACCGTTCCAAGGCGGTTCTTCTGCCGCGGTTTATTTTTGTTTTGGTTTGTCTTTGTGTGTTTGTGTCGCTTAAAATATTTTATTTTGGATAGCCTATTGGCCATTTTGTGGGAAAGTAGCTGTCCTTTTGGCTTTCCGCTATTGATGTTTCCATTAGGGTCTGTTTTTTCATGTCTGTTTCTTTCTCTTCGGTGTCTCTGATGGAAGCTGTGGGTTGATGGTATCGATTGCTGATCATTGCCTCTACTTCTATTTTTTATATTCGTTTATTGTTTAAACATAAGTTTATTTAGTTGGACTGATATGTTAGGATTAAATACCGGATCGAAATGCGTCTCCATCTTTGGATTATGGTCCCTTAATTTTTGTTTTCTTTTCAGAGACTATTCTTTCGAATCTACCTACAACAACCTTTGCGTTTTGCTTCTTTTAAGGATTGTCCCGATCCTTTGTGGTTTTGGTTACGATTATTCTTCTATTCAATATTACACATGAAGAATGGCATGAATTTTTCTATTTGTTTCAGTTGTTTTTGTATTATGCTCAGGTACAAAGTTATTTTACCATATGACGTCGCGTCTGATAATGTAATAATATCATGTAATAAATTCGATAATCCACCAGTGAATTAAATATGCAAATTAGTTGGATACGCCCCGTAACGTTATATGTACAACATCCTTAACGACGTCGCGTTTACTAATTGCGCAATATTGACATTTGTGTAAAACAATCGTGAATAAAATGCGTTTTAAATATCATATGATAAATAGAATCTTGCATTCGTGCTCATGTAGCATTGAATTTATAGCAGCCCCCGCCCATAGGGGCTTGAAGAAATATATGGGCTGCACGATGCTTCCACGCAGAGCTGAATCCGGCCCGCACACTAGTACTGGTAAACCGCTTGGAGGATCTAAGCCTGTCCAGGAACCGAGGTGCGAGGCGGACCGTCCATGCTTATAAACCCTATTAGTTTCATTGGGCGACAGGGCTTGAGATGTCATTTCATCTCACTGTCGGGTAAAAGTCCCACAAAATTGGAAGCAACGTCTCCAAAATGACCTTTACAGTGTTGACGGGGACGTTAAACCTCAAATCAAACAAACAAAATCATTGAATTTATTAAACTCGTTGAGGAAAAAGGATAAAATGCTCGGCAAAGTCTCGCATTTTATCCCTTTTCCTCAACTCGTTTAATAAATTCAATAATACATGCGAACTAATGTAAGATCCTCTATATCAATAATTTATTAAACTCGTCGAGGAAAAGGGATAAAATGCTCGGCAAAGCCTCGCATTTTATCCCTTTACCTCAACTCGTTTAATAATACATTAGCACTCATGCTTTAGATACTCTATTTACATTTCATGAAGTAATAAGCTGCAGTTTTGTGTTGAAAAGTAAACATGTTTCTTTCATCGCGACACCAACAATTTATATTTTGAGCAGAAATAAGAAAAAATGAGCCAGCGCATGACAAAATAGAAGCGGAGGCAATGATCAGGAATCGATACAATCAATGCACAGCTCCCATCAGAGACACCAAAGGGAAAGAGACACAAACATGAAACAACAGACCTAATGGAAACATCAAACCTACAATAAGACATGTGTGCCCAGCGAAGACACAGATCAGCCTGAACATCCATATAGTCTAACCTGAGACTTCTCTTGCTGCACGGAGGAGCATTTGGGCCCTTAGCTTTCCTTAGAGCGCACAACGAAGACTCTAATCAGACTGCGCGGATGCACAGGCTGATCTGAGTCTTCGTAGGGCGCACATGTCTTATTGTAGGTTTTGTCGTGCTGAATATTTTCGTTTTTATTCGGCTGTAAACTTTACAATGTATTTGTATGTGCATGTTTTCTTAATGGAGCATGGGCGTCCATATGCTTATTTAAGCCCCTTCTGTGTGCTCTGAGGATTGTCGAGTCCTCAACATTGTTTCTTTTCTGTAGTTGTTTGAGTTTTGTGTTATCGGAGCACAAACATGCGGCCGCGTAAAATCGATTTAAGCCCCGAAGTTTTTTTTCACGGACCGTTCTAAGGCGTTTCTTCTGTCGCGGTTTATTGGGTCTATAGTTTACGATCGACCCAAATTTACTAAATGGCAAAACGGAATGCATGCAGTTGTCCACGCAATCATCACTGATTTGGAAAAACCAATATTGGTAGAACTTGAAACGTTGCGCTATTTTTATCGATGCAACATATAGGTCAGAGCTATCTATAGAGTCCTGACAGGAATGGTGTGAAATACCGAATACCCAGTTCAGACGCCGCGTCATGTGGCGTCTGCTCAGCAGGTTGCACAGGGACTACACTGTTTGCTTAAGTAGTGGCTTTTGGGGGCTAAACGAACAGACGAAATGGTATTAGATTGCCAGGTTGCTCACGTAATGAAAGAAAAACAACACACGCTGTCACGTGACGTCTTCGGAACATTCCATTCATAAAACTGATTCACAAATGTATGCCAAGTAGAGGTGGAGGCGATGATCAGGAATCGATACAATTAACCCACAGGTCCCATCAGAGACACCAAACGGAAAGGAACACAAACATGAAACAACAGGCCCTAATGGAAACACCAACAGCGGAAAGCCGAGTAAAAATAGACTTTTCGCACTTCATTTTAGAACAGCAAAAATGAGTAGCCCAGACTTTATAGGTGGTACCGTTATTAGACATACAGCGTGGACCCAGATCGAATAGACAGTACATTGCTTCTGATCAGGGTCGGCACTGTTCGCAATAGGTATGTAGCAACAATTTTGAACATAATTCAGGCCCTTATGAAGACTCTGAAAAGGGGCGGATTGGGAGTGCGAATTTCAGGTATTTTGCAGAGGATGAAAAACGGAATGAATCTGAGATAATTTCCGAAAGGGGGAAGGGGCTGCGTTTGCACCCACCCAACTGTGTGCGGGCCTGCACCAACAGAGAAAATTAACTTTTTGTTTAAACATATCGCTGGAGGGGCTCTGGTACAGATCACTGTTATCAATGAGCTGGGATGCAGTGGTGGGAGTGAGCGAGGAGAAAAGAGAGAGGAGAAACTATAACAAACATTGTAGATGCTGATCAGAAGCCATCGATGGATCTACAATGTTTGCAGCGGGATGCAATGTTAAACATGTAATATTTTTTCAGTACAGATTGTGTTGCATACTCAATGCAGAAAGATGAATCAATTTACGCGTATACAGAAGGGAAATAATTACACACATTAACAAATTACAAGTACATGCAATTAATTCGACTGAAAATGCAACCATATTTTTTTTTCGGACAAAAATTTGACTGAACACTTTTCTTATAATGAAACGTTTTAACGGGTACCCTTCGTCTACGTTATAAAGCAGATAACCTGTTGCTTGCAATTGTCCGCGTGACTATCACTGACCATCTGACTGCCGCTGACCTTGAACAAAATTCAAGCATTGGTTGTTCATAGCAGCGCGCAGCGTAAGAAGAAAATTGTAGACTGTGTTCGTTTGGTTGTTTAATTTGAGGTTTAACGTCCCTGTCAACATTGAATAGGTCATTTGGAGACGTTACTTCCAATTTTATGGGACCTTTACCCGACGACGAGATGAAATGACATCTCAAGCTCTGTCGCGCATTGAAACCAATAGGGTTTATGAACATGTACGGTCCGACTAGTGCCACTTTGCCTGGGCAGGCTTCAATCCTCTAAGCGTTTTACCAGTACCCTTGTGCGGTCGGTTTCAGCTCTGCGTAGAAGCATCATGCAGCCCATCTATTTATACAAGCCCCGATGGGCGGAGGCCGAGGAGCGTCGAGTGTGATGCGTAAGATCTGGAAACGCATTTGTTTGTTTGTTTGTTTGTTGTTTGTTTGTTTGAATTGAGGTTTAACGTCCCCGTCATTACTGTATAGGTAATTATGGAGACGTTGCTTCCAATTTTGTGGGGCTTTTACCCGTCATTGAGATAAAATGACTCTCAGGCCCTGTCGCCTAATGAAACCAGTAGAGTTTATAAGCATGGACGGTCCGACTCGCGCCGGCTTAGATCCTCTAAGCGGTTTACCAGTACTCGTGTAAGTACGGGTCGGTTTAAGCTCTGCGTGAAAGCATCATGCAGCCCATCTCTTTCTTTAAGCTCCGATGGGCAAGGGCTTAATCTGACGCATTGTATCACGCAGATTCCCAGATCAACGTACGGGTATCAGATCACGTGAACAAGTCCGTGAAATAAACATCCCACTAAACCCCACTTTGTATAGAGAAAACTGGGGTTTAAGGGTGTGAACACTATTTTTTCTAATTTCTGTTTCAAAACATAAGTAGTGGGTACTCGTTAGAACCGCCTCAATGAGGCGGTTCTAACGGGCACCCACAACCTATGTTTTCAGTATAAATAAGAAAAGTAGCATGGATTTTCATCAGAAAAGTAGCCATTTTGTAGATGTGAAAAATGCACTATGTTGCACGGGTGTGTTATCGCAATGACACGAGAAGCGGAGTGTCGAGTGTGATGGTATAAGATCTTAAAAACATCCTAGAGACGTGTTACCACAGCAGATCAAGTTACTACAGTCGAACTTCAATGGCTCGAACACCTTTGGGATTTCGAAAATCTGTTCGAGACAGGGGTAGTTCGAGCCACTGAGGTTACTGTCAGGAGGCATAACGAGATACTTTTAGACATCTTTTCGGTGTTCTATAATGAATATGTATGCTGTGTGTACTCATTAGAATCGCCTATTCGAGGCGATTCTAATGAGTACACACAGCATGCATTTTCAAGATAAAAGACTAAAATCTCCTTAATTATCCCCCACTATTTCTTAAGTAGAGGATTTCGCTAGGGGCTCAAGAATGGATTCGACTCAGCCATGGTAAACGAGCCATCGGTGTTCGAGCCATCGAAGTTCTACTGTATATTCAGTGATACTGTGTTTCTATATACGTCTTTGGTTCCAAGAAAGTCAGTTTTTTTACAAACGCAAATATGCGGGTAAATTTGGCGTTACGCTGTTGGCGATTTCATCATTTTATTAGTATGGTTCCTTGTTACGCATGGCTGCTTTTAACCCCCGCCCATCGGGGCTTAAAGAAATATATGGGCTGCATGATGCTTCCACGTACAGCTGAAACCGACCAGGTCACGAGTACTGGTAAACAGCTTAGATGATCTAAGCCTGCCAAGGCAAAGCGGTGCGAACCGGACCGTCCATGCTTATAAACCCTATGGGTTTCATTGGGTGACAGGGCTTGAGATGTCATTTCACAAAATTGGAAGCAACGTCTCCATAATTACATATACAGTAATGACGGGGACGTTAAACCTCAATTCAAACAAACAAATAAATGCGTTTCCAGATCTTACGCATCACACTCGACGCTCTACGGCCCCCGCCCCTGGACCCACAAAAAATGAAGCAGCGTCTCAAAAATGACCTTTACAGTGTTAACGGGGACGTGAAACCACAAATCAAACAAACAAACAAACAAAACATGGCTGCTTATTAATGATACACAAAATGCAGGGACTCGGAGCTCGCAAGGACGGCGATACGGAATAGGAAAACGCGAGTAGAATGGGATTCTGTATTTTCTGTCGGAAAACTGATAGTAGACAGCAGTGTCTGTTAACCCTTTTTGTGCCAAGTTGAATTTTCCTCCTTATATATAGCAGGAGTCCATTTCACACTTTAGGGGTGTCAGGTTGTGTTTTCTTCAAAAATTATTTGGAAAATGACAGAACGTTTAGCAAGCAGTATGGGCCTTGTTCTGCGGCGTCTGATCTGGGCCTGCATCGTTTGCCAGGGCACCAGTTTTGGGGTTTCTGGTACTAAATGGGTTAAACATGTCTGTGGTACAATTTTGCTTGTCAAAGCCTAGGCTAATTATATGTATCTGTAAATTGTAACTTCAAGTATGAAATTAATTGAAAATAATCCGTTGTCTATTAATAACACTAAATATTAATAATCTATATAAATTCGAATTAGTCATTCCCTGCGCCATTTCCTCTTGAACTTTTGAAGTCTGGTTTCTTTGTGGATTTAAGAAATTTTGAGGTAAGGCGTACAATAGCTGCGTTTCCACTAACATGCCGAAACAAATTAGGGACGGTGGGTCGATTAAACATTTTTGTTTTAATTTTTAGTCAACTTTTTTATGAAATGGAAAAAGAGAAAAACCTTTAAAAGGGCTTTATTCCAGCCATATTACAAGGAAACATTCAAATGAGCCCCGCCAAGCGAATTTGGGTCTTCGAGCATTCCGTCATGACAAATTTCAACTGCGCATGCCCAGCCATTCAGAGGGGCCAGGGATATGGATTTCTGTCTGAAGGTTCCTCTTGATTCACTGCTTGTATGAGCGAGCAGCGAAGGTTCTGGCGAGACTGCGCGGATGCGCAGGCTCGCCTGAACATTCGCTGCTCGCATAGGCGATAAGTACCAAAATCGCTTGACGCGGCCCAAATAATGAGTTTTAAAGCATCGAGGAAGAAAAGAACACGATTAAAGTATTAGGTTTGCTTTTCTGATGGTTTATATGATATTCTATTAAAAGTGCTAGAAGATATTAAGGCCGGTAGGTAAGATTAACAATTTTTGTAGTTTTTTCTGCATGGCAATAAAAATTGCAGGTTCGGCACAAAAGCCAGTCTTGGTGTCTCTGATGGGATCTGTGGGTTGATTGTATCGATTCCTGATCATTGCCTCCACTTCTATTAACGACCATGCATGCAGGCTGTCGTATAATATTTATGTTGTACCCAGTCTTTTTTATATCGACAATTGATTTTACGAAATTTGGTACAGAAATCCTTGTATATATTCTGAATTTATATACTAAGTCACCATAAAATTCAGGTTCCGATAAACCTTGTTGCAGAAGAGATTTCAGTCCAACATTGAATTTTGAAATTAAATCGAATGATGCCTATAAAATTTTGAATTTTGAAAAGGCTTTGCGTAGTTTATGATATCGATAACCCCGATTGAGAAGTTGAGCAGTCAACATTTTATTACGAGTGTTGAAGTCAGTTACATGGCTAGACACAATGGCACATAGAATTAATTAGAAAATATAAACGCTATAGGGTGCCGCACGAGGAACACTACCATCCAAGGAAGGAAAGTTTGCAATCTCACAATCAAAATCATCGCATTCATCATTAATTTTGTGGGAAACAAACCCGACTACAGCAGATAGATGTAAATCTAAAAAACGGGGTGTCGGTATCAGAAGAGTTTGCTTTATTTTACTGAAGTTCTTGGGGATAAATTTGACTGATAAAATCTTCGAAGTAAGTATTGCCAATGTTTAATTAATCATCCAAATATTAGAAGTCGAGATAAAAGCATTAATGATTTCAGATTGGTTTTCAACGGAAAGGGGCATCATTGAGTCTCTTTCGTAACAAAACAAGAACAGTTCTGCCACAAGGTGTTCGCAATTCGTACCCATTGGAATACCCACAATTTCTCTAAATAACTAAGTATCAAATCTTATGTAAACATTTTCAAGAAGAAAGGTTAGAGCTTCACACACGTTCTGACGTGACCATAAAGTATAATTTTTATGCTGTTGGGAAGTGAAAAAAGTATTTCGTGCATGCAAGATAGAAGGGATCTTTCCTATGAAATGTCCGTTCATTTAAATCGTTAAGTTTTTCTTTTGTACGACTACGAGGAAACGTAGTGTTAAGGGTGTAAAAATCATACGTAGACGTACTTGAAGCACGAAAACCTCTTGATTTCATTCCATTTAAATCTTCATTAGAATTTTTTATAGAACAAAACAGATTTCTTCCTATCTTTCAAAGACTTTGTCGCAATATTTAATCACATGTGTTTGATGGCAGTAAAACACGAAGTTAATTTGGAAAGTTCTGTGGTGGTACAAGAACTTTGCAATAAACCATGCTTTAATTGTATCGATTTCTGATCATTGCCTTCACTTTTATATTGCATATCATAGCTGTTTTGTTTGTGTTGCTTTCATTACGATAACACGCCCGTATGACATAGTGCATTTTTTCACATCTCCAAAATGACTGCTTTTCTGATGAAAATCTATGATATTTTTCTTATAAATACTACAAACATAGGTTGTGGGTGCTCGTTAGAACCGCCTCATTGAGGCGGTTCTAACGAGTACCCACAACCTATGTCTTGGAGTAAAAATAAGAAAAATAATGTTTACCCCCTTAAACCCCAGTTTTCTCTATATAGAGTGGGGAATAGGGGGGTTTTCATTTCACGGACTTGTTCACGTGATGTTTGCAATTGCTTTTGGTCTATCGGAACACGAATGTTATGGTGACTTAGAATATATATTCAGAAAAAATATATAACCACAATGACTTCAGCACACAATTTCGTACAATCGTACTTCGATATAAAAATATTGGATACAACATAAATGGTTTGCGACAGACTGCATGCATTGTAGTTAACCCAGTCACGGTTGACAACTTTGCTTCACTCTTTAATTGTACGCCGGTGGGTCAGTCCTCAGATTCTAGCCTGATTCCAGTGTAAAGGCTTACCGAGAATATGAGAGAATCTAATTTTATGTAATGTTGGCTGGTGTCCGATGCCCTATCTCTGTTCGGGCCCATCGGAGTCTAACTGTTGGTTTTCTTCTGCTCCAGTATTTCAGTGGCTCATTGCTGTCGAGCCCTGCCGTTCTTACATCTCTGTGGTTGATTTTTTTGTGTGTTCACGGAGATATTGAACTGATGAGTTAAGAGACATTCAGGCGGACTGAACAAATTATTTGTCGAAATCGCGGTGAAAGTAAGGGCGAGGATTGTGGCCAGGTAAAATCAATTTAAGCCCCCAGTGGAATTCGTTTCACTGACCCTTACAAGGCGGATCTTCTGTCGCGGTGTATCGCTTATATTATTTTGTTAAGGATAGCCAATTGGCCATTTTGTGGGAAAGTTACTGTCCTTTTGGCTTTCCGCTATTGATGTTTCCATTTGGGTGTGTTGTTTCATGTTTGTGTTTCTATCCCTAAGGGGTCTCTGATTGGAGCTGTGGGTGAATTGTATCGATTCCTTATCATTGCCTTCACTTCTATTTTGTAAGGTATTTTATGAAGTTTATGTAACCAATATAACGTAGGAAGCTGGTATTGAAATTAAAAAAAGATAGATCTAATAGGTTTGTTGTAATTATTGCAAATTATTGATGTTTCAGTATTTTGAAAATAAGCAGGAATAGACGAAATCACCGAACTATCCAGAAAGATACTAGATAAATCTACACACACCCAAAGACAAGCCATCGCAAAAATTAACCGCGACAGAAGAACCGGTTTAATCCCACTTCCACGGTAATTAATACTGAGCGTCCAAAGACGTTTCATTGCGGTTTCTTTTATTTTATGTTCGCTGCTGTTCAGTTATTAAATGTTTGCATTTCAACACTTCTATGTGTCCTGGTATTTAGTTCGGTAAAGGTTACCAAGCTCACATCTGCCTGAAAGAACTGCTAATTCTGCTTCATGCGGACTTTACAAATTGTTTGTCTAAATCGCGGCGGAAGTAAGGGCGAGGATTGTGGCCACTTAAAATCAATTTAAGCCCCCCAGTGGAATTCGTTTCCGCTGACCGTTCCAAGGCGGTTCTTCTGTCGCAGTTTATTTTGGTTATGGTTTGTCTTTGGGTGTTTGTATCGCTTATGTTGCTTTATTTTGGATAGCCTATTTGCCATTTTGTGGGGAAGTAACTGTCCTTTTTGGCTTTCCGCTATTGATGTTTCCATTAGGTCTGTTGTTTCGTGTTTGTGATTCTTTCCCTTTGGTGTCTCTGATGGGAGCTGCGGGTTGATTGTATCGATTGCTGATCATTGCCTCCACTTCTATTTTGTCGTCTGTGACTTTGTTGTAAGTTGAGATGTGTATGTCCTTCCCAGCATCTGATGTTTCTGATTGTCTTTCAGTTCTGATTCAGTTCTTTCTGATGCATCAACTCTCATTCAATATCCAGCCAAGTGGGCCTAATGGTGTGTCCTCATATCAGTTATATAACAAGAACACATTTTGCCTAGGCGATTCCAGAGAGAATATCGGCCTAGATTGTACTTTTCGGGCTCTGGCTTCTGTTGAGACTGCGCAGGCTTAACTTGTTAGTGTGTGACTTTTGTTGTTATTGCCATATTTATCACTAAGAACATTCGGTCTACACGGCAGGCTTTTTTGGTTTGGAAGGACGAATCTACGCATTTTCTTACGTTTTCTTTTAAGAATGCAAGTGTTTGTAAAGTGAAGATCTTGATATTGCACATTTGAGTCTCGTATTTTAGAAACAGCCTGGATGGTTGCATTTGAATTCGCAAACAAAGTTTAGGCTATTTTTATACGCCCATTTTGTAAATACGGTCGTATTATGGTATTGGGTCGGTGTCCATCCGTCCGTCTGTAAACTTTTCGTTTCCGGATAACTCCTCCTACAGTTTTCATCCGATCAAGCTGAAACTTGGTAGGTAGTAAGACCACCTGATGTAGTGCATATCGTTTCGAAGTTACTGTCTACCAAATATTTAAACAGTTATGCTCCTTTGAAAATTTTTGTTAACTTTTTCGTTTCCGGATAACTCCTCCTACAGTTTCTACCCGATCAAGCTGAAACTTGGTAGATAGTAATACCATGATCCGATGTAACGCATATCTTTTCGAGGTTCAGCGAATATTTACTGAGTTATGCTCCTTTGAACTCGTTTCCAGATAACTCCTCCTACAGTTTTCTTCCGATCAAACAAACTTAGTAGATAGTAGACCATGGCCTGATGTAGCGCATATCATTTCAAGGGTACGGTCCACCAACATATATTCACAGAGTTATGTCCCTTTGAAATTTTTTTGTAAACTTTTTTTGTTTCCGGAAAACTCCTCCAACAGTTTTCATCTGATCAACCTGAAACTAAGTAGGTAATAAGATCATGACCTGGTGTAGTGCATATTCCTTCAAGGTTATAGTTCACCAAATATTTATAGAGTTATGCCCCCTTGATTATTTCTGTAAATATTTCGTTTCAAGATAACTTCTCTTAACGTTAAAATTCGATCAAGCTGAAACTTGATATATAGTTAGACCATGATGTGAGCAGTGCATATGGTTAGGGCCCCACTCTTGCTACAACTATATTGCTGTTGTCCGTGTGTTTGTAATGTCTTAACAAAAAAAAAGACAAAAAAAAAAACAAAAAAAAAGTAACGTCGGCCATAACTTCAAAAGGATTTGCCCTACTCTCATCTAACTTCACACACACACTCTTCATCAAAAGACCTCTATTCTGATAGGGACCATACCTATATTGGTTTTGTCTGTGTTTTGTCCTGCCTTAACCAAAAAACTTAACCTTGGTCATACCTTCAAAAGTATTTGCCTTCCTGTCATGAACATTCACACGAGTACTTACCATCACAAGACCTACATTCTGACAAACACTTGTACCATACCTCTTTGATAGCTCGATGCTGGGCCCTTTCTGACGTAGTCAGGGATCTGGTTTTGAGGCTATGGTCCAACAAATAAATGCAAGTTTATGACCCTTTGAAAGTTTCTGTAAAATTTAGAACCGATCAAGCTGAAACTTGATATATAGTTAGACCAAGATGTGGAGCAGGGCATATTATAGGTTACAGTCCACCAAATATTTATCGAGTTAGGCCCTTTGTAACTTCCTGTATACATTTTGTTTATGGCTAACTCTTCCTACAATGAACATTTAATCAAGCTGAAAATTGATCTATAGTTTGACCGCAATGTGGAGCAGCGCATATTGTTTCGAGGATATGGCTTACCAGAAATAAATAAAGTTACGCCCCTTTGCAGATTTCTGAAAGTATTTTGTTTGTGGCGAAGCTGAAACTTCATATATAGTTAGACCATTATGTTGCGCAGTGCCTATTGTTTTGAGGTAACTGTACACAAAAAAAATTAATTGAGTTATGCCCCTTTTAAAATTTCTGATCATATTTTGTTTGTGGCTAACTTCTCCTGCAGGTAACAATCGATCTAGCAAAATCTTGATATTAAGTTTGATTATGATGTGGCGCAGTGCATATGGTTTAGAGAGGATGGTCCACCAAATATTTATATAAGTATAATACTTCAAAAATATCGGTAGACATTTTCATTTCCGGCTTACTCCTCCCACAATTTAGATCCGATCAAGCTCAAACTTGATATGTAGTTAGACCATGATATGGAGCAGTTCTTATTATTTAAAGCTTTCAGTCCAACAAATATTAACTTGCTACGGGCGTATAATGCCCCGCTGGCGGAGCTCTTGTTAGTTTACACTGTCAACTCTGCTGCCGGCTAAGTAGAACATAACGACTATCTGTTGACATTGGCACCAAATTATATTCAAATAAGATGCAATGAGAAAGATGGAACATTTAAAAGACACTGCAGACTTTTAATAATGTCATAAGATTCAGATTCGTTGTCTTTGTAAGTTTTAGCTTTGCATCTTTCACTCGAATGCGTCAGTATGGGGTATTAGATCTTGACAATATAATGACTGATAAGACACTTTCTATACTAAATCATCAGCCACGTTGGTAAAAATATTAGTTTCTCTATATATGATGATGAAATCATTATAAACAAATGGATATTTTACATTTCATTTTTACAACCGGAATTTTGGTATTCGATTATGTGTATATACACTGATTTCTTCACAAACCCTGCGTCATTGAAAGCTGAATTTCCATTAGGTCTTTAAAATTGACCAGTGAAATTGCGCACACGCATTATTCCTTATGTGATTACTTCCCTTTGGTGTCTCTGATGAGAGCTGTGGGTTGATTGTATCGATTCCTGACCATTGCCTCCACTTCCATTTTCCATGGGGTCCATGTCTCGCCCCCTCTACCTCATAAATGACATACCTAATATTTCAGATACTTAGTCCACATGGGTGCTCATTTGGGTATATGGGTTTGTTTGGGAGTATTTATAATTGATTTATTAAAATGATATCATGTTTAAATACTTGGCTGTCATTGGGCAGTGCCCACCTGAGCTCTGGTGAGCATAGTGGCCCGTGGGCCTCTTGTTTTTGTTGTGGTTGATTTGTCTTTGAATGTGTGTATTGCTTATATTATTTTATTTTGGATGGCCTATTGGCCATTTTGTGGGAAAGTAACTGTCCTTTTAGCTTTTTGCTGTTGATGTTTCCATTTGGGTCTATTTGTTTTATGTTTGTGCTTCTTTCCCTTTGGTTTCTCTGATGGGAACTGTGGGTATGTTGTATCGACTCCTGACAATTGCCTTCACTTCCATTTTACAGGGAGAAAAGGGGAAAGTTCACAATAACAAAGTACTACATGAAATTTTCTTAACAGCAACACCGCTGCAAAAGCTGGTTTAACAACAGAAGCATTCCAATTTAGTTTCAATTTAAAAATGGACACGTTTAAAGAGATAATTAGTGTATATTTTAAATTTTACCATTCTTACAGCTGTTCAGCTGTTATTTAGTTTAACCGGTTGTTTTCCCTCCCTTAAATTTTGGTAAATAAGTGCTGAATTGTAATTCTTAAGTTCAATATTTCTTCTGACAAAAGGCCATCACACAAAATGATATATCGCATATCTAACCTGGTTGCCGTCGTCTTCTAAAACGAAATCGTCCTGCTTCATATATTTAATAGGAGTGAAAAGTGGTATTGAAGATCAACCGAAACCTATACTTTGTGAATGTGTACAAAAGTTAGAAATCCTCATCACGAAAACACATCTATATATTTTTGACCCCCTTGAAGCCCACTTTTATAGTAAAACTGGGGTTTCGGGGGGTACACCTTATTTTTCTTATTTCTGCTCTAAATATAGATTGTGGGTACTCGTTAGAACCGCCTCGATGAGGCGGTTCTAACGAGTGCCCACAATCTATATTTTGAGCAGAAATAAGAAAAATATCACAATTTTTCATTGTTAAATTTTCATTTTTTCGGCGATAAAGGTGGCAATGTATTTGTATAGGCATGTTTGTGTAATGTGTAGTATGTATGTATGTATGTATGTATGTATGTATGTATGTATGTATGTATGTATGTATGTATGTATGTATGTATGTATGTATGTATATGTATGTATGTATGTATTGCTTGCATCTTTTTATTTAGGACAGCCGTTTGGCAATGTTGCTGGAAGGTAACTGTCCTTATGGTTTTCCGCTTGTGAGGTTTGCATTAGACTTAAGTCATTTCATGTTCGTGTTTCTTTCCGTTGGTGTCTTGGATAGGGGTGTGAGGTGGTTGTATTGATTCATGATCACTGCATTCCATTTTGTTTTGTTTTTTTCTTCAGACGCTGAGATGACATCCAGGATAGCACCTTTGATCATTTGTGTTGTGCTGTCGCTTTGCTCATGCGTTGGTAAGTAAACTCATCTATAAACAATTCATACACCCGTAAAAGTTGAGCATCCAAAATAACCAGTAGATTTTCTATGCTTTTCGAAACATTAAGCGATAAAGGTTGTCATTCGCGACTCGCGACCTTAACAAGAACATCACACAATGAAAATCGGATGCGCCTTTAATATACAGTGAAATTGAAAATGCTGCATAAGCACCCGGTTGTCAACTTGTCAGTTCACTATTTTCAAAGAAATAAAATGGGCTTATAAACCAAAGCAAAATGAAATATGCAAAACGATAAGGTTTTAGAAATTATTTTACAGTGTTTAACATCAGTTGAGGTGCGGTAAAAACAAAGGCTGCACATTATACAACAATCAGTATGCTTGTTTGTTTGTTTGCTTTAAGGTTTAACGCCCCCTTTAACACTGTAAAGGACATTTGGAGACGTTGCTTCCAATTTTGTTGACTTTTACCCGACATTGAGATTGAATGACATCTCAAGCCCTGTCGAATAGGTTTATAATATTGGACGGGCAGGCACCACAGACCAAGTGCCCCCCCCCCCCACCCCCCGACGTTTGAAAGGTCAGTATGCGGTGAATAAGTCTGTAAAATATATGCCGTAAATAACGTTAAGGGGTTTTACAACCCTTTCAACAGACTTCTTTTAATATTCCTCAGCTAGTTGTAAGGAACAATTATTTACGAATAAAAGTAATCTTCAAAATTGTAAATGATGATAAGACAAGATAAATGGGTATGAAGTCACTGTGGTTATAAATTTTTCTGAATTTATATACTAAGTCACCATAAAATTCGGGTTCCGATAGACCTTGTTGCAGAAGAGATTTAAGTCCAATATTGAATTTTGAAATTAAATCAGAATTACGTCTATAAAATTTTGAAAAGTCTTAGCGTAGTTTATGGTACCGATAGCCCTGATTAAGAAATTTAGCCGCTAACGATTTATTACGAGTGTTGAAGTCAGTTACATGACTACACACTCTGGCAAATCGAATTAATTGCGAAATATAAACACCATCGGATGGCGCACGAGGAACATCGCCATCCAAAAAAGGAAAGTTTACAATCTCAAGGGGGTAAATTTGACTGATCAAACCATCGAAATAGGAATTATCAATATTTAATAAATCACCCAAATATCTAGAAGTGGAGCTAAAACCTTCAATGATTTCAGACTGGTTTTCAGCAGAAATGGACATCATGAAGTCTCTCTCATAACAAAACAAATACAGATCAGCAACAAGGGGTGTGCAATTAGTACTCATCGGAATACCCACAACTTACCTCAATAACTGAGTACCAAATCTAATGTAAATATTGACAAGTAGAAAGGTGAGAGCTGCACACACTTTCTGACATCACCATAAGGTATAGTTTGTATGCTCTTCAGAAGTGACATGCAAGATAGAGGGAGTCTTCCCTATAAAATGTCCATTCAGTTAAATCATTAAGTTTCTCTTTTATAAGGTTATGAAGAAGTGTAGTGTAAAGGGTGGAAAAATCATGAGTAGGCAGACTTGAAGCACGAAAACGCCTGGATTTCAATTTGTTTAAAATTTCATGAGAATTTTTATAGACCAAAATAGAAGTGGAGGCAATGATCAGGAATCGATACAATCAGCCCACAGCTCCCATCAGAGACACCAAAGGGAAAGAAACACAAACATGAAACAACAGACCCAACGGAAACACCAACAGTGGAAAGCTAAACAAAAGGACAGTTAATTTCCCACAAAATGGCCAATATGCTATCCAAAATAAAACAATATAAGCGACACAAAGACCCAAAGACAAACCATAACAAAAATAAACCGCGACAGAAGAATCTTGAACCTGAAGAACCTGAAGCCTGGAACCGTCAAAGGGTCTTGAGGCCTGACTAGCCGGTGTGCAGTTAGTTATCAACCGCGATTGGATTAACTACCGTACATACAGTCTGTCATATAAAATTAATTTTATGCTGTACCCAATCTTTTTACTTCGAAGAATCATTTTACGAAATCGTTGCAGGCATATATTTTACTGAATTAATATACTTAGTCTAAATCTTACTCACTTGAGAGCAAATAAAAAAAAAATAGTGTGGTGATGTCTTACTTAAGGAAGACCTTTCGGACGTTCACATTGCGCCAAACTTCAAATACAGTATGCATTCGAATTATACAGAGGTTTGTAAAAAGAAAAAAAGCTTTCTAAAGCCCTCTAAAGGCTGTTATTAATTGACTATCCTGTATTGATCGGAGGTCATCTGTATTAACACCAGGTCAACCAATATTAACTGAGGTCAAGTGGGGTCAAAAATCAATAATCATGATTTTTTAATTGTGTCAATTAATAACATTGTCATTAATCAAGTAATTTCGTATTGGACCAGTTACAGGTCCTCGGTCAGCTGTATTGGCCTCGGCCTACGGCCTCGTGCCAATACAGCAGACCTCGGACCTGCAACTGGGCCAATACGAAACTATTTGATTCATAACATAGACTTGCCCAAGTCTGTTAATTAGGTGTCCATTGTAAAAATAATTGTTTTTACAAAAATAAAAAATAAATACATTGTAAATGAAATAGCAATACCGTCTTTTATGAAAATTGTGAAATTAACAGACTTGTAAATATTGAAAGAACTCATTCACCTTTCCTGCAGATGATTGTCAGATATGGGTGAGAAGTTTATTTAGATAACTTTTCACTGACAGGCTCCAGAGCTTGTTACCATGATTTATTTACATTTATTGGGGGGAAACCACATGAAGCCAAAGGGTTTTAAAAAAAGAAGTTTCAATTTTAATCTTTTATTCTTAAACCATTACGATAGCATGCCTATGCTATATTAGAAGGCTCCAACAATGATGTTAATCAGATTTTTTCTTATTTCTGCTCAAAACATAGATTGTGGGAACTCGTTACAACCTATTCAATGAGGCAGTTCTAATGAGTACCCACAATCTATGTGTAACCGCCTCAATGAGGCGATTCTAATGGACATACGACACTAGTATTCACAATTACCATGATCATCCCCTAAACATGTCCATACAATGAAAACCCTTGTTAACCCCACTTTATATAGAGTAAAGCAGGGTTTACCAAATTACCAGGCTAGTCATTTTCTTATTTCTGCTCTAAAACCTAGATTTTGGGTAGGCCTCGTATCGTTTTTCTTTATTTCTGCTACAAAAATAGTTTGTGATTGCTTGTTAGAGGCGGTTCTAAAGAGTACCCACAATCTATACTACTGAGCAGAAATAAGAACATTATGTAACCCCTTGTATACGCCACTTTTCTCAATGGTTTCTCCTGTTAAGATAATGTTGAAAAGATTCTGCAATTACACAGCTTATTAACTAAGTAATTATGCCAGGATAATGATATTATGCTGCCTGCTTGCCTTTTTTTCTATAAAAACCAGTGCAAAAACAATTACAGTCCAACCTGTGTTAAGCAAGCACCTCAGGAATGATCAAAATGTGCTTGCTTAAGACAGGTGCTTGCTTTATACAGGTGGATATTAATGCATTCGCCTTTTTCAGGATTTGAATGATTGCTTGCTTGCTTAATAGAGGTGGCCACTATGACCGGTTTGACTGTATAATGATACCTCAATGGCTCGAACACCAATAGCTCGTTTTCTATGACTGTTTTCGAACTCGCTCTTGAGTCTCTTCACACATACATGTATCCATATGACAAATATTTAGGGATAGTTATGGGTATTTGGCGTATTTTATCTGAAAAAAATATATTGTGTGTACTCACGAGTTGATTCTAATGAGCACACACAAAATATATTAATCAAATAAAGGACTGAAAGTAATGCCGAAATTATCCTCAGTAAATTCAACCCTCGATGGCAGGAACTACCACTGTCTCGAACAAGTTTTAGGTCCCAACACAAAGGAAGCAACATCCCCAAAATGACCTATACAGTGTTGACAGGGGCATTAAACCTCAAATCAAACAAAACAAAACAAAAATCTCCAAAATACTAGAATTTTCCTCTCTTTCACTGACAGACGCAGGTGGGTGTTATTTATTAAGTAAACATTAACTGCAGAGGCTAATGCTTTTATCAACAAGTGGGAGATAGTGTTTCTTGCCAGCTTTGTGCTAGTCGGAACTTTTGCAGAGTATACAAGTCCCTACATTCACAGATGAAGACTAAAGAGACTTTTACATATTTTTTGTTTAAAGGGGCTTTCATTTAAAAATAAAAAATGTAAATGTAGGGACTTGGCCAAGTCTATTCATAACATTATAGTAGTAATTAGTGCTGGCCCGAATTTCCACACTTTTTATGGGTACATGACAGCGTAGACGAAATCTGTATTACATGACCATATCGTATGATCTGAATTATCCCGCTTTAAACGAGAAATATTAAGTTGCATACTAATTAATAGGCCAATTCGAAAGCTATCGAAATACGATATATCTTGGAGGGTCACTACAGAATCACGTCGGCCAACGCAACCCATACTTTTGTACAAAAAAAAATTGATTCTTTTTAATCGTCAGTCCCCATAGAACTTCCATATTTTATACTGAATTCCGAAATAAGATAAGGATATTTGGAAACAGAGATATATTGTTCCCTGTTGTTTTAACCAATGTACTAACACATGTGTTAAGTGGTCATCAGTAATTTTGCAGTGCAGTCAACTCTATTGTAGCTACAATCAGATGTGTATCTTGTGAAATTCGAAAACATGTTTGGAAAATCTAAATTCCACTTTCCTTCCTACAACCGAAAGCATCAATTAACGCCTGCCTGGTCAACTGACCTACCTTAGAAAAATAACCCATAGGATCATTTTTCTAGAGCAAATGAATATTTTGCAAATGAGCTTTCAGTTATATTGTACCCATTACCATGGTGTTATCATAAAACCCAACTGTTATTTAATGGATAAATTAATGCAATAAAATATGAATACACGTGTTAAATTGAAGTAATCGCAATGAGCAAGAATCGATACAATTAATCCACAGACACAAAAGGAAAAAAACAACAACACACAAATATGAATTAATTAGACCCTCAATGGAAACATCAATAGCGGAACGCCAAAGGGACAGTCACTTTCCCACAAAATGGCCAATTGACTATCTAAAACAAAAGCTAAGCGTTTCACACACTCTAAGATAAGCCATAACAAAATAAACCGCGATAGAAGAACCGCCTTGGAACGGCCAGTGAAACGAATTCCACTGGGGTGCTTAAATCGATTTTACGCGGCCGCAGTCCTTGCCCTTACTTCCGTCGCGATTTAGAGAAATAATTTGTTCAGTCCGCATGAAGGCCTCCTAACTGATCAGTGCAACATCTCCGAGAACACAAAAATGAAACATTCACAGAGATGAAACAACAGTGAGGAATCGACAGCAAGAAACAACTGAAATGATAGAGCAAACGAAAACCAAAAGTTAGGCTACGATGGGCCCAACCAGAGACAGAGCATAAGGCACCAACAATCATTACATAAAATTAAATTCTCTCTAATTCTAAGTAAAACAGAAGTGGAGCCAATGATCCACAGTGATCCACGGGATCCAAGTAACCCACAGCTCCCATCAGAGACACCAAAGGGAAAGAAACACAAACATGAAACAACAGAACCTAATAGGAACATTAATAGCGGAAAGTCAAAAGAACAGTAACTTTCCCACAAAATGGCCAATAGGCTATCCAAAATAAAATAATATATACCACACAAACACCCAAAGACAAACCATAACAACAATAAACCGCGACAGAAGAAACGCATTGGAACGGTCAGCGGAAAAGAATTCCGCTGGGGGCTTAAATCGATTTTTTGTGACCACAATCCTCGCCATAACTTCCGCCGCGATTATGACAAATAATTTGTTCAGTCCGCATGAAGGCTTCCTAACTCATCAGTGCAACATCTCCATGAACAAAAAAATTAGGCAACCACAGAGATGAAAAAACGCTGAGGACTCGACATCAAGAAACCACTACAATGCCGGAGCAAAACGAAAACCAACAGTTAGACTCCGATGGGCCCGACCAAAGACAGTGCATCAGGTACCAACCAACATAAGTGTTTAAGCTGGAACCGTAATATAATCTGATGCCTGACCCACCGGCGTGCAATTAAAGAGGGAAGCAAAGTTGTCAACCGTGATTTGGTTAACTACCATCCATTCAGTCTGTCGTGTAACATTTATGTTGTACCCAGTATTTTTATATCGAATAATGATTTTACGAAATATGGTGCTGATGTCATGGCAAGTATATTTTGTTCTGAATTTATATACTAAGTCACCAGAAAATTCGGGTTCCGCTAGACCTTATAACACATGGTTACTGGTTCTTTACTTAATGTTGCCTCCCATGACAACACTATGATTTCTTTTGATGTAAATCGTTATATGATACACATTATCTACTAATCGTATCATTTCTAATGAAATTTATAAAACAAACAAGTGCAGATTATATATTCTGGCCCTTTGGGATCATTGGGTTCATTTAGAATCATTTTGAAAATAGAGTTCTACTAAAGTCGGCGCTAGAGGGCGTGGCCGGTGTTGCACATTTCAGTACAGGTCATGAACAAACTCAATAAAACCGTGTCTGCTATTTTCGTTTATTTGGTGTATTCTTTGCTTCCAAAGGATCTAACTATTCAGAACTTATTTATAATTCGGAGTTGAAGCAACCCAGTTGTTTTATTACTCACCGCCCAAAGGTGGTGGTTCTTCTGTCGTGTCTTACTTGTTAATAAGCTTTGTGCCGTTGATTCATGTTATGTTTGTTTTTGTTTGTGCCTCCATGTCACTTACTTTTATTATATGACTTGATATGGCTGCATTCTTTGGGATTGTAATCTTTCCTGTGTGACCTTTTTTCAACTAGTTATAAAAATCATATTAAAAGACCACTCCTTTAAGGTCCTCTATTCATGATTTTATCAGTTTGATATACATAGAGGATCTTACATGAGTGTTCATGTATTATTGAATTTATTAAACGAGTTGAGAAAAAGGGATAAAATGCGAGGCTTTGCCGAGCATTTTATCCCTTTTTTTTTTTTTGGTTTTGGGTTTTACGGCCCTTTCAAGATTATTTCACTCATATCGAGCCGATCGTTAATCAGAGGTGGGCGAAAACCGGAGTACCCGGAGAAAAACCACCTGACCTTCCGTTGCAGAACTTGGCGTCTCACACGTGGCCCGAGCGAGGCTCGAACCTACGGCGGTGAGAGACCTAATGACTAAGAGTCAGCGCTCTTATCCACTAGGCCACGGAGGCCCGTTTTTATCCCTTTTCCGTAACGACTTTAATACATTCAATAATACATGAATACGAATACGAATGAAAGATTCTGTTTATCATATGACTTTTAAACGCATTTTATTCCCGTAAAGTTTAACAAAATGTCAATATTCTGCAATCAGTAAACCTGACGTCGTTAAGGACGTCGTACATGTAACGTTATGTGGCGTATCTAACTAATTTGCATATTTAATCAACTAGTGGATTATCGAATTTATTACATGGCGTTTTTACACTCTCAGACGTGACGTCAGAGAGTAAAACTAGTTATAAAATTCATATAAAAAGACCACTCCTTTAGGGTCCTCTATTCATGATTTTATCAGTTTGATATACTGATGTTTAATCGACGATGAACGGTCACAAAAATATCCCTTTATTTTCAGAAGCTTGCCCGCCCCCTGAAACTAGTAGATACATACGTTACATTAGTCCAAGTTTAACAGTTTACGCGCCTGGAGATGTAGTTACCTACAAGTGCAAGTTCTGTTATGAACCACGCTCCGGGGACTTTTCAAGACAGTGCAAGAGTGATGGCAGTTGGACCGGAACTACACCAGACTGCAGAGGTACCGATTTATTTTTATAACCGCAATAGGCTACGTTTAGTCTTCGGAAAGATTCGTCTAAAAAGATATCAGATTAAAGTTGCACATTCACACAGTCTGTATCGATACTTTGGTGCGTGTTATATGAAACTTTTCCAGCGTTCCTAAAACCGACACGCTATACAAACTATCGTCGAGATACCCTGTTGAACTGAATTTTCTTCAAGATTCCTTTTGCAACACATGCATTGGTTTTATAAAAATAGGCATAAAGGTAATGGTGAGGAATGAATACAAATACAATTTCATGGCAACTTTCGTCAAAGTAGAAGTAAAACAAAGATCAGGAATTGATACAATTAACTTACTCCATCCATAAAAGACACCAAAGGGAAAGAAATACAAACATTAAGCGACCAGACCATAATGGAAACCTAAACAAAGGAAGGCCATATGGGCAGTTACTTTCCCACAAAATAGCCATATGGCCATCCAAAATTAAAAGACACAAGTGATACACACAGTAAGTAACAAACAACAACATAAATAAATCGCCACAGAAGAGCCGCCTTGGAACGGTCAGTGGAAGATTTCCACTGGGGGGCTTAAATCGATTTTACGTGGCCACAATCCTCGCCCTTACTTCCGTCGCGATTTAGACAAATAATTAGTTCAGTCCGCATGAAGGCCTCCTAACTCATCAGTGCAACATCTCCGTGAACACAGAAATCAAAGAACCACAGAGGTGAGACAACGGTGAGGACTCGACAGCAAGAAACCACTGAAATGCTGGAGCAAAAGAAAACCAACAGTTAGACTCCGATAAGACTGCAAAGGGAAAGATGCCAAAACGTAAAGCTACGGCCCCGTAATTAAGGGGAATGGGTGCGCCTTCAGGGAAGGCAAATCCTTCAAAAGTAGTTTTGTATCCCGTGTCAATAACGGCCAACTCTTAAAGGAAAGAATTTGCTCATGAGGACCAACTTATTTCCTTTAAGAGTATATCCCTTTTCCCATCAGACAGTATTTACAGGAAAACGAAAATGAAGTCTCGACAGTTGTCTCCCATTGCAAATTGGCGCACAAATCTGCCAGGTGTTCCCATTCCAATAACAAAGGCAAATGGACAGTCTCTTTCCACTTATAGCTCCGGCAACTTCTTGCAAATAAACCAGTTTTCAAGCTCATTTACGTTTGGTAATTCTAAACATGTTATATAGGGATCAACCATGTTTTTTCCATGCATTAATTTTGGGTGAAAATATTAATGCAATAAAATTGCCATGGATGTTCGTTGTTCTCGCTTAACTTATGATTCCAACATCCAATTTTGACGAAAATGCCCAAAGGCACCATATAATCTCCATGTAAACTCTTCAACTGCGATAGGCATCCAATATGGCGGTAAGTCCAGACAGCTGTTTTCAATGACGTTGTTACGCAGTAACCCTCGGTCGTCATCATCTCATCATGGACCTTACCCCCTAGAACTTCAGTTAAATAAAGCAAATTCTTCTGATACTGAGGCCCCGTTTTTGGATTTACATCTATCTATTGTAGATGGATTTGTTTCGTGCAAAATTTATGATAAACGCGATGACTTTGATTTTGAGATTGTAAATTTTCCTTTTTTGGATGGTGATGTTCCTCGTGCGCTATCCTATGGCGTTTATATTTCGCAATTAATTCGATTTGCTAGAGTGTGTAGTCATGTAACTGACTTCAACACTCGTAATATATTATTAACGGCTAAACTCCTTAATCAGGGTTATCGGTACCATAAACTACGCAAAGCCTTTTCAAAATTTTATAGACGCCATTCTGATTTAATTTCAAAATTCAATATTGGACTTAAATCTCTTCTGCAACAAGGTCTATCGGAACCCGAATTTTATGGTGACTTAGTATATAAATTCAGAAAAATATATAACCGCAATGACTTCAGCACCCAATTTCGTAAAATCATTCTTCGATATAAAAAGATTGGGTACAACATGGATATTATACGACAGACTGTATGCATGGTAGTTAACCCAATCACGGTTGGCAACTTTGCTTCCCTCTTTAATTGCACGCCGGTGGGTCAGGCCTCAGATTCTATGACGGCTCCAACGTAAAGGCTTATTGAGAATTAGAGAGATAATGCTGGTTGGTGCCTGATGCTCTGTCTCTGGTCGGGCTCATCGGAGTCTAACTGTTGGTTTTCTTTTGCTCCAGCATTTCAGTGGTTTCTTGCTGTCGAGTCCTCACCGTTGTCTCACCTCTGTGGTTCTTTGATTTTTGTGTTCACGGAGATGTTGCACTGATGAGTTAGGAGGCCTTCATGCGGACTGAACAAATTATTTGTCTAAATCGCGACGGAGGTAAGGGTGAGGATTGTGGCCAAGTAAAATCGATTTAAGCCCCCCAGTCGAAATCTTCCAATGACCGTTCCAAGGCGGCTCTTCTGTGGCGATTTATTTATGTTGTTGTTTGTTACTTACTGTGTGTATCACTTGCGTCTTTTAATTTTGGATGGCCATATGGCCATTTTGTGGGAAAGTAACTGTCCTTATGGCCTTCCTTTGTTTAGGTTTCCATTATGGTCTGGTCGCTTAATGTTTGTATTTCTTTCCCTTTGGTGTCTTTTATGGGTAGAGTAAGTTAATTGTATCAATTCCTGATCTTTGTTTTACTTCTACTTTTTAAAAACGCTACGTTCAGGGCGATAACGTTACCTCGTTCAACTCAATGTAACATAAACAAAAAAGGCATGTCTTTTCATATCAAAAGTTCAAAATCATGTTCAACAGCACGTGAAGTTCATGGTTTGAACATGGATTTTGTTGTTTGGGCACGGCTCTTGGTTCATTCAACAATGGCTTCAAACAGCCATGCGCATATGTTTCTATTCAAGAATATTTATTTAAAAACTCAGCCCAATAATGTCACAAGCTACTGAAACGTAACAAAATAACCAGTATCTTGAAAGACATATATATAGGGATAGATCCAGTGCAGCCGACCGAGCGACAGTACACAAAACATTAGATTATAGATCGCCAATGCCTGAAACTCGTGTTGACAGTGAAACAAATCCCGCTACACACACTGGTTTTCAGCAGATAAGGCTGCTTATAATGTGGTCGTTGTTTGACGGCTTCACTATGTTAACACTCTTGAGCGAGAACTTGGCGGCACTAAGGCATATGAATTGCAGCCTTTGGCTGTAGCGGGTGCTTTAGATGATGACCACATTTTTCATTCAGCCACCAAGTTTGCTGTTTAGGTTACAGAATGCTAAGACAAGCTGCCTACGTTATATTGGTTACCTTAACTTCATAAAAGACCATAAAAAGCACGGTTTATTGCAAATGCAAGCTCTTGATCCACCACTGAACTCTTCCAATTATTAACTTCATCATTACTGCAATCATAAAACATTGATTTAATATTGCGACAAAGTCTTTGAAAGATCAAGGAGAAAACGCTTTTGGTCTATAAAAATATACGAAGTTTTAAATAAATCAAATCCAGACGTTTTCGTGCTTCAAGGCTGTTACCTTATGATTTTTCCACCCTTTACACTACATTTCCTCATAATCTTATAAAAAACTTAGTGCTTTAATTGAAAGGGCATTTCATTTGGAAGACTCAATCTATTGTGCATGTAATGTAAGAAATGCTTTTTTCACTTCTGAAGGGCATAAAAATATACTTTATTGTTGTGACAGAAAGTATGTGAAGCTCTCACCTTTCTGCTTGACAATATGTACATAAGATTTGATAACAAGTTATTTAGACAAGTTGTTGGTATCCCGATGGGTACAAATTGCGCGCCCCTTGTGGCGAATTTGTTCTCGTTCTGTTATGAAAAGGACTTCATGATGTTCCTTTCCGTTAAAAACCAACCTGAAATCACTGAAGCCTTTACATTACGAAAACACGCCTATATAATTTTGACCCCCTTGAACCCCACTTTTATGTAGTAAATTTGGGGCTTACAAGGGTAAACGTTATTTTTCTTATTTCTGCTCTAAAATATAGATAGTTGGTACTCGTTAAAACCGCCTCGATGAGGCGGTTCTAACGAGTTCCCATAATCCATATTTTGAGCAGAAATAAAAACAATGTTACAATTTTTTATCTTAAAATTTTCATATTTTCGCCATAAGGGTAAAGTAGAAGTAAAACAAAGATCAGGAATTGATACAATTAACTTACTCCACCCATAAAAGACACCAAAGGGAAAGAAATACAAACATTAAGCGACCAGACTATAATGGAAACCTAAACAAAGAAAGGCCATAAGGACAGTTACTTTCCCACAAAATGGCCATATAGCCATCCAAAACCAAAAGACACAAGTGATACACACGGTAAGTAACAAACAACAACATAAATAAATCGCCACAGAAGAGCCGCCCTGGAACGGTCAGTGGAAGATTTCAACTGGGGGGCTTAAATCGATTTTACGTGGCCACAATCCTCGCCCTTACTTCCGTCGCGATTTAGACAAATAATTTGTTCAGTCCGCATGAAAGCCTCCTAACTCATCAGTGCAACATCTCCGTGAACACAAAAATCAAAGTACCACAGAGGTGAGACAACGGTGAGGACTCGACAGCAAGAAACCACTGAAATGCTGGAGCAAAAGAAAACCAACAGTTAGACTCCGATGAGCCCGACCAGAGACAGAGCATCAGGCACCAACCGACATTATCTAAAATCGATTTAAGCCCCCCCCCCCCCCAGTGGAAATCTTCCACTGACCGTTCCAAGGCGGCTCTTCTGTGGCGATTTATTGATGTTGTTGTTTGTTACTTACTGTGTGTATCACTTGTGTCTTTTAATTTTGGATGGCCATATGGCCATTTTGTGGGAAAGTAACTGTCCATATGGCCTTCCTTTGTTTAGGTTTCCATTATGGTCTGGTCGCTTAATGTTTGTATTTCTTTCCCTTTGGTGTCTTTTATGGATGGAGTAAGTTAATTGTATCAATTCCTGATCTTTGTTTTACTTCTACTTTGCATATCAGGGCTGTTTTGTTTGTGCCGTGTGGCGGCTGTAAAAGGTCTCCCCGTACATGCATTTAATGCTCTTATTTTTCCAATCCTCAGGGATTGCTTATGCAATTGCTTTTCACTGTTCCATCAATTGACATCCTTTAGATACCTGTTGAAGGTCATTATTAAACCGATGTTCGTTCCTCGTTGTATAACAACTGCTTGTTTGACATCCCTGTACTTTAAGTAAACTAGGATGTTTTGTGGGCTTTTGTTGTACCTTCCTCTATTCGAAGGAATCTTCTTCAGTAATTTTATTAATTTAATAACCGGTATGAACATCGCTTTAGTTTTGACGGTATCACAACCTTATTATCCAAATGATTATTACAAATACATTTAAAATATCAATATCACTCCTTAGGTTACACTCTGCTTCTTCTGTACGGATTCCCCATTCTATTAAGAACTTTAATACTATGTTGCCTTCGGTATTGGTTAGACCCTTTAATTTGTCTTCTGTAACTTCAGTTAATCTCAAAGGAGCAGGCAATACCAATGTTTTTGGGAGTAGTCTTCGTATAAGACTATCTCCTCTCAAATCACCCATCCTTCGAAAATATACTAATCCGTGGAAAAGAAGTGGAATGTATCCTAGTATTTCTAAGTGCAATGCCAAGAGGTGCAGATGTTGTTCGCATTTAAGCACTGCGTCTACCGTTACTTCATCTGTAAACGGTAGACGCTTCTCTGTAGTTAACATGTCTGATTTGACATGACAGTCTACAGATTTAATTTATCTAATTACGTGACGTGCTGCAAACTGTAATATGCAGTACGTCGGTCAAACTAACCGCATGCTTAAAACTAGATTGAACGAGCATTATCGTAGAATGAGTAAGCCTAAGAAAACTGACACTTTCTTGTACCGTCACTTTCGACGTACAGGTCATTCTGTAAATAACATTATTATACAACCAGTGAAAAAACTTTATTACGATGCAAATTCTACATCTAGATTCAAAAAAAATCAAAAGACATGAAGCTGAACTGAAATGGATTAAATTTTTACAGACCCCTTTTCCATTGGGATTTAATGACAACATTTATCATGAGGGTAATATTTCCAGAATGCCGGACTTTGATATTTTCTCACTCCTGGAATGTCGAAAACGCAGAACTAGATCTCACGGCACCAGGAAAAATGGTAACTTTAAACATAAATCACGTGCGTTTAAACGAAACAATACTAGACTGAAGTGACTGTCAATTATATTATTAAATCATGGACGCCACTCTATGCTTTCATTTTTAAGTTCATTACCCGTTTCTGTTTTACGTCTTCTGGACACCGAGGCGAATAAATTCTACGATAGTTCTCATCAGTTATATGATGCGGCTCTCTTAACTAGAGGCTATACTCAGCATACTCTCCGTCCTTACATTGATTCTGAAATTAATCATAAACGTCATTTCTTCAAAATATCCTTCATTAATAAGGGTATGGATTTTATAGATTTGCCCAGTATCTTCCGTGAGAGATCGGTGCTTTCTTCCATTCCTGCTTATTTTCAAAATACTGAAACACCTATAATTTGCTATAAATATAACAAACCTGTTAGATCTATCATTTTTAATTTCAATAAACTTGTTTCAGATCTTGATATTGATACTAATACTCCTGATTCATGTGATTGTAAAAACTCAAAGTATTGCTATCCTGCTGCTGGTCATGTAATTACTGGCAATTTGAAAATTATTCCCGATTCTAGGATAAGGAATATAATTTCTAAAGGACCGAAATATCGGTTTCCTTCTAAAATTGATTTCAGTAAATATAGAGATGAAATCGCTGCTTCCTTGAATGAATTCGGTAATCGATGGTGTAAGCGAGAGTATGTTGAGTATAAAGCCCTAAAGGACTGGAAACTTAGCATTTTAAGACTAGTGAATAAACGCATTTCTTTCTATTCTCAAAATACTAACTTATTACCTCCTAAGCCCAAGACGTCTTTACGTCATCTTAAACTAGGTATTCAAGAATTTCATAAGAAGTTTGTTTTGGCCCCTGCAGACAAGGCCGCTAACAACGTCGTCGTTGTGTGACGGCTCCACTATGTTAACACGCTTAAGCAGGAGCTTGGTGGTACTAAGGCCTATGAACTTCAGCCTTTGGCTGAAGAGAGAGCTATAGTAGATAAGCATGTTTGTCTTTCAGCCACCAAGTTTGCTGTGTGTGTTAACGAAGGCCAAGACAAGCTTCCTACGCTATACTGGTTACCAAACCTTCATAAAAAAACCTTACAAAGCACGGTTTATTGCAAATTCTAGTTCTTGCGCTACCACTGAACTTTCTAAATTATTAACTTCCTGTCTTACTGCTATTAAAACGCATGTAATTAAATATTGTGATAAAGTCTTTGAAAGATCAGGAAGAAATCTGTTTTGGTCCATAAAAAATTCGAATGAGGTTTCTTCCACTGACCGTTCCAAGGCGGCTCTTCTGTGGCGATTTGTTTATGTTGTTGTTTGTTACTTACTGTGTGTATCACTTGTGTCTTTTAATTTTGGATGGCCATATGGCCATTTTGTGGGAAAGTAACTGTCCATATGGCCTTCCTTTGTTTAGGTTTCCATTATGGTCTGGTCGCTTAATGTTTGTATTTCTTTCCCTTTGGTGTCTTTTATGGATGGAGTAAGTTAATTGTATCAATTCCTGATCTTTGTTTTACTTCTACTTTAAATAAATTGAAATCTAGACAGTTTCGTGCTTCTAGTCTGTCTACCTACGATTTTTCCACTCTTTACACTACACTTCCTCATAATCTTATAAAAGAAAAGCTTAATGATTTAATTGAATGGGCTTTTTAAAGAGAAAATTCTCTCTATCTTGCATGTAATGTCAGAAATGCATTTTTCACTTCTAAAGAGCATAAGAATTATACACTTTGGTCATGTCAGAAAGTGTGTGATGCCCTCACCTTTCTACTTGACAATATTTATATTAGATTTGGTACTAAGTTATTTAGACAAATTGTGGGTATTCCGATTGGTACTAATTGCGCACCTCTTGTGGCTGATCTGTTCTTGTATTGTTATGAAAGAGACTTCATTTTGTCGCTTTCCATTGATAACCAATCTGAAATTATTGAAGCTTTTAGCTCTACTTCTAGATATTTAGATGATTTATTAAATATTGATAATACCTATTTTGATGGTTTGATCAGTCAGATTTACCCCCTAGAACTTCAGTTAAATAAAGCAAATTCTTCTGATACCGAGGCCCCGTTTTTGGATTTACATCTATCTATTGTAGATGGATTTGTTTCGTGCAAAATTTATGATAAACGCGATGACTTTGATTTTGAGATTGTAAATTTTCCTTTTTTGGATGGTGATGTTCCTCGTGCACCATCCTATGGCGTTTATATTTCGCAATTAATTCGATTTGCTAGAGTGTGTAGTCATGTAACTGACTTCAACACTCGTAATAAATTATTAACGGCTAAACTTCTTAATCAGGGTTATCGGTACCATAAACTACGCAAAGCCTTTTCAAAATTTTATAGACGCCATTCTGATTTAATTTCAAAATTCAATATTTGACTTAAATCTCTTCTGCAACAAGGTCTATCGGAACCCGAATTTTATGGTGACTAAGTATATAAATTCAGAAAAATATATAACCGCAATGACTTCAGCACCCAATTTCGTAAAATCATTCTTCGATATAAAAAGATTGGGTACAACATGGATATTATACGACAGACTGCATGCATGGTAGTTAACCCAATCACGGTTGGCAACTTTGCTTCCCTCTTTAATTGCACGCCGGTGGGTCAGACCTCAGATTCTATGACGGCTCCAACGTAAAGGCTTATTGAAAATTAAAGAGATAATGTTGGTTGGTGCCTGATGCTCTGTCTCTGGTCGGGCTCATCGGAGTCTAACTGTTGGTTTTCTTTTGCTCCAGCATTTCAGTGGTTTCTTGCTGTCGAGTCCTCACCGTTGTCTCACCTCTGTGGTTCTTTGATTTCTGTGTTCACGGAGATGTTGCACTGATGAGTTAGGAGGCCTTCATGCGGACTGAACAAATTATTTGTCTAAATCGCGACGGAAGTAAGGGCGAGGATTGTGGCCACGTAAAATCGATTTAAGCCCCCCAGTGGAAATCTTCCACTGACCGTTCCAAGGCGGCTCTTCTGTGGCGATTTATTTATGTTGTTGTTTGTTACTTACTGTGTGTATCACTTGTGTCTTTTAATTTTGGATGGCCATATGGCCATTTTGTGGGAAAGTAACTGTCCATATGACCTTCCTTTGTTTAGGTTTCCATTATGGTCTGGTCGCTTTATGTTTGTATTTCTTTCCCTTTGGTGTCTTTTATGGATGGAGTAAGTTAATTGTATCAATTCCTGATCTTTGTTTTACTTCTACTTTACAGTGTATTTGTATAGGCATGTTTTTTTGTAATGGCTCGACTACTAGAGACTTAGATGATTTATGAAATATTGACAATACCTATTTCGATGGTTTGATCAGTCAAATTTACCCCCAGTTAGATAAAACAAATTCTTCTGATACCGAGGCCCCGTTTTTGGATTTACACCTATCTATTTTAGATGGATTTGTTTCCTGTAAAAAATATGATAAACGCGATGACTTTGATTTTGAGATTGTAAAGTTGCCTCCCTTGAATGGTCATGTTGCTCGTCAGGGATGATATGGCGTTTAAATTTCGCAATAAGTTCGATTTGCAAGAGTGTCTAGTCATGTCACTGAATTCAACACTCGTAATAAATTGTTCAATACTCGTAATGAACTTCTTAATCAGGGTTATCGGTTTCACAAAGTACGCAAAGCCTTTTCAAAATTTTATAGACGTCAGTTCGACTTAATTTTAAAATTCATTGTTGGACTTAAATCTCATCAGCAACAAGGTCTATCGGAACCCGAATTTTATGGTGACTTAGTATATAAGTTCAGAAAAATATATAATTGCAATGACTTCAGTACACAATTTCGTAAAAACATTCCTCGATATAAAAAGACTGGGGACAAATTAAATGCTATACGACAGACCGTATGCACGGTAGTTAACCCAATCGGGGTTGACAACTTTTTTCGTTGCCCTTTGATTGCACGCCGGTGGGTCAGGCCTCTCGACCCCCACGTGGCCACAATCCTCGCCCTTACTTCCGATTCCGATTTAGATACAGTACTTGTTCAGTTTGCGTTATGGCCTCCTAACTCATTAGTGCAACATCTCCGTGAACACAAAAAAATCAGACAACCACCGAGATGAAACAACGGTGAGGACTCGACAGCATGAAAGCACCGAGATGCTGGAGCAAAGGAAAACAAACAATTAGACTCCGATGGGCCCTACCAGAGACAGAAAATCAGGCACCAACCAACATTGCATAAAATTAGATCTCTCTTATTCTCAGTAAGCCTTAGCGCTGGAACCATCATATAATCTGAGGCTTGACCCACTTGCATGCAATTAAAGAGTGAAGCAAAGTTGTCAACCGGGATTGAGTTAACTACCATGCATGCAATCTGTCGTATAACATTTATTGTGTACCCAATCTTTTTATATCGAGGAGAGATTTTACGAAATTGGGTGCTGAAATGATTGCGGATATATATTTTGCTGCATTTATATACTTGGTCACCATAAAATTCGAGTTCCGATAGATCTTGTGGCAGAAGTGATTTAAGTCCAATATTGAATTTTGAAAATAAATCAGATTGACGTTTATACAATTTTGCAAAGGCGTTGCGTAGTTTATGGTACCGATAACCCTGACTAAGAACTTTAGTAGTTAATGATTTATTACGAGTGTTGAAGTTAGTTAGTTAGCTGACCTGTCTCATAGGCTACGTCGGTCGGTGTGTGCTCGGAGGAGGATGTGCTGTGTTTGCCTGGTCTTGTCCATCATCCGTTTCGGTTTCAAAACTTTGGGGTTGAGACACACTGATGAAGATTAAACATCAGAAAGGCCTCTGTGTCACTACATTAGGTATAGTTACGCCTTAATTGCAACCACTGGGTCGATATCTCTGCTGGTGGATGAATCGTTCGTCCCCGAGGGTATCATCAGCTTAGTATCAGTTCCTTAGTGCTGAGGTTGATACTGCGGTGTTGACGTCAGTGCTCAAGTACTGATTTAAATAACTATATTATATCTTTAATTTTTGCATCATTTTTTTTTATTTGATGTGAGGTTTAACGTCCCCGTCAACACTAAAAAGGTCATTTTGGAGACGTTGCTTCCAAATTTGCGGGACTTTTACCCTACATTGAGATGAAATGACATCTCAAGCCCTGTGGCCCAATGAAACCAATAAGGTTTATTAGCATGGAAAGTCCGCCTCGCACCGCGGTTCCTGGACAGGCTTAGATCCTCTAAGCGGTTTACCAGTACTAGTGTGCGGGCCGGATTCAGCTCTGCGTGGAAGCATGATGCAGCCCATATATTTCTTCAAGCCCCTATGGGCTGGGGCATAATTTTTGCATCATAAAATTCTTATTGTTCTAAAACTAAGACTGACTTGTCAGATGGGACATGTATCTGAGCGGATTTGGTTTACACTTTTTGTTATATTTTAAATTTTGCAAGTCTCGCTACTTTGGACATCTCCTTCCTGATGCCTGGGACTTCCGTGGCGTGTGGGTCATGTTTGCTGATGTTGGCTCGGTGGGGGACCCTATAAGGCTCTCTTGCCTGATGCCTCCAGCCGACCTGTCTCATAGGCTACGTCGGTCGGTGTGTGCTCGGAGGGGGATGTGCTGTGTTTGCCGGGTCTTGACATCATCCGTTTCGGTTTCAAAACTTTGGGGTTGAGACACACTGATGAAGATTGAATATCAGAAAGGCCTCTGTGTCACTAAAGTAGGTATAGTTACGCCTTAATTACATGACTGTTCACTCTGGAAAATCGAATTAATTGTGAAATATAGACGCCATAGGATGGCGCACGAGTTACATCACCATCAAAAAAAGGAAAATTTACAATTCCAAAATCAAAATCATCGGGTTTTATCATAATTCCTATTTAAGTCGCGGACACAAATGATAATCGAACTGCGCGCATGCACATGTTAGTGATCGCAGATGACAATGGAAGGCTTCACATGACGTGACTCATGGATTTGAATCGATCTGGCGTCCATTTTAATGTTCTATTTTTTTAGGTTAAACGTTCTCGTCAACGCTATAAAGATCGTTTTGGAGACGTTGCTTCCGTTTCTGGGGGACTTTTATCCAATGACATCTCAAGCCCTGTAGCGCGATGCAACCTATAGGGTTCATAAGCATGGATGCTCCGACTTGCGTCATTTTGTCTGGGCAGGCTTAGGCCCTCTAAGCAGTTTACCAGTACCCATGTGCGGTCGGTTTCATTCGCGCCTGCGTGGTAGCACCATGCAGCTCAGTCAATTTCTCCAAGCCTCAGTGGGCGGGGCCAATGTTAGACTGACATGTTAACGTGCCGTACAAGCAACAATGACAACAAGAAGACTTTAATCTTTTACTTAGATTATCATAGAAATTTGGCAACGCAGGGAAACTCGTCTACCATACGACCTAAATAGTGTTGACGGGTTCGAAAAACCAAAAAAAACAATCGAAGAAAGGCTAAAGCCCTAGGTTTACCAACATTAGAACACAGACATGAAAGGGCGGATATGGTACAGGTCTATAAATTCTATAAATGCAATAGACGAAGTAGATAAAGACATACATTAGTACAGACCCACCTGAGGGCACAGTCTTGAACTAACCAAGCGCGGAGCTCGGCTAAAGATTAAAAGTAACAGATTCAGATACATGGGACATGTTGCATGTATCAGCATTAACAGCACCCTCTCTGAACTTATTCAAATACTGCATGCGTTGCCTGTTACATTACCGCCGGCCTAATAAGACCGGACTGAGACAGCATTAATATTGAAGTAGCAGATGAAGGGTACAGAATATAAGAATCTTATATGGGTGTGAGGGGTGGATGGAAAAACCCGTCCCGAGGGACACTGTCCGGCATCACGAGGCTTGCCGAGTGATGCCGGACAGTGATCCCGAGGGACGGATTTTTCTATTCACCCCTCACATCCACATATGATTCATTTTCTTGCACACCTTCCATTTCTATTTTTAATGCTGCTGTCACTTCGGTTACCGACGTCCGCCATTTTGTGGTGACAAAACCGAATTGTTGAGTGAGGTCACTCATGACGACGCCGCGCATGTGGTTTTAATCAACCAGTGCATTTATCAAACACGCGATTATAATCGATTTGGGGTCGGAACACCAGGGTCAGAACATAAATTTCTATCCCAGGGTAAAATCACGGATTTCCTTGTCTGGTGTGCATGAAAGTTACAGTTAGTCGTTAGAACGGTAAGACAGCGCAAACGCAAAAGTTTCCGACAGTTTGTCGTAGCATATATTGTCGCAAATGTTTGACGTTATCCAATCAAACATTGCGTTACATACGTAAGTACATTAGAATTGTTGGTAGTCCAGAAATAAAACTTGTACACTCCACGGGTTTTAGTTTTGTGTTGTAATCCTTGCTTCCAAGGGATAATGTGTGTGTGAATTCGGGTTTAACGTTGCTTTCAACAATTTTTCAGTCATATCACGACGGTGTCTGGTTGCGACAGGGAGCTCAATGCTCACTTTTATAGTGCTGCCTCACTGAAGTATCATGTCCCAGACACATTACATGATACCACACCCAGTCACATTATCCTGACACTGGATCGACCAGTCCTAGCTCTACCCCGTAAATCTGAGTGCCAAGCGAGGAGCAGCTAGTACCATTTTTAACGACTTTGGTATGTCGCGGCCCGGGATCGACAAGGGATAACCTTTTTACAGAATATTTATATCACGAATGTTTTCTCTTCTTTCGTGACCTGAGATGGCCAGAGGGAGAGGAACATCTAATATTGTATAACTTGTGTCCAATCCAATTGTTTGAAAGAATACAATAAATATTTTTAATCTGAGATTGCTATTTGAAGGAATCATATTTATTTTCGTCGGTAAAATTTTCTTTCTATTTTTCTGTTTTCAAGTTGATAGGACTATTCGTGTTTCATAGTTAATTCTTTCATAATAACTATTGATGTAACGCTGTAATCAACTATGGCGTATTAAGTTATAAACAGAGTCATGAGAAATAATCGCACTAAAATTCTAAGTAATCATGATGTTGTTTAAAACAGTAGACTGCACTTGTAGTCCAGCTTCGACGTTTACAATATTTATAAACACGGTCATGAACCTTTATTTTGTGAAGTATTATTGTCTTGAGCTATACGCAGGCAATTATCAAATAGAGGATCTTACTCCGGATCCAGCGGTCGTTTCATACTCATGTTATGACGACGAGTGTAAAATTCCGTTTATAGTGTAACGATTTCAACTAGGATTTTGAGCCGAAGTTTTTTTTGTTTTTAAAGAAATTCATTTCAAACAGAATAGTCAAGGACGGCGACATGAACGTCGGGCGCCAGTAATCTTGTAGTATTATACACATGAACATGTGTGTAATACTACAAGATTATTGGCGCCCGACGTTCATGTCGCCGTTCTTGTAGTATTGTAGTAATATACACATGAACATGTGTATAATACTACAATACTACGAGGACGGCGACATGAACGTCGGTCGCCAGTAATCTTGTAGTACTATACACATGTTCATGTGCTTTTTATGACATGGCGTTATCCACTGCATGAAAGCGACATTATATGATTATTAATTCATATATGACAATGGAATCTCCCACCTTATAAGTATGGATTGGTCCATTTCCATATATAGAGCTGCTAGGTTTGCCTTGTTAGCGGTAAAATGTGCAAAAGTATACCTACTTTCATCAAGCAGTGTAGACACAGATCAGACGCCGCTTTTTGCGTCGTCTGATCTTGGCCTGCACTGTCTGCCAATGTTCCAAAAGAGGGCCGCTAGGCATATTTTGGTTAAACGTAATCAACAAATGTTCTCGTAAAGCTTCTTTTATATTCGTGTTTCTTTCTGCAGAAAGGAATTATACGTCATTCGAATATGGACCGAATCACGCCAATATTACGCAACACTATGCACATGTAACACAGAGTTCAGGAACGTCTGAACAGGCGAAACTTGCCGTGGATGGTTCTCTCAGCACATATACAGTGATACCTGCCGGTAATCCATATGATCCAACTTGGAACTTGGAATTCTGTACCGATATGCTAGTGAATTCCGTGAAGATATGGAATCTTACAAATTTCAAAAAGGATACAAGAGACTTAAAAGAAGTACCGTATGGTAAGTTACCATGGGAACTAAGTCCATGCTATCGATAACCGTGTATAATAAATAAAAAAATAAATATTAAAGCTGCTTTCAAAACAAGGGTCTCTTTGTAAGCGGTATTAAGGTTCGCGGTTTATTTTTAGCTCACCTGAGCCGAAGGCTCATTGGTGAGCTGATAGTATGGCCAGGCAAAAATTCTCTGTGTGTGTGTGTTCACATTTTCAAACGTCTTCTCCTCCGGAACCGCTGGGCCGATTGTAGTCAAATTTCATGTGGAGGCTCCATGGGGTGGGTGAACGAAAGTTTGCATTTTTGGTCTAGGTCACATGACCAAGATGGCCGCCATGCCCATATATGGTAAAAACCCTTCGAAAATCTTCTCCTCCGGAACCACTGGGCCGATTTGCATGAAACTTGGCATGTAGCACCTGGGACATGGGCCCATCATAAATTGCATAAATGGTGTCCCTGGGATGACCTTGACCTATTTTACGCCAAGGTTAAATTTGGTAACATGGGCATTTGTATGGGAAAAAGTAGAAATGTCTGATATCTTGCAAACTGTTACAAATAATGCCACTAAACCATATATATTCTTATTCCTTATGATGAGGCGCATTAAGTGACATGGATTTTGGGACCCTGGGGCCCCCCGGGGGGCATGCCCCACCCCCTTCTTTGCACAAAATGCTTAATATCTTTGAAACGGTTAAGATCCCCACCCATAAACCATATATATTCTTGTTCCTTATGATAAGGCGCATTCAGTGACACAGACCTTTGGACATCAGGGTATCGGAGGGTCCCCGGGGTGGCATGCCCCACCCCCTTTATTGCAAAAATGCTTAATATCTTGGAAACGGTTAAGATCCCCACCCATAAACCATATACATTATTGTTCCTTATGATAAAGCGCATTCAGTGACATGGGCCTGTGGAACCCCGGGGCCCCGGGGGAGGAGGGGCATGACCCCCCCCGTTGAAGAAGTCTAAACCTCTTCAAAAGTTTCTTCTTCAGAACCACCCACCAAAACATGCATTGACTTCTATCAACCTTTACATTCAGGTGTACTGGGGTTTACAGTAAGCAACTTTTTAAAAGAAATAACATTACCCCTTTAACAATTACATGTATTTCATCGATTTGGTTAAATATTAATAGCTTATTCTACAGTGTTTTGTAAAATACAGAATTTTATTGTACGAGTCTTCGACCTGCCGCCACCCCCTTTAGAATTGGAAGTAACACCTCAAGTAACCCTCCCCCTTTTTTTGTTTTTTCAAAAAGTGACCAATTTCTTGAAAACTGTTCAGATCCCCACCCATAAACAATATATATTCTTATTGCTTATGATAAGGGGCTTTAAGTGACTTGCATCTTGAGACCCTGGGGGCATGCCCCACCCCTGCATTACATAAAATGCATCAAATATCAGAAACTGTTCAGATCCTCTCCCATAAACCATATATTTTCTTGTGATAAGGGACATTTAGTTACATAGATCTTTGGACACCGTAGGTTAAATTGAGGGCCTCACCCCCTTTAGAAATGGTTAAGCATTCCACCCATTAACCATATATTTTCTCCTGACCTTTTAGCTCATCTAAGGCTTTATCTTGGCTAAATATAACTGAAAATTCAAACTCAAAATTTTCCAACTGATCTCCAAGAGTCAGGAATGTGATTAAGGACCACTTGGTCATACAGCCAAATGCTAAAAATAATCAATGCTTGCTGTCAGGTGAGCGTCTTCAGGACCATTGGTCCTCTGGTTCTTATTTGTCTTTGTGTGTGTATGTATCGCTTATATCGTTTAGTTTTGGATAGCCAATGGGCCAAGTAACTGTCAATGTGCTTTCTGCTGTTTGTGTTTCCATTTGGGTCTAATTATTCAATGTTTGAGTTTTCGTTCCCTTTTGAGTCTCGTGCGGGTGGTATGGGTTCATTTATCGATTCCTGATGATTGCCATCACTTCTAGTTTTGCAAATGTTTAGGTTTCTGCCTTCTATATGGACAAAGGTTCGTTTGTGAAGACATTAGAACGTTCACAATGATTCTGAAGGAAATGTTTATTTCAACTTCTTTTTGAAATATGGGGAGAAGTTCTGCCGATGTCATATGCCTTTAAATGAGAAGCTCATTTCATTTTACGGAGACAAATATTGTACTTAACCATCGGGCATAAGGTAGTTTATACCTGAATTAGCGCAATGAGCACGATAAATATAGCATGGTTCCCTCCAATATATGTAATCAACGTCACTGTAGCGTCGTTAATAGGAAAACTGCATACCTACAAATATTTTCGCATTTAAATTCGAACCCACAATTCAACCTTTTTTTATCAATTATTTTATGAAAAGTACTGTAAATATAAAGAACGAAAGTAACTCACTTAAAAATAGAAGAGAAGGCAATGATCAGGAATCGATCTAATTAACCCACAGCTCCCATAAAAGACAAAAAAGGGAAAGAAACACAAACATGAAACAACTAGACCCTAATGGAAACATCAATAGCGGAAAGACGAAAGGACAATTACTTTCCCACAAGATGGCCAATTGGCTATCCAAAATCAAACAAAATTAGCGATTCAAACACTCATAGACAAACCATAACAAAAATAAACCGCGACAGAAGAACGCGACAAAATGTATGCGATGTCTGACCATAACAACAATAACCCGCGACAGAAGGTGTTTGTGTCTTTGTTACGTGTGCGTTCTAATCTACAGTTAACCTTGCAGTCATCTCGCTGAATAGATCGTGTAATGAAGGTACCCTGTAAAACAGATGTGCACCCGATGTGGTCGAGCATATGAGAAAAGGTATTCTAACACAGCGCCTATATTGGCTATGTAAAAGAAGTGTGATTTATCATGCAACAAATCACCAGTCGAAAGAGCGTGACGTTATGAAGTCATTTGTAGTTTCCTGAACGTTAGACGGTAAAACGCTATTATTTAACAACAAAAACATTACACAAGGACATAAATGTGTGTGACACAGTCAATAATTTTGGTGGGATTTCTTCTAACAATTTCAGGGGAGAATGTGAAGAAAACAACAAAATTATTGTCGATTTTTAGTGTGTTTTTATGGTGTTAGAATCGAAACAGATCAGCTCTTGTGTGTGATAATAGCAGTTTGTCGGCCACTTGTAAATAGACAAATAACCTTGAAACTGTGATATATTACTAAACAAATCACTGCTAGGGCTGATCAATTCCTTAATTATCGCATATGCAGTCAGTTTCTTACATGGATGTGAGGAGTGGGTGGAAACATCCGCCCCGATGGTCACTATCCGGCACCACGAGGCTCGCCGAGTGATGTCGGACAGTAAATAAAAATAAAAAATTAGTTCTTTTAAGAGAAATGGAAACATTCATAAGAAAGAAGATGGGTCATACTACGTAGTTTCGGCTAATAAAGCCTCATCAGTGACCCTGTAATGATCCGGCAAAGAAAGCCAGAGGAAACCTACTGCAATTTTGCGGGACGGATTTTTCTGTCCATCCCTCACACCCATATAGGATTCTTTTTTTTTTTGCATACCTTCCATTTCTGAGCGTGGGGTTTTAATACTGCTTTCACTTCGGTTGTCGACGTCCGCCATATTGACATGACATTAAAGTGATGTTTAGTGACGTCACGCAACGTGCTGTGACGTCAACCTTAACGAAAGCACGTATGATGTCGTATTCAACTAGTGCATTTTTCAAACATGCGAGAAAATTCAAATTTGGGTGGGTGGGAACACCAAAGTAAGAACATTTTTTTTTATCTCAAGCTTAATCTATGGATTTCTTTATCTGGTGTGCAAGAGTCCTATATTCTCTTATAACCAGGCATGGTAAACGAGTCATCCGTGTTGGAGTTATTGGAGTGTCACTTCATAACAAAGAGGACCGTACATGAGTGTTAATGTATTATTCAATTTATTAAACGAGTTGAGTGCTAGGGAAAGATCCGAGGCTTTGCCGAGCATTTTGTCCCTTTTCCTTAACGAGTTTAATAAAATTAATATAACAGGAGCACGAGTGGAAGATTCTGTTTATCCTATGACATTTAAAACGCATTTATATTCACGATTTGTGTATAAAAATGTCAATATTACGCCATTAGAAAACGCGGCGAAGTTTAGGACGCCGCACATGTTACGTAACGGGGCGTATGGAATTCATTGCATATTTCATCAACTAGTGGATTATCGATTTTATTAGATTACGTTTTTACATTCTCAGACGCGGCGGCATATGGGCCCCGTCAAGCGATTTTGGTACTTATCGCCTATGCGAGCAGCGAAGGTTCAGGCGAGCCTGCGCATCCGCGCAGTCTCGCCAGAACCTTCGCTGCTCGCTCATACAAGCAGTGAATCAAGAGGAACCTTCAGACAGAAAGCCATATCCCTGGCCCCTCTGAATGGCTGGGCATGCGCAGTTGAAACTTGTCATGACGGAATGCTCGAAGACCCAAATTCGCTTGGCGGGGCTCATATGATAAGCTGAGTTGTTCTAAAAGCAGTTGTTTTCTTGTCAATTTTCAGATGAGAAAGTTGAAAACATGTTGGTCATGGCAGGTGACACGATCTGTAGTGCAGTAACACCTCCTGGTGACTTGATCGGATACGTCTGTCTAGAGTTGCCACTGAAATATTTTAAGCGCGATCTGCGTATCATTAGCAAAGACGGGTCTGCCTTTGGTGTGGCTGAAGTAGAAATTTTTCGCGATGTCGATCCCAGTTGGTTGAGCAACGAGACATTTTATTAAAGAGAAATGATAAAGAAAGCAGACATAAAGAGGGTCATTCTATTGAAAACCGCGTATAAAAATGTTATCAACCACTTGTTTTACTTCAACTCTTTAATAATTTTCGAGGGACTCCCCACTTCATCAGGGTTATATGGACACCACACTCTACATTTTACATTACTTTCCAATATGGCCTTCCAATGTTTGAGACAGCAATACCATGACGTCATGACATCACGACGCCAACACGCCATGAAACCTTTGGCACGACGTCACAAAAAATGTTATGTTTATTTACATTTGATGCATATCTTTTCTTCTTAGAGTAACCTCCCTTGAATCATCTTTAATGTAGACCCGCAATGCAATATTATGCGATGTCATAGCGGTTGCTGCTGCCTTGAATGAATGTTTTAATCGATGGTGTAAAGGTGAGTGTGTTGAGCATAATGCCCCTTAAATAATCGAAACTTAGCATTCTGAAATTGGTGACCAAACGCATTTCTTTATAATTTCAAAATACGAACTTATTAAATCCTAAACCTAAGTCGTCTTTACGTCACCTTAAACTAGGTATTCAAGAATTTCATAGGAAGTTTGTTTTGCTTCCAGCTGATAAGGCCGCTAACAATGTGGTCGTTGTTTGACTGCTTCACTATGTTAACACTCTTCAGCAAGAACTTGGTGGTACTTAGGTCTATGAACTTCAGCCTTAAGCTGTAGAGAGGGCTTTAGTTGTTGCCCACACTTGTCATTTAGCCGTCAAGTTTGTTGTCTGTGTTGCAGAAGGCCAGGACAAGCTTCTAATGTTATATTGGTTACCTACACCAAAGTCCATAGAAAGCACGGTTTATTGCAAAATCAAGTTCTTGTACCACCACTGAAAGTAGAAGTAAAATAAAGATCAGGAATTGATACAATTAACTTACTCCACCCATAAAAGACACCAAAGGGAAAGAAATACAAACATTAAGCGACCAGACCATAATGGAAACCTAAACAAAGGAAGGCCATAAGGACAGTTACTTTCCCACAAAATGGCCATATTCCATCCAAAACCAAATGACACAAGTGATACACACAGTAAGTAACAAACAACACCATAAATAAATCGCCACAGAAGAGCCGCCTTGGAACGGTCAGTGGAAGATTTCCACTGGGGGGCTTAAATCGATTTTACGTGGCCACAATCCTCGCCCTTACTTCCGTCGCGATTTAGACAAATAATTTGTTCAGTCCGCATGAAGGCCTCCTAACACATCACTGCAACATCTCCGTGAAACAAAAATATAAGAACCACAGAGGTGAGACATCGGTGAGGACTCGACAGCAAGAAACCACTGAAATGCTGGAGCAAAAGAAAACCAACAGTTAGACTCCGATGAGCCCGACCAGAGACAGAGCATCAGGCACCAACCAACATTATCTCTCTAATTTTCAATAAGCCTTTACGTTGGAGTCGTCATATAATCTGAGGCCTGACACACCGGCGTGCAATTGCAGAGGGAAGCAAAGTTGCCAACCGTGATTGGGTTAACTACCGTTCATGCAGTCTGTCGTATAATATCCATGTTATATCCAATCGTTTTATATCGAATAATGATTTTACGAAATTGGGTGCTGAAGTCATTGCGGTTATATATTTTTATGAATTTATATACTAAGTCACCGTAAAATTCGTGTTCCGATAGACCTTGTTGCAGAAGAGATTTAAGTCCAATATTGAATTTTGAAATTAAATCAGAATGGCGTCTATAAAATTTTGAAAAGGCTTTGTGTAGTTTATGGTACCGATAACCCTGATTAAGTAGTTTAGCCGTTAATAATTTATTACAAGTGTTGAAGTCAGTTACATGACTACAAATTATTAACTTCATAAAAAAAACATGTAATGAAATATTGCAACAAATATGTTCTATAAAAGGGTTATCCTTTGGAAGCAAGGAATACACCACAGAACTGAATATATGGAGTGTACATGTTTTCTGGGCCAGACTAGCTAGTTTCAGCAAATTAGGCCTCATCAGTGACCCTCAGCTATTTTCAAAATTCCACAATGGAATCAATGATCCCAAAGGACAAGAAAATATAATCTACACTACGATGTAGGGCAGGGAGACGTTTTACCGCCGCCACACATTCCCACACACCAGCTGTAGTGAAGTTAAATATGTTCTATAAAAGGGTTATCCTTTGGAAGCAAGGAATACACCACAGAACTGAATATATGGAGTGTACATGTTTTCTGGGTCAGACTAGCTAGTTTCGGCAAATTAGGCCTCATCAGTGACCCTCAGCTATTTTCAAAATTCCACAATGGAATCAATGATCCCAAAGGACAAGAAAATATAATCTACACTATGATGTAGGGCAGGGAGACGTTTTACCGCCGCCACACATTCCCACACACCAGCTGTAGTGAAGTTAAATATGTTCTATAAAAGGGTTATCCTTTGGAAGCAAGGAATACACCACAGAACTGAATATATGGAGTGTACATGTTTTCTGGGCCAGACTAGCTAGTTTCGGCAAATTAGGCCTCATCAGTGACCCTCAGCCATTTTCAAAATTCCACAATGGAATTCTTCGAAAGATCGGTAAAAATCTGTTTTGGTCTAATTCTTATGAAGCTGTAAATAAATTGAAATCCAGACGTTTTCGTGTTTCAAGTCTGTCTACTGGTGATTTTTCCACCCATTACACTACACTTCCTCATAATCCTATTGAAGAAAAACTCGATGCTTTAATTGAATGGACATTTCATGGGGAAGACTCCCTCTATCTTGGATGTAATATAAGAAATGCTTTTTCACTTCTGAAGAGCATACAAATTATACTTTATGGTCATGTCAGAACGTGTGTGAAGTTATTCAGACAAGTTGTGGATATTCCGATGTCAACTAATTGCGCACCCCTTGTGGCTTATCAGTTTTAATTTGTTATGTCTGGTCGGGCCCATCTGAGTCTAACTGTTGGTTTTCTTTTGCTCCAGCATTTCAGTGGTTTCTTGCTGTCGAGTCCTCACCGTTGTCTCACCTCTGTGGTTCTTTGATTTTTTGTGTTCACGGAGATGTTGCACTGGTGAGTTAGGAGGCCTTCATGCGGACTGAACACATTATTTGTCTAAATCGCGACGGAAGTAAGGGCGAGGATTGTGGCCGAGTAAAATCGATTTAAGCCCCCCAGTGGAAATCATTCCACTGACTGTTCCAAGGCGGTTCTTCTGTGGCGGTATATTTATGGTGTTGTTTGTTACTTACTGTGTGTATCACTTGTGTTTTTTTTTATTTTTTGGATGGCCATATGGCCATTTTGTGGGAAAGTAACTGTCCTTATGGCCTTCCGTTGTTTAGGTTTCCATTATGGTCTGGCCGCTTAAGGTTTGTGTTTCTTTCCCTTTGGTGTCTTTGATGGGTGGAGTAAGTTAATTGTATCGATTCCTGATCTTTGTTTTTCTTCTACTTTTCATGATGTCCCTTTCTGCTGAAAACCAGTCTTAAATCATTGAAGCTTTTAAGTAAAGTAGAAGTAAAACAAAGATCAGGAATTGATACAATTAACTTACTCCATCCATAAAAGACACCAAAGGGAAAGAAATACAAATATTAAGCGACCAGACCATAATGGAAACCTAAACAAAGGAAGGCCATATGGACAGTTACTTTCCCACAAAATGGCCATATGGCCATGTGTGTGTGAATTCGGGTTTAACGTTGCTTTCAACATGGCCATATGGCCATCCAAAATTAAAAGACACAAGTGATACACACAGTAAGTAACAAACAACAACATAAATAAATCGCCACAGAAGAGCCGCCTTGGAACGGTCAGTGGAAGATTTCCACTGGGGGGCTTAAATCGATTTTACGTGGCCACAATCCTCGCCCTTACTTCCGTCGCGATTTAACTCGACTTCTAGGTATTTGGATGTTTTTTTTAAATATTGACAATACCTATTTCGATGGTTTGATCAGTCAAATTTACCCTCCAGAACTTCAGTTAAATAAAGCCATTTCTGCAGATACCGAGGCCCCGTTTTTTTGTTACATCTGTATATTATAGATGGGTTTGTTTCTTGCAAAATCTATGATAAACGTGATGATTTTGAGATTGTAAATTTTCCTTTTTTGGGTGGTGATGTTCCTCGTGCGCCATCCTATTGCGTTTATATTTCCCAATTAATTCGGTTTGCCAGAGTGTGTAGTAACGTAACTGACTTCAACAGTCGTCATAAATTATTAACTGCTAAACGTCTTAATCAGGGTCATCGGTAGCATAAACTACGCAAAAGCTTTTCATAATTTTATAGACGCCATTCAGATTCAATTTCAAAATTCAATATTGGACTTAAATCTCTTCTGCAACAAGGTCTATCGGAACCCGAATTTTATTGTGACTTAGTATATGAATTCAGAAAAATATATAACCGCAATGACTTCAGGACCCAATATCGAAAAAAAAATCATTATTCGATATAAAAAGATTGGGTACAACACAAATGTTTTACGGCAGTCTGCATGCATGGTAGTTAACCCAATCACGGTTGACAACTTTGCTTCCCTCTTTAATAGCACGCCGGTGGGACAGGCCTCAGATTCTCTGACGGTTCCAGCATAAACGCTTACTGAGAATTAGAGAGATCTTATTCAATGTAATGTTGGTTGGTGCCTGATGCTCTGTCACTGGTCGGGCCGATAGGAGTGTAACTGTTGGCTTTCTTTTGCGCCAGCATTTCAGTGGTTTCTTGCTGTCGAGTCCTCACCGTTGTTTCATCTGTTGCACTGATGGATAAGGAGGCCTTCATGCGGACTGAATAAATTATTTGTCTAAATCGCGACGGAAGTAAGGGTGAGGATTGTGGCCACGTAGTATCGATTTAAGCCCCCAATAAGGATTCGTATCACTGGCCATTCCAAGGTGGTTCTGTTGTAGCGGTTTATTTTTATTATGATTTGTTTTTGGGTGTTTGTGTCGCTTATATTATTTTGTTTTGGATAGCCGGTTGACCATAATGTGGGAAAGTAACTGTCCTTTCCGCTGTTGGTGTTTCCATAGGGGTCTTTTGTTTCGTGTTTGTGTTTCTTTCCCTTTGTTGTCTCTGATGGGAGCTGTGGGTTAATTGTATCGATTCCTGATCATTGCGTTCACTTCTATTTTTTACCCTTTTGTTAAAAAATGATTTAAAACTATCATGTTTTCCATTTTGCAGTTGTCTGATACATTTTCTCATACCTTTTGATTACTGTGTATGTTATTCATACTTTTGAATTGAAATGAGACATTTAATTTCGAAAATTAAAATAAAATTTAAATTTAAAGTATTTTGTAAATCTTTAAAATTACCGTGTTAAGATTTCATTTAGACTACTTGAGGTAAGTTTTTCATATGTCTTTTACTCTGAGCAGTAAGTTCTATGCATTATTGCATCCACTAAAATACAGAAGTTGAACTTTAAATGAGCCCCGCCAAGCGAATTTGTGTCTGCGAGCATTCCATCATGACAAATTTTAACTGCGCATGCCCAGCAATTCAGAGGTGCCAGGGATATGGTTTTCTGTCTGAAGGTTCCTCTTGATTAACTACTTGTATGAGCGAGAAGCGAAGGTTCTGGCGAGACTGCGCGGATGCGCAGGCTCGCCTGAACCTTCGCTGCTCGCATAGGCGATAAGTACCAAAATCGCTTGACGGAGCCCAAATAATCTCAATAAATTGTTAATATTTTTAATTTAAGGTCTAAGATTGAAAATATGAGGAAACTAGTTTAGCATATCTATTGAGATCGGTCCCAATAATTCAAATAAGTGAGCTTACAGTTCTGGACTATTAAACACAATATATTTCATATTTATGCCCCCAACTTTGAAAAAGTTGGAGGGGCATATTGCTTCTGGTTCGTTCGTCCGTTCGTCCGTTCGTCTGTTCGTCTGTTTGTCCGTTCGTCCGTCCGTTACGCTTTTGATGCATAGCATAACTAAAGAACCGTGTATGCTAGGGTTTTGAAATTTCATATATGGATTGCTCATGGAAAATTAGCTGACGCATATTTTTTTTCTTGTCCGGATTATGCCCCTTTTAAGAGTTATTGCCCTTTGAAATTTTTTTAATAAAATTTTGTCAGCAAGATATCTCAAAAACTATTGGAGCTAGAGCCTTGAAAGTTGGTGAATATATTGGTGGTGATGAGTAGATGAACTGATTAACTTTTGACAAAATTCCGAAAAATACTTTGTGAGTTATGGCCCTTTGTCATTTTGGTAATTTGTGCCCATTGTAATGTATGCTAAAAGTGATGCATAGCATAACTTTAGAACCGTGTATGCTAGTGTTTTGAAATTTCATATATGGATTCCTCATGGAAAATGAGCTGACACATATTTTTTCTCTCGTCCGGATTATGCCCCCTTCAAGAGTTATTGCCCTTTGATTTTTTTTTAATAAAATCTTGTCAGCAAGATATCTCAAAAACTATTGGAGCTAGAGCCTTGAAAGTTGGTGATTATATTGGTGGTAATGAGTAGATGAATTGATTAACTTTTGACAAAATTCCGAAAAATACTTTGTGAGTTATGGCCCTTTGTCATTTTGGTAATTTGTGCCCATTGTAATGTATGCTAAAAGTGATGCATAGCATTACTTTAGAACCGTGTATGCTAGGGTTTTGAAATTTCATATATGGATTCCTCATGGGAAATTAGCTGACGCCTATTTTTTTTCTCGTCCGGATTATCCCCCTTTTAAGAGTTATTGCCCTTTGAAATTTTTATTAATAAAATCTTGTCAGCAAGATATCTCAAAAACTATTGGAGCTAGAGCCTTGAAAGTTGGTGAATATATAAAATTCCGAAAAATACTTTGTGAGTTATGGCCCTTTGTCATTTTGGTAATTTGTGAAAAACTTTGTCATCGTTCTAGCGCCTACATTTTTTCACCAATTTCAATATAACTTCACACAAATGTTCCTTACAAAAAATCTCGAGTGAGTTTGACTTTCAAGATCACTGAGGCTATTTTTAGAAAAACTTTGTCATCGCTCTAGCGCCTACATTTCTTCACCAATTTCAATATAACTTCACACAAACGTTCCTTATAAAAAATCTCGAGCGAGTTCGACTTCAAGGTCATGACCTCAAGGTCAAGGTCACTGTGGCTATTTTTAGAAACTTTGTCATCGCTCTAGCGCCTACATTTCTTCACCAATTTCAATATAACTTCACACAAATGTTTCTTATGACAATATCTCAGCGAGTTCGACTTTCAAGGTCATGACCTCAAGGTCAAGGTCACTGTGGCTATTTTTAGAAAAACTTTGCCATTGCTCTAGCGCCTACATTTCTTCACTGTTTTCAATTTAAATTCACACAAATGTTCCTTATGACAATATCTCGAGTGTGTTCGACTTTCAGGGTCATGACCTCAAGGTCAAGGTCACTGTAGCTATTTTTAGAAAAATTTTGTCATCGCTCTAGCGCCTACATTTCTTCACCGATTTCAATATAACTTCACACAAATGTTCCTTATGACAATATCTCTAGTGAGTTCCACTTTCAATGTCAAGGTCACTGTGGCTATTTTTAGAAAAACTTTGTCAATGCTCTAGCGCTTACATTTCTTCACCGATTTCAATATAACTTCACACAAATGTTCCTTATGACAATATCTCAAGCCATTTCGACTTTCAAGGTCAAGGTCACAATGGCTATTTTTAGAAAAACTTTGTCATCGCTCCAGCGCCTACATTTCTTCACCGATTTTAATATAACTTCACACAAATGATCCTTATGACAATACCCTGAAAGAGGTCGACTTTCAAGGTCAAGGTCACTGTGGTTTTTTTTAGAAAAACTTTTTCATTGCTCTAGCGCTTACATTTTTTCACCAATTTCAAAATCAATTAACACAAATGTTCCTTATGACAATATCTGTAGCGAGTTCCACTTTAAAGGTCAAGGTCACTGTGGCTATTTTTAGAAAAAAACTTTGTCAGTGCTCTAGCGCTTACATTTCTTCACCAATTTCAATATAACTTCACACAAATGTTCCTTAAGACAATACCTCGAGCATGTTTCGACTTTCAAGGTCAAGGTCACTGTGGCTATTTTTAGAAAAACATTGTCATCGCCCTAGCGACTACATTTCTTCACTGATTTCAATATAACTTCACACAAATGTTCCTTATGACAATACCTCGAGTGAGTTTGACTTTCAAGGTCAAGGTCACTGTGGCTATTTTTAGAAAAACTTTGACATGGCTTTAGCGCTTACATTTCTTCACCGATTTCAGTATAACTTCACACAAATGTTCCTTATGACATTATCTCGAGCTATTTCGACTTTCAAGGTCAAGGTCACTGTGGCTATTTTTAGAAAAACTTTGTCATCGCTCTAGTGCCTACATTTATTAATGGATGTTATGGTAATATCTCGAATGTTTCTTATGGTAATATCTCGAGTTGCTTTGACTTTCAAGGTCATGACCTCAAGGTCAAGGTCACTATGGCTATTTTTAGAAAAACTTTGTCATTGCTCTACCGCCTACATTTATGATTTTAATCTAACTTCACACAAAAAGATGCTTATGATAATATCTTGAGCAAGATCTACTTCGCGGCCATGGCCTCAAGTCAAGGTCCCTATGACTATATTTAGAGAAATATTGTCATCACTCTAGAACCTACATTTATGGATGGATTTTTAAACAAACTTTACACAAATGTTGCATATGATAATATCTCAAGCAAGTTGGACTTTTGCCATTTCAGTGTTTTCCACACACGAAGTTGTCTTGTGCGTGGGGATTTGTATCGCATGCGATGCCTTGTTTTTTTTTTAATAAAATCTTGTCAGCAAGTCCATATCTTGAGAACTATTAGAGCTTCATTAATCATTCTTGGTACAAACTTGCATCCAGGCATTGCAACTTCAACGCAAGCATCCATATCTGACCTTGACCTATATTTCATGGTTCACTGACTTCGTGAATTATTGCGACCACCCTGACTTTCACCCTAATGTAAGAGTCCATTTCTCGAAAACTATTAAAGCTTTTTAAATAATAATTGGTACAAACTTGCATCTAGGAATTGCAACTGCAACGCAAGCATCCATATTTGACTTTTACCCATATTTCATGGTTCACTGACTTTGTGAATTATTGCAACCACCCTGACTTTCTATCTAATGTAAGAGTCCATTTCTCAAGATCTATTAGAGCTTCATTAATTGTATTTGGTACAAGCTTGCATTTAGGAATTGAAACTTCAATGCAACTATCCATTTCTGACCTTGACCTACATTTTATGGTTCACTGACTTTGTAAAATAGTGTGACAACCCTAACTTTCACCCTGATGTAAGAGTCTGTTTTTAAGAGTTTCATTGATGATACTTGGTACATGCTTGCAACTAGGAGTGAAATTTTTATGCAGGCATTCGTGTTTGACCTTGACCAAGATTTCATGGTTTGGTGACTTTGCGCCCCCACAGGCGCGATATAGCCTTCAGGGGAATTCTTGTTGTATGTTTTTGAGTCTTTAACAATATTTGTTGAATATTTTGCCATCTAAGGACAAGCAAAGGTTGGGGGCATTGTGTTTTACAAACACCATTTCTAGTTAAAAAGTTAATTGATAAATAATTTACACCATAGTCATCATAGAACACCTCATGAATATTTAATAGGTAGTTTGAAGTCGCGCTAATTCCATGAAATATTTCACACTTCAAATTGTAATATCTCAGAGACTAATAAAGACAATTTCACGAGGGATATTCGAAAAGAATGGCTAATTCTATCTAGAGACTTCAAATTTCAAGTTAGCCCAAAAGTGCTCATTTCATGCCCTTGAAGTACTTCCCATGGCTAGAAATGCAAAGTGTCAGCCGATGTATCCACTTCTTGAAGGCATCACGGTACGCTGATTTGGGCACAGTAATAAGGTACAAATGAATGGCAGATTCAAGTGCCTGTCGGGACTGGTAGTTCGGACCTGGATGGAATGATTTCAATTTCGGAAATAAAAAGAAATCACACGGGGCAAGGTCTGGGGAATACGGGTGGTGAGGCAAAACAGTTACTTTTTCTTTTTTCAAAACCGCCGTAGCTATTGCGGAGGTATGAGCGGTTGCATTGTCATGTAGAAGACGGGCATGTTTAAAACTATACGCCGGGCGTCGTTTCTGTTAATACTTTTTGATATTACTTCGTCTTTCTGGTACTTTCCGGTGATGCTTTTGCCCTTTTTCATCGGCACTTTTGTTGCAACTCCTTTAGATTGCAATCAAAACCTTCTTTGTACTCACAGAACGTTTGGCAATTATTGGGCGTTTGCTGTGTTTAGTGGCCCAGATTTTATTGCTAACCTATCTGACGGGCTCAAAATAATGGACCTAGGTTTCAGCACCTCTGACGACATTGGCAAACTTCTTTTTGTCATATTTTCGAAACATTTGGAGCAGCTTTTGGCCGCTTTAACCCGTTGCCTCGTTTGCTCGTCAGTCAACAGATGTGGCACCCATCTAGCAGAAATCTGTCGGACTTTCAAATGCTCCTTCAAAATAAGGTGAACCGTTGATAGTGATATGCCTACCTTTCGTGCAATATCACGAACTGTAACTCTGGCATCTCATTCAATGATTTCCTTTATTTTAGAAACGATTTCTTTACGAGATGCAGATTTTGGCCTACCTGATTTCGGTGCATTTTTGATGGACTGTACACCAGACTTGAATTTCTTTTTCCACCGTCCAACTCTGTCATAAGACACACAAGCAGGTCCAAAAGCAGTAAAAATTTCAGTCATCAGCTTCGTCAAAGAACAACAAAGTTTTGAGCAAGCTTTGATGTAAATATGTTGTGTAAAAGGGTTATCCTTTGGAAGCAAGGAATACACCACAGAACTGAAAAATATGGAGTGTACATGTTTTCTGGGCCAAACTAGCTAGTTTCGGCCAATTAGGCCTCATCAGTGACCCTCAGATATTTTCAAACTTCCACAATATAATCAATGATCCCAAAGGACAAGGAAATATAATTTACACTATGATGTAGGGTAGGGAGACGTTTTACTGCCGCCACACATTCCCACACACCAGCTGTAGTGAAGTTAAATATGTTCTGTAAAAGGGTTATCCTTTGGAAGCAAGGAATACACCACAGAACTGAAAGCCCGTTTTCAACTTTTTAGTCGACGCTTCTACTAACCATTTTTTTTACAGCAGTGGACAATGACTGTATTCAAATGGCAAATTTTATGTCTTACACTTTGTCTAACATGTGCTTAAATACACCATTGTGTAGATATTGACTAGTCCTATATAGGTATGTATTGGTTTTGATCGTGCCCCACGAAGATATCGAGCTAGTGGACAATAAGCAATTCGTTTCGAACCTCCCTCGTGTTCGGGTTTCGCCCTTTGATACATTGAATACATGTCTTTTTTTAAGGTAATCGATTTCTTTAACTTTGTATATGACCTTTAAGATCATTTCGCAAATACTTATCTTCGTGTCCGCATCATAACTCTGATACTATTTGAGATAGTTTGACGAAACTTCACAAATATGTAAAGCACTATGAGACAACATGCAGAACATATGTACCGTGACTCTGATTTTCCTACTATTGCCCTTTGAACATTGAACATAGCCGTTTCTTTCACGTATTCGTGTCCTCTCAACTACTCTGACACCGTTAGAGATATATTGTATAGCACCATGAGACGATATTCAGAACATATAAACAACAAATCTGGTTTTTCTACTGTTTTGAGTTATTGCGCTTCAAACATTGAACATAGTCATTTATACCATTATTTGTGTCCACTCTTTTATGTGAAAACCATTCAAGATAATTTCTTGCAATCCCTTAAAAATGTAACGAACGACAAGACTACGTAGATAGCATAATAAACTTTGGTTTTGGAGTTAAGGTCATTTGAACATAGTAGATGTTGAAAAAAGCCATTTGCGCCAAATGCACTCGTGCCCGCTCTGAACGTAGTTGGCATTACGAAAACACGCCTATACAAATACATTGCCACCTTTATCGCCGAAAAAAAAATATGATGAAAAATTGCGATACTTTTCTTATTTCTGCTCAAAATATAGATTGTGGGTACTCGTTAGAACCGCCTCGATGAGGCGTGTAAGGAGTACCCACAATCTATATTTTAGAGCAGAAATAAGAAAAATAAGGTATACCCCCGGAAACCCCAGTTTTACTATATAAAAGTGGGGTTCAAGGGGATCAAAATTATATAGGCGTATTTTCGTGATGGAAACCGTTGCAAATATTTTGATGACTTTTTTCAAAAATTTAAGCAGGCGAGGTGCAAAACACAAAAACGTAACTAGCTAACCTACTTCACTTCTGGCGTTAAGGCCATTTGAAAAAAAAAATAAAAGAAAGACGCAGGGAGCGCAATCATGACAAGACGCAGCCCACTCCCAACACCATGAGGAAGAAAAAACAAACACAAAACAAGAAAAAATACGAGTGTTTATGAAATGGAACAATCAGCCCTCTCTTCCCCAAACGGGGTGATCAGGCCATTAGAAAACACTAAACAACAATTCACAACAAGTTTGCAGGCATACATCAAAAATAACATCAAACCTACCGCCTTAGAACGGTCAACAGGATATGTCACCGGGGGCTTAAAGATCTTTTACAGGCCAAATCTTCGCCCTCGGTTAGGGTGTTGTTCCTTACAATAAAAATTAAATATTCAGTTTGCAATGGTTTCCTAACTCAATCAATGCATCGTCACAGAGGCATAAAATTAATCAAATTCAAACACTGAGATGAAGCAAAGATTAGAGCTGCTTGCCGACCCCACATTACACTGTTGGCCAGAGCTAAAGAAAATTTTAGTTAAACCACGATGGGCCCAGCGACAGACATAGCATCAGATAGTTGAGGCATCAAAATGTAAGGTATTACATCAAATGAAAGTGCACATCCTGGCACAAATCGCTGTAAAAATATTTCTGTAACATATTTGTTTCTGCCTTGTAACTGGAAAATTGTTTGAGATAATTTCTTGAAATTTCAGGCAAATGTTTCTGACCATGTTATGATATGCAGAACACAAGAACCATAACTCTTAATTATATGTTTTGGAGCTACCACCGTATGAAAATGTGGCGTATTCGACTGGGGAAATTGTACTTCACGATATGAAACGTGAAGCACTTTTTGTATGCGACTGTAAAATCGTGAAACTTCCGTAAAAACGATCACGTTTTTCAAAAGTTGAAAGTCGGTCCCGTGACTGAATTAAAAAAAAAAAAAACATGCGGAAGTAAAAACTGCACAATACAGTTCATTTAGGCTTACAACATTTGGCACGTGACTAGCTTTGACATTTGATGCCTATCCGCAAATCTATTATGAATATATTTGATACTTTTATTAACCTTTTCTTTCTGTGCAGCCGAAAAGCTTATTAGAATACTAAAATATATTTAAAACAATCATTTGTTTGTTCATTTTCTTCCTTTAGGCATCACACCGGCAGCCATTATAGAGCGCTAGGCACGAATTACATTCGACTGGTACAAAAACGTGCGGCAAAAGTTTTCCACTGCGCATCGTGGGCGGAGCTTAGTCGTGATTACCGGAAGGTCCCCAGTCGAACACGGAAATTGTAAACAGTGATCCCAGTCATACATATATGTCCTTTCTGTGACTTAAAAATGGTTCAAGAAATTTTCTTGAAGCCTGGCAAAAATATGAAGCAACGTAAGAAGACTTGTAATACACAAGAAGCATAAGCGTGGCTTCACTGAATTTTTAGTTATGGCCTTATGAGCATTGAAGATAACGATTTCTTGCACACCAGACAAGGCAATCCGTGATTTTACCCTGGGGTAGAAATTTATGTTCTGACCCTGGTGTTCCGACCCCAAATAATGGCGTGTTTGATAAATGCACTGGTTGATTACGACCTTGTGTGCGCCGTCGTTAAGGTTGACGTCATGCACGATTCCTGACGTCACTTTACATTTCTGCAGTGTCAACCCAATATGGCGGACGTTGGTAACCGAAGTGACTGCAGCATTGAAATTCCGCGCTAAGAAATGGAAGGTATGCAAGAAAAAGAATCCAATATGGATGTGAGGGGTGGATAGAAAAATCCGTCCCTCTGGATCACTGTCGGGCATCACTCGGCAAGCCTCGTGATGCCGGACAGTGACCCTCGGGACGGACTTTCCCATCCACCCCTCACACCCATATAAGATTCTTATATTCTGGGATGTCCTTGTATCTCCTCTGTAAATAGATACAAATGTAATTGTTTTGAGATATTTGAAGTAAACTTCACACGAATGTGAAGCATCATGAGGGGATCTATCGAACAGGAGGACTGTAGTTTTAGTTTACCTAGTTTCGAAGACAGCCCCCGCCAATAGGGCTTTAAGAAATAAATGGGCTGCATGATGCTTCCACGCAGAGCTGAATCCTGCCCGCACACTAGTACTGGTAAACCGCTTAGAGGATCTAAGCATGTCCAGGAACTGCGTTGCGAGGCGGACCGTCCATACTAAAAAACCCTATTGGTTTCATTGGGCGACAGGGCTGGAGATGTCATTTCATCTCAATGTCGGGTAAAAGTCCCACAAAATTCGAAGCAGCCTCTCCAAAATGACCTTTACAGTGTTGACGGGACGTTAAACCTCAAATCAAACACACAAAAACCTAGTTTCGTAGCTATGGCCCTGTGAACATTGGAAATAGTCATCTCGGTCATATATTCATTTCAAATTCATTTAGGGAAAGACTAATGCAACTTCAATTTGAATTCATTTTATTTTGTTGTGACACTTGCTTGATGTAAGTGGAATGCCGGGGCATAATGCAGTGCTTGCAGCGCTTTTATTCTAGCTTATCTGCAATGGAAGAAATGAAGGCGTCTGGTGTTATTTTGTTGTGACACTTGCTTGATGTAAGTGGATTGCCGGGGCATGATGCAGTGCTTGCAGCGCTTTTATTCTGGCTTATCTGCAATGGAAGATTTTGTTTGTTTGATTTGAAGTTTAACGTCCCCGCCAACACTGTAAAGGTAATTTTGGAGACTTTGCTTCCAGTTTTGTGGGACTTTTACCCGACATTGAGATGAAATGACATCTCAAGCCCTGTCGCCCAATGAAACCAATAGGGTTTATTAGCATGGACGGTCCGCCTCGCACCACGTTTCCTGGACAGGCTTAGATCCTCTAAGCGGTTTACCAGTACTAGTATGCGGGCCGGATTCAGCTCTGCGTGGAAGCATCATGCAGCCCATATATTTCTTCAAGCCTCTATGGGCGGGGGCGGTTCTTTTCATCTCAATGTCGGGTAAAAAGCCCACAAAATTGGAAGCAGTCTCTCCAAAATGACCTTTACAGTGTTGACGGGGACGTTAAACCTCAAATCAAACACACAAAAACCTAGTTTCGTAGCTATGGCCCTGTGAACATTGGAAATAGTCATCTCGGTCATATATTAATTTCAAATTCATTTAGGGAAAGACTAATGCAACTTCAATTTGAATTCATTTTATTTTGTTGTGACACTTGCTTGATGTAAGTGGAATGCCGGGGCATAATGCAGTGCTTGCAGCGCTTTTATTCTAGCTTATCTGCAATGGAAGAAATGAAGGCGTCTGGTGTGTGTGTGTGTGTGTGTGTGTGTGTGTGTGTGTGTGTGTGTGTGTGTGTGTGTGTGTGTGTGTGTGTGTGTGTGTGTGTGTGTGTGTGTGTGTGAATTCGGGTTTAACGTCGCCTTCAACAATTTTTTAGTCATATCACGACGGTTTCTGGTTGCGACAGGGAGCTCAATGCTCACTTTTATAGTGCTGCCTCACTGAAGTATCATATCCCAGACACTTTACATGATACCACATCCAGTCACAATGTCCTGACACTGGGGCCTACCAGTCTTAGCTCTACCCCGTAAATCTGAGTGCCAAGCGAGGAGCAGCTAGTACCATTTTTAACGACTTTGGTATGTCGCGGCCCGGGATCGAACCCGTGACCTCCCGTTCCCCGGAGCGGACACTCTACCGACTGAGCTATCGGGGCCGGAGAAGCAGTGAAGGCAGTATAATGTGTAGAAGTAGTAGTGTACTCATCATCACGTGATTAAGTCCGTGAAATAAAGACCCCACTAAACCCCACTTTATTTAGAGAAAACTGGGGTTTACGGGGGCAAAACATTATTTTTCATATTTCTGCTCAAAGACATAGGTTATGGGTACTCGTTAGAACCGCCTCAATGAGGCGGTTCTAACGGGTACCCAAAACCTATATTTGCAGTTAAAATAAGAAAGATAACCGGGATTTTCATCAGAAAAATAGCAATTTTGAGGTGTGAAAAATGCACCTGAGCATTTCAAAATATTCAGACTTGTCATTATGGTAACACATCCGTGTGATATAGTGCATTTTTCATATCTCAAAAATAAAAAAGGTAAATTTCTGATGAAATTTTATCTATTTTTCTTATTTATACTCCAAACATAGGTTTTGGGGCGGTTTTAACGAGTACCCAGAATCTATGTCTTGGAGCAGAAATAAGGAAAGTAATGTTTACCCCTGTAAACCCCCGTTTTCTCTATATAAAGTGGGGTTTAGAACATATTTAACTTTTAACCTTTTATAGAACATATTTAACTTCACTACAGCTGGTGTGTGGGAATGTGTGGCGGCGGTAAAACGTCTCCCTGCCCTACATCATAGTGTAGATTATATTTTCTTGTCCTTTGGGATCATTGATTCCATTGTGGAATTTTGAAAATATCTGAGGGTCACTGATGAGGCCTAATTGGCCGAAACTAGCTAGTCTGGCCCAGAAAACATATACACTCCATATTTTTCAGTTCTGTGGTGTATTCCTTGCTTCCAAAGGATCACCCTTTATAGAACATATTTAGGGGGGTCTTTATTTCACGGACTTGTTTACATGATGTCATTTAGGGAAATAAATCGTCGAATTTACAATCGGAAAATTTGTTTTACGGCGACGGGGCTTCACAGTTATCGCTATTCCAATGTATTTAGGACGTTGTACTGTCTGCAGACCGGCCCCGATAGCTCAGTTGGTAGAGTGTCCGTTCCGGGGAACGGGAGGTCACGGGTTCGATCCCGGGCCGCGACATATCACAAAGTCGTTAAGAATGGTACTAGCTGCTCCTCGCTTGGCACTCAGATTTACGGGGTAGAGCTAGGACTGGTCGACCCAGTGTCTGGATAATGTGACTGGGTATGGTATCATGTAATGTGTCTGGGGCATGATACTTCAATGAGGCAGCACTATAAAAGTGAGCATTGATCTCCCTGTCGCAACCAGAAATCGCCAACCCTGCAAACCCCACTTTTTATAGAGAAAACTGGGGTTTACCTGGTAATCATTATTTCTCCTATTTTTGCTGCAGTACTCGTTAGAACCGCCTCAATAAGGCGGTCACAACGAGCACCTTTTATTTATGTCTTCTACATGTACAGCCCTTAGTTATTCAAGGACCAACACGCGAAGCTGTCTAAGCGAAGACTATCGCCAGACCGGATTGACCTAACGGTTTTATTGTAGATTTTGCAATGCGCTGGCTCAATGCAATTCATTTTCACCCATATATGACAATGGAATGTCCCGTCTAATTCGCATCACGAAAACACACCTATATAATAATGACCCCCCCCCCCCCTTGAACCCCACTTTTATATAGTAAAACTGGGGTTTCCGGGGGTATATCTTATTTTCCTCATTTCTGCTCTAAAATATAGATTGTGGATACTCGTTAGAACCGCCTCGATGAGGCGGCTCTAACGAGTGCCCACAATCTATATTTTGAGCAGAAATAAGAAAAATATAACATTTTTTCATCATAAAATTTTCATTTTTTCTGCGATAAAGGTGGCAATGTGTTTGTAAAGGCGTGTTTGCGTAATGGCACTGGCTCAATGCAATTCATTTTCACCCATATAAGACAATGGAATCTTCCGTCTAATTCGCTTGGATGTGCATTTCCAATTACAGAAGTGCCAGATTTGTCTTGTTAACGATATGTTTTGCAATCAAAGCACTGAGAGTAATGGCGGGTCGATTGTCTCTGGGTGTAGTTAGGAAAAAATGGGCCTGAGCGTGGACTGTTTCGTTTAACCCTTAAACTCCTTTACTGAAAGCAAACCGTGTAGACCCTGATCAGACGCTGCTTTTTTCGGCGCCTGACCCTTAAATTCCTATACTCTAAGCAAGCAGTGAAGACCCTAATCAGACGCCGCGTTCTGCGGCGTCTGATCTGGGTCTACACTGTTTGCCTAGCCCAACCCATGATTGCAGCCCAGATTTTACAGTTAACCTTTTCACGTAAACACGCTGACCTCACTGCGATAAAATTCTATAAATAATCTGAGTGGATTGTTACAAATCAGTGATAGTCACGTGGACTACTACACTAATAGAGGTTTTGTCCTTTATACCTTTGGGTCGATTGATAAAAAATCGACCCAAAAATGCATGTACTATCAGCCAACAGTGTCGACACAGATTTAAGGCGTATGATCTGGGTATGCACTGCTTGCCAATGTCCTAAAACGGGCCGCTAGGCATACATGTTTATAGCTTTAGGCTAAAAGTCAAGCGAACAAGCAGCTATTATACCACGATAGGTTGTACACATGGCAAACAGAGAAGAAGTAGAAGAATCGAACCCGAGGCCTCTAGATTCAAAGATTAGTGCTCATATCACTGATCGACAACGCTCCCATGTTCAACAAAGGCGCATGCGTGGTCAGACAAATTCATTGTCCAGCTGTCCGGGACAAGTCCATTGTGGCTGAACAAGTGATATTTTATTCGTTTGCCAAGAAAAATGTATAGTATCGAAAAAAATGTAATTCCTAGTCATTTTGAAAAAGCTGTGGAATGCTGTGCACGTGGCTGACTCTTGAATGTGTCAGGCCCTGCAGAAGCATAACCGACTAACAGTGCTAGACGTTAGAGATCTAGGTTATTTGCGCTCAGCGACTGCTTTTAGGCCATTAATGTGCTTTGTCACCTGTGTAAAAAGTACCTTTTTAGTTCACCGCAAATGTCCGGTAATCTATTCTAATACCCCCGGCGTCGGCGTCCACAAGTGCTAAAGTTTTTCAGTTGCACATTCCTTTTTATGTGTACATGGATTGAGTCCATATTTGGTATTATCACATGACGTCGTTGATAAGCAGTGGATAACGTCGTGTAATAAAAATCGTATGACCACACGTGTAATAACACTTTGGCGGGATTAAGTAACGTCATGACGACGTCCATGTCAACAATGCATTTTTCGTAGAAAAAAATGTCAAATTAAAAGGCGATAAAATCCAATTTAAAGTAGTCATATGATAAAGAGGATCTTACACTCGTGGTCATTTCATATGATATTTATGAAACTCGTCGAAGGCTCGTTTCATAAATATCATATGAAATGACCACTCGTGTAAGATCCTCTATTTATGAAAGATACTGGGCTAATGTTCTTTTCTGTAGTATCTGCACCCATTACCACAGATTTAGTTGAACTTTGTATGGTAATAGATACCGGTCTCAAGTATTTAGCAGCAGCATCAGTTTTCATGACATACGCTTGGGGTCAAGGCCACAACAGACTTTGAATTCTTATGTTAAAGTTTTTGTGTTAAATGTTAGGAGATCATTACTTCTTTACCTTTAGATGGATTTAGTTTATACTTGGTATGGTAATAGATACTGGTCTCAAAGTTTTGGAAGCAGCATCCGTTCTCACGACCATTGCATAACCTGTGGGTCAATGTCAAAGACTTGGACTTCTTATGTTAATTTTTGCACTAAAGATTTTAGGTAATTACTTGGTTGCCTTTAGATGAATTTGGTTTGTTGATACTTATTGCATTCAGCTTTTATCCTATAACCATGACCTTGGGGTCAAGATCACAGCCTTAGAATTTTAATTTTAAAGATTTTATATTAAAGTTTTTAAGGGGCTGATTCCTTTCTTCTTTACTGTATGATAGATCATTTGAGCCCCGCCAAGCGCATTTGTGTCTTCGAGCATTCCGTCATGACAAATTTTAACTGCGCATGCCCAGCCATTCAGAGGGGCCAGGGGTATGGCTTTCTGTCTGAATGTTCTTCTTGATTCACTGCTTGTATGAGCGAGCAGCGAAGGTTCTGGCGAGACTGCGCGGATGCGCAGGCTCGCCTGAACCTTCGCTGCTCGCATAGGCGATAAGTACCAAAATCGCTTGACGGGGCCCATTTCATTATTGCTGAGGTGATAGATACTTGCCTCAAAATTTTATCAGCAGCATCCGCTTCCATGACAGTGACCTTTGGGTCAAAGTCAGGGTCATAGACAGACGTTTTAGCTCACCTTAACAATTGGTTCTACTATCCTTAGCTGCTTGTCAGCCGTGTTTATTAATTGATATGGTTTCAAAAAAAGCCATGAAAATCTGCCTGTTTACACGGATATGGTCAGATAGAATAAAAATAGCCATCGGAAGAGATGGCAAATACCCCGACCAAAATCAAATATGGCCTTCAGAAGATTGTTCACCAATAGAAAGTGCACCAGAATTAAACCAGCAATATATCACAGAAGTATTGCAGTTATGGCCATCACAAGAGTGTACTGTCAGTGGAGATAACTAAAATACCGGGGCACTCAGAATTGTGGTTCTTTCGCATGGCATGCCTGCTTAAGCTCATGTGTTTCTGTACAAAGTACCATCTATATGTCTCAAAGGGTATTGGAGATATGGTGATCACAAGCTGGTCATACTGTTATATTAGAAGGATAGATAACTCATATACCACAGCACCAACAGTTGTGGTTCTTGCACATGACACCTCTTTTGTAACTTATATACAACTGCACCATGTCCCTTCAATGTATCGCAAAATGTGTTGGAGATATGGCCATCACAATGTTATATTGTCAGGGGAGATAACTAAAAAATCAGAGCACCCAGAGTTGTAATTCTTGAGCATGACACACCTGCTTAACCTCATGTACATCTGCATCAAGTACCACCAATATGTCTCAAAGTGTATTAGAGGTACGGTGATCACAAGGTGGTCATACTGTTATATTGGAAGGGGAGATAACTCAAATATCATAGCACCCAGAGTTATGGTTCTTAGGCATGAAGCGCCGTCTCAACATTGTTTACAGTTGTGCCAAGTACCATCAATATGCGAGTTATGGACGGCCCCCGCCCATAGGGGCTTGAAGAAATATTTGGGCTGCATGATGCTTCCACGCAGAGCTGAATCCGGCCCGCACACTAGTACTGGTAAACCGCTTAGAGGATCTAAGCCTGTCCAGGAACCGGGGTGCGAGGCGGACCGTCCATGCTAATAAACCCTATTGGTTTCATTGGGCGACAGGGCTTGAAATGTCATTTCATCTCAGTGTCGGGTAAAAGTCCCAAAAAATTGGAAGCAACATCTTCAAAATGACCTTTACAGTGTTGACGGGGACGTTAAACCTCAAATCAAACAAATAAAACAAACAATGCGAGTTATGGACATCACAAGGTTATATTGTCAGGGGAGATAATTAAATATCCAGGGCACCAAGAGTTGTAGTTCTCATACGTGACACATCTGCTTAATCTCATGTACAACTGTACCAAGTACCATCAATATATCTCAAAGAGCATTGGAGATGTGGCCATCACAAGGTAGTGATTCTATCATATTGGAAGGGGAGATAACTAAAAAACCATGGCACACAGAGTTGTGGTTCTTGTGCATGACACACTGTCTCGGCCTTGTGAACAACTGTGCCAGGTATCATCAATATATCTTAAAGGGTATTGGAGTAATGGCCATCACAAGGTAGTCACTCTATTTTATTGGAAGGAGAGATAACTAAAAAACCACGGCAACTAGCGTTGTGGTTATTTTGCATGATACGCTGTCTCAGCCTTGTGAACAACTGTGCCAGGTACCATTAATATATCTCAAAGGGTATTGGAGTTATGGCCGTCACAAAGTAGTCATTCTAGTTTATTAAAAGGGGAGATAACTCAAAAAGTATGGAGGCAGAGTTCTGGTTCTTGCGCATGACACGCCGTCTCAGCCTTATAAACAATTGTGCCAAGAACCATCTATGCATCTCAAAGGGTATAGGAGTTATGGTCATCACAAGGTTGCGTCTACGGACGGATGGACGGACGGACGGATGTTGGTGCGCACGGACAGACGGACGGACGCCAGGTTGATCGCTATATCCCCCAAACATATTCGGTCGGGGGAGTTAAAGGGATACTAATGTTACAGACTTGAATCATTCATGATCCCCGATATTGATATAGCACTGGATTTTTTCTTTGTGACTTTGTTTCTATTTACGAAGCTGAAAATCTGCCTTCGCGCAACTAAGTCAGTGAGAGACTTCCGGCTAGCTATCCTGTCAGGCGACAGGTCTTGTTCTTAATTCAGTTCAAATGTGGTAAAACATCCGCTTTTAAGATCACCTTACGTTAAACACTAACTCTCCTTAAAAATGCTGGTTAAAGGCATTTTTTTCCATCTTTTGGCGATATTGTTTTCTGTTTCTGAGTTTTGACCAACACATCTAGCGAGAAATTGTACATCACGTGAACAAGTCCGTGAAATGAACACCCCCTTACATCCCACTTTATACAGAGAAAACTGGGGTTTACGGGGGTAAACACTTTTTTTCTTATTTCTGCTCGAAGACATAGGTTGTGGGTACTCGTTAGAACCGCCTCATTGAAGCGATTCTAACGTTGTGGGTACTCGTTAGAACCGCCTCATTGAGGCGATTCTAACGAGCACCCACAACCTATGTTTGAAGTATAAATAAGAAAACTATCACAGATTTTCATCAGAAAAGTAGCCATTTTGGAGATGTAAACATTGCACTATATCGCACGGGTGTATTATCGTAATGAGAAGAGAAGCTCGGCCAACATTACGATAACAAATCCGTGCGGCATAGTACATTTTTCACATTACCAAAATGTCTACTTTTCCGAAGAAAATCCGTGATATTTTTATTATTTATACTGCAAACATAGGTTGTGGGTGCTCGTTAGAACCCACAACCTATGTCTTGGAGCAGAAATAAGAAAAATATTGTATACCCCCTTAAACCCCAATTTTCTCTATATGAAATGGGGTTTATGGGTGTCTTTATTTCACGGACTTGTTCACGTGATGAACTTCTCGAAAAGGGGGTCAGTCTCCAGAACTATATACCTTTTGCTCTAATCAGATGTTTGAACTTTTTGATAAAAACGTCTAATTCTGTCATTCACAGTGTCAAAATATAAATAAATTTCCATGATAGCTATACTGTCGAACTTCAATGGCTCGAACACCTTTGGGACCTCGAAAATCTGTTGGAGACTGCTGTAGTTCGAGCCACTGAGGTTACTGCCAGGAGGCATAACGAGATACTTTTAGACATCTTTTCGGTGTTCTGTAATGAAAATGTTTGTTGTGTGTACTCATTAGAATCGCCTCATCGAGGCATACACACAGCAAACATTTGCATAAAAAAGACCAAAATCTCCTTAATTATCTGCCACTATTTCTTCTGTAGAGGATTTCGCTAGGGGCTCAAGAACGGGTTCGACCCATCAATGGTAAACGAGCCATCGGTGTTCGAGCCATCGAAGTTCTACTGTATATGGATAAACGAAGCCGTTGTACAATACATTAGAGTGCAGACAGTCAAAAGCATGAACTATTTGAATCAGCAAACCCAAAGTACAGGCAATAGACACTATGCCTTTGATTATCTCACAACTTTCTGTTTTACTCTCAAATGTGCACGTTGATAACATGGAGAATGTTTGAATGACCCACATAAGAATCCTTCAGCCAACCACTAAACACACGACAAATTGATCCCCGCCAAGCGAATTTGTGTCTTCGAGCATTCCGTCATGACAAATTTTAACTGCGCATGCCCAGCCATTCAGAGGGGCCAGGGATATGGCTTTCTGTCTGAAGGTTCTTCTTGATTCACTGCTTGTATGAGCGAGCAGCGAAGGTTCTGGCGGGACTGCGCGGATGCGCAGGCTTGCCTGAACCTTCGCTGCTCGCATAGGCGATAAGTACCAAAATCGCTTGACGGGGCCCAATTACCAAATAACACCATCAAGGCGGAAATACGGAAACAGACAATTTAGCGCAAACTTGACACTGCAGAAATCGCCATCTGATTACATCTTTGTTCGATAAGTAAAGGCAATGTAATCTTGTTGAAAAGTTGGCAGAGCTTCTCTCCTCTACAACTTTCTCGCTGTACATGTTGATCGAAATCAAAAACTTAAAGTTAGCGCCGAAAACACGGGAAAAGAAGTAAAAAAAAAAAAAAAAAAAAAACTTAGCCCCATTCTAAGGAACCAGGGAAGGGACATGATTTTTTATTTTTATTATGTTGTGCGAACAAGATAATATCTTGAGCGGACAAGATCATATCTTGTTCGGACAACATATTATCTTGTGCGGACAAGATATTATCATGTGCGAACAAGATATTATCTTGTTCGCACAAGATATTATCTTATGCGGACAACATATCTTATTTGCACAACATATTATTTTGTGCGCACAAGCTATTAAGTTGTGCGAACAAGATGTTTTCTTGTCCGCACAAGATAATATATCTTGTCCGCACAAGATAATATCTTGTTCGCATAACTTAATATCTTGTCCGCACAAGATAATATGTTGTGCGAACAAGATAATATCTTGTCCGCACAAGATAATATCTTGTTCGCACAACTTCCCAAGATCTATGTTGTGCAAACAAGATAATATGTTGTGCGAACAAGATAATATCTTGTCCACACAGAATATTAAGTTGTGCAAACAAGTTATTATCTTGTCCGCACAAGATAATATGTTGTCCGCACAAGATAATATATCTTATCCGCACAACATATAATCTTGTGCGCACAAGATAATATCTTGTTCGCACAACTTAATATATTGTTCGCATAGCATATTAAAAAAAAAAATATGCCCCTTCCCGGGTCCCGTACCATTCGGCTGTATACGTATGATCTCTAAGTAGAACTATCACTCCCGTATTCGTATATTTAAAAGGTTTCAGTCATTCGTTCAGTGTATTCTAGAAAGAGACAAGACCATTAAGACCACTTCGAACATTCCCAAAGGTGATCTTACCATGGGTGCTTTATGATATATGTTTACTCGATCATCACGTTGTCTCCGTAGGACCGTCTTTGTTAGCTGTAGGAGGGATGTAAAACTCAAACACACACATTATTCCACCGTCACACCATCCCTACTCCTGAGGGATATTGAACCACCTTCAGGGGATGCAGCGCATCCAAACCGCGCCCTGGTGATCATTACGAAAACACGCCTATACTAATATATTGTAACCTTTATCGCCGAAAAAATGAAAATTTAAATATAAAAAAGTGTGATATTTTTCTTATTTCTGCTCAAAATATAGATTATGGGTACTCGTTAGAAACGCCTCATCGAGGCGTTTCTGACGAGTACCCACAATCTATATTTTGAGCAGAAATAAGAAAACCATAACAATTTTTCATCATAAAATCTTCATTTTTTCGGCGATAAAGGTGGCAATGTATTTGTATAGGCGAGTTTGCGTAATGCAACAATCAGCCGACTGAGTCATCAGTAAGGCTGACGCCATAAATCGGAAAATCGATTAATAAATCGATCAATTAAAAAAAAAGATTATCATTACTGATTTGCATTTATCTATTATTTGAGCCCCGCCAAGCGAATTTTTGTCTTCGAGCATTCCGTCATGACAAATTTTAACTGCGTATGCCCAGCCATTCAGAGGGGCCAGGGATATGGCTTTCAATCTGAAGGTTCCTCTTGATTCACTGCTTGTATGAGCGAGCAGCGAAGGTTCTGGCGAGACTGCGCGGATGCGCAGGCTCGCCTGAACCTTCGCTGCTCGCATAGGCGATAAGAACCAAAATCGCTTGACGGGGCCCATTTGAGAAGTACAATGTACTGCCCGACAACGCTGCGCCTAAAATAGCTGGATGTGTGGCAAACAGTACAGACACTGTTGAGACGCCGCGTTCATGGGCACCACTGTTTGCGATCAGGCTTGTCTGTTCAAATACATATGGTAAATTGCAAAATATGGTAAGTGTCATGCTCAAGCAAACAGGGAGACAGGTAAAAATATGACAAAATCTTCAGTGATTACTCAATCGATTATCGGTCACAATGACAGGACTGATAATCGATTATTTTTTCAGCTCCGATTAGCCAGCCCTATTTATCAGGGTTACATAATCTTTAGATGTATGGACACACATCTATGAGGGGAATGATACCAAGACAAGAGCATCGCGAATTTTCTGTGCATTTATTTAAGCCTCATGTGAGGCTATGCCGAGCAAGAGACTTGAACAAACTGAAAACGAGCTTGAGTTTTCCTTGTCGCGGTCTCAACCCCATCAATGACTATTTTTCTCACTCATAAGCTTAAAGAATGTGCCTTGAATCAAGAAATGTTTATAAAACTGTCCAAGAAAATAATATGTAAAATTGCCCCTTCACAAAAATGAGCAAAAAGGTAGACCATTTATTATTCCTACCTTCTAAAGAAGGTTGTTTAAACGTTTTCCTTGTAGTGGTGAAATGGATTTCACAAAAAGTTTGTTTGTTTGTTTTGTTTGATTTTAGGTTTAACGTCCCCGTCAACACTGCATAGGTCATTTTGGAGACGTTGCTTCCAATTTTGTGGGACTTTTACCCGACACTGAGATGAAATGACATCTCAAGCCCTGTCGCCCAATGAAACCAATATAGTTTATAAACATGGTAGGTTCGACTCGAACCGCTTTACCTGGGCATGCTTAGACCAGTACTCGTGTGCGGTCGGTTTCAACTCTGTATGGAAGCATCATGCCCATTAATTTCTTCAAGCCCTAATAGGCGGGGGGGGGGGGGGGGGCATTTTCCCAACAGGTATGTACATTTCATGATTGTCGGCTCTTTGGTGTCACAATGAATATACATTTCATTATAAGTTGATCTAGGGCACGATATTATGCCTGCTAAACATGCACACCTATGAAGAAATAGAAAAAAAGTGCCTCCCTGTTTGCATTGGTAACAAAACGCTCAGTAGAACATCACGAAAACACGCCTATATAATTTTGACCCAATTCACTGTTGGACATCAGGGGAGCTTTCGCGAAATCGCGTCAACGTAATTTTGCTCCCACGACACATCCGGAAACTCTCGCTATAGTTCCCAGGACCTGGAAATGGTAAACAAAGCTAGATACCCTTGTTTGACTTGATTTACTGTAGGAGAATGAGAGAATAGTATAAAGTTTCGACGATGCTAAGCAATGTTAAAATGATTCACCTTTCTAAGCAGGCCGAAACAAATATTGAAAATATCATTGCTGAAAGTAGGCGACCGTAACAAAATCGAACACAGGATAATCTGACAATAGTTTTATGTCAACACGAATGAATGATGCACCTGTTTTGTAAGATTTCGCCTAGATCGAGGTATTTTGGAGCAAAGCCTGTGTATACCGGCCATAATTCACCATTTAGATGTAAAACAATTTATTAGTTCATGTACTGTGAAGGAGTAGTGCCAAATATTTCAGGCGGAATAGCTCCCACATCATCGCGGCAGCTCCCATAATACGTTCTAGTTCTCACAAGTCTATCATTCCATCACCTGGAGAGAAGTTTTTAGATTAAATTATATGTCGATTTAATCCACCAGGCCAACCGCTAAGATCATATAAATGACCCATTGTTACAAGAATGGAATATAACAGGTTTTTAAGGCAAAGATTGAAATCCCATGACGTCACACACCTGGTCTATATAAGCCCCCGACCATAGGGGCTTGAAGAAATATATGGGCTGCATGATGCTTCCACACAGAGCTGAATCCGGCCCGCACACTAGTACTGGTAAACCGCTTAGAGGATCTAAGCCTGTTCAGGAACCGCGGTGCGAGGCGGACCGTCAGTGCTAATAAACCCTATTGGTTTCATTGGGCGACAGGGCTTGAGATGTCATTTCATCTCAATGTCGGGTAAAAGTCCCACAAAATTGGAAGCAACGTCTCCAAAATGACCTTTACAGTGTTGACGGGGACGTTAAACCTCAAATCAAACAAACAAAACCTGGTCTTTATTAACCGAGGGGAACTACGGACCGTAATCATTGGAAAACAACCGGAGCTTTTAAGGTTTAAACCGCTATATCACTGTGAAGAAAATAAATATCCTTCCCAAAGTGTCACTGTCTACTAAATTATGCATCCAGTCAACTATTTCTAATAACATTTTATGATTTCTTATATGTTAAAGTAAGTCAATCTTGAATATGTCGTCAACAGTATCTGCACGATACTTGAATAAAATCTATCTATCTATCTATCTATCTATCTATCTATCTATCTATCTATCTATCTATCTATCTATCTCTCTCTCTCTCTCTCTCTCTCTCTCTCTCTCTCTCTCTCTCTCTCTCTCTCTCTCTCTCTCTCTCTCTCTCTCCCCAAGTTCTGCAACGGAAGGTCAGGTGGTTTTTCTCCGGGTACTCCGGTTTTCGCCCACCTCTGATTAACGATCGGCTCGATATGAGTGAAATAATCTTGAAAGGGCCGTAAAACCGAAACCAAAAAAAAAAAAAAAAGTCTCTTTCTCTATCTATCTATCTATCTATCTATCTATCTATCTATCTATCTATCTATCTATCTATCTATCTATCTATCTATCTATACTGATACGGTCATACTTGGCCATTACCTCAGTTGGATGCCTGGCTAAATTTAGAATTTAGCTAAAAAAAGAGGGAAGTCACTGGATGATTCCTTAAAGCCATTTACAATCTGAATAACAGAGGTATACTAAAACGCATACCCCTGAATCTCAATCTTACACTGTACGGGCTTTGAACTCCTCTGCAGTCTTAGCATTCACCACAGAAGAGGGAAGACTATTCCACTGGGGAATAGTCCCAGGAAAAAAGGAATTTTTCAGGGCATCACTATAGGACTGGTACCTATGATATTGTGAGTTGTTTACTTTTGGTGCCCTTGTTCGGGTTGAAACTTTCGCAGGGGTCAAGTATTTGTCTTTATTAACGGCCACTGTACCTGAATGTACAGTAGAATTCCACTTAAAGACCACCCCTATATTAGGAACACTCCGCTATTTAGACCGGTTTTTGCCAGACCCAAATTATTTCCTATATAATTAATTGCTATTTATTCCGATTGTATCTTATAGAAGAAGGTTAAAGAGGACTGCTCACGACGGTTCTCTAGGGGCGGCCATTCTAGCTCATTAAGCATGCCACCGACGATACTTCTGTGCGCCATCGTCGGCAGGTCAATCGAGCAGCTGTCCTCTGCACCTTCTCCACCTGCTGAATCTGAGTTTTAACATAGGGATGCCAAATGGGTGATGCACACACAAGCTGAGGGCGAACCGATGTTTTACACGCAACGCCCTTGCCCGCCCAGGTGCAAAAGCCAAGCCACGTCCAAGAAATCCTGAAGTCCTAGTTGCTTTTGATGTTATTTCTGAATTTGTTGTTATTTTTGAATTGGCACTTATCTCAGTATTTATCCAAATGAAATAACCAATAAATTATTAGAATGACATTTAAAACGATTTTTTCCGATACTTGTTAAAATTTTAATGTGTTTGGCAGCAAAATATAAATATTTTGAATTTCAATTATTTCTACTGTATCCTCATACTGACTTTAAATCCTGTCACTGGTCAAGAGTTGTCTTTATAAGTTCGGGGTTAAAAGTCTATGTCAGGATTGGATAAAACATAAATTAAAATTCAAAATATTCATATTTTGCAGACAAAGAAATTAAAATTCTTACAATTATCAAAAGATTATCATTCTGAAGCTATTTCTGGTCCTTAGTTAGTTATTTTAATTGGATGAATTGTGGGAGTAATGCCCATTTTATTTAAGTACGGTTCAAACACCGTTGACAAATTATGCAAGCTTTTCATACTTATACATATCAGAAATCACCATCACTGACAACTTCGATTGTGATCAACACATTACTGAGATTACATCGAAAGCAACTAGTTGGACATTAGGATTTCTTAAACGTACATGTAATTTGGCGTTTGAACCTTGGCAGACAAAGGATGATGCACTGGTTTATCCTCAACTTGAGTATGCATCACCTGTTTGGCATTCCCATGTTAGGACGGCTGTTCGATGGATCTGCAGTGGGATGGCGGAACCAAAGTAATGTTGGTGATATGCTTGACTGGCCATCGCAGTCTTCTTTAATCTTTTATAAGATACACTCTGATACAGTGTATCTTTATAAAGATAAATACTAGTTCAAATCAAAGAAGGGGATCAAAATTAAACAAAAATCAATGTTTGCTTGTTTGTTTGCTTGTGTATTTGTTTGATTAGGGGTTAAAACGTCCCCGTCAACACTATTTATTTCATACTGGCGACGTTGCTTCCAATTTTGTTGGACTTTTACCCGGCATTGAGATGAAATGACATCTTCAGCCATGCCGCCCAATGAAACCAGAAGGCTTATATGCATTGGACCATCTGACTCACACCGCATAGTCTTTCTAAGCTATTATCAGTACTCGTGTGTGGTCATAGTCAGCTCTGCGAGGAAGCACCATGCAGCCCAATCTATTTCTCTTCGGGCGGGGGGCGAAAACAACAGTCGATATCATATGTATCAGGCCTATAGTGATGCACTGAAGAATTCTTTCTTTCCCAGAACTATTCCTCAGTGGAATAGTCTTACCTCCTCTGTTGAAAATGCCAAAACTGCAGAAGAGTTCAACGCCCACAAGGTATAGACTGGGACTCAGGGGTATACGTTTTGGTATAAATTGTAAACACTTTAATGAACTCACCCATTGATTTTACTTTGCTAAATATAGCGAACCACTTAACTGAGGTAATGGTCAAATGTAACAGACCGAGTATATGATAGACTCGTGGGAACTAGAGTGTGTTTGGGGAGCTGCCTCGATGATGTGGGAGCTACTCCGCCTGAAAAATTTGCAGCATTACCGCTTCACTGAACATGAATTGATTATTTTTTTACGTATAAATGATGAATGAGGGCTGACATACCCAGAATATGCGCCAAAAAATCTCATTCTAAGCGAAAACTTACAAAACAATTGCTTCATTTATTCGTGCTGACATCAAACTAAAGTGAGATTACCCTGTGTTTGATTTTGTTACGGTCGCCTGCTTTCAGCAATGAGTTTTTCAATATTCTTTTTGGCCTGCTTAGAAAGGTACATCATTTGTACATTGCTTAGCATCGCCGAAATTTTATAGAATTCTCTCAATCTTCTACAATAAATCAAAAACACAAGGGTACCTAGCTTTGCCATTTCCAGATCCTAGGATCTATCGCGAGAGTTACCAGATGTGTCGTGGGGGCAAAATCGCGTTGACGCGATTTCGCGATAGCTCCCCTGTGGGTACTCGTTAGAACCGCTTCATTCTATAGTTTGAGCAGAAGTAAGAGAAATATTTCATTTTTTTTTTCATCTTAAATTTACGTTTTTTTTTTCGACGATAAAGTTTACATTGTATTTGTATAGGCGTGTTTTCGTAATGAGACAGTTATGGGGACAAATGTTTTGCTGCAATGTACATATTTTCCTATATAAGCAATGATGGACAGATTAAGACAGCTAAAACACCCAAGGGTGAAATAGCACAGAGCAATAAAATTATAATATTTTCACGGTGAAGTTTTTGAGTACTTAACGAAATTTATCGCCCCCGCCCATCGGGGCTTGGAGAAATAGATTGGGCTGCATATTGCGTCCGCGCAGAGCTGAATCTGACCACACACGAGTACTGGTAAACCTCTTAGAAGGACTAAGCCTGCCCAGGCGAAGCGGTGTGAGTCAGATCGTCCAATGCATATAAGCCTTCTGGTTTCATTGGGCGACAGGGCTTGAGGTGTCATTTCACCTCAGTGTCGGGAAAAAACGTCTACAAAATGACATAAATAGTGTTGACGGATACGTAAAACCAAACACTTAACGAAATATACACCTCTTGGCCTTACTTTGCCTAGACTTTTGATTCTAAGTAAGGTCAAATTTTATAAGTGCTTTATATTCGGTCTATTCTACATCCTTTATAAAACCGGCCCCGATAGCTCAGTTGGTAGAGTGTCCGCTCCGGGGAACGGGAGGTCTCGGGTTCGATCCCGGGCCGCGACATACCAAAGTCGTTAAAATTGGTACTAGCTGCTCCTCGCTTGGCACTCAGATTTACGGGGTAGAGCTAGGACTGGTCGATCCAGTGTCAGGATAATGTGACTGTGTGTGGTATCATGTAATGTGTCTGGGACATGATACTTCAGTGAGGCAGCACTATAAACGTGACCATTGAGCTCCCTGTCGCAACCAGACACCGTCATGATATGACTGAAAAATAGCTGAAAGCGACGTTAAACCCGAATTCACACACACACACACACACACACACACACACACACACACACACACACACACACACACACACACACACACACACACACACACACATCCTTCATAAAATGTCTGAGTGTGGTTTACTAGTTCAAGCTAGTTATGAACTGTTTTACATGCCCTTAGTAATTGAGATATATCCTGTAAGCGTGTGAAATACCTGAAGAAATCGCATTCTTGATGAAAAGGTGGTAATCTACGGGTGCAAATTAACAGATAAATGATCAAGAGGAAGTGTAAAAATACCCGAATAATTTATAATTTAGGTAAAATATATACTCGTATATTTTTTATTTGAGGTTTAACGTCCCCGTCAACACGGTATAGGTGATTTGAAGACATTGCTTCCAGTTTTGTGGGACTTTTACCCGACATTGAGATGAAATGACTTCATAAGCCGTGCCGCCCAATGAAACCAATATGATTTATAAGCATAGACGGGCCGACTCGCACCGCTTTGCCTGGGCAGGCTTAGATCCTCTAAGCGGTTTACCAGTACTCGTGTGCGGTCGGTTTCAGCTCTGCGTGGAAGCATCACGCAGCCTATCTATTTCTGCGGGGGCCAAGAAGGTGATTTGCTGGTGCGAGCTAGTTATTAACTGTTTTATATGGCCTTAGTAATCGAGATTTATTCTCTAAGTGTATGAAATAAAAGGTGGTAAGCTACGGGTGCAAATTAATGATCAAGAGGTGTGAATGTGTCTCAAGAGTAAAAATACCTGAATAATTTATAATTTAGGTAAAATGTGGTATTTTATTGATGCGAACAAGTTACGAACGGTTTTTACATTGCATTAGTCATCAAGAGATATGATATTCTCGAAGTGAGAAAACAGTGTTGATAAAAAGGCTACCCAATACACAACACGCCTATACAAATACATTGCCACCTTTATCGCCGAAAAAATGAAAATTTTATGATGAAAAATTGTGATATTTTTCTAATTTCTGCTCAAAATATAGATTGTGGGTACCCGTTTGAACCGCCCCATCGAGGCGATTCTAACGAGTACCCACAATCTATATTTTAGAGCAGAAATAAGAAAAATAAGGTATACCCCCGGAAACCCCAGTTTTACTATATAAAAGTGGGGTTCAAGGGGGTCAAAATTATATAGGCGTGTTTTCGTGATGTTTTATACGAGCAAATAAGGACAGGATTATTAAAAGCTACTATTTGGCCATCATAGCAGATGTCTTCAAACTCTTGTCGATTTGATTTGTACAGATAGCTAAAATCAGTATGTCTGCAAGTTCCTTAAGAGACGGTACAGCTCTTTCTACATAGTTTATCTCCTGAAAAAGTAAAATGGATTACAAATCAATAAATATACGGTCATTTTTTGTTTAATCCATTTGTACCAGAAGCCCCTAAACAGGTAATTGCAAACAGTCCAGGCCCAGATCAGAAGCCACAAAACGCGGCGTTTGACCAGGGCCAACACTGTTTGCCAAAAGGTAAGCCATTTTCCAAACCAAATTTGTAGAAAACACAACCTGACATCCCTAACTTTTCAAATGGATTCCTGGTATATATAAGGAGGAAGATTCCATTTGGCATATAAAGGGTTAAAGCGCAATTTGTGACGTTTGATTTTTCTAAATGCCCATTTGGGTCATGAGGCATGAATTTTTAAAATTAAAATTTTCCATACGATATCAGTTGCAAACTTTAGAATGTCTCTATAAAATGGCGTTTAAAACTAGACTCTGGATCCCATTGTGCTTCCATATAGTCTGACCGGGGACTCTTTTTCGCTGTATGAAGGAGCATTGGGCCCTAAGCTGGCCTTAGAGCGCACAACGAATACTCTGTTCAGACTGCGCGGATGTGCAGGCTGATCTGAGTCTTCGCTTGGCGCACATGTAAAATTGTAGTAAATGCTATGCCCCGGCTCATTCTGATTTTTTAATCATGAATTCTAACACAGCGCGCCCATATAGGCAATGGAAAACAACTGTGTTTTATTCTACAACAAATCACGGCAAGTTAGAGCGTGACGGATGACGTCATTAAAAACTGCAAATTTATGACGTCACTAGTCGGTTTCCTTGACTTTAGACGGTGTAACGTCATTTTCTCGCATCGAAAACGTAAGAATAGGATATAAATACATGTGTTTCAGTCGATAATTTTAGCGGGATTTATTCTAACAATGGCGAAAAGTTGTGAGATTTTGAAGGAAACAACAACATTATTGCCGATTTTCAGCCTGTTAGAATCGAAATAAATCAGCTCTAGTTTGTGATTTGTTGTCTACTTTACAACTGACCTCCAAACTGTGATTTATTACTCAACAAATCACAGTTAGAGCTGATCTATTTCTTAAATAAAACAACTGGACTCGAAACGATGTGGACCAGAAAATACCAGTACTGATAGAGGCGATGCCAACAATGATGCTTCAGTGATGCGTTTAGAACGAGCACTTCCAAACACTTAACCCTTATCTTGCTGAATATTCATTTAAGCCACAACCATTTCTGTCTATCAACCAATCAAATTACTTGATCTAATTTATTGCTACAAATTCATAAACTGAATGCCAAACAGTGTAGCTCCTGATCAGATGGCTTCTTCAGAAGCCATCTGATCTGGATCTACACTGTTTGCGAAGATAGGGGTTGTCGTGAACAGCAAGATAAGGGTTAAAGGAAATGCATACCACATTTCTCTTAAGTGGATATCTCATGGGTTTAAAATGCGCGGACGTGTTCATGATAAAAGTCGGTACAAGGTCATGGTTTTTACCTGTCGACATTTTCCCGTTCTCCTTGGGAGTTTTCACTATGCTAGAAATGGATGTGTGAAATGTGATGTTTGATGTTGGATAGCAAAATATTTCCATGTGAAATATTTATATATTAAATGGTACTAATAAGTGCATTTTGTCCACTAGCAGTCCACTTCTACTTTCCATTTTTTGTTCCAAATTAAGATTTTGGCGGTTCTAACGAATACTACGTGTATATCATCATGGTGCCTTGGAGCAAAAATAAACAAAATATTCATTTGCTTTCTGAGAGGCGGCTCATGTGCCTTGGAACAAAAACAAAACTAGAGCTGCCGCCTAACGGGCGCCAATTATACCCCCGCATGCGTTGTCAGACAAATTTTTACAAGTATTTGACCTTGAGGAAGGTCAACGTAAAGGTCAAGGTCAGGTTTGTGTATATCAATCTTAAGTACTAGTGGCAAGGTGTGTGGTGTGTGAATATTAAAGAAATCGGTCAAAGAATAAGGAAGTTATGAGCAATGTTAAAGTTTTTTGTAACGGACCGACGACAGACGACAGACGACAAGCTGACTCCTATATACCCCCTTAAAACTTCGTTTGCGGGGGTATAATAATGTTTACCTTTGGAGCTTGGTAGCTCAGTAGTTAGTGAACTTGCGTCTGATGCTAGAGGCTCGTGGGTTGATCCAGGACGTGTAGCATGACTACGGTTACTCGTTAGAACGGCCACATTTGCAGGACAGCATTTATGGGCACTAGGTAGAACCTACTAGTTACTAGAACAGGCATTAGAATCGCGTCAATGAGGCGGCCGTAAAAAGTCTCCCTGCCCTACATCATAGCGTAGTTTATAAGAATCTTATATGGGTGGGAGGACCGGATGGAAAAATCCGTTCCGAGGGTCACTGTCCAGCATCACGAGGCTTGTCGAGTACTGCCGGACAGTGATCCCGATGGACGTATTTTTTTATCCACCCCTCACACCAATATAGGATTCTTTTTCTTGCATACCTTCCATTTCTATTGCGAATTTTTAATGCTGCTGTCACTTCGGTTACCGACGTCCGCCATTTTGTGATGTCACAACAGGAATTTTTAGTGACGTCACGCATGACGACACCGCGCATGAGGTTGTAATCAACCAGTGCATTTAACAAACACGCGATTATATTCGATTTGGGGTCGGAACACCAGGGTCAGAACATAAATTTCTATCCCAGGGTAAAATCATGGATTTCCTTGTCTGGTGTGAAAGAATATATTTTCTTGTTCTTTGGGATCATTGATTCCATTGTTGAATTTTGAAAATATCTGAGGGTCACTGATGAGGCCTAATTGGCCGAAACTAGATAGTCTGGCCCAGGAAACATGTACACTCCATATTTTCTAGTTCCGTGGTGCATTCCTTGTTTCCAAAGGATGACCCTTTCTAGAACATATTTATAAAAAAACAAAACAAAAAATTACAGGATAGTCATTTTCAACGCTTTTTGAGTAAGTAAGTGAACCTTTAGACCGAACGGTGATCCAATAGTGGATTAAATATGCAAATTAGTTAGAAACGTTCCGTAACATTACACGTACAGCGTCCTTAACGACGTAACGACGTCACGTTTACTAATGATGCTTGTACAAAAATTCTGAATAAAATGCGTTTTAAATTTCATATAATAAATAGAATCTTACATTCGTGCTCATATAGTATTGAATTTTATCAAACAAGTTAAAAAAGGGATGGAATGCGGGGCTTTGCAGAGCATTTTGTCCCTTTAGGTCAACCAGTTTAATAAATTCTATAATACATGAACTGAACACTCATGTAAGATCATCTATGTATTTTACGAGACTGGCTTCTAAAAGAGTAAACAAGCATTTTTTTCTATTCATTTTACTTTGCATAAACGATTTTTGATACTTTGACATAACATCTTAACACCATGTCTAAAATTTTGATTATAAAAACAATAAATAATGGGATTTAATGCACAGTTCATGAGATAAAATCGCAAAAAGAACTGATATGCCATTTTCCCACTAATATCAAGTGAACTGTAAAAAGCTGGATTCCTATTCCGAATGCTTACTATAACTAAATATGGTATGAAACTAATCTCAAACACTGACGTCATGAGAAATAGCATGCACGTGAGTCGCTTTGATCTAAAACGATGCCCTCCATGTCTCCTAGTGACAAAATTTTGGAAAGTTGATATGCTTGACACGGATGATCTTGAAGTGATCACAGGATTTACGGTAAGTTCCTTTTCATTAGACGATGTCACGAGACCATTGCTTTTTACCGACAGCGAAACAACGGAAAACGAACTTGGTTTCCGATGAAGCAACTGTGACTCAGAAAGTCTAGACTTGTCTAGCGTTTTGTTTTGGTTTGTTCTAAACAATTTTCTAGCGATACATATATACAAAAATGCTAAAATTGCGAATACTGCCATGTGCCCAGTAAAGAAGGCAATAAGTAAGATATCTGGATAGGATGTGTTCAAGACTCCGTCATCGACCAAACACGTTTTTCCGTATACTGTAAAGTTGTTCATTTTGACTTCGTGAGTAAAAGTTCCGTAACCCCAAATCATTGGTAGAGCAGTAGTTCCAGCGACGACGTATACTGATAAGCAAATTGCTTTAGAGAGTTTCACTGTAAATTTCGGTTTCAATGGAGTGCATATGCTCCTAAATCTTTCAACAGCGATTGCAACCAGAACGAAAGACGACGTATTGTTCATCCATGCTGTAAGAAATCGAGAAAATTTGCAAAGTATCGGATAGTCAAATGTCCAGAAATGCGCAATTAGGTAGATTTCCACTGGGAGGCTGAGTAGGCAGTTAATAAGATCGCTGAATGTCAGAGCCATAATAAAATAACTGGCTGTATTCCTCTTCATTTTAGTAAGATAAACGACAAAAGCGAGCAAATTTCCTGGTAATCCAACAATCAGTAATATAATAGCTAATATAAATGATGGTGTTAGAATCTGAAAATATGTTTGGTTCATTTTCTCTAAAACCATCTCAGGTGACCAAAACGAATGTGCCAACGTGCCCAGCGACGCATCCAGTGGCAACTCGAGATAGTCTGACAGAAATGACGTATTGATCACCTCGGAACCGTTATTTGCCCTCTGCACAGGAGTATCCATTACCATGTTAATTTTACTACCATCGCCAGCGCTATAGGTCATTCTCGATTCATTCATTGTCTTGTAGATTGTCATATACACTACTGTGCCTATTTACGTCCTATTTTAATTAACTCTTGTAAGCTGCAATGAATATTGTTCTGGCAGAACCATTTTTCGTCTTTTGTTACTTTCCAGAAACATGATAATATAACACACACTGTCTCTATAGAAGAATAGGTTTGTGCATATGAAACATCGCAATAATTTTGTCCAGAAAATTGCTATTCAACACTGTGATACAACAATTCCTCACCGTTACACAAGTTGCGAAGTGTACATCCAGTTTTAACTAAATACATATTTTTCATTTAAGCTTGGACTTTATTTGAAGACGATTACGAATGCTTAAAGTCATCGTTTCAACTTCTTAAGTCATCTATAAAACGATGATTTGCAGCGTCGGGTGCATAACATCATCTCATGCGATATAGATTATAGATTTCAATGTACGTATTTATAACATTATCACCTGTCATAACTCATTTGCATTTCAATGCACACTAAGAATATTTAACGTTATCCTGTAGAGAATTTAAAATATTATCCATCTTTAACATTTTATCTAAATATTGACCCAGATAAGAAGTGTCTCGAAAATCAGACATCATGTTGGAATGATCTGAGACCATATATCAGACTTAAAAACGATAACATTGAAGATATATCAGACTTAAAAAACGATAAGATTAAGATAAAAAGGATAACTCTTTCTAGAACATATTTAACAAGACCAGTATCTGGCCTACATTGTTCATCTTCTCTCTAGAACTCCCTTGTCAATATATGCTTGTTGAATGACTAGATTCAATGAATCACATTTCAACTAATTCGTTTACTGCAAAGTTGAATTGTCTGTGTATACTTATTCGAAGTCATTTGAAAGTTATGTATGCTTGGGTCCAGGTCTTTCTCTCAAACTATCTCAAATCAGAAGACATCTAGGACGTTTTTTTATTTGGTTGTTAAAATCGATGTATAAGACCTCAGTATATCAGTTTCTGTCACTGTTGATTATCTGAAATCAAGAAAAATGAATTAGTTATGGATTTCTCATAAAGATATTTATTTGCTTTAAGATCATTACAGTCAGCTCTCCTTATACCGAAATTGATATGTTACGTAATGACAGTTCCTAAGCTCAAGATAAGAAATGCTAATTGGGCTAGTCAAGAATATAAAAATCTTAGGCCTACATAGGTGTGAGGGTTGCATAGAAAAAAATCGTTCCGAGGGCCACAGTCCGGCATTACGAGGCGTGCCGAGAGATGCCGGAATCGATCCCGAGGAACGAATTTTCTATACAACCCTCACACCCATCTTAGATTCTTTTTCTTGCACATCTTCCATTTCCGAGCGTGGATTTTTAACAAAGCAGTCACTTCGGTTTCCGCCGTCCACCATTTGTGATGACAATGGTGCGATATTTAATGTATCCATGTGACTTGCTGTGACGTCATCCTTAACGACGTCGCATGTGAGTAAGTATTCAACCAGTGCATATCAAACACGTGAGAATTTTCAATTTTCTTACAATGTTCCTGGGTAAGAACACCAGGGTGAGAACAGAATTTCTATACCAGGTTAAACCACGGATTTCCTTATCTGGTGTGCAAGAATAATGAATTAAATATCCCAGGAATCAAATGTTGCGGATATTTGTCAGAATCGTCTCAGTAAAGCGATTCTCATAAATGTCATCACAAAAACACGCACATATTATTTTGACCCTCTCGAACCAGATATTTATATGGTAAAACTCGGGTTTGCAGGGGTAAACATTATTTTTCTTATTTCTGCTCTAAGATATAGATTGTGGGTACTCGTTAGAACCGCTTCGATGCGGCGGTTCTAACGAGTATCCACAATCTATATTTTGAGCAGAAATAAGAAAAATATCACAATTTTTTTCATCTGAAAATTTTCATTTTTTCGACGATAAATGTTTCAATGTGTTTGTATAGGCGTGTTTTCGTAATGGAACAACATATGTTTCCTGGAGTAATTTAACGCAGAAGGCCATTTTCTTTTCTAATTTACTACTCTTAATTTGGATTTAGTATCCCGACATCCTGTCGGTCAGCTACCAGCGAGTTTAAATTCAAAACACAATCTGTGTATTTTACATAGCAAACTACTGCAATATACAATTAAGACACGCCTCAAACGCCAATTAAGGCCATACACCAGAATGAAAACATAAGTGTTTGTGGGTCATTTGGGCTTCTAGCACACGGTAACCTAAAATATACGTCCATTAAACAAGTGCTTGTATATTGCTTGATCCAGATTTAGAATTCTTTGATGACCAACAATTGAGTCTCAAACTAACTTGATGCAAAGAGATTCAGAGAAAGTTACTTCATAGAAGTTTGCAGGGCTTTGTGTCCATCGGTAGCCTATAGTTCAGGTTGATTTTGCTGGAATTTTAGAGGTTTTTCTCCTGAGACATCCTATGGCGTTTATAAATCGGTTTGCCAGAGTTTCTAGTCATGTAACTAACTTCAACACTCGTAATAAATTTTAACTGCTAAACTTCTTTATCAATAAGGATTATTGGTATCATAAACAACGCAAAGCCTTTTCAAAATTTTATAGACGCCATTCCGATTTCATTTCTAAATTTAATGTTGGACTTTAATCTTTTCTATAATAAGGTCTATCGGAACTTTAATGGTGCCTTACATACATTCAGAAAAATATATACTTGCAATGACTTCAGGACCCAATTTCGTAAAATCTTTCTTCGATATTAAAAGATTGGGTACAGCATATATGTTATACGACAGACTTCATGCATGGTAGTTAACCTAATCACCGTTGACAACTTTGCTTCCCTCTTTAATTGCACGCCGTTGGGTCAGGCCTCGTATTCTATGACGGTTCCAGCGTTAAGGCTTACGGAGAATTAGAGATAATGTAATTTTAGCTGATGCTGGTTGGTGCCTGATGTTCTGTCTCTGGTCGGGCCCATCGGAGTCTAACTGTTGGTTTTCTTTTGCTCCAGCACTTCAGTGGTTTCTTGATATTGTGGTCTCGGAGATGTTGCACTGATGAGTTAGGAGGCCTTCATGCGGAGTGAACAAATCATTTGTCTAAATCGCGACGGAAGTAAGGGCGAGGATTGCAGCTGCGTAAAATCTATTTAAGACCCCACCCCCTCTTACGTGGAGGAGAAAACCGGAATATCAGGAGATAACCTCCAACCATGGTCATTCAAGCCCTGCTCTGCCACATAAGAAACCCCTGAATCGACCCCTGGTTCACGGCAGGGACATATCTATGCCTGATGAATGCCCATTGAGTATTTGAGTATTAATCTAAAAACCTACTGTCTCTACTTCTTTGCTTGAGAAGACACACCTAATAAATGTGACCCCCTTAAACCCCACTTTTAAACAGAAAAAAAAACAGGGGTTTACGGTGGTAAACATTATTTTTATTATTTCTGCTCAAAAACATATGTTGTGGGTACTCGTTAGAACCACCTCATCGAGGCGGCTCTAACGAGTTCCCACAATCTATGTTTTGAGCAGAAAAATTAAAAAAATTCACAAGAATCAGAATCAAAATTGTTACTGGTAACACGTCAAATGACATTCATACATCACGGCCCCCGCCCATCGGGGCTTGAATAAATAGATGAACTGCATGATGCTTCCACGCAGAGCTGAAACCGACCCACATACGAGTACTGATAAACCGCTTAGAGAATCTAAGACTGCCCAGGTAAGGCGGTGCGAAACCATATTGGTTTCAATGGGCGGCAGGGCTTGAGATGTCATTTTATCTCAGTGTAGAGTAAAAGTCCCACAAAATTGGAAGCAACGTCTCTTTACAGTGTTGACCGGGACGCTAAACCTCAAATCAAACAAACAAAACAAAGTAAATTATACATCAGGATTTTTATCTGAATATTTTCACTTTTTGGTGATAAAATTTTCAGTATATTTGAGTAGGCGTGTTTTCGTAATAATATATAAAGAACGGAGAATGATAGCTTTTTCACTTCTATGATTGCTATCATAGTAGCAAAAAATACGTATCGTTTTCTTCAATTACAGTTGAAGAGACAATTTTGTTTGTCGTTGTCATTGATTTTCTGGAATTGCTTAAGATTGGTGTCCAATATGAATAATGAAAACTATTTATGGTAAACGGGCGAATATCACCAATATACATATATTACTACTCTGTTGAACTTATTACACAACTAGAACGTTGTCAAGTCTGAAAATGACCACGTTAACAAGTCCGTGAGATGAAGACCTATCTAAATATGTTCTATGAAATAGTTAAAAAAAAACACATTTTAAATAGAAAAATGGGTTTTACAGGGGTGTACATTATGTTCTTTTTTCTTCGGCAAAACATGATAAGGCGGTTCAAACGACCACACACTATCAATGTTTGGACTAACATTTAGAAAAAAAACAACAACAAAAAACAAACAACAACAACAACAACAAAAAATCGCAAGTTACATCTGGAACATGCTAGTTCTGAAGATAATGAATACGACTTTTTAGCACAAGGTGTGCTTTCGCACCAAAGATCTCGCACCAGAGATACTTTTCTCTTAGTTAAATAATGTTTATCAGTATAATATGAAATAACTACGCATCAGATAGAAATATGAACTTGTCGTTATGGCAGAGAAACTTTATCGCACCACTGCAATTTAAATTATGGGTGCGATGGTATTTTCTTGCTAAGGCCGGGGACGTACATGTAACTACTTTATCTGTTTATGTAGTATGCAGACGGTGACGACCCGAATTCGACTTTGCAGCTGCACAAGAGGAACTAGGGCATCACTGTTTGTTTTTTATGCGCGATAAGTGTCCTTTTTTGCCGCGCCTGCTTTTAGCATGGCGCGGTATACATCACGTGAACAAGTCCGTGAAATGAAGACCCCCCTAAACCCCACATTATATAGAGAAAACTGGGGTTTACGGGGGTATACATTATTTTTCTTATTTCTGCTCCAAAACATAGGTTGTGGGTACTCGTTAGAACCGCCTCAATGAGGCGGTTCTAACGAGCACCCACAACCTATGTTTGCACTATTAATAAGAAAAATATCACAGATTTTCATAAGAAAAGTAGCCATTCTGGAGATATGGAAAAATGAACTATATCGCACGGGTGTGTTTTCGTAATGTAGGCGTCTGGTTTTCCATCCATTCGTCAAGGCGTCAACATTTGCGACCACCCTAGCGTTCACCCTGACGGTCAAGTTTATTTCTCAAGAACTATAAAAGCCTCATTAATGCTACTTGGTACAAACTTGAATCTGGGGATGGCAACTTAAATGTAAGCATCAATATTTGATCCTGACCTACATTTCATGGTTCACTGACTTTGTAAAATATTGCGACCACCCTAGCATAAGAGCTTCATTAATGACACTTGGTACAAACTTGTATCTGGGGATGGGAACTGAAATGCAAGCATCCATATTTGACCTTGACCTACATTTAATGGGACACTGACTTTGTAAAATATTTCGACCACCCTAGCGTTCACCCTAATGGTCAAGTTTATTTCTCAAGAACTATAACCGCTTCAATAATGATGCTTGGTACAAACTTGTATCTGGGGATTGGAACTTAAATGCAAGCATCCGTATTTGACCTTGACCTACATTTTATGGTTCAATGACTTTGTAAAATATTACAACCACCCTAGCGTTCACCCTAAGTTCATTTCTCAATAATTATTAGGGCTTCATAAATGATACGTCGTACAAGCTTGCCTTTAAGAATGGCAGCTTTTATGCAAGCATCTAAGTTTAACCTTGGACTAGATCTTATGGTTCGGTGACTTTGTGCCCCACAGGCGCGACGTAGCCTTCGGCGGAATTCTTGTTACTATCTTGCAGCATATAAGTTGCATATTTTACGGGCCTCCGTGGCCTAGTGGTTAAGAGCGCTGACTCTTGATCATTAGGTCTCTCACCGCTGTGGTTCGAGCCTCGCTCGGATCACATGTGAGACGCCAAGTTCTGCAACGGAAGGACAGGTGGTTTTTCTCCGGGTACTCTGGGTTTCGCCCACGTCTGATTAACGATCGGCTCGATATGAGTGAAATAATCTTGAAAGGGCCGTAAAACCAAAACAAAAAAAAAAGTTGCATATTCTCCTACATTAATTTAGTACCACCTCAGCATTTGTCATGTAGAATCCTCCGTGGTGTAATGGTTATGCTAATCTCCATGTAAACCAGGGGTCGCAGGATCGATCCTGGGCTTCTCCAGACTTTTGGATGAGTCTGTAAACCGAGGTCCCGTCTCCGAATGACCTTAGCTGTTGGTGAGACGTAAAACTCAAACAGTCACGCACTTATATATCATGTAAATGACTGAAGCGACTGCCTGTCTGCCGTAACGGAAATCCTGTGACGTGTCTTACTTCACGAAAACAGGTCCGTATAATGAACTCCCCCATAAACCCAACTGTATACAGCAAAAACTGGGGTTTACGGTGGTAAACATTTTTTTTCTTATTTCTGTTCCAAGACGTAGGTTGTGGATACGCATTAGAATGAGGCGGTTCTAACATGCACCATAGATGGGCTGCATGATGCTTCAACGCAGAGTTTTAACCGACCGCACACGAGTACTGGTAAACCGCTTAGAGGATCTAAACCTGCGTAGGCAAAGGGGTGCGAGTCGGCCCGTCCAAGTTTATAGACCCTATTGGTTTCATTGGGTGGCAAGGCTTGAGATGTCATTTCATCTCAATGTCGGGTAAAAGTCCCACAAAATTAGAAGCAACGTCTCCAAAATGACCCTTACAATGTAGACGGGGGCGTTAAACCTCAAATCAAACAAAATCAAACAAAATAACATGCACCAACAACCCATGTTTGCAGTACAAATACAGATTTTCATCAGAAAAGTAACTAATTTCGAGATGTGAAAAAATCAACTATGTCGCACGGGTGTGTCATCGTAATGCTTTTTGTACCAGAAACCTCTAAACGGGTGACTGGGAAATAGTGCAGGCCCAGATCCTGATCACGTCTGATCACGGCATACACTGATTCCGAAAAGTTCAGCCAACTGACAAATAAATACCTGACACCTCTATAGACCACTTTTGAACTGTTCCAAAGGTGTTTCTTATTAGGAGGGACTGGATGTAGAAATTACAAGAAAGAATAACTGAACCCTTCGAAATAAGCGTTTAAACCAGATTTAGTCTTAATTTTAGGTGGTTTTAATAGTGGAATTTTTCTTAATTCTCAAACTTTGCTTGTGCCATGTGAAGTTCCGTTAAATAAATTTCCTTTATTTCTTATAGTTACTTTTTTCTTTGTGTTTTGTTACGAAATATTCTGGTTCGAGGCCTAAAAATGAAAACAAAAAGTTATTGTGTTACACTGATGGTCAATCCTCTATAACCCCACTGGTGTACCTCACTCAATATATACTGTACTTTCAGTTTGCAACTGTAGATCGCTCCCGCCCATCGGGGCATGAAGAAATAAATTGGGCTGAATGGTGCTACTACGTAGAGCTGAAACTGACCACACATGAGTACTGGTAAACCTCTTAGAAAGACTAAGCCTGCCCAGGCAAAGTGGTTTGAGTCAGACCATCAAGTGCATACAAGCCTTTTGGTTTCATTGAGCGACGTCATCTCCACTCAATGTCGTGTAAAAGTCCCACGAAATTGGAAGCAACGTCCCCAAAATGACCTATATACAGTGTTGACAGGGACGTTAAACCTCAAATCAATCAATCAATCAATCAATCTCTAAAATGTAGCATGGTTTTTGTGCTAGAGACAGTAGGCCTATTAAATAACAGAGCACATTGTCGTTTTTCATTAATAAAAATTATTATCACTGCATCATAATCATATTGCACACAGATTTCTCCTTTTTACAGCAGCATTATGACGATGGCATCGTCAAAATTCATAATTTGAGAGAACCATTGTTTATTTTGACGTAACTTAAGAAATATATCAGCTATAAATAAATAGATCTAGTTTAGTCATTGAACTGTTGAGAAATAAATCACAGTTTGGAAGTAAATTAGTAAAGTGCATCAAATCAGGAGCGCGTAGCGCCAGTGGTCTGTCTACATACACTGGCCTGGCCGGCAAACCGTGATTTACCACTCAAACATTCACACACTAGTACTGATCTATTTCTACTCTAACACAGTGAAAATCAGCAAAATATTATTAACATCCCAACCTTTCGCCATTGATAGAAGAACCGCCGCCAAAATTATTGACTGTAACGCGTATGCATTTAAGTCACTTTTTAACGTTTTCGATGCCAGAAAATGACGTTATTCCACCTAACGTCAAAGAACATCACGAAAATACGCCTATATAATTTTGACCCCCTTGAACCCCACTTTTATATAGTAAAACTGGGGTTTCCAGGGTATACCTTATTTTTCTTATTTCTGCTCTAAAATATAGATTGTGGCTACATGAGGCGGTTCTAACTCGATGAGGCGGTTCTAACGAGTGCCCACAACCTATATTTTGAGCAGAGATAAGAAAAATATCACATTTTTTTCATCCTAAAATTTTCATTTTTTCGGCGATAAAGGTGGCAATGTATTTGTATAGGCATGTTTGCGTAATGAACTAGGAGTGACGCCATACGCGCCACACTCTATTTTTCTTGTGATTTATTGCAGAATAAATCACTTTTCCTTTCCACTTGTTATATAGGCGTTATGTGTTATTAAGTGACGTCCCATGAGTTAATGTATTCGTTGCTGTATGAACATTGCGCTCGAGAAATGACGCAGGAGTGCATGGATAAAAATAGTCTGTTATTATAAGAATCTGATATGGGGTTCTGTTGTAGATGAGCGTTTCCAACCCGAGGGATGACCGTGCTGAGCAGAACCGAGGCTACGCCGAGGTTCCGCTCAGCACGGTCATCCCGAGGGTTGGAAGCGCCAATCTACAAGAAAACCCCATATTGGATTCTTTTTCTTGCACAACACATCCGGTTAGTTTTGACAGCTCGCACATGTATATTGTTTACAAAATAAAAGTAGTGCGGAAGTAGTTCGGGCAGTTGAATAGAATTGAACCGCATTTATGTTAGTTGCCTGGGTCGGAGCACCAGGGTCAGAACATAAATTTCTATCCCAGGGTAAAATCACGGATTTCCTTGTCTGGTGTGCAAGAAATTTTATTCTATCCTATTCCGTCTGATTTGATCTGATCTGATGTGACCTGGTCCAGTGTGGTCTGGTTTGGTACATTCTATTTTATTCTCTTCTTTCTGATCCGATCCGATGTGGTCTGGTATATTCTATTCTTTTCTATTCTATTCAAGGTGCCCCCGCCCATTGGGGCTTGAAGAAGTAAATGGGCTGCATGAAGCTTCCACGCAGAGCTGAATCCGGTCCGCACACGAGTACTGGTAAACCGCGTAGAGGATCTTAGCCTGCCCAGGTTAGGCGGTGCGAGTCGGACCGTCCATGCTTATAAACCCTATTGGTTTCATTGGGCGACAGGGCTTGAGATGTCATTTCATCTCAATGTCGGGTGAAAGCCCCACACAATTGGGAGCAACGTCTCCAAAATGACCTACATAGTGTTGACAGGGACGTTAAAAATCAAACCAAACAAACAATATTCTATTCAAGTTTAATGTAGCCTAATCTGACCGAATCTGTTCTATTCCATTCTTTTTTGTCTAGAGAATCCCTCTATGCAGGATAAGATCTAGCAGACGGCACCATTCTTAACAATATTGAATGACATAAAATAACCACACAACACACTGGTCTGTCGTTCATAACAGCCAAAGTTTACAAGTTACAGCAAACAAAAACAAAAACTCAACACGCTCAGGTTTGTTTGTTTGAGTTGACGTTTAACGTCCCCGTCAACACTGTAAACGTAATTTTGGAGACATTGCTTCCAATTTTGTGGGACTTTTACCCGACATTAAGATGAAATGACATCTCAAGCCCCGTAGCCCAATGAAACCAACAGGGTTTATAAGTCGGCACGACTCGCATCGCTTTGCCTGGGCAGGCTTAGATCCTCTAAGTGGTTTACCAGTACTCGTGTGCGGGTCGGATTCAGCTCTGCGTGGAAGCATTATGCAGCCCATCTTTTCCTTTAAGCCCCGACGGGCGTTCGCTCAGGTTTACGGCAGGAACGATCTTTATATCTGATAAAATATTAATTCTGACATTTAGATTGAAATCGGCTGTCTCTAAGTAGACATTCAAAATATCGGTAATATATGTATATATATGCTGTACTTCTGAATGTTAAATAACACAGAAATGACAACGATCCTTTAAAAACGTGATTTTCAGTATGCTACATCGTCGTGACTGCTGGCCAGATTTCGTTGGAATTAAAAGCAGAGATTAATCACTATTCATGCTTTGTATTTTCTTTTAATCCGAGACCTTTTCCCTTTTCCAATGTCATTTTGAGAAGATTCTTTTTGTACATACCGGTAATGCATGTATGTGACATAATTTAGGCATTTCAAATTTGCTTGAAAAATGGTATACTATGGACATGTTCCCTAAACCTATGCCAGTTAATAATCAGTTGCTCCGGTTAAAAAACAGGGATCTTCGAAATTTGATCTGTACCCTAATCTTTCGAAATATCTCTATTTTAAAAAATTGTAAGAAACACATTTTCAAGGATCTTTTACGTTTCTTTACTGTTTTTGGAGTATTCAGTATTCATTCATAAATATTAACGTTAAATGTAACCCCGTTTAAATTGTATTCGCAAAAAAAAAAAATAAATTGATTTTCAGTTTCTGAAAATTTTCATGCACGGCTGCACATTAACAGAACGGTTTTGCAGACATAAAGAACTCAATTATGAAACTCTGGCGGGCTTTCAAACTTTTTCAGTATTGCTTATTTTAGATACAATCACATGATACGCATTTATATAGTGGTGCGGTGTTAAAAGTCCCTCAGTATATATTAATGAATGCGTTGTAAAATATTCGGCATTCGTTCATATGGCGAAGACACACTAGCAAGTCTTTCGCGATACGAGCTCATGCCGTCAATTTCACAGTAAAAACCTTTCAATACTGAGAAAACCTTTTTTTCGGCGTGTACCGTGTCCGATATGCTGTATTCGTCACCAATATGATTCTGTTGACAGCTATCGGTAACAGGTTGCAGCTCCTTAAGAACATGCACTCTGTCGATAAAAATGATTAACAGACCATAAATTCTGTGACAGCCTGCCTTCAGTCCTCAGCCTCAGTTATAACGTCTAAGTAAAAGAGAAATAAGTTCCGAATTGTTAGATCTTTTGGAAGCAAAGAATACATAATCTGCACTATGATGATATACGGGGAGACGTTTTACGACCGCCACACGGCACAACACTAGCTGCAGTGAAGATAAATAAGTTCTGAATACAGTAGAACTTCGATGGCTCGAACACCGATGGCTCGTTTACCAGGGATGTGTCGAAACCCGTTCTTGAGCCCCTAGCGAAATCCTCTACATAAGAAATAGTGGGGCATAATTAAAGAGATTTTAGTCTTTTATCTTGCAAATGTATGCTGTGTGTACTCATTAGAATCGCCTCGATGAGGCGATTCTAATGAGTACACACAGCATACATTTTCATTATAAAACACCGAAAAGATGTCTAAAAGTATCTCGTTATGCCTCCAGACAGTAACCTCAGTGGCTCGAACTACCCCTGTCTCGAACAGATCTTCGAGGTCCCAAAGGTGTTCGAGCCATTGAAGTTCGACTGTAGTAAGATTCTTTAGAAGCAAAGAATACACCAAATAGACGAAAATAGCAGAAAACCAGACTTAAGCCAAAACTCAGAGAAAAGAAAACTAAGTCTAGAAATATATACCATGAGTTCTATGGGAGTGGAAAGTCATACGGTTTCTCAAACAGGGGGTGTGAAGTTCGATCCGGCCGGTACTTTCACTACTTTAGGTCAGCTATTAAAGTATGGTACCACCAACATGAGCTAGCCGTTGGTTGGACGTAAAACATTAATGCGGGTCACTTTTTTGGGGATTAAAAAAAAAATGTACTGAGGGTAAATCAAAGCCAGGAAATGACAAATTGTGAGGATAATTTAAGCGGCTCTTACACTGTCACGACTTTGACCACGATTGTCCACGACTGTCCAAACCAATGGGGACCATGAAAATCGTGACAAATCGGGGCATACACGGTTCCGATTTCACTACCCTACTAATACTCCCGACATTGCTACGACAATTCTACGAACAATCACGATTGCTGTACGATAATGGAGCCGATTTACAACGATCCTCCACGATTGACCACGATGTCTTACGATCCTTTAGGATTCTTCTACGACTGCACCACGATTGCTTCAAGATATCAGACGATCATACACGATTTCTCACGATCCCTGCAAGACTGCTCTACGACCAAGGCCGAATTGGCACGACGATCAAAGACTCAGTACGATCATGGAGGATTCGATACGATTTACTCACGATTAACCAAGACTTCTCCCGATTCGTCAGGGTTTATAACGATCTGGGTATATAAAAGTGTTCGTCGGGATAAATTGTGCTAGCGTCGTCATCAATCGTAGTGCATTCCTGGTGAATCTTGCATTGTCGTGAGCAGTCGTCGTGATATCGTAGTAGATAGTACGGCAGTCGCAACAGAATCGTAGAGGAGTCGTAGATGATCTTGTCTCGTCGTAGTTCAATCGTGGTAGAATTCAGTCACGAGTATTCACGATTGGCCACGATTACAACGACGACGGCTCACGATTTCTCTACGACCGCTCTACGATTTGAAAAATGATGCCGACTCGTGCTTTTACACTGTCACGATTTTGGCCACGACTCACCACGATTTTTTAAATCGTGGTAAATCGTGAACAACGTCGTAGAGAAGTCGGCAGAGATCTTGAGGAATCGTGGTTGATCGTGATAGTTTGGGAGTGTCCACGACTATTTTGGACATGTTCAAAACATTCGTGACGAGTCGGCATCATTTTTCAAATCGTAGAGCGGTCGTAGAGAAATCGTAGCTCAGTCGTGAGCCGTCGTCGTGGTAATCGTGGCCAATCGTGAATAATCGTGACTGAATTCTACCACGATTGTGCTACGACGAGACAAGATCATCTACGATGCCTCTACGATTCCGTTGCGACTGCCGTACGATCTACTACGATATCATGACGACTGCTCACGACAATGCAAGATTCACCAGGAATGCACTACGATCGATGACGACGCTAGCACGATTTATCCCGATGCTACGTCGAACGCACACCTTTCTCCGCGTAACTTTGTACATATAATTACCCAAGCAACTATGGTCAACTGTCACCTGTCCCTCCTGTTCCTCTGCACCTCCAGTTGTTCAGCCATTGCAATGTCATTTTCGATCATGTCTTGTTCGAGCTGAACTAAATTTTGAAGATACAGAAGCCATTGACCTGGATGCAAAAACATTTTCGTCAGATGCTCTCTACAGAAATGGTTGAAACTGAATGACACTGTGCATTTGATGAACACTTTAATATATCCAGATCGTTATAAATCCTGACGAATCGGGAGAAGTCTTGGTTAATCATGAGTAAATCTTATCGAATCCTCCATGATCGTACTGAGTCTTTGATCATCGTGCCTTGGTCGTAGAGCAGTCTTGCAGGGATCGTGAGAAATCGTGTATGATCGTCTGATAGCTTGAAGCAATCGTGGTGCAGTCGTAGAAGAATCCTAGAAGATCGTAAGACATCGTGGTCGATCTCGGAGGATCGTTGTAAATCGGCTCCATTATCGTACAGCAATCGTGATTGTTCGTAGAAGTGTCGTAGCAATGTCGTGTGTATTCGTAGGGTAGTGAAATCGGAACCGTGTATGCCCCGATTTGCCACGATTTTCATGGTCCCAATTGGTCGTGGACAGTCGTGGACAATCCTTTTTTCTATAAATTCTATTTTATGTCGATGTTTTGTCAATCGATTATAAAGCTTAATATCTTTTCGATGCTGACGTCCAAATGACAGTTATTATCGCTGATTGGTCAGCGTATTGTGCAAGAGGGTTATCTATATAGTCTTGATAGGAATCATGACTTTGGTTTGGCAAACACTGTAGACCCAGATCTGACGCCGCAGTTTACGGCGTCCGATCAGGGTCCACACTGTTTGCTTTCAGCACAGAAGGATTATACGAAACAGACTCAGTCCACGTCAATGACGTTTTTTTCTTGCACACCAGACAAGGAAATCCGTGATTTTACCCTGGGATAGAAATGTATGTTCTGACCCTGGTGTTCCGACCCCAAATCGAATATAATCGCGTGTTTGATAACTGCACTGGTTGATTACGACCTTGTGTGTGCCGTCGTTAAGGTTGACGTCATGCACGATCCGTGACGTCACTTTACATTCCTGCAGTGTCAACACAATATGGCGGACGTTGGTAACCGAAGTGACTGCAGCATTGAAATTCCGCGCTAAGAAATGGGAGGCATGTACGAAAAAGAATCCAATATGCAACTCGTGATGCCGGACAGTGTCCCTCGGGACGGATTTTTCTATCCACCCCTCACACCCATATAAGATTCTTATATTCCAGCCCACATAAAAACAAACGATCGGACTGTGCTGCCAATAATTTGATTGCTCTACTCATTAAAATCCAAACACCGAGACAAGCCTTATGGTTGCAACAGCAAAGTGTCACAACTTTAAGAAAAAATGGGAGAAAAATAATAATAATAAAAAAAAAAAAACCAACAAAAAAAACAAAACAAAAACAAATTCATCCCCATACCAGATGAACTTCAACAGCTCGAATACATTTGGGACTTTGAAAAGTTGTTCGAGAAAATAGTAGTTCGAACTACTGGGGGCAAATAAGGGCGTCAGGAGATGGGGTTTATGACGGGGATCACTGATGGATATCTTTTCGCGTTTTCTATAGAATAACGTGTGCTGTGTGTAGTGAGTATACACAACATACCTTTTCAGGTATGCTGTGAACGCCCATCGGAATCGTCTCATCGAGGCGATGAATGAGGCGGTTCTAATGAGTAAACACAACATACCTTTTCAAAGTAAAGCCTGGATTGTGTTTGTTTGTTTTGAAGTTTAACGTGCCCGTCAACACTATTTAGGTCATTCTGGTGGAGACGCTGCTTTCAATTGTGTGGGACTTTTTCACTAGGCGAAAAAGTGTGACGCAAAGAACCGCCGTCTTATCGCGTTTTGCGACGTCAGAGATCGTTTCCATGACGCAGTAACGTCTTTTTCACGCATCCAAGTACGTTACAAAAACAGGTAACTGCATGTGTTACAGTCAAACATGTTGGCAGGATTCTCCAAACAATGGCGGAAAGTTGGGAGAATATGAAGGAAGCACAGTATGAAGTCCACTTTCAGTGTGTCAGAATCGAAATAGATTAGCTCTGTTGCGTGATCAGTTGAGGTTTGACGGTCAGTTGCAAGTATATAAATCATTCACGCTATGCACGCGTGATTTGATCTGCATTGCAACTGACCTCCAAACAGTGATATAATACTCAACAAATCAGTGCTACAGCTGATCTATTTCTTAAATATACTATCGAAAACTTCATAGTGTAGTTTATATTTTCTTGTCCTTTGGGATCATTGCTTCCATTGTGGAATTTTGAAAATATTTGAGGGTCACTGATGAGGCCTAATTGGCCGAAACTAGCTAGTCTGGCCCAGAAAGAATGTACACTCTATTTTACAGTTCTGTGGTGTAGTCCTTGCTTCCAAAGGATAACCATTTCTAGAACATTTTTGACGTTAACCAATCAGACGTCATGTTTCCTTACATATATTTCTGGTCGAAACATAGATTATGGGTGCTCATTAGGACCTCCTAAATCCAGGAGTTTTGAACTAAAACTTAAAGAAAGGAAAATTATATATAACCCTTTAAACTACACGTTTGTCCATATAATCATACAAATACTTGTTTACCTGAGGCCAGGGGCCAGTTGTTCAAAACTAACGACGTCGTTAGTTAACGTATCGTTAAAACTTTGATCATTAAATATGGCAAATATGCTGAAATTTTTGCTGAGAAAAATGTGAGCAGCTTTTGCGGATGCAAAAGCTGCTCACATTTTTTCAGCAAAAATGCCAAAATTTACGATATTGTACTTGCTAGAAGAGTTAACAATATGACCACTAACGAGCTCGTTAAGCTAACGATGCTTTGAACAACTGGCCCCAGTTGTTCAAAGCATCGTTAGCTAAAAGGGCTCGTTTGTGGTCACATTGTTAACTATTCTTGAATGCGCACTATCTAAAATTCTGTTATTTTTTACAGCATAACTATTTGTATATTTGCAATATTAAATGATCAAAGTTTTAACGATATGTTAATTAACGATGTCGCTAGTTTTTAACAACTGGCCCCTGATGATTAGATGGTTGCATACGCGCATTAGAACAATAGAATATGCTTAGAATTTTTAGGTTTTATCAATCGACCCAGAGTTACTAACTGCAGAAGTTTCTTGCCTGTTGTTGTCCACCATGTACCAAAACTAGGTAACGGATATTTATAGCAGCGCGTTTCTTTTCGCTGTGACGTCAAAGGGGTTGGTTTACTGTTACATCTGGACTGGGCTCGTGAACTGATACGAGGGCAGGCGAATGAAGGTCGAAGAAATGCATTATACATTTCACATGGTAACGTTTCAACAATTTTACATGATCGCTTTGGTATGCGCAAGCTTAACAGCCCGTTGGGTCTCAAAATCCCTTAGCGACCACAGTATAAGTATGCAGCACATTGCTGAAGCGGTTTAGGTCAAAGATTATGATATTCTTTCACGTCTGGTCACTGTAGATGAGACCTTAGTTCATTATTCGGAGCCAGAGTATGAAGTTCAAAAGTCGTCAGTGGGTAGGGCCGGGGTCTGCGAGGCCAAAGAAGTTCAAAACGCAGCCCTCTGCTGGCAAGGTGACGGTAACTGTTGTTGGACGCATAATGCGTTATTATGTTGGACGTTCTAGCAAAGCAAAGTACAATAACATGTGCGTATTATGCAACTTTTCCAGACCAACTTAGAATTGCAATCCGAAAAAAAACGCCAGGTGGATTCTGCTCCAACAGGACATTGCGAGAGTCCACACTTGCGCGGGTACGAGCTATTACCCGACCCACTATTCTCCAGACTCCCCTAGTGACTATTTCCTATTCCCAAACTTGAAAAAGGATATTTGCGGACGTCATATCCGGTCCAACGAAGAAGCCGTGGCGGCAATTGAGGAGTGAGTTGGTGACAAGGACTCTGGCTTCTTCAGATCTGGGCTGATGGCACTGGAACAGCGTTGGTCCAAGTGCATCAGTCTATTAGGCACTTACATGGAAAAAAGAAGAGGTCGATCTCACCCAGAAATAAATTAGGCTGTTTTCTTTATTAACTCGCCCTCGTACATTGCATTACTATAACACACCTGCGTAATCTTATATATGAAACTAGCAATTTTTGGATAAAAATGATTTATATTTTTTCTTATTTCTAGTCCAAATATAGATTTGGGTGCCCGTTAGAACCGCCTCAATGAGGCGGTTCTAACGAGTACCAACAATCTATATTTTGACCGCAAATAAGGAAATAATCAATACTCCGTAACCCCATTGCCACTATATAGAGGGCTTGAAGAAATACTTGTATATGGGCTGCATGATGCTTCCACGCAGAGCTGAATCTGGCATGCACACTAGTACTGGTAAACCGCTTAGAGGATCTAAGCCTGTCCAGGAACCGCAGTGCGAGATGGACCGTCCATGCTAATAAACCCTATTGGTTTCATTGGGTGACAGGGCTTGAGATGTCATTTCATCTCAATGTCGGGTAAAAGTCCCACAAAATTGGAAGCAACGTCTCCAAAATGACCTTTGCAGTGTTGACGGGGACGTTAAACCCCAAATCATTAAAACAAACACTATATAAAGTGGAGTTTAGAGGGGGTTCATTTCATTGACTTGTTAATTTGACGAGTTAACGGCGTCTGATCAGGGTCTGTACTGTTTACTTACAGGAATTTAAGGGTTAAACGAAAGAGTCTAATGTCTCGTTCAGGGCTATTTGTGTACCCGCACTCTTAGACAATCCCCACCAGTGCCTCTATCGCTTTGAGTTTTCATGGGTCGGTACAAATAGTTTTGACAAGGAACTTGCGAATTCTAGACGTTTACTGATTAATTACAAAGTTAATTCTATTTTTGCTGTTGGTGCCAGATAATCAAGTTACAAAGCTGCCGTAGGTTCTGTTTTAGCGCAAAAAAGTATTACATTATTACGATTACGAAGGCGTGACATCAAATTAAATTGTTTTCATGGAAAGATCCCTCTAGGGGCTGCAGAATATGATTTCAATTTGCATCATAATGAGCCCCGCCAAGCGAATTTGTATCTTCGAGCATTCCGTCATAACAAATTTTAACTGCGCATGCCCAGCCATTCAGAGGGGCCAGGGATATGGCTTTCTGTCTGAAGGTTCCTCTTGATTCACTGCTTGTATGAGCGAGCAGCGAAGGTTCTGGCGAGACTGCGCGGATGCGCAGGCTCGCCTGAACCTTCGCTGCTCGCATAGGCGATAAGTACCAAAATCGCTTGACGGGGCCCATATAATTTCTGAGGCTGTCTCATCCGCAAAAATATTAATTGAAGACAGGCGATTATCTGAATTGATGCAATAAATGAGGTTTAACTCAAGACTAATCAAACCGTTAACATCCCTGGGTGTAACTGTTTTCATTTACTCCGAAATTCATGTAAATGTACTTTAAGCATACAGATTAGACCCTGATAAGACATTGCGTTTTGTGGCGTCTGATCTGGGTCTAAACTGTTTCCAAAGGCCAATTTTAGGGACTCAGGACCTAAAGGGAAACTTCGATAACTCGAACACGAACGAAAGTAAACTTCGATAACTCGAACACGAACGAAAGTAAACTTCGATATCTCGAACACGGATAAGTCGTTTACCATGGCTAATTCGAACTAGTTACGTAGTCACATGCGGCAATTTTCTGAACCTCCCGATATCCAAATAGGATAATATGTGCCATGGATTTTTTTTCTCATTTCATCTTAAATGTATGATGTGTGTACTCATTGGAATCGCCTCTATGAGGTGATTCTAATGAATACACACAACACACCTTTATTTATTCGTTATGAGGCGATTCTAATGAGTACACAAAGCATCACAAAAACACTTCTTTTTAATTTGACCCCCTTGAACCCCGCTTTTACCATAGTAAAACTGGGGTTTACTGTGGTAAAGTAGAAGTAAAACAAAGACCAGGAATCGATACAATTAACTTACTCCACCCATCAAAGACACCAAAGGGAAAGAAACACAAACATTAAGCGACCAGACCATAATGGAAACATAAACAAAGGAAGGCCATAAGGACAGTTACTTTCCCACAAAATGGCCATATGGCCATCCAAAACAAAAAGACACAAGTGATACACACAGTAAGTAACAAACAACACCATAAATAAACCGCCACAGAAGAACCGCCTTGGAACGGTCAGTGGAAAGATTTCCACTGGGGGGCTTAAATCGATTTTACGTGGCCACAATCCTCGCCCTTACTTCCGTCGAAAACCTTATTTTTCTTATTTCTGCACTAAAATAAAGATTGTGGGTACTCGTTAGAACCGCCTCGATGAGGCGGTTCTAACGAGTGCCCACAATCTATATTTTGAGCAGAAATAAGAAAAATATCACATTTTTTCATCTTGAAATTTTCATTTTTTTTCGGCGATAAAGGTGGCAATGTATTTGTATAGGCGAGTTTGCGTATTGGCATGACTTTATTTTATAGAAAATCATAATGATACACATTATGCCTCATAACCTGGCACAGGTATGTCTCAGTAATTCGAACTTCCCCTTTCTCGAACAAGTTTTTGTGGTGCCCGAGGTATTCGAGATATTGAAGTTCGACCGTATACAGGTGCACCAGTGCATTATTGTGAGAAACATTTGCACGCCTACGGAACGATAGAATGCGTAACCATTGGTTAAGAACGTGAAGCAATTAGAGCGACATCCGGTTAGGAATTAGATCGCTAAAAAAGGTAAAGAAACTGTGCAGTTTCTGTGTTTCATAAGTTATATAATTTTTACGAGGAAGTTATTTAAAAAACGGGGAATTACATTCAGGAGCCCATTGATATCGGCATATTTGGAGTAAATACCAAATCCCGTACTTCACACATTTTGGCTAAATTTAGTTTCTCCTGCTGAAGGTGAACTCAAGCCTTAGAAAACGAGTGGTTTTTCGAGGTGTTTGTTGCCTTTTATTTATTACTGCGCTTTGCTACAAGTTCAGCGTATTAACATGCACACACAATAAACATATATGGTTAAATGTGTTGTGGATATTTTGCTTGTCAATGCAGCACTAGCGAGAAATCACCACGGAAAAGGTCGAAAATGGTTGGTTACGCATTAGATCTATAGAAATGATAACAGAACTTGCAACTATAAAGCGGATCTGTTTTCATCTCCACGGCCCCAGAATCACCCGCACCTTGTTCTACGGAACCATTTTTAGCCAACCTGATAAGCAGTGCGCTATTGATTCGATAATGCCATAGTATTTTATGGAAACATTTTCAGTCTCCAGAATCATAGTACCGAATGATTTTCACGGACTTTTACGCTGTGTTTGTTTTATCAATGGTCCGGTAATTGACTGAAATGAAATAAAACAGGTTTTGGAGTTTTAATTTCTGCGAAGAACTCCTCATCTGCCAAAATTGGCTGGTTAAGCATTAGATCGTCTGGTTGAGCATTCGATAACCAGAGGAGAAAATCAAACCAGTTGCTGCCTAAGTAAATGCCAGCAGCTTACTACAATAAAAGGTGGTCTACATATGATTTCTGAATTGTGTTAAAATCACCAGAGAAAGAAAGCTGTGATGAAAAATACTTTTCTGGACAAGACCATTAAATGTCTGGGTATCATGCTTATCTGACCGAATGACGCGCCGATTCATAAATAAGAGGTCATTACTTGCTTTTGTAGAAAACAAAATGGCCAGCTTACGTTTTGTAATGGCGATTAAATCTATATCCGGATGGGACGGCCATTAATGAACCGTCTCATCCGAGAATCAAAGCTGTTCGCCATCCTGTAAATGAATTTGACTAAATCCCCTATTAACAAGAATTGCCCAAAATAAAATAAAAATGGAGAGAACCCGTTTAAGAAACTCAGGCATGAAAGGCTAAGGGTAAGATCGTTAACACTGCAGATACGAAAGCCTTTTTGGCTTATATAGGAGAAAATAAAATACCGTAAAGGCGTAGTAACGCGACACAAAAGACGTAATAACGCAACAAAGGCGTAGAAACGCAAAACAAAAGACGCAGTAACGCCAATCAGAAGGCGAAGCTACGCAAAAAAAGGCGTAGTAACGCAAAACCAAGGCGTAGTAACGCGAAAAAGTGCATACTAATGCAAAAGAAAGACGTAGTTACGCAAAAGAAAGGCGCAGTGATGCGAATCAAAGGCGTTTTTACGCGAATCAAAAGGCGTAGTAATGCGAAAAAAAGGCATAGTAACGCAAAAGAAAGGCGTATTTGTTTTAGCTCGCCTCTGCAAAGCAAATAGGTAGCCGGAATATCCTACTCCTGGGACTGCGCATGCCCCCAAAATATATGTCTGTATCATGATCGATAACCCAGATCGGAGATCCCGTGAGTTCTATGCTAACTGTCAAAACGATAAGATAAAGATATTGTCTAAAACCAACTTCTTATTAATACAAACAGCGCAAGAATGACCCACCATGTATTCTTAATCATGTTAATCAAGACGAACTAGAATCCATTTGTAAAATTTATAAATTTTGAGTAAACAGGAGGACAGGTGCGTTCATTAAATAAATTGAGAGAAGTAAGTAAGTAAGTAAGTCAGTCAGTCAGTAAGTAAGTAAGGCCTTTATTTAGTGAGGGTAGCAACATTTAGCACATACAAAAATACATGTAATAGCTAATCTTCCACAAGGCCCTCAGCTAATCTTCCATGATCTAATCTTCCTTCTTAATAAAACATACACGCTATATTTTGTTTCATCGGCAGTGTCATTTTTAGATATGAGGAAAAAATATAGATATAATAAATTGATAGAACATACAAGTTATAATATTTTCTTCCATCTGCAGTATCATGTTTAGATATGAGGAACTTTTGAAACCGTTTTGAATATGGAGCAATATTTTCTCACGGATGTATCTAGGCAGTGATTAGGCAGTTTACATTAAGCCAAAAGTCCAGTTTTTGTTCACTATCGACCGACTGTTGATAATATTGTATTTAGTACTAAAAAGGTTGTAGACATTTGTTTTCTCCACATCATTTTGTTTCTTTGAATAATCATTACGAAAACACGCCTATACAAATACAATGTAACCTTTATCGCCAAAAAAAAAACACGAAAATTTTAAGATGAAAAATTGTGATATTTTTCTCATTTCTGCACAAAATATAATGTGATTTAAAAAAAACAACAACAAATGACTGGTGGGTCTATTGCCTCCGAGTGTAGGTAAGAGAAATAGTCTTAAACTGTTTCATTAATCTCTTAAATTCAAGTGTCCAATCAAATAGTGTACATCTTCACCAGACGCCGGATTCTGCAGCGTCTGATCAGGGTCTACACTCTTTGCAAAGCCCATCCTATGTTTCCAAGATAACCATCTTTAGTTTTTCACAACAGTCTGACCTCACTGCGACTATTTTCTTTCCCGACAAGTCAGTGATATTCACGTGCACTTAAGCATAGAACAGCTTTTCTTCTGAGCACCTTTGGGTCGATTGACAAACAATTCCCAGTGGAATTCTTTTCACTGACTGTTACAAGGCGGTTCTTCTTTGGCGGTTTATTTATGTTATTGTTTGTCACTGATTGTATGTATCGCATTTTGGATAGCCAGCTGGTATTGATTCCTGATCATTGCTTTACTTCTATTTTTTATAAGCACCAAGTTTATAATCATGGGTGTCTTATGCTCAACCTGGCTCTCTAATGCTTGACCATAGAAACACGATATAGATTTAATCGCAATTAAAAAGCGTAAGCTGGCCATTTTGTTTTCTACAAAAGCAAGTAATGACCTCTTATTTATGAATCTGTGCGTCATTCGGTCAGATAAGCATGATACCCAGACATTTAATGGTCTTGTCCAGAAAAGTATTTTTCATCACGGCTTTCTTTCTCTGGTGATTTTAACATAATTTAGAAATCATATGTAGACCACCTTTTATTGTAGTAAGCTGCTGGCATTTACTTAGGCAGCAACTGGTGAGATTTTCTCCTCTCTGGCTATCGAATGCTTAACTAGACGATCTAATGCTTAACCAGCAAATTTTGGCAGATGAGGAGTTCTTCGCAGAAATTAAAACTCCAAAACCTGTTTAATTTCATTTCAGGCAATTACCGGACCAGTGATAAAACAAACACAGCGTAAAAGTCAGTGAAAATCATTCGGTTCTATGATTCTGGAGACTGAAAATGTTTCCATAAAATACTATGTCATAATCGAATCAATAGCGCACTGCTTATCAGGTTGGCTAAAAATGGCTCCGTAGAACAAGGTGCGGGTGATTCTGGGGCCGTGGAGATGAACACAGATCCGCTTTATAGATGCAAGTTTTGTTATCATTTCTATAGATCTAATGCGTAACCAACCATTTTCGACCTTTTCCGTGGTGATTTCTCGCTAGTGCTGTATTGACAAGCAAAATATCCACAACACATATAACCATATATGTTTATTGTGTGTGCATGTTAATACGCTGAACTTATAGCAAAGCGCAGTTATAAATAAAAGGCAACAAACACCTCGAAAAACCACTCGTTTTCTAAGGCTTGAGTTCACCTTCAGCAGGAGAAACTAAATTTAGCCAAAATGTGTGAAGTACGGGATTTGGTATTTACTCCAAAGATGCCGATATCAATGGGCTCCTGAATGTAATCCCCCGTTTTTTAAATAACTTCCTCGTAAAAATTATATAACTTATGAAACACAGAAACTGCACAGTTTCTTTACATTTTTTAGCGATCTAATTCCTAACCGGATGTCGCTCTAATTGCTTCACGTTCTTAACCAATGGTTACGCATTCTATCGTTCCGTAGGCGTGATTTGGGTTCTTGCGAGTCCTGTATTCGGTTTGGATTCTGTACACAAGCTTTATAACGTCAAAAGTTATATGAGTCGCTGTATTGTTAATTTTTGGTTAACTGACGCATTATCCGCCCAAAAAATATGAAAATTGTTGTCATTTATCATACATCCACAAACGAGAGGGTGACCTCGGAATGTGCGCAGGGAGGATTAAGACATAAACCAGCCTGCGCATCGGGTTCACTGGGACCCACCTTTCCCTCTCAGCGACAGAATATATATGGCCATCCATATACAGTAGAACTTCGATGGCTCGAACACCGATGGCTCGTTTACCATGGCTGGGTTGAACTCATACTTGAGCACTTAGGGGAATCTTCAAGATAAGAAATGGTCGGGGATGATAAAGGAGATTTTAGTCTTTTATCTTGCAAATGTATGCTTTGTGTACTCATTAGAATCGCCTCGATGAGGCGATTCTAATGAGTACACACACCATACATATTCATTATAGAACACCGAAAAGATGTCTAAAAGTATCTCGTTATGCCTCCTGACAGTAACCTCAGTGTCTCGAACTACCCCTGTCTCGAACAGATTTTCGAGGTCCCAAAGGTGTTCGAGCCATTGAAGTTCGACTGTAGTTCCCAGCGAAAGATTCCGGAATCTCATGTTTGAAAAAAATTGAGACACAATTTGACGGGCACTTTGATCTGAATCATTGTTGAAAATCAAGACACATTTTGATGCGCCGATTCTCAAACTTGTGGTGAGACACACATTAACCAACCCACGCAGAGATCACGTATGCATGAGATATTTAATTTATTTGACATGCAAAAGGCTGAAATCACTCATTACATATCATATTCTTGCCTGCGGAAGAAACGTCAATATTCTGATTTCTTTTGGAGATTTGTCGCACGAAATTGTGAAAAAAAAAAAAAAAAAAAAATAAAATAAAATAAAACAACAAACAAACGAAACAATTTTATAGACTAGTATTTTTTTTTTTTTTTTTTTTTTTTTTTTGTTTGTTTTTGTTTTTATTCGCGAGCACTAATAGTCTCGAAATGGCTCACACAAATGGGACCTTCGCGATGTTTACTGCCTGTGGATTCCATACTTTTCAACTCTGTGGTGTCGTCCTACGTATTTAACGTTAAGAGTATGTGTGGCGGCTGTTAAAAGTCACCATAGTGCGGTTTATATTTTCTTGTCCTTTTGGTTCATTAATTGTGGAATTTTAAAAAAGATAGTTTAGGGTCACCCATGAGGCCTAATTGGTCGAAACTAGCTAGTCAGGCCCAGAAGAAAAAATAAAAAATGTACATTTAAAACCTGCTTAGAAGGTCTAAGCCTGTCCAGGAAAAGGGGTGTGAGTCGGACACTTCTTTAGCATGAGGAGTAGGTCATTTTGGGGGCGTTGCTTCCAATTTTGGACTTTTACCCACATTGAAATGAAATAACATCCAAAGCCCTGACACCCAAACGAAACCGATAGAGCTTGTATGAATTGGACGGTCTAATTCGAACCTCTTTGCCTGGACAGGCTTCATGTACGGACAGTTTCATTTCTGCGTGGAAGTACCACGCAGCCCAATCTATTGGGCGGGGGTGGGGGAAATCCTTAATATACATTAAAGTCTTGATATGATCTGAATTAAAGAAACACAGACGGGTCTCCACAGTCTAGTGGATAAGATCGCTCGCTGACTCGAAGGTCTCTCAGTGCTGTGGTTCGAGCCTCGATTGGGTCACATGTGAGACGCCACGCTCTGCGACGAAATGTCATTTTTTCTCCGGGTAACTCCGGTTTTTCCACGATCGGTTCGAAATAATGAAATAGGACAAAAGCACACACACAGCAAAGAAAAAATGCCCTTATTGTGTCAGATTAATTCAGCACATTCTTTTGTCAAACGTGTTCAGATATGAGACAGGGCATGACAAAACCTAAAAACATGTGCGCCCGACAAAGACTCAGATCAGCCTGCGCATCCGCGCAGTCTGATCAGGGTCTTTGCTGTGCGCTCTAAGGTTAACAAAGGGTCCATTGTTCCTTCAGGCAGCAGGAGAAGTCTCTGGTTAGACTGTATGGATGCGCAGGCTGAACTGATTCATCGCTGGACGCACATGTCTATTGTAGGTTTTGTCGTGCGCTGGCTCATATGTTCTATTTCCTCATTTATGGTCTTATATTTCCTGTTAATGCTTGGATTATGCAGCTATTTTGACAAAGTTCTTTTGGGAAGTTCTCGGAACTATTTGTTCTTTTGAATATAATGAAATATAATAGACAAGGTTGCTTTGGAACCACCAATCACTGTGAATATGAGAAAAAACCAGTGCTTCAGCTGAAGTGCACGACCCGCCGGATGCTTTTAGCTTTATGAGTGTTACCATATATGGGTATGGCGGCCATTTTGGTCATGTGACCTGGACCTAAAACGGTTCCCCCAATAAATGCGCCTTATCGTAAGGAGCAAAAATATATCTTATACTTTAGTACTGTATTCTGAATCGTTTGCAGGACAAAATGCATTCTCACATTTTCCAATACAAAAGCATATGTGTCAAAGTTTGACCTAGGCACAAAGAAGGTCAAGGTCAACCAAGGGTCACCATTTTAGCAATTTATGATGGGCCTACGTCCCAGATGCCATTTATCAAGTTTCGTGGAAATCTGCCCAGTGGTTCTGGAGAAGACTATTTTTGAAGGGTTTTTACCATATATGGCTTGGCGGCCATTTTGGTCATGTGACCTGGACCCCATGAGCAAATTTTGGTTCCACCCATCCCGTAGAAGCTCCATATGAAATTTGACTTCAATCGGACCAACGGTTTCCGAGGAGAAGCAGTTCGAAAATTTTCACATTTTTCGCCTCGGCGAGGCTATACTAAATGGAATGTAATATTTCGCAAGTTCATTGGTTAGATCTCATTGATATCTATCAGTATGCCAAAAATTGTTTAAATATTCCAAGCGGTTAAGTCACTATCACAGATTTTCACAAACAGGTTACGGACGGACAGACAGACAGACCATATATGGCTTGGCGGCCATTTTGGTCATGTGAGCTGGACCCCATGAGAAAATTTTGGTTAGCCCAATCCCATAAAGGCTCCATATGAAATTTGACTTCAATCGGCCTAACGGTTTCCGAGGAGAGGCAGTTCGAAAATTTTCACATTTTTCGCCTCGGCGAGGCTATACTACATGGAATGTAATATTTCGCAAGTTCATTGGTTAGATCTCATTGGTATCTATCAGTATGCCAACATTTGTTTAAATATTCCAAGCGGTTAAGTCACTATCACCAATTTTCACTAACGGGTTACGGATTTTTCGCCTCGTCGAGGCTATACTAAACGGAATGTAATATTTCGCAAGTTCATTGGTTAGATCTCATTGATATCTATCAGTATGCCAAAAAATGTTTAAATATTCCAAGCGGTTAAGTCACTATCACCAATTTTCACAAACGGGTTACGGACGGACAGACAGACAGACCATATATGGCTTGGCGGCCATTTTGGTCATGTGACCTGGACCCCATGAGCGAATTTTGGTTTCCCCCATCCAATAGAGGCTCCATATGAAATTTGACTTCAATCGGCCAAACGGTTTCCGAGGAGAAGCAGTTCGAAAATTTTCACATTTTTCGCCTCGGCGAGGCTATACTAAATGGAATGCAATATTTCGCAAGTTCATTGGTTAGATCTCATTGATATCTATCAGTATGCCAAAAATTGTTTAAATATTCCAAGCGGTTAAGTCACTATCACCAATTTTCACAAACGGGTTACGGACGGACAGACAGAAAATATATGGCTTGGCGGCCATTTTGGTCTTGTGACCTGCACCCCATGAGCAAAGTTTGGTTTCCCCCATCCCATAGAGGCTCCATATGAAATTTGACTTCAATCGGCCAAACGGTTTCCGAGGAGAAGCAGTTCGAAAATTTTCACATTTTTCGCCTCGGCGAGGCTATACTAAATGGAATGTAATATTTCTCAAGTTCATTGGTTAGATCTCATTGATATCTATCAGTATGCCAAAAAATGTTTAAATATTCCAAGCGGTTAAGTCACATAACCAATTTTTTACAAACGGGTTACGGATTTTTCGCCTCGGTGAGGCTATACTAAACGGAATGTAATATTTCGCAAGTTCATTGGTTAGATCTCATTGATATCTATCAGTATGCCAAAAATTGTTTAAATATTCCAAGCGGTTAAGTCACTATCACCAATTTTCACAAACGGGTTACGGACGGACAGACAGACAGACCATATATGGCTTGGCGGCCATTTTGGTCATGTGACCTGGACTCCATGAGCGAATTTTGGTTTCCCCCATCCAATAGAGGCTCCATATGAAATTTGACTTCAATCGGCCAAACGGTTTCCGAGGAGAAGCAGTTCGAAAATTTTCACATTTTTCGCCTCGGCGAGGCTATACTAAATGGAATGTAATATTTCGCAAGTTCATTGGTTAGATCTCATTGATATCTATCAGTATGCCAAAATTGTTTAAATATTCCAAGTGGTTAAGTCACTATCACCAATTTTCACAAACGGGTTACGGACGGACAGACAGAAAATATATGGCTTGGCGGCCATTTTGGTCATGTGACCTGCACCCCATGAGCAAAGTTTGGTTTCCCCCATCCCATAGAGGCTCCATATGAAATTTGACTCCAATCGGCCAAACGGTTTCCGAGGAGAAGCAGTTCGAAAATTTTCACATTTTTCGCCTCGGCGAGGCTATACTAAATGGAATGTAATATTTCTCAAGTTCATTGGTTAGATCTCATTGATATCTATCAGTATGCCAAAAAATGTTTAAATATTCCGAGCGGTTAAGTCACATAACCAATTTTTACAAACGGGTTACGGATTTTTCGCCTCGGCGAGGCTATACTAAATGGAATGTATTATTTCGCAAGTTCATTGGTTAGATCTCATTGATATCTATCAGTATGCCAAAAATTGTTTAAATATTCCAAGCGGTTAAGTCACTATCACCAATTTTCACAAACGGGTTTCGGACGGACAGAAAGACAGACCATATATGGCTTCTCGGCCATTGTGGTCATGTGACCTGGACCCCATGAGCAAATTTTGGTTTCCCCCATCCCATAGAGGCTCCATATGAAATTTGACTTCAATCGGCCCAACGGTTTTTGAGGAGAAGCAGTTCGAAAATTTTCACATTTTTCGCCTCGGCGAGGCTATACTAAATGGAATGTAATATTTCGCAAGTTCATTGGTTAGATCTCATTGATATCTATCAGTATGCCAAAAATTGTTTAAATATTCCAAGCGGTTAAGTCACTATCACCAATTTTCACAAACAGGTTACGGACGGACAGACTGACAGAATGACACGGTGATTTTAGGGCACTCTTAGAAAATCAACCGACTGAAGATAATTTAGACGATACACTTTAAATGAAATACCCCTGCCACACCAGAGCCGCGTTTTCACGACGATCCCAAGGCGTCCAAGATAAATGCAGAGAACGTCGAGGTGCGAGCTGTATGATACATGTAGCAACCATCGCCGTAGCAACGCTGTTTCATCACCAGTAGGCGCGTTCGGGTCGCACAGAACGCCGAGCGACGGCGCGCACTTTGTGCAGGCACAGAACAAACGCCGTCACTCAGCGTGCTAATATTGGCTCAGTAGGGTCGCCGTAAGGTCGCCATAGCAGCGCAGTGAGGTCTCTTACAATGCCAGAGGAGCTCTGTGGAAAATGGACAGATGTCTCCTACAGCGCAACAGGAGCTGGCCCACAGAGTGTCCGGGTTGGGTTGTCGGACGCAGAATTTGCTAGACTGCTCGCCAGAGATGCCTACGACCGTGGGCGGCGGACTTGCTTCTGCTTTGCGGTGGGCAGCGAAAAATCGGGGCCTTCGAGTATGCGATACGCCCAGCGAAGACTCAGATTCGCGCAGTCTTATCAACGACTGTGAATAGACGCAACGTACTCATTAAGTCTTTTTTCTTAATTCTGCTCAAAATATTGATTGAGAATACATATGAGATCCGCCTCATTGGGGCGGTTCTTACTTGTACTACAATCTATATTTCAGGGCAGAAATAAGAGTGCTATGGTGCAGTGGTAAAGCATCGGATTTGAGATCGAGAGGTAGCCGGTTCGATCCCCGCAAGCTTCGTGAGTGGTTTCCTTGAGCAAGAGACTCTTTACTGGCTTCTACCAAGGAAAAAGAGAGCCACATGGAAAATTAGTATTAGTTTACTAAATGCATTGTCCTCTATAAATACCCGGCCCCCGCCAATCGGGGCTTGAAGAAATAGATGGGCTGCATGATGCATCCACGCAGAACTGAAACCGACCGCACACGAGTACTAACCGATCGCAAACGAGTACTGCTAAACTACTAAGAGGATCTAAGCCTGCCCATGGCGGCAAAGCGGACCGTCCATGCTTATAAACCCTATCTGTTTCATTGGGCGACAAGGCCTTATGATGTCATTTCATCTCATTGTCGGGTAAAAGTTCTACAAATTGGAAGCAACGTCGCCAAAATGACCTATACAGTGGTGACGGGGACGCTAAACCTCAAATCTACCAAATAAGGTCGATTAAGAATAAATAAGGCTAACCTCTGTACACCCAAGTTTTACTATATAAAAGTGGGATTCGGTAGAATTTTATAGGCGTTTATACATGGTGAAGGTTTTCTTCACGCTGGTTTAAGTCATTCCGTGTGCGAACATGCTTGAAAAGACCCTTTTTAATGTCGCGGCCCATTTAAAACTTCGGATCTTGAAGATTTTGGCACTCTAAACTTAAAAGTCATTTATCACGGTATCTCTGGCAGTTGTCAGTTTTGGCGCAAGAATGCAGTTAATCGCTAATGTTTAGGCTTGTCCAGGTAGGTATTGTTTGGTTCGAGTTTGATGACCGAGTCAACACTATTTTGGTCATATCGGGCCGGTAGGTTAACCCATTACGTAAACACGCCTATTTAAATGTATTGGAAAATTTTACCACCAAAAACATCACGTGAACAAGTCCGTGAAATAAAGACCCCCCTAAACCCCACTTTATATAGAGAAAACTGGGGTTTACGGGGGTCAACATTATTTTCCTTATTTCTGCTCCAAGGTATAGGTTGTGGGTACTCGTTAGAACCGCCTCAATGAGGCTGTTCTAACGAGCACCTAAAACCTATGTTTGGAGTAAAAATAAGAAAAAATATCACACATTTCCATCAGAAAAAACTACCCTTTTTTGAGGTTAGAAAAATGCACTATATCACACGGATGTGTTGTCGTAATAAATGCAAATTTTCGGATAACAAATTCCGATATTTTTCATATTTCTGCTTTACACATAGATTGCCGGTACTCGTAACGAGTACCCACAATCCATGTTTTTGAGAAGAAATACGAAAAACAACCTTAAACCAACGTAAACCCCAGCTTTTGCCCTTCTTGAACCAGCGGAAGGGAGAGAACGATCGTAGAGAAGAAATCACGACCAATCTCATAGAAATAGTATTCTTGCACACCAGACAAGGAAATCCGTGATTTTACCCTGGGATAGAAATTTATGTTATGACCCTGGTGTTCCGACCAAAAATCGAATATTCCCGCGTGTTTGATAAAAGCACTGGTTGAATACGACCTCGGATGTGCCGTCATTAAGGTTGACGTCATGCACGTTACGTGACGTCACTAAACATTCCTGTAGTGTCATCACAATATGGCGGACGTCGGTACTCGAAGTGACTGCAGCACTAATAATCCGCGCAAAGAAATGAAGGTATGCAAGAAAAAGAATCCTATATGGGTGTGAGGGGTGGACAGAAAAATCCGTCCCTCGGGATCACTGTCCGGCATCACTCGGCAAGCCTCGTGATGCCGGACAGTGTCCCTCGGGACGGATTTTTCAATCCACCCCTCACACCCATATTGGATTCTTTTTCTTGCATACCTTCCATTTCTATTGCTAATTTTTAATGCTGCTGTCACTTCGGTTACCGACGTCTGCCATTTTGTGATGACACAACAGGAATGTTTAGTCACGTCACGCATGACGACGCCGCACATGAGGTTGTAATCAACCAGTGCATTTATCAAACACGCGATTATATTCGATTTTGGGTCGGAACACCAGGGTCAGAACATAAATTTCTATCCCAGGGTAAAATCACGGTTTCCTTGTCTGGTGTGCAAGAAATGGTATTGCCGACCCCGTCAGAGACACCAAATGGAAGAAAAATACAAACACGAAACAACCAGACACCAGTGGAAACATCAATAGAGGAAAGCCAAAAGGACAGTTGCTTTCCCACAAAATGGCCAACTAGCTATCTAAAACAAAATAATATAAGCGAAACACACATTCCAAGACAAACCATAACAAAATTAAACCGCGACAGAAGAACCACATTGGAACGGTCAGTGAAACGAATTTCACTGGGGCTGGTGTGTGTGTGTGTGTGTGTGTGGGGGGGGGGGGGGGTGGAGCTTAAATCGATTTCCTGGCATTTACTTCCGTCGCGATTTAGACAAATAATTTGTTCAGTCCGCACGGAGGCTTCCTAACTCATCAGTGCAACATCTCCGCGAACACAAAAATCAACCCACAGCCTCCTTATCATCAGGCATCCGACTGAGCTACCGAGGCCGGCTAAATGTGATTAGATAAACGGACCAACACGAATTGACCTCAGCCGGCCGCGGTAGCTCAGTCGGATGCGCGTCTGACTGGTGATCAGAAGGACGGGGGTTCGATAACTGCCGGGGTTGGCATCATTCTGTCGTAGAGATTGATCATGAAATCTTTTCTGCGGTCATTGTCTCCATTCCGCTGATTTAAGAAGGGCAGTTGTCAGTTTCTGGCGAAAGAATGTACGCTGTATTGGATAATCGCTTGGGATAAGTCTGCCCAGGAAACGTGTTAATAGGTAAACTGACAGGCTCAAAAATGATCTAAATAGTGTTCACTGGGCGGTTACCCCCCTCGCACACCCCCTCCCCCCTCCCCCCCCTCAAAAAAAAAAAATAAAATACAAATAAAATAAAAGACAATAAATATAAGACACAAACAAACAAACGAAATAACCTTAATTAGCGTTGAATATACCATTAAACGCCAAACCGAACCGAACTTTCGCTACCTGTAACCTCAAAATCATCATGTTAAAGTGTCAACACTCATGCCGCACTCACATTGCGTACTTACTCCGCAACAAAATCGATCCAGATCAAGTCTCCGCGTGTGGACGCGGCATTATATGAGCCCCGCCAAGCGAATTTGTGTCTTCGAGCATTCCGTCATGACAAATTTTAACTGCGCATGCCCAGCCACTCAGAGGGGCCAGGGATATGGCTTTCTGTCTGAAGGTTCCTCTTGATTCACTGCTTGTATGAGCGAGTACCGAAGGTTCTGGCGAGACTGCGCGGATGCGCAGGCTCGCCTGAACCTTCGCTGCTCGCATAGGCGATAAGTACCAAAATCGCTTGACGGGGCCCATATATTTACAAAACAATGTCGACTATGATTTTGTAACACTTCTGTATTTTAATCCCATACATCACGTTTTTAACTGCATCTCCTCGCTTTTTATTTTGGAACCGGTGATAATGATATGCCTGATGTGAGGGTGAGGGTATTAAGTTACTTAAGTTTCAGTACAGACGCCGCACTTTGCGGTGTCTGATCTGGGTCTTCACTGTTTGCCAGTGGCCCTGTCAAGATTTTACAGATAGCGCTCTGACTTCATAGGAACAAGATCAGTGCGGCTATAAATTACATATACCTGGGTTTCCTAACTTTTGTTCCATCTCTGTGGTTGTTTGATTTTTGTGTTCTCGGTGATGTTTCACTGATGAGTTAGGAAGCCTGCATGCGGACGGAACAAACAGTTTTTGTCTAAATCGCCACGGAAGAAAGGGCGAGGATTGCGACCGCGTAAAATCGATTAAAGCCCCCAGCGGAATTCGTTTCACTGACCGTTCTAAGGCGGTTCTTCTGCTCCTTTATAGTCCACTGTAGAGTGCGGTCGGGTAACGCTGGAAAACGAGCACCTTAATGCTTAGTAAAGCCGACCGTCCATGTCTGAGTCACTTTTGGAAACTTATGATTCTGATCCGGAAGACTTTCTTGAAAGACGAAACTGGGATCCATCACTTTGATCCTGAGACTAAACAGCAGAGTAAACAATTGACTGGTCACGGTTTACCATGTCAAAAGAAATTCAAGACTGCGCCTTCAGTTGGCAAGGTCATGACAACTGTGTTTTGGAATAGCAAGGCGGTTCTGTTTTGAGTATTTTACTGATGGTCTGATTATTATTGGGTACTCTGTATTATGCAAATATTCTGGACCAATTACGTTCAGCTATAGATTTGTTTGGTTTGAGGTATAACGTCCCCGTCAACACTGTTAAGGTCATTTTGGAGACGTTGCTTCCATTTTTGTTGGACTTTTACCCGACATTGAGATGAAATGGCAACTCAAGCCTGGCGCCGAATGAAACCTTCAGAGTTTATTAGCATGGACAATCCGCCTCGCACCGCGGTTCCTGGACAGGCTTAGATCATCTAAGCGGTTTACCAGTACTAGTGTGCGGGCCAGATTCAGCTCTGCGTGGAAGCATCATACAGCCCATATATTTCTTCAAGCCCCTATGGGCGGGGGCTATTTAGCTATAGAACAGAAAAGTCACGTGGAAAAACTACAAACGGTGTTCTGTGGCAACATGACAATGAATGAGTCTATACTTGCAAAGTTCGTGTGGACGCAATGAAGCGAAACGGTTTCAGACCGTTACCCCGTCCACCCTATTCTCCTAATCTGGTACACAGTGATTACTGTTTGTTTTCGAACTTGAAGAAAGAATTGCGTGGACGTCACTTCCGGTCAGATGAAGCGCTTTCTTTCTTTCTATATATACTGCCATACGCCCTCGCGGGCATTCTAGGCAGGTGTATTTTACATACACTCCAGTTTTGCAGGATGAAAGCCTACACAGTAATCATGTAATTATGGAAGGGTTCTTTAACCTGCACAGGGGATGGTTCTCCCTGCACAGGGGGCCTCCAGTTTACGTCCCGATCCGAAGGACGGTGCACTTTATGACATTCATCCCTGCAAATGATGTCAATGGAGCGTGTTCGGACACCGAAATTTTATCGCCGCTTCCGGGGATCGAACCTGGGACCTCTAGCATCAGAGGCAAGTGCACTAACCACTGAGCTATCACGCTGAGGGTGGATTGACTCTTGCGACCCTGAATTCTACAGAAATGGATTTTCAGCCTTGGAACGACAGAGGTAGTTCTTATTTTTGCGGAATGACTAAGTGAAAAACGAAGAAGTCAAGCGTGACTGTAAGTAGGTAAGGCGGATACTTATTGAGCGACCCTCGTATTTCACGCTGATCAGTCAGTTCATACTCATCCATTTCATCCAAAAAGATCATTTGCAAAACTGAACTTTTATGTATGGTTCCACAAAAAGAAAATAGACACACGCAATTCGGTGATGATTTACACGATTACCGCTGATAAGAATAATGCACAATTCCAGTATCATTTGCCAGTAATTGTTTAAGACACAATTAAACGACCCATGAGAAAAAGAAACTTAGCACATTCTCTGATTCATGTACTTCAACTGCGCATGCGCAGCTAAATAATAGCGCCAGAATCATGACGCCATGCATGATGCTACCTCCAGGTTTTCTCGACATGTCTGCGAGCGGCAAAGACTCTGTCGAGACTGCGCATGCGCAGTCTCGACAAAGTCTTTGCCGATCGCCTATGAGGAAAATAACATTTTTTATGTTTCTGTTTGTTTGATTGGTCTCCGTCAACACTATTTAGGCCATTTTGGAGACGCTGCTTCCAGTGTTGTGAGACTATTTATTACCCTACATTGAAATGAAATGACATCTCAAGCCCTGCCGCCCAGTACAGGGGGTTATGTGAGCCGATGGTGGCATGTATCTTCACATGTCACTGGAGCGTCCAACTGATACTGGCTTACAGTTGGGCAAGGCCTGCTATTCTTGTAGCAGGTAAGGGCAGGGGGTGATTTTTTTATCTATATTATTCCTTTACTTTCAATCATTTTCTTCTTTATCCCCCGTTCCTCTCTTTCATTATCTCTACTCTCCCTTCTGTCTCCTCTCTACCTTTCTCCGAGAGACGACACAAAATGACCAACAAGGGTTAACGTATCGTTAAACCTCAATGCAATCAATACCTACCGCCAAATGAATCGTACCACTTTCCCTGGGCAGGCTTAGACCCCCTAATCGGTTTACCAGTACTCATGTACGGTCGTTTTCAGCTCTGCTCGGAAGCATCTTGCAGCCCAATATTATTCTCCAAGTCTCGGGGACGGGGCGCGCATACGCTTTTCCTGACCGCCAATGTACCGCTTTTTTCATGCGACGGCTAGATTGCTGCGTACAGAAAATGTGCAGTTCGGCACACTGGACTTGTAAAGCCCTGCATCAGCCTGCCACCCTTCCGCGTAACCCAATCACAGTCTTCGCAGATCACAGGAATTGCCTCTAAATCAAAGCCCAGCCACATTCAAACGCATGTAGATTCTGACGTGGCTGTATGAGAGCGCAGTGCAACTTGAAACTACACAGGTCGCATTTGCCAAATTATAATTTGATGCACCAAAGCTAATATATACGTCATGCACGTACAGGTTTGTTTATATATCTAGTTGAAATTGCACAGATTCCAGAAATACCACAATAATTATATTGTTTTCCCATTTGCTAAGGTGTGGTCAATATATGGAGGATGTTTACTTTTTATGGATAAATGCCAAAACTACTTCATCGAGTGTATTGTAAACATCAGAATTCACGAGTGTGAAGCACGAGTGAAAATTCTGATGTTTCCAAACACACGAAATGAAATAGTAGTGGCCTGTATTGGCGTGAAAATATCATTTTTTGGAGCGTAGCTGTTGCCGCGTAGCTCCAGTGAGATGAGAAGTGATTTCCGCACTACTTTCGGTGTTACTACATATGACCCAATCACCAGTGAGAACATAGAACCCCCTGTTAACGTAGTAGATTATTACGCCATGCGGTATCTTCTTATAGACTGCTTCACAGACCACCGATTTCAAACGGAATAGATGAATATTTTAATAGATGAAGTGTGTAGTAGTCTAATATTTTTATAGTTCAGTTCATATAACCCAGTTTACAGCCCATTTGTACCATAAAATCCCAAACCTGGCAACTTGCAAACAGGACAAACCCAGATCAGATACCACAGAACGCGGAGTCTCATCATGACCTTCACTGCATACTTACAAACAGGTTCAGCCATTTTTGCCAAATATATCGTGGAAGCCACAACCTGACATCCCTGATTTTAAAATGAACTCATTCCATTCTGGTATAAGGTGTTGAGGATTCCATTCGTTTAAAATGGGTTAAAAGTACGCAATGGTGATCGATAATGTATTACCAAAATAAGACAGTTGGAATGAGTTTGGACAGGTGCACGCCAAGGCTTAAATTGTTAGCAGTAAATTTTGCAGTTTAGACACAGATGAGACGCCACTTGTTGTAGCGTCTGATCTGGGTCTGCTATGTTTGTCCCCAAAAGGCTGCTAAACATATACTCAAAGTAAGGGTTAATGTGTGTGTATGGGGGGGGGGGGTGGGGGGGGGGGTGGACAATATTACTTTTTTTCAAGCTACCTGTCTGCGTCCTAGGCATGTGACCATAAATAAAGCAAATTATCAGCTCAGACGCAAGTTCGATACCTGCCGGGTTCGGCAACATTCTTTCCAGGAGTTTGATCGTGAAATCTGTTCCACGGTGATTCTATCCTTTTCGCTGATTCAAGAAGGACAGTTGTTGGTTTCCGGTAAAAGACTGTGCACTGTGCTGTATTGACAATATTTAATCAAAGATGCCTTGCCTTAATGCCAGATCATTTCATAAATGGCCTCGTCGAGGCAATTTATTTTTATATAATAATAACGCAGTATATACTGTCTAAACCTCTTCAAATATTCCAATGGATTGATATTGACAATAACTAACCCAAGAAACTGTCGTATGCAAGATCACTTCATAAATGGCCTCACCGGTGCAATATATATTTAGACTAGAAAAAGTGTCCATATGACACGGATGCCCCCGCCAAATGCCATTCATAAAAAATATTATAAATTTACTTCAAATCAATCATAAATTATATTAAAATCATAAATGTAGGCGGTAGAGCGATGACAAAGTTTTTCAAAAAATAGCCACAGTGACCTTGACCTTGAGGTCATGACCTTGAAAGTCAAAGCAACTCGAGATATTATAACAAGAAACATTTGTGTGAAGTTCTATTAACATCCATCAATAAATATAGGCACTAGAGCGATGACAAAGTTTTCTAAAAATAGCCACAGTGACCTCGACCTTGAAAGTTGAAATAGCTCGAGATATTGTCATAAGGAACATTTGTGTGAAGTTATACTGAAATCGGTGAAGAAATGTAAGCGCTAGAGCCATGACAAAGTTTTTCTAAAAATAGGCATTGTGACCTTGACCTTGAAAGTCAAACTCGATCAAGGTATTGTTATAAGGAACATTTGTGTGAAGTTATACTGAAATCAGTGAAGAAATGTAGTCGCTAGAGCGATGACAAAGTTTTTCTAAAAATAGGCATTGTGACCTTGACCTTGAAAGTCGAAATGGCTTGAGATATTGTCATAAGGGACATTTGTGTGAAGTTATATTGAAATCGGTGAAGAAATGTAAGCGCTAGAATGATGACAAAGTTTTTCTAAAAATAGCCACAGTGACCTTGACCTTGAAAGTGGAACTCGCTAGAGATATTGACATAAGGAACATTTGTGTGAAGTTATATTGAAATCGGTGAAGAAATATAGGCGCTAGAGCGATGACAAAATTTTTCTAAAAATAGATACAGTGACCTTGACCTTGAAAGTTGAAATCGCACGAGATATTGTCATAAGGAACATTTGTGTGAAGTTATATTGAAATCAGTGAAGAAATGTAGGTGCTAGAGCGATTACCACGTTTTTCTAAAAGTAGCCACAGTGACCTTGACCTTGAGGTCATGACCTTGAAAGTCGAACTCGCTCGAGATATTGTCAGAAGATACATTTGTGTGAAGTTATATTGAAATCAGTGAAGAAATGTAGGCGCTAGAGCGATGACAAAGTTTTTCTAAAAAAGCCACAGTGACCTTGACCTTGAGGTCATGACCTTGAAAGTCGAACCCGCTCGAGATTTTCTTATAAGGAACATTTGTGTGAAGTTATATTGAAATTGGTGAAGAAATGTAGGCGCTAGAACGATGACAAAATTTTCTAAAAATAGCCACAGTGACCTTGACCTTGAGGTCATGACCTTGAAAGTCTAACACCTCGAGATTTTTTATAAGGAACATTTGTGTGAAGTTATAATGAAATTTATGAAGAAATGTAGGCGCTAGAGCGATGACAAAGCTTTTCTAAAAAAAGCCACAGTGACCTTGACCTTGAGGTCATGACCTTGAAAGTCGAACTCGCTCGAGATTTTTTTAAAAGGAACATTTGTGTGAAGTTATGCTATATCCGCCCCTCACAACTATGTTGTGCGAGGGGATAAAAATATTACAAATGTACTTCAAATCAATCATAAAATATGTGCATCAAGGACAGATAATCCAAAAACCAAAAATGCAAGAGTTGTCTTCCGTTCATGACACATCGTCTCAGTGTGATGAATGCACCTGTGAAGTTTCATGAATATATTCCATATGGTTTAGGAGTTATGGCCCGGACACGGTTTACTATTTGGTACTAAGTCAAGGGCAGATAATTCAAAAACCAAAAACGCAAGAGTTGTTTTCCTTGTTCATGACACATCGTCTCAGTGTGATGAATGCACCTGTGAAGTTTCATGAATATATTCCATACGGTTTAGGAGTTATGGCCCGGACACGGTTTACTATATGGTACTAAGTCAAGGGCAGATAATTCAAAAACCAAAAATGCAAGAGTTGTCTTCTTTGTTCATGACACATCGTCTAAGTGTGATGAATGCACCTGTGAAGTTTCATGAATATATTCCATACGGTTTAGGAGTTATGGCCCGGACACGACATACCATTTGACTATATATGTATGTAAGTCAAGGACAGATAATTAAAAAACTAAACAAGCAGGAGTTGTTTTCCTTGTTCATGACACATCGTCTCAGTGTGATGAATGCACCTGTAAATTTTCATGAATATATTCCATAAGGTTTAGGAGTTGTGGCCCGGACACGGTTTACTATATGGTACTAAGTCAAGGGCAGATAATTCAAAAACCAAAAAAGCAAGAGTTGTCTTCCTTGTTCATGACACATCGTCTCAGTGTGATGAATGCACCTGTGAAGTTTCATGAATATATTCCATACGGTTTAGGAGTTATGGCCCGGACACGGTTTACTATTTGGTACTTAGTCAAGGGCAGATAATTCAAAAACCAAAAATGCAAGAGTTGTCTTCCTTGTTCATGACACATCGTCTCAGTGTGATGAATGCACCTGTGAAGTTTCATGAATATATTCCATACGGTTTAGGAGTTATGGCCCGGACACGGTTTACTATAAGGTACTAAGTCAAGGGCAGATAATTCAAAAACCAAAAATGCAAGAGTTGTCTTCTTTGTTCATGACACATCGTCTAAGTGTGATGAATGCACCTGTGAAGTTTCAGGAATATATTCCATACGGTTTAGGAGTTATGGCCCGGACACGACATACCATTTGACTATATATGTATGTAAGTCAAGGGCAGATAATTAAAAAACTAAATAAGCAGGAGTTGTCCTCCTTGTTCATGACACATCGTCTCAGTGTGATGAATGCACCTGTAAATTTTCATGAATATATTCCATAAGGTTTAGGAGTTGTGGCCCGGACACGGTTTACCATATGGTACTAAGTCAAGGGCAGATAATTCAAAAACCAAAAAAGCAAGAGTTGTCTTCCTTGTTCAAGACACATCGTCTCAGTGTGATGAATGCATGTGTGAAGTTTCATGAATATATTCCATACGGTTTAGGAGTTATGGCCCGGACACCGGACGAACGGACGAACGTACGAACGTACGAACGGACGGACAGGGGTAAAACTTAATGCCCTTCCGGTATTCTCCGAATACGCGGGGGGGGGGGGGGGGCATTAAAAATGTTAACAGAGTATAATGTTCAAACCTCTCTGAATATTCCGATCATTTTTGGCATTCGGATTGATATTGACAATACCTAACCCACGAGGCTGTTTTATGCAAGATTACTTTATGAATGGCCTCGATGAGGCAAAATAATATAAAAAATGAATACGGGGTATAACAGCTAAACCCGGCTTTGATCATTTTCGGCATACAGGTGGATATTGACAATACATAACCCGCAAAATTGCCTTATGCCAAATTACTTTACAAACGGCCTCGCCTAGGCAAACTGAAAAAAAATATTTCGAAGTGTAACTTCTAATCTACTTGGAATATTTTTGACAACTGTTAGCATACAGGTAGATAATGTACAGATCTAACCAACGCGATTCCTGAAAGTCCAATTTCTCTATTTTAGCCTCGGCAAGGTAAAAAATTCACCCACTGACACGGTCGTATAACTTTCAAACCGACGGGTATATTTTTATAATGCAATTTTTAAGGATGATTACGGATGTATAACTTATAAACTGCTGGGAAAATTATGATAATTTTTCACATGAAGATAAACATCATCAAGTCGTAACCAAGGAGAATGTCTAATGTAAGATAAATAACCTCCCCAAGGTAATTTTTCAAAAACGGATTACATAAAATAACTTTAAAGCCGCAAAGCAATTGCGCAAGCCGCAGTTATTGCACGAACTATAGCTCAGCAGAAATCTTCAAGTAAACTGTAGAACTGCATGGTTGCTGTATTGCTCAAAAACATTGATTATGGGTACTTGATAAAACTGCCTCGTCAAGGCGGTTCAATCAAGTCCCCGCAATCGATGTTTTGAGCAGAGATAAGAAAATATCACAAATTTGTATCTTAAAATTTCCATTTTTGTTTTTTTTTTTGCCAAAAATTTGACAATGTATTTGTACAGGCGTGTTTTCGTGATGGTTGTTGCGGGGTCTACACCTTAGCGTGAGCTAATTTCAATTTAGGTCTTGTTGCTTTAACACGACTTCTGGCCCAGAATAGCTTCAAACAGCTATGGTCATTGGATCAATATGAGCCTGAATTAAAATACCAATCAGACGCTAAATCAAATTATCAAAGCGACGCTCCATCAGCACTCTCAGTGCTTTGATTATTTGTTTCAGCTAAGCATTGATTTCACTGCTAGGTATAAAATAAAGTATTTAATACAGTACGAATCAGCGGGAGGAAGACAGTGACCAAAAAGGAAAATGTCATGATCAGTTTTAAAGAGATAATATTTTCGACCAGCGGGGATCTAACCCGCGACCTCCATATGCATCCAACTTAGCACTGCGACCGGTCGTATTGGAGGTAATTGACTTTTCTATATATTACTCCACTGGTATCAGATCGTAGCAAACTTGTCGGGCAGACGACGTCTGGTCGACGTCAAGGTGATGCAATGTCTTGCCGCGACCCTCATGCGACTTTGAAAATACGTGTTTGCTACCACCTGGAATTTGATAACTTATACCATTTATTTCTTTATTACTTTATCTTACCATGCTTATATGAGGTTTTCGCCCACCTCTGATTAACGATATGAGTGAAATAATCTTGAAAGGGCCGTAAAACCAAAATCAAAAAAAAAAAAAAAATGCTTATATGACACCAGTGTGTAGCGTTCTGTCCTGTGTTTTATCATATGACGTCGCGTCTGAGAGTGTAATAACGTCATGTAGTATTTTCGATAGTCCACTAGTGGATTAAATATGCAAATTAGATAGATACGTCCTGTAACGTTACATGTACGACGTCCTTAATGACGTCGCGTTTACTAACGGCGGAATGTTGACATTTTTGTAAACAATCGTGAATAAAATACGCTTTTAATGTCATATGATAAATAGAATCTTGCATTCGTGCTCATGTATTATTAAATTTATTAAACTCGTTGAGAAAAAAGGAATAAAATGCTCGGCAAGGCCTCGCATTTTATCCCTTTTCCTCAACTCGTTTAATAAATTCAATCATACATGAGCACTCATGTAAGATCCTCTATGTATATGATGATATGATATTTATGTTGACCCATCCAGTAATTCACTTTCATGTCATTCTTCACTTATTTGTTTGTATATATGTTGTATCACGATGAGCTGTATATGCTTAAGTGAATAAATTTGCTTGATTGATCTGTATTACACCCATATGAGTAAATTTTATCTTCAATGCCCATAAACTTGGGTAATTTTCTGATGGAAATGTAGGAGCTCGATAGAAACGTCTCCTTATCAATAAATCATTTGATCCCAAGTGGAACAACGGATAATTGCTTGAAATTGTTTATCAACAAACACTTACCAAGTCTTACGCTACATTACGAAACAAGAATTCCACCGAAGGCTATGTCGCGCCTTGGGGGCGCAAAGTCACCGAACCATGCCATCCTGGCCAAGGTCAAACACAGATGCTTACATAAAAGTTGACATTCTTAAATGCAAGCTTGTACTAAGTATCATTAATGAAGTTCAAATAATTCTTGAGAAATGAACTTAATCATTAGCATGAACGCTAGGGTGGTTGCATTATTTTACAAAGTCAGTGAACCATAAAATGTAGGTCAAGGTCAAATATGAATGCTTGCAATTAAGTTTCCGTCTCCAGATACAAGTTTGTACCAAGAACCATTAATGAAGCTCTTATAGTTCTTGAGAAATTAATTGACAATTTGGGTGAACGCTAGGCTAGTCGCAATATTTTACCAAGACAGTGAACCATAAAATGTAGGTCAAGTCAAATTTGGATGCTTGCATTTAACTTGCCGCCCCCAGATACGAGTTTGTACCAAGTATTATTAATGAAACTCTTATTATTTATGATTTAATTAGTCATCGAAACTCTTATAGTTCTTGAAAAATTGACTTGACCATTTGGGTGAACCCTAGGTCGCAATATTTTACAAAGTCAGTGGACCATAAAATGTAGGTCAAGGTCAAATATGGATGCGTTAATTTTAGCTGCCATCCCGAGATACAAATTTGTACCAAGTATCATTAATGAAGTTCTAATAGTTCTTGAGAAATAAACTTGACCATTAGGCCGAACGCTAGGGTGGTCGCAATATTTTACAAAGTCAGTGAACCATAAAATAAAGGTCAAGGTCAAATATGGATGCGTTCATTTTAGCTGCCGTCCTGATAGACAAGTTTGTACCAAGTATCATTAATGAAGCTCTATTGTTATTGAGAAATAAACTTGACCATTAGGGTGAACGCTAGGGTGGTCGCAATATTTTACAAAGTCAGTGGACCATAAAATGTAGGTCACGGTCAAATATGGTTGTGTTCATTTTTTGTATCCAGAGATACAAGTTTGTACCAAGTATCATAAATGAAACTCTTATAGTTCTTGAGAAATAAACTTGACAATTAGGCCGAATGCTAGGGTGGTCGCAATATTTACAAAGTCAGTGTCCCATGAAATTTAGGTTAAGGTCAAATATGGATGATTGCATTTATGTTGCCATCCACAGATACAAGTGTGTACCGAATATCATTAGTGAAGCTCTTATAGTTCTTGAGAAATAAACTTGACCATTAGGGCGAACGCTAGGGTGGTCGCAATATTTTACAAAGTCAGTGATCCATAAAATGTAGGTCAAGGTCCAAATATGGATGCTTGCATTTAAGTTGCCATCCCCAGATACAAATTTGTACCAAGTATCATTAATGAAGCTCTTATAGTTCTTGAGAAATAAGCTTGAGCATTAGGGTGAACGCTAGGGTGGTCGCAAATGTTGACGCCTTGACAAACGGACGGACGAACGAACGGACGAACGAACGGACGGAAAACCGGGCGCCTATAATGCCCCACGCTAATAGCAGGCGCGATTAAAATGCCTATACAAATACATTGTTAATATTACCGCAGAAAAAGCGAAAATTTTAAGATGAAAAATTGTGATAGTATTCTTATTTCTGCACAAACTGTAGATTTTGGGTACTTGTTAGAACCCTTACGAGTACCCACAATCTATATTTTAGAACAGAAATAAGAAAAATAAGGTTTACCCCTGTTAACCCAAGTTTTACTGTATAAACGTAGGGTTCAAGGGGATCAAAATTATTTAGGCATGTTTGCGTGTTGTGAACAAGAATCCATAAGTGCACACGACTGAAAGAAAATGATTCATAGTATGGCGTCAATGGTATTGTATTGACAGGCTGTCACCATGCAAAATGTTACAACGACGAAAAATGTTATAAATTAAAACGTTTTGCGTCGAGATTAATTTCTCTCCGAACCCCCATGTTATAATTTTCTATCAAATTTTCGCTTCGGGTAGGCAGACGAAGTGAGAAAAGATGTGTTCAGTAACGGCACGTCGACTGCAACTCCAAACATAATAATATTTCAAAATTATAACATTTTGCATCGAGCTTTATTTTTCACCCCACGCAAAACCTTATGAAATTTTGGAAATAGATGTTTGGCCGATTACAACCAGTAGGAATATACAGGTATGATTTAAATCTAAGCAACCTAATATGTTATAACATTTTGCGACGTGCTCAGTATTTCTCCCAACGCAAAACGTTATTGCAATTTGGATGATAACATGTATTTTTCAGCGAATTTTCGCCTCGGAGAGGCAAATATTGTAAGTAAAGATTTGCTCAGAGCGAACATTCCGACACAGCTCATCGAAACTCCTCTAATGAGTATGGGTATCGTGACACACAATACTCACCATATTTGCATTATTTGCTGGCTCCCAGCTTGCACATTGTCAATATTGGAAAAAAAAAACAGGTAACAAGACCCCCTGACCTTTCAAGGTCAGGGGCGTCTGGTTATGGAAAAACAGGTAACCAGACCCCCCTGACCTTTCAAGGTCAGGGGGGGTCTGGTTACCTGTTTTTTTCCAAAACTGATAACCTTCAGACTAGAAACCAGCAGATAATGCAAATAAGGTGAATACATTTTCAAGATATAACATTACGATAAAACATCCGTGTGATATAGGCCTAGTACATTCTCTCATATCTCTGAAATTGTTACTTTTCTGATGTTTTTTTTTTTCTTCTTTTTTTTTTTTCTTATTCATCACGAAAACACGCCTATATAATTTCGACCCCTTGAACCCCACTTTTATACAGTAAAACTCGGGTTTCCGGGGGTATACCTTATTTTTCTTATTTCTGCTCTAAAATGTAGATTGTGGGTACTCGTTAGAACCGCCTCGATAAGGCGGTTCTAACGAGTGCCCAAAATCTATATTTTGAGCAGAAATAAGAAAAATATCACAATTTTTCATCATACAATTTTCATTTTTTCGGCGATAACGGTGACAATGTATTTGTATAGGCGTGTTTGCGTAATGTCTGCTCTAAAATATAGATTGAGGGTGCTCGTTAGAAGCACCTCAATGAGTCGGTTCTAACGAATACCCACAACCTATGTTTTGGAGTGAGTGAGTGTTTGAGTTTTACGTCTCACCAACAGCTAAAGTCATACGGAGACGAGATCTAGGTTTAAAGACTCATCCGAAAGTCTGGAGAAGCCCGGGATCGACTCCTGCAACCCATGGTTCACAAGGCGAGTAGCATAACCACTACACCACGGAGGCTTCTACCTGTGGCTTGGAACAGAAATAAGAAAGATAATGGCTACACCCTTCAACCCCAGTTTCCCTATAAAAAGTGGGATGCAGAGGGCTGTTCATTACACGGACATGATAACGTGATGTAGTAAAATTCTTCATCCCCAGTGTATTAACCCTTATTTTGCTGAATATTCATTTAAGCCACACCCATTTCTGTCTTTCAACCAATCAAATTACTTGATGTATTTTATTGCTACAAATTCATAAACTGAATGCCAAACAGTGTAGATCCTGATAAGGTGGCTTCTTCAGAAGCCACCTGATCTGGATCTACACTGTTTGCAAATATAGGGGTTGTCGTGAACAGCAAGATAAGGATTAATATCTGCAGCTATTGTTAGAGACGTTAGAACGAGCTATAAACATCCTTAATAAACGAGCAATTGTTGTTTCAGCCATCGAAGTTTCAGAATTACGAATACACGCCAATATAATTTTGACCCCCTTGAATCCCACTTTGATATAGTAAATCTGGAGTTTACAGGGGTAAACCTTATTTTTCTTATTAACTGAGCACTCTAAAATATAGATTGTGTATACTCGTTAGAACCGCCGCGATGGGGCGATTCTAACTAACGAGTACCCACAATATATGTTTTTTTTTTGAGCAGCAATAAGAAAAATATCAGAATTTTACTTCCTAAAATTTTCTTTTTTTTCTGGCGGTAAAGTGTACAATGTTTTGTATAGGCGTGTTTTTATAATGAACGTAATACGTGTCATTCAAAGAAAAACGAAATCTATAATTTATACATTAAGATACTGTGCGATATATTTCATATTTTTTCATACATGTACTTCCAGAACGGCTTGAAGAAGTAGATGGACTGCAAGATGTTTCACGCAGAGCTGAAACTGACCGCAAACGAGCATTGGTAAACCGCTTAGAGGATCTAAGCCTGCCCAGGCAAAGCGGTGTCAGTCGGTCCATGCTTATAGACCCTATAGACCCTATTGGTTTCATTGGGCGACAGGGCTTGAGAAGTCTTTTCATCTCAATGTCGGGTAAAAGTCCCACAAAATTGGAAGCAACGTCTCCAAAATGACATATACAGTGTTGGCGGGGACGTTAAACCTCGAAACAAACAAACAAACAAAACCTCCAAAACGGCCATGGTTCTGTTAATGAAATATTATTCTTTTTTAAACTCTAAACATTGGTTTTGGGTGCCCGTTAGAACCGCCGCATTTAGGCGATTCTAACAAGTACCTACAACCTATGTACTCTAAACATGGGTTGTAGGTGCTCGTTAGAAAAGCATCAATGAGGCGGTATGAGACGTTTCTAACGAGTACCCACAATATATGCCTTAAAGCAGCAATTAGAAAAATACAGTCGAACTTCAATGGCTCGAACACCTTTGGGACCATGAAAATCTGTTTGATACAGGGGTAGTTCGAGCCACTGAGGGCTAATATCAGGGGCATAACGACATACCTTAGGACATCTGTTTCTGTGTTCTATAATGAAAAATGTATGCTGTGTGTATTCATTAGAATCGCCTCATCGAGGCAATTCTAATGAGTACACACAGCATACAATTGCAAGATAAAAGACGCAAATATCCTAATTTTACCCTCCCTATTTCTTATGTACAGAAATTCCCTTGGGACTCAAAAACGGGTTCGACTCAGCCATGGTAAACGAGCCATCGGTGTTCGAGCCATCGAAGTTCTACTGTAATGCATACCACCGCAAACCCCAATTTTTCAATATAATATTGGGTTTAGGAGGTGATCATTACTAAGATTTGTTAATACCATGAGACATTTAGGTTTGTACACCTGTATGAAAAAACAAAACAAAAACAAAACGCACTTTCCAAATAAATTACAAAACATACCTTTCCAGAAATCAGCTGTTATCCAGATCATTTGTCAACTGTTTCCAAACTGATATAACATAGTCCAAACATCTACGTCAAACGGCAGTTTCAGAGCTAATAAAATCGTTCCTATATCATGCTGCATTGACACCCAGTTATTGGAATTTCTCGCCACAGCTGTCTTAAGGCAAATGGACACACTGTATAATTTGTCCGCCATGTTTACAAGGAAAACAACTTTTATGGAGTACCTGTGCACTTTCGTCTCTTAAAACGATGTACACCCCTCAAAGGAGGCAACTCCTACAAATGAAGTCTGGTCTCCAATGGCAACTGGGGTCAACTCTTAAAGGAAAGAATTTGCTCCTGAGGAGCAAATTCTATCCTTAAAGAGTGCACCCTTAAAGGAAAGAATTTGCTCCTGAAGAGCAAATTCTATCCTTAAAGAGTGGATGGCTATTGATAAGAGATTCAGATAGTTATGAAAGAGTTGCCTTCCCCTAAGGATGTACATTGTATTTATTTCCTTTAAAGCATACTAGCACAGGGCTTAGGTGTGCGAGTCGGACCGATCCTTACATCCTAGGGGTTTTCTTGGGAGGTAGGGCTAGAGACGTCATTGTAAAGTCACACAAAAATGGAAGCAACGTTTTTAGATTTGTTCGATTAAGGTTTATCGTCCCCGTCAACACTGTAAAGGTCATTTTGGAGACGTTGCTTCCGATTTTATGGGACTTTTACCCGACATTGAGATGAAATGACATCTCAAGCCCTGTCGCCCAATGAAACCAATGGGGTTTATTAGCATGGGAGGTCCGCCTCGCTCCGCGGTTCCTGGACAGGCTTAGATCCTCTAAGCGGTTTACCAGTGCCAGTGTGCGGGCCGGATTCAGCTCAGCGTGGAAGCATTATGCAACCCATATATTTCTTCAAACTCCTTTGGGCGGGGGCCGCTTATAATATTAGGGATTTTATCTTAAATGCTGATATTCATGAGAAAGTGCTTCAAGGATCATTATAGTTACAGTTATTTCCTTTTGTATTAACATTTTGTTCTTCCTTCGCAGTGCTTTTTCACTTTTGTTTATTTGTTTGTTTGAAATGAGGTTTAACGTCCCCGTCAACACTGTAAAGGTCATTTTGGAGACGTTGCTTCCAATTTTGTGGAACTTTTACCCGACATTGAGATGAAATGACATCTCAAGCCCTGTCGCCCAATGAAACCAATAGGGTTTATTAGCATGGACGGTCCGCCTCGCACCAGGGTTCCTGGACAGGCTTAGATCCTCTTAGTGGTTTACCAGTACTAGTGTGCGGGCCGGATTTAGCTCTGCGTGGAAGTATCATGCAGCCCCTATATTTCTTCAAGCCCATATGGGCGGGGGCGAACACTTTTATTTAATTTTAATTAAAATATACCCCCTTTAAGCTAGCTCTGCGTGTACTAAGGAGTCACAGAGTTGCCTCTTGCAAAACTGCGATAAATCTACACCTATGACCCGTTGGTATTATTTTGCATGACAGACAGAAAATAAAAGTGACATTGCCATTTAACAAATAGAAAGGGGAATAACTGAAACAATATTGATCCATTGACCCTTCTTTTTCTTTAGCAGTAAAATCTCATGTATATATACATTGATGCAAAATATGACACGATTCCTAATTATAAAATAAGATATTCAGGAAAAAACAGTTTTTAAGATCTACAAAGGGGAATAAATATAACTGTGTTGGTCCCTTGATATTTCTTTTACTTTAGCAGCAACAACTCATGAATATCAACATTCAGACAAAATATTATAACATATGCAGTAAAAAAAAGTTTTCTTGAATTACAAAGGGGAATAACTAAGTACGCATTGATCCCTGAACCCACATTTTCCACAAGCAACAAGATCTTATCAATGTCTACATTTATGCAAAATACAATGTAATTCCTAAGCTTATAAAGGAGAAAAAATAAAAATGTTGCTTCAGACACTTTTCAAAGAATTACACAGGGAAATAACTTTAACAGTGATAATCCAATGACACTTTATTTTCTGTAGCAACAGCATTTAACAAATATCAACATTCATACAAAATATGAAAATATTCCTAACATAATTAACCCTTTCCCACTCAGATACGTGTTGTTACGTGTTTGCATCCCCCCATTTTAAGCCCCAGAAGCACCTAAAATCTGCATTTTCTACCCCTGGATAGTTATGTTTGCTTTAGGATTTGTTGCCCTCCCCCCCCCCCCCCCCTCCTCACATCCGAAACATTTTGGGTGTATGGCCCAAATGACCGCTCAAATTTATATCTGAGGGTGTCTGGGGTAAAAAATGCCTCAAAATTGATGCTGATAAAACATACTGCAAACAATGAAAATAGCCAGATCAAACCCCTAAATTGTTGCCTTGACAGTTGTGTGAATATTAAGATTTGGTCAAAATTTCATGTGAAATCAAACTTTTTGCCAATTTGAGATGCCCCTTCATTACCATGACAACAATGATCAAGTCATGAAAGGTTGCATTCGAAAGGATACTGCCCAATATACAGTCATACCGAGTTTGGAGTAAAACAGACCATCCGTTATGAAACAATGGTTAGTTGAAGTTGCTGTCAGGTGCAACACTGTGAAAATCAGCAAAATTCACATAATCCCCGAGTGGGAAAGGGTTAAAGAAGAAAATCCAAACTGACCAAAACATTGTGTTTTCATCATTTTATTGCAAGATACATGTACAATATTTCAGATGTAATGAATGCATTTTAGACTACAATTTAGTAAGTTCCCAGATTTCCGTTAACCCTTTCCCACTCAGATACGTGTTTTACGTGTCTGCACCCCCTCCCCCCATTTTAAGCCCCAGAAGCACCTAAAATCTGCATTTCCTACCCCTGGATAGTTATGTTTGCTTTAGCATTTGTTGGCCGAAAAAGTGACCTGTTTTTTCGCGCGCTTCCCCACTAAAAACATTCTGGGGGATTGAGGGGGGGGGGGGGGGGGCAACGCCCCCCTGACATCCGAAACAATTTGGGTGTATGGCCCAATTGACCTCTCAAATCTGAGGGTGTCTGGGGTCAAAAATGCCTCAAAATTGATGCTGATAAAAACATTCTACTAACAGTGAAAATGGCCAGTGCCAAACCCCTTAATTGTTACCTTGACAGCTGTGTGAAGATTAAGATTTGGTCAAAAATTCATGTGAAATCACACTTTTTGCCAACTTTGAAATGCCTCCTCATTAGCACGAAAACAACGATCAAGCCATGAAAGGTTGTATTTGAAAGGCTACTGCCCAATGAACATTCATAATGAGCTTGGTGTAAAACAGACCATCAATTATGAAACAATGGTTAGTTGAAATTGCAACGCCCCACCCCCCTCACATCCGAAAAGTGTATGGCCCAACTGACCGCTCAAATTTATATCTGGGGGTGTCTGGGGTCAAAATGCATCAAACTTGATGCTGATAAAACATTCCACAAACAGTGTAAATGGCCAGAATTGTTGCCTTGACAGCTGTGAGAACATTAAGATTTGGTCAAAAATTCATGTGAAATCACACTTTTTGCCAACTTTGAGATGCCTCCTCATTAGCATGAAAACAATGATCAAGCCATGAAAGGTTGCATTTGAAAGGCTACTGCCCAATGAACATTCATACCGAGTTTGGTGTAAAACAGACCATTCATTATGAAAACTGGTTAGTTGAAGTTGCTATCAGGTGCAACACTGTGAAAATCAGCGAAATTCACAAAATCCCCGAGTGGAAAAGGGTTAATGTAAATATGAAGGGAAAACCAGTTTTCAAGAACTGCAAAGGGGGATAACTAGATGAATATAAGTATTGACCCATCTTTCCGTAGCAGCAACAGCTTATCAATATCAACATTTATTCAAAATATGATAAGATTTCTGAAAATTAAACAAGGTAGAAAGGCAAAACTAAAGTGTCATGGACAAAATTTTAACGGATGACTTTTAAAGAAATGCAAAGGGGAATACCTATATCAGTTTTTATCCCTGAACCCTTATTTTTGTGCAACAGCTACATCTCATGCATATCAACATTTAGTAAAGATTTGATAAGATCCCTGATATTATTTCTCAAAATATGCATAGAAGCCTTCGTGGTGTATTGGTTACGCTACTGACCTTGTAAACCAGAGATCGCAGGATTGATCCCGGTTTTCTCAAGACTTTCGGATGAGTTTTTAAACCGAGGTCCCGTGTCCGTATGACCTTAGCTGTTGGTGAGACGTAAAACTAAATCACTCACTCAAGATATGCATAAAAAACACAAAGTGTTGCGGGCAAACTTTTAAAGAAATACAAAGGGGTATAACTATAACTGAGCACTGATTCAACATCCTTTATTTTTCTGTGACAGCAGCATCTCATGAATGTCAACATTGAACAAAATATAGTAAGATTCCTAATATTATTAATGGAGATGTGCAGGGAAAAGCAAAGCGCGGACGTTCTCACGGACAGTGGCTTCGACTTCTCTAAAGCAGCAAAGTAGATGAGCAAATTTTGCCACTTAATTGTCAAATCTACGGAATAAAGTCCACATGGACGCATGAATGACTACTTAGGTGGCAAACTGTCCATTTTTGTTGCCCCCAAAATGTCGTTTCGTGAGTGCGAACAGATGGAGGGACAGACAACGTGAATACAGTATAATGCTCTGACCCGCAGCTAAGCCAACTACATGTATAATTACACTGTGAGTCCGTCCGTCCGTCTGTCCGTCCGTGGTCAGTTTGTGAAAATTTCGCTGTAAGTTTTAAACTGCTAGGAATGATTTGATAATTTTGGCATACAGAGAGATATTGAAAAACCCTAACCAATGAGATTGCCAAATGCCATATTACTTTATGAATAGCTACGCCGAGGCAAAATATTCACGAACTGATTATGGAGTATAACTTTTATGTTGATCATTTTGGCGCGCATATAGATATTGAAAAGGTCTAACCGATGAGACTGTCTTGTGCCTGATTTCCTAATAAATAGCCTCGGCGAAGCAAAATATTCACTAACTGACTCAGGCATATAACTTGATAATTTTTGGGCATGCAGTTGTATGTTTAGTAAAACTTTCTAATGCCAGGCTTCTTTGTAAATAGCTTCGCCGAGGAAAACTTTTCATAAATTCATTTCGGAGATATTACTTTTAAACCAAAAGGAATATTTTGGCGGATAATTTTTGGCAAGCAGGTGTATATTGGCCAGATCTAAACAATGCGAGGGTCTAATGCCAGATAGCTTGATATTACGCCTCACCAAGGCAAAATTTTCACAAATGAGCCAGCGCACGACAAAACCTACAATAAGACATGTGCGCCCAATGAAGACTCAGATCAGCCTGCATGAGAAAGAGGAAAATCAATGGAAGTGTAGAGACAGAAGGAATAATAACATCCCCAATCTACCCATACCGGCTGCAAGGACAGCAGACCTTGTCCAACTGTAAGGCAGTATCAGTTGGACGCCAAAGTGGCGCAAGATACACGTCACGTTGCTCTCAATAAACCACCCCCTCTATATCATAGTGATATTTTGACATGCAGATGCATATCGACAACACCTGGGCCCCGTCAAGCGATTTTGGTACTTATCGCCTATGCGAGCAGCGAAGGTTCAGGCGAGCCTGCGCGTCCGCGCAGTCTCGCCAGAACCTTCGCTGCTCGCTCATACAAGCAGTGAATCAAGAGGAACCTTCAGACAGAAAGCCATATCCCTGGCCCCTCTGAATGGCTGGGCATGCGCAGTTAAAATTTGTCATGACGGAATGCTCGAAGACCCAAATTCGCTTGGCGGGGCTCACCTAATCAATGATATTGTTTAATGGCAGATTTCTTTATAAACAGACACACCCATGAAGTTGTCTTTAATCCCTTTAATTTTGACTGACCAGCTAATGAGTAAGCCTAAAAGAACTGACACTTTCTTGTACCGCCATTTCAGACGTACAGGTCATTCTATTAAAGATCTCAGATTCTATGACGGCTCCAACGTAAAGGCTTATTGAAAATTAGAGAGATAATGTTGGTTGGTGCTTGATGCTCTGTCTCTGGTCGGGCTCATCGGAGTCTAACTGTTGGTTTTCTTTTGCTCCAGCATTTCAGTGGTTCTTGCTGTCGAGTCCTCACCGTTGTCTCATCTCTGTGGTTCCAAGGCGGCTCTTCTGCGGCGATTTATTTATGTTGTTGTTTGTTACTTACTGTGTGTATCACTTGTGTCTTTTAATTTTGGATGGCCATATGGCCATTTTGTGGGAAAGTAACTGTCCTTATGGCCTTCCTTTGTTTAGGTTTCCATTATGGTCTGGTCGCTTAATGTTTGTATTTCTTTCCCTTTGGTGTCTTTTATGGGTGGAGTTAGTTAATTGTATCAATTCCTGATCTTTGTTTTACTTCTACTTTCTATACAGCCAGTGGAAAAAATTTAGTATGATGTAAATTCTACAGCTAGGTTTAAAATTATTAAACGGCATGAAATTGAATTAAAATGGATTAAATTATTACAGACACCTTTTCCATTGAGCTTTAATGACAACATTTATCATGAGGGTAATATATCTAAAATGTCCGACTTTGATATTTTCTCGCTTCTGGACTGTCGAAAGAGTAAAACTAGATCGCATGGCACCAGAAAAAATGGTAATTATAAACGTAAATTACGTGCTTTTAAAAGAAACAATACCAGACTGAAGTGACTGTCCATAATATTATTGAATCATGGACGCCACTCAATGCTTGCTTTTCTAAGTTCATTACCCATTTCTGTATTACGGATTCTGGATACCGAGGCGAATAAATTCTACGATAGTTCTAATCAGTTATACGACGCTGCTCTTTTAACTAGAGGTTATACTCAGCATGCTCTTCGTCCTTTCATCGATTCTGAAATTAATCACAAACGTCATTACATCAAAATATCCTTCATTAATAAGGGTTTGGATTTCATAGATTTACCTAGTATCTTCCGGGACAGTTCGGTTATTTCATCCATTCCCGCTTATTTGCAAACTACTGAAACGCCCATAATTTGCTATAAATACAATAAACCTGTTAGATCTATCATTTTTAATTTCAATAAACTTGTTTCTGATCTTGAAATTGACACTTATGATCACTTTTACATGTGATTGTAAAAATTCAGTGTACGTATTGTTATCCGGCTGCTGGTCATATTATTACTGGCAATTTAAAATATTATTCGTGATTCTAGGATACGCAATATAATAATATCGATTTCCTTCTAAAATTGATTTCAATAAATGTAGAGATGAAATTGCTGCTGCCTTGAATGAATTTGGTAATCGTTGTGTAAACGAGAGTATGTTGAGCATAAAGCTCTGATAGAATGGAAACTTAGCATTCTGAAATTAGTGAACAAACGCATTTCTTTTTATTCGCAAAATACGAACGTATTACCTCCTAAACCTAAGACGTCTTTACGTCATCTTAAACTAGGTATTCAAGAATTTCATAGGAAGTTTGTTTTGGTTCCAGCTGATAAGGCCGCTAACAATGTGGTCGTTGTTTGACGGCTTCACTATGTTAACACTCTTCAGCAAGAACTTGGTGGTACTAAGGCCTATGAACTTCAGCCTTTAGCTGTAGAGATGGCTTTAGTTGATGACCACATTTGTCATTCAGCAAACAAGTTTGCTGTCTGTTTTACAGAAGGCCAAGACAAGCGTCCTACGTTATATTGGTTGCCTAATCTTCATAAAAGACCATACAAAGCACGGCTTATTGCAAATGAACATGAAGTTAATAATTTGGAGAGTTCAGTGGTGGTACAAGAACTTCATGTTTGACTGCCATCAAAAAGCATGTGATAAAAAATTGCGAAAAAGTCTTCGGAAGATCAGGTAGAAATCTGTTTTGGTCTATAAAAAATTCTAATGAAGTTTTAAATAAATTGAAATACAGGCGGTTTCGTGCTTCAAGTCTGTCTACTTATGATTTATCTACCCTTTACACTATACTTCCTCATAATCTTATAAAAGAAAAACTGAATGATTTAATTGAATGGACATTTCATAGGGAAGGCTCCCTCTATCTTGCATGTAATGTAAGAAATGCTTTTTTCACTTCTGAAGAAGATAAAAAGTATACTTTATGGTCATGTCAGAAAGTATGTGAAGCTCTCACCTTTCTACATGACACTATTTACATAAGATTTGGAACTAAGTTATTTAGACAAGTTGTGGGTACTTCCATGGGTACTAATTGCGCACCACTCGTAGCTGATTTGTTTTTGTTTTGTTATGAGAGAGACTTCATGATGCCCTTTCTGCTGAAAACGAGTCTGAAATCTTTGAAGCTTTTAGCTCCACTTCTAGATACTTGGATGATTTATTAAATATTGATAATACCTGTTTCGATGGTTTGATCAGTCAAATTTACCCCCTAGAACTTCAGTTAAATAAAACAAATTCGTCTGATACCGAGGCCCCGTTTTTGGATTTACATTTATCTATTGTAGATTGGTTTGTTTCGTGCAAAATTTATGATAAACGCGATGATTTTGATTTTGAGATTGTAAATATTTCTTTTTTGGATGGTGATGTTCCACATGCGCCATCCTATGGCGTTTATATTTCGCAATTAATACGATTTGCCAGAGTGTGTAATCATGTAACTGACTTCAGCACACGTAATAAATTGTTAACGGCTAAACTTCTTAATCAGGGTTATCGGTACCATAAACTACACAAAATAAAAGGAGTGGCAATGATCAGAAATCGATATAATCAACCATAGCTCCCATCAGAGACACCAAAGGGAAAGAAACACAAACATGCAACAACAGACCCAATGGATGATGATGATGATGATGATGATGATGATGATGATGATGATGATGATTTCGTGTTTAACGACACGTCAACCCTCTCTGTGGGTCATAAGCGTCAAGCGGTTAATGGTTAAACGGCATGAAGAATTATGAGGATATTAAAAGTAAAAAAAGTTAGTATGAAATGTATAAAAATCTGAAACAGTAAATAGACCCAATGGAAACACCAACAGCGGAAAGCCAAAAGGACAGTTACTTTCCCACAAAATGGCTGACCGTTCAAAGGCGGTTCTTCTGTCGCGATTTATTTTTGTTATGGTTTGTCTTTAGTTGTTTGTGTCGCTTGTGTTATTTTATTTTGGATAGCCTATTGGCCATTTTGTGGGAAAGTAACTGTCCTTTTGGCTTTCCGCTGTTGGTGTTTCCATTAGGTCTGTTGATGCATGTTTGTGTTTCTTTCCCTTTAGTGCCTCTGATGAGAGCTATGGGTTGATTGTATCGATTCCTGATCATTGCCTCTACTTCTATTTAACAAACTATTTATGCAATTATCTCTTGTAAATAAATGTATTATGATAGCTATCACGGATAAAATCCACCAATCTACCGGACATCCCCCCCCACCATTTTTGTAAAGGCGGACACAATTCCCCATCATTTGTTTAGGTGGACAAAATCCTCCCGGACAAAATCCCTTCCGGACAAAATCCCCCTGCTGTTTTGTACGAAATCCCTTCACCTCCACATGAACAATTATAACAGTGAATTTTAAAAATCAATCTGTATATACATCTTCAAACTGCATTTGGTGCCATGCTTCCATAGCTACATTGGTGCTCATTGAGAAATTATTGTAACAAGCAGTTAGTACTGTACAAGTACAACAGGCGACAAAATACAGAGCAGAGAAATAATTCTGACAACGAATAAGAAAATTACAAAAAGAAACAAATATACATATTTTAGTCATGGTAAAAGATTAAAATCATTCAAATGACTTGATAATGCATGTTCAATTATACCAGGTCCTTAAATTAACGCTATAAAAACTTATAAAGACATATGTTAAAATTGAAGGGGTTAGTGCAAGAAGGTACCTAAGTCACATTTTCATTATTTTGAGAAAAAACCGAAAAACAAAGTATTTTGCGAAAATTTCATATTTTGTGTTTCTTATTTTACATAAATAGTTCTGTTGATATATTCTATGATATGAAATGGTGTAAAGATCGCATAAATAGTCCGAAGTATATTGCAGATATTCATTAATTTCAATAATGTGTTTATGCAAGAAGGGGCCCAAGTCCATGGTTGTTTATGCAAGAAGGGGCCTAAGTCCATTGTTTAAAGGACATAGTTTTCTCTATTTAGAGCAGAAACCTATTACATTTTATTGAATATGTATATTTTATCTTTTGTAGACTCTTTATAAGTTTCTTAAAACAAAGAGCTGAAACAAATGAACAACACATACACCGATAACTCGAAGTTGTTTGTGGTAAAAATGGACTTAGGCCCCTTCTTGCACCAAAGATACGACCTTGGACTTAGGACCCTTCCAAAGATTCAATGTAACTGTCATTTTAATGCCAATAAAGAAATAAAGCATATCAAACTATATATCATATTGTAGGTCTTGGTATGATATATCTGAAAATAACAATATCTCAGATTTTTCCAAAAATGGACTTAGGTACCTTCTTGCACTAACCCCTTCAATTGTCACAGTAATCAAGCACACTTTCCAAATACGGTAATTTATAAATTTTATATTGAAATTGTCTTAAATTACTTTATTTAGCAATTAAGACTTAGTCAGGACTTCAGTGATAGCTATTGCAGTCGAACTTCAATGGCTCGAACACCTTTGGACCTCAAAAATCTGTTCGAGACAGGGGTAGTTCGAGCCACTGAGGTTACTGTCAGGAGCCATAACGAGATACTTTTTGACATCTTTTCGGTGTTCTATAATGAATATGTATGCTGTGTGTACTCATTAGAATCGCCTCATCGAGGCGATTCTAACAAGCTCACACAGCATACAGTTGCAAGATAAAAGGCTAAAATCTCCTTAATTATACCCCACCATTTCTTATGTAGAGGATTTCGCTAGGGGCTCAAGCATGGGTTCGACACATCTATGGTAAACGAGTCATCGGTGTTCGAGCCATCGAAGTTCTACTGTATCTATTCCAATCCATTTTGGTGTGCGAGTGTGTGTGCGTGTGTGTGTGGAGGGGGGGGGGGGAGCTTGTCCGACCTGACATACAGCCATGGGGATTATGTCTGGTGTTGTCCGGGGGATTTTGTCCACCCTTAGAAAAAGAGGGGTTATGTTACGGGGAGATTTTTTGGGGGGATTATATCCGGCTACCTTACGATATATCGTTACAGATAAGACCTTTGACAAGACCTATCACCAATGGTTAGAACTAGTTGACGAAACGCTTTTTTGCGGGCCGTGCACCTTAGGGTAAGTTGATGTTGATAATAGGCAAAATGATTTTATTCAAGAGTTGCATGCTCTTGATTCTTGAGACAAAACCTTACTATTCAGTGCTTTTTTCAGCTATGTCTAGTACTACTACAACAATAACAACAACAACAACGAAATACTACTAAGCCCACGCCCATCGGGGCTTTAAGAAATAGATGGGGTGCATGATGCTTCGACGCAGAGCTGAATCCGACCACACACGAGTACTGGTAAACCGCTTAGAGGATCTAAGCTCGACCGGTCAAAGCAGTGTGAGTCCATGCATATATACCAATTTGGTTTCATTTCGGCGGCAGGGCTTGAGATGTCATTTCATCACGATGTCGGGTAAAAGTCCCACAAAATTGAGAGAAACGTCTCCAAAATGACATATATAGTGTTGACGGGGACGTTAATCATCAAATCAAACAAACAAAACAGCAATTACTACTACTACTACTACTACTACTACTACTACTACTACTACTACTACTACTACTACTACTGCTACTACTACTACTACTACTACTACTACTACTACTTGTTTTACTCCACAGTACTACTACAAATCCTACTGCTCAAATTAACAATTACAGAGGTTATGTACTACTCGTTCATTAAAAGTGACATCTTAATATTTATGAAAACTTAACAACTTTTCAGGGTCATATCGCGGACAAAACTGAAGCTGTAATCAGAAAATGTCTTTGACAGAGCCTGATGTAGATTAGCTCTAATTGGTTTCATTTGCATGTGACAGTGTGTATATTGGCTGATAGAGCGGCTTTGTTTGAACAATTGGACATGAGACTGAGCTTTATGCAAAGAATAAATTAATTAACGTCATCGCCTAGTACGTCGGCTTTCGTAAACTTCTCGTGAATTTTCGGAATCACGTGAATCGCGACCCATTTACCGACCTCTATGTATTGAATTACAATATCGCATTCTTCGGGAGACGGCGAAACTCGTACATGCATTCATTCGGGTATGAAATTATGTTAATAGAGTTCAGCAGTCTCAGGTCAATTTGTTCGAACTATATTGCTTCATTTCAGTTAAATCTACATAGAGGATCTTACATGAGTGTTCATGTATAATTGAAGTTGAGGGAAAGGGATAAAATGCGAGGCTTTGCCGAGCATTTTATCCCTTTTCTTCAACGAGTTTAATAAATTCAATAATACATGAGCACGAATGCAAGATTCTATTTATCATATGACATTTTAAACGCACTTTATTCACGATTGTTTAACAAAAAAGTCAATATTCCACTATTAGTAAACGCAACGTCATTAAGGACGTCGTAAATGTACATGTAACGTTACGGGAGGTATCTAGCTTATTTGCATATTAAATCCACTAGTGGATTATCGAATTTATTACATTGTGTTATTACACTCTCAGACGGGACGTCATATGATAAATGTTTTTTCATTACATTAACAAGTCCGTGAAATGAACACCCCTGTAAACCAATGTCATGACGTTGCGTCGACGTTAATGCGGCGTTGCATAACGTCACTTGTCCAGTGGGTTCTTTCTTCTGCCAAACCCAGATTATGGGTACCCTTTAGCATCGTCACTTTAAGTGGTTCTTACGAGCACCAACAATCTATGTTATAAGCATAATTACAATTTTCATTATAAAAAATATCTGAAAGCACTGTGTCCTAGGGGTATGTTTTCCTTACGGCTGTTAAGTAATTTACAAGACTGCGCAAACCCTTCTTACCCGGAAATCCATAAAAGGGACGTATGAAAACAGCGCAGACCCAGATCATAATGCGGTGGGTCATCAGGGTGTGCACTGTTGACTAACAGAATTTGCCATAAAAATAAAATCGAAAAATTGACCCGTCACCCATCAACCCATTCACTAATAGAGACCCCTAAACGGGTACCTTGGCAAAACAGTGTAGGCCCAGATCATACGCCGTAGAACGCGACGTCTGATCGGGCTCTCACTGTTTTCAAAAAGTTAAGCCATTTCCCAAATAAATTTTGAAGAGAACACAACTTGACTCCCCTAAATTTTGTTGTTGTTGTTTTCCAGTTTCCCCGTGTCGCGGGTCGTCAGCTGGTGGGGTCCCAGGGAACGAATCTATGCTGGCACTACACCGTAGCCGTTCGGTGGTACCCCCATTCCCCGTTGCCGGTGAACAGGGAGACCATCGCTCGGCTCCAGCCCCGTCCGTCCATGTTTGTCGTCTCACGTCTCAGGTGTCTCTGAGCCCACGGGCATCCCCTTGCCATGTAGCCAATCGCCGAGCTCCGTCCTGAGAGGTTTGTGAAACGGTGCCGTGACCTTTCCAGGTCTCGGTGGGGCTTATATTTTGTCTTCCCGTTTGCTTCAGGAGTGCATGTGTCCTGTCGCTAAAGGGCATCTTTAAATGTAGGAGTTTCTGGGCTAGGCGTGCTTCATATTTCAAGGGCTGTGGATATGTTGCACAGTTCCAATGTGAGCCTTTGTTTTTGTGCAACATAGTTTAGTTGTAGTAATTTGGAACTCCATTCTAAAGGTTTGGCTACGTGATTGCACTGCGTTTAAGTTATAGCAGTGCTGTGCCTTGGGTTTTTGCGGTTTGCCGCAAAGGGGTGTGGGTTGTTTTGTGTAACAGGGTAGGTTCCGAGTTTGACCTTATCATAAAGGGGATCGTTTAGCAGTTAATTATGTTTGAAAGTTTCATTGCAATTTGGAAGACGTTTCTAAAGATTGCTATACACGTTTCCATGCTACGTGTTATGCACCTTATATCCAATCAGGGGATTCGAGACAAAGTTTTTAGCCATTTTGTGGTGCTTATTTGCACAACAAAATTGTAGAGTCCATCCATTTCTTTCTTCTAGCTTGTAGCTTCAGCCGCATCTACACCCTCACGCCAGCACCATGTCTATGGATGTCGTCTACGCTTTTTGTATCAATTTTGATATTGGTATTTTTTTTTTATTATTTTTTTGTTTGATTTTTGCATATTTTTGTAACGTATGTACATTTTTACATTATTTGGTCTGTGCCCCCAGCTTATTGAGTATATATGTGGGCGGATGTGCTCGCCCCGCCACGGACCTGTCATGTTTGTTTTTCTTGTGCTTTAAAGATGGTGTTGTCCGTTTTGGGGCAAGCCCACCCGCTCTCTATTGCTGGGTAGGACAGTTTTTGTACCTGCAAGGTTGTGCTTGTAGATTATATTTTGTGATTTTTTGTTTATTCTGTACATACAACATATAGTATAGTATGATGGCCTCCGCTGTCTCGGGCCCAAGTTTGTGTTTATTTTAGTTAGTGGGTGACCTCTATCGCGGAGGATGTGGAAGTAGGTCAATCCCCTTTCTGCATTTTTTTGTTAAAGTTAGGAAAATGTGGTGCCCCTAGCTAGGCCTCCTCCACGTAGGATGTCATATTCTGTGGGGCCGTAAGTGGGTCATTCTGAGTCGCCATGTTTACATGTCATTATCGCAACCTACGTGAAGGAAGGCACCATAGGAGGAATTGTATTCCTACCTAGTCGTTTGAGGGCCCGAGATATCGTGTGCCGATCTCGTTAGCAATGTAGTTAGTACAAATTCATATAATCATGTAGGTCGCATACAAGCGTCCGCCAGCGCATGTGCGCAGTCGAGCACTCCTATGCGATCTTGTTCTTATGTGTCATATTTACAGTTAACAATGTTTGAAATCGCTTTTTGGGAAAAAACTCTTCTTCTTCTTCTTCTATCTCCAGGTTTTTGATCTCTCTTTTCCTATACTATCCTCTCTACGGGATTCCTACTCTACAAATATTCTACAACTATCGCTATATCTACCTAATTGAGCATTGCGTGGGTGGATGTGTGTTGTTTTAGTTTTGCGTGGGTGGTTGTGTGTTGATGCCCTCCTTCAGGGTCGCGCTTAGTCATGCCCTAGTTAGTTAGTTAATTTCCCTTATCTGTATAAATATTTGGCCGTCTTGACCGTCCGTTTTAATTACGGTCATGGCGCGATTTGCTGTCTTTGATGATACTTATGTTAAACGACAAGGGCAGTACCGAGGGCTGTTTGATGTACCAGGCGAGGTTCGGTTTTTCGGCCGTGGTGGTATGCGCGTGGCGAGCTATGATGTTGACTTGTGGGACAGCGGTTCATATTTTTCGAGGGCAAAATTGGGACAGCGATGGTCGTCTCCACAGGCACTATTATAGGGACCGTATTCATTTGTCAAGGGAGGGACAGAAGCAATACCATGTGTGCTTAGAAAGGGCCTTCCTGCGATTTTTCTGCTGGTCGGGTGTTTATAAAATGTCCTTTTGTGGGCCCCCAGATCATTCCGTTTGGGTAACCTTATAATGTACATCCTTTATTCGAAAGCGAAATTTGCGAAAAAAAAAAAAAGGAAAAACAAAGAGATGTGATAAGGCCTATTGTTTCTTATTTCTGTCCCACTCATCTATGTGCATTCCTGAAGGAGAGCCTTTTTGTTTGCTAGTGTGTTTGTGTGCCGTTCTCCTTTGGGTTGTGTGGTTCTCGATCAGCCAGGATTTTGACGCAACGCTGCTCAGTGCCAAAGTCCTAAGACCGCAAACCCCAGCGTTACATCTCGTCCTGATTTCCCGTTTGCCTCACCCCCTCCGGAGAGGCCGGGCGATGGATTTTCCTTGTGGTGGATCCATGCCCAGTCCCGGCGTGTTCTCGTGTGATCCTCTTTTGGGCAGTGTGGCTCCCGATCAGCTAGGATTTTGGTGCAGCGCTCATAAGTGCAAAGCCAGTAGGCCACAACCACAACGCTACATCTCGTCTTAGCCTCTCGCTTGCCATACCCCTTTGGAGGGTGGGTCGGGGCCATGGATTTTCCTTGTGGTAGGTCCATGCCCCGTTCTGTTATGGTCTTCTCACAATGATCCAGGGATCGCTGTCACCGTTAGGCACTCCTTAGTGCAAAGCCGAGGCCGCAAACCACAGTGCCCACCGTTGACTTTGTTCCCCTTTTTGCCGTGAGACGGCCGCCCTTTGATCACTACGCTCCTTTTTGGTTGGTTGCGTCTTAGGTGCGGTTAAATCATTTATTGTTTCTGAAATCGGGTCTCTAACGGTTTGGGTTTCAGGCATGTTTGTGTGTAACCTCGTACGGGGTGTGTCTCTCGTAACAGTGCAATAAATTTAGTCTGCGCCCTTAGCTTTCCCCTATATTTTGTCCAGGTAGTTTGTTTTCTCAAAGAATTTGAAAACCGCGTCCCTCATTTCCTGTGACATTAGATTGAGCAAAGAAATCGCGTTTATCTCCCCTTGGTATCCTAGTGCTGTCAGTTCTCCCTTTAGTTCCCTTCTAGCGGGGCACTCTGCGAGGTAGTGTTGAACACTCTCAACCCCGCCACAGTGCCCGCATAATGGATCGGCCGCGTTATAGAAGATGTTGTGTGCATTTAGTCCGTTGACCCCAAGTCTTAGTCGTGTATATATGCGATCGAGCTTTCGGCTGTCGCTGTATTGAACTATTTTCGGGGTCAAGGACTGGCAGATCGAGTGTCTGAAGCCGTGTTGTCCCTGCCATATGCGCGCCCATTCCTTTTTGATGCTGGCCTTAATGATTGTGTAGACTTCTTGTGGGGTGGGGAGGTAGTCAAGTTCCTTCCCCCGGGTCAGAGCTTCTTTGGCCAGCGTGTCTGCGCGCTCATTCCCCTGCACGTTGCAGTGGGAGGGGATCCAATCTATGTTCAGGGTGATGCCTTGTTTCAGTATTTTGTGTATTAGGATATGAATGTCCTGCAGTATATCCGGTCTTGTAGTGCTGTTTCCAGAGTTTATGCTTTGTACTGAGCTTAGTATAACAACACTATCGGGTTTTTCTTCCTGTATCCATTCCAAGGCTTTCTGTATGGCTATAAGTTCTGCAGAGTAGACTGTGAGGTGCTGGTTAAGTTTGAATTTTTGGTCGAAATTCAATTCTGGTATTGTGAAAGCGCACCCTGTTTCTTTTTTGTCAGCATCTTTGCTTCCATCAGTGAAAATTTTAAGCGCTTGCTTATAGTTTTCACTGATGTGTGATTCTGCGATCTCATTGCATTTTTTCTGTGTTGTTTCAGTTTTCTTTATGACACCCGTTAGTGTTGTTTTTGCGCGTAGGCTTCTTAAATTAAAAACTTCCGGATATGTTTTTTCCGCTGTTTTGACCTGTTCGAGGTCATGGTTTTTAATTAGGTCCTGGACTTTGATAATATAGGGGATCTTTCCTCTTAACCTATCTCTGTTAACATGATTGGGCGTGTCGGCGATCATTTCGTTTATGGGGAGACTTTCCCTAAGACTGCTTGAGCGGGCCCAGTACTTGAGCTGCAGTTCATCCCTCCGCAGGTGCAGGGGCATGACGCTGCATTCAATCTCCAGGTCCAGGTTCCGCGTTCCCCTGTATGCCCCAGTAGCGATTCTGAGGGCTGCGGCCAGTATGCTATCTAGTTTTTTCAGGTGTGATGGCGCAGCAGACGCGTATGCTTGGCAGCCATAATCAATTTTGCTTCTTATGAGTGCTGTGTACATTTTGATCAGGGTTTTCTTGTCTGCTCCAAAGTTTGCCCCCGAGACCGCCCTGAGCACATTTAGGTCCCGCTGGGACCTGGACACCAGATTTTCAATGTGCAGTCTCCATGTTAGATTGCTATCAAAGTACATGCCCAGGAATCTGGCATGACTGGCGTACTTTATTTCCTGCCCGTCATACGCAAGCCTGGGCATGCCCTTTGTGTCTGCGAAATTTCTATTGAAAACCACCACTGTTGTTTTTTCAGTTGATAATTTGAAACCCCAGTTTGTAGCCCAATCACGTATGGCATGTAGCGCTTTTTGTAGTGCAGGAATGGCACTTTTTGGTTTTTTCGCGGTTTTCCATACTAAGCCGTCATCTGCGAACATGGATATTTCCAGCGGTAATGAGTGAAGTGTTTCCTGCAGTGTGTTCATTAGTAGGTTGAAGAGGATAGGAGATAGCACCGACCCCTGGGGGGAACCATTCTCGCATTCATAAAAACCGGACACATCGTTTCCTATTTTTACGTTCATTTTTCTATCAGTCAAAAAGTCTCTGATCCAGGTTAACATTTTTCCATGAATTCCAAATTTGTTCAGTTTTAGAAGGACCCCCCCCCCCTAGTCCACAGTAGGTCGAAAGCTTTTTCTAAATCCAAGAAAACCGCTACCAGTGAGTGTTTGATTAATTTTGCCTTTCGGATGGCGGATTCTAGTCTGGTGATTTGGTCAATGGTAGATCTATGTTTCCTAAAACCTGATTGTTCGTCTGTGCTAAGAGTTTATTTTTCTCAATGTGTGCTGTTAGTCTAGATGCTACCATGGTTTCCATGATTTTACATATGGTTGATGTGAGTGAAATCGGCCTATACGATTTCGGCTCATGGGGGTCCTTGTCCGGTTTTAATATTGGAACGATGGTGCTCTCCTTCCATTGTGTAGGGAGGGTCCCCTCGTTCCAAGATTTGTTTATTAATGCGAGCAGCTGATTTTTTCCCTTTTCTGGTAGATTTTTTAACATGTCGTAGTGAACGGTGTCGGCCCCGGGGGCGGTGCTCTTTTTCTTATTTAGCGCGCTTTGCAGCTCCCTGTGGGAGAAGTTCGCATTGTATGCACGGCACTGGCCAGCGCGATCGGCGTCCTGAACGGCCTGCTCAATCATTGGGTCCTGCGTTTCCCTAATGCGCCTAAAGTTTGGGTCTAAATTTTCATTACTGCAGACTTTCCGGTAGTGTTGTGCTAAGATTTCTACTTTTTCTTCGTTTTCATGAAAGCTGTTGTTTCCTTGTTTTAGAACCTCTACCGGCTTTAGGGGTTTTCCATTAAACCTTTTTATTGTGTCCCAAATTTCTTAGCATTTGTTTTGTATGTGAGTGTGGATACAAAATCCCTCCAGGCTTGTTGTTTCGTTTGTGTTAAAATATATTTTGTTTCCTCTCTTACACGTCTATATTCCTCCAAAAGGGCGGCTGTTTTGTTTTTCCTATATTTATAATATATTTTGTTTTTCTTTTTGACTGCCTTGCTACAATTCTCATCCCACCATGGTAAGGTGTTTTTTTGCCCATTTTTTGGTTGTGTTTTTGGTATTGATTTTTCACATGCCGCCATTATTTCCGAAACAAAATCCTCATTGTTTTTATTGATATTCGTGCCTTCGAGGGATATGATGATGTGTTTAAGTTTCTGCCTAAAGAGGTCCCAGTCTGCTTTGTCTAAATTCCAACGTCGGGCAGGCCGTTGCGTTACGCATTTGTGAGTGAAGTTGAGCGACGTCAGGATGGGGAAGTGGTCGCTTCCCATCGTGTCGTCTCCCACTTGCCACTCACTAGATTGGCATAGTGATGCGCTAACCAGTGTTAAGTCTATGGCGCTCGTGCTACCGCGCTCGACGTTGAGTCGTGTGCCACACCCCGTGTTAAGGATTACGTAATCGGTGCTGTTTATGAAATCGACCAGTTCTAGACCTCGTCGTTTTTCGTATGTGGGGTTGTGGTTTGTTTCCCATAGTTCGTGTCTGGCATTGAAATCCCCTAGAAAAATTGATTTTTTCCCTATTTTTTTGTAAATTTCATCATAATCGTCAGACGTTACTACTGCTTTAGGTGGTGCATAGAAGTTTACTATGTCTATGTTTTCTTTTTGTCCAAAAATTCTGACGATCACCACCTCTATATCTTTTTTTTTGTGTGTCTAAATTTGATTTCTTCCGAATCTAATCCTGTTTTGATAAAGGTGGCTAGCCCTCCCCCGCGCTCCCCCTTTTCCCTACTGAAACTGACCGGAGTTTTGTATCCTGGAATTTTTGTTGGTTTACTATCTTGTTTTGAGAAAGTTTCTTGGATAGCTATTACCTCCGGTGTGTAGGCTAAAGTTTCTAGATAATTCCCTAAAGCCCCGAGTTTTGTTCCATTTTCCCTGCCAGACAGACTACGGGCGTTCCACTGCAACACACGGATTTTCGCAATGGTGCTGGGGTCCATAATTAGGCAGTTAGAGTTTTTTATGTTTTAGTATCGTGTGTTTTTACGTCCACCCTTGATCCTTCGTCCAGGATCAGTGGAGCTGTAATCCGCGTTTTTCCTTAAGTGTTCTTGTGTGTCGCGCTTGTTGTGTTTTCTCCTTGTGATTTTCCCCCTAAATTTTGAAATGGACTCCTGCTATATATATAGAGGAAGATTCCATTTGGTACAAAAATGGTTAAATGACCAATGAATGGATTTGTCCATCATAAAAAACAATGGAAGAGCCCACAAGTGTACAATGGGTAAAGAATAGTGACAATAAAACCCAGACCCTCATCTCAGTTAACCCATAAAATGTGCCGTCTGCTTTGTCGTCTGCTGGTTACTTTAAAATTCATTGTTGCGAACCAAGAGGACCCAGACCAGACTTATCCTCTATGGGCAGTCTGATATGAATCCAGACTGTTTGTCTGTATAAATTATTTCTGCTCCTGAAAATATCGCCTTTTGATGTCGTCTGCTGATACAGCAGACGACATCATAAGGCGACATTTTCAGGAACAGCAGACGACATCAAAAGGCGTCATTTTCTGTATCAGTTAATCTCGACATGATAATGGTAAATAAAGAGCTACAATTATACCCTTAGCATGGTTAACAACGATGCAACCGTTTTCTCTTGTCTTGCTACATAAATTAAATTTTGCGACGCCCATTACTGTCTTTCGGCCAATCGGATTACGTGATGTAATTTATTCGTACAAATTCACGAAATGAATGATAAACATTGTAGAAACGGATCAAATAGCTTCTCCCAAAGACATCTGATCTGTTTCTACAACATTTATTGTTTTTTTTTTTTTTTTTTTTAATCCAGGTTTTACCTCGCCGTCACCACCATTTAAGTCCGATTCTGGAGATGTTGCTTTCGAATAATTTTTTGGTACTTTTTACCCGACATTCAGAAATGAAATGATGCTGGCTAAGCAGATCCGGGTTAATTTCGTTAGCAATTGACATAATCGAAATACAAATGAGAACGACCAGCACGGAAGGAGGTCGGTGTGTGCGTGTGAGGGGGGGGGGGGAGGGAATAATAAATCGGTGCGGGGGCGGTGCGAGGCATTATTATGATACAGAACAATAAAATGATATTATCTGGCCCATATGAATAAATGATGCAGTGGTATGAGTGGGCGTTTTGTCAAACGACAATTTATTTCCCTGCTGAGGCATCAGTTGTACAGTGTGAGGCATTGGTATTAAATGCCGAGGGCCACCCCCGCCCATCGGGGCTTGAAGGAATAGATGGGCTGCATGATGCTTCCATGCAGAGCTGAAACCGACCGCACGACAGTACTGGTAAACTGCTTAGAGGGTCTAAGCCTGCCCAGGGAAAGCGGTGCAAGTAGGACCGTCCATGCATAAACCTTATTGGTTTCAATGGGCGGCAGGGCTTGAGATGTCATTTCATCTCAATGTCGGGTAAAAGTCCCACAAAATTGGCAGCAACGTCTCTAAAATGACATTGACAGTGTTGACGGGGACGTTAAACCTCAAATCAAACAAACAAATGCCGAGTGTGCACTTCAATGACGTGATTAATTCTAAAGTACAGGAGTACTTCTGTCTGAACATATGCTTATATGAATCAAAGCGCTGATTGTCTCTGAGTGTTGGTTGGGATAATAGTACTGAACTGAGAATCGAACTGTTCGTTTAACACTTAAATTCCAGTATTTTAAGCAAGCACAGTAGCCCTAATCTGACAGTTATGTGGCCTCTGATTAGGTTTACACTGTTTGCCAATGCCCAAGTGCACGAGCACAATCCAGAATTTACTTTTTACGCAACGTTCTGACGACTTATGGAGGCGACTATCGACGCTATAAACTGGATTTGTTCAGGAAGGTCGGCGGCAGTCAGTGATAGTCACACGGACAATAGCAAGCTTTTAACGTAGACTGTGGATACTTGTTAAAACACTTCATGATAAGAAAATTATTCAGTACAATTTTTGTCTGAAAAAAATATGGCAGCATTTTCCTTCCAAGTTTTTCAACTTATTTACTTGTCACTTGTTAATGTGTTTAATTATTTCCTTTCTGTATACACATATTTTCAACGGCTCCCGCTCATCGGGGCTTGGGGAAATAGATGGGCTGCACGATGCTTCCACGCAGAGCTGAATCCGATCGCACATGATTACTGGTAAACCGCTTAGAGGATCTAAGCTTGCCCAGGCAAAGTGGTGCGAGTCAGACCGTCCATGCTTATAAACTCTATTGGTTTCATTGGACGACAGGGCTTGAGATGTCATTTCATCTCAATGTCGGGTAAAAGTCCCACAAAATTGGAAGCGACGTCTCCAACATGACCTGTACAATGTTGACGGGGACGTTTAACCACAAATGGAAAAAAAACAACAACATATTTTCAACAAGCACAACGCGTTCATCTGTCTGAATATACAATATTTCATTGATAATGCTTAACCTAATATGCAACACAATCTGTGCTAGAAAAGCATATATAGCATGTATAGCATTTTATCCAGCTGCAAACAGTGTAGATCCATGGATTGCTCCTGATCAGAACCTACAATGTTTGTCATAGTCTCAACTCCCTCTCGCAGTCTCCTCCCTCAGTCCCACCGCTCCATCCCATCTCATGAATAACAGTGATCAGAAACAGAACCCCTTCAGCGATATGTTTAAAAAATCATTCTGCCTGTTAATGCAAGCCCCAACACAGGTCGAGGAGGCCCCACCTTTTTTTTTAATTCTCAAACTCAGTTTTTCAACCCTTACAAAATACCTGAATATGTTCTATAAAAAGGGTTATCCTTTGGAAGCAAGGAATATACCACAGAGGGGAAAAATATGGAGTGTACATGTTTTCTGGGCCAGACTAGCTAGTTTCGGCCAATTAGGCCTCATCAGTGACCCTCAGATATTTTCAAAATTCCACAATTGAATCAATGATCCCAAAGGACAAGAAAATATTAACTACACTATGATGTAGGGCAGGGAGACGTTTTACCGCCGCCACACATTCCCACACACCAGCTGTAGTGAAGTTAAATATGTTCTATAAAAGGGTTATTCTTTGGAAGCAAGTAATACACCACAGAAGTGAAAATATGGAGTGTACATGTTTTCTGGGCCAGGCTAGCTAGTTTCGGCCAATTAGGCCTCATCAGTGACCATCAGATATGTTCAAAATTCCGCAATTGAATCAATGATCCCAAAGGACAAGAAAATATAAACCACACTATGATGTAGGGCAGGGAAACGTTTTACCGCGCCACACATTCCCACACACCAGCTGTAGTGAAGTTAAATATGTTCTTTAAAAGGGTTATCCTTTGGAAGCAAGGAATACACCACAGAAGTGAAAAATATGGAGTATACATGTTTTCTTGGCCAGACTAGCTAGTTTCGGCCAATTAAGCCTCATCAGTGACCCTCAGATATTCTCAAAATTCCACAATTGAATCAATGATCCCAAAGGACAAGAAAATATAAACTACACTATGATGTAGGGCAGGGAGACGTTTTACCGCCGCCACACATTCCCACACACCAGCTGTAGTGAAGTTAAATCTGTTCTATAAAAGGGTTATTCTTTGGAAGCAAGAAATACAACACAGAAGTGAAAAATATGGAGTGCACATGTTTTCTGGGCCAGACTAGCTAGTTTCGGCCAATTAGGCCTCATCAGTGACCCTCAGATATTTTCAAAATTCCACAACTGAATCAATAATCCCAAAGGACAAGAAAATATTAACTACACTATGATGTAGGGCAGGGAAACGTTTTACCGCCACCACACTTTCCCACACACCAGCTGTAGTGAAGTTAAATATGTTCTATACAAGGGTTTTCCTTTGGAAGCAAGGATTACATCACAGAAGTGAAAATATGGAGTGTACATGTTTTCTGGGCCAGACTAGCTAGTTTCGGCCAATTAGGCCTCATCAATGACCCTCAGATATGTTCAAAATTCCACAATCGAATCAATGATCCCAAAGGACAAGAAAATATAAACTACACTATGATGTAGGGCAGGGAGACGTTTTACTGCCGCCACACTTTCCCACACACCAGGTGTAGTGAAACCCGCACCCCTCCCCGCTTTTTCAGAGTATGCGTACGGCCTTAATCATGTTCAAAACGTGCTGCATATATATGGCGAACCGTGCGACCCTGATCAGGAGGTATGTACTGTCTATCCGGGTCTACGCTCTATGTCTAATAACGATTCCACCTTTAAAAATCTGATCTGGGTCTACACTGTTTTTAAGGTACCGCTTTAGGCGTGTCCCGCATACAATGGGTTAATATGCCTACATACGGGTATTGTGGATATGCGCGCTAGAAAAATAAACTGGCTACTTCTTTAACACATCCGCGAGACAGAGTGCAATCTTTCGTATCTCCAGAGCAGTTATTTTCTGGTGACAATTTGTGATAGTGTTTCTTATTTTTACTCCAAATATAGCTTGAGGGTGTTCATTAGAACCGCAGCCCCCGCCCATAGGGGCTTGAAGAAATATATGGGCTGCACGATGCTTCCACGCAGAGCTGAATCCGGCCCGCACACTAGTACTGATAAACCGCTTAGAAGATCTAAGCCTGTCCAGGAACCGTGGTGCGAGACGGACCGTCCATGCTAATAAACCCTATTGGTTTCAATGGGCGACAGGGCTTGAGATGTCATTTCATCTCAATGTCGGGTAAAAGTCCCACAAAATTGGAAGCAACGTCTCCAAAATGACATTTTCAGTGTTGACGGGGACGTTAAACCTCAAATCAAACAAACAAATCATTAGAACCGCCTCATTGATGGGGTTCTAACGAGTATCAACAACCTAAGTCTATGAACAGAAATAAGAAAAATAATGAACAGCCCTGTACACCCCAGCTTTCTCTATATAAAGTAGGGTGTAGAGTGGTATCCATTACACGGACTTGTTAATGTGATGGTACAGAACATGCGGGAGTGTTATCATAAGGGATTTCACGACTGTCACTTGACAGGCTTGACGAGTCCCGCGAGAGAATCACGAACGAAAAAGGAAGTTGCGAACCAAATTGGCGGCAATATTTCCCGACTAACTGGTCCCACGGGATGAAACGTAACTTAAATAGAAGTGCCACAGCTAGTGGGTGTTGTGAGCAATAAATAACACTCACAGTCAAATAACTGTCAATTGAAAAACGAATATCAACCATCAATTTAACATAAGTGTTAAAAAGGCTGCTCAAGCATAGACACAGCCTGGAGATTATTGTTTAACAAACACACATCCCCGCCCCACGCACACAAGCAAAACATTTTATTATAAGTCTTTTGAGGACCGACTCAGATGAGCCTGCGCATGAAGCTGAGTGTCCGAACCATCACGAAAACATGCCTATATAATTCTATCCCCTTGAACGCCACTTTTATATAACAAAGCTGGAGGTTTTATGGGTAAACCTTATTTTTCTAATTTATGCCCTAAAATATAGATTGTGGGTACTCATTATAACCGCCTCGATGTGTAATCATAGAGTTAAAGGTGTCTTTAGCAACTCAAGACAGGGCCAGTAACTGAATGTACTGTTAAGGTTAAAAATCAAAGCACTGAGACTACTGGTGCCGGGTAGATTGGGAAAATAGTATTGAACTGAGAATCGAAGTTCAACCCTAAAATTCCAGTATTTTAAGCAAGCACAATAGCCCTGATCAGACTCGCTCAGTCCCACCACTGCATCCCAGTTCTTGAATAACAGTGATCAGAAACAGAACCCTTCAGCGATATGTTTCAACAAAAAAGTTCATTCTACCTGTTGATGCAGACCCGCACACAGGGTCGGGAGGCTGGCCTCGGTAGCTCAGTCGGATGCGCGTCTGACTGGTGATCGTGGTCGGAAATATTCTTTCGTGGTAATTGATCATGAAATCGTTTCTGTGGTCATTCTCTCCCTTCTGCTGATGCAAGAAGGAAGTTGCCAGTTTCTGGCGAAAGAATGTGCACTGTACTGGTTATACGCATACGTATTAGCCTGCCCAGGTAAAGTGTTTTGTCTTGTTTGATTTGAATTTTAACGTCCCCACCAACACTGTAAAGATAATTGTGGAGTCATTGCTTCCAATTGTGTTGGACTTTTATCCGACATTGAGATGAAATGACATCTCAAGTCCTGCCGCCCAATGAAACCAATATGGTTTATAAGCATGGACGGGCCGACTCGCACCGCATTGCCTGGGCAGGCTTAGATCCTCTAAGCGGTTTACCAGTACTCGTGTGTGGGCCGGTTTTAGCTCTGAGTTGAAGCATCATACAGCCCATCTTTTTCTTAAAGCCGAGATGGGCGGGGGCTACCAGGTAAAGTGTAGATAGGTAAACTGACCGGCTAAAAATGGCATAAAACAGTGTTGACTCGGCGTTTTAACTCCTATATAAACAAACAAACAAACAGGACGGGGGGGGGGGGGGGGTGCAAACGCAATCCCTCCTTTTTTTTGGAAAATTCTCAAACTCGTGCAGTTTTCACCCTCTTTAAAATACCTGAAATTCGCACCCTCATCCCTTTTTCAGAGTCTGAGTACATGCCTGAATCATGTTCAAAACTTTTGCTGTATATATATGGCGAACTGTGCCGACTCTGATCAGAAGGAATGTACTGTCTATCCGATTCGGGTCTACGCTGTATGTCTAATAACAATACCACCTTTAAAAGTCTGGGCTGCTCATTTTTGCTCTCAAACATATGTAAGTTCTTAGTAGAAGTGCGAAAAGTTTGTGTTTACTTTGCGTACATTCGACTCTATCAAACAGTTTTATGAATTGAATGATCCGAAAGTCGTCACGTGATAGCGTCGCCTAGATTAAGATATTGCTATTGTTTTCCTTTCATTACATGAGCAACCTGACATTTTTATACTATTTCATTTAACTCTTAAATGTCACTCTTTAGCAAATAGTGTAGTCCCTGTGCAACTGGCTGAGCATATTCCACATTCCGCGGCGTCTGAGCTGGCTATTCGGTGTTTGCCAAACTAAGCCAGACTCTACAAATAACTCTGACCTACATGTAATACCGATAGAAATAACGCGACTTTTTCCATTAATAACCATACTATTGGTTTACCGAAAGCAGTGATTGTCACGTGGACAAAAGCATGATGTCTGATTTTGCCATTTAGTAAATTTGGGTCGATTGTTTACACCCAACAAGAGCTGACGCATGACAACATAGCTCGCCTGTTTCACGCCTTCGAGATATAGGATAAAATCACAGAACCGTGAAATATAGGTTCCAATGACCTGGATATATTTTGTGGTCAATCATCAGATCACATGAAACATATATTCCAATTATGACAATTCTGGAGAAATAGTGTCCAACTTTTCAAGACAAAATCATTGATCCCCGAAAATAGGTCACATTGACCTATATATATTTTAAGTTAATCATCTGGTCACATGGAACTTATAATCAAAGTGTGAAGCTTCTCCATGAAAAATTATTACCTTGAAATATAGGTCACCCTGAACTAGATATAGTTTGAGGTCAATCATCTGGTTGCATGGAAGTAATATCCCAGGCATGACATTTCTCCATCAAATAGTCTTAAAGTTATTAGGCAAAATCATTGAACCATGAAATATAGGTCACACTGACCTAGATATATTTAATGTCAATCATCACGTCACATAGGACTTATATTCAAGGTGTTACAATTCTGCATCAAATAGCATTTGAAATGTAAGTCAAAATCACTGAACCATGAAATATAGGTCACACTGACCTATTTATATTTTGAGGTCAATCATGGGGTCACATGGAATTAATAACCCAGGTATGACATTTGTCCATCAAATAGTATTCAAGATATAAGACAAAATCAATGAAATATGAACTATAAGTCACTCTGACCTAGATATATTTTGAGGTCAATCGTCGGGTCACATGGTACTAATATACCAGGCATGACATATCTCCAACAAATACTCTTCACGATATAAGGTAAAATCATTGATCGCTTACCTATAAACCTGCTACAGAAAGTGTGGAAAGGTAAATTGACAGGCTCAAAATGACATAAATGGGCTGACTTGGCCGTTAAACTCCAATACAAACAAATAAAATACAAAGGTGTCCTAGGTTTTGACCCCTTGCCCCACACTCCCGGTACACACAGGGGCATATTCCTTTGGAATCTCAGAAGATCCTGCCAGGTACCCAAGTTGTAAATATGAATGCTCTGTGATGAGTGACTGTCGAGATAAATTTTGAAACAGTACTATGACGTAACACACGCAATAAAGTGGGGCTTAACCATGATCGTATAGTTTTTCATTAATAAAGTGTTAGTACTTCGCAAATAATTATAGTCAGAAAGTTTCTGTTTTTCTGTTTTATTTTTCTGACCAAGTAGAATGGTCTCTTTTAAAATTTCAATGGTACATAATTATTATAACGTATCTAAAATCGAAAACTTCTGGGACAGGAAGTGTCCAGGACTAGAAATATAGCCCAATATACTGAACACGTCTCTTACATAACAGAAAACCTGACTGCTACATAGTTGTAAACCTGACTGACTTGAAATGATCAAACTGGAGGTTTTATACGTTTCAGAGCATTCCATAGGCTTTTGTTCTCACGTTAACACAGCTTCTGTTTATACCAAACGTCCTTCATTAAGCAAATGTTAAAAGTATTTCCACACCTGCTGACCACGTAAGCACACACCTGCAGGGTACTATTCACTCATAGAATGCTCACATGATTGGCGTAAACAGAAACATTCACCCCTGTGATTGACGTTTTGTAGATACATTTCAGGTTTTATGTAAGCTGCACTGGCTTTTTCTCCCGCGAAAATATTTGAACAACAGCACATATTACTTGCTTAATACATAATTGAAAATGTCAAAGTAAATGTCAGTAAGTTTTACACCTCAATGTATAATGCATTTTAGATAATATCGAAAGACTGGATTAAAAATATATGCAAGGTAAAAACGTTTCAGTTTTCTATCTGTAAAGTAGAAGTAAAACAAAGATCAGGAATCGAGATAATTAACTTACTCCACCCATCAAAGACACCAATGGGAAAGAAACACAAACATTAAGCGACCGGACCATAATGGAAACCTAAACAAAGGAAGGCCATAAGGAGTTATTTTCCCACAAAATGGCCATATGGCCATCCAAAATAAAAAGACACAAGTGATACACACAGTAAGTAACAAACAACACCATAAATAAACCGCCACAGAAGAACCGCCTTGGAACGGTCAGTGGAATGATTTCCACTGGGAGGCTTAAATCGATTTTACGTGGCCACAATCCTCGCCCTTACTTCCGTCGCGATTTAAAAGCTTAAAATGTTTCATATACCCATCAACATAACCCCAAATGCATTTATTACCCATTCAACAGCATATGGCCATATAAAGTTCTCACTTCTCATTAACGTTGTTTCAACCATTCATGTAACATGCTTGTGTCACAAAAGTGCATTTACAATACGTCAACACTATTTGGGTCATTAAGATCGCACGCCTATGTAACTACGTTACACACCTTCCATTTTTATAAAATTAATTTTCTCAATAAAATTAATTTAAACATACATTTATATACATGTGTCCAGTTGAGCATGTCTTCCTTAACAATTTTTAAGAAATTAGTTTATCATACAAGACAATTCTGAATAAGCTGAATTAATCTTATATGATCATACAGGATAAACATGCATAAGGTGCAACAATCCTATATGAAGTAATTAATGAATATTTAAAATAACTGTCAATGGTACTATTGATACTTATCCTGAAATCAACATGTTAAAATCATTTAAAAACAATATCTAATGTCATTTAGTCCCATAGCTTAAAAGTTTATTCAGATCCTTGAGGTGAATGTTTTCTGAAGCTTTAAGCCTTCAGTCCATTTTACAACAGTTAATATTTAAGATATATTAATAACTTAAGAAAACAATTAAACCACATTTATAGAGTGTATTGTTCACTGTTTAGCACTTTCATCGTTGTTTGTTGGTTTCCGTGGTATGGGAATTATAGGAATTCTATTCTTTGGTACCAATAAGCTGTCATCATGCGACGAACGTTGGGTATACTCGTTGATTATCAGGTATACTGGAACAGAAGATCTTCTCGTTTGTTCATGGGACTCCCTCGTTACTGACATGTCATCTGTATGTGTTGTTGATGACTGGAACGAAGATACAATGCGTGTGTTCAATAACTCTTCACCATCAGCTTAACCGTAAGGGTTAAACCTAGGGCTTATATATAATATAATAAAGTTAATAAACTCAAAAGTCATGTTACTATCCTTCACCATCAGCATGACCTTTAGGGTCATACCTAGGACTTCTAATCAATTATGTTATTTACAATGAACTTTACTCAGGATCCAATTAGTTTTCTTCTTTATAGTTATTTTCCCCATACCAACATGGCATCCGTCTGTCTAAGGGGTTGTGTTTGTCCCTCGGGCTCGTTATGGACGTCCCTATTCTCCATTACGACATACATCCAATATCAACACCAGCACCTTGCACAGGTGATTGTTTCACCTCTGCCCCACAGTCACGTGCGTTGTTCTTCACCATCACAAACACAATAGCAGGTCAAACACTTTACATCTACATTCTCAAGGTCATACATATTAGCCCGCCGTTTACCATTTATTTTACTGAAGCTACATGTACTTTTACTTGTAAAGGTACAAACAGTATTTTTTATCATAAATGACATCGCGACAATAATTATGTGAGCATCCATCCAATGGTTTCTCTTTTACAGATACTTTATTAAACATAATACTTAGCTGTTTGTATTTATTTTATGTTTAACTACAAAAATGTCAAATGAACATTTTACCCACTTGCCTTATATTATTTAACAGACTCTTAAGTCATGGATAAATGCTATATATTAGTATGTGTCATTTATAAAAATATCATTTGTCTTCGGGCATAACGAAGCCAAACGACAACCTACTAAGCAATGACCCGAAGAAATGTGTAAAACATACATTGTGTTCATCTGATAGAACAAACGCATTTGACAACAAATTATTTACCAAACATATTTACACAGTCTCATCCAATGGGTTATTTAAGCATACAATGCACCTCAATAAGACAAACGAAGTAATATATCAATTACTTCAAACCATATGTATAAGGAGGTAAGTCAATGACATATTTACCTCAACTTATACATATGTAACAATTCAGGAATTTTACCTGACTAAGCATACTCATACTATGAGTAGCCCACATATTTACGCCAAATCATTATTCCTAATCGTTAGTCGGTAAACAAAAATAATGTGTCGTTCTACTCTAAATAGTAACAGCCCTCGTGAGTCCTATTATAAGGAATACGCTATTAACACCGCATACCAAAGTCCACCTTGGCCCACAGCTCAAATCCCTATTTAGAGATGTAACCACATATTGTTCGCTTTATTGCTAACTCTATAACACCATAGAGCAGCCCTCACATATGTGCCAAAATAAATATCCATATTCATTAGTCGTTACACGAACAATATCGTCAGTATAAGACTTCGAAACAGTCATTCTAATGCACTTACGTATGTAACGCGACGCCTGATTGGATATCGTCAAAAATTTGCGACAGTATATTCTGCGATATACTGTTAGAAATCCGACGCCATCATGTAACGTCGCTTTTCATTGGTTGTCATTTGGTTTTACGCAGCTCACAACGCCTGCCGCTTTGTGCAAAATAGTACAATTTTTAACAAAACAACCGAATAAGTGCATTAGAATGGGGATAACTGTATTGAAAATTGTCATTTGGTGAGGTAAATCGGTGGTTTTACGGTCGCAAATTCCGTTTTACGGCTCCGCTGACGCGTCGCCGTAAAACGAAATGTCCGACCGTAAAACCACCGATTTACCTCCCCAAATGACAATTTTGAATACAATTATCCCCTAATTAGTAGCCTATGCTTTTTCAATAACCTTAGAACCTGTCATATTTAATGACCCATCTCGTTCCTGAAAACATTGACCTCAAAAATGCTGTCCAAGTGTTACATCAGGAGTAAAATCAAAATATTGACCATTACCTGGTCAGTCGGTCAGGATATTTTTAATTACAGTTACATTAATAAAGAGTTAATTTTCGTTTACATAATTGGACATTATACTTCCTAAGTTAACCAGTGTTTGAAAATAAAAGAGAAAGAAAAAGACCGTAGACTTACACAAGCGGTCATTATTACCATTTGCACACTCACGCTTGCATTAATTTACTAGAAAGTCTTAATGTTCATTGAGATTGAAGTGGAATGACCACTATATACTTACAATTTCCTAAATCCTCACAAACATACACAAATAATGAGTTTTCTCTAAATTTCCTTAACATTTCTAAAAACCCTTGGTGGTTTCCATGGTACCACCTTTTAACTTCAGCAGAGATACATTGCTTCTCTAAACTTTCATGTAAATTAAGAATTTCTTGGATAACTTATGCAGATACATGTTCCATTAAATCTAAAAAATGTGATCGGCCTTGTTCAGACATGATAATAGAGTTTAACTATATACTTGCTTTTAATAGTTTTATTTCTTGCACAAAGTTATCTACCTTGTCAACTAACATACCAACATACAAACACTGGCTTTAATTTCAAAATCTTATTTGCTTCTTAAATTATAAAGGTCAGAAGGTTTCATTATCTTTTTATTATTTAATGCAGCATGTTTGATCTAATTAATTTGAAGTAATTTTCTTTAATTATTTCTAAAAATATATAACTCCAGGCAGACTACAATTACATTATTGGTAAACTTTCAACCAACATGTACACCCCGAAAACAGTAATAGTAAAATGTCCTACCTTACGTTGTACTTTGTTTTCCTGTGATCCGTCCATTTTCCTTTATTGAATTTTTTCATTGGTCATCGCACAACAAAGTTTATCCAGGTCACTAGGCAACCGAAATCACCCTACGACGCAACACACGCCATAAAGTGGAGTTTAACCATGATCGTATAGTTTTACATTAATAAAGTGTTAGTACTTCGCAAATAATTAAAGTCAAAGAGTTTCTATTTTTCTGTTTTATTTTTCTGACCAAGTAGAATGGCCTCTTTTAAAATTTCAATGGTACATAATTATTATAACATATCGAAAATCGAAAACTTCTGAGACAGGTAGTGTCGAGGACTAGATCTAGCCCAATATACTGAACACGTCTCTTACATAACTGAAAACCCGACTGCTACATAGTTGTAAACCCGACTGACTTGGCATGATCAAACTGGAGGTTTTATACGTTTCAGAGCATTCCATTGGCTTTTGTGCTCACGTTAATACAGCTTCTGTTTATACCAAACGCCCATCATTAAGCAAATGTTAAAAGTATCTCCACACCTGCAGACCACGTAAGCACACACCTGCAGGGTACTAGGCACTCATAGAATTCTCACATGATTGGCTTAAACAGAAACATGCACCCCTATGATTGACGTTTTGTAGATATATTTCAGGTTTTATGTAAGCTGCACTGGCTTTTTCTCCCGCGAAAATATTTGAATAACAGCAATGTCACTTGCGTAATACATAATGGAAAATGTCAAAGTAAATGCCAGTAAGTTTTACACCTCAACGTATAGTGCATTTTAGATAATATCGAAAGACTGGATTATAAATATATGCAAGGTAAAAACGTTTCAATTTTCTATCTGTAAAAGCTTAAATTGTTTCATATACCCATCAACTTAACCCAAAATACATTTAATACCCATTCAACAGCATAGTGGCCATATAAAGTTCTCACTACTCATCAACTTTGTTTCAACCATTCATGTAACATGCTTGTATAACAAAAGTGCATTTACAATACGTCAACACTATTTGGGTCATTAAGATCACACGCCTTTGTAACTACGTTACAGTATCACAAAGGTGGCCTAGTGTTTGATCCCTGGCGCCACTCGGGGTATGAACCAAGGGGTATACTCTCTTGGAATCTCAGGGAAACCCCCAACCCATCACAGGTACCCAAGTTCCAAATATGATTGCTCTGCGAATGACTGCTGAGATAAAAGTATTTGGAAAACTTTAACGGTAACGCAAATGCAGACAACCAGGGTGACAACACTAGCTCTCCTTGTACTTCGTGCAGGCGAACTAATAATTACTATTCATTTATGTAAAACACTTGTTACATTGGTATTTTCGCTGAAACAAAACGGAGCAGCTCTACAAAACATTGACATATTTGCCATATTAAATGGATCAAAGACGACAACTGGCCCTAGACATGGCTTCCGCCTATCGGGGCTTGGTAAATATATTGGGCTGCATGATTCTTCAACGCATAGCTGAAGCTGACCGCTAATGAGTACTGGTAAACCGCTTAGAAGGTCTAAGCCTGGCCAGGTTAATGGTGTCAGTCGGACCATCCATGCATATAAAACCTATTGGTTTGATTGAAAGGCAGCGCTTGAGGTGTCATTTCATTTCAATATCGGGTAAAAATCCAACAAAATTAGAAGCTACGTCTGCAAAATGTCCATAATAGTTTTGACAGGGACATTAAAACTCAAATAAAAAAACTCGTTAGAGTTAAGAATATTTGCTGTTCTGACATGTACAAAATCTGTTACAGTCCTCCTACTAGGGTAAGCCCTACCTCTTCCAGATCTGATAAACACTAATTTCTAGAATAAAAATCCTTCATATCCTCATCCATCAACCATATATATTGTTATTCCTTACGACAAGAGACATTCAATTCCATTTACCGGGACACCCATCCCCTCCAGTTCATATTCGGCTTATATTAGGCTGATTTGCTCAGAAACTGTTCAGATCCCGCCCTCTTAACCATGCAAATGTATACTGATGTTCTTTAATAAGTTGGATTCAATAACACCAACTTGTGATCCATATCTCAGAAACCACTCAGAACGCCACCCCCGCCCATGGGGGCTTTGAGAAATAGATTTGGCTGCATGGTGCTTCCACGCAGAGTTGAAACTGACTGGCAAACCGCTTAGGACTAAGCCTGTCCAGGCAAAGTGGTGTGAGCTAGACCGTTCAACGCTCTATTGGTTTCATTAGACCGCAGAGCTTTAGATGTCATTTCATCTCAGTGTCGGGTAACACCCAGAACCCCTTCTTGAACCATATACATTGTTGTGCCTTATGATAAGATGCATACATCGACACTGTCCTCCCTGCATGAGACCTAAATCCTCCAATTCACACAAGTTTTAATAGCTCAAGAAAATATTCACCCTAAACCTTTTGTAGTGTTGCTCTTGATGAAAAATGCTTTCAACGAGGATCCCCAGGTGTATGCCCCTCACACCCTTAACATTTGGCGTCAGTGTCTTATTGTTGTCAAAATTCAGTGGACAGATTTCAAAGTAATTTGACAACAATGAGCTTTGTGTGGTCATCTATACAGATCATCTACATAGATTAGATTTTTCAAGAAAAACATGGGTCAATTTTTCACACTTGATCTCTTGGTAGGCCTCTTGTTCTTATTCATAATCAAAATATAGGTTGTGGTGCTCGTTAGAAATGCATCATTTGTACCAATGTCCATTTGTAGTTAGAGCAGAAATGGCGAAATATGTATTGATCAAGTTTCCTTACAAAACGTAGGGCAAGAAGGATGTTCAGTCCAAGGACATGTCAGTTCAATGCTTTTCAATGTCATCTAGAGACGAATAAGAGCTCTTCGCAACTTAAGCCTAAGACAAAATGCTATAATTACAAAAACACGCCTATACAAATACATTGCCATTTTTTTTGGCCAAAAATTAGAAATGTTAAGATGAAAAAAAAAGTGATATTTTTCTTATTTCTACTCAAAACATAGATTGTGGGCACTCGTTAGAACCGCCTCATCGAGGCGGTTCTAACGAGTACCCACAATCTATATTTTAGAGTAGAAATAAGGAAAATAAGGTATACCCCCGGAAACCCCAGTTTTACTATATATAAAAGTGGGTTTGATGAGGCTTTAATAGCCGAAACTACGTAGTATGACCCATCTTTCTTATGAATGTTTTCATTGCTCTTAAAGGAACTCATTTTCGATTTTTATTTGCCTTCACTGCAGCTGGTGTTGTGCCGTGTGGCGGCGGTAAAACGTCTCCCCATACATCAACCATAGTGTAGTTTATATTTTACTTTTGATCCTTTGAGATCAGCGTGAATATTCTGAGAAATCAGAAATAAATTATTGGTTTAGACTCATATTCTAGACACGTTTTTAATTATTTGGATCCCATTTTGATTTAGATCAGTCTTTGTATCGACTGCCTATTCGAAATTTGCAAACTTGCAGTATGTTTCCTCTGGCTTTCTTTGCCGGATCATTACAGGGTCACTGATGAGGCTTTAATAGCCGAAACTACGTAGTATGACCCATCTTTCTTATGAATGTTTTCATTGCTCTTAAAGGAACTCATTTTCGATTTTTATTCAAAGGGGTCAAAATTATATAGGCGTGTTATCGTGATGTAATTGGAAATACAAGTTGACTATCTCTCCCATACAATTTATTCAAACATGGCGCGTGTCTTGGAATTTTAAAGATGACGCATTGAACAGCTAATAAAACCATAATCAATTAGTTTAAAACTTTCAAATTTGGAGACCCAACCGAAAGATGGCGTGCTTCAGACAATATTGTACAGCTCAATGTGTTGAAATGAGTTTCATTTAGTTGTCGGCTGAAACAGATCAGAATTGATTTTGTTGCGATATAATGTCCATTTTCGGATTGGCATCAGGCTTTACAACAAGGCCAGTTACCAGATGAAGAACACGCGAATCCATATATATAAAGTTTCGATTACAAAAATCAAACCGGGGTAAGAACTGAATTATTTTAAGGTGGCTTCATATACCCGAGTGTCTCAACCATGATAACGTGCTTGAAGACAAATGTCATGGCCGTTTTTTTTTTCTCGTCGGTATATTACAGAAGAAACCCTTTATTAATACCAACTTTGGGACTGTTCAAAAGTGGTCTTCAAGACCACTTTTGAACAGTCTCAAAGGTGGTCCTTGACCAGTGGGCACTGTGGCCAGAAAACACCTGGAAAAATTAAGTGCACCCTAAAAAAGCTTTTAAAATCAGTCTGAATCTCATGCGGTCTTAATATTGGAATCTCACTGCAGTTGTCGAGACAGTAACGAAGCCATTTTCCAAACACATGAATCCGTAAGCGTGACCATGCGTTACGGTAACTCTTGTTGCCCGATAATCACGTTGTATTTATGTAAAAATGTTATGAAAAAAACGCCCATTCAAAGACATTGTACATTTTACTGCAGAAAAAACATTTTTCTGCCCAAAACATATATTGTGGGTACTCGCTAGAACCGTCTCGGCTACTAACGAGTACTCATTATCTATATTTAGAGCAGAAATAATAAAATAAGGTTTTGCCCTCTAAACCCCAGTTTTACGATATAAAAGTGGGGCTCAAGGGGTCAGAACTATTTGGGCGTGTTTTCGTGGTGTATCCAATATTACGTCCATGTGCCTTAAAATCAATGAATTAATAAACCAATGAATCAGACAATCAATCAATCAATTGATCGATCGATCAATCAATCAACCAATCAATTAATCAATCAATCAATCAATTAATCAATCAATAAAAATATCGTTCTTGGGATGGCTATTTCAGATCAACAAACAAATTAGCCGCACTACCTCTTTGTTCCGCGATCGTCGACGTCGTCCTCTGACGATTCTCAGCCTTTTCAACCTACTCAAGTTGCGGTCAAACCAATGTTTGTATGCAGCAGCCTTTGTCTTGGTTGGTTGGTTTGAGGTTTAACGTCCCCGTCAACACTGTAAAAGTCATTTTGGAGACGTTGCTTCCAATTTTGTGGGACTTTTACCCGACATTGAGATGAAATGACATCTCAAGCCCTGTTGTCCAATGAAACTAATAGGGGTTATTAGCACGGACGGTCTGCCTCGTACCGCGGTTCCTGGACAGGCTTAGATCCTCTAAGCGGTTTACCAGTACTAGTGTGAAGGCCGGATTCAGCTCTGCGTGGAAGCATCATGCAGTCAATATATTTCTTCAAGCCCCTATTGGCCGGGACCGACAGCCTTTGTCTGCCTTGGCACAAAAGGCAAATTACGTCTAAGAAATCCTAATGTCCCAGTTAGTTTGGATGTTATCTCCGAATGTGCTAACCGTAGTCCAGATTGTCAGTTCTGCCTGCTCAATGTGTACTGGTGTATTGAGCAGTCGAACTAAATGTGCTTTTTCTGTGTAGCTTGTCCGGTGTATTATTGATCCCGTGAGATTCTTCAGTCGCACCGGAAGCGGCTGAAATCCCTCACGGAGGGGTGTGAGCAAATTCAGCCGTGAGAAGTGCGATACGATAACTCTATAAAAGACTTAGGTATCGAAACTCTCTTAGTATATTAAATGATAAATTATGGTGGCACATTATTTAAACTTTAATTTTTTGCTGTAGAAGCATATCTAAGGAGAGCTCAATGCCCATATTATATAGATTGAGAAGCAAATGTACAATGTAGCATACATCTGTAAAAATACTATAAATAGTCGTAAGAACTACTCCAGTGATTCTTTTTTGGGATAAATTCTAAATATAGCCACCCACCTATTGTGACCGACTCAGTATAAGAAGATAGATAGTCACATGTGCGGCGCACTCTGGTTTTCGCTCGCCTCGAAAAAATGGAAATAATTTTGAAAGGGCCGTAACACAAAAACAAAACAAACAGTAAAAAATACTTGAAACTATCCATATGACGAAATGCAATACAAACTTCTTTTCATGCTCCGCCACCCGAAAGTTTGGTTGTACCACCCAGTGTCCGTTCGTCGGTCCATCTGCACCTCGTTTCCGATCGAAAACGTGAGTATTTGTCACGGATTACTTCATATTATGCATATACATTTGTGTGAATGGGCAATACCCATCAGAGTAATGACCATTGTCGGATCCCACGAAATGCTTTTGACTTGTTTTTCCTTTAATTAATAAAATTAATGGCTAAAACTCCATGCATATCAAGATCATAAAAGGTAGCAGCTAGACTGATATCAGTCCTACATGTTAATGGTTTTGTCCATGCTTGCCACATTTTATCTTGTGCCATCATGCCAGGCCAACAGACTTTATTTTATGCTGTCTCGTGATGTGATGAGGGCTCAAGTCTAGAGAGATTTTAAGAAGGGGTATATATTTTCATCTAAGGATTACTTTATAAAAAAGTCACATCTCATCAGACTTACTTGTGTCTTTTTGTTTTGGATGGCCATTTGGCCATTTTGTGGGAAAGTAACTGTCCTTATGGCCTTCCTTTGTTTAGGTTGACATTATGGTCTGGTCGCTTATTGTTTGTGTTTCTTTCCCTTTGGTGTCTTTGATGGGTGGAGTAAGTTAATTGTATCGATTCCTGATCGTTGTTTTATTTCTACTTTATAAGTCTTGGTAACAGCATGCTGTGACTAGATAACACTGCTTGGTCATTCCAATTTTTGTGTAGTTGCCCTTAATAAATGTATTAAATGTTTTTGCGGTCCAAAGCTTCTTTACGTAAGTGAACATTTTGACGAAATGTTACAGAAATGCATGCATAGATCACTAAAGGTATCCATCATGTGAACAAGTACGTGAAATGAACACATCTTACACCCCATTTTGTATAGAAAAAACTGGGTTTACGGGGTTATATATTATATTTTTTATTTTTGCTCCAATACAAATGTTGTGCATACTCGTTAGAACCGCCTCAGTGAGGCGGTTCTAACGAGCACATACAACCTACGTTTGCAGTATAAATAAGAAAATATAGCATTGGTTTTCATCAGAAAAGTAGCCATTTAGGTACAGTAATTATATTATAGCCAAGGGCCTGTAATCTGACTATTGCTGTTAATGATTCATTAGCCTTTGATATTTGCAAAAACATGTTTTTGGACAATAGCTTTTATACTGTATGGAATATCTTGGTAACGTTTTACAAATGTATTGTTTTGTTTGTTTGATTTGAACTTTAACGTCTCCATCAACACTGTAAAGATCATTTTGAAGATGCTGCTTCCAATTTTGTGGGACTTTTACCCGACATTGAGATGAAACGTCATCTCAAGCCCTGCCGCCCAATGAAGCCGATAGGGTTTATAAGCATGGACGGTCCGACCTCGCACCGCTTTACCTGGGCGGGCTTAGATCCTCTAAGCGGTTTACCAGTACTCCTGTGCGGTCGGTTTCAGCTCTGCGTGGAAGCATCATGCAGGCCATCTATTTCTTCAAGCCCCGGTGGGCGGGGGCTAGTATCATGTAGAATCATCATCCCCCCCCCCCTCCACACACACACACACACACTTGATTCAAATGAGAGAACTGGTTAATTTCGTATCTCTGATAAATCTGTGAAGTGCTAATGAAAACTTAATATGGTTTATGAGTCCATTTGAGGAAACATTTAAGAAAGCGACTAATTGTCCACAACATTGCTCCCGGGGGAAATGCAATGGTCACGTGACCACTGCATTTATAACATACCATCCGACAGGTAATGGTTGAAGTGAATGACGCAGTTCAAAAGTTCAAGGGTGATACTTATCACCTGAGCTGCGCAACGGAAACTGTATCTTCAGACATGAGCAAACAGATAAGACCTGCACACCCGCCAATATGTTCCACGGTATACTCTTGCTAAAGTCTTTACATACGGAAGTGCATTAGAACGTGCAATCGCATCACGAAAAAACGTCTATACACATACATTGCAAACTTAACCGCCGAAAACAGTACCCACTACCTATATTTTATATTTTGAAAAATAAGGTATATCCATGTTAGCCCCAGTTTTACTTTATAAAAGTGGGTTCAAGGGGGCCAAAATTATATAGGTGTGTTTTCGTGATGTAAGAGATAAAGATTTCGCATTATTCTGATATGCATTTGTACCGTTTGCTTAAAAAAGTAAACATTTCAGTGTTTTACGAAGCAGTCTACACATAAGTATTAGTTCATGACGATTTTCCCAGCAAACACTCGGAGACAATCGACCAGCCATGCAGTGCTTTCAGTGTTTTGATTTCCTTGTAATGTCTACCTGGGACTGATCGTTGACCTTACATCACGAAAACACGCCTATATAATTTTGTCCCCCTGGAACCCCACTTTTATATAGTAAAACTTGGGTTTCCGGGGGTATACCTTATTTTTCTTATTTCTGCTCTCAAATATATATTGTGGGTACTCGTTAGAACCACCTCGATGACACACCAAAAGAAAAGAAAAACGAACATAAAATAACTAAACCCTAATGTAAATATCACTACCGGAAAGCCAAAAGGACAGTTACTTTACCACAAAATGGCTATCCACTATAAAAAGATATAAGTGAAACACACATTTAAAGACCATTTATAACAAAAATAACCGCGACAGAACTGCCGCCTTGGAGAGGTTAGTAACAGGTATTCACTGGGTTTTACGTGACCACAGACCTCGTCCTTACTTCTTTGGTGGTTTATAAAGAGAAAACTGGGGTTTACAGCGGTCTTATTTTTCTTATTTTGCTCCAAGATATGCATAGGTTGTGAGGCGGTTCTTTCGAACACAAACGACCTTTTTTGAAGTACCTTACGATAACATACCCGTGTAGCATACTACAGTCTTTCATATCTCCAAAATGGCTGCTTTTCCGATGAAATTTTGTGATATTTTTCTTTTTTTTTTTTTACTCTAACGTAGGTTGTGGGTACTCGTCCTAACGAGTACCCACAACTTATGTCTAGGTGCAGAAATAAGCAAAATAATGTATACCCCTATAGACTTCAGTTTTCTCCATATAAAGTGGGCTTAGGGGGTGTTCATTTTACGGACTTGTTCACATGATGTAAATAAGAAACAAGAGGGCATGGTGGCCCTTGATCGCTCACCTGATCCACACTGTATAAATGAAATAGTTGGTAATATAGTAAGGTACCTTGTCAGAAGGAACATACATGCCAAATATGAAGGCTCTATCACAGATGGTTCAAAAGTTATGATAAAGTAGGTCACAGGTCAAACTTCTTAAATGGGTGGGAAGACCAGGTCACAAGGAAAATACATGCCAAATATGAAGGCCCTATCCTAAATGGTTCAAAAGTTATGATTAAGTAGGTGAAGGTCACAGGTAAAAAATTTTGCATGAGTGGGCAGACCTTGTCACAAGGAACCTACATGCCAAATATGAAGGCTCTACCTTACATGGGTCAAAAGCTATGGAATAATGGTCAAGGTTACCGGTCAAATGTTTTGTGTGGGTGAGAAGCCCTTGTCACAAGGAACCTACATGCCACATATGAAGGCTATTTCTGAAATGGTTCAAAAGTTATGACAAAATAGGTCAAAGATCAAGGTCACGTTTCAAAATTTTTGAATCGGTGGGAGACATACATGTCAAACATGAAGGGCATAACTCAAATGGTTAAAATTTATGATAAAAGAGGTCACAAGACAAGGTCACAGGCATATCTAACCCCTCATCACAAAGAACATACATGCAAAATATGAAGGCTCTATCTCAAGTTGTTCAAAAGTTATGATAAAGTAGGTCACATGTCAAGGTCACAGGTTAAAAATATTTTTGTATGAGTGAGAAGCCCTTGTCACAAGGAGCCTGCATCTTAAAATGAAGGCTGTATCTCAAATGATTACAAAGTTATGCCAAAGAAGGCCAAAGGTCAAGGTCACAGGTCAAGAATGTTTGTATGAATGGGAAGGCCCTTGTCACAAGGACCGTACACGCCAAAATGAAGAATTTTTCACATGGTTAAAAAGTTGTGACAAAGTATGTCACAGGTCAATACTCTAATATTGTTTGCAGGTCCTTGTCACAAGGAACACACATGCCAAATATGAAGGCTCTATCTCAAATGGTTCAAAAGTTATGATTGTGTAGGTCAAGGTCAAGGTCACGGGTCAGAATGCTTTGAATGAGTGGGAAGACCTTGTCACAAGGAACCTGCATGCCAGATATGAAGGATCTATCTAAAATGGTTAAAAATTATGACAAAAAGGTCAAAGCTCAAGGTCACAGGTCAAAATTTTTGTATGAGTGGAAGGCCCTTGTCAGAATGCACATATGTATATATGCATAATATGAAGGCTCCTTCTCTAAGGGTTCAAAAGTTATGATACAGTAGGCCACAGGTCAAGGTCACAATATTTTGGAGGTTTCAAATGGTTCAAAAGTTATGACCAAGTAGTTGAAAGGTCAAGGTCATAGGTCAAAATATTTGTATGGGTGGGAAGCCCTTGTCACAAGGAACATACATGCAAAATATGAAGGATCTGTCTCAAACGGTTCAAAATCCATTATAAAGTAGGTCACAGGTCAAAATGCTTTGCATATGTGGTAAGCCCTTGTCACAAGGAACCTTGTCACAAGGAAGCCAAATAGGAATACTCTATTTTAAATGGTTCAAAATTTATGACAAAGTAGGTCATGGGTCATGGTCACAGGTCCAAAATTTTTGATGGGTGGGAAGTCCTTGTCACAAGGAACATACACGCCAAATATGAGAATCGTAAAAAATATGAGAAAGGAGGTCGCATGTCAAGGTCACAGGTCATTTTTGTATGAATAGGAAGCCCATGTCACAAGAAACCTACATGCCAAATATAAAGGCTCTATTTAACAAGCTTCAGAAGCTATGACACAGTAGGTCAAAGGTCAAGGTCATAGGTCAAAATATTTGTATGAGTGGGAAGACCCCGTCACAAGGAATATACATGCCAAAAATGAAGGCTCTATCTCAAACAGTTCAATATTGTCAAGATGATCATTCTGAGCAAGTTTGATGATGATCAGACCAAAGTGTGGACTGTAGTATGTTCACAATGTTTTTCTATGATTTGACCTACTGACCTACCTTTTCATACGACATGACCCATATTCGAACTTAATCGAGATATTTTCATGATGATTATTCTGACCAAGTTTGATGAAGATTGGCCTAAAACTGTGACCTCAAGTGTGTTCACAAGAAAAGTTTACGCACGGACGACGCACGATGGACGACGCACGACGACACCGGACATCTCACAGTCACAAAAACTCATCATGACCTTCGGTTAGGTGAGCTAAAAGTTTCAAACTTTTTCATCAGAAAAGTAACCAGTTTGGAGACATGAAAGAATGCACCATGTAACACGCATGTGTGTTTTTGTAATGTTTTGTTTGTTTGATTTGAGGTTTAACGTCCCCGTCAACACTGTAAATGCCATTTTTGGAGACCTTGCTTCCAATTTTGTGGTCCTTTACCCGACATTGAGATGAAATGACATCTCAAGCCCTGTCGCCCAATGAAACCAATAGGGTTTATTAGCATGGACGGTCCGCCTGGCACCGCGGTTCCTGGACAGGCTTAGATCCTCTAAGCGGTTTACCAGTACTAGTGTGCGGGGCGGATTCAGCGCTGCGTGGAAGCATCATCCAGCCCATATATTTCTTCAAGCCCCTATGGGCGGGGGCCTGTGTGTGTAATGTAAAGGGTTGACGTTTCGCTAACCTCCAACAGAATCAATCATTAAAGAATTTCCTCCCATCACGAAAACACGCCTATGCAAATACAATGTAAACTTTATCGCCGAAAAAAGGAAAAATTCAAGCTGAAAAATTGTAATTTTTGTTCTTGTTTCTGCTCAAAATATAGATTGTGGGTACTCGTTAGAACCGCCTCGCCGAGGCGGTTCTAACGAGTACCCACAATCTATATTTTAAAGCAGAAATAAGAAAAATAATATTTACCCCTGTAAACCCCAGTATTACTGTATAAAAATGGGGTCCAACAGGGACAAAATTATAAAGACGTGTTTTCATGATGGAATTCAGACAAGCATGGTAAATAAGCCACCCGTGTTAGATTTGTTTGTTTGATTTGAGGTTTAACGTCCCCGTCAACACTGTAAATGTCATTTTGGAGACGTTGCTTCCAATTTTGTTGGACTTTTACCCTACATTGAGATGAAATGACATCTCAAGCCCTGTCGCCCAATGAAACCAATAGGGTTTATTAGCATGGACGGTCCGCTTCGCACCGCGGTTCCTGGACAGGCTTTGATCCTCTAAGCGGTTTACCAGTACTAATGTGCGGGACGGATTCAGCTCTGCGTGGAAGCACCATGCAGCCCATATATTTCTTCAAGCCCCTATTGGCGGGGGCCTGTTTTTGTAATGTAAAGGGTTGACGTTTCGTTAAACTCCAACAGAATCAATCATGAAAGAATTTCCTCGCATCACGAAAACACGCCTATACAAATGCAATGTAAACTTTATCGCCTAAAATAGGAAAAATTCAAGCTGAAAAATTGCAATATTTTTCTTGTTTCTGCTCAAAATATAGATTGTGGGTACTCGTTAGAACCGCCTCGCCGAGGCGGTCTAACGAGTCCCCACAATCTATATTTTATAGCAGAAATAAGAAAAATAATATTTACCCTTGTAAATCCCAGTATTACTGTATAAAAATGGGGTCCAACGGGGACAAAATTATATAGACGTGTTTTCGTGATGGAATTCAGACAAGCATGGTAAATAAGCCACCCGTGTTAGTGCCATTAAAATTTTATGGTATGGTAAAGTTCTGAACCTAAGGTGCATGGATTTATCCGACATATGTTCCGTCATGTTTGAGTTAATAATTTATCAACCCACCAAACAGTACTAACTATAGAAGTTTCCCGCCTGCCACTGTATGTGTGTGTGTGAATTCGGGTTTAACGTCGCTTTTAACAATTTTAGTCATATCACGACATTGTCTGGTTGCGACAGGGAGCTCCATGCTCACTTTTATAGTGCTGCCTCACTGAAGTATCATGTCCCAGACACATTACATGATACCACGCCCAGTCATATTATCCTGACACTGGGTCGACCAGTCCTAGCTCTACCCCGTAAATCTGAGTGCCAAGCGAGGAGCAGCTAGTACCATTTTTAACGACTTTGGTATGTCGTGGCCCGGGATCGAACCCGTGACCTCCCGTTCCCCGGAGCGGACATTCTACCAACTGAGCTATCGGGGCCGGTCTGTCAGTGTATAGGTGACAATCGCTGACCATGTACAAATCCAGGTGACGACATCACGAAAACAGGCCTGTATAATTTTAACCCCCCCCCCCCTCCACCCTGGAACACCACTTTTTTATAGCAAAACTAGAGTAGGCAGGGGTAAACCTTATTTGTCTCATTTTCTGTTCTAAGCTATAGATTGGGTGCTCGTTAGAGCCGCCTCGAAGAGGCGGTTCTAACGCGTACCCGCAATCTATATTTTGGGTAAAAATAAGAAAAATGTTATAATTTTTCTTCATATTGTTTTCTTTTTTTTTCGGGAATAAAGTTTACAATGTATTTGTATAGGCGTGTTTTCGTAATGACGATTATTTACATGTATGGCCTAACTATTCTTTTTTTCCGTGGCGCGAGACTGTTGCTTTGTGTAAAACATGAAATGTGCGGATATACCGCGACGTTGACAAACAGTGTAAATCAAGATCAGATGTCAAAGGGTGCGTCGACCGATCAGGGTCTTCACTGTTTGACTGAAATACAGGAATTTAACAGTTAAACTAAATAGTCTAAGGTGACATTCCGCTATTTAGGCAACCTGAAATTGAGATCATTTTTATGTGTTGTCCGGTCACAGCGTCCACTGGTCCCGGACCGCCTTTGGGACTGTCCAAAAGTGGTCTTAAAGACCACTTTTCAACAGTCCAAAACGTGGTGTTAACCCATATATGCCTAGCGGCCCTTTTCTGGGACCTTTACAAACAGTGCAGATCCAGATCAGACGCCGCAGAACGCGGCGTCTGATCTGGTTCTACACTGTTTGCTCAAATAATATTCATTTCTGTTTAATTTGCTACAAACAAAAACAAACCTGACATCCCTATAATTCGAAATGGATCACTCTAAATTCATAAGGTGGAAAATTCCATTGTCATATATGGGTTAATAAAGAAATTTTAGTGTATATCACAGTTCTGGACTGTCTTCCCAGCCTCAACTCGGCAGCAATGCTGTCAGCGTTTTGATTACAACCACAGTAAAATCCCTACATTTAGACCACATTTGGGACTGTTCAAAAGTGGTCTTTAAGACCACTTTTGAACAGTCCCAAAGGTGGTCTATGACCAAAGGCCACGCTATGCAGAAAACGCAAAGAATAATTTTATGCAACTTTCTAAATAAGCTTTTTAAAGCAGAATTAGTCTCAATGTTTGGTGGTCTTAATAGCGGAATTTTACTGTATATGGTGAGGTAACTCTTGTGACGTGCATTTTGTCTTTCCTATAGATTTATCTCATCCATAAGTGGGATTTTTTCCTTTTGCAAATGAGGAGACCATTTTTCATCAGACCGAATGAGAAAAAGTGTTTCAATGTTTTCCAATTTTCCGAATTTTTGGTGTATATTGATTGATTTGAGGTTTGACGTCTCTGTCAACACTGTAAAGGTCATTTTGGAGACGTTGCTTCCAATTCTGTGGGACTTTTACCGACATTGAGATGAAATGACATCTCAAGCCCTGTCGCCCAATGAAACCAATAGGATTTATTAGCAGGGACGGTCCGCCTCGCACCGCGGTTCCTGGACAGGCTTAGATCCTCTAAGCGGTCTACCAGTACTAGTGTGCGGGCCGGATTCAGCTCTGCGTGACCATATATTTCTTCAAGCCCCTATGGGTGGGGGCCGTTGGTGTATATTAAGCATGTTGCAATATCAATTTTTCGTGGTACATTAAGGCGCTTTTGCGCTTATTTTTATGTCCCTCCTTGGCCACTTAGCTTTTGTTTTATTTATACAACAAAAATATGTTGTGGGTTCTTGTAAAGTTTGCCGCATCAAGGTGATTCTGACAATTACCCACATTTTTGCTAGTAAATTAGGAAATTATCCACGTCACACATCCTTATCTGAGTCTATGTTTCGTAAAACATTGATCAAGACAGACTTCTATCTATCTATCTATCTATCTATCTATCTATCTATCTATCTATCTATCTATCTATCTATCTATCTATCTATCTATCTATCTATCTATCTATCTATCTATCTATCTATCATACTGTCGATCGATCGATCGATCGACCTATCTATCTATCTATCTATCTATCTATCTATCTATCTATCTATCTATCTATCTATCTATCTATCAGAAGCCTCCGTGGTGCAGTGGTTAAGCTACTCGCCTTGTAAACCAGGGGTCGCAGGATCGATCCCGGGCTTCTCCAGACTTTCGGATGAGTCTTTAAACCGAGGCCCCGTCTCCGTATAACCTTAGCTGTCTATCTATCTATCTATCTATCTATCTATCTATCTATCTATCTATCTATCTATCTATCTATCTATCTATCTATCTATCTATCTATCTATCTATCTATCTATCTATCTATCTATCTATCTATCTATCTATCTATCTATCTATACGGCGTCAGTCACATTTGACCATTACCGCAGGTGTACATTACATACACTCACAGTTTTTCCAATAACCTTGTCCACCCCTTAGTTTCCGAAGTGAACTATTCCTTGTGTGTGCGTGTGTGTGTTTGGGGTGGCGGGGGGGGGGGTAGTTAAAATCATAAAGTTATGGAAAAATGAGTTGATTTTTGATGAAATGGCTCATCGTTATGGGCCGTCTCATCTGGATCGACACTGTCATTAAGAAAACACGCCTATACAAATATATGGAGTATGTTCCCACCAAAAAATGAAAATGTTCAGGCAAACATTCTGATATTTTAATAATATTACTACACAAGATATAGATTGTGGCTACTAGATAGAACCGCCTCACCGAGGCGGTTCTATCGAGTAGCCACAATCTATGTCATTGACAGAAATACGAAAAATAATGTTTACTGCCTTGAACCCCAGTTTTACGTCGGGTTTTTGGGGGTCAAAATTATATATTTACATTTCCAGTGTAAAGCCTAATGTAAAACTATAGAAAACAGTGTAGTTTTTACTTCAATGAACGCATCGAGTCACACGATTTTCAGGGGCGTCAAGTGACGTCATTCTAAACCATTTTTCTCTACGGGCGTTGATGGCGTCAACGCCCTTCCGCTCTTTGTAGAAAAACAGCGTATAAATGTTTTTCATCTTTAAAAGTTTGCCCTATGAGCCTTTTTTCGCCCAGTGATGAGGGGCATAAGATGTAACTATAAAAAATAAGCTTAATTTTTCTGCCTTTCATGAAAGTATGAACGACAGCGGGTCGTTAGCAAAGTTTACATGAACCCCTTTACATGAACCCCTTTGGTGTTCGTTTACTTTGCACGCGACCCACTGCGTTCATTTAAGAAATGAAATTTATTTTTCTGCAGTTCATGGAAGTATGAACGCAGTGGGTCGCGTGCAAAGTAAATGAACCCCGAAGGGGTTCATGTAAACTTTGCTAGCGACCCACTGTCGTTCATACTTTCATGAAAAGCAGAAAGATCAAGTTTATTTTTTATATTTTCATTATTTGCCTCTCATCACTGGGCGAAAATATGCTTGTAGGGCAATATTTTAAAGCAGAAAAACCTTTATACGCTGTTTTTCTACAAAGAGCGGAGCAGCGTTGACGTCATCAACGCCCGAAGAGAACAATGGTTTAGAATGACGTCACTTAAACGTCACAGAAAATCATGTGATTCGATGCGTTCATGGACGTATGAACGCAATTGTTTTCTATAGCTTTACATTAGACTTTACACAGGAAATGTAAATATACTTCCATGAACAGCAGAAAAATAAAAAAAAATCATTTCTTAAATAGGCATGTTTTTGCGATGTTTGCATGGGTCTTGTATGTGTTCTGATCAAAAGGGCATCTGCAGAATAACAACATCGAGACGTCATATAAGCGAATAGTGCCTACGTCGTAAATGTCCGACCCGCAAACCATATTAGCGCATCGGTGCATACGGCGTAATTTCCCGCGATCCCCGATGTACATTTAGAACATCCTTGTAGTTTATTTAGTTTATTTGAGTCTCATCATGGTTAACCAGTACATATATACATTAAAAGAAACAGTAAATATTAAAATAAACCATGCCATTCTAAACAGAATTATAAGAGACTATCACATAGAAACTACATTACCAGATACACAGAAATAAATACAAGAAATGTGCAACGGTAACCGGTCATTTCGTACCCAAGTCATTTCGTACCCTAGTCATTTCGTACCATTTTGTCATTTCGTTCCTGCTTTTTGGTCATTTCGTACCCACTAACAACACTTTCGTACCCAAGTCATTTCGTAACCGTTTTGGTCATTTCGTACCGGGTACGAATTGACCAAAATGGGTACGAAATGACTTTAGGACCAAGTCATTTGGTAATATCGTACCTGGTACATATTGTGTTGTTTTGGATGGACAGAGTGAGGGTTGGGCGGGGCTAATAATAGTTTGTCTGCCATTACTGACAATATCCAATCTTAATAATATTTGGGAAATGCTTCTGGCTGCTGCTTCGCCGCTCGCCTATCGCCACAGGGCTTTTTGAGTGTCATGCATATGTGTGCCTGCAGTGATTGTTTGTATATGATTATGATGACATGCGCTGTGAATTGGATTATAGTGCGGGAGAGGCGCGCAGAGTCAACCTCACTCTCTCGTCCTGACCTAGCCGGATCCTGGGTCAAGACAGTGTCGAGACATCTAGAGCTTAGCCGGATGCAGTGGATGACCATGACTTCTTCAGTGCCTTGTCATGCTCTTCATGCTCCACGACACATTTGGATAGTTGAATTAGAAATATCTTCCGCCCCAGCTTTCGAAGCAGACTTTACATAGCTGGAACAGGCAAATCCAGATTATGTAGGTTTTTGCTTGGAGTTGCTTCTCCTAGATTGATTGCCTGCCAGGGCTTGAGAGCTCCATCTATCCCTTGCAGTCGCAGAAGAACTACCATGAGTTCCATGCCGTCCATGTGGACAGCCGGAATGACCAAGCACCAAGACAGGGTTTCGTTTGACGACCACTGCTGTGCACAAAGTAACGCGAGACCAGTCTGCCCAATCTGCCCAATAGGGTGAGACGGGATTCAATTAAAAAAGTAAGTCACCCATACCCACGCCAGCTTTGTTAAAAGACCTAGCAACCCCTTAATGGGTTGCAACCCCCCCCCCCCCTACACACACCACACACACACCCGTCCCAAGGTGTCGAGTCCCACCTGCCCGCATGTAACAGGATGAACTGGCTAACATGTTACCAGTAGCAGCAAAGAACCTGACATGACACAGAGACCGGACGTGGCAAGTGTAAATAGACTGTACTTGTATATAGTTAAGAAGGAACTTGCTATCGCAAAAACCATCCAATATATTTTTGTTTTTATAAACACCATTATCCGGACCATTATGGATACATGGACGGACGGGCGGATTACAGCGGCCAAAGAATGTCTGCAATTAAATGGTTTTCTTGCTAATTTATCGCGTCATTAATCATGATAACTAAACTGCTAATTTGCCACACAATAGGACGACAATTTTCAAAGCTTTTTTTTTATTTTGGCGGTCGGATGGGTGGTAGGTGGATGGATGGATAGCGATCAATGCATGCATCTTAGACATGGATGAGTACAGAACAGGAAAGAAGACCACATCACAGCTTCTGAAGTCTTGCTCCGACGAACTCAAATGGGGATGTTGTCGAGTAGTTGTTTTATATTTGGCACTGGTAGTGATATGCATCTTTTAACTTAACGAGTCAATGTGATGAAGACTTGTAATCGGAGTCTAACTGTTGGTTTTCTTTTGCTCCAGCATTTCAGTGGTTTCTTGCTGTCGAGTCCTCACCGTTGTCTCACCTCTGTGGTTCTTTGATTTTTGTGTTCACGGAGATGTTGCACTGATGAGTTAGGAGGCCTTCATGCGGACTGAACTAATTATTTGTCTAAATCGCGACGGAAGTAAGGGCGAGGATTGTGGCCACGTAAAATCGATTTAAGCCCCCCAGTGGAAATCTTCCACTGACCGTTCCAAGGCGGCTCTTCTGTGGCGATTTATTTATGTTGTTGTTTGTTACTTACTGTGTGTATCACTTGTGTCTTTTGGTTTTGGATGGCCATATGGCCATTTTGTGGGAAAGTAACTGTCCTTATGGCCTTCCTTTGTTTAGGTTTCCATTATGGTCTGGTCGCTTAATGTTTGTATTTCTTTCCCTTTGGTGTCTTTTATGGGTGGAGTAAGTTAATTGTATCAATTCCTGATCTTTGTTTTACTTCTACTTTGTAAACCTCACTTAATGTAAACCTCACTTCACATACAGAAATGTGGAATTGCCATAAGTATACTTTCTGTTTTATTGCGGTCAAAACATATATTGTAGGAACTCTTTGTTATTGTCTCCAACGAGGACTCAAAACCTATGTTTGAATTAATATGGGTGTATATTGTGTTCTGTGTTGATAGAAGCGTTTCAAACGGTACACATAAACTCTGTTTGACAGAAGTAGGCATTAACAGAAAGCAGAATGATGCAGGGTAACTTTTTATTTTTTGGATACTCACATGACATACTCGCATTTGCACAAATTGTAGCTGTTTGTATTGGAGTTTGACGGCACAGTCAACATTATTTTAGGTCATTTGAGCCAGTCAGTTTATCTGTCCACACATTTCGCTAGAAACTGACAGCTATCCTTCTTGAATCAACGGAAGGGAGAGAATGACCGTAGAATAGATTTCACGATCAATTTCCACGAAAGAATGTTGCCGACCGCGGCAGGTATCGAACAGCGTCCTCCTGATCACCAGTCTGACACGCTTCCGACTGAGCTACCGAGGCCAGCTTTTACCCAAGTAACGTGTTGAATTTATTATATGATATTGTAAAATCTGCTTGGATTGTTACACGGTGTCCGTACGTTCAATATTATGTTAAAGTTTGTTAAAATAAAAAAAATGGGTAAAACAAATATCGTCTTTTTAACTAGAGCCCCTCTTACTCTAAACCAAGCCATTACGCACCAGACTTACCCGTTACTTGTAAAATCAGCTTTAAAACAATTCAGCACACCAAAGTCAATTCGTACCTGTTTTTGAAGAACTGGGTACAAAATGACCAAAATCGATTCCCAGCAAAAAATAAAAGTGGGTACGAAATGACCAAAGTGGGTACGAAATGTCCAAAATAGGTACGAAATGACCAAAATGAAAAATAAAACGGGTACGAAATGACCAAATGGTACGAAATGACTTGGGTACGAAATGACTAGGGCACGAAATGACTGGAAACCTGTACAACCACTGTACAGTCAATCCACAGCCACACGATTTTCGCATCAATAATAAAAAAAAAGGAAAAAAGAAAAAAAGAAAAAAGAAAAAGCGACACCATGATTGCGGAGGACATGTGGCAGACCAATGTCTAAACAGCACGCCCCCGCCTCAGCAATGGTCAGTAACACATATGTACCAATCGCTGCATTCACACACGTTAAGTTTTAATGGCTTGGATGAAGACTAGCCCTTGACCGGGTTCTGTAGGATTTCTTGTTTTCGAATGTTTTTATTCTACTGAGGTCGCAAACTTCTTTGTGTTTAATAGGTTTAGCTATAATAGGATTAATCTCTGCATTACGATGACTTAACCTAGCGATGAACTCTTCTCATGCCTTGGGACATCAACGACAAACTGCGTAGACCCAGATCAGACGCCTAACGTCTATAGAGTTTGCTTAAGGTAAAGGAATTTGTGTAAAACCGACAACAAACCAGACAAACTAACAACCCCACAAATTGGAAAGCTATAATAAAGAGGATTCTAAGTGTCACATTATGGTTAAGACGTTTGTTTGTCCTGTAAATAGTTCTGCTGTTATAACGTTTATGTCCTCTCCCTAATTCTTATGTTGATTTAGTGTGTTCTTCTAACTTGACAACATAAGTATTGCCCTCTTCAAACGTATTGCTTCTATTCTCAGTATATTTCCTATGTAGTTAAGTATTTATACATTAGCTCGAATTCCTTTGAATTTAAACACACCCGTGCGACATAGTGTATTTTCCACATCTCCAAAATATCCGTAATATTTTCTTATTTATACTTATAACGAAGGTTATAGGTGCTCATGAGAACCGCCGCATTGTGGCGCCTCATTGAGGCGATTCTAATGAGTACCCGTAACATATATCTCGGAGCAGAAATGAGAGAAAAATAATGTATACCTCCGTAAACCCCAGTATTCTCTATATAAAGTGGGTTTTAGTGTGTGTGTGGGGGGGGGGGGGGGGGGGGGAGGAGGTCTTTTCACGGACGATAGCCATGTAGTGAAGTCAACGACAATTTTCCGCTATACTAGGAACTGTACCTCACCCGCCACCCCACCCCTCCCAAAAAGATACCAAAGGGAAAGAAACACCAACATAAAAAAATCATCGAAACTTAAATATTAGAAAGGCAATTTCTTTCCCGCAAAATGGCCAGACTACTATCTAAAACAGCCATCAAACCATTTGTTAGTCAAATAACGAATGGAAAAAAATTTAAAGATAAATTATTTAGGGGAATGGATACACCTTCAGGGGAGGCAACTCCTGCAAAAGTATTTTTGTAACCCCTGTCAATAGGGTTCTACTCTTAAAGGAGTGAATTTGCTCCTGTTATGCATGAGAATTTATTTTTCTGATTCCCACTTTCACCCCACTGTGTGACCTAATAATGCTATAAATATCCTCTTAAAGAATATTCTAGAAATGAGTCATATATTTGTAAACATCTTGTTTACATGAAAAAGTACTTTGGAACCTTACAGAAAGTTCACGTTTGCATTATTTTTAGAAAATTACACCATCTTATTCCACAGCCCTGTGGAACATTCTAGAGAAATCTTAGGGTCTATAAAAGAGCTTGATTTTTCTCTTTGAGTGAGACTTTGGAGTTTGAAGTTTGGGATTTTAAGAAAAGTTATTTCTAAATCCTGTGCTGGATTGTTAAAGGATATTAGTTTTCATTTCGGACTGTGCATTCTGTGGGATCAAGGAAAATAGATTCATTCAAGGATATTTCATAACAGAGCTAAGTACATTTAACTTTCTTACTTATATAGCGCGAACAATTTGACCTGATACTCACCTTTATGCAAGGAATAAATTAGACAATGTTATTGCCTGATGCGTTGGCTTTCGTAAACTTCTCGTGAATTTTCGGCATCACGTAAAAGCGGTCCATTTACCGACCTTTATGTATTGTATAACAATATCGCCATCTTCGGAACACGACGTAGATAAATATATGCATTCAGTCGGGTGTGAAATTATGTTAATAGAGTTCATCAGTCTCAGGTCAATTTGTTCGAATTATACAGGTTAAAGATACCTTGAAAATAAATTTTGTTAAATTTTTCTGAAAGGCTTGTTTGCTTTTTGGAGCGTAGCTGTTGCAGCGTAGCTCCAGTGAAATTAGAAGTGACTTCGGCACTACTTTCGGTGTTACTGCATATGACCCAATCACCAGTGAGAACATAGTACCCCGTGTTAACATAGTAGATTATTACGCCATGCGGTATCTTCTAATAGATTGTTTCACAGACCACCTATTTCAAACGGAATAGATGAATATTTTTTAATAGATGAACTGTGTAGAAGTCTAATCTTTTTATAATTCTGACAGTTCATATAACCCAGTTTACAGCCAATTTGTACCATAAAATCCCAAACCTGGCAACTTGCAAACAGGTCAAACCCAGATCAGATACCACAGAACGCGGAGACTCATTATGACCTTCTCTGCATGCTTACAAAAAAGGTTCAGCCATTTTTGCCAAATATTTCGTGGAAGCCACAACCTGACATCCCTGATTTTAAAATGAACTCATTTCATACTGATATAAGGTGTTGAGGATTCCATTCGTTTAAAATGGGTTAAAAGTACGCAGTGTGGGTCGATAATGTATTACCAAAATAAGACAGTTGGAATGGGTTTGGACAGGTGCACGTCAAGGCTTATATTGTAAGCAGTAAATTTTGCAGTTGAGACACAGATGAGACGCCACTTGTTGTAGCGTCTGATCTGGGTTAGCTTTGTTTGTCCCTTAAAAGGCTGCTAGACATATACTCAGAGAATGGGTTAATGTGTGTGTGTGTGTGTGTGTGGGGGAACAATGTTACTTTTTTAAAGCACCTGTCTGCGACCATAAATAAAGCAAATTATCAGCTCAGTCGCTAGTTCGATACCTGCCGGGTTCGGCAACATTCTTTCCAGGAGATTGATCGTGAAATCTGTTCCACGGTGATTCTATCCCTTTCGCTGATTCAAGAAGGGCAGTTGTTGGTTTCCGGTAAAACACTGTGCACTGTGCTGTATGACAATATCTAACCAAAGAAATTGCCTTAATGCCAGATCACTTCTTAAATGGCGTCGTCGAGGCAATTTATTTTTATATAATGGTAACGGAGTATAATGTCTAAACCTCTTCAAATATTCCTATGGATTGATATTGACAATAACTAACCCAAGAAACTGTCGTATGCAAGATCACTTCATAAATGGCCTCACCGATGCAATATATATTTAGAAAAATGTTAACAGAGTATAATGTTCAAACCTCTCTGAATAGTCCGATCATTTTTGGCATTCGGATTGATATTGACAATACCTAACCCACGAGGCTGTTTTATGCAAGATTACTTTATGAATGGCCTCGCCGAGGAAAAATAATATAAAGAATGAATACGGAGTATAACATCTAAACCCGGCTTTTTTAGTTCACCCCACCTCCCCAAATAAAAAAGACTGATATGTGGTGATATATTTGTAAACAATTATTATAATATATATTAGCTCTTCTACATGCAAAAGCGACTTTTATGTAAGCATAGATTCCATTTTATATAGATATACGTCTGCTGTTTTCACACTGAAACAAATACTAGTGATGGGTAGTCAAGAATACAGTATGAGGTGTCCGCTTAAGGTCACCTCAATTCAGCTAAGTACTATACGGTGAAGTTAAGCTATTGAGACACCTGAAAATAAAACATCTCCCCTTGAAGGGAACCCTACTCTTGACTTATATACTTGCTTTGGTACTCTGAATTTAGTATTAAGAAGTTAGTAGCTCCTTATGCTTAATTTATTTTCAAATGCTAGTGTCAATCGATCGTTTATATGCCAGGGTGTTGAAATCCCGAACACACTTCAGAAAGTATTCCCTCGAGGAATTATATTTTGTACATAATTCAATGCTCTGTATTCTTTTGATGCTTACTTCCCTCTTTCTTTTTGTTCTTTTCTGTCACTTAGCTACCAAACTGGATACATATAATAGAGTTTTATTTAGAAACCTCTCGTTTTTATACTTATTTCAAACCCTCTGCCTGTGCGCCTGTTTTCCAGGATCACTTTTATATCCGGACAGGTAATGATGTAAATGCATGGCGCGCAAGCATTGGGCACTTCTATACAAAACTACAGGTTATTCTCTGTCGACACCACTATAGGATTGACCTTTACAATCTTCTGTTTTACTATCTTAACATCTTGAAATATTCCTAAAAACATGCTCTTTATGAGATAACAAACTTATTTTTTTATTATTCTCTTAGATTTTTATTCGACGACTATAATGGTTTTATTACGTCTTATTTTGTCTGGTGATGTTGAAGAAAACCCAGGACCACTCTTGTCTCAATGCGTAACTGATTCGAACCAGTCCAGTTTGTCTATTTTTCATCTAAACATAAGAAGTATTCGTAACAAATTAGATTTTATAAAGGAAAACTGTTTGGATTTTGATATCTTGTGCTTCACTGAAACTCATCTGACTAATGACATTCCAACGGACATTCTAAAACGTGAGGGTTTCAATGATCCTTATAGGATTGAAAACACTGCTCATTCAGGGGGACTGCTTGTATATATCTCCATAAATCTGCTGTGTAAACGACGCCCAGAATTCGAACACATTTCTATACAATCGATTTGGACAGAAATAAAGTTTAAGGATTCATCACTCATACTATGTAACATTTACAGACCACCCAACAGCCAAGTTCAGCTTTGGGATGAACTTAACGTTTCAATTGAAAATGCGCTTGATAGTTGTAGTAATTTAATTATAGTTGGTGATCTTAATGAGAATTTATTTAACGTTCATAACAACCATTTACACGGCTTAATACTGTTAAACGATTTGAGAAATGTTATTCAAGAGCCAACTAGAGTAACCAATCAAACAGCAACATTAATAGAACCTGTACTTATTTCTAGCTCAGTTACTGATTTTGACTCTGGCGTATTGGATGTACCGGATAATATAAGCGACCATCATGCTACATACATACACGTCTCTTTTAAAATGGCACAACCCCCTACATAGAAACGTAAAGTTTGGCTGTATAGTAGGGCAGATTTCAATAAACTTAATGACTTAATTAGCCAGTTCGATTGGAGTTTTATTCTATCGAACTCAGTAAATGATTCTTGCAAATTGTTTACAGAAACATTTCTTCAATTTATACATGACTGCATTCCGCATAAAGAGGTAACTATCAGACCGAATGATAAACCATGGTACGATTCACAAATAAGAACAACAACAAGACAAAGAGACAGACAACGAAAACATGCAATTAAAACTAAGAAAACCGAGGATTGGACAAAATTTAAATGCTTGCGAAACAAAGTTAATAACATGAAAAAACATGCAAAAGAACAATTTTATAACAATATGGAACAAACTATTATGGACTCAAGTATAAGCAACCCTAAATTATATTGGAAACTCTTACGTCAATTTATAAAGTCCAATAAAAATGCCGAACTTATTCCTCCACTTAAAACGGTTTTACAGGATGGAACAGAGCAATATTTTTTCAATGATTCTGAAAAAGCTAATTGTCTGAATGATTTTTTTGTATCAATCTCTACAGTAAATGATTCTAATACAACGTTACCCACTCTCCTTCCTAAAACTCAGAACGTAATTTCTCAAATTCAAGTTCTAGAATCGGAAATTATTGATGTTATAGATTTATTAAATCCAAACAAAGCTGTAGGAGAAGATATGATTAGCCACAAAGTTCTCAAGGCTGTAAAATTTGCAATTGTAAAACCTTTATGTCTCCTGATTAACAAGTCACTAGAGGAATGTGAATTCCCAGACATGTGGAAACTGTCAGTTGTCATGCCTCTCTTCAAAAAGGGTGAATTAAACCTCCCTTCAAACTATAGACCGATAGCACTTCTAAGCAACATTGGTAAAATAATGGAACGTGTAGTTTACAAACATATCTATAATCATTTACATGAAAATGATTTGGTTTATTGCAAACAGTCAGGCTTTCTCTCTGGTCATTCTACTGTCTATCAACTCATTGACATGTACCACCAAACTTGTCAAAGTATCGATTCTAAACAGTATACGTGTATGGTATTTTGTGATGTTTCTAAAGCATTTGATCGTGTATGGCATAAAGGGTTGTTATTAAAACTGCAGCAGAATGTAATCTCTGGAAATTTACTTACTTGGATAAATAGTTATTTAACGAACAGAAAACAGAAAGTTTTTATAGGGTCTTCCTATTCAAATGAAAAAGAAACTACAGCTGGTGTGCCACAAGGTTCAGTTTTGGGTCCTCTATTTTTCTTGATATATATAAATGATAGTGTTGACAAGCTTTTAAGTATTGTAAGACTTTTTGCAGATGACACTTCTTTAGCTTTCAGCGCATGTAATATACCTAATATAGAAGGAATTTTAAATCACGACTTAATACTTTCTCAGTGGGCTAAGCAGTGGCTTGTAGATTTTAATCCTAAAAAAACGGAGGCTTTATTTTTCACATTAGAAAATATTACCGTTAGACCAAACTTGGTCTTTGAAGATGTTCCGGTAGAATTTGTTAGTGAGCATAAACATTTGGGTGTAACCTTCTCAAATGATGCTAAGTGGCATGACCACATTAGTAATATTGTGTCATCTGCATCCAAAATTCTCGGTATTATGCGTAAAATAAAGTTCTCCTTAAGTCGGAAAGCTATGAATCAAGTTTACATCTCTTTTTTTGGGACCAATTTTTGAATATGCCTCTGTTGTGTGGGACAGTTGCACAGTTCTAGAAAAAGACACTTTAGAAAAAATTCAGCACGAAGCGGCGCGTATCGTTACGGGCTTAACACGCTCCGTGTCTTTACAAAACCTGTATAAAGAAATAGGATGGATGTCTTTAGGGGACAGGCGAATGTACCAAAAGTTAATGATAATGTACAAGGTCCGAAATCAACTTGTCCCGGACTATTTAAAAAATCTCTTCCCCCCAACAGTCGGTAGCAATACACCATACCAATTACGAAATGCACAAAATTACCAGTTACTTAGCAGTAGAACAACACTTTTTTCTAGATCATTTGTTCCAGCATCTATATCTCTGTGGAATAATCTTCCTGAAAACATTAGAAATTCTGCCACTATCTCTTCTTTTAAAACGGCTGTTCTAGCTCATTTGTTTGTGATACCTTCTGTACCATCATATTTCATATCTGGAAGCAGACATCTTTCGATTATTCATGCACGAATACGCAACAACTGTAGCGAGCTTAATTATGACCGTTACAATAATCATTTAATAGTAGATGCCCACTGTGATTGTGGACATGTAGTAGAAGATGCAGAACATTTTTTCTTTCAATGCCCAAAGTATGCCAATGCACGAGTTCATTTTTTTCAGGCAACCAGAATGTTTCACCCTCTGAATTGTCAGATTGTACTTTATGGTAAGGCAAATGCTACTGAAAACGAAAACAAAGACTTGTTCAAAAGTGTACAATGTTATATCAAGGAAACATGTCGCTTTGCACATGGTTCACAGGGATAACCGGTATATTTGTCTTTTAATAACTCTATAAACAATATCTCGTTTGGTAGCCGGTACTCTCTCTTTCCCTCTCTCTCTCTCTTTCCCCCTCTCTCTCTCTTTCCCTATCTCTCTCTCTCTCTCTCTCTCTCTCTCTCTCTCTCTCTCTCTCTCTCTCTCATTGTTTGAAAAATTAGACTGAAAAATCTATTTTGCGATGTGTTGAAACATTCATTGTCATCTGTTATTGCTTGTAATTGTGTAATTTGTACGGGACGGGCCGTAATTAATGTTGTTAGAACTTGTGGCGCAACCCATTTGCTTGTAACTTACATGTATATATGCAATAAAATATGTTTAAACAAAAAAAAAAAAAAAACCGGCTTTGATCATGTTCGGCATACAGGCTGATATTGACAATACATAACCTGCAAATTGCCTTATGCCAAATTACTTTACAAACGGCCTCGCCTAGACAAACTGCAAAATTATTTCGAAGTGTAACTTCTAATCTACTTGGAATATTTTGACAACTGTTAGCATACAGATAGATACTGTACAGATCTAACCAACGCGATTCCTGAATGCCCAATTTCTTTATTTTAGCCGCGGCAAGGTAAAAAAGTCACCCACTGTCGCGGTCGTATAACTTTCAAACCAACGGGTATATTTATAATGTTTTGCATGCAGATGGAAATTGACAAGATCAAGCTAATGATATTGTCTAATGACAGATAGCTTTATAAACAACCTCACCGAGGCAATTTTTAAAGACTGATTACGGATGTATAACTTATAAACTGCTGGGAAAATTATGATAATTTTTCACATGAAGATAAACATAATCAAGACGTAACCAAGGAGAATGTCTAATGCAAGATAAATAACCTTCCCAAGGTAATTTTTCAAAAACTGATTACATAAAATAACTTTAAAGCCGCCAAACAATTGCGCATCCGCAGTTATTGCACGAACTATAGCTCAGCAGAAATCTTCAAGTAAACTGTAGAACTGCATTGTTGCTGTATTGCTCAAAAATATTGATTGTGGGTACTTAATAAAACTGCCTCGTCAAGGCGGTTCAATCAAGTCCCCACAATCAATGTTTTGAGCAGAGATAAGAAAATATCAAAATTTTGTATCTTAAAATTTCCATTTTTTTTTTGCCCAAAAATTGACAATGTATTTGTACAGGCGTGTTTTCGTGATGGTTGTTGTGGGGTCTACACCTTAGAGTGAGTTAATTTCAATATAGGTCTTGTTGCTTTAACACGACTTCTGGCCCAGAATAGCTTGAAACAGCTATGTTCACTGGATTAATATGAGCCTGAATTAAAATACCAATCAGACGCTAAATCAAATTATCAAAGCTACTCTCCATCAGCACTCTCAGTGCTTTGATTCTTTCTGCTACGCCTGGCGCGTAACACTCATCAGGAGCAAATTCTTTCCCTCAAGAGTAGACCCCTTTTCCCGTGGGGCAGGGCTTATAGAAAAGCGAACAGGAAGTCCCGAAAATTTTCTCCCCTTGAACGATGGCGGAAAAATCTGCCAGGTGTTCCCAATTCCCTTAAGCGTATTTATTGATGCTCAATGAAGTTGTTAGGAGCCCTTCAGAGTTCGCTTTCTCTGCTCCTCAAACTTCAATAGTTCCAATTCTACATTATTGTGCACATTTCGGGCGTTTTGATTGGTTGAAATAAAATTTTTATACAGTCGAACTTCAATGGCTCGAACACCTTTGGGACCTCGAAAATCTGTTCGAGACAGGGGTAGTTCGAGCCACTGAGGGTTACTGTCAGGAGGCATAACGAGATACTTTTAGGCAACTTTTCGGTGTTCTATAATGAAAATGTATGGTGTGTACTCATTAGAATCGCCTCATCGAGGCGATTCTAATGAGTACACACAGCAAACATTTGCAAGATATAACGCTAAAATCTCCTTAATTATCCCCCACTATTTCTTATGTAGAGGATTTCGCAAGGGGCTCAAGAGTGGGTTCGACACATCCATGGTAAACGAGCCATCGGTGATCGAGCCATCGAAGTTCTACTGTACTTCGATTAATTCCAAGAACTATTTTGTTTGCTTGTTCGTTTGATTTGATGTTTAACGTCCCCGTCAACACTGTAAAGGTCATTTTTGAGGCGCTGCTTCCAATTCTGTGGGACTTTTCCCCGACATTGAGATGAAATGACCCCTCAAGCCCTGCCGCCCCAGGAAACCAACAGGGTTTATAAGCATGGATGGGCCAACTCATACCGCTTTGCCTGGGCAGGCTTAGATCCTCTAAGCTGTTTACCAGTACTCGTGTGCGGGCCAGTTTTACCTCTGCGTGTAAGCATCATGCAGCCCATCTATTTCTTCAAGCCCCGATGGGCGGGGTCGGCCAGAACTATTTCACACAGCGACAGGTAGTATAATAAGAATACGTATTAAACCCACGCGATGTGACGTCAACAGCGTTCGATTTAAAGATGGATAATTACTGCAAACGTAAATGTTAAAAGACAAATAAACTGAATTCAAAGACGACATTTCAATACGCTTGGGTTTCTTTTAAAGATGGCAGCTTCTAATCGAATAATCATTCCGCCGTTGCCGTGAGGTAGTTTATTTTTAGGCTATTTGAACATTTCAGTGACAAAGTTGGAATTATAAGGAATATAATAAGGAAGGGCTTTATCCTATGTTTGTGAGTGATTCGCCAATAAAATGCACAAAAATGAAATTTATTCCCACAAGGAGCGTTATTCATTTCTTAAGTAAGAAAGCCGCAACAAACAACAATCTGTTTTAGATACGTATGCCCGCGACAAATCAAATTCGCCTGCTTACCAACTCTGTCTGCATACACACTTCCCTTGGCCTGACCATAATATTCATGTAGTACACAGCGACTTGAACAAGTTCGTGAAATAAACACCCCCGTTATCCCTAATTTATACAGAGAAAACTGGGGTTTACGGGGATATACATAATTTTGCTTATTTTTAGTTCAAGAGATAGGTTGTGGGTGCTCGTTAGAACCGCCTCATTCTAGAGATGACTCACAACCTATATTTGCAGTAGAAATGGGAAAAGAAATCATTGATTTCACAAGAAAAGTAGTCAGTTTGGAGATACGAAAAATGCACTGTGTCGCAAAGCTATTTTATCATAATGAGACTGCGGGGATACTCTGACTGATGCGAGTTTTGATCGAAGACGCCCTGCATAAATTTCCGTATCTAAATATAAACAAGAGCAAAAAAAAAAAAAAAAAAAAACCGTTTAAGTGCACCGTTTCAATTGTACATAAAAGCGGCACGTCTATATAATATTGGCCCCCTTGAACCCCACACTAAACTGTATAGTAAAGGGGTAAACATCATATATAGTAAAGCTTAAACATTTTATTTAGCAAAGTGATAAACCTTATTTTTCTAATTTCTGCTCTAAAATATAGATTGTGGGTACTCGTTAGAACCGCCTCGATGAGGCGGTTCTAACGAGTGCCTACAATCATTATTTTGGCCAGAAATAAGAAAAATATCACAATTTTTCATCATAAAATTTTAATTTTTTCGGCGATAAAGGTTACAATGTATTTGTATAGGCGTGTTTTCGTAATGAGTTGAAAGCCAAAAGCCAAAGCTTTCTTTCCTACACTATGGCGCCAAAATACAAAACAATATTAACAGTATATACCATCACGAAAACACGCCTATATAATTTTGACCCCCTTGAACCTCACTTTTATATAGTAAAAACTTGGGTTTACAGGGGTGAACCTTATTTTTCTTATTTCTGCTCTAAAATATAGAGTGTGGGTACTTGTTAGATCCGCCTCGATGAGGCGGTTCTAACGATTACCCACAATCTATATTTTGAGCAGAAATCAGAAAAAAAATATCACAATTTTTCAGCATAAAATGTTCTTTTTTCGGCGATAAAGGTGGCAGTGTATTTGTATAGGCGTGTTTGTGTAATGAGAAGTTGAAAGCCAAAAGCCAAAGCTTTCTTTCCTACACTATGGCGCCAAAATACAAAACAATATTAACAGTACATACATGGGAAGACGAACTATGACAACCACAGGGCACCTGAAGCACCTATTACGATAACACATCTGTGTGATATAGTGCATTTTCATGCCTCAAAAAAGGTATTTTTTTTTTCTGATGAAAATTTGCGGTATTTTTTTTATTTATATTCCAAACATAGGTTTTGGGTGCTCGTTAGAACCGCCTCAATGAGGCGGTTCTAACGAGTACCCACAACCTATGTCTTGGAGCAGAAATAAGGAAAATGATGTTAACCCCCGTAAACCCCAGTTTTCTCTATATGAAGTGGGGTTCAGGGGGGTCTTTATTTCACGGACTTGTTAACGTGATGCGGCATTAGAACTGGTAAAATTTTACTGGGGGCTTAAATCGATTTTACATGTACGCGGCAACAGTCTTCGCCTTGTTTTTGAAAGTCTCAGCATCAACTTCTTCCACAGATGTAGTATCGGAAAGAGCTTACAGAAGAAATTGATTCAACGAATTGCCGTAAGATGAAGTTATCCGTCCCCGTGATCACTGTTTAGGTCATTTCACCTTACCTTAAATGTATAACGTCGCTATTTTTAAGTGAAAAAACGCTGTCCTAATATAAAATCAAATCTCCAGTTCTATAAACTAGGCATAATAGCGTGTTTAGAGAAAGGACTTTTCAAATGTTTTGTTTTCTTATTCATTACGAAAACATGCCTATACAAATGCATTTTGTCATATGACGTCGTGTCTGAGAGTGTAATAACGCCATGTAATAAATTTGATAATCCACGAGTGGAATAAATATGCAAATTAGTTATATGCGCCGCGTAACGTTATCTGTACCACGTTCTTAACCACGTCGCGTTTAAAAAATGTGATATTCTGCTTGTTTCTGCTCAAAATATAGATTGCGGGTACTCGTTAACGAGGCGGTTCTAACTTCTACCAACAATCTATATTTTAGAGCAGAAATAAGAAAAATAATATGTACTCCTGTAAACCCTTGTTGTACTATATAAAAGGGGGCTGAAGGGGGATCAAAATTTTATAGGCTTGTTTACGTGATGAAATGAAAAATGTTTGAATTATTTTCTTATTTCTAGTCCAAATATAGACTGAGAGTACTCGTTTGAACCGCCTCAATGAGTCTATTCTAACGATTACTAGGAATTTCTGTTTTGAGCAAAAAGTAAGAAAAAAAGAAATGCCCCCATACTAATATATAGATGATGATTTCGCACTTTAATGAAAATAAATAATTAGCAAACCTTGGCGGACTCTTAAAATATCCCTCAAAACAACCACAAACAGTATAAAAATATTAATATTTCTTAAATAACACAGTTACTTAAAAGTTTAACCACGTAAGCTAATCGCTTTGCAACATATTTGTAAAAGGATACAGCTGGTAGCCTGAAAACCCGTATCATCAAGTGAACTAGTCGATGAAATGAACACCCCTCTAAACCCCAATTTATATAGAGAAAACTGGGGTTTACGGGGGTAAACACTATTTTTCTTATTTCTGCTCCAAGACATAGGTTGTGGGTACTCGTTAGAACCGCCTCATAGAGGCGGTTCTAACGAGTACCCACAACCTATGTCTTGGAGCAGAAATAAGAAAAATATCACAGATTTTCGCCAGAATAATAGCCATTTTGGAGATGTAAAAATGCACTATATCGCACGGATGCGTTGGCCTATTGAAACTATTTTCACACATGTATGTACATGTAAGACTAGTGACAATTAGCGCACAATAGTAGATAGAGGATATGATGAATACCAAAAATATTTCATAATATCAGATGATTTTCACGAGTTCTTCGCACTCGCGAAATTTCTAATGCTTTCAACACACGAGAATGACTTTTTTTGTATGCATTGCAAACTAAATATTTTTACATAGGGACAAACACTATGTGTTCTGATCAGACTGCTGCTAGAGGGGCAGTCGGGTCTGGGTCTACATTGTTTGTAACAATGGCTTTCAAATTAAACAGCAGTCAACAAAGCAGACGACAATTGTTGTAATTGACGTCTTAAGAGTTTATTTATATTCATGTATATTCCTTATGTATATATATTACAATCGTAATACAACTTTAGTTTTCCTAGCCGTTATTTGTCTTGATCGAGTCGGAATGATGCCAACATTGATGAACTATGGTAACGTATTTCGCGAACTGCCCGCCAATAATACTGACCTTTACAGTGTTGACCTGGACGTTAAACCTCAAATCAAACAAACAATACCATCAGGAAATCACAATTATATAATGTTGACCACTTTAAACCCCATTTTCATATAATAAAAAACTAGGCTTGAGGGGCTATACATTGTTTTTTTCTAATATTTGTTTACAAACATAGATTGCGGGTAGTCGTTAGAACCCATAACGATAACACACCCGTGCGACATAGTGCATTTTCTCATATCTCAAAAACGGCTACTTTTCTGATGAAAATCGTTGATATTTTTCTTATTTTTACTTCAAATATAGGTTGTGGGGGCTCATCAGAACCGCCTCAATGAGGCGGTTCTAACGAGTACCCACAACCTATGTCTTGGAACAGAAATAAGGAAAATAATGTTTACCCCCGTAAACCCCAGTTTTCTCTATATAAAGTGGGGTTTAGGGGGGTCCAACGAGTACACGCACCCACAATCTATGTTTTAAGCAGAAATATGAACACTACCAGAAACTTTTCAATTTGTAGAAGTTTTGTTTGTATGTATTTGAATTAAACGACCCTGTTACATGTAACACTATTACGGTTATTTTGAGCCGGTCAGTTTTTCCTTGGCAGGCTTATACGTAACCGGTTAACCAGTACAGTTCACATTCTTTCGCCAGAAACTGACAACTGCCCTTCTTGAATCAGCGGAAGGGAGATAATGACCATAGGAAAGAGAAAGATTTCATGATCAATTTCCACGAAAGAATGTTGCCGACCCCATTAGGTATCGAACCCACGTCCTCCTGATCACCAGTCAGACCGGCATCAGAGTGAGCTACCGAGGCCCAATATTAAGAGGATAAAATATATATATTTAAAATTTCTAATACATTAAAATGTTACCTCTAAAAAATTTACAATATTTCGAGGTTATATTTAAATATATTTGAATAGGCTTGTTCCCGTAGTGTTTCTAAGATACTGCAAATACTGTCCCGAAAAAAGAAATAAATACATGTATCTAAAATCATGAAAAATCATAGCTGTCGTTCCTAAAACACATGAGAGACCCACTCAAAATCGATTATTCTTGCTTGGTATAAATGTTTCATGCAGCCTCGAACGTCCAGACAGATTACGATTGAAATTTCTGAAATTCATGCAGCTGTAGATATTTTTCGATTAATTTTATTGAAATTTCCAACGCTAAAAGTCTCTGTATACATCATTGCAGATGAATATAAGCTCTTATAATGCAGCTGTGTGACAAATGTTGCTTCAATGATGCACCTGTCTGTCAAATATAAAGCATGTCAGCCGAAATAACAAAATAAGAAATGAATGTACTTGAGTCTTGTCGAGAGAAGATATGCTATATTACGAGTATGTACATGTATATACACGTAGTTTATTCATTTTCCTATTTAAGATATAGAGGATCTTCCACGAGTGGTCATTTTATATGAAATTAATGAAAGGAGCCTTTGGCGAGTTTCACAAATTTCATATGAAATGACCACGAGTGTAAGATTCTGTTTATCATATGGCCACTTTGAATATGATTTAATAGCCATTAAATTTGCCATTATTTTCACAAAAAATGCATGGTTGACTTAGACGTCCCGCAAAAGTGTTATTACACGACGTATGGTCATACGATTTTTATTACACGACGTTATCCACTGTTTGTCAACGACGTCATATTATAAATGGAGTTTATTATAAGAATCCTATATGGGTGTGAGGGTTGGATGGAAAAATCGATCCCGAGGGTCACTGTCCGGCATCACGAGGCTTGCCGAGTAATGCCTGACAGTGATCCCGAGGGACAGATATTTCTATCTCACCCTCACACCCATATAGGTTACTTTTTCTTGCATACCTGCCTTTTTTTAGCGCGGATTTTTAATGCTGCAGTCATTTCGGTTACCGCCGTCCGCCATATTGTGATGACATTGTAGGAATGTATAGTGACGTCACGTAACGTGCTGTGACGTCAACCTTAACGACGGCGCATACGAGGTCGAAATCAACCAGTGAATTTATCAAACACGCGATTATATTCGATTTTGGGTCGGAACACCAGGGTAAAAACATAAATTTCCACCCCAGGGTAAAATCCAACAAAGAAACAAATGCAAGCACGGGTTTCTATACCGGACTGTTTTACCTCCCGAGGTTTATTAATCCCATATTTGAAATAGGAGAAATGAATTATCCGTGTATATTGACTTTAAAGATCAGTTTTGGATCTGAATTTCGGTATAGTCGACGGTTAACACCACATGTTAACGGTTCAATCAGCGTAGTGCTACAGCAGCTGGTTGGAAGAAAAACTGGATGGGCGCCATTTTGAAACCGCTTTCTGTAGTTCTAAATAAAAAAAAAGAAGAAACGCAGATTTTCAGTGATGAAACAACTAAAAAAGTGAGATTACAGAAAGTAAAACGTACTTCGTATACAATGGTTATGTCCATGTTTTCTTCGTTTCAACGGTGTAACCGACTCAAACGCCACGCATTCTGAGCGTCTGTTGACATCCTCGATGACGTCGTGGATAATGTCGACGTGACTAAAACATTCTCGCGCTTTAATATAACGATTTTATTGCAAAAACAGTATATTATATCTCACATAAAACTAGTTCCAGTCCAGGCTAGGATGAAATAGTTCTTCTTAGTCTGTCATACGGTATCAAAAATGGAATAAGTCACTCAATTTCAAGCCAATCTGTGGATTTTGCAGACAGTTGGCATATGTCTTATACTTTTAAGAAATGCAAACATGCATTTAGGTCATCATAGTTTGGACCAAGTCTATACAATGAAAGAAACGAAACAGATAAGATACCTATTGAACAAGTTGATTCCGAAAAAGACCTTGGGGTTATAATAGACATATCTTTAAAATTTACCGAACACATCAGCTCTAAAATCAAAATTGCAAATCGAAATTTGGACTAATCTTTAGCACTTTCACATAAATAGACAAGGATACATTTTGAACTTGTACAAATCTCTAGTCCGCACACACCTAGAATATGCAACATCGGTATGGTCTCCTCCATACCAAAAAGACAAAATTGTTTTGGAAAATGTTCAGAGACGTGCCACGAAACTAGTAAAACGTGTATCGTCTCTGTCATATCAAGAGAGACTCCGTGCCTTGGGCCCATTTTGGGCCCGCCAGGTCTCGAATATTGACGTGAGAGAGCTGATGTAATCCGAGTGTATAAGAGATAAGGTCGATAAAGGCAAGCTCTTCACTTTATCAGAATATACCGCCACCCGAGGTCACTCACTTTAACTATTCAAGCGTAGGACTCAACTTCAGATTCGAGCAGACAGCTTTAGTAATAGAGTCCTTGACAATTGGATGAGTCTACCAGAATCATTTGTGCAGGCACCTTCCCTAAACAATTTTAAAAGTAGCATCAATAACTGGTGGCATAACCATCCATTCAAGTTTATACCAACCTGTTATGTTCCCGGCAAAACACAAGAAAGCAGTCTCAAAATGCGTCAGGGGGAGACAGAAATGCCTGACATCGACTTCGACAACAGTAAGAACAGTAAGTAAACACAAACATGGAAGACCAGACCCTAAACGAAACTTCAGTAGCGGTATACCAAAAGGAAAGTTACTTTCCCACAAAATGGCCAATATACTATCCAAAATAAAAATAATATAAGCGACACAAACAGCCAAAGACAAACCATAACAAAAATAAACCGCGACAGAAGAACCGCAACCGCCTTGGAACGGAAACGACTCCACGGGGGGGGGGGGGGGGGCGGTTGTTGGAAGATGGTGGTGGGGGGTTGGGGCTTAAATCGATTTTACTTGGCCATAATCATCGCCCTTACTTCCGTCGCGATTAGGAAAAATAATTCGTTCAGTCTGCATGAAGGCCTCCTAACTCATCAGTGCAACATCTCAGTGAAAACAAAAATCAAACAACCACAGAGCTGAAACAACGGTGAGGGATCGACAGCAAGAAACCACTGAAATACTGGAGCAAAAGAAAACCAACAGTTAGACTCCGGTGGGACCGACCAGAGACAGAGCATCAGGTACCAACCAACATAAGCCTTTACGCTGGAATCGTCATAGAATACGAGGCCTGACCCACCGACGTGCAATTAAAGAGGGAAGCAAAGTTGTCAACCGTGATTGGGTTAACTACCATGCTTGCAGTCTGTCGTATAACATTTATGTTGTGCCCAATATTTTTATTTCGAAGAATGATTTTACGAAATTGGATGCTGAAGTCATTGCGGTAATATATTTTTCTTAATATATGTACAAAGTCACCATAAAATTCTAGTCTGATAGACCTTGTTGCAGAAGACATATAAGTCCAATATTGAATTTTCGAATTAAATCAGAATGACGTCAAAAAAGTTGAAAAGACGTTGCGTAGTTTATAGTACCGATAACAATGATTAAAAAGTTTAGCCGTTAACAATTTATTACGAGTGTTGAACGAGTATTGAAGTCAGTTACATGACTACACACTCTGGCAAATCGAATTAATTGCGAAATACAAACCCAATAGGATGACGTACGAGGAACATCACATCACGATCCAAAAAAGGAAAATTTACAATCTCAAAATCAAAATCATCGCGTTTATCATAAATTTTGCAAGAAACAAATAAAAATCAAAAATGAATCTGCAATAGATAGATGTTAATCCCAAAACGGGGCCTCGGTATCAGAAAAAATTGTTTTAACTGAAGTTCTTGAGGGAGGTGGGGGGGGGGGGGGATAAATTTGACTCAAACCATCGAAATAGGTATTAGCAATATTTAATAAATCATCCAAATAGCTAGAAGTGGAGCTAACTTTCATTGATCTAGACTGGTTTTAAGCAGAAAGGGACATCTTGAAGTCTCTCTCATAGAAAAAACAACAGATCAGCCACAAGTGTTGCGCAATTAGTACCCATCGGAATACCCAGAACTTGTCCAAACAACTTAGTACCAAATCTTATGTAAATATTGTCAAATAGAAAGGTGAGTGCTTCACACTTTCTGACATGACCATAAAGTATAGTTATTATGCCCTTCAGAAGTGAAAAAAGCATTTCTTACATAACATGCAAGATAGAGTCTTCCCTATGAAATATACAGTCAATTAAACCATTACGTTTTTCTTTTATAAGATTATGAGGAAGTGTTGTGTAAAGCGTGGAAAAATCATAAGTAGACAGACTTGAAGCATGAAAACGCCGGGATTTCAATTTATTTAAAACTTCATTAGATTTTTTTATAGACCAGGACCAAAGGAAAATACCAAGATTATGCATCATGGTAGAAATCATGGTATTTCTCTGTTATGCGTGTAATATAATCATGTGTCTATCATATGACATGTTATAACGCCATGTAATAAATTCAGTTATCCACTTGTGGATTAAATATGTAAATTAGTTAGATACGCTCCGTAACGTTATATGCATGTCGTCCTAAACAACGTCGCTTTTACTGATGGCGGAGTATGGGCACTTTTGCACAAAAATCGTGAATTAACTGCGTTTTAAACGTCATATGATAAAAAAGTATCTGGCATCCGTGCTTATGCATTATTGAATATATTAAACTCGTGAAGGAAAAGGAATAACATGCTCGACAAAGCCTCGCATTTGATCCCTTTTCCCCAACTCGTTCAATAAAATTCATAATACATGAACAATCATGTAAGATCCTGTATATATGGCACCGTTACTTAGTGGATAACATCATGCCCATTGTGGCTTGAAGAAATAGACTGGGCTGCATGGTGCTTCCACGCAGAGCTGAAACCGACCACACGAGAACTGGTAAACCGTTTCGAGGATCTAAGCCTGCCCAGGCAAAGCGAGTCGGACCGCCTAATGCGTATAGGCTTTTTTTTCATTGGGCGGCAGCGCTTGAGCAGTCATTTCATCTCAATATCGGGTAAAAGTCCCACAAAATTGGAAGCAGTGTCTCCAAAAATACCTAAATAGTGTTAACGGGGACGGTATACACCTCATTCAAACAAACAAACAAAAGTAACATGACGACACGTGTTACACGTGCAGTTAACGACGCGAAAAGTTTTTTTATTTGTTTGATTTGAGGTTTAACGTCCCCGTCAACAATGCATAGGTCATTTTTAGACGTTAGTTTCCAGTTTTGTGAACTTATACCCGACCTTGAGATTAAATGACTTCTCAAGCCCTGTCGCCAAATGAAACCAATAGGGTTTATAAGCATGGACGGGCCGACTCGCACCGCTTTCCCTCTGCAGGCTTAGATCGTCTAAGCGGTTTACCAGTACTCGTGTGCGGTCGGCTTCAGCTCTGCGTGGAATCATCATGCAGCCCATCATTTTCTTCAAGCCCCGATGGGCGGGGACTAAAATTCCTTCTGTTGAAATTATTTTCAAACTTCTTTGCCAATAAAATCCAATTCAAAATCTGAAAGGGAATGTATCCCTTTTTGTTGCTAAATGGAATCTTCCTCCTTACATATAGCAGGAGTCCATTTCAAAATTTAGGGGTGTCAGATTGTGTTTTTCTTCAAAATATATTTGGAAAATGGTTGAAAATTTTGCAAAAAGTGTAGACCCTGATCAGACGCCGCAAAACGCGGCGTCTGATCTGGGCCTGTACTGTTTTGCCAGAGTACCCGTTTAGGTGTTTCCGGTAAAAATGAGTTAACATTCATAGTCCTTTTATATTGAATTGATAAAACTGTTTAGCAAGTTTAATATGAAATTACCACTAGTGAAAGATTTTCTATCTTTATAAAATTGGCGGACAGACACGGCCCCGATCAGACTCGTAGCCTACACCGTCAATATAAAGATTTTATTCGCAGGACAAAACACTAATGCCTTTTTATCTGGTTCTGTACATATACGCGCATAAGCTTTCTTAACCATGGAACAGGGGTAGTTCTATTTTTAGCGCGTGGAGGAAATGGGCTGGGACAGCAAAAAATGACGTCAGAATTTTTACTTTTGTAAGTGCCTGTATGCAAGACACCCAATAACGTTTGAAGATAGTTGCTACGATGCATAAAAGCAAAGAAAACAAAAGCAACAACTGACTGAATACATTTTTGTCGCGCCTGCTTTAAACGAGACTCGCGTAATTTAGGAGCCCGAAATTGCGTCCGGTCTTCCGTCCGTTCGTTTGTCAAACCATCAACATTTGCGACAACCCATGCGTTCACCCATATGTACAAAAGTCGATTTACCAAGGTGTATAAGAGCTTCACAGACGTGCATTTATGGATGACGTTTAATACAAGCACATCCATATTTGACCTTGACCTACATCACGAAAACATGCCTATATAATTTTGACCCCTTGAACCCCACTTTTATATAGTAAAACTGGGGTTTCTGGGGGTATACCTTATTTTTCTTATTTCTGCTCTGAAATATAGATTGTGGGTACTCGTTAGAACCGCCTCGATGAGGCGGTTCTAACGAGTGCCCACAAACTATATTTTGAGCAGGAATAAGAAAAATATCACAACTTTTCATCATAAAATTTTCATTTTTTTTTCGGCGATAAAGGTGGCAATGTATTTGTATAGGCGTGTTTGGGTAATGTACATTTTACGGTTCACGGACTGTAATTTATTGCCTCAATCATAGCGTATACACTAATTTTCAAGTCCATTTCTAGAACTATGAAAGCATTAATGATACATGGTACAGACTTGCATCAAGAAATGGCAATTTTTATGCAAGCGCCAATGTATGAGCTTCACCTACATTTCACGATTCAGTGACTTTGCCCCCATACACATGTGACATAGTCTTCGGTGGAATCCTTGTATGTTAATGGTACATTGTAGCTGAATCCGGCCCGCACACTAGTACTGGTAAACTGCTTAGAGGATCTAAGCCTGTCCAGGAACCGCGGTGCGAGGCGGTCCATGCTAATAAACCCTATTGGTTTCATTGGGCGACAGGGCTTGAGATGTCATTTCATCTCAATGTCGGGTAAAAGTCCCACAAAATTGGAAGCAACGTCTCCAAAATGACCTTTACAGTGTTGACGGGGACGTTAAACCTAAAATCAAACAAACAAAAAATAACAAAAATGATCAAACTCCATCTATGATGGGAGTAAAAAATCACACCTCCGCCCATCGGGGCATGCAGCAATATATTGGATTCCATGGTGTTTTCGCGCTGAGCTAAAGTCGACCGTACGTGTATATGAGTACTGGTAAATCGCTGTAAATGTCTACGCCTGCCCAGGAAAAGTAGTGCGACTCGGACCGTCCTTGCATATAAACCCTAGCGGTTTTGTTTGGGCGGTAGGGCTTCGGATATCATTTCATCTCAACGTCGGGTAAAAGTCCCACAAAATCGGAAGCGTAGTGCTAAATAGTGTTGATACGGACGAAAAACCTCAATACAAGACTGAGTTATCCAAACCCTCCAGTTAACGGATATAGTCGGAAATGAGGCAAAACCGTGTTTCCTACTTCGTCCGCAAACTATCGGGTTTGCATTTCTCTGTGTTCATCACGAAAATACGTCTATATAATTTTGACCCCCTTGAACCCCACTTTTATATAATTAAAACTGGGGTTTATAGGGGTAAACTTTATTATTCTTATTTCTGCTCTAAAATATAGATTGTGGATACTTGTTAGAACCGCCTCATCGACTTTATTTTTCTTATTTCTGCTCTAAAATATAGATTGTGGGTACGCGTTAGAACCGCCTCATCGAGGCAGTTCTAACGAGTGCCCACAATCTATATTTTAGAGCAGAAATATTGTTTTTCCCCCGGGCGTCTGTCTGTCTGTCCGTCTGTCTGTCTGTCACACATTCGTGTCCGCTCTATAACTTGAAAACCGTTCGAGCTATCGTCACAAAACTTAGTATAAATATAAATCAGCATTAGACGACGTGCAGTGCGCAAGAACTATAACTCTCGCATTTATACTTTTTGAATTATCTCCCTTGGAAGTTTGTTCGTATGTATATATGAATGGGCAAATCATGTCCGGTCAATAACTTTCTTATTTTGAGATGGATTTTAAAATTACTTGGCAGAAATATTAACAACCATAAGACGATGTGTGGTGCGCATGAATCAGGTCGGTACCTCAAAGGTCAAGGTCATACTTAGAGGTCAAAGGTCAAAAAAGGTTTTTTTTTTCGTATTTGGTCAATAACTTTCTTATTTTGAGATGAATTTTAAAATTACTTGGCAGAAATATTAACCACCATGAGACGATGTGTGGTGTGCATCAGGCAGGTCAGTACCTCGAAGGTCAAGGTCATACTTAGAGGTCAAAGGTAAAAAAGGGGCCTGTTTTTCGTGTTTTGTCAATAACTTTCTTATTTTGGGATGGATTTTAAAATTACTTGGCAGAAATATTAACAACCATGAGACAATGTGTGGTGTGCATAAGGCAGGTCAGTACCTCGAAGGTCAAGGTCATACTTAGAGGTCAAAGGTAAAAAAAGGGGCCTTTTTTCGTGTTTTGTCAATAACTTTCTTATTTTGAGATGGATTGTGAAATCACTTGGCAGAAATGTTAACCAATATAAGACGATGTGTTGCGTGCATGACCCAGGTTGGTACCTCAAAGGTCAAGGTCATACTTAGAGGTCAAATGTAAAAAAGGGGCCTTTTTCCGGTTTTGTCAATAACTTGCTTATTTTAAGATAGAATTTGAAGTTACTTGGCAAAATGTTAACTGTCATGAGACGATGTGTTGCATGCATGATTCAGTTTGATACCTCAAGTGTCAAGGTCATACATAGAGGTCAAAAGTCAAAAAATGGGCCTTTTTTCGTGTTTGGTCAATAACTTTCTTATTTTTAGATGGATTTTGAAATTGCTTTGCAGAAATGTTAAACACCATGAGATGATGTGTTGCACGCATGACCCAGTTTGGTACCTGAAAGGTCAAGGTCATACATAGAGGCTAAAGGTAAAAAAAGGGGCCTTTTTGTGTTCTGTCAATAACTTTCTTATTTTTAGATGGATTTTGAAATTACTTGGCAGTATGTTAACCACCATAAGACGATGTGTTGCGTGCATGACCGAAGTTGGTACCTCAAATGTCAAGGTCGTACTAAGAGGTCAAAGGACAAAAAGGGGCCTTTTTATGCCTCCAACTTTGAAAAAGTTGGAGGGGCATATTGGTTCTGGTTCGTTTTTGATGCATAGCATAACTAAAGAACCGTGTATGCTAGGGTTTTGAAATTTCATATATGGATTCCTCATGGAAAATTAGCTGACGCATATTTTTTTTCTCGTCCGGATTATGCCCCCTTCACGAGTTATTGCCCTTTGAAATTTTTTTAATAAAATCTTGTCAGCAAGATATCTCAAAAACTATTGGAGCTAGAGCCTTGAATGTTAGTGCATATATTGGTGGTGATGAGTAGATGAACTGATTAACTTTAGACAAAATTCCGAAAAATACTTTGTGAGTTACGGCCCTTTGTCATTTTGGTAATTTGTGCCCATTGTAATGTATGCTAAAAGTGATGCATAGCATAACTTTAGAACCGTGTATGCTAGGGTTTTGAAATTTCATATATGGATTTCTCGTGGAAAATTAGCTGACGCGTATTTTTTTTCTTGTCCGGATTATGCCCCTTTCAAGAGTTATTGCCCTTTGAAATTTTTTTAAATAAAATCTTGTCAGCAAGATATCTCAAACACTATTGGAGCTAGAGCCTTGAAAATTGGTGAATATATTGGTGGTGATGAGTAGATGAACTGTTTAACTTCTGACAAAATTTCTGAAAAATACTTTGTGAGTTATGGCCCTTTGTCATTTTGGTAATTTGTGCCCATTGTAATGTATGCTAAAAGTGATGCATAGCATAACTTTAGAACCCTGTATGCTAGGGTTTTGAAATTTCATATATGGATTCCTCATGGAAAATTAGCTGACGCGTATTGTTTTTCTCGTCCGGATTATGCCCCTTTCAAGAGTTATTGCCCTTTGAAATTTTTTTAATAAAATCTTGTCAGCAAAATTTCTCAAACACTATTGGAGCTAGAGCCTTGGAAGTTGTTGAGTATATTGATGGTGATGAGTATATGAACTGATTAACTTTTGACAAAATTCCCAAATATACTCTATGAGTTATGGCCCTTTGTCATTTTGGTAATTTGTGCCCATTGTAATGAATGCTAAAAGGGATGCATAGCATAACTTTAATACTGTGTATGCTATGGTTTTGAAATTTCATATATGCATTCCTAATGGAAAATAAGCTGACGTGTATTTTTTTCTCATCCGGATTATGCCCCTTTCAAGAGTTATTGCCCTTTGAAATTTTTTGAACATTTTTAAAGTTACTTTGCAGAAATGTTTATCTTCATTAGATGATGTGTTGCACACAAGACCCGGCTCAATACCTCCAATGTCAAGGTTATACTTAGAGGTCAAAAACGGGGGAGACATCTGTGTTTTTGTAGAAAAACAAATTCTAGTATAAGCTTGTTTTCGTAATGTGATCGGAGGTGGGTGTTAGTTTCTCTTTTATTTTATATTTGGCAGTAAAATCAATGCACATCTGAAGCCAAATTAAAATTACAGTAAACATTTCGCTATTAAGAAAACCTAAAATTAAGACTAATTCTGCTATAAAAAGCTTATTTAGTAGGCTGCAGTTATTCTGTCTTCGTGTTTTCTGCACAGAATGTCCTCCGGTCAGGGACCACCTTTGGAACTGTTCAAAAGTGATCTTAAAGACCACTTTTGAACAGTCCCAAAGGTGGTCTTAATATAGGAATTTTACTGTATATTTTCACACTGTGAAAAATAACATAAATAAATACATCATTTATTTGGTTTTATTTTTTGTATAAAATAAAAAGAAAATATACTTTTTTCATTAAAATACCAATATTTTATCGAATGTGTGGAAAACATATTTCCTCGAGTGTGTTGAAAATAACACTGAGAAATTTTCAAAAGTGCGAATCATGTAATAAACAGCTGTTCACATTACGCAAACACGCCTATACAAATACATTGTCACCTTTATCGCCGAAAAAATGAAAATTTTATGATGAAATATTGTCATATTTTTCTTATTCCTGCTCAAAATATAGATTGTGGGCACCCGTAGAACCGCCTCATCGAGGCGGTTCTAATGAGTACCCACAATCTATATTTTAGAGCAGAAATAAGAAAAATAAGGTACACACCCGGAAACCCTAGTTTTACTATATAAAAGTGGGGTTCAAGGGGGTCAAAACTATATAGGCATGTTTTCCTGATGAATGCGTAAAATATAAAAATAAAATTTACGTTTTTCGACAATTACCAAAATATTCCATCTCGTTTTAAAACGTCCGAATTTTCACTCGTTCACTCGTGCTTTGCACTCGTAAACTTCTGATGTGTTCAACACACTCGACGAAATATTTTTGGTATTCACCTCAATAAAGTAAAAACCCTCTTTTTACCCTGTGACATAGCCAGGCAGCTTCATTTTTGTGTTTTTTTTTCTTAGCAGGAGGTGTGTGTGTGTGTGTGTGTGTGTGTGTGTGTGTGTGTGTGTGTGTGTGTGTGTGTGTGTGTGTGTGTGTGTTTGTGTGTGTGTGTGAATTCGGGTTTAACGTCGCTTTCAACATTTTTCAGTCATATCACGACGGTGTCTGGTTGCGACAGGGAGCTCAATGCACACTTTTATAGTGCTGCCTCACTGAAGTATCATGTCCCAGACACATTACATGATACCACACACAGTCACATTATCCCGACCAGTCCTAGCTCTACCCCGTAAATCTGAATGCCAAGCGAGGAGCAGCTAGTACCATTCTTAACGACTTTGGTATGTCGCGGCCCGGGATCGAACACGTGACCTCCTGTTCCCCGGAGCGGACACTCTACCAACTGAGCTATCGGGGCCGGTTTTAGCAGGATGAAGGGGTCCAGTTGCAGTGATGTGTATTTTCCGTCACTGGGGCATCCAACTGATAATGGCTTTCCGTTGGGCAAAACTTGCTATCTTTGTAGCAGGTTAGGATAGAGGGATCGTTGCTATTTCTTGTTTCTACGCTTCCATTCATTTTCCTCTTTTACTCCCCAGTCATTCACTTTCATCTCATCTTAAATCTCTTCCATCTCTTTTCTCCCTTTCTGTCGGAGGCTATAAAATGACCCAGAAAGGACACTACGCAAACACGCCTATACAAATACATTGCCACCTTTATCGCTGAAAACAATAAAAATTTTATGATAAAAAATTGTTATATTTTTAGCTCACCAGAGCCGAAGGCTCCGGGGGAGCTTATAGGATAGGCAGTTGTCCGTCGTCGTCTGTCGTCGTCTGTCTGTCGTCGTCTGTCGTATGTCGTCGTCTGGCGTCAACACTTTCAAACGACATCTCCTCTGAAGCCACTGGGCCGATTTGGCTCAAATTTTATCTGTAGCATCCTTGGGTTGGGGGATTGGAAAGTTGTGTTTTTTATGAAAATCGGTTCATTAGTTTGGTTGCTATGGCAACTTGTTGTTTCCATACACTTATAATGGGGAAAATTGAAAAATGGCATTTACTCCCAAGCCTCTGCAGATATTTTAACAAAACTTGCATAGAAATGTTCCATAGGCAATCTACTATCTGCCGTTTGATTTTAGGCCTTCTGTTCGTTTTTATTTGGTTGCCATGGAAACCAAAATGCAAAAAATAGAAAAAAAAAATACTTAAAAAATCATCTCCTCAGAAACCATATGCTCTAGGAGGCTGAGACTTTATGAAAATATTTACCATATTTGCCTTTACAGGTTTTGTGTTTTTTATGAAATTTGGCCTTTTAGTTTTGTTGCTATGGCAACTTAGAGTTTCCATTGGCTTATAATGGGGAAAACTGAAAAATGGCATTTACTGCGAAGTCATTGCAGACATTTTGACAAAACTTACATGGACATGTTCCTTGAGTAAACTTCTCTCAGCCATAATGCTTTTATGTCAACCTGGGGGTCCCCTAGGTTGTGCCGAGGCCATGCCCCGCACTCTCCACTTCATAAAATGCCATATATCTCAGATACCTTACAGATCCCAACCCCTAAACCATATATATTCTTGTTCCTTATGATAAGATGCATTAAGTGACACCAACCTGGGGGTCCCCCGGGATGTGCTGGGGACATGCCCTGCCCCCTCTATTTCATAAAATGCCATTTATCTCAGAAACCATTCAGATCCCCACCCCTAAACTATATATAGTCTTGTTCCTTATGTTAAGATGCATTAAGTGACACCAACCTGGGGGTCCCCCGGGATGTGCCGGGGACATGCCCCACCCCCTCCACTTCATAAAATGCCATTTATCTCAGAAACCATTGAGATCCCCATCCAAAAACCATAGATACTTTTGTTTCTTATGATAAGATGACTCAGTGACACCAACCTGGGGGTCCCCCGGGATGTGCCGGGCCATACCCAACCCCCCTCCACTTCATAAAAGGCCCAATATCCCAGTAACCTTACAGATCCCCACCCCTAAACCATATATATTCTCGTTTCTTATGATAAGTCGCATTCAGTGACACCAACTTGTGGGTCCCCCGTGATGTGCGGGGGGCCATGCCCAACCCCCTCCACTTCATAAAAGGCTAAATATTCCAGAAACCTTACAGATCCCCACCCCAAAACCATATATATTCTTGTTCCTTACGATAAGACACATTCAGTGACACCAACCTAGGGGTCACCCAGGTTGTGCCCGGGCCACACTCCACCCCTCGACTTCACAAAAGACCATATATCTGAGAAACTGTTCATAGGCCAGTACATTTAGCTCGAAATGACCCTTGACCCACAACTAATTCCTTGAGAAATGTTATCAGCAGTTTTAGTATCAGGAAGGTGTCCTGATTTATAGAAAAAAAGTCCTCAAAAAAAATCCGAGGGGAAAGGGTATTTTTGGGGGGTGAAAAATTACGAAAAATGAAGAAAAATCACAAAAACCAGGACAAAATTAATATTACTGGCGTATGTTAAACAATTAATACTTGACTTCATTAAATCATCCAAAATGAATATTTCTATTTGGGGAAAAATACTAAAAATTCTGAAGATAAAAGTTTTCTTTTAATTTTTTTTTTTTTATATATATATTTGTGTGAAATATATGGAAAAAACAAGTATTAGCTTTTTCAAAAAGCTTGAGTCTATGCTAAGCACACATTAATTTGTGTAGAACTAAAATGTCTCAGTTACCATAAAGTGTAAAAAGAGTCACAGACATCAAATAAGGATTTCCAAATCTTATCAACAATGTCTCATAAAACAAAATCAAAAAAGGAAAATCAAAAGCAAACTGTGGCACATCACAAAACATGCCTATGTAATTTTGACCCCCACTAACCCACTTTTATATAACACTTGAGGTTTAGGGGTTATACATTAGGTTTCTGCTCAAAAACATAGCTTCTGAGATTGTTGATACTCAATAGAACCGCCTCATCTATGTTTTGAGCAGAAACAAGTGAGTGAGTGTGTTTGAGGTTTACGTCCCGTCAACAGCAAATGTCATATGCAGTGGTTTCAAAAACATTTTGGCATCCAGATTTCAAGGAAAGATAGGATTGTGATTTTCAATGTTATCTGAATAAAGCCAAATTTATGAAGCATAGCAGGGGAATAATGTCTAAGTAAACGGGAAAACCCCCAGTACCCGTCTATTGATGAAACCCCTGCATACGGAGACCGGACCTCGGTTTAAAGACTCATCTGAGAGTCTGGAGAAGCCTTTGGATCAAACCCACGACTCCTGGTTAATGAGGTGAGTAGCTTAACCACTACACCATGGAGGCTTCTTTGAGCAGAAATAAGAAAAATAATGTACATGTATACGCCCTAAAACTCCCCACTGCCCCACCCCACCCAGGTGTATATGGGTAGCAGTGGTGTAAAAGTCAACTGCCTCTCCCTCGCGCACGTGAAAACATCCGGAATGAGTGTTTAAGTTTGAGACTTTCATCGCAATCGAACAAAAATAAATTAGTATAAACTAAAACTCGATGAGGAAGGGGTTTCTATCGAGTACCCACAATCTATGCTTTTGAGTAGACATTACGAAACACGCCTTAACAAAAACATTGTCAATTTTTCAGCCCCAAAATGGAATTTTAAGATTAAAAAAATGATGTTTTTTCTTATTTCTGCTCAAAACATAGATTGCGGAGGGCGACTAAGAATCGCCTGAACTTGGCGGTTCTGCCGAGTACCGACAATTATGTTTTTGCACTGATATAAGAAATTTAATGTTTATCCCTGTAAACCAGTTTTACAATATAAAAGTGGGGTTGGAGGGGTCAAAATGATATAGGCTTGTTTTTCGACCCCACCCATCTGGGCTTGGTTTGGTTGATTTGAGGTTTAACGCACCAACAAATGTATAGTTAGGTGGCTATGTAAATGGACAGAATCAATGTAAGTCAATGGGATTTATTCCGTTAGACACCGCAAAATACTTCTTTTCTGTGGCTAAAAGTAGCCACTTAAGTATCGATCCTGCCAAAAATAGCCACATAACTATCCATTTGTGAGAACATCCGTCCCCGTCAACACTGTAAAGGTCATGTCCCCGTCAACACTGTAAAGGTCATTTTGGAGACGTTGCTTCCAATTTTGTGGGAATTTTACCCGACATTGAGATGAAATGACATCTCAAGCCCTGTCGCCAATGAAACCAATAGGGTTTATAAGCATGGATGGTCCGCCTCGCACCGCGGTTCCTGGACAGGCTTAGATCCTCTAAGCGGTTTACCAGTACTAGTGTGACCGACCGCACATGAGTACTGTTAAACCGCTGAGAATGTCTAAACCTGCCCAGAAAAGTTGCTGCGATTCAGCCTGTCCATGCATGTAAACTCTTTTGGATTCATTGGGCGGCAGGGACTGAGATGTCATTTCATCTCAATGTCAGGTAAAAGTCCCACAAAATTGGAAGCAACGTCTCGTTTTCGTGATGAATAAGAAAAACATCAGAATTTTCCCTGGAAATTTTTTGGGTGATCAAATCTTCCAATAGATTTCAATATGTGTGTTTTCGTAATGTTTTTTTTTTTTTTATGACCCCAACTTTTTTGGAGGGGCATATTGCTTCTGGTTGGTCCATTAGAACTTCCGTTACGCCTTTGATGCATAGCATAACGCAAGAACCGTGCATGCTAGGGTTTTGAAATTTCATATGTGGATTCTTCATGGAAATTTAGCTAACCCGTATTTTTTTCTTATCCGGATTATGCCCCTTTCAAAAGTTATTGCCCTTTGAATTTTTGTTTTTATAAAATCTTGTCAGCAACATATCTCAAAATCTATTGTAGCTAGAACCTTGTAAGTTGGTAAAAAGATTGGTGCTGATGAGTAGATGTCCTGATTAACTTTTGACTAAATTCCGAAAAATACTTTGTGGCTAATGGCCCTTTGTCACTTTCGGTACATTGTATGCATTGTGATGCATAACATAACTTTAGAAGCTTGTATGCTAGGGTTTTGAAATTTCATATATGGATTCCTCATGGAAAGTTAGCTGAAAGATATTTTTCTCATCCGGAATTTGCCCCTTTAAGGTTGTTTGAGTCAACCTTTATGTTCAATCAGCTCAAAACAGTTATTGTGAGCAATGTTGGGAGACAAAATTTGTAAATCAATTTCAAGGGGGTATCCCTTTTCTTAGTATTATTTTTCCTGCCTGTTTAAAATTCAGCGGCCAATTTCTACCAGAATACACCGTATACACATATTTATGATATTAATTGATTTGATTCTGATGGCACAAATGTGCTTCCATACACTAAATTTTTGTCATGAGACCCCCCCCCCCCCCCCCCCCACAAAAAAAAAATGTTTATTTTTACAACTTGAACATAGATCTTGTATATCAATAGCATACAAGGGAAATATAAATGGCATCTATACAAAAAAAAAAAAATAGAATATAGAAAGCAGCGGGAGTCTACATCGTCTGCATGTGTCCGCCAAACCTTCAACTGGATTTCCTTTTGATTTTGTGGATTCCAACACATGTAGATGGATAGATTTGGGAAAATGCATAGCCTCCGTGTACCATATCTCGAACGATTTTGAGCAAATATTTCCATTTTTCAATCAAGAGAAAGCTTCTTCGTTCTCTTTTTAATAATAAATTACAGACTGCACATTAACAATTTGTGACGTATATTTTGTTTTTAATGACGTCATTTGTTTGCGCGTGAGGAGAGCTAGCCTTACAGCCGGTAAAACAGTGTATGGTGCTATTATTGGACCATTACTTATTTAATTTTTTTCTGCGGATTAAATCCTAATTTTCTCAGAACTGGCACGGATAGTTTTTGAGGACTTCTTTTTGGTTATTAATATAACATAGCCCTGTGTTTTGGTGTTAAAAGAATTTCTCAAGGAATTATCTTGACCATAAAAATTAAAGTGCCTCGCCTATCAGAGCCCACCCCTTAACCATATATATTCTTGTTCCTTATGATAAGACGCAAACAGTGACACCAGCATGGGGGTCCCCCGGGGTTCCACGGGCCATGCCCTACCCCTTCATTAAAATCCATATATCTCAGAAACCGTTCAGATCCCCACCCCTAAACCATATATATTCTTGTTCCTGATGATAAGACTCCACTTAATAATAGGCCATATATCTCAGAAACCATTCAAATCCCCATCCTATAATCACATATATTCTTGTTCATTGTTATTAGACACATTCAGTCAACCCTGTCTTGGGGGTCCGCAGGGGCCATTTCTCTCCCTTCCACTTCATAAAAGGGCCTCATATCTCAGAAACCGTTCAGATCCCCACCATTTAACCATATATATTCTTGATCTTTATGATAAGACATATTCAGTGACAACAATCTTTGGCTTTTCTGGGATCTGCCATGCCCGAATCCCTCCATTGCTTAAAAGGCCTTACGTCTCAGGAACCATACATATCCCCACCGCTAAACCATATATGTCTCTGTTCCTTTTTATAAGACCCATTTAGTGACACCAATCAGGGCTCCATTGGGCAGTGCCCACCTGAGCTCTGGTTTATGAAATTTGGCTCTTTGGTTTGTTTGCTATGGCAAGTTAAGAGTTTCCATTGACTTATAATGGGGAAAATTGAAAAATGACATTAATGCCTCTCAAGATATTTTGTCAAACTTTCATAGAAATGTTCCTTTAATAATGTTCTTTTTGGCCTATTGCCACAGGTGGGAAATTGTCAACTGTCATCTGTTGTCTTGAAGCGACATCAGACCTCTCAAGCCACTAGTCTGATTGGGTCGAAATTTTGGGAGACTTTATAATCAATAAATTAAAACCATACATGGCTGTCAGTGGGCAGTGCCTGCCTGAGCTCTGGTGAGCATCGTGGCCCATGGGCCTCTTGTTCTTATTTCTGCTCAAAATATAGATTGTGGGCACTCGTTAGAACCACCTCATCGATGGGGTTCTAACGAGTACCCACAATCTACATTTTAGAGCAGAAATAAGAAAAATAAGATATACCCCCGGAAATCCCAGTTTTACTATATAAAAGTGGGGTTCAAGGTGGTCAAAATTATATAGGCGTGTTTTCGTGATGCGTGTCGTTAGCCCCCAACGCAATGTTCTTAATTTTACTGTGTTGTTACGAAAGCTGTTCAAACGCAAGCAGAACTTTAAATTATGATATTGACGTCAAAGACGCCGATATCACGTTTTTAGCTCACCAGAGCTGAAGGCTCCGGGGGAGCTTATAGGATAGGCAGTTGTCCGTCGTCGTCTGCGGCCTCAGCGTCGTCTGCGTCTGCGTCTGCGTCAACACTTTCAAACGACATCTCCTCTGAAGCCACTGGGGCGATTGGGCCCAAATTTTATCTGTAGCATTCTTGGGCTGGGGGATTGAACGTTTGTGTTTTTTGTGAAAATCGGCTATTTGTGTTTTTTTTTTTGAAAATCGGCTCATTAGTTTGGTTGCTATGGCAACTTAGAGTTTCCATAGACTTATAATGGGGAAAATTGAAAAATGGCATTTACTGCCAAACCTCTGCAGATATTTGGATAAAACTTTCATAGAAATGTTCCTTAGGCAATCTACTATCTGCCATATGATTTAGGCCTACTGCTCATTTTCATTGGTTGCCATGGAAACCAAAATGCAAAAAATAGAAAAAAAATACTTAAAAAATCATCTCCTCAGAAACCATATGCTCTAGGAGGCAGAGACTTTATGAAAATATTCACCATATATGCCTTTACACGTTTTGTGTTTTTTATGAAATTTGGCCTTTTAGTTTTGTTGCTATGGCAACTTAGAGTTTCCATTGACTTATAATGGGGAACACTGAAAAATGGCATTTACTGCAAAGTCGTTGCAGATATTTTGACAAAACTTACATAGACATGTTCCTTGAGTAAACTTCTCTTAGCCATATGCTTTTATGTCCACCTCGGGGTCCCCTAGGTTGTGCCGGGGCAATGCCTCGCCCCTCCACTTCATAAAATGCCTTATTTCTCAGAAACCTTACAGATCCCCTTCCCTAAACCATATATATTTTTGTTCCTTATGATAAGACGCATTAAGTGACACCAACCTGGGGGTCCCCCGGGATGTGCCGGGGACATGCCCCGACCACTCCAGTTCATAAAAGGCCATTTATCTCAGAAACCATTCAGATCCCCACCCCAAACCATATATATTCTTGTTCCTTATGATAAGACGCATATAGTGACACCAACCTGTAGGTCCCCAGGGATGTGCTGGGGACATGCCCCACCCCCTCCACTTCATAAAATGCCATTTATCTCAGAAACCATTGAGATCCCCACCCCTAAACCATATATATTCTTGTTCCTTATGATAAGACGCATTAAGTGACACCAACCTGTGGATCCCGCGGGATTTGCCGGGGACATGCCCCACCCCCTCCACTTCAAAAAATGTAATTTATCTCAGAAACCATTGAGATCCCCACCCCTAAACCATATATATTCTCATTCCTTATGATAAGTTGCATTCAGTGACACCAACTTGGGGGTCCCAGGGATGTGCCGGGGCCATGCCCAACCCCCCCCCCCCCACTTCATAAAAGGCCAAATATTCCATAAACCTTACAGATTCCCACCCCTAAACCTTATTTATTCTTGTTCCTTATGATAAGACACATCCAGTGACACCACTCTAGGGGTCACCCGGGGTGCGCCCGGGCCATGTTCCACACCTCGACTTCACAAAAGACCATATAGCTGAGAAACTGTTCTGAGCCGCACCCCTAAACCAAATATATTCTTGTTCCTAATGATAAGATGCAATCAGTGACACCAGCATGCGGGTCCCCCGGGGTGCCATGGGCCATACCCCACCCCTTTATTAAAATCTATATATCTCAGAAACCGTTCAGATCCCCGCCCCTTAACCATTATATTCTTGTTCCTTATGATAAGACTCTACTTCATAATAGACCATATATCTCAGAAACAATTCAAATCCACACCCCATAATCACATATATTCTTGTTCATTGTTATTAGACACATTCAGTTACCCGGTTTGGGGGGTCCGCAGGGGACATTTCTTTCTCTGCCACTTCATAAAAGGGCCTCATGTCTCAGAAACCATTCAGATCCCCACCGTTTAACCATATATACTCTTGGTCCTTATGATAAGACATATTCGGTGACAACAATCTTGGGGTTTTCTGGGATCTGCCATGCCTGAATCCCTACATTGCTTAAAAGGTCTTACATCTCAGAAGCACAAATATCCCCACTGCTAAACCATTCATATATATGTCTCTGTTCCTTTTGATAAGATGCATTTAGTGACACCAACCAGGGCTCCATTGGGTCCATGCTCCACCATAATTACTTTATAAAACACCTAATATATCAGATACAGTCAACATGGGTGCTCATTTTGGTATAGGGTTTGTTTGGGAGACTTTATTATTGATATATTAAAATCATATCATGTTATAATACATGACTGCCATTGGGCAGTGTCCACCTGAGCTCTGGTTTATAAAATTTGGCACTTTGGTTCGTTTATTTTTTATTTTTATTTTTTTTTTTTTTTTGGTTTTGGTTTTACGGCACTTTCAAGATTATTTCACTCATATCGAGCCGATAGTTAATCAGAGGTGGGCGAAAACCGGAGTACCCGGAGAAAAACCACCTGACCTTCCGTTGCAGAACTTGGCGTCTCACATGTGACCCGAGCGAGGCTCGAACCACAGCGGTGAGAGAACTAATGATCAAGAGTCAGCGCTCTTAACCACTAGGCCACGGAGGCCCGTTTGGTTCGTTTAGAAGCCTCCGTGGTGTAATGGGTAACCCTCCTCGCCTTGTAAACCAGGGATCACAGGATGGATCCCGGGCTTCTCCAGACTTTCGGATGAGTCTTTAAACGAGGTCTGTATGACCTTAGCTCTTGGTGGGACCTAAAACTCAAACACTCACTCTTTGGTTTGTTTGCTATGGCAAGTTAAGAGTTTCCATTGACTAGGGAAAATTGAAAATGACATAAATGCTTTTCAAGATATTTTGTCACACTTTCATAGAAATGTTCCTGTTGACCTATTTGTTGCCACAGGTGGGAAATTGTTAATTTCATCTGTTGTCCTGTAACAACACATTCAAGCGACATCAGAATCTGATTGGGTCCAAATTTTATCTGTAGCATCCTTGGGCACAGGGCTTCCATGGTTAATAAAAATACATTGCTGCCAGTGGGTAGTGGCCCCCTGAGATCTGGTGAGCATTGTGGCCCATGGGCCTCTTGTTTATTCGTGTATGCGATAGTTACAGTGTTTAACTGCAATTAAAGGGATGTCTTTTGAGCCTACAGGCATGCTGATATAAAACGGTAATTTAAATACGCATGCTAGCAAAGAAAAATAAAACCTCGGTACGTCTACGTTGCGGTATTAAGATGACGACAAAGTCCCTACTTTTGTCAGCACTAACGACCAACTGAACATGCCATTTTAAAAATCATTTTGGTTATCTGTACTACAAGTACATGTAATACTGTGATTTATCCTTAATTGATTTGGATCAATGCTCGCCAGAAGCTTCATTTCAAGATGAGAGAGCGCGCGCGAGAGAGAGAGGTCAAATTGATGACGTCAGCAGAAGATGACTCATTCCAGGATGAACGTTTCGGCGTTTTTCTTTCATTTTTTTCATTCAGCCGGGTTCTCGAACTAATGATTCAGTATGGTTTTGACGTTTTTGGACGCTCACACTAGCAAGTTTGTATGACGGGTGCCGGAAAACGACGTATTGCTATATTGGCTATGGTGCATGGCAAATCTTTTAATTGATTACAGGGTCTTAATCCCAAACGTTTGTCCTATATCTTTGAATGGTTCAGATAAATTATAAAATCTAGTACAGCAAAAATCCTATATTAAGTCCATCTTTGAAACTGTTCAAAAGTGGTCTTTAAGACCACTTTTGAACAGTTCCAAAGATGGTCTCTTTATAGGTGATAAAAAGTATAGAACACGCAAGAAAGAATAACTGAAACCTTCTAAATAAGATTTAAAAGCAGATCTCGTCTTAAATTTAGGTGGTCTTAACAGCGGAATTTTAATGTACATGTAAAGACGCCACCTTGAAAAGTGTTGCTGAACCTATTTTTCATAGTATGTATAAAAGTGGGGTTTAGCATTACGCAAACACGCCTATAAAAATACTTTGCCACTTTTGTCGCCGAAAACATTAAAATTTTAAGATGAAAAATTGTGATATTTTTCTTATTTCTGCTCAAAAGATAGATTGTGGCACTTGTTAGAACCGCCTCATTGTGGCACTCGTTTGAACGTCCTCAATGAGGCGGTTCTAACGAGTACCCACAATCTATATTTTAGAGCAGCAATAAGAAAAATAAGGTATACCCCCGGCGACCCCAGTTTTACTATATAAAAGTGGGGTTCAAGGGGGTCAAAATACATGATTTCGTGATGCTTCCATTATGTCACAATGCGCATTACATTTTTCATAGACTACAGGTTCGAGAGTTCAAGATTGTCCTTTGACTGGTTGATAATTTTAGGCATAGCAATGCATTTTTTTTTTTTGTTTTAGTTTTACGGCCCTTTCAAAATGATTTCACTCATTTCGAGCCGATCGTTAATCAGAGGTGGGCGAAAACCGGCGTATCCGGAGAAAAAGCACCTGACCTTCCGTTGCAGAACGCATAGCAATACATTGCTTTTATTTATTTTTTTTTTTTTTTTGTTCTGTTAATTTGAGGTTTAACATCCCAGTCAACAGTGTATAGGTCATTATGGAAAAGTTCGGACTCACACCGCTTTGCCTGGGCAGGCTTAGATCCTCTAAGCAGTTTACCAGAACTCTTATGCAGTCGGTTTCAGCTATGCGGGGAAGCATCATGCAGCTCATCTATTTCTTCAAGCCCCGATGGGCGGGGCAGTACATTGTACGAGAATTATTGTATATTTTTTACCCTCTGTTTCTTCAGTATGATAAATTGCAAAACTGCAGAGTCTTGGCATCCATATGCAACAGTTTGCGACAATTGGTGAAAAAAAGAGTCGAAGTCTGGTACAAAATTGCATAAAATGTCAATATATTTTCACAAGACCGAAGTGTTTTACCACACTCTGTCAGACGGTTTACCACGGATATTAAACCGCTTTTGAAACTAATTCTCAAGTGCATTATCAATTCGGATCATATGTATTGACTTGAACTTGATTGGCAAGGTTTTCATTTGTTTGAGAAAATGAACTTCTATTATGGAAATGCAACGGGGAGCAAGTACAGAAAATAATATAGTAAACTTCCTCTATTAAGACCACCATGGGACTGTTCAAAAGTGGTCTTTAAGACCACTTTTGAACGGTTCCAAAGGTGGTCGCTGACAAGAGGACATTGTGTGCAGGACATGCGAAGAAAAAATAACTGCACTCTTCTAAATAAGCTTTTTAAAGCAGAATTAGTTCTAATTTTAGGTGGTCTAAATAGCGGAAGATTACTTTAATTCATTGATTGTGCACACCGGTCAATATATAAACTAGAAAATTATGTCTGAAATTCAAAAGCTGATATGATGAGACTATTTTCTAGGGGGCAATATTGGGATTGCACACTAGATGTCTACAAAGAATTTCAGATTTATTTGTTGTCATAATTAGTTTTATCATATGAGCCCCGCCAAGCGAATTTGTGTCTTCAAGCATTCTGTCATGACAAATTTTAACTGCGCATGCCCAGCCATTCAGAGGGACCAGGGATATGGCTTTCTGTCTGAAAGTGCCTCTTGATTAACTGCTTGTATGAGCGAGCAGCGAAGGTTCTGGCGAGACTGCGCTTCTGGTGAGACTGCGCGGATGCGCAGGCTCGCCTGAACCTTCGCTGCTCACATAGGCGATAAGTACCAAAATCGCTTGACGGGGCCCATATGACGTCGCTTTTAAGAATGTAATAACGCCATGTTATAAATTCGATAATCCACATGCAAATTAGATAGATACGTTTCGTAACGTTACATGTACAACGCTAGCCCCCGCCCATAGGGGCTTGAAGATATATATGGGCTTCATGATGCTTCCACGCAGAGCTGAATCCGGCCCGCACACTAGTACTGGTAAACCGCTTAGAGGACCTAAGCCTGTCCAGGAACCGCGGTGCGATAAACCCTATTGGTTTCATTGGGCGACAGGGCTTGAGATGTCATTTCATCTCAATGTCGGGTAAAAGTCCCACAAAATTGGAAGCAACGTCTCCAAAATGACCCTTACAGTGTTGACGGGGACGTTAAACCTCAAATCAATCAAACAAACAAACATGTACAACGAACGTCCTTAACGACGTCGCGTTTACTAATGGCGGAATATTGACATTTTAGTAAAACAATTATGAATAAAATGCATTTTAAATGTCATATGATACATAGAATCTTGCAATATTGAATGTATTAAAGTCGCTGAGGAAAAGGCATAAAATGCTCGGCAAAGCATTTTATCTCTTTTATTCAAATCGTTTAATAAATCCAATAAAACATGAACTCTCGTGTAAGATCCTCTATGTCAGAGTATGTCTAATTTCCAAGGGAGGTGAATATTTAAGAAACTTTTTGCTTCTCTTATCTACGCAATATTCAAACATTTACGGTTGTAATAACATATCTATAAGCTGAAATTACGACTTTCATACATCTTGAAGTCACATGCTTCAGACGAACAGTTTTGATATTTCTTTCTTAATTGCTGTTCAAATTGCTGTGGGTGATCGTTAGAACCGTCTCTATGGCGGCAGTTAAAACACCATGCAGGCGATTCAAAGTAGAAGTAAAACAAAGATCAGGAATCGATGCAATTAACTTACTCCACCCATCAAAGACACCAAAGGGAAAGAAACACAAACATTAAGCGACCAGACCATAATGGAAACCTAAACAAAGGAAGGCCATAAGGAGAGTTACTTTCCCACAAAATGGTCATATGGCCATCCAAAATAAAGACACAAATGATACACACAGTAAGTAACAAACAACAGCATAAATAAATCGCCACAGAAGAACCGCCTTGGTACGGTCAGTGGAAAGATTTCCACTGGTGGGGTGGGGGGGGGGGGCTTTAATCGATTTTACGTGGCCACAATCCTCGCCCCTTACTTCCGTCGCGATTTAGACAAATAATTTGTTCAGTCCGCATGAAGGCCTCCTAACTCATCAGTGCAACATCTCCGTGAACACAAATAATCAAAGTATCACAGAGGTGAGACAAGGGTGAGGATTCATCGGGGCTCATCTGGAAACGGGGGTTCGTTTGCGAGACTTTATACGTACATCATCATAGTGCAGATTATAAGAATCTTATATGGGCGTGAGGGTTGGATTGAAAAAAACAACCCGTCCCGAGGGTCACTGTCCGGCATCACGAGGCTTGCCAAGTGATGCCGGACAGTGATCCCGATAGACGGATTTTTCTATCCTCCCCTCACACCCATATTGGATTCTTTTTCTTGCATACCTTCCATTTCTTAGCGCGGATGTTTAATGCTGCAGTCACTTCGGTTACCTACGTCCGCCATATTGTGTTGACACTGCAGGAATGTTTAGTGACGTCACGTAACGTGCCCTGACGTCAATCTTAACGACGGCGCATACGAGGTCGTAATCAACCAGTGCATTTATATTCGATTTTGGGTCGGAACACCAGGGTCAGAACATAAATATGATAAATCTCTACTATGATCATATTGGTTCTAATTGATTGCACTCTCATAATCCCTTATTACATAACTCTACTACTCCCAGTTATCTTTGATCTGTCAGAAAGTATCTTGGCAGCTGGAGTTACATAATTCAACATAACTGATGTCTATAAATATTACTGATAGGCCCAGCAGACATTAACAGGTGTTCCAGTGTTGCAACAGAAATCCTCTGATCATGGTCTGCATAACTACTTTTTTGGACCTCAAAAATATATTCTACCAATCAGAAGTGACAATAATAATACTAATGTGATACTAGAAACAATATATTGTGTATAAACTACAATTAAATAAATTGCCATTTTAAGCCAATACATCATTATGGGAAAGTTTTAGACCTCACCTCCGCCGATTTCGCCAGCAAGTCGTATGCCTCTGCGACAGATAGGAAAGGCTGTGATTATTTGGAGAAAATCGCAAAATCTATATTTTCTTTCACAGACTAAGCCATTCTGACAGGTTCGACACACCCTTTCAAACCATATATAGAAGTGGTTACTTCTCTTGTACATTACAAGGGCGTCTATGTTTTATTTGCACGATCACTCCATGGAAAATCATTAGCTGTGACACCACATCTGATACCGGTATCATTCTTTTTGACGACTGTTTACAGCACATCGCGCTAGTGACTCCCGGTTCCTAGTGAGCCTCATCTAGCCATTCGAATATAAGATGTGTCGCAATTGCATATCTATTTATAAAGTGCGTCACATGGATTTGAATATTTATTATTTTACCTGACAACCATCGTCAAATTGACTTAGTATGTGCTCTTATTTCTTTGTTTTGCAATTTTCTCCAAATAATCACAGCCTTTCCTGACTGTCGCAGAGGCATACGACTTGTTGGAGAAATCGGCGGAGGGTGAGGTCTGAAACTTTCCCAAAGTGATGTATGGGCTAAAATGAGTATTAAAAGGGAGAAACGAAAAAATCGATGATTCAGATTTTCTGAACGGAGTTTAGTTTGATAACTTGTTCTGACGGGCATTTTCAACCATGTAATTGGCCATCCCGAACACTACCTAATACGCACTGGATCGTAAGGAAACGTTTCAGGTACACAGTACAACGTATCGGGGCTTGAAGAAATATATGGGCTGCACGATGCTTCCACGCGGAGCTGAATCCGATCCACATACGAGTACTGGTTAACCTCTTAGAGGATCTAAGCCTGGCAAGACAAAGCGGTGTGCACGAGTCGGGCCGTCAATGCTTAAAAACCCTGTTGGTTTCATTAGGCGACAGGGCTTGAGATGTCATTTCATCTCAATGTCGGGTAAAAGTCCCACAAAATTGGAAGCAACGTCTCCAAAATGACATTTACAGTGTTGACGGGGACGTAAGACCTCAAATCAAACAAACATAGAACAACGTTTCGAAACGTAGAAAGAACTTGGTGAAACGTACTCATTTCTTTAGACTGCGTGACACTAAGCCGTTGTGTCACGGGGTAATACGTCGTAAACTGTAGCTAAACGTATAACAAACAAATTGGAAACGAAGTATAATAGAAGTGAAGCAATGATCAGGAATCGATACAATTAACCCACACACCAAAGGGAAGGAAACACAAACATGAAATAACTAGACATTAATGGACACATCATAGTACAAAAGCCAAAATGACAGCTACCTTCTCGCAAAATGATCAATTGGCTATCCAAAACAAAAAGATATAAGCGATACACACACTCAAAGAAAAATCATAACAAAAATAAACCAACGGTCAGTGGAAAGAATCTCACTGGGAAGGGGCGGGGTAGCGATTGAGGTACTTAAATCGGTTTTACGCGGCCGTAATCCTCGCCCTTACTTCCGTCGCGATTTTGACAAATAATTTCTTCGGTCAACATTAAGGCCTCTTAAAACCTAAAAAACGGGGCAAACGTTTGACCAAACGTAGAGATTGGATCGTGGTAAAATCTGTCCCTCAATACATGACAGTGGAGCCATAGTAACTGATATTTTGAAATATCTTATATCAAATATTTGAAACATCATACTAATATACGGGTCGATGTGTACATGTAATCATGCGCATTGTCATATACATCTTGCAAATACACCGTATTGCATTTATGTATAACTTTCCTTTTATATAGTCAAGGAATAGGTTACATCATGTACGTACAAGTGTTTCTTACAAACTGCTAGGGTAGCTGGGGGAGGCGAAGGTGCTGTGTATTGGCTTACATTTGGACAAGGTCTACTATGCTTTCAGCTGGAAAGGCTGGCTGGGCATGTTGTTTTTTCTTCAGTTTCTAAACTTTCATTAATTTTATCTTTTTACTCCCCGGTTCTTCCATTATTCGCCTCAAATTTCTCTTCTTATCGTTATTTTTTACTTTTACTTTCTCCCGCCCACACGTTTTGCCGTGCCGTACATCCCCAACACAATCAATCAAATTCGAATTTGAAAAAAAAATGCATGGATTCTGCAGGAGTCCATCTTGAAAATTCAGGTATGCCAGATTCAGTTTTGTGTAATATTCTGTTAACTTTATTTTATTTTATTTTTTTTTGCAAAAAGTTTGAACTGTCTGCAAACAGTGAAGGCCCTGATCATCACGCTGCGACTGATCTGGACCAGCCCTGTTAACCAATGACCAATTTAGGGCTTCCCATAGAAACATGTATAAACATGTTTGTTTCAAGAATATACAATATTTCCATTATTAGTGCTATAAATATCGGTTGTGTGCATCTCTCTTCATGACCCTAACGTGCACACACTATCTATGTTTAAAGTAGAGATACGAAAAATGACACAAACTGTCCTCAAATTTTTTTTAATATCCATGAAACTTAATATGACAAATATATAGATTGTGTGGTTGGTACTTGTCTGACCAGTAGTTAATTTATTTTTATTTTTTGATTTATTTAATTCGTTTGATTATTAACTAAAAATAAAAAAAAGTCGATTTTCTAAAATCTGTTTGCCGCGTATTTAAGCGGTGTACCTTATTCACGTTTTGTTTTTGATCAACCGTCACGAAAACACGCCTATATAATTTTGACCCACTTCTGGGGTTTCCGGGGGTATACCTTATTTTTCTTATTTCTGCTCTAAAATATAGATTGTGGGTACTCGTTAGAACCGCCTCGACGACGCGGTTCTAACGAGTGCCCAAAATCTATATTTTGAGCAGAAATAAGAAAAATATCACAATTTTTCATCATAAAATTTTCTTTTTTTTTCGGGGATGAATGTGTGGCAATGTATTTGTATAGGCGTGGTTGCGTAATGATGTTTTATTTTTGATCAACACATCCAGCGGGAAAGTTGTAGAGAAGCTCCACCAATTTTTCGTCGTAGAGACAGCTTTCAGAGTTGTGTAAGTTTGGGCCTTTTACATTTTTTTTATTTTTCTTTTACGAGGACTGTTCAAATATGAATGCAAGTAGAACGTTTTCTCATGCACTAATGCGAAAATCACCTGGAAATAAATATCACAGCGTAGAAAAACATTTTACCTATACATTGATACCAAACCTGTTAAAATCCGTCCACTTTAGCCATGTATATCGTTCGATAAACACTGTCTACTCTTGTATACAAATACAAAACATGGTTGGAAGAAGGTCAGAGTACGCCGTTGAAATACGGTCCTATATCAAGAATCGTTGTATTCTTGGTATACGGTGCAAAGACATTTTTGATGAAATATGTTCGGTTTATGGGCATAATGAAATGTCTTTTCCGACAGTTTTTCGTTGGTGTAAGAAATTCAGCTGTGGACTAGGCTCAACAGAAGATGCACCGCATGGTCGTCGGCCGAAAAGAGCAACATCTGCCAAGATGGTTGCTAGAGTGACAGAAACAGTTGCTACCGATGCACGATACACCACTAGGCAAATAGCTAGTATGGTTGGCATCTCATTAGGAGCAGCTCATACAATTCTGAAACGGGATTTGAAAATGAGAAAGATCTGTGCTAGATGAATTCCCTATCTGTTGACAGATGAGCAGAAAAAGACACGCGTTCAGTGCGCCAAGAAAGTGCTAAAACAGTTTCCAAATTACTATGCACTGTCTTTCGCTAATGTCGTCACAGGTGACGAGACATGAGTTCACTTTTTGGAGCCAAAACGAAAGATTGAGAACATAATATGGGCACTAAAGTATTGCAAAAGACCATGCATTGCAAAGCGGACCATGAGCGTCAAGAAGGTAATGTTTGCCATATTCTTTTCAAATCAGGGCTCTGTTATTCAGGTTGCTGTGCATAAAGGCAAATCTGTAAATGCGAAGTTTTACAAGAATAAAGTTCTTCGAAAATTGAAGAAATATTTCAAAGAACGAAGACCCGCAACTGGTTTGGCCAATGTCAGATTGCTACATGACAATGCGTCATAGCACAAGGCGTTCATTGTGCAAGACTATCTGAAGCAGGAAAAGTTTGTTGAACTCCCTCACCCCCCCCCCCCCCGTATTCCCCTGACCTTGCCCCGTGTGACTTGTTTTTGTTCCCGCGGCTGAAAAATACCTTTCTGGTCGAAAATCTGTACAACGCAAACACCTCGGTTCTGCAATATTCCAGTGCCTTCATAGTATACCTCGAAAAGACTACCAAAATGCATTCAATGATTGGATCAGAAGACTGAAAGTTTGTATATCTGTTAAAGGGGAATACGTTGAGGGGACAAAATAAAATTTTTCATCGAAATCTATCACGGAATCATTTTTATGTGCTTAGTTGCATTCATATTTGAACAGTCCTCGTATAAAACCGAAGTCCTATTCTGTCACTCATACGTTCGAAATAGAAAACACATGACTTACATATTTGAAGCGGTGTCTTATATATGGATAAATCCCGTGCAGCCAACGCAGCGTCAAACTGAATGTACGTTGCGCAAAGTATTAAAGTGTGGACAGTCAAAAACATGACATACGTGGTTTTAGTCGGCAAACAATTAGAACCTCAATACTTATCATACGCTTGTGATTAATGTTGCTGAAATAGTTAAACAACTACACCAGTCATTGCGACTTTCTTTCACCCTGGAATATGTACATTGTAAACATGCAGGGATATTGGAATAATCCAGTCAAGCACTGAACAGACAAAAAATCTTCGAACCACACCACGAAGGCGGGACTTGTGGAAACGGATTTTTTTTCTTGCACACCAGACAAGGAAATCCGTGATTTTACCCTGGGATAGAAATTTATGTTCTGACCCTGGTGTTCCGACCCAAAATCGAATATAATCGCGTATTTGATAAATGCACTGGTTGATTAAGACCTCGTTAAGGTTGGCTTCACAGCAACCTCACTAAACATTCCTGCAGTGTCAACACAATATGGCGGACGTTGGCAACCGAAGTGACTGCAGCATTAAAAATCCGCTTTAAAGAAATGAAAGGTATGCAAGAAAAAGAATCCAATATGGGTGTGAGGGGTGGATAGAAAAAATCCGTCCCTCGGGGTCACTGTCCGGCATCACTCGGCAAGCCTCGTGATGCCGGACAGTGTCCCCCCGGGACGGATTTTTCCATCCACCCCTCACATCCATATAAGATTCTCATATTCTCTCAAACTCGAAATCGCAGAAATCTCAATCTGATTACAGCTCCGCTCATGTTACTTTGAGGCATGAAACTTTTTTGAGAAGTTGGCGGATCTACTCCTCTACAACTTTCTCGGTTGTGTTGATCAGAAAAATAATCGCTTCAAAACGCGGCAAAAATATGAGATCCGCCAAGCGAATTTGTGTCTTCGAGCATTCCGTCATGACAAATTTTAACTGCGCATGCCCAGCCTTTCAGAGGGGCCAGGGATATGGCTTTCTGTCTGAAGGTTCCTCTTGATTCACTGCTTGTATGAGCGAGCAGCGAAGGTTCTGGCGAGACTGCGCGGATGCGCAGGCGCGCCTGAACCTTCGCTGCTCGCATAGGCGATAAGTACCAAAATCGCTTGACGGGGCCCATATAAAAAATCGACTTTTTTAACATGCCCGAGCTAGGCACATCTTTTATACAACTTACATTAGAATAGCAAATCGGTGTACCCAGCACCTTTCCATATTCCAAGTAATGACACTTCTATAGTGCAAACATTTGTTACTTTTTTACTTATTTCGTAGCAAAACTCCACTGTAGCGTGCACAGAATTCTTGCTTTAAACAGAAGCATGTACTCTAGATAAAGTTTCAGAAGAAAGATATGTCTAACCAACATCTTTTTGATCTTAGTGAGGTCAAGGTAATCAAAGTTAAAGTCCTTGCTATGCTGTCATGATAGCCTGAGTATCTCAGTGAGTTCAAGAGCAATGAAAAAAAAGAAGAAGGAAAAAAAAAAAAAAAAAAAACAATCAAAATTTGAACTATGTGCCGATGTTTGTATCAGCGAGATCTTAAAAACTAAAATAGGTCGAGTCACAAAAAACTGATCAAGCTCTCTATATGTTGAAGTGATACATGTATATTATACCATATTTTGCCAGAATTCACCAATAGGTTCAGAAGATATAGTGCTGGCAGGGCCTCACTCTTGGCAAGTGTTGGCTCAGATTTAACAGTTTTATAGAGCATGTGTCCTTGAAATAAGGTTAAGGTCACCAACATCTAATCGAAACTTTGTTAGGCTGCAGTAATGTATTGTACCAGACAGAAGCAAAGGCAATACTCAGGAATCGATACAAATAACTGACAGCAGCTCCCATCAGAGACACCAAAGGGAAAGAAGCACAAATATTAAACAATTAGACCCTAATGGAAGCATCAATAGGACAGTTGCTTTCCCACAAAATGACAGATAGGCTACTCAAAACAAAATAATATAAGCGATACACACACACAAAGACAAGCCATAACAAAAATAAACCACGACGGAAGAACCGCCTTCGAACGGTCAGTGAAACGAATTCCACTGAGGGGCTTGAATGGATTTTATGTGGCCACAATACTTGCCATTACTTCCGTCGCGATTTAGACAAATAATTTGTTCAGTCCGCATGAAGGCCTCCTAAATCATCGGTGAAATATCTCCGTGAACACAAATATCAAACAACCACATAGATAAAACAACGGAGAGGACTTGTCAGCAAGAAGCCACTGAATTGCTGGAGCAAACGAAAACCAACATTGAGATTCCGATGGGCCCGACCAGAGACAGAGCATCAGGCACCAACCAATATCACGTAAAATTATATTCGCTCTAATTCTCAGTAAGCCTTCACCCTGAAACCGTCATAGAATCTGAGGCCTAACCCACCGGCGTGCAATTAAAGAAAGAGAGAAGCAAAGTTGTCAACCGTGTTTGCTGTAACTGCCATGAATGAGTCTGTCGTATAGCATTTACGTTGTACCCAATCTTTTTATATCGAAGTATGATTTTACGGAATATGGTGATGCAGTGATTGCAATTGTATATTTTTTCTGAATTTATATTCCAAGTCACCATAAAATTTGGGTTCCGATAGACCTTGTTGCAGAATAGATTTAAGTCCAACATTGAATTTTGAAATTAAATCAGAATGACGTCTTTAATATTTTGTAAAGGCTTTGCGTAGTTTATGATACCGATAACCTGAGAACAATATATTCGTAGGGATTGACAGACTGTTCGGTCAAAATCCGATATTTTTGGGGAGATGTGATCTGAAAGCTTTCTCAAGTTCATCAAAATCTGATCAAAATAGAAGTGAAGGCAATGATCAGGAATCGATACAATCAACCCACAGCTCCCATAAGAGACAACAGAGATGAAACAACGGTGGGGACTCGACAGCAAGAAACCACTGAAATGCTGGAGGAAAAGAAAACCAACAGTTAAGACTCCAATGGGGCCGACCAGGGATAGAGCATCAGGCACTAGTCAACATTACCTTGAATTAGATCTCAAGTCTTTGGTTTGTTTTTATGATATATTGTAGAAAAGTAGAAGTAAAACAAAGATCAGGAATTGACACAATTAACTTACTCCACCCATAAACGACACCAACTGGAAAGAAATACAAACATTAAGCGACCAGACCATAATGGAAACCTAAACAAAGGAAGGCCATAAGGACAGTTACTTTCCCACAAAATGGCCATATGGCCATCCAAAAATAAAAAGACACAAGTGATACACACAGTAAGTAACAAACAACAACATAAATAAATCGCCACAGAAGAGCCGCCTTGGAACGGTCAGTGGAAGATTTCCACTGGGGGCTTAAATCGATTTTACGTGGCCACAATCCTCGCCCTTACCCCCGTCGCGATTTAGACAAATAATTTGTTCAGTCCGCATGAAGGCCTCCTAACTCATCAGTGCAACATCTCCGTGAACCCAAAATCAAAGAACCACAGAGGTGAGACAACGGTGAGGACTCGACAGCAAGAAACCACTGAAATGCTGGAGCAAAAGAAAACCAACAGTTAGACTCCGATGAGCCCGACCAGAGACAGAGCATCAGGCACCAACCAACATTATCTCTCTAATTTTCAATAAGCCTTTACGTTGGAGCCGTCATAGAATCTGAGGCCTGACCCACCGGCGTGCAATTAAAGAGGGAAGCAAAGTTTCCAACCGTGATTGGGTTAACTACCATGCATGCAGTCTGTCGTATAATATCCATGTTGTACCCAATCTTTTTATATCGAAGAATGATTTTACGAAATTGGGTGCTGAAGTCATTGCGGTTATATATTTTTCTGAATTTATATGCTAAGTCACCATAAAATTCGGGTTCCGATAGACCTTGTTGCAGAAGAGATTTAAGTCCAATATTGAATTTTGAAATTAAATCAGAATGGCGTCTATAAAATTTTGAAAAGGCTTTGCGTAGTTTATGGTACCGATAACCCTGACCAAGGAGTTTAACCGTTAATAATTTATTACGAGTGTTGAAGTCAGTTACATGACTACACACTCTAGCAAATCGAATTAATTGCGAAATATAAACGCCATAGGATGGCGCACGAGGAACATCACCATCCAAAAAAGGAAAATTCACAATCTCAAAATCAAAGTCATCGCGTTTATCATAAATTTTGCACGAAACAAATCCATCTACAATAGATAGATGTAAATCCAAAAACGGGGCCTCGGTATCAGAAGAATTTGCTTTATTTAGCTGAAGTTCTAGGGGGTAAATCTGACTGATCAAACCATCAAAATAGGTATTATCAATATTTAATAAATCATCTAAATATCTAGAAGTAGAGCTAAAAGCTTCAATAATTTCAGATTGGTTATCAATGGAAAGCGACAAAATGAAGTCTCTTTCATAACAATACAAGAACAGATCAGCCACAAGGGGTGCGCAATTAGTACCCATCGGAATACCCACAATTTGTCTAAATAACTTAGTACCGAATCTAATATAAATATTGTCAAGTAGAAAGGTGAGGGCATCACACACTTTCTGACATGACCAAAGTGTATAATTCTTATGCTCTTTAGAAGTGAAAAATGCATTTCTGACATTACATGCAAGATAGAGAGAATCTTCTCTGTGAAAAGCCCATTCATTTAAATCATTAAGCTTTTCTTTTATAAGATTATGAGGAAGTGTAGTGTAAAGAGTGGAAAAATCGTAGGTAGACAGACTTGAAGCACGAAAATGTCTAGATTTCAATTTATTTAAATATGTTCTATAAAAGGGTTAAAACCTCATTCGAATTTTTTATAGACCAAAACAGATTTCTTCCTGATCTTTCAAAGACTTTATCACAATATTTAATTACATGCGTTTTAATAGCAGTAAGACAGGAAGTTAATAATTTAGAAAGTTCAGTGGTAGTGCAAGAGCTAGAATTTGCAATAAACCGTGCTTTGTAAGGTTTTTTTATGAAGTTTTGGTAACCAGTATAGCGTAGGAAGCTTGTCTTGGCCTTCGTTAACACACACAGCAAACTTGGTGGCTGAAAGACAAACATGTTTATCTACTATAGCTCTCTCTTCAGCTAAAGGCTGAAGTTCATAGGCCTTAGTACCACCAAGCTCCTGCTTAAGCGTGTTAACATAGTGGAGCCGTCACACAACGACGACGTTGTTAGCGGCCTTGTCTGCAGGGGCCAAAACAAACTTCTTATGAAATTCTTGAATACCTAGTTTAAGATGACGTAAAGACGTCTTGGGCTTAGGAGGTAATAAGTTAGTATTTTGAGAATAGAAAGAAATGCGTTTATTCACTAGTTTTAAAATGCTATGTTTCCAGTCCTTAAGGGCTTTATGCTCAACATACTCTCGCTTACACCATCGATTACCGAATTCATTCAAGGAAGCAGCGATTTCATCTCTACATTTACTGAAATCAATTTTAGAAGGAAACCGATATTTCGGTCCTTTGGAAATTATATTCCTTATCCTAGAATCAGGAATAATTTTCAAATTGCCAGTAATTACATGACCAGCAGCAGGATAGCAATACTTTGAGTTTTTACAATCACATGAATCAGGAGTATTAGTATCAATATCAAGATCTGAAACAAGTTTATTGAAATTAAAAATGATAGATCTAACAGGTTTGTTATATTTATAGCAAATTATAGGTGTTTCAGTATTTTGAAAATAAGCAGGAATGGAAGAAAGCACCGATCTCTCACGGAAGATACTGGGCAAATCTATAAAATCCATACCCTTATTAATGAAGGATATTTTGAAGAAATGGCGTTTATGATTAATTTCAGAATCAATGTAAGGACGGAGAGTATGCTGAGTATAGCCTCTAGTTAAGATAGCCGCATCATATAACTGATGAGAACTATTGTAGAATTTATTCGCCTCGGTGTCCAGAAGACGTAAAACAGAAATGGGTAATGAACTTAAAAATGAAAGCATAGAGTGGCGTCCATGATTTAATAATATAATTGACAGTCACTTCAGTCTAGTATTGTTTCGTTTAAACGCACGTGATTTACGTTTAAAGTTACCATTTTTCCTGGTGCCGTGAGATCTAGTGTGAAAGTTTGATCCCGAGTCATCGCTTCATTCAGAAGGGGGAGGAGTGTGCAGACAAGCTATTAGTGACCAAAAATATAAAGCTCAGACTACTACGTAAAGTTGTGAAAAATAGAAGTGGAGGCAATGATCCAGAATCGATACAATTAATCTAAAGCTAACATCAGAGACACCAAAGGGAAAGCAACACCCAAACATGAAACAACAGACACTAATGGAAACATCAATAGCGGAAAGCCAAAAGGGTGTGTTGTTTCATGTTTGTGTTTCTTTCCCTTTGGTGTCTCTGATGGGAGCTGTGCCTGATCCTTGCCTCCACTTCTACTTCCAACTTCTTTGAGTTTTTTTTCCAAAATCTGGAAAATCAATTTTTGAGGAGAAATACTATGTTTATAACATGAGGCGGTTGAGATGGTCTCTCATGAGAAGTCAAATACAAAGAACGAATGGCTGAAACCCTTAACACACGCTCTTAAACGCAGGATTCGTCTCAATTTAATGATGTATTAATAACAACATTTCCATGTATATTGTATTTGTAAATTTACAGCAAGCGATATGCTATTTCAAAGATGGTTGTATGCTATTCCTGTTATCATACTGAGTGTCTCGTCAACTGTCAGAAGTTCACCTTTTAGCCAAAGTTCCAGCCTTGTCGACAAGCAGCAGCAAGGTAAGTTCATTGGGCGTTACACCACAAGATTTGTATACCAAAAGATGTGCTCCTTCCGGCGCCACAGTCTGAATCACGGAATTTTAGCAATCTCCGAAGTGTACCTCGAAGTTGCATGACATTACGTAAACACGCCTATACAAATACATTGCAAACTTTACCGCCGAAAAACAACGAGGATTTTAAGATGAAAAATTGTGATACTTTTCTTATTTATGCTCAAAATATAGATTGTGGGTACTCGGTAGAACCGCCTCATCTATATTTTAGAGCAGAAAAAAGGTTTACCCCTGCAAACCCCAGTTTTTTTTCTGTATAGAAGTGGGGTTCAGTAGGGTCTAAATTATATAGGCGTGTTTCCGTGATGACCAAAACGATATCATGGCAGCACAGAAATACGCAACTACTGCCCTACCAAATGCCATCAGTTTCATTATAGTTGACCAGCTCGGTTATCCACTGGAAGCACTTGAACACGCCTGTGTTATGTTTTTAACCGCCTTTCTCAATACACACACCCCTACGCCAACCCATACAGCCAAGACTGAGCAGACAAACTAAACGGGTATAGACCACACAGGATCTCGTCTTGGACAATCAATTCCGTTCACAGAGGCAGCTTTATCAGAAGTAGCAAAACCCACCCCTTCCCCCCACACTTCCAAAGTCGTCTGTAAAATTTGTAATCTCGACCTTAAAATCAGTAAAGTTTGTGACCGATAACTGTCATGAGGCGGTTCTATCTAAATTTTGAGCAGAAATAAGAAAAATATCACAATTTTTCAAAATAATTTTTTTTTTTTCGCCGATAAAGTAGAAGTAAAACAAAGATCAGGAATCGATACAATTAACTTACTCCACCCATCTAGGCTGCAATGTAATTGTATAGGCGTATTTTCGTAATGTGGAAATAAGAGACTATGAAACATTTTCATCATGAATATGAGTGGTCAAGAGATAAATAAGATGCAATTTTAGCACACGGGTGTTATCATAATGACAATCCATTCATATCCTAAGTTCAAAATAACAGATGGTCAAATCAGCTGTTATTTGAATGTATAAAATAAATTCTTCAAAATATTATTGCATAACTTAAACACACAAGTACAAATGGAATTGTACATTTTACCGCCGAAAACAAAATAAGATAAAAAAATGTGATCTTCTTCTTTTTTTTGCTCAAAATATTGACTGTGTGGTACATGTAAGAGCCACATTTTATAGTATACCTTTTAAATCACAGTTTAACTATAACTATAAAAGGGTCTGACGCTTATGAAAGGGCTGCTGACTCGGTTTACCCGTTGTCCATTTTGTTTACTGTCGTTACTCCATGTTTCCACTTCTTTCGCCAAGTGATATTGTGGGAAGAATTTTGGATCTGATTTTATCAGTTTCTGAACGTTTCTCTTTTTAATTTTGACGCGTATGACTCACAAAGAGGGTTAACGCGTCGTTAAACACGAACTCCTCATCATCATCACTGTCTACATAAAAGCGAGTATCAAGGTGTCAGAATTATATAGGCGTATTTTCGTGATGAATCCATGTACTTTAATTGTCCCGTTTTGAGCTCAGGACTGGGCCACTGAAAATGTTGCTATATCGAATGGTATAAAGGAATATACATTTACTTCATCATAGTGTGGATTTTCAGGTCCTTTAGGATCACTTCTTGCATTATGAAAACATGCCTATACAAATACATTGTAAACTTTACCGCCGAAAAAAAACGGAAATTCAAAGATGAAAAATTGTGATAGTTTTCTTATTTCTGCTCAAAATATAGATTGTGGGTACTCGTTAGAACCGCCTCGATACCGCCTCATCGAGGTGGTTCTAACGAGTACCCACACTCTTTATTTTAAAGCAGAAGTAAGAAACATAAAGTATACCCCTGTAAACCCCAGTGTTACTATATAAAAGTAGGGTTAAAGGGGGTCAAAATTATACAGGCATGTTTTCATGATGCCTTGCGGAATTTTGGAAATATCTAAGGGTCACTGTTTGACCTTACTAGTCCAGAGCAAAACTTGTCCACTCGACTTATTTTAGTTCTGTGCTGTCGTCCTTGCTTCCAAATGATGATGTGTGTGTGTGAATTCGGATTTAACGTCGCTTTCAACAATTTTTCAGTCATATCACGACGGTGTCTGGTTGCGACAGGGAGCTCAATGCTCCAAATGATGATACATAAACCTTAATCGAAGCTGGGTTTAATGGAATGAATGGCAGTCGTTAAATGGGCTCTGCCCGTCATCATATTGTGGAATATATTTTCTAGTCCTTTGTGATAATTGATGTTATTGCAATATTTCAGAATTATCTGAGGATCACTCACGATGGCTAATTGGCCGAAAAAAATTAGTCTGGCACAAAACTGACTACTCGACGTATTAGATTGTATTATCGTTCTTGAATCCAAACGATTACTAAATGACCATAATCAACTTTACCACAACTGGTATCAAGGGAATGTGAGGCGGCCCGCAAAAATCCCCTTGCCCCTCATCATTATATGTGTTAAATTTTCTATTCCTTCATTTTTATTGATTCTATTGTGGAATTTTGGACATATCTGAGGGTCGCTGATGAGGACTAACTGAAAAAAAAAAACTATCTACTGTAACAGTCGAACTTCGATGGCTCGAACACCGATGGCTCGTTTACCATGGCTAATTCGAACACGTTTTTGAGTCTCCCTAGGGAATTCACCTGCATAAGAAAACGTGTGGGATAATTAAGGACAATTTTGACTTTTTTTCTTGCAAATGTATGCTGTGTGTACTCATTAGAATCGCCTCAATGAGGCGATTCTAATGAATACACACAGCATACATTTATGTTACAGAACACCGAAAAGAAGTCCAAAAATACCCGTTATGTTTTCTGGAAGTATACAACAGTGGCTCGAAGTACCGCTGTCTCGAACAATGGTTCGAGCCGTCGAAGTTCGACTGTAGTCTGGCCCACCAAAAGGCCCTCTCGGCATAGCTCTGTGCTGTTGTCCATGCTTCCAAAGTGTTACCTTTCCGTAAAAGATATTCGACAGTGTATGTTTTAAATATTTTCTTAATTACCTTTCAGATCACCAGAGAAGCCGACGAACAGTAACATCAGGCAAGCTGTCATATTTTTTTTCATAACTGAACCAAAGGATTGATGAACATAGCAATAATTATAGTAATAATAGTAATGATAATAATAATGATAATAGTACGTGTATCATTATTGCGAATGACAAATCTAAATCACATGCGAGAAAGTCTACTGTGTGTGTGTGTTCTAGGATGGCTGATTAGACCAGTTCCAGCGAGAGCGCGAGGCAAGATGGGTCAGGTATTGGTTATGCCCTTGCAGTGAGCAAGTTTCTGCTCGAATATGCCGATTAATTTTGCCTCATATACACTAGCGCCCCCTTCTGATGAGGCGACACGACTTCAATTTGTTCATACGACTCTGTAGGTATGCGAAAAGATTTTGAGGCAGGCTTTGAGGGGTAGCATTGTGTCGGTTCTTCTGACCAGCAAGTCAGCGTTTGGCCTATTTTAGTTCTCCACAGAGCATTTGCTTTGGCAAACGTTCCTCGGGCATCCTGGTATATCGGCCTGTCCTCCTTAACTGTGCCAATTTGAGAGTAGTTTGAACATTCTGTATCCTTGCCCTTTGTAGGACTTCTTTGTTGTCACTTGATATTTAAAAGTTTCTTGAAAATTGATATTGAAGAACAAATTGCTATGTAAACGTAATACTACATCCGTACTGGGCCGCCTCATCGATTATTCCCGTCTCATATAAAATATAACTTATAGCCCAGCTTGTCAGCACTGGGATAAGCATTTATCGTCGTTGAATTTCAAATGACCCGATTTCATATGATTTTATACAGGCTTTTCAAATTCTACAATAACAACAACAACAACAAAAAAAAAAAAACAAATATCAAGAAAATACGCCTATATAATTTTGATCCTCTATAACCCCACTTTTATATCGTAAAACTGGGGTTTACAGGGGTAACATTTTTATCTTTATTTCTGCTCTAAAATATAGATTGCGGGTACTCGTCAGAACCGCCTCAATTAGGCGGTTCTAAAGTGTACCCTCAATCTGTATTATGAGCAGAAATAAAAATAATATCACAATTTTTCTTCTTAAAATTTGATTTTTTTCGGCGGTTACAACGTATACGAGTATGTATAGGCGTGTTTTCGTAATGGAGTAATATGTTCAAACGAACCATATTCATACGCCCTTATCTTCTGGAAATGAAACTCTTTCACTCCAGAGTTTTTTTAATTGGACTCCTTGCTTTGATATTTGGACATACATGTACTTTCTAATTTCATAAACGGGAGGTTTAGCCTAGGTTCTTTATATGTTGACCAACAGTGTAGATCCTGGTAAAACTGGTCTGAATGCACCTTCTCCTTTGGATCTTGAGAGCTGTATAGGTATGTACATCGGTCTCGGTTACAAGGTTGTAAGGGTTAAACAGTGTTATATAACTCTGTACCACAAACTCCCTTTTTAAAAGGATAGCCAATGCATTCTTTTACAAGATTTGGATTTACAAAAAAGCTTTTGTCATGTGTACGTCTAATCTGCGTGTCAGCAATATTAAAGTGTAAGATATTGACAATTTGAAGGTAATGACATCCTCGGATTCAAGTTAAGCAGACTTCTTCTTATTATCAAATAACCGGAAATCCGTCTGGTCATCTAATCGTTGGTCAGCTGTTTTGTTTGATTTGAGGTTTAACGTCCCCGTCAACACTGTATAGGTCATTATGGAGACGTTGCAATTTTGTGGGACTTTACCCGACATTGAGATGAAATGACATCTCAAGCCCTGTCGCCCAATGAAACCAATAGGGTTTATAAGCATGGACGACCCGACTCGCACCGCTTTGCCTGGGCAGGCTTAGATCCTCAAAGCGGTTTACCAGTACTCGTGTGCGGTCGGTTTCAGCTCTGCGTGGAAGCATCATGCAGCCTATCTATTTCTTCAAGCCCCGATGAGGGGGGGGGGGGGGGGGGTCGCATTCATCAGCTGTAATTATTGTCCTAGGAAATATGTGGAATAGTTTGTATTCAGATTTTATGGAATAAATTGAAATATAAGTGTTGTCCTATTTACCCCCGGCTTCGATAACAATTGAGAGCAGATGGGTTGGAGGGGGCGTAGGATGGATTTGATGTTAGATGTCTGTTGATATTGGCCTATTTGTCAAACATTTTAGAAAACGAAGTACGTTTTGAGCTGACTTTTGAAGGTCATTGAATTATGAGAAATGTACTAGAATATTTTGTTTTACATCTGACCTGTTTTGAAGCTGGAATCTTGTCATCAAAATATCTGGAGAACCTTATGAGCTAACAAGGAAACCGGTCTGTAAATGTACCTGGTAAATCAGCTTTCCTTTCAGTACTTTGATTAGAATATGGCTTTCGTTTCGCAGGTGTATAATAGTGTAAGCAGCACCACATGCCTGTTACCTTTCAGTTTGTGTTGAGGCTTACTTAAATTTTATTTGATGTTGGTTGGTACCTGATACTCTGTCTCTGGTCGGATCCACCATTGTTTGACTGTTAGTTTTCTTATACTGTAACATTTCAGCTATTTCATTCTTCATGTCCTCATCTTTCTTCACTTCTTTAGTCATTTGATTTTTATGTACTCGGATATGTAGCACTGATGAGTTAGAAAAGTAGAAGTAAAACAAAGATCAGGAATTGATACAATTAACTTACTCCATCCATAAAAGACACCAAAGGGAAAGAAATACAAACATTAAGCGACCAGACCATAATGGAAACCTAAACAAAGGAAGGCCATATGGACAGTTACTTTCCCACAAAATGGCCATATGGCCATCCAAAATTAAAAGACACAAGTGATACACACAGTAAGTAACAAACAACAACATAAATAAATCGCCACAGAAGAGCCGCCTTGGAACGGTCAGTGGAAGATTTCCACTGGGGGGCTTAAATCGATTTTACGTGGCCACAATCCTCGCCCTTACTTCCGTCGCGATTTAGACAAATAATTTGTTCAGTCCGCATGAAGGCCTCCTAACTCATCAGTGCAACAGCTCCGTGAACACAGAAATCAAAGAACCACAGAGTTGAGACAACGGTGAGGACTCGACAGCAAGAAACCACTGAAATGCTGGAGCAAAAGAAAACCAACAGTTAGACTCCGATGAGCCCGACCAGAGACAGAGCATCAGGCACCAACCAACATTATCTCTTTAATTTTCAATAAGCCTTTACGTTGGAGCCGTCATAGAATCTGAGGCCTGACCCACCGGCGTGCAATTAAAGAGGGAAGCAAAGTTGCCAACCGTGATTGGGTTAACTACCATGCATGCAGTCTGTCGTATAATATCCATGTTGTACCCAATCTTTTTATATCGAAGAATGATTTTACGAAATTGGGTGCTGAAGTCATTGCGGTTATATATTTTTCTGAATTTATATACTAAGTCACCATAAAATTCGGGTTCCGATAGACCTTGTTGCAGAAGAGATTTAAGTCCAATATTGAATTTTGAAATTAAATCAGAATGGCGTCTATAAAATTTTGAAAAGGCTTTGCGTAGTTTATGGTACCGATAACCCTGATTAAGGAGTTTAGCCGTTAATAATTTATTACGAGTGTTGAAGTCAGTTACATGACTACACACTCTAGCAAATCGAATTAATTGCGAAATATAAACGCCACAGGAAGGCGCACGAGGAACATCACCATCCAAAAAAGGAAAATTTACAATCTCAAAATCAAAGTCATCGCGTTTATCATAAATTTTGCACGAAACAAATCCATCTACAATAGATAGATGTAAATCCAAAAACGGGGCCTCGGTATCAGAAGAATTTGCTTTATTTAACTGAAGTTCTAGGGGGTAAATCTGACTGATCAAACCGTCAAAATAGGTATTATCAATATTTAATAAATCATCTAAATATCTAGAAGTACAGCTAAAAGCTTCAATAATTTCAGATTGGTTATCAATGGAAAGCGACAAAATGAAGTCTCTTTCATAACAATACAAGAACAGATCAGCCACAAGAGGTGCGCAATTAGTACCCATCGGAATACCCACAATTTGTCTAAATAACTTAGTACCGAATCTAATATAAATAGTGTCAAGTAGAAAGGTGAGGGCATCACACACTTTCTGACATGACCAAAGTGTATAATTCTTATGCTCTTTAGAAGTGAAAAATGCATTTCTGACATTACATGCAAGATAGAGAGAAAGCCTTCATCCGGACTGAACAAATTATTTGTCTGAATCACAACAGAACTAAGGGCGAGGATTGCGGCCAGGTAAATTCGATTTAAGCCACCCAGTGAGATTATAAGAATCTTATATGGGTGTGAGGGGTGGATGGAAAATCCGTCCCGAGGGTCACTGTCCGGCATCACGAGGCTTGCCGAGTGATGCCTGACAGTGATCCCGATGGACGGATTCTTCAATCCACCCCTCACACTCATATTGGATTCTTTTTCTTGCATACCTTCCATTTCTTAAAGCGGATTTTTAATACTGCAGTCACTTCGGTTACCAACGTCCGACATATTGTGTTGACACTGCAGGAATGTTAAGTGACGTTGCTGTGACGTCAACCTTAACGACGGCGCATACGAGGTCGTAATCAACCAGTGCATTTATCAAATACGCGATTATATTCGATTTTGGGTCGGAACAGCAGGGTCAGAACATAAATTTCTATCCTAGGGTAAAATCACGGATTTCCTTGTCTGGTGTGCAAGACGGTTCTTTTGTCGTGTGATATTTTGTTATAGTTTGCCATTGAGTGTATGCATTACTTTTTAATAGCCATTTTGCAATTTTGTCGGAAAGTAACGGTCCTTTTGGCTATCCGCTAGTAAAGATTTCATTAGGGTTTAGTTACGTCATGTTCGTGTTTCTTTCCCCTCGGTGTCTCTGAAGGGAGGTGTGTGGGTATAACTATCTCAAAAGTCAGATATATCGTTTGCATCGTCTCTTCTATCAGAGCAGCCCTTGCCATGTCCTCGGAAAATAGGATCGAGTAATTATGTCCGTACCTGAGCGTCTTTCCATCAAAGCGGTACATACAAGTTATACCATTGTCAGAATCCTGAAAAATTTCTGTGTGCATTCCAAAATATACCATGCTGAACAACCCGGACACTAGTATACAGCATTATCTGACTCCATTTGTAATAATTAATAATTCACAAAACTCACAATCACGAACCGTGCTAGCATACCATCGTAGAACTACCTCAAAAAAGAAGTGAAGGCAATGATCAGGAATCGATACAATTAACCGACAGCGCCAATCAGAGCCACCAAAGGGAACGAAGCACAAATATGAATCAACTAAACCTTAATGGAAACGTCAATAGCGGAAGCCAAAAGGACAGTTACTTTCCCACAAAATGGTCCGTTTGCTATCCAAAACAAAATAATATAATCGATACACACACTCAGAGACACACCGTAACAAAAATAAACAGCGGTAGAGGTACATGTTTTATTCCACAAATTTCTCATGACCAATTATGTTGAGGTTTATCGACACGGCAACCTTTGTTGATCATTTTGTGACGTCATCAAGAGAAAGGGAAACTATAAAGTAGAGGAGATGAAAGTGGGGAACAGGGAAAACATAATAGAATAAATGGAATTCTACGTCGGTCGGCGTGTGCTCGGAAGGCGATGTGCTGTGTTTGCCGGGTCTTGTCCATCATCCGTTTCGGTTTCAAAACTTTTGGGTTTAGACACACGGATGAAGATTAAATATCAGAAAGGCCTCTGTGTCACTAAATTTGGTATAGTACGCAGTAATCACTTACATATAGAATAGAATAGAATAGAATTATTTTCCGCAAGGGGCCCTAACCGGGCATAGGTCATTTATACAAGCATACAATAATATACATCACGAAAACACGCCTATATAATTTTGACCCCCTTGAACCCCACCTTTATATAGTAAAACTGTTGTTTCCGGGGTATACCTTATTTTTCTTATTCCCGCTCCAAACCATAGGCCGTCGGCACCCGTTAGAACCGCCTCGATGAGGCGGTTCTATCGAGTGCCCGCAATCCACATCGAGTGCCCACAATCCACAAATCCATATATAACGCGACGTCTGATTGGATAACGTCAAATATTTGCGACAGTATAGTCTGCGATATACTGTCAGTAACCCGACGTCATCACGTAACATCGCTTTTCATTGGCTGGCATTTGGTTTTACACAGCTCATAGCGCTTGTCGTTTTGTGAAAAACAGCACAGGTTTTAAGAAAACAACCGAATAAGTGCATTAGAATAGGGATAACTCTATTGCAAAATTGTCATTTGGGGAGATAAATCGTCGGTTTTGCGATCGCAAATTCCGTTTTACGGCTCCGCTAACGCGTCGCCCTTAAACGAAATTTCCGACCGTTAAACCGCCGATTTACCTCCGCAAATGACAATTTTGAATGCAGTTATCCCCTAAGTATATACACAAACAACAGCATTACCCTACTACCGTACCTGCTGCAAAAAAAACATGCTTTATCCAACAGTGAGCCATTTTGATAGCCGTTTGGCCATTCTGTTGGAGAGTAACTTTCCTTTTGGCTATCCGCTAGTAATATCGACGTGAAGGCAATCACCTGGAATCGATACCATTTACCAACACCTCCCATCACAGACACAAAAGGGCAAGAAAAGCAAACGTAAAATAAGTAGACCCAAATGGTAACCAATGTAAAGCCAAAAGGACAGACACTTTCCTACAAAATGACTAACTCGCTATCCAAAACAAATAGATATAAGCGATACACACACTAAAACAAAATTCTGGGGCCAGTTGTTCAAAACTAACGATGTCGTTAGTTAACGTATCGTTAAAACTTTGATCATTAAATATGGCAAATATGCTGAAATTTTTGCTGAAAAAATGTGAGCAGCTTTTGCGGATGCAAAAGCTGCTCACATTTTTTCAGCAAAAATACCAAAATTCATGGTATTGTACTTGCTAGAAGAGTTAACAATATGACCACTCACGAGCTCGACAAGCTAACGATGCTTTGAACAACTGGCCCCAGATGTTTTAGCAAACTTGATTGAATTAAGGCGTAACTATACCTAATTTGATATTCATTTTTAAAACGTGAATTTTCTTTTTATTTTGTACATGAGTTTGTCCGGGATGCTACTGTGAAAATAAAAAGCTTTTTGTCAAGTTATTTTTCACAGTGTGAAAATGTCATTAGTATTTGTGTCAGATATGCATTGATTTCAAATGTAAGTATAAAACTAATATATATTCGGGATAAGTTCAGGGACTTTTAGCAATATGTCTTACAAACTGTATGTTATGTGAACTCATTAGAACCGCCACCATAAAGCTAATCTAAGGAGTACAGTCTATATATGAGGACTGTTCAAACATGAATGCAACTAAGCACATAAAAATGATTTCGTGATAGATTTCGATGAAAATTTTTTTCCCCTCAAAGTATTCCCCTTTAACAGATATACAAACTTTCAGTCTTCTGATCCAATCATTGAATGCATTTTGGTAGTCTTTTCGAGGTATACTATGAAGGCACTGGAATATTGCAGAACCGAGGTGTTTGCGCTGTACAAATTTTCGACCAGAAAGGTAATTTTCAGCCGCGGGAACAAAAAAAATGTCATACGGGGCAAGGTCAGGGGAATACGGGGGGGGGGGGGGGGGGGGTGAGGGAGTTCAACAACCTTTTCCTGCTTCAGATTGTCTTGCACAATGAACGCCTTGTGCGATGACGCATTGTTATGTAGCAATCTGATATTGGCCAAACCAGTTGCGGGTCTTCGTTCTTTGAAATATTTCTTCAATTTTCGAAGAGTTTTATTCTTGTAAAACTTCGCATTTACAGATTTGCCTTTAGGCACAGCAACCTGAATAGCAGGACCCTGATTTGAAAAGAATATGGCATACATTACCTTCTTGACGCTCATGGTCCGCTTTGCAATGCATGGTCTTTTGCAATACTTTATTGCCCATATTTTGTTCTGAATCTTTCGTTTTGGCTGAAAAACGTGAACCCATGTCTCGTCGACTGTGACGACATTAGCGAAAGACCGTGCATTGCAATTTGGAAACTTTTTAAGCAACTTCTTGACGCACTGAACGCGTGTCTTTTTCTGCTTATCTGTCAACATATGGGGAATCCATCTAGCACAGGTCTTTCTCATTTTCAAATCCCGTTTCAGAATTGTATGAGCTGTTCCTAATGAGATGCCAACCATACTAGCTAATTGCCTAGTGGTGTATCGTGCATCGGTAGCAACTATTTCTTTTACTCTAGCAACCATCTTGGCAGATGTTGCTCTTTTTGGCCGACGATCATGTGGTGCATCTTCTGTTGAGCCTAGCCCACAGCTGAGTTTATTACACCAACGAAAAAACTGTCGGAAAAGGCATTTCATTGTGCCCATAAACCGAACATATTTCATCAAAAATGTCATTGCACCGTATACCAAGAATACAACGATTCTTTATATAGGACCGTATTTCAACGGCGTACTCTGACCTTCTTCCAACCATGTTTTGTATTAGTATACAAGAGTAGACAGTGTTTATCGAACGATATACATGGTTAAAGTGGACGGATTTTAACAGGTTTGGTATCAATGTATAGGTAAAATGTTTTTTACGCTGTGATATTTATTTCCAGGTGATTTTCGAATTAGTGCATGAGAAAACGTTCTACTTGCATTCATATTTGAACAGTCCTCGTACATGTAAACAATGTCCATCTTAAAAGAGGTCTGGTCTTGGACAAAAAACGGATTTCTTTTTAGAGCATGTCTATTGATACATACACGTTGGATAAAGCAATATTATGATCCTTTTAAGAGTTACTTCAATCTTCTTCAGACATTGTCTCTTTCCATTATCTTTATTTCACAGGCATCCGAACCATAATGAATCTTTTAAAAACTACTACAAAACTGTATTCTGATGGTCTTAGTACTGTGTTTGTAAAGCCAGGAGGATATCAGCAGGCCAAGACGGATTTTTACAGCTTAAAGCCCAAATTTATAACGGCAGGAAAGGTGTGTATTTATAGACTACATCATGTTAAACGGTCCGTGAAATCATCACGAAAACACGCCTATATGATTCTGAACCCCTTGAACCCCACCGTTATATAGTAAAACTTGGGTTTACAGGGATGAACCTTATTTTCCTTATTTCTGCTCTAAAATATAGATTGTGTGTACTCGTTAGAACCGCCTCGATGAGGTGGTTCTTACGTGTACCGACAATCTATATTTTAGAGCAGGAATAAGAAAAGTATCAATTTTTCCTCTTAAAGTTTTCGTTTTACGGCGGTAAAATTTACAATATATACTGAGCCAAACACAACATAGATATGGTTAAGTTTTCGTGGTAATTTCTGGTACAGGATAGTCTGGATGACAAATGTCGCTGAACTATCACAAATGAATGCTTTGGTTTCATTGATTTCGGCTTCCACAGTATGGTTTATGGAGGTCGAAACCGATTGGTCAAAACAGTAATTTTGATTCCATGCGCTTCCGAAGACATCTGGAATGCCAATGTTTCAAGATATCCTTTTTAAACGATCCCCAAATAAGGAAAGATTATGCGATTTAAAAATGTCTTTCACATTGTCTCAAAATTTAACGAGAAAGTTCTAACGACTGACATGTTGGCGTTTTTACTGAATATTCCATAGACAACAATAGAAAATTAAAGTCACTGCTGTGGTGACAAATTCCAAAAATGGGATTTTCAAATGAAACCTTATGAACCCCGTTTACTTTAATTGTTGTTGGGCGTTAGAAAACAAAGTTCTGTGGAATTATTGCATCAGGACTCAGAACTGTCTTCGACAAATGCTGAAATTGCCGATTGGACCCTTAATGTAAAGTTCCATAATTTCTTCTTTGAAAGCAAAAACGTGTTGTCGTTTGTGATCAAAATTAAAGAAAACCTATTGATCAACATTAAAATTAATCATTACACAAAAATTCACAGCAATATTCTCAGAAAACGACCTTCATTTCAGGCGTACGAATGCATATCACATGCCGCGTTCTTGAAAATCACAATATTTTTCATTTTTAATAAACACCCTAGCTCCAGAATTTGGTTTGTTTCCTGAACAGATCGAAACAGTATGTTAAAGCAAAGTGCTGCTGGATGCTTGGGATATTGGCCAGTGTTATTATATAGACGATTCGCAGGATATGTATACATTCTGCTCAATATTATCAAGATAAACCAACTGTTGCATTATAACTTTGGCTCAGTATATTTGTATAGGCGTGTTTTCGTAATGGAACCCACTTTATATAGAGAAAACTGAAGTTTACAGGGATGCACTTTTTTGGCTTATTTCTCTGCTCCAAGACATTGGTTTTGGGTACTCGTTAGAACCGCCTCGATGAGGCGGTTCTTACGAGTACCCATAACCTGTGATTGAAGTATAAGGAAAAATATTAAATTTTCATCAGAAAAATGACCTTATAGGAGATATAAAAGAGTCCGCTAGGTTACACGGGTGTGTTATTGCAATGGCAGGCCACCGAGATCTGCCCCCGCCCATAGGGGCTTGAAGAAATATATGGGCTGCATGATGCTTCCACGCAGAGTTGAATCCGGCCCGCACACTAGTACTGGTAAACCGCCTAGAGGATCTAAGCCTGTCCAGGAACCGCGGTGCGAGGCGGACCGTCTATGCTCATAAACCGTATTGGTTTCATTGGGCGACGGGGCTTGAGGTGTCATTTCATCTCAATGTCGGGTAAAGTCCCACAAAATTGGAAGCAACGTCTCCAAAATGACCTTTATACTGTTGACGGGGACGTTAAATATCAAATCAAACACACAAAACAGAGAACCGTCATACATAGTGACAGCATTTGTTCTCGAACACTGTACCGTTATAAAAAGAATAAGCCCCTTTAAATTATCCCGAAAAGAAGTAGTGAGTGAGTGTTTGAGTTTTACGTCTCCCCAACAGCTAAGGTCATACGGAGACGGGACCTCGGTTTAAAGACTCATCCGAAAGTCAGGAGAAGCCTAGGATCGATCCTGCGACCCTTGGTTGACAAGGCGAGTAGCGTAACCACTACACCACGGTGGCTTTTATGAAAAGAAGTAGTACTCGTAAAATATGTGTATTATTAGGTCGAAAAAAGTTATTATTATATTAATTTTATATACAGGGACGGTCCGTCTCGCTTTTTCCCAGGACAAGCTTAAACATTCTAAGCTGTTAATCAGTCAATATGTTCTATAAAAGGGTTATCCTTTGGAAGCAAGGAATGCACCACAGAACTGACAAGTATGGAGTGTGCATGTTTTCTGGGCCAGTATAGCTAGTTTCGGCCGATTATACCTCAGCAGTGACCCTCAAATATTTTCGAAATTCCACAATGGAATCAATGATCCCAAAAGGTCAAGAAAATATAAAATATACTATGATGTGGGCCCCGCCAAGCGATTTTGGTACTTATCGCCTATGCGAGCAGCGAAGGTTCAGGCGAGCCTGCGCATCCGCGCAGTCTCGCCAGAACCTTCGCTGCTCGCTCATACAAGCATTGAATCAAGAGGAACCTTCAGACAGAAAGCCATATCCCTGGCCCCTCTGAATGGCTGGGCATGCGCAGTTAAAATTTGTCAGGACGGAATGCTCGAAGACCCAAATTCGCTTGGCGGGGCTCATGTAATCCTGTTTGGTCGGTTTCAGCTCTGCATGGAAGCACCGTGCAGCCTAATCTATTTTTTCCAAGCACCGATGGGAGGGGACATGGTATCTCATGAAGTTTTAACACGATGCTAATACATGTATTTTTTTCAGACACGGTTGGTCGGCGATTTGGGTCCTAAACGAATAGTTCTCCAAACAGTTAAAGGTGGCCACAAAATGACAATCTGCGACAGAACACACACACTCTACAACACTCGTGTGAACCCAGTGAAAGAGGAAATTATATTTTATACAGACTAGAATGCTGAAGCTGCCATCTTTTAAAAATATATTACTCTTGCACACCAGATAATGAAATCCATTGTTTTAGCTTTGGGTAGAAATTCTGTCCTAAACCAGGTGTTCTTTCCCAAAATCGAATTATTCTCGCGTGTTTGATAAAGGTACTTGTTAAATACGACCTAAAATGCGACGTTGTTAAGGTTTAAGTCACAGCACGTTTCTTGACGTCACTAAACTTCACTGTAGTGTCATCACAATATCGCGGACATCATTAGCCGAAGCGACTGCAGCATTTAAAATCCGCACTTAGAAATGGAAGGTATGCAAGAAAAAGAATAGTATAGGGGTGTGAGGGGTGGATAGAAAAATATGTCCCGAGGGCTCACCTCGTGATGCCGGACAGTGACCCTTGGGACGGATTTTTCCACCCCCCACCGTTACCCGATTCTAATACTCCTTGAGATTGTAAGAACATGTAATAGAGGGATAGGAAATTGAACAATGGGTTCGCCTTATGACCTCACCCATGATCAGGGCCGAGTTGTTCACCAGCTCGAAAGTGTGTTTTTGTTCACCAGAGCCAAAGGCTTCGGGCAGCTTATAGGATAGGCAGTGGTCAGTAATCCGTCTGTGTCTGTGTCTGCGCCGTCAACGTTGATTGGGCTGATTGAAGTCAAATTTCATATGACGCATATGGTGGAACGAATGTTTGTTCGCCGGGTACAGATCATTTGACCAAGATGACTGCCATGCCCATATAAGGTAAACCCCATCAAAAATCTTTTTCTTCGGAGCCAGGAGTCCAATCGTCGTAACACTTGGGATTTGAGCCTAGGTCAAATTTGGTCATGGGAACGTGTCTTAACTATTTTGTTTTTCAGAAAAAAAATGCAGCCTGTGATCTGAAAATGTTTAGTTGCAAATTGTTAAACATCACGAAAACACGCCTATATAATTTTGACCCCTTCGAACCCCACTTTTTATAGTGAAACTGGGGTTTACAGGGGTAAACCTTATTTTTCTTATTTCTACTTAAAAACATGTCTTGTGGGTACTCGTTAGAACCGCCTCATCGAGGCGGTTCTAACGAGTACCCACAATCTATATTTTGAGCAGAAATAAGAAAAAAATCACAATTTTTCATCATAAAATTTTCGATTTTTAGGCGGTAAAATAGTCAATGTATTTGTATAGGCGTGTTTTCATAATGATAAGTAAATGAAAGTACATTAGCTTTTAAGTTGAAAGTCAGTCAGTGACCTTGGCCCAAGGTCATTCAGCTTTTAAAACAACCAAGTTGGCCGCAATGCCAATATTTATGGTAAAACATTTTCATCTTCTCAGTAACCCAACGGCCGATGACCTTGACACAAAATGGTCAAACGAAGAAAACACAACCTCACACTCTTAAATTTGGAAATGTTATTGTGATGTTAACAAGGTGAAAGATCGCATTTGACGCCAAATGGCAAAATGTGCAGATCCAGATCAGACCTAGCAGAAGTAGGCGCTTGATCAGGACCTACTTGGTCTGCAAAGGTTTACATTTTAAAGAAAACACAACCTCATACTCTTAAATAATGAAATGGACTTGTTCTATTAACATTGTGGAAGATTCCATTTGTCACCAAATGGCAAAAATGTGTACACCCAGATCAGACGCAGCAGAAGTAGACATCTGATTAGGACCTACATTATATGCAAATGATTTAGGCGTTTTCCAAATAAATTTCTAAGAAAACACAACCTGATTCTCCGAGTCAATTAAACAAAATAAATGAAAATTAAAAAAAAAACAACAATAATTAATTAAAAAATGGACCGCCTCTGTGAGTGAATGAACGTGAATTATTTCGGGCATCTAGAATAAATAACGATTTTGGGGTGTTGTTTTAAACAGCTATCTGTATAGCCCCAAGTTGCACCCGGGTGTCATAAAACTTTTGGTCAATAAATACCCTGTATTTTGACATTCAACTTCAATCATTATGCAGTACCTATATTTTACCCTTTACCCCCAGGCAAATGTAAATGAATAATGGCCTTGTCCTCTTTTCGAAACGATCAGATATGTTATGTTCAAAGTTAAAAACAGATCTGAAACATTGATAATTTGAAGAAATAAAAAAAAAAAAAAAAAAAAAAAAAAGAAATAAAAAAGAACGATAAAATAATGTGAAATAGTCACGTAGTATTGATTGGTTGATTTTCAAACGCGAAGCAGTCTGTAAATGCTCACAATCTGCACTTTCGACACTCAGATTTCATTTTCTGGTCAAAAATCGCGATTTACGCACAAGATCGCGTTATTCATAAAAACAACTGATTGTCGCGAATGAAACGAGTGAATCGCGAGTTCGAATCTCTCGCGATATAAATGCGAAACAAATGCGTTTGCGCTGTAAAGTTCTTTTAGGCTTATCCGTATTTTTGAGATTTGAGTAAATGCACTACGAAGGATGTTCGAAATGAATTGCTTATTTCTATCTGGAGACTTCAAATTTCAAGTCAGCCTCGATAGCGCAGTGCTTAACGCGTTCAACTCATGATCGAGAGATTGTGCGTTCGAATCCGGCACCAGGTATCGAGGTGTGTCCTTGGGCAAGAAACGTAATGACACTGCCCCACTCCATCAAGGTGTAAATGGGTCGCAGTGGTGTAAAAGGCACTGCCTCTCTCGTGTGCTTGTGAAAACACCCTTAATAAGTGTTCGAGGGCGATTCAATACGCTTCAAGCTTTCATCACAATCGAAGTGAAAAAAGTATTAACAGACTGCATGCATGGTAGTTAACCCAATCACGGTTGGCAACTTTGCTTCCCTCTTTAATTGCACGCCGGTGGGTCAGGCCTCAGATTCTATGACGGCTCCAACGTAAAGGCTTATTGAAAATTAGAGAGATAATGTCGGTTGGTGCCTGATGCTCTGTCTCTGGTTGGGCTCATCGGAGTCTAACTGTTGGTTTTCTTTTGCTCCAGCATTTCAGTGGTTTCTTGCTGTCGAGTCCTCACCGTTGTCTCACCTCTGTGGTTCTTTGATTTTTGTGTTCACGGAGATGTTGCACTGATGAGTTAGGAGGCCTTCATGCGGACTGAACAAATTATTTGTCTAAATCGCGACGGAAGTAAGGGCGAGGATTGTGGCCACGTAAAATCGATTTAAGCCCCCCAGTGGAAATCTTCCACTGACCGTTCCAAGGCGGCTCTTCTATGGCGATTTATTTATGTTGTTGTTTGTTACTTACTGTGTGTATCACTTGTGTCTTTTAATTTTGGATGGCCATATGGCCATTTTGTGGGAAAGTATCTGTCCTTATGGCCTTCCTTTGTTTAGGTTTCCATTATGGTCTGGTCGCTTAGTGTTTGTATTTCTTTCCCTTTGGTGTCTTTTGTAGGTGGAGTAAGTTAATTGTATCAATTCCTGATCTTTGTTTTACTTCTACTTAACTAAGTTAGCCCAAAAGTGCTCATTTCATACTCCCGAAGTACTCCCCATGGCTAGCAATGCAAAGTTTAAGCCGGTGTATCTACTGCTTGAAGGCGTCACCATACGCTGATTTTGGCACAGTAATAAGGTACTGATGAATGGTAGATCCAACTGCTTTTTCGCCCAGCAAGGAATGATTTCAATTTCAGAAACAAAAAGAAATCGTATGGGGCAAGGTCTGGGGTGAGGCATAGCAGTTAATTTTTCTTTCTTCACAAAAGCCGTAACTATGGCGGAGGTATGAGCTGGGGCATGGTCATGTAGAAGAAGTGGCAGGGCGTCGTTTGTGGTTTCTCGAGTACTAGGTATTTGCAGTACTTTCCGGTGAAGCTTTTTCCTTTATTACCGGCACTTTTATTGCGACTACTTCACCAGAAAAGAAGATTGCATAGTATTTTATTACAAAAACTTCTTTGTACTCAAAGCAATTATTGCGCGACAGACTGCATTAACCCAGGTCACGGTTGACAACTTTGCTTCCCTCTTTAATTGCACGCCGGTGGATCAGGCCTCATATTCTATGACGGTTCCAACGTAAAGGCGTATGTTGGTTGGTACCTGATGCTTTGTCTCTGGTCGGGCCCATCGGAGTCTATCTGTTGGTTTTCCTTTGCTCCAGTATTTCGGTGGTTTCTTACTGTCGAGTACTCACCGTTGTTTCATTGCTGTGGTTGTTTGAATTTTGTTTTCACGGAGATGTTGCACTGATTAGTTAGGAGGCCTTCATACGGAGGGCGAGGCTTGTGGCCACGTAGGGTTGATTGAAGCCCCCCCCCCCCCACCCCAGTGGAGTTCGTTTCCGCTGACCGTTCAAAGAAGGTTCTTCTGTCGCGGTTTATTTTTGTAATGGTTTGTCTTTGGGTGTTTGTGTCGCTTATATTATTTTATTTTGGATAGCCTATTGGCCATTTTGAGGGAAAGTAACTGTCCTTTTGGCTGTCCGCTGTTGTTTCCGTTGGGGACTGTTGTTTCGTGTTTGTGTTTCTATCCCTTTAGTGTCACTGATGGGAGCTGTGGGTTAATTGTATCGATTCCTGATCATTGATCCCACTTAAACTTTGGCTGTGTTAAGTGGCCCAGATCGTATTGCTGACCTTTCTGACGGACTCAAAATAATGAACGCAGGTTTCATCACTTGTGACGACATTCGCAAACTGCTGTTTGACATATTGGAAACATGTGGAGCAGCTATTAGGCCACTTTAACCCGTTGCCTCTTCTGCTCGCCAGTCGATAGATGTAGCACGCACTAGCAGAAATCATTCTGACTTTTAAATGCTTCTTCAAAATAAGGCTAACCGTTAATAGTGATATGCCTACCTTTCGTGCAATATCACGAACTGTAAACCTGGCATCCCCTTCCTTTATTTTGGAAACTCAGACTCAGATTTTTTTTCCACCTCCGAACTGTGTCATGGTCCGTAAGCAGTAGAAATATCAGCCATCACCTGCTTCAAAGAACAACCAAGTATTGCGCGAGCTTTGATGTAAGCCAATATTTCATCTTCCTTGGTCAATGACTGCGTGAATTCAAAAGGCAAAGTTTATATTTTACACTTAGTGTAACATGTCAATTTATACACCGTTATGCAGGTATTGAATAACCCAATACATGCATGTATTGGTTGTTATCGTGCACTACGTGGATATCGAGCTAGAGGACAACAAGTAATTCATTTCGAACATCCCTCGTATATCGCACAGATGTGTTACATTGTATCGCAATCCGTGTCCTGAGTGAGTGTTAGGGTTTTACGTCCCACCAACAGCTAAGAAATTCGTGTCATTAGTTCCATCATGGTTTGGACAAAAAATGTTCAGTCCGCATGAAGGGTTCCAAGCCCATTTGTACAACATCTCCAAGAAAATAAAATCAATCGAATAATTAAAATGAAACAGCGATAAAACCCGACTACGGAACCCTTGAGGGGACAAGCAATTTTTTTAATATGTTGTGCGAACAAGATAATATCTTGTGTGCAGAAGTTAGTATCTTGTTTGCACAACATAGATCTTGTGCGGGCACTCTAATATCTTGAGTGCACAACTTATTACCTTGTTCGCACAACAAAATATCTTGTGCGCACAAGCACAAGTTATTATGTTGTTCGCACGACATATTATCTTTTTTCACAACATATTATCTTGTTTGCAACACATAGATCATATGCAGGCAAGATATTATCCTGTTGGCACAAGATATTATCTTGTTCACATAACTTAATATATTGTGCGGAGAACATAATATATTGTCTGCACAATATATTGTCTTGTGCGCACAAGATATCATCTTGTTCACACAACTTAATATCGTATACGCACAACATATTGTCTTGTTATCACAACTTAACCAGACGCAAGATATATTGTGTTGTCTGCACAAGATCTATGTTCTGCAAACAAGATAATATGTGGTGCGAACAATATAATATTTTCTGTACACAAGATATTAAGTTGTGCGAACAAAAAAATTATCTTGCGCGAACAAGATATTATATTTTCCGCACAAGATATACTATATTGTCCGCACAAGATATATTATGTTGTCCGCACAACATATTTTATTGTGTGCACAATATAATATCGTGTACGCACAACTTATTTCTTGATTACACAACATGAAATGACTGAAATGCTAGAGCAAAAGAAAACCAAATGTTAGGCTCCGGTTGGCTCGACCAAAGACAGAAAATTAGGCACTTACCGACATTATGTTAACGCGATTTCGCAATAGCTCCCCTGATGACCTCCCTTGTCCAAGGGAAAAGGGAACACCCGGCAGATTTGTTCGCCATTTTTCAAAGGGAGACAATTTCCGGGACTTCCTGTTCGCTTTTTCAATTGGGTCACTCCTTCTGATAAAGGGTTCTACTCTTAAAGGAAAGAATTTGCACTTTCTCTCCTTTAAAGACACATTTTTCGATTACATAACGCCCTAATGAACATTTATTGAAACATCCAGTTTTGAGATAAAATACATTTGGGGTATTGTGGCTGTCATACAGATAGAGGACCAAGAGAGGGTAATAAATTACCTAGGGATGTGAATTTGACAAATGACATCTATTCATTTACACCGAAGTCCTTATTTTGATTTGCAAGGAAGAAACAACAGCACATTTTTCCGATTTTAAATTTAGTAGCAAATATATATTGGTTATATTTTTCCACCAAAAATGTATTTTTTTCAGATAAAATCCTGATAACTTTATTATTTCTGCTCAAAACATATTGTGGATACTCGTTAGAACCACCTCGGCGAAGCGGTTCTGACGAGTACCCACAATTTGTTTTTACAGTGTGACTGCTCGTTAGAACTGCCTCCATGAGACGATTGTAACGAGCACCCTAAACCTATGTTTGCAGTGTAAATAAATGTGCTTGTTATTTTAGTTTTAAACTTGAAAAGGTGAAATAAAATCTTAAAATATTTCTTCTCTCTCTCTCTCTCTCTCTCTCTCTCTCTCTCTCTCTCTCTCTCTCTGATATGATTGTGTCTAAAACAAGAAACATTTTATAGTTCCATCTTGATTGAAACTATAAAATGCTAACGTTTAAGACATTATATGATTTGTGTGTCACATACTTTCAACCAAAATAAATAAATAAATAAATAAATAAAGGTTAAATGATTGATTAAAGTTTGAGGTTAATTAATTCATTTACCTTGTTTGTTTCATTCTTTGCGCTTTTGAGTAAAGGAAACAATGGATATCAGTGTTTTCCTTTACTTTATTTTAAAATAAAAAAGAAGTAATTTAAAACAATATTTCGTTGGAAACAATCTCAGTAAATTATGCTATCCCTCAAGTACCCTTATGCCCCCCTGTTAAACATATCAATCTGTTCATAATCACCTCATAATCACTTAGATAAGATATGCCTTTGATGTTCACTATGGCTCGAAGGAAATAATTATTGGAGATCATTAGACAGGCCACCCCTTTTATATAAGGAAAAAATGTGTCTTTAAGTGTTGAACCCTATTGACATGGGAGACAAAATTACTTTTGTAGGACTTGCCTCCTCTGAAGTTGTTCCCATTCCCCTTAAATTCACACAAACTTTCGCCATCATTAGAAGCATTTTTCCCAGCAGTATTGGCTGTAACACATGTTTTGTTTGAATGGTGGTTTTACCTCCCTGTCAATACTATTTAGGTCATGTATCTCCACGCACCAATTTGCCTGGACATTTTGCCGTTCCAAGGCGGTTCTTCTGTCGCAATTTATTTTTGTAATGGTTTGTCTTTGGGTGTTTGTGTCGCTTATATTATTTTATTTTGGATAGCCTTTTGGCCATTTTGTGGGAAAGTAACTGTCCTTTTGGCTTTCCGCTGTTGGTGTTTCCGTTGGGGTCTTTTGCTTCATGTTTTGTTTCTTTCCCCTTCGTGACTCTGATGGGAGCTGTCGGTTAATTGTATCGATTCCTGACCATTGCATCTACTTCTATTTTAGACCCTCTAAGCCGTGTACTATTATGCATATGCGGTCGGTTTCAGCTCTGCTAGAATCTATTTCTCCAAGCCCCGATGGTCGGAGGTCCATGTAATATATGCATGTAAGTCCTTGGTAATGTGTTTGGTGCAAAGCAACGCCATTATTAAACCAGTATAGTTGCTTTAGACGACATTCATATTCCAAGCTCACCTGGTTTGCGAGTGACGTCATAAATTTGCGGTTTTTCGCGTCATGATATTCCCCATAGTGACTTGTCATTACGAAAACACGCCTGTATTAATACATTGTAAACTTTACCGCCGAAAAAACGAAAATTTTAAGATGACAAATTGTGATATTTTTTCTTTTTTCTGCTCAAAATAGAGTGAGGATTCTCATTAGAACCGCCTCACTGTGTCGGTTCTAACGAGTACCCACAATCTATACTTTAGAGCAGAAATAAGATAAATAAAGTTTACCCATGAATATACCAATTAACTATATAAAAGTGGGGTTCAAGGGGGGGGGGGGTCAAAATTATATAGGCGCGTTTTCATGCTGTGCTGGAAAATCGGTTCCTCAGTTCATTGCCTCTATTGGCTCGCCGCATCAGAATGAGCTCCCCGTTATCCGGCAAGTAGTATACAAAATTCATCACTGTAGGTGTACAATTGGCACTTTTGGCACACAGGTTTTGATTTACAGATTAGTTCGGGCTAATAACTCCCAGTTTGGCGGTCTCAAATCACGAGTTGTATAGTAGTTGCAGACTAGGGAACCCGGGAAGGGACGTTTCTGTTTCAGTATCTAGCAGAACAGAAATCAAAACAATACAATTAGAGTGCAACAGAAAACAAGAAATGTGTCGTTTATACAATATAATATGTCGTTTAAACGGCATTTTTATTGTTTTCTGTTCCATTCTGACAAAAGTAGAGTGGAATGTAAAACAATAAAATTAGAAAGGAACAGACGTTTAAACAACATATTTTTGTTTTCTATTCCACTCTGAAAAAGTAGCGTGGAATTAAAAACAATAAAATAAGAATGGAAAAGAAAACGAAAACATGTCGTTTAAACGACATATTTCTTGGTTTTTTTCTTTTCCACACTTAAAAGGTAGCGTGGAATGATATCATTTGCGCCCACTTTTAGATATTCTGTTTCCAAGTCACCCGATTGTGTGAATTCAACTGTAACACAAACAAAGCTGTGGCGTATATGGCCATTTTGTCCGCTGGTAGAAACCATGCGAAAGGCACTCTACCGAAACTTCTGGTGGACTCAGAGAATATGACATATATTGACATCACCTGAATAGCGCCTAGTCAAACTTATCTGCAACTACTAAAAAGATTTATTACACTCGGAAAAAACCTTTCGCAATTGTTTAAGAAATCCCGCATAAAATTATTGACTGTCATACATTTGTAACGTTACGCTATGATAGAACATTGAATTGTACTCCTATCATATAAAATCCTAAAACGTCGGGCAAATTGAGAACTTGCTGTTATTCTCCAAAATATTTTACAAATTTGTTTCACGTGTCCAACAGGTGCAGACGGGATGGCAAACAGTGCATACCCTGTTCAGACTACTCCTTGAGCAGTCAGATCTAGGTCTGCACTGTTTGCTTAAGCCTGCCTGTCCCAATACTTGGCGTTCTTATGGTAGTTGCATGAATAGGCATGGTGGTGTCTAATTTTAACGATAGAAGCGTCTACTGCACAGACTGGGGTGAAAGGGTTATAAGAAAAACGTTAAGAAGCCGACTTCATTTCATAGAACTATGATGAATACATGTATACGTTTTCAGGGTACTATCTTTGTATAGTACAGTAAAACTCCTTAATTAAGACCACTTTTGGGACGAAAGGTGGTCTCTTATTGGGAGACACTGGATGTGGAAACACCAAGAAAGAATAACTGAAACCTTCTCATTAGTCTTTTAAAATAGAAGTAGAAGCAATGATCAGGAATCGATACAATTAACCCACAACTCCCATCAGAGACACTAAAGGGAAAGAAACACAAATAGGAAACAACAGACCCCAACGGAAACAACAGCAGAAAGCCAAAAGGACAGTAACTTTCCCACAAAATGGCCGATAGGCTATCTAAAATACAATAATATAAGCGACACAAACACCCAAAGACAAACCATAACAAAAATAAATCGCGACAGAAGAACCGCCTTGGAACGGTGGAACGGTCAGCGGAAACGAATTCCACTGGGGGGGGGGGGGATGGCTTAAATCGATTTTACGTGGCCACAATCCTCGCCCTTATTTCCGTCGCGATTTAGACATTGTCAAATAATTTGTTCAGTCCGCATGAAGGCCTCCTAACTCATCACTGCAACATCTCCGTAAAAACAAATAAACAAACAAGATGAAGAGATGAAACAACGGTGAGGACTCGACAGTAAGAAACCACTGAAATGCTGGAGCAAAAAAAAACCAACAGTTAGACTCCAATGGGCCCGACAAGAATTAGAGCATCAGGCACCAGCCAACATTACCTTGAATTAGATCTGTCTAATTCTCAAGTCTTTACACTGAAACCGTCATAGAATCTGAGGTCTGACCATCCGGCATGCAATTAAAGAGGGAAGTAAAGTTGTCAATATTGAATTTTCAAATTAAATCAGAATGACGTCTATAAAATTTTGAAAAGGCTTTGCGTAGTTTATCGTACAGATAACCCTGATAAGCCTTTCCAAAATGTTATAGACGTCATTTTGATTTAATTTCAAAATTCAATACTGGACTTAAATCTCTGCTGCAACAAGGTCTATCGGAACCCGAATTTTATGGTGACTTAGTATATAAATTTAGAAAAAAATTATAACAGCAATGACTTCAGCACCCAATTTGGTAAAATCATTCTTCGATATAAAAAGATTGGATACAACATAAATGTTATACGACAGACTGCATGCATGGTAGTTAACCCAATCACGGTTGACATATATGCTTCCCTCTTTAATTGCACGCCGGTAGATCAGGCCTCAGATTCTATGACGGTTCCAACGTAAAGGCTTGGTTGGTTGGTACCTGATGCTCTGTCTCTGGTCGGGCCCATTGGAGTCTAACTGTTGGCTTTCTTTTGCTCCAGCATTTCTGTTGTTTCTTGCTGTCGAGTACTCACCGCTGTTTCATCTCTGTGGTTGTTTGATTTTTGTGTTCACGGAGATGTTGCACTGATGAGTTAGGAAGTCTTCATGCGGACGGAACAAATTATTTTTAACTTAATCGCGACGGAAGTAAGGGCGAGGATTGTGGCCACGTAAAATAGATTTAAGCCCCCCTCCCAACCCACCCCCAGTGGAATTCGTTTCCGCTGACCGTTCCAAGGCGGTTCTTCTGTCGCGGTTATTTTTTGTAATAGTTTGTCTTTGGGTGTTTGTGTCGATCAAATTATTTTATTTTGGATAGCCTTTTGGCCATTTTTTGGGAAAGTAACTGCCCTTTTGGCTTTCCGCTGTTACCGTTTCCGTTGGGGTCTGTTGCCTCATGTTGTGTTCTTTCCACTGGTGTCTCTGATGGGAGCTGTGGGTTAATTGAATCGATTCCTGATCATTGCCTCTTCTTTTAGTTTGAAAAGCAGATTTAGTCTTAATTTTATATGGTCTTAATATCGGAATTATAGTGTATCTAGACCTTCTAATCTGGCTTACGTATCGACTGTTCACAATGACAGTGATGGCGTCTGATCAGGGTCTTCACTGTTTTGTTGAAGCATAGGGATCGTTGGAAAACTTACAAATCATAAAATAAACCAGAAACCACGTATCGGGAAGAAGTTTCTATTGGTAATTAAAGTCTGCAAAATATTATAATCTATAAATAATGATATAATTTATTGAAGGACCGTCGGCCTGTTTTCGACTATACAATTTCTCCCGTGAGATCGAAAGCTTTGCTGTATCGCCCTGTTTACTGACTTTAAGTGTGAGATTCGCCACTTTTCCTGTTTTCTCTCCCTGCAAAGAAAAATCAAAGCAGTAACAGCACTGATCTCTGAATTTTCTAGTAGTTTAATATTGTTTCAAACCATAATACACCCATGCGATACAGTGCATTTTTTCACATCTCCAAAATAGCTACTTTTCTGATGATAATCCGTGTTTATACTGCAAACATAGGTAGTGTGTACTCGTTAGAACCGCCTCATTGGGGCGGTTCTAACGAGTACCCACAACCTATATATTGGAGTTGAAATAAGAATAAATAGTGTATACCCCCGTTAACCCCAGTTTTCTCTATATAAAGGGGATGGGGGTTTAGGGGGATGTTCATTTAACGGACTTGGTCATGTGATGTCTGGATTTAACTCTGCAATAGAAATTGTTATTCTACCGATATTAACCTTTCAAGGGATGGAATTTCACGAACTGATGTACACGTACTCCGTCGTTACGTTTGACGTCATTTCACTTACAGTGACGTCAAAAACGATTCACTATTATCATCATTATAAGCAGAACGTCGACTAACGTAGTTAAATCAACACCTAGAATTGAAAGGTATACAAGAAAAAGAATTTTAAATGTGTGTGTGTGTGTGTGTGTGTGTGTGTGTGTGTGTGTGTGTGTGTGTGTGTGTGTCGGGGGTGGGGGTGAATAGAAAAACCCGCTCCTCGGGATCAAAGACCGGCATAACTCGGTAAGCGTCATCATGCCGGGCAGTGACATTCGGTATGGATATTTCCCTCCACCACTCACACCCATGTAAGATAGAAAAAATCCGCTCCGATGGTCATAGTCCTGCATCACGAGGTTTGCCGAGTGATGCCGGACTGTGATCCCGAGGAACGAGCTATCTATCCACCTCTGATCATTGCCTTCAGAGGTAAACCTTTTTTATATTACTGCTCTAAAATAAAGATTACCCGTTAGAACCGCCGCGATGATATTTTGAGCAGAAAAAAATCACAATTTTTCATATATATATATAAAAAAGATATTTCGGAGCTAAAATTTACAATGTATCCGTATAAGCGTGTTTTCGTAATATTAAGTTTATTGGTCAGTGATTTGAGGTTTACCGTCCCCGTCAACACTGTAAAGGTAATTTTGGAGTCGTTGCTTCCAATTCTAACGTATTTTTGTTCTGACACTGAGATAAAATTACATCTCATGCCCTGCCACATAATGAAACCAACACGGTTTATAAGCATGGGCCGTCCAACACGTGATAAAAACGGGAATTATCTTGAAGAGAAAAATACCTCCGATAAGACAGTTGTGTTGATATCATGATGTGAACAAGTCCGTGAAATGAACACCCCCTAAACCCCACTTTATATAGAGAAAACTGGGGTTTAAGGGGGTAAACATTATTTTTTTTATTTTTACTCCCAGACATAGATTGTGGGTACTCGTTACAACCGCCTCAATGAGGCGGTTCTAACGAGCACCCACAACCTATGTTTGTAGTATTTATAAGAAAAATATCGCATATTTTAATCAGAAAAGTAGCCATTTTTGAGATGTGAAAAAAGGCACTATGCCATACGGGCGTGTTATCGTAATGTGAATTTGAGGTAAGTTGTTTTGAAAAAAAAAACGCATATCCTGTTCGCCAAAACGCAGAGCTAAAATGCAAGTTATTGTGGGTCTTCGTCAGACCAACGTGTCACCTTTGTTTTCATTGTACGTTCCTGTTCAAAAGTAGGTTCCCCGTTCATGCATTACGCAAACACGCCTATACAAACACATTGCCACCTTTATCGCCGAAAAAATGAAAATTTGATGATGAAAAATTGTGATATTTTTCTTATTTCTGCTCAAAATATAGATTGTGGGCACTCGTTAGAACCGCCTCATCGAGGCGGTTCTAACGAATACCCACAATCTATATTTTAGAACAGAAATAAGAAAAATAAGGTATATCCCCGGAAACCCCAGTTTTACTATATAAAAAAGGGGTTCAATGGGTTTAAAATTATATAGGCGTGTTTTCGTGATGAGAAAAAATGCCATCACACTCTCCGACGTGCATGCGCAGTCAAGTTATACGGTGAGAAAATATCAGCTGTTAAATAATAGTTCTGACCTATATCTTATCGTCATACCAAATATAAACAAAATCCATCATATCGTCGGAAAATGAGGTCTTATAAATTTAAACATAAAAAAAATCTTTGACCTTGATCATTAGATCATGGGTGGGTATATTGCTGAATAAAAGTTTGGACTTTGATCTGTGAGTGAGTGAATTTTTTTAGTTTTACGTCCCACCAACAGCTCAGGTCATACGGAGACGGGACCTCGGTTTAAAGACTCATCCTAAAGTCTGGAGCTATCAAACTTTCGGCCAACAAACCGTGGCAATCTGCACAATAAAACATTCCGCCAAATTACATGTAGCTACAAGCGGGTTCAACACTCAATAAGTTAAATCAGCTGTTCTATACCCTGTGTTTCACATAGGAACAAAACAAACAGCTCTAAAATGTTCTCTCAAACATGAACATTACACCGAAAACATTTTGCTTCAACTTGCCAGTGTTTCCGCCTAAACAATCGAAAGTCTGGAGAAGCCCGGGATCGATCCTGCGATCCCTGGTTTACAAGGCGAGTAGCGTAACCACTACACAACAGGGGCTTCTACTTTGATCTGTCATCATTACAACTATGAGCCCAATTCGTCGTATGGTTTGGAAAATATCAGCTGTTAAATGCATGTAACAAACACACTTTACGTAAAAATATCTAAATCTGTGACCTTTACCTGAGGTATTGCGCATGGGCGGGAGTATTGCTGATTATATTTTGGACCTATATCTATTATCAAACCATATGAACTCTTAAAAACTTTAACATAAATGCGGACGCCAATGCCGATTCAAACGCTAACCCAAACGCCGACGCCAACGCCGGGGGAAGTACAATAGCCCTTCTTTGACTTCGTCGAGGAAAGCTGGAAAATCTGATTTAAGGGATTAAATGAAATAAAAGGTGCATACAGTTTTCCTATCGATCCCAGAAAAGCGTAGTGATGTCGTAACGTCAAAGTGTCCAGTCGTACTGGAGAGAAACTTGGTGACGTCGCGTGAGTGCATGTATTCAATGACATTACGAAAACACGCCTATTCAAATACATTGTAACTTTAACCGCCGAAAAATCGAAAATTTTAAGATGAAAACGTGTAATGTTTTTCTTATTTCTGCTCAAAATATAGATTGTGGGTACACGTTAGAACCGCCTCATCGAGGCGGTTCTAACGAGTACTTCTTATTTCTGCTCAAAATATTTACTGTGGGTACACGTTAGGACCGCCTCATCGAGGCGGTTCTAACGAGTACCCACAGTCTATATTTTAGAGCAGAAATAAGAAAAATAAGGTTTACCCATCTAAATCCCAGTTTTACAATATAAAAGTGGGATTCAAGGGGGTCAAAATTATATAGGCGTGTTTTCATAATGAGAATGGACAATATTACGTCTCAATAGTCAACTTTAAGATTTTTTCTTCTCAAATTACACCAAGAATGCAAATATTAAAAACAATTATAACGATAATAGGACAAAAATATATTTCTTACATTGAGTTTATCTTTCTTGAGTACCCTTGGCTTTGCAGAACGGAAGTCATCGAGTGCTTCTTTATATCCACCAGTTTTCACAAAGACTGTATCATAGCCGTTACTATAAATAGGGGTTGCCTTCTTCAGTATTTGATGAACGGCAGCTGCACCTGCATCCATAAAATAACTTAATTGTATAATATTGTAGAAACCTTGTGTCGCTGATGGGAGCTGTGGGTTAATTGTATCGATTCCTGATCATTGCCTTCACTTCTTTTTTGGTTTAAAATGTATTACTTTGTTTTATACATATATCTTTTACACACATAGTGATGAAAAAAAAAATACAAACAACATCCAAAAGGGAATCGGAGAAAAGTGAAACGACTTATTCTGTATTCCTGGATTACATAACATTCGAAATTAATTCAATTTTGCAGAGTGTCTGGTCATGTAACTGACGTTTTTTTTTTGGTTTTGATTTACGGCCCTTTCAAGATTATTTCACTCATATCGAGCCGATCGGTGGGCGAAAACCGGAGTACCCGGAGGAAAAACACATGACCTTCCGTTGCAGAACTTGACGTCTCACATGTGACCCGAGCTAGGCTCGATATAACTGACTTCAGCACTCGTAATAAATTATTAACTGCAACACTTCTTAATCAGGTCTTTCGGTATCATAAACTACGGAAATAGAAAGGAAGGCTATGTTCAGGAATCTATACGATTCACTGCTCCCATCAGAAACACCAAAGTGAAAGAAACACAAACACGAATTAACTAAACCCTAATGGAAACATCAATAGCGGAAAGCCAAAAGGACATTTTCTTTCTCACAAAATGGCCAATCCAAATGGCTATGCAAAACAAATTTCACAAGATGCAGCTCAAATGTATCATTTGAACCGCGACTAGGCGAAAATGTGTTATGTCACACATGTTTGCACAGCAAAGAAAGATTTACCTGCGCGACCACACCGCCCGGATATAGTCTCCCGAGATGCCAATGATTCTTTTTAGTGTTTATATTAATAATTTTAACATAACATAAAAATCTGGGGAATTATCTCAAATGGTAGAGCGCTCGCTTAGCATGCGAGAGGACTGGGATCGATACCCGGATTCTCCACTTCTTTATTTTTATTCTTAATCTGTCTGATTTTGTTTCTAATTCTCTAACGTTTGTTGGACGTTCATGTAAAACAAGTTCGTGACATAAACTGGTCGACAGTGTGTAAAATAAATGTAGGATTAAGTACCCTATCAGGCTGGTAAGTAATTTGTTTTGGCGGTAGGTAAGATGGTTTAAAGGCCCTTTCAGGATTATTTCACTTACTGATATATGCCTAGCGTCCCAAAATAAGACATGATCAAAATACAGCGACTTCTGAGGGTCTTCACTGTTTGTTTCAGGGGAATGGATACACCTGGGAGATTTGCCGCCATTTTTCAAAGGGAAACGCCCCCCTCCCCCCCCCCCACACACACACACCATCGGGCCTGGAAGAAATAGATTGGCTGCATGATGCTTCCGTGCAGAGCTGAAACCGACCGAGTACTGGTAAACCGCTTAGAGGATCTAAGCCTGCCCAGGCAAAGCGGTACGAGTCGGACCGCCCATGCTTATAAAACCAAAATCTTTAGTAAATGTTGGTGGCACCTGATGATGTGCCTCTGGTCGGGCTCACAGGAGTCTAACTGTTGGCATTATTTTGCTCTAGCATTTCAATTATTTCATGCTGTCGGGTCCTTATCGTTGTTTCATCTCTGTATTCGTTTGATTTCTATATTCTCGGAGGTGTAGCACTGATGAGCTACCATGTCCTCATGCCATCACGATAACATGCCTATATAATGTTGACCCCCCCCTTGAACCCCACTTTTATATAGTAAAACAGGGGTTTACAGGGGTTAACCTTATTTTTCTTATTTCTGTTCTAAACTTTAGATTGTGGGTACTCGTTAGAACCGCCTCGATGAGGCGGTTCTAACGAGTAACCACAATCTTTATTTTGAGCAAAATAAGAAAAATATTACAATTTGTCCTCTTAAAATGTTCATGCTTTTCGGCGGTAAAGATTACAATGCATTTGTATAAGCGTCTTTTCGTAATACGGACTGAAAAATTGTTTGTCCAAACATAAGTACATGTACCAATTGCGAGGATTATGGCCATGTAAACTCGATTTAAGACCCGACCCCACCCACAGTATAAATTTTTTACTAATCTTTTTAAGGCGGTTTATGCGTCGCAATTTATTCAGTTTGTTCAAGTAGGTCTTTGCATGTATGTATTGCTTATATTTTTATTTAGGATAGCCGTTTTGCCATTTTGCTAAAAGGTAACTCACCACGTGAACAAGTCCGTGAAATGAAGACCCCCTAAACCCCACTTTATATAGAGAAAACTGGGGTTTACGGGGTATTCATTATTTTTCTTATTTCTGCTCCTAGACATAGATTGTGGGTACTCGTTAGAACCGCCTCTACTAGGCAGTTCTAACGAGCACACACAAAACCTTTAATATGAGCATATGTAAGAAAGATTTCGAAGATTTGCATCAGAAAACTAGCCATTTTGGAGATTTGAAAAAAGCACTATATCGTACGACTGAGTTATCGTAATGCGTCCTTTAGGTTTTCCACTCGAATGTGATGTTTTTAATAGGGTTTAGTTATTTCATGATCGTGTTTTTCATTCCTTCTGGGCCCAGTTGTTCAAAGCATCGTTACTTAACGAGCTCGTTAGTGGTCATATTGTTAAGTTCTAGCAAGTTTGATATGTAAAATTTTGGTATTTTTGCTGAAAAATGCGAGCAGCTTTTGCAGATGCAAAAGCTGCTCACATTTTTTCAGCAGAAATATTAGCATATTTGCCATAATAAATGATCAAAATTTTAACAATACGTTAACTAAAGACGTCATTAGTTTTGAACAACTGGCCCCTGGTGTCTCTGATGGTAGTTGCTGGGTAGCTGTATCATTTCGTGACGATTGCCTTATCGATGTACTAAGTATAGTTGTGATTGTCAGATTTGCTTTGAATTTGCAAGGTATTGGCGAACTTTTTCAAATGCAATTTCACCAAGGTTACAAAATAACAAACGGTAATGTAAAGCAGAAGTGGAGTCAATGATCAGGAATCGATACAGTTAACCCAAAGCTCCCATCAAGCATGGATATATGGCATTACGGTGAACGGAAGGTGGTGATTATTTTGTTCATTTAAACGCGTAATCAAAGTACTGAAAGTACTGAGGACAGTTGATTTATTAGGAATAACCAGTGCTTCAGCTGAAGTGCACGACCCGCCGGATGCTTTTAGCTTTATGAGTGTAACCATATATGGGTATGGCGGCCATTTTGGTCATGTGACCTGGACCTAAAACGGTTCCCCCAATAAATGCGCCTTATCGTAAGGAGCAAAAATATATCTTATACTTTAGTACTGTATTCTGAATCGTTTGCAGGATAAAATGCATTCTCACTTTTCCAATACAAAAGCATATGTGTCAAAGTTTGACCTAGGCACAAAGAAGGTCAAGGTCACCCCAGGGTCACCATTTTAGCAATTTATGATGGGCCTACGTCCCAGATGCTATTTATCAAGTTTCTTGGAAATCTGCCCAGTGGTTCTGGAGAAGACTATTTTTGAAGGGTTTTTACCATATATGGCTTGGCGGCCATTTTTGTCATGTGACCTGGACCCCATAAGCAAATTTTGATTTCCCACATCCCTTAGAGGCTCCATATGAAATTTGACTTCAATCGGCCCAACGGTTTCCGAGGAGAAGCAGTTCGAAAATTTTCCCATTTTTCGCCTCGGCGAGGCTATACTAAATGGAATGTAATATTTCGCAAGTTCGTTGGTTAGACCTCATTGATATCTATCAGTATGCCAAAAATTGTTTAAATATTCCAAGCGGTTAAGTCACTATCACCAATTTTCACAAACGGGTTACGGACGGACAGACAGACTGACAGACTGACAGAATGACCGAATGACAGAATGACACGGTGATTTTAGGGCACTCTTAGAAAATCAACCGACTTCAGTCGGTCGCTTTTTCTGCGGGTCGTGCAATTATTATGATAACAATGCCAGTCGTAGATCAAGCAGTTATCTAGACATTTTGCGAGGGTTAAAAAATTACAGGCAGAAAATAAAAATGATTCATCGATTGTTTTGAGTTAAACGAGAGGTCAACCCTTGTGGATCATTTTGTCTTCTCCAAGAGAAAGGGGGAAAGAGATAGAAGAGAGAGCAGAGTAGATGAGAGTAAATGACAGAGTGAATGGAAGTGTAGAAACAGAAGCAATATCACCGTTACCTGCTGAAAGGACATCAGGCTTTGCCCAAATGTAAGTCGGTATACTACCTAATAGAATGATGTTTAAGAAATGTGGGCAAATCGCTAAGACAACATTTATTAGGTGCTGTCTTATGTCAGCGTACTGCTCGCAGGCCAAGAGAAAGTGCTGCGTATCCTCACGAGCACGTGACACTTATTTGTAATATGAGCCCCGCCAAGCGAATTTGTGTCTTCGAGCATTCCTTCATGACACATTTTAACTGCGCATGCCCAGCCATTCAGAGGGGCCAGGGATATGGCTTTCTCTCTGAAGGTTCCTCTTGATTCACTGCTTGTATGAGCGAGCAGCGAAGGTTCTGGCGAGACTGCGCGGATGCGCAGGCTCGCCTGAACCTTCGCTGCTCGCATAGGCGATAAGTACCAAAATCGCTTGACGGGGCCCATATTATGTAGCTGCATTTTAGGCTTAGTCTGGCACGATGTACTAGTCCAAGTCTTGTACCTGCGCACAACTACGTCGGTGGTTTTTTTTCGTTAGACTGTAGCTTGTGCTTAAAAGCTGTTACTGAGGGTGCAGTTTTCTTGTCATCTGACAAATACTTCCAGTTGCGAGTCCTTACGAAAACACGCCTATACAAATACATTAAAATTTTACCGCCTGCAAAGAAACATTTTAAATGGAAAATTGTGATATGTTCTGCTCAAAATATAGATTGTGTTTTCAGCTTTGCGCGGAAGCATCACGCAGCCCAATCTATTTCTCCAAGTCCCGATGAGCGTGGATGTTTTGGGGCATACAAGTACAATGTATGTAATTAAAATGCAGAAGTAAGAAATCATATATATTCTTGGATACTTAAATGAATAAACAATGGATATTTTTCATGCGTCTGTGAAAGACTGAAAATTTTCTAGCTTTAAGGTTAACAAGATACAAGGTGATATATTTTTCTATTATAATTTTATATATGAAAAGCATTCATTTCAGACAGGAATTATATATTGCCGGTTGCAGAAGAACACTGATAATTTTTGGCAATTATCTGCGAATGAGGGAAAAGGTTCAATATGATTTTGAAGTACGGGACCGACCACACTTTGTTTTGAGAAATATAACTTAGGCCACAGAACACCGTTATGTTCGTACAATCGAGGGTCACATATTGTGTGATATTTTTGTGTAGACACAAGAATATATCAAATAGAAAGGAAAATATAAACAAGCTGCCGGAAGAACCTCTGTTTAGCTGGCGTTACCAAAGCAACTAACGTATGTTTACCTTGTGACAACAGCTCAGTTAGAATAGATCGTTTTTGTTTCTCAGTTTCTCTCAGTAGTCCCAGCTCTGAAATATACAAATGAATCCAATGAAATAATACTATTAACCCTTATCCTGTTGTTCGCTACAACCCCTATCTTTGCAAACAGTGAAGATCCAGGTCAGATGGCTTCTGAAGAAGTCTTATCTTGCTGTTCACGACAACCCCTATCTTTGCAAACAGTGTAGATCCAGATCAGATGGCTTCTGAAGAAGCCATCTGATCAGGATCTACACTATTTGGCATTTTGTTTATGAATTTGTACCAATAAATTACATCAAGTCATTTGATTGGTTGATAGACAGTAATTGGTGTGGCTTAAATGAATATTCAGCAAGATAACGGTTAATTGCGAAACAACTGGCATGATCAAGATTTGAAGTTATTTCATTACGAACAAAACTTCTGAACAGGCTTTACACCGTTTCGCAATGTCCATTTTATCGGAATAGGCAGCTGATTGAGCAATTTCGCTTGGACTTCAATGTTACTCCGAATAAAAAAAAGGAATTACCTTCATCTTGATACTTTTGAAAGCATACAAGCTTGATCAGAATAGGTTTAATCCTGCACACGTGAAAAATTTATGCATTCAACGTGTAGGTTTCCTTGTTGTTTTTCAGAAGAAAAGAAAGCTTAGCATTTCTTGTGAGCAGGCAATTCATAAGAAAGGCTTAGCTTTCTTTTCTATGAAAACAAAAATAGCTGTCGAGTCCTCATCGTTGTTTCATCTCTGTGGTTGTTTCACTTTTGTGTTCACGGAGATGTTGCGCTGATGAGTTAGGAGGCCTTTATGTGGCCTGAACAAATTTTTTGTCTAAATCGCGACGGAAGTAAGGGCGAAAATTGTGGCCACGTAAAGTCGATTTAGCACCCCCCCCCCACCAGTGGAAATCGTTTCACGGACCGTTCCAAGGCGGTTCTTCTGTCGCGGTTTATTTTTGTTATGGTTTGTCTTTGAGTGTGTATGTCACTTTTATTATTTGTTTTGGATAACCAATGGACCATTTTGTGGGAAATCTAACTGTCCTTTTGGCTTTCCGCTATTGATGTTTCCATTAGAATCTTGTTGTTTCATGTTTGCGTTTCTTTCCTTTTGGTGTCTCTGATGGGACCTGTGGGTTGGTTGTTTTTATTCATGATCATTGCCTTCTGTTCTATTTTGTATGTTACAATTATGTTTGGTTCTTTAACACTTAAGCATTGCAAGTGAGCATTTAAACTGTGGGTTTAAGTAACAAGAGGGTAAACTACTCATTGTACCAAATGTTTAACTAGAGCACTAAAATTTACCGTATCCACTAAATAACAGCGACGTTTAATAGAGAATAACAGGTTGGTGCCTTTTTAGCATATCAAGTTTATCAGGCAAGGCTTCGAGAACGCTTGTAGAATCGCGAGGCTTGCCGAGCGATTCTACATGCGTTCTCGAAACCGAGCCTGATAAACTTGATATGAAATGACACGAATCTGGTATTCTATTTATCAGTTTCTCCCCTCTTACACTCTTAAATTAGCAATTTACGGTCAGTGCTCAGTGTGTCCAAGCATTCTGGTACTACTTAGCATCAGTTGACCATGATTTTCCTATGACATTTTTTTAGCTCACCTGAGCCGAAGGCTCATGTGAGGTATTAGTATACCACGAGCCGGCGTCCGTCGTCCGTCGTCCACACTTTCAACGAAGTATATCTCTGGAACCAGTAGGCCGGCCTTGATTAAATTTCATATGAACCATCATCAGGTAGGGGGAAAGGCTGTATTAGGTTTTCGTGCAGATCGGATGAGAACTCTGGTTGCCACAGCAACAAAGAGCTCCCATAGGCTTAACATAGGAAAAAGCTTGTCATCACTCTAGCTCCGTCAATTTTTTTCTGATCGACTTCATTCTTGCAGATAACAAGGACAGGCATGAAATCTCGATCAAGTTCGATTTTGGGCTGAATCGGATTATTCACTCAGGAGTTACGTGCCCTTGAGCGTTCTTAACATAGGAAAAAGCTTGTCATTACTCTAGCTCCGTCAATTTTTTTCTGATCGACTTCATTCTTGCAGATAACGAGGACAGGCATGAAATCTCGATCAAGTTCGATTTTGGGCTGAATCGGATTATTCACTCAGGAGTTACGTGCCCTTGAGCGTTGAAAAAATTGCCTATTGACTTAACATGGGGATAATGTTGTCATCACCGTAGCTGCTTCAATTATTTTCAGATTGGCTTTATTCTTGCAGATAACCAGCACAGCCATGAAATCTCGGTCAAGTTCGATAACTGGCAGAATCGGACCATTCACTTAGGAGTTACCTGCCCTTGTGTGTTTTTGCATTAGGGTTAATGGGAATTTAAAAAATGTATATCTTAAAGACTACTTGGCCAACTTTGATCAAATTTCATGTGTCGCATTATTGGGCAAGTGGAAAGGCTTCATTAGGTTTTCAGGCAGATCTGAGTGGAACTCTGGTTGCCATGGCAACATCTAGCTCCCATAGACTTCACATAGGAAAAAGCTTGTCATCACTCTAGCTCCGTCAATTTTTTTCTGATCGACTTCATTCTTGCAGATAACCAGTACAGGCATAAAATCTCGGTCAAGTTCGATTTTGGGCCGAATCGGATTATTTGCCTTGGAGTTACCTGCCCTTGAGCATAAAAAAATACGTTGTGACCACGATAGCAACTTTATTTTTATTCAGATCAGCTTCAAACTTGCAGGTAACGTGGACAGGCATAAAATCTCAGTTAAGTTCGAATCGGAATATTGACCTCGGAGTTACATGACCTTGAGCGACAAAAAATTTGCCCATAGACTTTACATAGGGAAAATGTTATGACTACGATAGCGACTTGAATTTTTTTCAGATCAGCTTCAAACTTGCAGGTAACGAGGACAGACATAAAATCTCGGTTAAGTTCGATTTTGGGCCGAATCGGATTATTTGCCTTGGAGTTACCTGCCATTGAGCATAAAAAAATACGCTGTGACCATGATAGCAACTTTATTTTTATTCATATCAGCTTCAAATTTGCAGGTAACGAGGACAGACATAAAATCTCGGTTAAGTTCAATTTTGGGCCGAATCGGAATATTGACCTCGGAGTTACGTGACCTTGAGCGACAAAAAATTTGCCCATAGACTTAATTAGGGAAAATGTTGCGACTACGATAGCGACTTGAATTTTTTTCAGATCAGCTTCAAACTTGCAGGTAACGAGGACAGACATAAAATCTCGGTTAAGTTCGATTTTGGGCCGAATCGGAATATTTGCCTTGGAGTTACCTGCCCTTGAGCATAAAAAAATACGTTGTGACCACGATAGCAACTTTATTTTTATTCATATCAGCTTCAGACTTGCAGGTAACGAGGACAGGCATAAAATCTCGGTTAAGTTCGATTTTGGGCCGAATCGGAATATTGACCTCGGAGTTACGTGACCTTGAGAGACAAAAAAAATTGCCCATAGACTTAACGTAGGGAAAATGTTGTGACAGAAATAGCGACTTGAATTTTTAGCTCACCTGAGCCAAAGGCTCCAGTGAGCTGATAGTATACCAAGGCTCCGGAGTCCGTCGTCTGTCGTCCGTCCATCCGTCGTCCACACTTTCAATGAAGCATATCTCAGAAGGCAGTCGACCAATCTTGTTTAAATTTTATGTGTAGCACCATTGGGCAAGGGGAAAGGCTGCATTAGGTTTTGGAGCTAGTCTGGTTCATTTGTTCCTTCATTCTTCTTTCTCTCCATATAGAGATAATAGACCAATGTTAAATTTTTAATCAAAGATTTCTCAGGAACTATAAAAGCTAGAAGCATCAAATTTGGTATTCAATAGAATAATGATGACTTATTTTGTGTAAGAGACATTGGGCTTTCTCAACTTATTTGTTCATCTGTTCTTTCATTCTCCTTTCTCTCCATTTTGACCAATGTTAAATTTTCGTCAAAGATTTCTCAGGAACTATAGAAGCTAGAAGTCTCAAACTTGGAATGCAATGCAATAATGATGACTTATATCCTGTAAGGGTCAATGGGCTGGATTCTATTAGCAGATTTAGTAGTCAAGTCTGTAAATTGTTAAAACTTAAGTTCCTCAGGTGAGCGGTTTAGGCTCATTGAGCCTCTTGTTTTTCAAGTAATTTTGCCATTTTTCTCAGTAACAATTACATTTTTGTCATTTTCCAGTAGTCCGGTTCATTCATAAGTGCAATGTCACATTGACGTGATAAAGCTCACTTGTCCTGATATAGCATATCTTTATCCAATAGGCCCCCGCCCATCGGGGCTTGAAGAAATATATGGGCTACATGATGCTTCTCCGCAGTGCTGCATCCAACCCACACACGAGTACTGGTAAACCACTCAGAGGATCTGGACCTGTCCAGGCAAAGCGGTGTGAGTGTCGGACCGTCCATGCTCATAAACCCTATTGGTTTCATTTGGCGACAGGGCTTGAGATGTCATTTCATCTCAATGTCGGGTAAAAGTCCCACAAAATTGGAAGCAACGTCTCCAAAATGACCTTTACAGTTTTGACGGGGACGTTAAACCTCAAATCATACAAAACAAAATCTTTATCCAATGCGTTACAATGCAATATATACAGGGGGTAACTGATATATGATAATGATATGACTACGTACAAAAGATACTGCAACTTACCTTCATGGTGATCATAGTTGTGATCTAATTTCGCATCACATATAGCTAATAAAGCATACAGTTCCACAATTAGAACATGCATGGTTAAAACCCGGGCTGAGAACATGCTGTCACGGTAAATGAAACTTCAATACTTCACGTTGATATCGTCGTGTAATCAATATCTTCGTACACCCTAGGTGGACAAAAATGAGGTTACACTTGGTGACAATATGTTTTCTTATTTCTCCTCAAATCACACATTGTTGGAACTCGTTTGGCAATCAGTTCTAACGAGTATCAATAACATATGTGTGGTGTGGAAATTAGAAAAAACATTATCGGACATCTCAGAAGAAAAAAAAATAAACGAAAGTATTTTCTTACAAGATATTATAAATATTTAATGTTAGCTGAATCTTTGTTAAGAAATTAGAGATGGATTGTTTTCGGATGTACATGGCGTTTCGATTACAAGCAATGTACTTGGTGTGTTAACTGCAACACTTCGCGTGAAAAATGTACTTATATATTAGACGATCAGTTAAGTTTCACGCCGTCAGACGCTATACTACTTTAAGCCTAACGTTCCTAGATGGCGCAAGAACCTTCATGTTAGTTAGGGGTTAATGTACACTACAGAGGTTCAAAAACGTGTTTGATACATTTTATTTTGCTGAATAAGTAGATCACGACTGCATGCAGATTTGCTGTGGGTTAATTGTATCGATTCCTTATCATTGCCTCTATTTCTAGTTTAAAGATACTTTATTTTTTCTATAATGTTATTAATCAAGTAATTTCGTATTGGCCCAGGTACAGGTCCGAGGTCTGCTGCATTGGCCCTCGGACTTCGGCCTCGGGCCAATGCAGCTGACCGAGGACCTGTAACTGGATCAATGCGAAATTACTTGATTAATGACCATTTTATTAATTGAAACAATTAAAAAAACATGATTATTGAATTTTGACCTCAATTCACCTCAGTTAATATTGGTTGACCTGGTGTTAAAACGGATGGCCTGCGATCAATAAAGGATAGTCCATTAATAAATACTACTATTAACTGACTATCCTGTATTGTTCGGAAGTCATCAATTACCATGTTTTTATTGGTGTCAATTAATAGAATAATTCCGTATTTGCCCAGTTACAGGTCCGATGTCTGCTGTATTGGCCCGAGGCCGAAGTCCGAGGCTAACACAACTTACCTCGGAATTAAAACGGGACCAATGCATTTTTTTTACAAATAACATTATACTATATAAGTCGCAGGAAAGATTGGCAGTGCGTGTCAGTTCACGTGTTGTCAGTATATATCAAATTCGCTGAGCGCATAAGAATATTCATATGCTTCTTACATGCGGACCGAATGGCCACACGCTACGATAGCTTTGATTATGTTACAGTTGAATTCACATAGTCAGGTGACTTTGTTTTTTTTTTCTCCTCACTGCTAGAAACCATCATTAAGCAATGTTGAGAAAGCCCCTTACTAAAGGACACAACGCATGACGCATGGTTTGGAATGCGAACCCGTGATCCCTCGATCAGGGATAAAATGATTTTCCACTACACCAAGTAGGGGTATAGTAGAAGCTCCCATGTGACGAAAGCTCACAAAAATGCATTTTGAGTGGCCACCATGGTACCAAAATTCTCTTTAGTATATTATTTTAGTACTATATCTGGGCAGTATGAAACACAATATTTCCCATTTTTTAAGTCTTGCAAAACATGTTTTATATCATGCCAACATGAGGTACCCAAGTTCACGAATGTGCCAGTTATGTAATAAGACTAACATTAGGACAATGTTAAAATATTAAGGTCTTTTCAGATGTAGTCATTAACAGTGGTGCAATTTACATTTGTTTAACTTGTTTCATGCCGGAAACTCATTAATGAAGTATAAATATGATACACACCATGATTTTAACCAGTAAAATGGTCCAAAACGGGGCTATGATAAGCATATTTGGGGCAAGCTTTTCACGAAAAACTTGTTTTAAGTTAACATAGGCAACTTGTATATTGCTAAATAGTAAATACATTATAATGTGTTTTTGTAACCAGCATATGCCATGCAAACACCCCTTTCTGGAATTTTTAGGAATAAAATAATAGATTGTTTGAGAATTGAGAATACTATTCTCTATTTGGCATACAATGTGTAAGTATAGCCGCTCCAAAAGTGGTACAATAGTGATGGCTGCTTCATAGAAATATTTTCACACAGGATTAGATCAAACTGTGTAGTTTAGCTGCTTAACATTTACGCCAATCTATTCATACACTTTTATCATTTAATATATTATAGACCATAATGAATGAGCCTCATCATGAGAAAACCTGCAAATTTCATGTATGAACGATAAATATGCAGATAAGCCTCTGTGTACACACAGTGTAATCAGCATCTTTGGCATTAGCACAGTCTTGTCTGGTCCTTCCCTGTTGAATCTCATGGGATGGAAACCCTCTATGAAATTTCCAAACAAAGGATCAGACCTTTGACCCTGGTGTGCAATTAGTGTCCCAAAACTAAATAATCCAAATCGTTGTTTTTGCTAAATTATATTGCTCATATTGGTGCTATAAATGGTCATGATATTAATATTGTTATTGATGCCCTGGATAGAAACTGATTGTTTAAACATATGGTGTTTATATACTAAATGCTCATATTTTAAATATTTGGATTATGGCACCGACAATAAGTACTGTAAATGATGAAATTGCCATTGATGACAATGATGAGGATGATGATGATTTCATCAAAAAGTTTAGCTCCATATACACCAGTGAGGCCTTTTCATTTGAATGTGAATTGTATGTTAAACAGTGAACATTTTTAGCTCACCAGAGCCGAAGGCTCCGTGGGAGCTTATAGGATAGGCAGTTGCCCGTCGTCGTCCGTCGTATGAAGTATGTCGTCTGCGTCAACACTTTCAAAGGACATCTCCTCTGAAGCCACTGGGCCGATTGGGCCCAAATTTTATCTGTATTATCCTTGGGCTGAGGGATTGTGTTTTTTTATCAAAATCGGCTCATTAGTTTGGTTGCTATGGCAACTTGTAGTTTCCATAGACTTATAATGGGGAAAATTGAAAAATGGCATTTACTGCCAAGCCTCTGCAGATATTTTGACAAAACTTTCATAGAAATGTTCCATAGGCAATCTACTATCTGCCGTATGATTTTAGGCCTTCTGCCCATTTTTATTGGTTGCCATGGAAAATAAAATGCCAAAAAAAAATAGACAAAAAAATACTTAAAAAATCATCTCCTCAGAAACCATATGCTCTAGGAGGCTGAGACTTTATGAAAATATTCACCATATTTGCCTTTACAGGTTTTGTGTTTTTTATGAAATTTGGCCTTTCAGTTTTGTTGCTATGGCAACTTAGAGTTTCCATAGACTTATAATGGGGAAAACTGAAAAATGGCAATTACTGCCAAGTCATTGCAGATATTTTGAGAAAACTTACATAAACATGTTCCTTGAGTAAACTTCTCTCAGCCATATGGTTTTATGTCAACCTGGGGACCCCTTGGTTGTGCCGGGGCCATGTCCCCCCCCCACACACTTCATAAAATGCCTTATATCTCAGAAATCTTACAGATCCCAACCCCTAAACCATATATATTCTTGTTCCTTATAATAAGATGCATCAAGTGACATCAACCTGGGGGTCCCCCGGGATGTGCCGGGGACATGCCCTGCCCATTTATCTCAGAAACCATTCAGATCCCAACCCCTAAACTATATATATTCTTGTTCCTTATGCTAAGATGCATTAAGTGATACCAACCTTGGGGTCCCCCGGGATGTGCCGGGGGCATGCCCCACCCCCTCCACTTCATAAAATGCCATTTATCTCAGAAACCATTGAGATCCCCAGCCCTAAACCATATATATTCTTGTTCCTTATGATAAGATGGACTCAGTGACACCAACCTGGGGGTCCCCTGGGATGTGCCGGGGCCATGCCCCACCCCCTCCACTTCATACAAGGCCCAATATCCCAGTAACCTTACAGATCCCCACCCCTAAACATTATATATTCTCGTTCATTATGATAAGACGCATTCAGTGACATCAACCTGAGGGTCCCCAGGGATGTTCTGGGGCCATGGCCCACCCCCTCCATTTCATAATATCACAATATCTTGGGAACCTTACAGATCCCCACCCCTAAACCATATATATTCTTGTTCCTTATGATAAGACACAGTCATTGACACCAACCTGGGGGTCTCCCAGGGCCTTGCCCCACCCCTGCACTTCAGAATCGGCCTTATATCTCAGAAACTGGTCCAAGCCCCACCCCTAAACCATATATATTCATCTTCCTTATGATAAGACGCATTCAGTGACACCAGCTTGTGAGTCCCTGGGGCATGCCCGGGCCATGCCCCACCGCTTGACTTCATTAAAAGCCATATATCTCAGAAATCGTTCAGCTCCCCACCCCTAAACCATATATATTCTTGTTCCTTATGATAATACTCGTTCAGTCACACCAACTTGGGGGACCTCTTTGTGCTGAGGCAATGTGCCCCGACCTTCCACTTCAAAAAAGGCCATATATTTCAGAAACCATTCAAATCCCCACCCCATATCATTTATGTTCTTGTTCCTTATTATTAGCACACCTACTGTAGGGGTGTGCGCAGGGGCCTTTCCACTTCATAAAAGGGCCTCATATCCCAGAAACTGTTCAGATTCCCACCCCTAAACCATATATATACTTGGTCCTTATGATAAGACACATTTAGGGACAACAATCTTGGGCTTTCCTGGGATCGACAGGGCATGCTCCAACCCCTCCACTGTTTAAGAGGGCTTATATCTCCAGATCCCCACTGCTAAACCATCCTAGTGTGATAAGACACATTTAGTGATACCAACCAGGGCTCCATTGGGTCCATGCCCCTCCCCTCTACTTCATAAAAGGCCTAATGTTCATATACTGAATCCACATGGGTGCTCATTTGGATATTGGGGTTCTCTTGGCAGATTAAAATGATACCATGTTAAAATACATGGCTGCAATTGGGCAGTGCCCACCTGAGCTCTGGTGAGCATAGTGGCCCATGGGCCTCTTGTTTATATTCTGGCAGCAATTCGGGACTGTTTGTATTTGATTCATCAAAGAGTTCTTCAGCACATCAGAAATGGCCAAAATTGTTTTTGACTTTGCAAATACTTTGTTTGTAGTGCATATATCATAAAATCATAAAATATATAAAGACATTTTGCACTGGAGAAAAAGCATAGCTTTCCACAGCATTCTGTCACACAGTGATATACAATAAATTAAGGTACTTTTTACCATGTCTCGACTCAGAAAATGCCAGTAGATATTGAAAGCATGGTAAATTTGCCAAAACCTTATATTGTGGTGTCAGTTATGGTTAATAAATGCTTTTTTGAGTTGTCAGTGTATCTTAAATTTCGAATCCTGTCATTTAACATGACCATTCAGCAAATTTCGAATAAGCGCAACAGTACCTAAATGTATCCCATAATTTCAAAGCTTTTGCAAGACGTAAAAGTTGGGAAACATCTGTTTTCTACCTTCCAACATGTTGATCTTAAAAGGGTTATGGCTTAAATTTTTGGTACTTTCAGACCACCTATTGCTCAATCTCAATAGCTTGGAGCTCTTACTAGTAATACAAAGATCAGGAATCGATACAATTAACTTACTCCACCCATCAAAGACACCGAAGGGAAAGAAACACAAACATTAAGCGACCAGACCATAATGGAAACCTAAACAAAGGAAGGCCATAAGGACAGTTACTTTCCCACAAAATTGGCCATATGGCCATCCAAAATAAAAAGACACAAGTGATACACACAGTAAGTAACAAACAACAACATAAATAAATCGCCACCGACGAACCGCCTTGGAACGGTCAGTGGAAAGATTTCCACTGGGGGGAGTAAATCGATTTTACGTGGCCACAATCCTCGCCCTTACTTCCTTCGCGATTTAGACAAATAATTTGTTCAATTCTCTTTGAGAAAAGATCATTCGAGAGGAAGGCAGAAATGAGAGATCCATTCTACCAATATTATCTGCGATTTCTGCAACCGTTAAAATATATGAGTCTGCATATGAATATGTTCTAGAAAGGGTTATCCTTTGGAAGCAAGGAATACACCACAAAACAGGAAAATATGGAGTGTACACGTTTTCTGGGCCAGACTAGCTAGTTTTGACCATTTAGGCCTAATCAGTGAGCCTCAAATATTTTCAAATTTCCACAATGGAATTAATGATCCCAAAGGACAAGAAAATACAAACTACGTTAAAATGTAGGACAGGGAGAGTTTTTACGGCCACCATATATTCCCAGACAACATAGTTCGAATCAACTTCTTCGGTTTTGCTTGTTAACCCTAAGTTGTTGTGCTTTAGCATTTTGTAAACAGTATGATAGGGCCGGCCTCGGTAGCTCAGTCGGATGCGCGTCTCATTGGTGATCAGGAGGACGCGGGTTCGATTCCTGTCGGGGTCGGCAACATTTTTCCGTGGATATTGATCATGAAATCTTTTCTAAGGACATTCTCACCCTTCCACTGATTCAAGAAGGGCAGTTGTTTGTTTCAGGCAGAAGAATGTGCAAGGTACCTGTTAAACGCTTACGTATAAGCCTGCCCAGGAAAGCGTGGATATGTAAACTGACCGGCTCAAAGATGACCTAGATAGTGTTGGCTGGGTCGTTAAACTCCAATGCAAACAAACATTATGATAGGGTTTATTGTCCCTTTGCAATCAAATTAACCGACTAGCCAGAAAGGACCCTTTGAAACATCCAATTTTGCAAATGCACGTGCACTGAAGTTGCTGCCATGGCTTAACAAACTAACAAAGAGAGAGGTATAGTAGATGAACATATTTGTCATTCAGTCACCAAGTTTGCTGTGTGTGTTACCGAAGGTCAAGGCAACGTAGAAGTAAAACAAAGATCAGGAATTGATACAATTAACTTACTCCACCCATAAAAGACACCAAAGGGAAAGAAATACAAACATTCAGCGACAAGACCATAATGGAAACCTAAACAAAGGAAGGCCATAAGGACAGTTACTTTCCCACAAAATGGCCATATGGCCATCCAAAACCAAAAGACACAAGTGATACACACAGTAAGTAACAAACAACAACATAAATAAATCGCCACAGAAGAGCCGCCTTGGAACGGTCAGTGGAAGATTTCCACTGGGGGGCTTAAATCGATTTTACGTGGCCACAATCCTCGCCCTTACTTCCGTCGCGATTTAGACAAATAATTTGTTCAGTCCGCATGAAGGCCTCCTAACTCATCAGTGCAACATCTCCGTGAACACAAAAATCAAAGAACCACAGAGGTGAGACAACGGTGAGGACTCGACAGCAAGAAACCACTGAAATGCTGGAGCAAAAGAAAACCAACAGTTAGACTCCGATGAGCCCGACCAGAGACAGAGCATCAGGCACCAACCGACATTATCTCTCTAATTTTCAATAAGCCTTTACGTTGGAGCCGTCATAGAATCTGAGGCCTGACCCACCGGCGTGCAATTAAAGAGGGAAGCAAAGTTGCCAACCGTGATTGGGTTAACTACCATGCATGCAGTCTGTCGTACGCTATACTGGTTACCAAAACTTCATAAAAGACCATACAAAGCACGGTTTATTGCAAATTCTAGCTCTTGCACTACCACTGAACTTTCTAAATTATTAACTTCCTGTCTTACTGCTATTAAAACGCATGTGATTAAATATTGTGATAAAGTCTTTGAAAGATCAGGAAGGAATCTTTTTTGATCCTTAAAAAATTCGAATGAGGTTTTAAATAAATTGAAATCCAGACGTTTTCGTGCTTCAAGTCTGTCTACTTACTATTTTCCACCCTTTACACTACACTTCCTCATAATCTTATAAAAGAAAAGCTTAATGATTTAATTGAATGGGTGTTTCATAGAGAAGATTCTCTCTATCTTGCATGTAATGTCAGAAATGCAATTTTTCACTTCTATAGGGCATAAGAATTTAACACTTTGGTCATGTCAGAAAGTGTGTGATGCCCTCACCTTTCTACTTGACAATATTTGTATTAGATTCGGTACTAAGTTATTTTGACAAAATGTGGGTATTCCGATGGGTACGAATTGCGCACCTCTTGTGGCTGATCTGTTCTTGTATTGTTATGAAAGAGACTTCATGTTGTCGCTTTCCATTGATAACCAATCTGAAATTATTGAAGCTTTTAGCTCCACTTCTAGATATTTAGATGATTTATTAAATATTGATAATACCTATTTCCATCACGATAACACACCCGTGCGCTATAGTGCATTTTATCAGACCTCCAAAATGGCTGCGTTTTGATGAAAATCCGTGACATTTTTCTTATTTTTACTGCAAACATAGGTTATGGGTGCTCGTTAGAGGCGGTACTAACGAGTACCCATAACCTATGTCTTGGAGTAAAAATAAGAAAAATAATGTTTACCCCCGTAAACCCCAGTTTTCTACATACAAAGTGGGGTGTAAGGGGGTGTTCATTTCACGGACTGGTTCACGTGATGGATGGTTTGATCAGTCAGATTTACCCCCAAGAACTTCAGTTAAATAAAGCAAATTATTCTGATACCGAGGCCCCGTTTTTTAATTTACATCTATCTATTGTAGATGGGTTTGTATCGTGCAAAATTTATGATAAACGAGATGACTTTGATTTTGAGATTGTAAATTTTCCTTTTTTGATGATGATGTTCCTCGTGCGCCATCCCATGGCGTTTATATTTCGCAATTAATTCGATTTGCTAGAGTGTGTAGTCATGTATCTGACTTCAACACTCGTGATAAATTATTAACGGCTAAACTTCTTAATCAGGGTTATCGGTACCATAAACTACGCAAAGCATTTTCAAAATTTTATAGACGCCATTCTGATTTAATTTCAAAATTCAATATTGGACTTAAATCTCTTCTGCAACAAGGTCTATTCCCTTCCGCTGATTCAAGAAGGGCAGTTGTCAGTTTCTGGCGAAAGAATGTGCACTGTACTGGTTAACCGCTTACGTATAAGCCTGCCCAGGAAAGTGTTGATAGGTAAACTGACCGGCTCAAAAATGACCTAAATAGTGTTGGTTTTTTTTTTTTTGGTTTTGGTTTTACGGCCCTTCCAAGATTATTTCACTCATATCGAGCCGATCGTTAATCAGAGGTGGGCGAAAACCGGAGTACCCGGAGAAAAACCACCTGACCTTCCGTTGCAGAACTTGGTGTCTCACATGTGACCCGAGCGAGGCTCGAACCACAGCGGTGAGAGACCTAATGATCAAGAGTCAGCGCTCTTAACCACTAGGCCACGGAGGCCCGTAACCTAAATAGTGTTGACTGGGCCGTAAAACTCCAATACAAACAAAACAACAAGGTCTATCGGAATCCGAATTTTATCTTGACTTAGTATATAAATTCAGAAAAATATATAACCGCAATGAATTCAGCACCCAATTTCGTAAAATCATTCTTCGATATAAATAGATTGGGTATAACATGGATGTTATACGACAGACTGCATGCATGGTAGTTAACCCAATTACGGGTGGCAACTTGCTTCCCTCTTTAAATGCACGCCGGTGGTTCAGGCCTCAGATTCAATGACGGTTCCAACGTAAAGGCTTATTGAGAATTAGAGATATCTAATTCATGGTAGTGTTGGTTGGTGCCTGATGCTCTGTCTCTGGTCGGACCCATCGGAGTCTTACTGTTGGTATTCTTTTGCTTTAGCATTTCAGTGGTTTTTTTGCTGTCGAGTCCTCACCGTTGTCTCAACTCTGTGGTTGTTTGATTATTTGTGTTCACGGAGATGTTGCACTGATGAGTTAGGAGGCCTTCATGCGGACTGAACAAATTATTTGTCTAAATCGCGACGGAAGTAAGGGCGAGGATTGTGGCCACGTAAAATCGATTTAAGCCCCCAAGTGGAAATCTTTCCACTGACCGTTCCAAGGCGGTTCTTCTGTGGCGGTTTATTTATGTTGTTGTTTGTTACTTACTGTGTGTATCACTTGTGTCTTTTTTATTTTGGATGGCCATATGACCATTTTGTGGGAAAGTAGCTGTCCTTATGGCCTTCCTTTGTTTAGGTTTCCATTATGGTCTGGTCGCTTCATGTTTGTGTTGCTTTCCCTTTGGTGTCTTTGATGGGTGGAGTAAGTTAATTGTATCGATTCCTGATCTTTGTTTTACTTGTACTTTGCTGTAAGAAGCTCCCAATATAACTTCTCCGTATGCGTCAGCGAGCATGAAAGGCTCTGGCGATTCTCACTAGAGCCTTTGCTGGCCAACTTTCCAATGAGTATTGTTTTTTTCTTTATAAAATTATCCCGTCTGTTTTTTTTTTTTTTTTTTTTTTTTATTTTGTTATATAGAAAACATTACGAAAACACGCCTATACAAATACAGTGTAACTTTCGGCTCAAAAATAGATTGTGGTACTCGTTAGAACCGCCTCATCGTGTGACCATAACCTATGTTTTATATCAGAAATAAGAATATTAAGATTTACCCCTGTAAACCCAGGTTTACTGTTAGTGGGGTTCCAGTGGGTCACAATTGTATCAGCGTGTTCTCGTGATATATTTCGTGTTCTGTTAGTACTTCAACAGAGTATTTGGAACATATTGCACAGGACAGAGCAAAGTGGCGATGTCTCTGCAGAAAGGGTGCCAGTGAATACGGGGCAAAACTAATCAGTGGAGCTCAGCAGAAACGCACAGATCTAAGACATCGCCAACAGAGCTGTCTTCCTCTAGCCTCTGTTGCTCTATCTGCAACAGACAGTTCAGAGTAAGGATCAGTCTCATCAGCCATCTTAGAACACACAAACAATAAAACGTCAACAATATGGTTAAGATTGGTCATTGTTAGTAATGACAATTATAGAACTTCGTTATTTTAGGAGCTTAGGACTAACTAAAATGTATAAAGCTATCTAATATAGAAATATTGCGACATCTTCAAAGATCTCAAGCAAAAGATATGCCCTTTACACTTTTGTTTTGGTATACCTGTGAAACTGATATGTAACAAAAATCTTATTTAACACTCAATTTCAATAATCTCACAAATGTATCTGTCTGTTAAGCTAAGAATTTCCGACAGGTATGGGATATTATAAAAGTAATCAAGGAAGTGCAGATATTCTTTACCACTGTCAGATTAGCAAACGGATGATTTGTTTAAACCGCGATAGAACTAAGGTCGAGAATCTATTTAAGGTTGCACTACAGTAAATAATTGGTCTTTATGAAAGCTGAACTTGCTTTGGGAAGAGCTTTCAGTACAGAATTGAATATTCTGCTGGTTCTGATTGGATTTGGTGCTAACATTTATATTTCTGAGAAGTATTATTGTTTATTAGAAGAAATATTAATAGGTATTTGCTATCGTAAAATAACAGCTGATTTAAATTGAAACAGACAATTGTGCTGAAATGCCATTGGAAAAATACCTGGATTTATTCGCTGCGGTATGTGTTTGTTGACACTGACTGCCGAAAAGGCCAACATTTGCCGCACAATCCCCATTTTTTAGCTGCTTCTGGAAGGTAAATAGTCTTCCTGTCATATTATATGCCTCATAATGGAAGCATTAGACTTGTTGAAATGTGGTAGAACATGGAATATGCCCAAATTTACATTGTTAGTAAGTGGATATTTTTACTGTAGTGCCACCTAAACGGAAAGTAAAAATCAGCTCCACTGTCCTGTTTCATTCATTACATAATATTTTCACACATTTATAGGCTACCTCCAATTCTGTATCTTAAAATGCAACTTCTTGGCTTGTATTTTGTCACAGAAGCTGTACAAATTGTAAGTTTAGTGCAAATGTAGGACTAACTGGGTGTATTGGATCAGTTTTTGCTTCTGTACCATGTAATGGGGGGGGGGTACTTCAAAGCTATGTAAATCAGTTGTCATTGGTCTGTTTGGAAAGCAGACTTGCAGTGAGTGTATAAACAGAAACACAAGAAAAACAATATACGCCACATTGAATATAATACTGAGGTTACTTTGCAAGAGTCCTAAGCCATAGCAAACTTTCAAAATTGTCTCTCCGAATACCCTGCTGCAATATCGCAATAAGTTTTCTCAGCCATTGTAAGTTCTTATCGGTTGGGTTCATGTTACAGGATTTGAACAGATATATTCAGCCATTTCTCATGACATAAAGGCATTTGTTATCATTTTCATCAAAGTTTTGTCTCCAAAATATGCTCAAAATGCCTTTTTTACTGAAATTAGGGGTATAGGTATGAGAACAGCCAACATTTCTAGCATGGGTGGTAATAGGGCATGATTAAGTGCATTTTAGGATTGAATTATTCCAAAGACATCTGAGAAGAAGCACTAATGCAAGCCAGTTTCTGGATTCTATTCTGGAAAGAGCAAAACTATGCGCTTTTTCACAAAACATGGTTTGTTCTTTCATTGTAGAATCTGGAAGCGATAACTTCTTCGCAAAGATTAAAGATTCTTTGTCACTGAACATTAATTATGCATGAATATTCTATTAGATATGGTCTAAAATTGTGTTCGGCAATTCTAATGATGGATCATTAAGAAATTTGGATTTTGTATAGGTTGCACTATAGTAAATAATTGGTCTTTATGAAAGCTGAACTTGCTTTGGGAAAAGCTGTCAGTACAGAATTGAATATTCTGCTGCTTCTGATTGGAGTTGGTGCTAAGCCATTATTTTTCTGAGAAGTATTATTGTTTATTTGAAGAAATATTAGTAGGTATTCGCTATTGTAAAAAGCAGCTGATTTTAATTGAATCAGAAAATTGTGTGGCTGGCCACGGGATTTAATCGCTGCGGTATGGTTTTGTTTACACTGACTGTCGAAAAGGCCAAAATTTGCCGCGCAACCCCTAAATGTTTTAGCTGCTTCTGGAAGGTAAATGGTCTTCCTGTCAAGTTTATGCCTCATAATGGAAGCATTAACCTTGTTGAAATGTGGTAGAACATATGTCCCCAATTTACATTGTGAGTAAGGAGATTTTCTTTACTGTAGTGCCACCTTAAGCTACTCCAACCAACCATATCACTTTCTACAGACAGTTCCACCGCGTTTCTTCTGTTGTGGGTTATTCTTATGGTTCGTCTTTGCATCTTTGTATTTCTAATATCTTTCTATTAGGATAGGCGTTTGGGCATTTTGTGGGATGGTATTGTTGGTGTTCCTTTCCCTTTGGTGTCTTGGATGGGTGTGTCGGTATGGTATCCGTTCCTGATTATTGCCTTCATATCTGTTTTCAATTACACACTTAACCAGAAACAAGGGTCACAAACTGTCTTCGTAATTGTATCGATTCCTGACCATTGCCTTCACTTCTATACAGTGTCGTGAGTGATTGAGTGTTTGAGTTTTACGTCCCACCAACAGCGAAGGTCATACGGAGACGGGACCTCGGTTTAACGACTCACCCGAAATGCTATATTTAGTGCCGTCAAAATAGAAGTAAAGGCAATGATAAGGAATCGATACAATTACCCAACACCTCCCGTCAGAGACACCAACAGAAAAGAAACAAACACATGAAATAACAATAAACATATAGAAATATTTTACATACCCACTCAATTTAAATATTTCGGTTAGTGGCCTTCTTCAGAAAAACTGAATTACACAGAAAACTACCTCGCTAAAGTCGTCACTGATTTCAAAGGAAATATCGCTAAAGTCGCCATTTACATTTCCTATGAAATCAATGGCGACTTTAGCGATGTAGTTTTCTGTGTAACTCAGTTTTTCTGATTAAAGCCGCTGGCCGAAATATTTAAATTGGGTGGATATGTAAATGTAATCATATTTTCTTTCCCTCTGGAAGACTTTATACATGGCATATAGAAATAGATGCCCAGGAAATTGCTTTATAGAAGATTACAGCCTACCAATGGCACCCAGAGGAAGAGTAACTAATAATGAGGATGAAAACGAATCACAAACAGAACAGCAACCAACTCCCTTTACCCCACCATTACGCAAACACGCCTATACAAATACATTGCCACCTTTATCGCCGAAAAAATAAAAAATTTATGATGAAAAATTGTGATATTTTTCTTATTTCTGCTCAAAATATAGGTTGTGGGCACTCGTTAGAACCGCCTCATCGAGGCGGTTCTAACGAGTACCCACAATCTATGTTTTAGAGCAGAAATAAGAAAAATAAGCTATACCCCCGGAAACCCCAGTTTAACTATATAAAAGTGGGTTCAAATGGGTCAAAATTATATAGGCGTGTTTTCGTGATGACAAGAGTTGATGAATGTGCAACAGACACACTTAATGAAAAATAAATAAATAAATAAATAAATAAATAAATAAATAAATAAATAAATAATAATAATACACAACTATGAGCACATTAAGCATGAAGAACCCCGTCGGAAAACACGACAAAACTACATTTAAATTTAGCAGTCTTAGAACCATCGCCTGAGGATGGTCAGTATTGAGAACCACAGGTGAGTTTAAATCCATTCTATAAGACCAACATTCACTATAGGTACTATTATTATTATAGTTGGTCCACCTGAAGGTAACTAACTCAATCAATAGATAAATAAACCCTAATAAAACACCATTCGAGGAAAGACAAAAGGACAATAACTTTGCGTCAAAATTGCTCAATGGCTATCCAAATTATAAAAAATAGAAGAGAAGGCAATGATCAGGAATCGATACAATCAACCCACAGCTTCCATCAGAGACACCAAAGGGAAAGAAGCACAAACATGAAAAAACAGACCTAATGGAACCATCAATAGCGGAAAGCCAAAAGGACAGTTAATTTCCCACAAAAAATGGCCAATAGGCTATCCAAAATAAAATAAATTATAAAATCAAAAAATTAGATTCACTTTTTTGCCCATGGTTAATCATTCGTTCCAAAGTTAATACAACAGCGCTGCTATTGTCAACTTAATTATTACCGAGCAACAAAGTAAATACTTAATTATTACCGAGCAACAAAGTAAATTACGCGCAAATTAGGCTTAAACGTTGTTTACTACTGATTAAATGTTTTCTGACTCAAATACTTTCCGTTACTGAAACGGCGAGCTAATGCGTTAGAAAGCCTTCACGCGTACTGAACAAATTATTTGTTTAAGTCGCGATGGAAATAAGGGCGAGGATTGCGGCCGCGTTAAATCGGTTTCAGCCCCCACCCCCAGTGAAATTCCTTCTTTCACTGACCTTCCAAGGCGGTTCTTCTGGCACGGTTATTTTTGGTTTGTCTTTGAGGGTGTGTATCGCTTATATCTGCTTTCTTTTGGACAGCCAATTGGCTATTTTGTGCGACAGTAACTGTCCTTTTGGCTTTCCACTGTTGGGTATCCATTAGGGTCTAGTTATTTCTTGTTTATATTTCTTTCCCTTTGGTGTCTATTATGGGAGGTGTGGGTTAATTGTATCGATTCCTGATCATTGCCTACAATTCTATTTTGAAAATATTTTTCGCCGTCTATTTTCCCCAGAAATTTGGAAGAGCATCACGAAAACACGCCTATATAATTTTGACCCCCCCCCCTGAACCCCACTTTTAAATAGTAAAACTGGGGTTTGCATGGGTAAATCTTATTTTTCTTATTTCTGCTCTAAACTATAGATTGTGGATACTCGGTTCTAACGAATACCCATTATCTATAGTTTAGAGCAGAAATAAGAAAAATATCACAATCTTTTCTTTTTACAATTTCATTTTTTTCGGCGTTAAAGATTGCAATGTTTTTGTATAGGCGTGTTTTCATAATGGTCACTGATAAAAGAGTTGGTGTTTGTTTCTTGCAGACCTCTGTCAAAAACTATGATGGAGCTGTAGAAAATAAGCTACTCTCGCCCCGCAAATCAGGGGTGGTAGAACTGACTCGGGCCTCTGTAGACTTTCGGATTAGTCTTTTAACCGAGGTCCCGTCTCCCTACGACTTTAGTAGTTGTTGGATGTAAAACTTACGCGCTCATACTACATCAGACTACGGGATGCAGGCTGTTGCACAGAAGGCTCTCTTTAACTCTAGTTAGCTCTAGAGATAATTAGACAGCATTTTAGCACCCGGGTATGTTATCGAAGTGGATGATTTGGGATAACAGTGTTTGTGGCAATGTGGGTCGGTTGTGTCCTCGGACCACTTATGGATAAACAGCGCTTTGCTAACTGTCGATGTTCATAGTTTCAGCTACTTTAAAAACATGCACTTTCACATTGCCACATCGTCTGTCTGACCGACTTTCGAATTGTGTGGACATCTGTCAGTGGTGTAAAATAAACATGAAGAAAAGGAAGTAAAGTCAATAATAATTTGCTGTGTGAGAACATGACCGTCACATTTACACATCGATAAAATCCACAAAAACAAAATACATTCCTATATTTTCATCCGTTTTGGACATATGAAGCAACGTACTGTCATAAGAACGTTTTTCCTAATGTACATGTAAGTTGCAATTTATTTTTCATAAATAATGATATAATTTATTGGAACACCTTGTTCTTCGTAGCGACTATATAATTGTTTTTGCCAAATCTGAAGTTTTGGTGAATCGCCCCGATTGCTGACTTTAAGAACTAGATTCGCCACCTTCCCGCTTTTCTCTCCCTGCAAAGAATAAAAAAAAAAATCAATTTAGTCAATAAGGGAAAATAAAACGACTCTACTTTATACAAATACGTTGCAAATTTTACCACCGAAAATTTGAAAAAATTAAAAAGACAAAAACAATGTGATATTTTTCTTATTTCTGCTCAAAATATAGTTGTGGGAACACGTTAGAATCGTCTCGACGAGGGAAAACATACGTCTACCAACAGTCTATATTTAAGAGCAGAAATAAGCAAACTGGATTACTCCTGTAAACCTCAGTTTCAGTTTATAAAAGTTGGTTTCAAGGGAAACATAATTATATAGGCGTGTTACTTTGATTGAGAGCTGTTCAGATGCATGCTCGAGATGATATTTGTTTCTGCTCCGAGATACTCGTCTGCTCAATTAGATGGTTTAAAAATCCCCGCCCATCGGGGCTTAGAGAAACATTTAGGGCTGCATGGTGCTTCCGCGCAGAGGTGAAATCTACCGAAAAGGGGGTCTTTCAAGGTATAGGAAATTTGCATTGGTTTCTGCCCACCCTTGGATTTTGATGAAATTATGCACAATAATTGCCTTGGGTATAACCATTATAATTACGATGCATTCACTTTTAAATTTTATTTCCGTAGTAAATTTATTACATATTTTATGAAGTCACTATCACAACAGAGAGTACTCTCATATAAACTTGTCTACAGTATTCAGAAATTCATATATCTAATGCTGCTATGTTTTATGAATCGAAGCCATAATTGGTGAGTTAGTTGATACTATGAATTACCTCATATGTCTAGTAATAGTGGCTGGGCATTCAGTTTTCTTTGATGGTGTCCCCATATTTCAGCTCCTATTTTTGTTATTATTAAAATTTTATATGCATTTTTACCATGTTCCAATTTTTGTCAAGACACCATTTTAGCATAAAAACTACCCACATATCTTAGGAACATGTTGATGAATTTTGATGGAAATTGAGGACCGGTAACATTGTGTTTTATCAGACTGAATACTGATAGTCCTGATTCAGCAAAATGTGAAATTATATGATTATCATGTTTTGGTCATGCTGTTTAATAATACTTTACTATTGCTTTCAATTTGGATGGCTATAGTAAAGTAGAAGTAAAACAAAGATCAGGAATTAATACAATTAACTTACTCCACCCATTATGGTTTGTGTAAGTAGTTCATAGCATAATTATAAGTATTATTTCAAAACACCCATTTCGGAAAAGTTGCCCCCTATGGAACAAACTATTTTGTCTACAGAACTATACCGCAAAGGTTTTGATGACAAACGTCATCAAATGCACCCATGTAATCATGCGTACAGTTTTCTTTCAGTCTTTCTTGTTAGGGCCCCGCACTGAAAGTGTGGGTGCCCTATAGTAATCACTCTGTCCGTCCGTCTGTCTGTCTGTCTGTCCGTCTGTCCGTCCACAAATTTTCCTACTCCTCTGATAGCGCTGCCGGGGCCCTAGTCAGTTTCACTGACAGCTCTAGTTTGGTAATGGTGCTAAGGTAATGTTTAGATTTAACATTCAAATCAACAACATACCAGTCACTTTAGATGTTGCTTCAGATTTTGCGAGATTTGTTATCCGACTCGAGATAAATGACTCTCAAGTCAAACTGTTGTTTGTTTATTTAACCCTAACTGTCCAATTAAAAAGAAAGGTTTACGCTAGGGAAAATCAATAACACTTGAAATTACTTTTCCTGGACATTAAGTTTTCAGAATTTGTATCTGCATAGGCACTACCCAATCTATCTTTTTGTAAAGCCCCTATGAACGAAATCAAACGGCTTCCTGAAGCTGTATTCGAAAGCCATTTGAATTTGCTTTTAGAATTCACATGGTCGTACATTTGTCAGTGTTCCAAAACTTATGTGATCATGATTGTGTTGTCTATATATTTGTATAGGTCTTTCACTTCATTTACTCAGAAGTTGTTGCAGTAATTACAAATCACAATATGTAAGATATCAAGAAGCACTTAAACTGCTGATAATAATTATTCAATCTGTGAGTAGTTATCGCATTACTCATAGGATTTTAAATTATTTTCAGTAAATACATTGTGATGCTTTTTTTCTGTCCAAACACTGCAATGCTCTTTCTAAGCTGAGAGATACATTACACAGAAATGTACTGGTAATTATTAATGAACCAAAAGCAAGCAAGAACAGTGCTTAAAAAAACCCAGTGAACTTGCATTCAGCAGAAACATTCAAGAAGTGGTTGAAAGTTTTACAACAAGAAAAAAAATACTAAAAGCTCGCTTCCAATAAATTAACCACTATATTGACAAAGTAAATAGAAAAAATAAGACACTAAAGAAACTTCAACAATCACAAATACTAATGCAGAAAAGAGACATATTTATGCATGTGTACTATAAGGAAGGAAACTGTTTCTCTCCCTGTCTAATAGCAAAATTTCTCTAGGTCATGGAACAGCTTTGTTTACACCAAATAGTCTGTGCCTCATCCATCAATGATATCTTTTGCAACAGAAACTCAATATCAGTGACATTTCGATTTTTGGAAATACTAAACAATAATTACTGTAACTTTTTTGTTAGGATAATAATTCAGCGTTCATAAAGACAGAGTATAACTAAGGCCTAATCTGGCCATGGATTTACCAACAGAACTATTTTTACTAGTAACAACAAACCACTGACCACTGCGTTCTTGCATACCAGCTTGGTATGGAAATGAAAATAATGGATCTCCTTGCCTTACACCTATTTGAGTAGAATGACTTATGCAAAGTCATTAAATAAAGTTGCACATGTTCACAATAATTTTGCTGCTAATAAAAACAATATATGTTGTTAAGCCTAATTTGTTGATTAGAATACCTTTTGATTTAGTGTTTAACTATCTACTATTTTGGATATATCTTAGGGTATAAATGAAAGGAAAATATCAGAAATTCATGATATTCTAATAGTTTCTAAGCTAGATCAGCTCAATATGTATTTATTTTGATTTGTATAATCTCATTTTTATAACGTAAGTGTTACGAATTGCCCTTTTGTAAGGTTCTTGGATGATTTCAATAAAATAGTAAATTTTGCAGAAACAACTTACATCCATTAAAGGTGTAAAACTACAGTGTTACCGGTTTCGGATTTTCATGAAATTTTGGCATAGCTAAAGAAGATACTTATGGCAAGTTTTTCTAGCAAAATGAAAGCTTGACAAAGACTAGAACATATTTATCTTAGGGATTGAATTTTGATATTTTTTTTAAATTTTAATTAAAAAATGAGATTTTTGATAATTATTTTATCAGAAAATGAAAACTGTAATTTATTCAAAAGGTTTTTTAGTATCAAAGGAATGCCTATGGAGTTCTGCATTCAATCCAGTACACAGATCTGGAAACTAAATAAAACAGAAGATTTAAGATGCACTTATTTAGAGACAGACACCAGCTAATGGAGGGAGTCAGTTAGAGTGGCCTCCTGAGTCCTATTTTGATTTATATAATTTATTAAATACATTTTTATAGGTTGTATATGCTGAGTTATTAATATACAAAGTTTAAAGAAAAAACATGCATGGGCACAAATGAAAGACCCCCTTTAAGGAAATGTAAATCGCTGAGAAGGTCTAAGCGCTATCTGGCAAATTGGTGCGATTCCGACCGTCCATACTTATAAACCCTTCAGTTTTCTTTTGCCGGTAGGGATAGAGATGGTTTGTCATTCCAATGTCCGGTAAACTCGGAAGAAACGTCTCCGAAATGACATTGTTGTATGGGGGATTTGAAACCCAAACACAACACAACAACAACAAAACCTATAGAGCAAATACATATCCTCGCAAACTCAAATTATCCGTACAGTGTATAATTAAATTCATTTCCCGGAGTTGAAGAAAAAAAACTGACACTTTCTTGAACCATCATTTCAAACGTACAGGTCATTCTATAAAAGATATTTCTATATAGCCAGTGGAAAATATTTACTATGATCTACAGCTAGGATTAAAATTATTGAACGGCATGAAACTGAATTAAAATGGATTAAATTATCACAGATACCTTTGCCATTGGGCTTTAATGACAACATTTATCATAAGAGTAATATATCTACAATGCCCGAGTTTGATATTTTCTCGCTTCTGGACTGTCGAATGCGTAAAACTAGATCGCACGGCAACAGAAAATATGGCAATTATAAACGTAAACATTACATGCTTTTAGAAGAAACAATACCAGGCTGAAGTGACTGTCCATAATATTATTGAATCATGGACGCCACTCAATGCTTGCTTTTCTAAGTTCATTACCCATTTCTGTATTATGGATTCTGGACACCGAGGCGAATAAATTCTACGGTAGTTCTCATCAGTTATACGATGCTGCTCTTTTAACTAGAGTTAAACTTATCATGCGCTTCGTCCTTTCATCGATTCTGACGTCATTACATCATAATATCTTTCATTAATAAGGGTTTGGATTTTATAGATTTACCAAGTAACTTACGGGACAGTTCGGTGATTGCATCCATTCCTACTTATTTTCAAAATACAATAAATACAATAAACCTATTAGATCCATCATTTTTAACTTCAATAAACTTGTTTCTGACTCTTGATATTGACACCAACATTCCTGAATCCTGTGCTTGTAAAACTTCAGTGTATTGCTATCCTGCTGCTGGTCATATTATTACTGGCAATTTAAAATTAACTCTGATTCTAGGATACGTAATATAATTTCTAAAGACCGAAATATCGATTGCCTTCTAAAACTGATTTCAATAAATGTAGCGATGAAATCGCTGCTGCCTTGAATGAATCTGGTAAAAGATGTATTAAACAAGAGTATGTTGCACATAAAGCTCTTAAGGAATGGATACTGAGCATTCTGAAATTAGTGAACAAAAGCATTTCTTTTTATTCTCAAAATACGAACTTATTTCCTCCTAAACCTAAGACGTCTTCACGTCACCATAAACTAGGTATTCAAGAATTTCATAAGAAGTTTGTTTTGGCTGCAGTAGATAAGGCCGCTAACAATGTGGTCGTTGTTTGATGGCTTCACTATGTCAACACTCTAAAGCATGAACTTCGTGGTACTAAGGCAAATGAACTGCAGCCCTCAGCTGAAGAGAGGGCTTTAGTTGATGGCCACATTTGTCATTCAGCCACCAAGTTTGCTGTATGTGTTACAGAAGCCTCCTACGCTACATTGGTTACCTAGTTCACAAAAGACCAAACAAAGCACTTTGTATTGCAAATTCAAGCTCTTGTACCACCATTGAACTGTATAAATTATAAACTTCATGTTTTACTGCCATCAAAAACATGTGATAAACGATTGCGACAAAGTCGTCGAAAGAAGAGGCAGAAATCTCTTTTGGCCTAAAAAATTCTAATGAATATGTTCTAGAAAGGGTTATCCTTTGGAAGCAAAGAATGCACCACAGAACTGGAAAATATGGAGTTTACATGTTTTCTGGGCCCGACTAGGTAGTTTCGGCCAATTAGGCCTCATCAAATAAATTAAAATCCAGACATTTTCCTGCTTCAAGTCTGTCTACTTATGATTTTCCACCCTTTACACTACACTTCCTCATAATCTTATAAAAGAAAAACTTCATGATTTGATTGAATAGAAATTTCATAGGGAGGACTCCCTCCATCATGCATGTAATGTAAGAAATGCTTTTTTCACTTCTGAAGAGCATAAACATTATATTTTATGGTCATGTCAGAATGTGTGTAAAGCTCTCATTTTCCTACTTGACAATATTTATATAAGATTTGGTACTAAGTTATTTAGACAAGTTGTGGGTATTCCTATGGGTACAAATTACGCACCCCTTGAAAATGATGTTTTTGTTTTGTTATGAGAGAGCCTTCATGATGTCCCTTTCTGTTGAAAACTAGTCTGAAATCATTGAAGCGTTTAGCTCCACTTCTAGATATTTGGATGATTTATTAAATATTGATAATACCTATTTCGATGGTTTGATCAGTCAAATTTACCCCCTTAGAACTTCAGTTAAATTAAGCAAATTCTTCTGATAGCGAGGCCTCCTTTTTGGATTTTCATCTATCTATTGTAGATGCGTCTGTTACTTGCAAAATTGGTGATAAACGCGATGATTTTGATTTTCCGTTTTTTTTTTTTTTTTGGATGGTGATGTTCCCCGTGCGCCACCTATGACGTTTATATTTCGCAATTAATTCGATTTGCCAGAGTGTAGTCATGTAACTGACTTCAACAGCCGTAATAAATTGCCAACTGCTAAACTTCTTAGTCGGGGTTATCGGTACCATAAACTACGCAAAGACTTTCAAAATTTTACAGACGCCATTCTGATTTAATTTCAAAATTCAATATTGGACTTATATCCCTTTTGCAACAAGGTCTATCGGAACCCGAATTTTATGGTAACTTAGTATATAAGTTCAGAAAAATATAAAACCGCAATCACTTTAGCACCCAATTTCGTAAAATCATTCTTCTATAAAATATTGGGTGCAACATAAATGATATATGACAGACTGCATGCGTGATAGTTAACCCAATCACGGTTGACAACTTTGCTTCCCTCTTTAATTGCACGCCGGTGGGTCAGGCCTCAGATTCTATGACGGTTCCAGCGTAAACGCTTATGTTGGTTGGGCCCATCGGAGTCTAGCTATTGGTTTTCCTTTGCTCCAGGATTTTAGTGGTTTCTTGCTGTCGAGTCCTCACCGTTGTTTCATCTCTGTGGTTGTTTGATTTTTGTGTTCACGGAGATGTTGCACTGATGAGTTAATTGTATCAATTCCTGATCTTTGTTTTACTTCTACTTTGGGGGTTTGTGCTACTTATATTATTTTACTTTGGCTAGTCTATTGGCAATTTTGTGGGAAAGTAACTGTCCTTTTGGCTTTCTGAAATGGGTGTTTCCATCAGGGTCTGTTGTTGTATGATTGTGTTTCTTTCCCTTTGGTGTCTCTGATGGGAGCTGTGGGTGAATTGTATCAATTCCTGATCATTGCCTCCACTTCTATATTACAATCTCAGGTATCAGAAATGTTAGTATCAAGACCAGAAACAAATTTATTCAAATTAAAAATGATCGATCTAACAGCTTAAATTGTATTTATGGCAAATTGAGGGTGTATCAGTATTTTGAAAATAAGCAGGAAAGGTTAAATCACCGAACGGTCCCGGACGTAAGTGGTAAAGTAGAAGTGAAGGCAATGATCAGGAATCGATACAATTAACCCACAGCCCTAATGGAAACATCAATCGCGGAAAGCCAAAAGGACAGTTATTCTACCACAGAATGACCAAGTTGCTATCCAAACAAAATAAAATAAGCGATACACACACACTCAAAGACAAGCAATAACAAAAATAAACTACGACAGAAAAAACGCCTTGGAACGGTCATTGAAGCGAATTCCACGCGAAGGGGGGGGGGGGGGGGGGGTCGTAAATCGATTTTATGTGACCACAATCCTCGCCCTTCCGTCGCGGGTTAGACAAATAATTTGTTCAGTCCGTATGAAGGCATCCTGACTCATCAGTGCAACATCTCGAGAACACAAAAATCAAACAACCAAAGAGATGAAACAACGGTGGGGACTCGACAGAAAAAAACACTCAAATGCTGGGGCAAAAGATAACCGACAGTTAGACTCCAATTGGCCCAAGCAGAGACAGAGCATCAGACACTAACCAACATTACATGAGCCCCGCCAAGCGATTTTGTGTCTTCGAGCATTCCGTCATGACAAATTTTAACTGCGCATGCCCAGCCATTCAGAGTGGCCAGGGATATGGCTTTCTGTCTGAAGGTTCCTCTTGATTCACTGCTCGCATAGGTGATAAGTACCAAAATCGCTTGACGGGGCCCACATAGATTTAGATTCTCTCTTATTCTTAGAAAGCCTTTACGCTGGAACCGCCATAAAACCTCAGACGTGATCTACCGGCGTGACATTAAAGAGGGAAGTTGTCAACCGTGATTGGGTTATCTACCATGCATGCAATCTGTCGTATAACCTTTATGTTGTTCCCATTCTTTCATATCGAAGATTGATTTTACGAACTTGGGTGCTGAAGTAATAGCAATTATATATTTTTCCTGAGTTTATATACTAATAATACCAATACTAAGTCACCATAAAATTCGGGTTTCGTTATATCTTGTTGCAGAAGAGATTTATGTTCAACATTGAATTTTGAAAAGAAATCGGAATGTCGTCTATAAAATGTTGAAAAGGCTTTGCGTAGTTTATAATACTTATAAATAAGTTCTGCATAGTTTGATCCTTCGGAAGCAAATAATACACAAAATAAACGAAAATAGCAGATTCGGTTTTATTGAGTCTGTTCATGACCAGTACTGAAATGTGCTACACCGGCCACGCCCCCTAGCACCGGCTTAAGCAGAACTCTATTTTCAAAATGATTGTAAATAAACTCAATGATCCAAAAGGACCAGAAAATATAATCTGCACTTTGGTGGAAGTACGTTGAGACTTTTAACGGCCGCCACACTGCAGAGCACCAGCTGCAGTGAAGATGAATAAGTTCTGAATTGTTAGATCCTTTGGAAGCAAAATAGAAGTTGATGCAATAACCACTGGCAAAGAACACACAAAATAAACGAAAAAAGCAGACTCGGTTTTATTGAGTCTGTTCATGAACAGTATTGAAATGTGCTACACCGGCCACGCCCCCTAGCACCGGCTTAAACAAGAACTCTTTTTTTCAAAATGATTCTGAATGAACGTCTCTGATTTATGTCAGAATCGAAAAACCCTGTTTTTCCAGGGGTAAAGTATTTTTTTCCTTAATTCTGGTCTTAAATATATATTGTGGGTACTTGTTAGAATCGCCGTGATGAGGCGGATCTAATTTGTACTCAAAATGTATATTTTGAGCATAAAAAAGAAAAACATCAGATTGTTTCATCTTGAAATTTTTTTTTGTATTGGGGGGGGGGGGGGTAACATTTACAATGTAATTGTATAGGCGCGTTTTTTAATGAAGAATATTAACTTATTATGCAAATAAAATATCACAGAAATGTTATTAAACATACCCAAAAATTATTGCTTACTTTGAGTATACTTTTCTTGATCACGGTTGGATTTACAGAATGGAAGTCATCAAGTGCTTCTTTATATCCACCAGCTTTTACAAAGACTGTATCATAGCCGTTACTATAAATAGGGGTTGCCGTTCGCAGAATTTGTTTAACGGCGTCCGCACCTGCAGAAACAGAACATCTACCTCTTTGCATGCTACATCCAGTATAGATTCCTTTTAGAATCTAACTTAAACAAGAGGCTCACGGGCCACTATGCTCACCAGATCTCAGCGGGGCACTGCCCCCTGGCAGCCATGTTTTTTTAATAAACCATGGAAGCCATGAAAATTTGGACCCAATCAGCCTAGTGGCTTCAGAGGACTGATGTCGCTTGAATGTGATGTTTCAAGACAACAGACTGCTTATTTGTGCCAACCAATAGGCCTAAAATTATATGGCAGATAGGCTATTGTTTAAGGAATATTTCAATAAAAGTTTAATAAAATATCTTGGAAAATAGAAGTGGAGACAATGATCAGGGATCGATAAATCAACCCATAGCTCCAATCAGAGACACCAAAGGGAAAGAAACACAAACATGCAACAACAGACCTAATGGAAACACCAACAGGGGAAAGTCAAAAGGTCAGTTACTTTCCCACAAAATGGCCAATAGGCTATCCAAAATAAAATAATACAAGCGACACAAACACTAAAAGACAAACCATAACAAAAATAAATCGCGACAGAAGAACCGCCTTGGAACGGTCAGCGGAAACGAATTCCACCTGGAAGGCGTAAATGTCATTTTTCCATTTTTCAACAGTATACGTCTATGGAAATGCTTAACTTGCCACAGTAACCAAACTCAAGAGCCAAATTTCATTCAAAATATGAAACCTGTAAAGGCAAATGTGGTAAATATTTGCATAAATTCTCAGCCTTAAAGAGCATATGGTTTCTGAGGGGATGATTTTTAAGTTTTTTTTTTTTTTTTTTTTAATTTTTTTTTTTGGTGTGTGTGTGGGGGGGGGGTGGCATTTTGGTTTCAAAGGGAACCTGTTAAAGTGAGCAGGTAGCCTAAAATCATATTGCAAATAGATGGTAGCTTAAAGAATATTACTATGAAAGTAGAAGTAAAACAAAGATCAGGAATCGATACAATTAACTTACTCCACCCATCAAAGACACCAAAGGGAAAGAAACACAAACATTAAGCGACCAGACAATAATGGAAACCCAGACAAAGGAAGGCCATAAGGAGAGTTACTTTCCCACAAAATGGCCATATGGCCATCCAAAATAAAAAGACACAAGTGATACACACAGTAAGTAACAAACAACAACATAAATAAATCGCCACAGAGGAACCGCCTTGGAACGGTCAGTGGAAAGTTTCCACTGGGGGGCTTAAATCGATATTTCGTTGCCACAATCCTCGCCCTTACTTCCGTCGCGATTTCGACAAATAATTTGTTCCGTCCGCATGAAGGCCTCCTAACTCATCAGTGCAACATCAGTTTTATCAAAATAACTGCAAAGGCTTGGGGGATGAATACCCTTTCAAAATTTTCCCCATTATACCCCAATGAAAACTCTAAGTTGCCATAGCAACCAAACTTAGAGCCGAATTTCAATAAAAAACTGTTGGTTTAGGGGTATGGATCTGTAAGGTTTCCGAGATATTGGACCTTTTATGAAGTGGAGGGTTGGGCCACGGCACAGGGCACCCCCATGTTGGTGTCCGTGAATGTCCCTAATCATAAGAACCATGAATATATATGGTTTAGGGGTGGGGCTCTGAACAGTTTCTCAGATATATGGCCTTTTGTGAAGTGGATGTTTGGGACATGGTCCTTCCCCCACCCTGGGGGCCCCAGGTTGGTGTCAATGAATGTGTCCTATCATAAGGAACAAGAGTATATGGTTTAGGGGTTGGGATCTGTAAAGTTTCCGAGATATTGAGCCGTTTATGAAGTGAAGGGATGGGGCAATACCAATGTTGTTGTCCCTGAATGCGTCTTATCATAAGGAAGAAGAATATATATGGTTAAGGGGTGGGGATCTGAATGGTTTCTGAGATATATATGGCCTTTTTTGAAGGGGAAGGGTGGGGCATGGCCCCGGTTCATCCTAGGGGGCCTCCAGGTTGGTGTCATTGAATGTGTCTCATCATAATAAAACAATAAAATATATGGTTTAGGGTAGGGGATCTGTAAGTTTTCCGAGATATTGGGCCTTTTATGAAGTAGAGCGGGTGGGGCAAGGCCTCGGCGCATCCCGGGTCCCCCAGTTTGGTGTCACTGAAGGCGTTTTATCATAAGGAACAAGAATATATATGGTTAAAGGTTGGCGATCTTAATGGTTTCTGAGATATATGGCATTTTATGTAGCGGAGGGGGTGGGACATGGCCTCAGCCCAACCTAGGCCCGCCCTAGGTTGGTGTCACTGAATGTGTCGTATCATAAGGAACAAGAATATATATGATTAAGGGATGGCATCTGTAAGGCTTCTGAGATATTGGGCCTTTTATAAAGTGGAGGGGGCGCGACAAGGCCCTGACGCATCCCGGGGGCCCCCAAGTTGGTGTCAATGAATCTGTCTTATCGTAAGGAACACGAATATATAGGGTGTAGGTGTGCGGATCTGAATGGTTTCTGAGATATATGGAATTTTATGAAGTGGAGGGGACGGGGGAGGGCCCCAGCACAACCCCAGGACCCTCAGATTTGCATAAAATCATATGGCTGAGAGACGTTTTCTCAAGAAATATTTCTTTAAAAGTTTTATAAAAATAACTGCAATGACTTGGCAGTAAACGCCAATTTTCACTTGTCCCCATTATAAGTCTATGGAAACTCTAAGTTGCCTTAGCAACGAAACTAAAGAGACAATAAAAAAATTCAATCCCCCAGCCCAAGAACGCTACAGATGAACTTGATTTGGGCCCAATCGGCATATGTTGCAGCAATATACTGTGGGCTTATTAGCCTATTTGAATACTGGTGCACTTTCTGTTCGTGAACATTCTTTTGAAGGCCATATTGACTTTTAGCGGTGGATTTGCCATCTCTTAGCTCACCTGTCATGCAATGACAAAGGTGAGCGTTTGGGATCCATTTTCGTCCGTCGTCAGTGCGTCCATCCGTAAACAATTTCTTCAAACGACATCTCCTAAACCACTGATTAGATTTTGACCAAACTTCACAAGAATGATCCTAAGTTGGTCCCCTTTTGTAGTTGTTTAAATGGTTCCGGTTCATTACTCATCAAGGACACGGGAGCTAAAAATAGATATTTTTGATTTAAAACTTAAAAACTCTTCTCCTCTGAAACCGCAAGGCCCAGGCCTTCGATATTTGGTGTGTAGCTTCATTTAAGGGACCTCTACCAAGATCGTTCAATCGATTGTCCTGGGTCCAAAAATGCGCCCCCACCGCCCCAGTGCCGTTTGGTTTTACATAGACTTGTATAGGGAAAAGTTTAAACAATCTGCTTGTCTGAAACCAGAAGGTTCAGATGTTTGATATTTGGTATGAAGCTTCGTCGTGTGAACCTCTGTCAAGACTGTTCATATTATAGCCCTGGGGCCACAAATGCCCCCGCCCAGGGGCAGCTTGGTTTTACATTGACTTAAATAGGAACAATACTAAAAATCTTCTCCTCAGAAACCGCAAGGCCCCGATCTTTGATATTTGGTATGTAGCTTCATCTACCGGACCTTTACCAAGATTGTTCAAATTATAGCCCAGGGGCCACAATTGCCTACGCTCTTTGGTTTTACATTAACTTATATAGGGAAAACCTTTAAAAATCTTCTTGTCTGAAACCAGAAGCTTAGGTGTTTGATATATCAAGATTATTCAAATTATAGTACTGAGGCTTAAAATGCTTCCGCCCTGGGGCCCCTTGGTTTTACATTGACTTGTACAGAAAGATCTTAATAGATCTTCTCCTCTGAAACCGCAAGGTTCAGGTTTTTGATATTTGGTGTGTAGCCTTATCTACTAGACCTCTATCAGGATTATTCGAATTATAGCCCTGGGGCCAAAAAAGCCCCTGTACTGGAGCCCTTTGGTTTTAAATGACTTATATAGGGAAAACCTTTAAAAACCCAGAAGGCTCAGGTATTTGCTATTTGGTATGAAGCTTCGTCCTGTGGACCTCTATCAAGATTTTTCAATTTTACCCATGGGGCCAAAAATACCCCCGCCAATGGCTTTTAGTTTTACATTGACTTATTTAGGAAAATATCTTTAAAAATCTTCTCCTCTGAAACCACAAGGCCCGGTCTTTGATATTTGGTGTGTAGCTTTATCTAGTTGATCTCCACCAAGATTGTTCAAATTATAGCCCATGCACCAAAAAGGCCCCCGACGCGGGGCCCTTTGGTTTTACATTGACTTAAATAGGAAAAATCTTTGAAACAATCTTCTTCTCTGAAACCCAAAGACCAAGGTCTTTGATATTTGGTGTGACGCTTCATCTAGTGGACCTCTATCAAGATTGTTAAAATTATAGCCCTTGGGGGCCAACAATGCTCCCGCCCTTGGGCCATTTGGTTTTACATCGACTTATATATGAACTATCTTTAAAAAATCTTCTTCTGAAACCGCAAGGCGCAGGTCTTTGATATTTGTTGTGCAGCTTCATCTAGTGGACCTCTACCAAGATTGTTCAAATTATAGCCCTGGGGCCAAAAATGCCCCCGCCCTGAAGCCCTTTGGTTTTACATTGACTTATATAGGGAAAATATCTTGTCTGAAACCAGAAGGCTCAGATGTTTGATATTTAAGACTGTTAAAATTATAGCCCAGGGGCCAAAAATGGACTTGCCCCGGGGCCCAAGGTTATATTTAGACTTATATAAGGAAAACCTTAAAAAATCTTCTTGTTTGAAACCAGAAGGCTCCTTCAAGATAATGCAAATTATAATCCTAGGGCCAATAATGGCTCTCCCCAGGGCCCACTTATTACGCTATTGATAAGGTGAGCGATCCAGGGCCATCATGGCCCTCTTGTTAAATGTTAGATTCTAAAATTTAGAAAGTGCCCCCTTTTCCAAAGCCAAAGCTGCTTAGTTAAACATTGTGTTTGCTCTGTTTGTGACTAAATCAAATCGTAGGCTGTACAGAAAGAAATAGTGAAGTCATTACCAAAAAACGCCTATTCATATATATTAACTCCCTGTCGCAACCAGACACCGTCGTGATATGACTGAAAAATTGTTGAAAGCGACGTTAAACCCGAATTCACACACACACACACACACACACACACACACACACACACACACACACACACACACACACACACACACACACACACACACACACACACACACACACACACACACACATATATATTAAAAAATATTAGATAAGAAATTCTGATAATTAATATATTTTTTTTTTGCTCAAGCAGAAGAAGTAAGGAAAATAACGTATACCCTTGTAAATCCCAGATTTGCTATATAAAATCGGGGTTTTAGGGACACAAAATTATATTGCTATGTTTTCGTGATGTCGCGACGCTGTAAAAATACCTTCCGCCAGGTTAACCAGTCCATGTAATGAAATACCATCAAAACCCCAATGAATATAGGGAATTTGGGGTGTAGGGATATACATTGTTTTATTTATTTCTGCTCCAAGACATAGGCTGAACCGTTAGAACCGCCTCAACGAGATGGTTCTAACGAGCACCCATAATCTAAATTTGGAGCTTCAATAAGGAATTATCACAAAATTTCATCAGAAAAGTAAATATTTTAGATATATGAGAAAATGCATTATGTCCAACGGATGTGGAATCATAATGTTTCAAGCTGTTGCTGTCAATGCTACCATCACGAAAACACGCCTATATAATTTTGACCCCCGTCGAACCCCACTTTTTTATAGTGAAACTGGGGTTTACATGGGTAAACCTTATTTTTCTTATTTCTGCTCTAAAATATAGAGTGTGGGTACTCGTTAGAACCGCCTCGACGAGGCGGTTCTAACGAGTACCAACAATCTATATTTTACAGCAGAAATAAGAAAAATACCGTATTTTTTCGTCTTAAAATTTTCATTTTTTCGGCGATAAAGGTAGCAATGTATTCGTACAGGCGTGTTTGCGTTATGCGCCTCAACGAGAGGGTTCTAACGAGCACCCACAATCTAAATTTGGTGCTTCAATAACGAATTAACACACAATTTCATCAGAAAAGTAACCATTTTAGATATATGAGAAAATGCATTATGTCCAACGGATGTGGAATCATAATGTTTCAAGCTGTTGCTGTCAATGCAACTGATTCCCATTTACCTATTCAGCACATTTGCATTATTTGCTGGCTCCCAGCTTGCACAATGTCAGTATTGGAAAAACAGGTAACCAGACCCCCCTGACCTTTTAAGGTCAGGGGGGGGGTCTGGTTACCTGGTTTTCCAACGCTGATAACCTTTAGACTAGGAACCAGCAGATAATGCAAATAAGGTGAATAGTCCCCGCCCATCTGATTCTTATTTACCTATAGACATAATATGCTCCACAATTGATCGTTTTTGTATCTCCGTTTCTCTGGGCGGTCCAAGCTCTGAAATTAATGAAAAAAGTAGAACAAATTGAATGGAATTTTTTGAAATACCCCCAAAACTTTTGTGTAAAAAGTTAAATGAATTATGTGCTACTTATATGCGTGCCAAAGCGGAAAATGAAACATAGGTCTGAGGATCTCTATTTTTTTGTGCATCTATGTAGATTAAAAAAACAACATGATCGTATATTGTAGTTTAAATCCTGAAAAATACCATATAATAATATAAACAATTGTATGCATTTTGCGGAGACATCGATATTCTGCTTTTGTTCCAAATTTCATCCATGTTTAATACATGTTATTCCTTTGGTCAAAATGTACTCCCTAGTGTTACTCCCGACTCCCGGCCGTTCCGACCGTCTTTTAAACCCCCACATGACGAAGAACTTAATCGATCGATGCTTTGCAGAGCATACGCTCACATGATAAGTATGTCACACGTTTTATTTGCTTTTGTTGTTGCGAGGCTAAATTAGCTAGCTTTCATATAGATGAGTTTAGGACGCCACCGGTCGCTAAGGAAATGCCATCCCACGATTCCGTATTTTTGCGCATGCGCAGTTTTGTGTGCCAAAAAAAAAACCCGTTATTCAGACTGATCCGATAACAGTTATTTATTTCATTGATTTTGACAAATTTAAATAGAGTGTAAGGTAAAGGTGACGTATGTCTTGCGTCACTGTGGCGGCCAACTGATATTGGCTGACAATTGGGTAAGATCTGCTATCCTTGCAGCAGGTAAGGGTAGAGGGAAGTGCTCTTATTCCTTCTTATTCTACACTTCCATTCATTTGTCTCTTTCTCTTCTGTCCTTTACTTTAACCTACGATCTCTTCTATATGTTTTTCTCCCTTTCTCTGGGAGACGAGACATAATTATCCGTATCGTTAAACCCAAAACAATTACACGTATGGTTAAACCCAAAACAATTAATAATCGAATAATTAACTGACAATGGTCGCGTCATGTTGCGTTAATCGCAAGACAAACGATGCGACAGTGAAGATGTTTGGTTGGTTGGATGAATTGTGGTTTAATGTCCCCGTCAACACTATTTAGGTCATTTTGGAGACGTTCTTTCCAGTTTGGTGGGACTTTTAAACCGACATTGAGAAGAAATGACATTTCCAGCCCGGCCGCCTAATGTAACCAAAAGGCTTATATGCATTTGACGGTCTGACTCACATCACTTTGCCTGGGCAATCTTAGTCCTCCTAAGCGGTTTACCAGTACTCATGTGTGGTAAAATCAGTTCTGCGTGGAAGCACCATACAGCCCAATCTATTTCTCCAAGCCCCGATGGGCGAGAGCGAGACAGTGAAGATGAATCGAAGGATTACCATCCTGACGGATTCAACATGTGGGTGATAAAGATCAATCGTTTACCACCAGTAACAGGGTCGTTTGAATATTGAAATTCACCGTCCGCGCGAACCCCGCCCATCGAGGCTTGAAGAAATAGATTGGCTGCATGATGCTTCCACGCAGAGCTGAAACCTATACGCACACGAGAACTGGTAAACCAATTAGAGGCTCTAAGCCAGCCCAGGCAAAACGGTGCGAATCGGACCGTCCATGCTTATAAACCGTATTGGTTTCATTGGGCGACAGAGCTTGAGATGTCATTTCATCTCAATGTCGGGTAAAAGTCCTACAGACTTGGTAGCAACGTCTCCAAAATGACCTATACAGTGTTGACGGGGACGTTAAATCTCAAAACAAACAAACAAATCACCGTCCCCGTTAACACTATTTGGGTCATTTTTGAGACGCTGCTTTCTATACCCACATTGAGATTAAATAACATCTCAAGCCCTGCCGCCAAATAAAAAAAGATTTGGTTTATAGTGGTTTACCAGTACTCATGTGCGGTCAGTAATAGCTCTGCGAACCCAGGGCCTCTCGTATACTATACAAACACCCCCACCCCCACCTACACCTAATGAATTTGTCCCGAATGTCTAAGTGCTATCCAGTCTGGCTATGGTACTTTCATGTTCAGGTTTTTCAAAGTATCGCTTCTGAAACTCTGCCAGTAAAGTTTTTGCTTAACTGCTCATTTTTTTCTTGCAAGTCAAGCCAGGTCAAAGATTTATTCAGGGCCCCCTAACTCAGGTTATGAAAATTAAACAAGCATTCATTTAAAACATACAGCAAACAACAAATAGCATGTACATGTATAATGGAATAGTAAAATAGCCTATAAAATCGGAGAATTCGGACATTCGGACATGGTATCTGCTAAGTATATGTACTGTTGTGGTTCAAAAGATTGTGAACTGCAGTTTTTGTTTGTTTAATTTGAGGTTTAACGTCCCTGTCAACAATGTAAAAGTCATTTTGGAGACGTTGTTTCCAATTTTGTGGGACTTTTACCCGACATTGAGCTGAAATGACGTCTCAAACCCAATGAAAGCAATAGGGTCTATAAGCATGGACGGTCCGACTCGCACCGCTTTGCCTGGGCAGGCTTGTCTAAATCGCGACGGAAGTAAGGGCGAGGATTGTGGCCACGTAAAATCGATTTAAGCCCCCCAGTGGAAATCATTCCACTGACCGTTCCAAGGCGGTTCTTCTGTGGCGGTTTATTTATGTTGTTGTTTGTTACTTACTGTGTGTATCACTTGTGTCTTTTTATTTTGGATGGCCATATGGCCATTTTGTGGGAAAGTAACTGTCCTTATGGCCTTCCTTTGTTTAGGTTTCCATTATGGTCAGGTCGCTTACTGTTTGTGTTTCTTTCCCTTTGGTGTCTTTGATGGGTGGAGTAAGTTAATTGTATCGATTACTGATCTTTGTTTTACTTCTACTTAGATCCTCTAAGCGGTTTACCAGTACTCGTGTGCGGGTCGGTTTCAGCTCTGCGTGGAAGCATCATGCAGCCCATCAATTTATTCAAGCCCCGATGGGAGGGGGCCGCTGAACTGCAGTATAAAAGTCTATGAATGTTGTGGATGAAATGAAAAACACTATGCTTAAAAAACTTATTTTTCCTTAGTTTACTGTACACACACGGGCTCGATTGATTACTTTTAGCCACACAAGACTGCGCATGCGCAACGTAACCAAGGAAGTCAATCAACCTAAACTCATCTATAGCAACTTTTTTTTTCAGAAAGATGGTCTTAAAAAAATACAAAAAAGGAATAAATGTTAAATTCAAAGGCTTTCATTCGATCTCGCCGAAGCGCGACTCTTGTAGAGGGTCAGAAGTTTCACCTTAGTTTAATTATACTGTCCTATTTGAGAATGACTAAAAACATCCAATTTCGGGCACCGCCATGTTTGACGAAAACATTTGAGATTGAAGGTGACAGATGTATATTTGTTTTAATGTTGCATGCTAGCTATAGGCGTGCATCAGCACGCAAGCGCTAAAAACTGCGCTCGCTCGCCTTTAAGAAAACACGCCTATACAAAAACATTGTAAACTTAATCGCCGAAAAAAGGAAATTTTTAGATGAAAAATGGTGACATGTTACTTATTTCTGATTAAAATATAGATTATGGATAATCGTAAAAACCGCCTCAATGAGTATCCACGATCTATATTTTAGAGCAGAAATAAGAAGGTAAGATTTACCCATGCAAACCCCAGTTTTAAAATAAAAAGTGGGGTTCACGGGGGCTAAAATTATATAGCCGTGTTTTGTGAGTAAGGAATATAAGAATCGTATATGGGTGTGAGGGGTGGATGGAAAAAATCGTCCCGAGGGACACTGTCCGGCATCACGAGGTTTGCCGTGTGATGCCTGACAGTGATCCCGAGGGACGGATTTTTCTATCCACCCCTCACGCCCATATTGGATTTTTTTTCTTGCATACCTTCCATTTCTTAGCGCGGATTTTTAATGCTGCAGTCGCTTCGGTTACCAACGTCCGCCATACTGTCTTGACACTGCAGGAATGTTTAGTGACGTCACGTAACGTGCTGTGACGTCAACCTTAACGACGGCGCATACGAGGTCGTAATCAACCAGTGCATTTATCAAACAGGCGATTATATTCGACTTTGGGTCGGAACCCCAGGGTCAGAACATAAATTTCTATCCCAGGGTAAAATCACGGATTTCCTTGTCTGTTGTGCAAGAAAGAACAGTAAAGAAAGTTTAGAGGGCAAAACTAAAGGCATACCATTATACACCAGGGCCCAGTTGTTCAAAGCATCGTTAGCTTAACGAGCTCGTTAGTGGTCATATTGTTAACTCTTCTAGCAAGTACAATATCGTAAATTTTGGTATTTTTGCTGGAAAAATGTGAGCAGCTTTTGCGTCTGCAAAAGCTGCTCACATTTTTTCAGCAAAAATTTCAGCATATTTGCCATATTTAATGATCAAAGTTTTAACGATACGTTAACTAACGACGTCGTTAGTTTTGAACAACTGGCCCCAGCTCTCCTCTGACAAATTAAGGTTGGAACCATTCAGTTAGCTTAGATAAAAACATATTTTATTTAAGTAATATTATCAATGCAAATCAGCGCAAGTAATTATACGATTTTGGATTAGTACGAAAAGACACGCACTTATATAGTTCTCTCGAGTTGAGTTCACCACGAAGAAAGTTTACATTTCTCCCCCTTCTTACATACTTTTCAGTTCTGTGGTGTATTCTTTCACAGAAAATATTTAACGTCACTACAGCTGCTGTTAATGGAATGTGTGGCAGCCGTAAAAAGTCTGCCTGACTTTCAGCATAGTGTAATTTATATTTTCTTGTCCTTTGGGCTCATTGATTCCATTCTAGAACTCAGTAAATATTTGAGGGTCATTGACGAGGCCTGGTCGGGCAAAACTAGCTTGTCTGACTCAGAAAACATGTACATTCCATTCTTGTCAGTTCTATGGTGTTTTCTTTGTTTTCAAAGGATAATCCTTTGATTGAACATATTTCACATCACTAGAGCTGGTGTTAAGGGAATGTGTGGCGGACGTAAAGAGTTTCCCTGGCCTTCATCATAGTGTATTTTATAATTTGTTATCATTTGCGGTCACTGATTTCATTATAATTTTTAAAATAGTTGAGGATCACTCATTACGAAAACACGCCTATACAAATACATTGACACATTTATCGCCGAAAACATGAAAATTTTTAGATGAAAAATTGTGATATTTTTCTTATTTCTGCTCAAAATATAGATTGTGGGCACTCGTTAGAAACGCCTCATGGAGGCGGTTCTAAGGAGTACCCACGGTCTATATTTTAGAGCAGAAATAAGAAAAATAAGGTATACCCCGACAAACCCCAGTTTTACTCTATAAAATTGGGGTTCAAGGGGGTCAAACTTATATAGGCGTGTTTTCGTAATAGTTTGTTTGATTTGAGGTTTAACGCCCCGTCAAAACTGCAAAGGTCATTTTGGAGACGTTGCTTCCAATTTTTGGGACTTTTACCCGACATTGAGATGATATGACATCTCAAGCCCTGTCGCCCAATGAAACCAATAGGGTTTATTAGCATGGACGGTCCGCTTCGCATCGCGGTTCCTGGACAGGCTTAGATCCTCTAAGCGGTTTACCAGTACTAGTGTGCGGGCAGGATTCAGCTCTGCATGGAAGCATCGTGCAGCCCATATATTTCTTCAAGCCCCTATGGGCGGGGGTGTAGCTAGTCTGACCCAGAAAAAAAACTGCACATTCAAAATGTATAATTATAGCTAAAAGGGCTCTCCAGAAATGAAAATGTATGTTTTATCCTATACGTGTGTGGGGGGAGGGGATTATTAGTACTTGTAATTAAATCCGAAGGGCGATGACATAAAGCTTGTATCTCTGCGAATACACTATTTACTACATCGCAGTATAGGGGCTAGAAGAAATACATGGACTGCATGATGCTTCAACGCAGGGCTGAATCCGGCCTGCACACTATTACTGGTAAAACGCATAGAGGATCTAAGCCAAACCAGGAACCGCGTTGCGAGGCGGACCGTCCATGCTTATAACCGTATTGGTTTCATTGGGCGACAGGGCTTGAGATGGCATTTCATCTCACTGTCGGGTAAATGTCCCACAAAATTGAAGCAACGTCTCCAAAACGACATTTACAGTGTTGACGGGTACGTTAAACCTAAAATCAAACAAACAAACCACATCGCAGTAAAGTTTCTACTAAAAGTGCGATCAAGCGCTGCCTGGACTTGTCGGATATCGATTTAAAATCCCGCTTTATCCACGCTATAATCGGCCTCATGTGAATCGGTGTTGCCAGAGACGGATATGATATACATATTAAAAGGGAACACATATTACCTTTGTAAAGATTGTTCTTTTGATATAATGTTGCATCACAAATAATTGCTAAAGCATAAAGTTGCACGAAGATTATGAGTTTTGTAAAACGACGTGTTGAAGACATGTTGTTACAGTATAAAGAAACTTCAATACATAACGCTGAAAAGGTCATGAAATGAATATCCTTGTACAAACCAATAAGTTCAGACAAAACTGAGGGTTAAAAGTGTGTATATTAGTTTTCATAACGAAAACACGCATATACAAATACATTGAAAATTTTACCGCCGAAAATCGAAAATTTTAAGATAAAAAATTGTGATATTTTTCTTATTTCTGCTCAAAATATAGATTGTGGGTACTCCTTAGAACCGCCTCATGAAGGCGGTTCTAACATGTACCAAAAATCTATATTTTAGAGCAGAAATAAGAAAAAAAGGGTTTCCCCTGCAAACCACAGTTTTACTATATAAAAGTGGGGTTCAAGGGGGTCAAAATTATATAGGCGTGTTTTCGTGATGTTTTATTTTCTTGTCTTTTTTTGTTTTGCTTAGAACATGGTTCGTAGCCTACCTTTAAGGCGGTTCTAACGAGTACCCACTATTTGGGCCCCGTCAAGCGATTTTTGTACTTATCGCCTATGCGAGCAGCGAAGGTTCAGGCGAGTCAGCGCATCCGCGCAGTCTCACCAGAACCTTCGCTGCTCGCTCATACAAGCAGTGAATCAAGAGGAACCTTCAGACAGAAAGGCATATCCCTGGCCGCCCCCCTCTGACTGGCTGGGCATGCGCAGTCAAACTTTGTCATGACGGAATTTTCGAAGACACAAATTCGCTTGGCGGCGCTCATTTAAGTGTTCAGCAGATAAAAAAGAGAAATATCATTGCATCACGAAAACAAGCCTACCTGTTTTTTTTGTTGTTTTTTTTTGTTGTTGTTATGCCCGCCCCCTCCCAAATAAACCCATATTTTATATTTTAAAACTGAGATTTGTAATATATATTTTCTAAGAACGTTGGCACTTGCTAGAACCGCCTCGTTAAGGCGGCTCTAACCGGTGCAGAAATCTATGTTTTAGCAGAAATACGAAAAATATCAGAAGTTTTTATTTGAAAATTGTCATTTTTGGTGATAAAATTTCAATTTATTCGAATGGGCATGTCCGTCCAAAACTGCCACCGGAACTTTTATCACAGGGGTCTTTTTAATCCTTGTTCACAAATTTCAGACTCATAGGTAGTTCGTATTACATAACTTGCAATAATCTCAAATGCACCTGTATCAAATGCAGCATCTCATGTGGAAAAGTACTTTTCACTCAAGCAGTCAGTGAAGGTTTTTACCAGGCTGTGCATAAACACAGTCTCATAAGAACATATATTGCCTGTATCTGCGCAGTCTTGCAAGATGTTTACCGCGCAAGGACTTAATATATTAATTAGCTGTTGTTCGTACTCTGAACACACATAACAATAAATAGGTTTAATTGTGTTCAGTATGATGATCACGATTGCATATATGGATAAAACGTGCGTGTGTTTTTTTTTCGTAACTAAAAACAAACTTTACGATCGGCTCGATGGCTGCAGTTGTGTTTGTTTGATTGAACGATGTATTGACTTACCTGTACCGGCGGTTAATTTATGACTCTTGTTTTTATTATTATTATTATTATTTTTCGTTCACACCGAATAAGTCGACATTACGCAAAGACGCCTATACAAATATATTGCCACCTTTATCGCCGAAAAAATGAAAATTTTATGATGAAAAATTATGATATTTTTCTTATTTCTGCTCAAAATATAGATTGTGGGCACTCGTTAGAACCGCCTCATCGAGGCGGTTCTAACGAGTACACACAATCTATATTTTAGAGCAGAAATAAGAAAAATAAAGGATACCCCCGGAAACCCCAGTTTTACTATATAAAAGTGGGGTTCAAGGGGGTCAAAATTATATAAGCGTGTTTTTATGATGAAAAACTAAGAACGGCTCTTACAAGTGTCCGATCTGTGATTCTTCAAGTGCGAGTGCAAAGCCAGTTGGCATAGATAGGCGAGTTGCATGTTGCACTAAGCATTTTCATGTGCCCGATCCACAATGTTGCAAATGCTTTAACCACTACTTCTTAAAATCGTTCGTCGATATTACGAAAACACGCCTATACAAATACATTATATGTTTTTCCGCCGAAAAAAAGACAATTTTCAGATAAATAATTGTGATATTTTTCTTATTCCTGTTCAAAATAGAGCTTGTGGGTACTCGTAAGAACCGCCTCATAACCGCCTCGACGAGGTGGTTCTGACGAGTACCCACAATCTATATTTTAGAGCAGAAATAAAGAAAATAAGGTTTTCCCCTGTAAACCCCAGTCTTACAATATAAAAGTGGGGTTCAAGGGGGTCAAAAGTATATAGGCGTGTTTTCGTGATGTTATAAGACAGATGGAGTACAACATAATTATTATACGACAGACTGCATGCATGGTAGTTAACTCAATGACGGTTGATAACTTTGCTTCCCTCTGTAATTACCCGACGGTGTGTCAGGTCTCAGACTCCACGACGGTTCCAGTGTAAATGTATACTTAAAATTTATTTTTATGTAATTTTGGTTGGTACCTGATGCTATGTCTCTGGTAGGGCCACTCGGAGTCTAACTAATGGTTTTCTTTTACTGCATAATTTCAGTTATTTCAGGCTGTTGAGACCTCATGGTTGTTTCATCTTTGTATTTTTTTATGTTCTTGGAGGTGTTCCACTGATTAGTTAGGAAGCCTACATGTGGGCTGTACAAGTTATTTTTCTAAACCACGACAGAAGTAAAGGCAACGATTGCGACCGCATAAAATCGATTTAAGCACCACATTGAAAAACTTTTCACTGATCTTTCCAAGGTGGTTCTTTGTTCGCGGACTATTTTTGTTATAGTGGAATTCGTTTCCGCTGACCGTTCCAAGGCGGTTCTTCTGTCGCGGTTTATTTTTGTGATTGTTTGTCTTTAGGTGTTGGTGTCGCTCATATTATTTTATTTTGGATAGCCTTTTGGCCATTTTGTTGGAAAGTAACTGTTCTTTTGGCTTTCCGCTCTTGGTGTTTCCGTTGGGGTCTGTTGTTTCACGTTTGTCTTTCTTTCCATTTGGTGTCTCTGATGGGAGCTGTGTGTTAATTTTATCGATTCCTGATCATTGGCTCTACTTTTATTTTTTATCCTTAAATGCGTGTATCGCTTATAAATTTATTTTTGTTTTGTATTTCCAAAGACGAAAGTGTCATTTTGGCTTTCTGCTATTGATGTTCCCATTAGGTTCTAGTAAGTTCATGTTCGTGTTCCTTTCCCTATGGTGTCTCTGATTGGAGGTGTGGGTTAATTGTATCGACTCATGATCATTGTCTTCATTTCTATTGTGAAAACTAAAGACAGCACAGCTCAAAATCGATAAACAACCGACAAAAAAAAATGTGGATAATGTGGAGGTGCCACCTGATACCTCTCCATCTTTTATATTCTTTTCATTTAATGATAATTAATTGAAAGTGGAACAAGAAAGGTAATTTTTAGTAAAATAAATACACACGACTACCAATTTTGGTAGTGGATTTAACTATAAACAGCAAGAATTTAAATGGTGGCTGCTGCTGAAGGATTGAGGTGTCTGCTGGTCAGAGGTTATGTATACAACAAAATTGTTTGTGGGGAATGATTGTGGCTGCTAATGGAGGATAAAGGTATCTGCTGGTCAGAGATTATGTAAACAACAAAATTGTTTGGGAGGAATGATTGTGGCTGCTTCTGTAGGATAAGGGAGGAATCAATATGGCTGTTGCTTAAGAACAGAGGTGTCTGCTGGTCAGAGGTTATATATACAACAAACTTGCTTGTGAGGAATGATTTGGGCTGCTGCTGTAGAATACGGGCGTTTGCTTGACAGGGGTTATGTATACAACATAATTGTTTGGGAGGAATCATTATGGCTGCTAATGAAGGATAGAGGTGTCTGCTGGTCAGAGGTTATATATACCACAAAATTATTTGGGAGGAATGATTGTGGCTGCTGCTGTAGGATAGGGTGGACTGCTGGACAGAAATTATATATAGAACAAAATTATTTGGAAAGAATGATATGGTCTGCTGCTGTAGGATAAGGGTGTCTGCTGGACAGAGGTTATGTATACAGCAAAAATTTGTTTAGGAGGAATCGTTATGGCTGCTAATGAAGGGTAGAAGTATTTGCTGGTCAGAGGTTATATATACCACAAAAATATTTGGGAGGATTGATTGTGGCTGCTGCTGGAGGATAAAGGTGACTGCTAGTCAGAGGTTATATATACAACAAAATTATTCGGGAAGAATGATATGGTCAGCTACTGTAGGATAAGGGTGACTGTTGGACAGAGGTTATATATACAACAAAATTGTTTAGGAGGAATCGTTATGGCTGCAAATGAAAGATAGAGGTGTCTGCTGGTCAGAAGTTATATATACCACAAAATTATTTGGGAGGAATGATTGTGGCTGCTGCTGGATGATGAAGGTGACTGCTAGCCAGAGGTTATATATACAACAAAATTATTTGGGAAAAATAATTTGGGCTACTGCTGTAGGATAAGGTGGTCTGCTGGACAGAGGTTATATATACAACAAAATTTTTGGGAGGAATCGTTATGGCTGCAAATGAATGATAGAAGTGTCTGCTGGTCAGAAGTTATATATACCACAAAATTATTTCGGAGGAATGATTGTGGCTGCTGCTGGATGATAAAGGTGACTGCTAGTCAGAGGTTATATACAACACAATTATTTGGGAAAAATAATTTGGGCTTCTCCTGTAGGATAAGGTGGTCTACTGGACAGAGGTTATGTATACAGCAAAATTATTTGGGAAGAATGGTTTGTGGCTGCTTCTGGATAAGGCTGCTGGACAGAGGTTATGTATACTACAAAATTGTTTCGCAGGAATCGTTATGGCTGCTAATGAAGGATAGAAGTGTCAGCTGGTCAGAAGGTATATATACCACAAATTATTTGGGAAGAATGATTGTGGCTGCTGCTGAAGGATAAAGATGACTGCTTGTCAGAGGTTATATATACAACAAAATTATTTGGGAGGAATCGTTATGGCTGCTGCTGTAGGATAGAGGTGACTGCAGGTCAGAGGTGGTGTGTACAGCTAAATTGTTTGGGATGAATGTGGCTACTGTAAAACAGAGGTGACCGAGACTGGAGATTATACTGTACTTATCACGGCTCCCGCCCATCGGACTTGACGAAATAGTTGGGCTGCATAATGCTCCCACGCAGTGCTGAAACCGACCACACAAGAGTACTTAAATTGAGGCAATGATCAGGAATCGATACAAATAACCCACAGCTCCCATCAGAGACACAAAAGGGAAAGAAACACAAACAAGAAACAACAGACCTTAAAGGAAACATCATTAGCGGAAAGCCAAAAGGACAGTTAGTTTCCAATAACATGACCAATAGGCTATCCAAAATTAAATAAAATAAGCGACACAAATACCCAAAGCCAAACCATAACAAAAATACACCGCGACATTAGAACCGCCTTGGGACGGTCAACAGACACGAATTCAACTTGGGGGAGGAGGGGCTTAAATCGATTTGACGAGGCCGCGATCATCGCCCTTACTTTCGACGCGATTAAGACAAATAATTTGTTCAGTCCGCATGAAGGCCTCCTAACTCATCAGTGCAACATCTCCGTGAACACAAAAATCAAACAACCACAGAGATGAAACAACGGTGAGGACTCGACAGCAAGAAACCACCGAAATGTTGGAGCAAAAGAAAACCAACAGTTAGACTCCGAAGGGCCCGAAAAGAGACAGAGCATTAGGTACCAACCAACAAAATAGAAGTAAAACAAAGATCAGGAATCTATATAATTAACTTACTCACCCCATCAAAGACACCTTAGGGAAAGTAACACAAACACAAAGCGACCAGACCTTAATGGAAACCTAAACAAAGGAAGGCCATAAGGACAGTTACTTTCCCACAAACTGGCCATATGGCCATCCAAAAATAAAAAGGCACAAGTGATACACACAGTAAGTAACAGACAACAACAAACCGCCACAGAAGAACCGCCTTGGAACTGTCAGCGGAAAGATTTCCACTGGAGGGCTTCAATCGATTTTACGTGGCCACAATCCTCGCCCTTACTTTCGACGCGATTTAGACAAATAATTTGTTCAGTTCGCATGAAGGCCTCCTAACTCATCAGTGCAACATCTCCGTGAACACAAATAATCAAAGAATCACAGAGGTGAGACAACGGTGAGGACTCGACAGCAAGAAACCACTGAAATGCTGAATCAAAAGAAAACGGTTAGACTCCGATGGGCCCGACCAGAGGCAGAGCATCAGGCACCAACCATCATTACCTTGAATTAGATCTCTCTAATTCTCAATAAGCCTTTACGTTGGAACCGTCATAGAATCTGAGGCCTGACGCTGGGACCGTCATAGAATCTGAGGCCTAACACACCGTCGTGCAATTAAAGAGGGCAGCGAAGTTGTCAACCGTGATTGGGTTAACTACCATGCATGCAATCTGTCGTATAATATTTATGTTGTACCCAATCTTTTATATCGAAGAATGAATTTACGAAATTGGTTGTTTTTGCAATAACATTTTTTTCTGAATTTATGTACTAAGTCAGCAAAAAATTTGGGTTCCGATTGACCTTGTTGCAGAAAAGATTTAAGTCCAATATTGAATTTTGAAATTAAATTAGAATGACGGCTATAGAATTTTGAAAAGTCGTTTGACTGAACAAATTATTTGTCTAATTCGCGACAGAAGTAAGGGCGAGGATTGTGGCCACATAAAATCGATTAAAGCCCACCAGTGCAATTCATGTCCGCTGACCGTTCCAAGGCGATTCTTCTGTTAAAAATAACTATTGTGTGTCTTGTCAGAAAAACGTAACTGCTCGTTAATGGTTCTTCCTGGTCATCTTGGAAACAAGGTTATTAGTGAACTGTTATGTCTGTTCAGACACATACTAAAGTCGATGTTTTATCTTTTTTGTCACGTTTTTCGGCGATAACTTTTTTATTTTTTATTTATGATCAATACATCCAGCTAGAAAGTTATGCAGGAGAAGCTCCGCCAACTTCTTGTTTAGGACTCAGCCTCCACAATGGTATATATTTTGCTCAAATCAGATGATTTTTTTTAATTTTCGATAAAAACTAATTCCAGTTCTGTCACTCATACTATCGAAATGTAAACAAATCACTAGTTGAAACGCAATTTATATATGGATAAACCCCGTGCAGCTAAAGAAGCGTCCATCTGAAGGGACGTTGTACAAAGCATTGAAATGTAGACAGTCAACATCATGAGATACGTGTTTTAAGGCAGCAAACCCTTAGTAGAGTCAATACAGGTCGTACGCCTTTGATCTATACTGTTCAAATATTAAAACTTCTGCACCAATAGTTGCGACTTTCTGTTAGCAATCTCGATGCATACACTAGGATTTTTAATGGCCCTAATAATCTTCCATCAGTCAAGCACAGAAAAAATGACAAATCGACAAACCACACCACCAAAGCAAAGCGGGACTGGTTCATGAAACGTTTTTGAGAAGTTGGTGGAGCGTATCCTTTACAACTTTCTTGCTAGCTGTGTTGATAAAAACAACAACAACAACAACAAAAAAAAGAAGTTATCGCCGAAAACCCCGACAAAAAAGATAAACTCGACTTTAGGGGATATTGCATTCAAAATTGGCATTCGGAGACGTAAATCAGCTTTTTAAATGCTGAACAAATTGTTTGTCTAAATCGCAATGGAAATGGGAGCGGGGATTGTGGCCACGTAAAATTGATTTGGGCCCCAAAGTGGAATTCGTTTCCGCTGACCGTTCCTAGGCGGTTCTTCTGTCGCGATTTATTTTTGTTATGGTTTGTCTTTGGGTGTTTGTGTCGCTAGTGTCATTTTATTTTTGATAGCCTGTTGGCCGTTTTGTGGGAGGGTGGCTGTCCTTTTGGCTTTCCGCTGTTGGTGTTTCCGCTGGGTCTGTTGGTGCATGTTTGTGTTTCTTTCCCTTTGGTGTCTTTGATGGGAGCTATGGGTTGATTGTATCGATTCCTGATCATTGACTCTACTTCTATTTTGACTGTCGGAAATATTGCTTTAAAGCGACCCGTAGAGCTTGATTTGCGAATGTGACAATAAACGATATAACCCCCCCCCCACACACACACACACACACACACGCCCTCACTCCGAATACCAATTTTGAATACTATTATCCCTATCCTTAATCACTTATTCGTTTATTTTGTTTAAAACGTGGGCTTCCTGACCAAAGTGATAAGCAACGGGAACTACCAGCAAATTGAAAGCGACGTTATGTGATGACGTTGGGTTTCCGACTGTTAATCAAAGGATATATGACGTTATCCAGCAAGACGCTAAATACGCAAGTGTAGCAGACGTTTTTCTCGGAATCCCTAGCAAAACATAATGCCATTCCCAACTTACCAGTGGGAGATTGGTTCCTGTCTGTCCCCTTTCAGTCCGGAGTGTTGCCAGCATGTGTTTGTTTTGCATACAAATAAATAATATATAATTTTCTTCACTGATGTATTTGGGTAGCTATAAATTTCCACCAAGTAAGGGACATAAAATACGTAGAAAAATAGTCAAGGAGGAGTACTTTACCATCGAGTTTACCGGTTCCATTTAGATCCAATGGGAATCTATGCTTCAGCATTTTATTTATGACTTGCTGTGGAAGCCTCATGTCTTTTCATCTTTGACTACGATTCATTGGACCATTCCAAGTTGGTGCTTTTGCTGTGGTTCTTTCATGTTTTGTGTTGGTTCTGATTCTTTCCCTGACATATTATATTGTTACTATGATTATTCTGGTTGTTACGACGATTATTCTTCCCCCTTTTTAGTTGTTCATTTTTGGTTATGTCTGTCCTTCCAGTTTAATATTTGTCATGTTATTGGTTCTAATTTTTCCACATTATATATATCACTCCTTTTAGTTAGGTTTGGATATTCTGAGTCAACATCGTTTTGGAATAAAGCTGATGACTCGGTTTGCATGGTAGTTAACACAATCACGGTTGACAACTTTGCTTCCCGCTTTAATTGCACGCCGTTGGGTCAGGCCTCAGATTCTATGACGGTTCCAGTATAAATGCTTATTGAGAATTAGAGGGATCTAATTCAAGGTAATGTTGGCTGATGCCTGATGCTCTATCTCTGGTCGGGCCCATCGGAGTCTAACTGTTGGTTTTCTTTTGCTCTCGCATTTCAGTGATTTCTTGCTCTCGAGTCCTCACCGTTGTTTCATCTCTGTGGTTGTTTGATCATTTGTGTTCACGGAGATGTTACACGGATGAGTTAGAAGGCCTTTATAAGGGCTGAACAAATTATTTGTCTAAATCGCGATGGAAATAAGGGCAAGGATTGTGGCCACGTAAAATCGATTTAAGCCCCCCCCCCCCACAGTGGAATTCGTTTCCGCTGACCGTCCCAAGGCGGTTCTTCTGTCGCGATTTATTTGTGTTATGGTTTGTCTTTAGGTGTTTGTGTCGCTATTGTTATTTTATTTTGGATAGCCTTTTGGCCATTTTGTGGGAAAGTAACAGTCCTTTTGGCTTTCCGCTGTTGGTGTTTCCATTAGGTCTGTTGATGCATGTTTGTGTTTCTTTCCCTTTGGTGTCTCTGATGGGAGCTATGGGTTTATTGTATCGATTCCTGATCATTGCCTCTACTTCTATTATTCCTTTTCCACAGCCTTTATTTGTTTTGTTTTAGGTATTTTCAGTCGATACGCGGGTAGTTTAATGTGGCACGGGTGATGTTTATCTGCCTTCACTGGGGCGTCCAACTGATACTGGCTTACCATTGGTCAAGCACTTCTGTACGTGCAAAAGCTGAAGGTAGATGAGGAATGTTATTTCTTCTGTTTCTACACTTACATTGATTTACCTCTTTCTCCTGTGTTCCTCACTTTCGTCTCCACTCTTGTCTCTTCTATATATTTTCTCCCTTTCTCTGGAAGATGTCACAAAATGACCCAGAAGGATTGACATGTCGTTAAACCCAAAACATTTGATCACTCAGTTGGTACTTTCGACAAGATGGCTGCCGAGTGTTCGTCTCGAAATGGTCAAAAATGAAAATAGTCAATGCTTTTCTACGTACAATATGCACTTGACCACGGGCATAATGGAAAATTATCACATACTTGTTTCTATATTAACATATATATCCCATTGCAATTTTGCATATGCGATAGCAGTGGAAAATACCAAAGGTTATGGACACTGATCCAGATAACCAGGTTTCGTCCGCCCGGGCTCAACACCGAAATAGTGTATTTGTACGTAAAGATTGGTCATCATGCCAGTTTATATACATAAAAAGTCGATTGGCCTTCTTTAAAATTCATCAGTGACGCCGTCATTGCTAACAACAACATCATCCCACGTGATGCAAACATTATATCTGTCTGTCTATTATGACTGCGATCGGTCACATTTGAACATTACTCGCAGGGTGTTCATTGCATATACAGATTTGCAGGATGAAAAATAGAAGAAGAGGCAATGATTAGGAATCGATACAATTAACTTACAGCTCCCATCAGAGACACAAAAGGGAAAGAAAGACAAACATGAAGCAAACATGACCCCAGCGGAAACACCAAGAGCAGAAAGCCAAAAGGACAGTTACTTTCCCACGAAATGGCCAAAAGGCTATCCAAAATAAAATAATATGAGCGACAAAAACACCTAAAGACAAACCATTACAAAAATAAACCGCGACAGAAGAATCGCCTTGGAACGGTCAGCGGAAACGAATTCCACTGGGGGGGGAGGGTAAATCGATTTTATGTGGCCACAATCCTCGCCCTTTCTTCCGTCGCGATTAAGACAAATAGTTTGTTCCGTCCGCATGAAGGCCTCCTAAAACATAAGTGTAACATCTCCGTGAACACAAAAATCATACAACCACAATGATGAAACAACGGTGAGGATTCGACAGCAAGAAACAACATAAATGCCGGAGCAAAAGACAACCAACAGTTAGACTCCGATAGGCCCAACAAAATAAAGGGCATCAGGTACCAACCAACAAAAGCCTTTACGTTGGAACCGTCACAGAATCTGAGGCCTGACCCACCGGCGTGCAATTGAAGAGGGAAGCAAAGTTGTCATTCGTGATTGGGTAAACTACCATGTATGCAGTCTGTCGTATAACATTTATATTGTATCCAATCTTTTTATATCGAAGAACGATTTTGCGAAATTGGGTGCTGAAGTCACTGCGGTTATAAAATTTTCTAAATTTATATACTAAGTCACCATAAAATTCGGGTTCCGATAGACCTTGTTGCAGAAGAGATTTAAGTCCAGTGTTGAATTGAGAAATTAAATCAGAATGGCGTCTATAAAAAATTGAAAAGGCTTTGCGTAGCTTCTGGTACCGATAATCCTGATTAAGAAGTTTGGCCGTCAACAATGTATTACGAGTGGTGAAGTCAGTTACATGACTACACACTCTAACAAATCGAATTAATTGTGAAATAAAAAACGCCATAGGATGGCGCACGTGGAACGTCACCATCCAAAAAAGCACAGTGCTTGTGTAATTATGGTTGGGACCTTTACTGTGTAACAGTTCACCTGCACAGGGGATGGTTCTCCCTGCACTTTGGACCTCAAGGTAACATTCCGATCCGACGGACGGTGCACTTTGATGCCGGCATCACGACAAACGATGCCAGAGGAGCATGTTCTGACATCGCTGCTGGGAGCATCACAAGCACCTGCACTAACCATAGAGGATCTTACATGAGTTATCATGTATTATTGAATTTATTAAATGAGTTGAGGAAAAGGGATACAATGCGAGGCTTTGCCGAGCATTTTATCCCTTTTCCTCAACGAGTTTAATAAATTCAATAATACATTAGCACGAATGCAAGATTCTATTTATCATATGACATTGAAAACGCATTTTATTCACGATTGTTTACAAAATGTCAACAATCCGCCATTAGTAAACGCGACGTCGTTAAGGACGTCGTACATGTAACGTTACGGGACGTATCTAGCTTATTTGCATATTTAATCCACTAGTGGATTATCGAAAATATTACATGGCGTTAATACACTCTCAGACGCGACGTCATATGATAAACCGAGTTACCACATTCAAAATGAACACTGAAACAACACGGCCAGTTGAACGGATGCTAGAATCACTGTGTAACAGATTTAAATAGTATGGTCGAAGAGAGAGAAAGAAGTTTTATATGGATTTCAGTTGAAAAGACACGCACATATTTGAAGGCACGATAAATGTAACACGAAAAGAAAGACGACTGGAGATGGCAAACTTCTTCACAGCTGGATCGCTGAAAACACAGTACCGAAATTGCAAAAAGCAACATTATTTTGCGTTAATATAGCTTATACTAATTTATTTTAGATCGATTTCGATGAAAGCTTCAAACTTATTGAATCGCTCTCGAACGCTCATTCCGGGTATTTTCACGCGGAAATATGACGACCCATCATTAAAATATAGACACAAGATGTGATAAACAGTTTATAACATGGGGTTTTGGTTATCGCCCGCAGTATCAACACACAACCATTGCTAAAGCTCTCCTGCTGAATATGGGGTCTCAGGTTGATACTCTGGGCGAAAAACATAACCTCAAGCGATTGTCTCTAATTGTATAATCTGAAATTGTTCCGTTTACTTTGAACAGAAATTAATAACCCTTTTTAATATATACCCATAACTTGAACTGTCTACTTGAATTCGGGATTGCCTGGTTTAGGAAGCTTAACGTAGAATCAGGTTATATATTTCTTTAAGTTGTTTGAATTGGAAAATAATGCAGGTTATTACATTTATAAGTGTCTTCCTACACGTTGAAAATATACATTCAATGGCACCAACCTTAAGATGACTTTCACGTTGGTGGATCTGAGGTCATTAAAAACACTGATGTTTCCTAACGCAGAACGCCGAAGTGCCCGTTTTATTTCTTTCTGATTTCCTTGGAGGAATTATTTAATAGATTGAAGGTAGGTCATATTTGACACCCGAAAATGCGCTTTATGCACTATGTTTATTTGTTTTATTTTAGGTTATTTCAGTCAATACGCACAATATGGATGCCGATTTTTAGTCTCGAAATGATCTTATTTGGAAGAAGTGTTGCAGTGAACGAAACTGTTTATCGACTGGCAATATGCACGGGACTAAGGGCAATATCTAGAATCGTTAGAAGCTCCAACTCTCAAACTTGGTATAATAGAGCACCATGATGACTTCTGTTGTGTGATAGACAATAGGCAATGTCAGCTTATTCGTCCATCTTTTCTTTCATTCTTTTTCTCTCGTTGTTAAGGTCAGTGTTAATATTTTTCTTCGTCAAACATTTCCTAGGAAAGTAAAAGCTAGAAGCCTCATTATTAAAATACTGTGCAATGCTGAATCCTTCGTGCGAATAAAAAAATTACTTATACAGGGGTATAAACTAGAAATGAAAGTAATGATCAGGTCTATATACATTTAACCAACATTTCCCTTCAAAGACACCAAAGAGAAAGAAACACAAACATGGAATAGCTAGATCTCAATGGAAACCTCAATATCTGAAAGCCAAAAGGACAGTTACTTCCCCACAAAATGTCCAACTGGCGGCTGACCAAAACAAAAAAATGTATAAGCGTTTCACACACTTAAAGGCGAAGTATAACGAACATAAACCGCGACAGAAGAACATCCTTAGAGCGATAAGTGGAATGTATTCACTTGCGGGCTTAAATCGATTTTACGCGGCCGCAATCCTCGCCCTTACTTCCGTCGCGATTAAGACAAACAATTTGTTCAGTCCGCATGAAGGCCTCCTAACTCATCGGTGCAACATCTCCATGAACACAAAAAACAAACAACCACAGAGATGAAACAATAGTGAGGACTCGACAGCAACAAACGCTATTGCATATGTTAAATAATACTGGATTTACAAGGGTAAATAAACATTATTTATAGCCCCGCTTTGAAAAAGTGGGGCTATATTGGATTTGCCATGTCCTTCTGTCATTCCGTGATTCCGTTAATTTGTGTTGGCTCCATAACTTTGTATCTGCTTAACATATTTTCATGAAACTTCACACAAATGTTAAACACCATAAGACAATGTGCAGAGCGAAGGAATTATAACTGTGGATTGCCTACTTTTGGAGTTATTGCCCTTTGAACATTTTCCGTAATTCCGTAATTCCGTGATTCCGTTAATTTGTGTTGGCTCCATAACTTTGTATCTGCTTAACATATTTTCATGAAACTTCACACAAATGTTAAACACCATAAGACAATGTGCAGAGCGGAGGAATTATAACTGTGGATTGCCTACTTTTGGAGTTATTGCCCTTTGAACATTGAAAAATGGCAATTTTAATTGTGTCCGCTTCATAACTCGAAAACCGTTTGAGATATTTTTAGGAAACTTCACACAAATGTTAAGCACTATGAGACGATGTGCAGAGCGCAGGAACCATAACTCTGCATTGCTTATTTTTGGAGTAATTGCCCTTTGAACATTGAAAAATGGCAATTTTAACAGTGTCCGCTTCATAACTCGAAAACCGTTTGAGATAATTTCATGAAACTTCACACAAATGTTAAGCACTATGAGACAATGTGCAGAGCGCAAGAACCATAACTCTGGTTTTCGTATTTTCTGTGTGTCTGTCTGTGTGTCTGTCTATGTCTGTTAACAATTTTCGTGTCCGCTCCATAACTTTAAAACCCATTCACATATTTTCATGAAACTTCACACAAACATTAAACACCATGAGATGGTGTGCAGAGTGCAGGAACCATAACTCTGGATTGCCTAATTTTTGAGTTATTTCCCTTTGAATATTGAAAAATATCAATTTTAGCCGTCTTTGCTCGATAACTCAAAAACCGTTTGAGATAATTTTATGAAACTTCACACAAATGTAAAGCACCATATTACGTGTGCAGAGCGCAGGAACCCAAACTCTGGATTGTCTACTTTTTCAGTTATAGGCTTTTGAATATTAAAAAATGGCAATTTTAACTATGTCCGCTCCATAACCGTTTCTGATATTTTCATGAAACTTCAAATAAATGAAAAGCACCTTGAGATGATGTGCAGAGTGCAGAAACCATAACTCTGGTTTGCCTACTTTAGGAGTTATTGCCCTTTGAACATTTAAAAAGGCAATTTTGACTGTGTCGGCTCCATAACTCACAAACCATTTGAGATATTTTCATGACACTTCACACAAGTGTAAAGCACCATGAGACAATGTGCAGAGCGCAGGAACCCTGACTCTGATTTGCCTACTTTAGGAGTTATTACCCTTTGAACATTGAAAAATGGAAGATGAAATTTAGTATAAACATGGACATTCTGGTAATGTATCATGCTCATTGAAATGAGGGACAAGGGCTCACAACTCTTAGAGTTTTTCCAGATAATGTAAAATTTTCAACAGTTATTTCTTGTTTTAAAATAAGTTTTGCATGACCGTTTTGCATACCATAATTTCCTTATGTATTCAGACAGACAGGGTTGAGCAAGCAGTGTAGACCAAGATGAAATGCTGCAGAATGCAGCATCTTGTCAGGGTTTACACTGTTTGCCACTCATACTGCTGACTTTACACACAACATCAGGTAATACTAATAATTGTACCTGGTGGTCAGCTTCTAGAGCAACATCACGAAAACACGCCAATAAAATTTTGACCCCCTTGAACCCCACTTTTATATAGTAAAAAGGGAGTTTACAGGGGTAAACCTTATTTTTCTTATTTCTGTTCTAAAATGTGGATTGTGGGTACTCTCAGTTAGGCGATTATAATGAGTAACCACAATCTATATTTTGAGCAGAAATAAGAAAAATTGTGATATTTATAGCCCCGCTTTGAAAAAGTGGGGCTATATTGGATTTGCCATGTCCTTCTGTCATTCCGTAATTCCGTGATTCCGTTAATTTGTGTTGGCTCCATAACTTTGTATCTGCTTAACATATTTTCATGAAACTTCACACAAATGTTAAACACCATAAGACAATGTGCAGAGCGAAGGAATTATAACTGTGGATTGCCTACTTTTGGAGTTATTGCCCTTTGAACATTTTCCGTAATTCCGTAATTCCGTGATTCCGTTAATTTGTGTTGGCTCCATAACTTTGTATCTGCTTAACATATTTTCATGAAACTTCACACAAATGTTAAACACCATAAGACAATGTGCAGAGCGAAGGAATTATAACTGTGGATTGCCTACTTTTGGAGTTATTGCCCTTTGAACATTTTCATGACACTTCACACAAGTGTAAAGCACCATGAGACAATGTGCAGAGCGCAGGAACCCTGACTCTGATTTGCCTACTTTAGGAGTTATTACCCTTTGAACATTGAAAAATGGAAGATGAAATTTAGTATAAACATGGACATTCTGGTAATGTATCATGTTCATTGAAATGAGGGACAAGGGCTCACAACTCTTAGAGTTTTTCCAGATAATGTAAAATTTTCAACAGTTATTTCTTGTTCATAACTGTTTTCTCTGCAGCTTAAATAACTTTCTTCTCTGACAGCGCTGAAGCGGGGCTATAGTCAGATCCTCTGACAGCTCTAGTTTTTGTTATGAAATATATGTAGCACCACTTCTATCACTGCTCTAACCGGAACTCAAAATTTGTGTTTTAAGCATAAAAATATCACAGATTTCCATTAGGAAAAATGCCATCTTTAAAAACATGACAGAAAATATTTTGTATTGCATGCTAGATGATAAGAATGAGACCGAGCCAACGGAATCTCACGAGTTTTGAGTTTATCTAATTCTCACGCGAGGCTATGTTATGCCTCGAATGGGACTTAGTTAAACTGGAACCATAGCCTCGCACGAGACGTAAATGAACTGCAACAAAGTAGAAGTAAAACAAGGATCAGGAATTGATACAATTAACTTACTCCATCCATAAAAGACACCAAAGGGAAAGAAATACAAACATTAAGCGACCAGACCATAATGGAAACCTAAACAAAGGAAGGCCATATGGACAGTTACTTTCCCACAAAATGGCCATATGGCCTGATATTTCCTTTTCGAAGTCTCAATACCATAATTGATTGTTAGCTCATCTTGAGCGAAGTGCCGTGGCCTGTTGTCCGTCATCCGTCCGTCTATCCGTCCGTCGCTAGCGTTTCACATTTTCGACATCTCCTCCCGAACCGTAAGTCAGATTAAGCTAATACCTGGTGGGAAGCATCCAGATGACTTGGAGATTCAGATTTGCTAATATTGTTCCGTTCGGATTTCCAAGATGGCCTCCATGGCAGCCATCTTGCAATTCTTCAAACGACATCTCCACCCAAACCAAAGGTCGAATTGAGCTGAAACTTGATGGGAGGCATCAGGCTCACATCGGGACTCTGCTTTGCTAAAATCGTTCCATTCGGATATCCAAAATGGCCGCCATGGCGGCCATCTTGATATTCTTCAAACGACATCTTCCAAACCAAAGGTTCGCATTGAGGCGAAACTTCATGGGAGGCATAGGGATAACATGGTGACTCAGCTTTGCTAAAACGTTCTATTCCGATATTCAAAAAGGCCGCCATGGTTGCTATATTCCTAAACCAAAGATCGCATTGAGCTGAAAAATTGATGGGAGGCATCGGGGTAACATGGATATTCCGATTTGCTCAAACCATTATTTTCCAATATCCAAGATGGCCGCCATGGTGGCCAGCTTGAAATTCTTCAAACGATATCACCCCCCGACCCAAACGTCGAATTGATCTGAAACTTGATAGGAGGCATCGGGGGGACATGGAAATTCAGATTTGCTAAAATCGTTCTATTCCAATATCCAAGATGGCCGCCGTGGTGGCTATCTTGAAATTGTTCAAACGAAATCTCCTCCCGTACCGAAGGTCGAAATGATCTTAAACTTGATTGGAGGCATCGGGATGACATGGAGATTCAGAATTGCTTAAATCGTTCCAATCGGATATCCAAAATGTTCGCCATGGCGGCAATCCAATATTTCTCCTTCCAAACCAAAGGTTCGCATTGGGGCGAAACTTGATGGGAGACATCGGGGTGACATGGATATTCAGATTTGCTCAAACCGTTCCGTTCCGTCTGTAAACGGTAGACGTTTTTCAGTAATTACATGTAACATGTCCGATTTGACATGTAAGTCTACGGACTTGATACATGTGATAACCTGACATACTGTAAATTGTAAAATACAATATGTCGGGCAAACTAATCGCATGTTAAAATCACGATTTAACGAACACTATCGTAGAATGAACTGACACTGTCTTTTACCGTCATTTCAGACGTACTTGCCATTCTTTTTAAGGTATTTCTATATAGCCAATGGAAAAAATTATTATGATGTAAATTCTAAAGCTAGGTTTAAAATTATTAAACGGCATGAAACTGAAGCTTCCTACGTTATAATGGTTACCTAAACTTCATAAAAGACCATACAAAGCACGGTTTATTTCAAATTCAAGCTCTTGTACCACCACTGAACTCTCCAAATCATTTACATTAATTTCATGTTTGACATGTAAAACATGTGATAAGATATAGCGACAAAGGCTTCGAAAAATCAGGTAGAAATCTGTTTTAGTCTATAAAAAATTCTAATGAAAAGTAGAAGTAAAACAAAGATCAGGAATTGATACAATTAACTTACTCCATCCATAAAAGACACCAAAGGGAAAGAAATACAAACATTAAGCGACCAGACCATAATGGAAACCTAAACAAAGGAAGGCCATATGGACAGTTACTTTCCCACAAAATGGCCATATGGCCATCCAAAATTAAAAGACACAAGTGATACACACAGTAAGTAACAAACAACAACATAAATAAATCGCCACAGAAGAGCCGCCTTGGAAGTTTAAATAAATTGAAATCCAGGCGTTTTCGTGCTTCAAAATAGAAGTAGAGGCAATGATCAGGAATCGATACAACCAACCCATAGTTCCCATTCGAGACTCCATAGGGAAAGCAACAGAAACATGCATCAACAGATCTAATGGAAACACCAACAGCGAAAAGCCAAGAGCAGTTACTTTCCCACAAAATGGTCAATAGGCTATCCAAAATGAAATAGCACAAGCGACACAAACATCTAAAGACAAACCATAACACCGGGGGGCTTAAATCGATTTTATGTGACCACAATCCTCGCTCTTATTTCCATCGCGATTTAGACAATTAATTTGTTCAGGCCACATGAAGGCCTCCTAACTCATCAGTGCAACATCTCCGTGAATACAAATAATCAAACAACCATAGAGACGAAACAACGGTGAGGACTCGACAGCAAGAAACCAATGAAATGCTGGAGCAAAAGAAAACCAACAGTTAGACTCCGATGGGCCCGACCAACGATAGAGCATCAGGCATCAACATTACCTTGAATTATATATCTCTAATTCTCAATAAGTCTTTATACTGGAACCGTCATAGAATCTGAGGCCTGACCCACCGGCGTGCAATTGAAGAGGGAAGCAAATTTGTCAACCGTGATTGGGTTAACTACCATGCATGCAGTCTGTCGTATAATATTCATGTTGTACCCAATCTTTTTAAATCGAAGAATGATTTTACGAAATTGGGTGCTGAAGTCATTGCGGTTATATAAAATTCGGGTTCCGATAGACCTTGTTGCAGAAGAGATTTAAGTCCAATATTGAATTTGGAAATTAAATCAAAATGATGTCTTTAAAATTATGAAAAGGCTTTGCGTAGTTTATGGTACCGATAACCCTGATTAAGAAGCTTACCCACAACTTGTCTAAATAACTTAGTACCAAATCTTATGTAAATATTGTCAAGTAGAAAGGTGAGAGCTTCACACACTTTCTGACATGACCATAAAGTATCATTTTTATGCTCTTCAAAAGTGAAAAAAAAAGACAAAAAACATTTCTTACATTACATGCAAGATAGAGGGAGTCTTCCCTATGAAATGTCCATTCAATTAAATCATTAAGTTTTTATTTTATAAGATTATGAGGAAGTGTAGTATAAATGGTAGAAAAATCATTAGACAGACTTGAAGCACGAAACCGCCTTGATTTCAATTTATTTAAAACTTCATTAGACTTTTTTTATAAACCAAAACAGATTTCTACCTGATCTTTCGAAGACTTTGTCGCAATATTTTATCACGTGCTTTTTGATAGCAGTCAAACATGAAGTTAATAACGCGGAGAGTTCAGTGGTGGTACAAGAGCTTGAATTTGCAATAAACCGTGCTTTGTAAGGTTTTTTTATGACGTTTAGGTAACCAATATAACGTAGAAAGCTTGTCTTGGCCTTCTGTAACACAGACAGCAATCTTGGTGGCTGAATGACAAATGTGGTTATTAACTAAACCCTCTATACAGCTAAAGGCTGAAGTTCATAGGCCTTAGTACCACCAAGTTCTTGCTGAAGAGTGTTCATATAGTGAAGCCATCAAACAACGACCACATTGTTAGCGGCCTTATCAGCTGGAGCCAAAACAAACAAAATATATAACCGCAATGACTTCAGCACCCAATTTCGTAAAATCATTCTTCGATATAAAAAGAGTGGGTACAACATGGATGTTATACGACAGACTGCATGCATGGTAGTTAACTCAATCACGGTTGGCAACTTTGCTTCCCTCTTTAATTGAACGCCGGTGGGTCAGGCCTCATATTCTATGACGGTTCCAACGTAAAGGCTTACTGAGAATTAGAGAGATCTAATTCAAGGTAATGTTGGTTGGTGTCTGATGCTCTGTCTCTGGTCGGGCCCATCGGAGTCTAACTGTTGGTTTTCTTTTGCTCCAACATTTCAGTGGTTTCTTGCTGTCGACTCCTCACCGTTGTTTCACCTCTGTGGTTCTTTGATTATTTGTTTTCACGGAGATGTTGCACTGATGAGTTAGGAGGCCTTCATGCGGACTGAACAAATTATTTGTCTAAATCGCGACAGAAGTAAGGGCGAGGATTGTGGCCACGTAAAATCGATTTAAGCCCCCCAGTGGAAATCTTTCCACTGACCGTTCCAAGGCGGTGCTTCTGTGGCGATTTATTTATGTTGTTGTTTGTTACTTACTGTGTGTATCACTTGTGTCTTTTTATTTTGGATGGCCATATAGCCATTTTGTGGGAAAGTGACTGTCCTTATCGTCTTCCTTTGTTTAGGTTTCCATTATGGTCTGGTCGCTTAATGTTTGTGTTTCTTTCCCTTTGATGTCGTTGATGGGTGGAGTAAGTTAATTGTATCGATTCCTAATCTTTGTTTTACTTCTACTTTGGTGCCTGATGTTCTGTCTCTGGTCGGGCCCATCAAAGTCTAACTGTTGGTTTTCTTTTGCTCCAACATTTCAGTGGTTTCTTGCGGTCGAGTCCTCACCGTTGTCTCACCTCTGTGGTTCTTTGATTATTTGTGTTCACGGAGATACTGCACAGATGAGTTAGGAGGCCTTCATGCGGACTGAACAAATTCTTTGTCTAAATCGCGACGGAAGTAAGGGCGAGGATTGTGGCCACGTAAAATCGATTTAAGCCCCCCCCCCGCCAGTGGAAATCTTTCCACTGACCGTTCCAAGGCGGTTCTTCTGTTGCAATTTATTTATGTTGTTGTTTGTTACTTACTGTGTGTATCACTTGTGTCTTTTTATTTTGGATGGCCATATGGCCATTTTGTGGGAAAGTAACTGTCCTTATGGCCTTCCTTTGTTTAGGTTTCCATTATGGTATGGTCGCTTAATGTTTGTGTTTCTTTTCCTTTGGTGTCTTTGATGGGGAGTAAGTTAATTGTATCGATTCCTGATCTTTGTTTTTCTTCAATTTTCCTATGAAATTCTTGAATACCTAGTTTAAGATTACTTATTAGGTTTAGGAGGTATTTAAGTAGAAGTAAAAGTAGTTTAGGTCGTAGTACCAAAGCGTTTATCCAAAATCGTTAATCCATAGACAAAATGGCAAATATCAATGTTCGGATCAACAGAAATCCTATGGCGATTATATTTCGAAATTAATTCGATTTGCCAGAGTGTGTAGTCGTGTAACTGACTTCAACACTCGTAAAAAATTGTTAACGGCTAAACGTCTTAATCAGGGTTATCGGTACCATAAACTACGCAATGTTTTTAATTTTATAGACGTCATTCTGATTTAATTTCGAAATTCAATATTGGACTTAAATCTCTTCTGGAACAAGGTCTATCGGAACCCGAATTTTATGGTTACTTAGTAGTAAGGCGTAACTATACCAAATTTAGTGACACAGAGGCCTTTTTGATATTTATTATTCATCAGTGTGTCTCAACCCCAAAGATTTGAAACCGAAACGGATGATGGACAAGATCCGGCAAACACAGCAAATCCCCCATTCGAGCACACACCTACCGACGTAGTCTATGAGACAGGTAAGCTGGAGGCATCAGGCAAGAGAGCCTACCCGCGGACTTATAGGCGTCCCCCGCCGAGCCAACATCAGCAAACATGACCCACACTCCTCTGAAGTCCCGGGCATCAGGAAGGAGATGTCCAAAGTAGCGAGACTTGCAAAATTTAAAATGTAACAAAAAGTGTAAACAAAATCCGCTAAGATACATGTCTCACCTATACATTCAGAAAAAATATATAACCGCAATGAATTCAGCACCCAATTTCGTAAAATCATTCTTCGATATAAAAAGATTTGGTACAACATAAATGTTATACGACAGACTGCATGCATGGTAGTTTACCCAATCAGGGTTGACAACTTTGCTTCCCTCTTTAATTGCACGCCGGTGGGTCAGGCCTCAGATTCTATGACGGTTCCAGCGTAAAGGCTTATTGAGAATTAGAGGGATCTAATTCAAGGTAATGTTGGTTGGTGCCTGATGCTCTATCTCTGGTCGGGCCCATCGGAGTACTAGTTTAGCTGATGGTTTTCTTTTGCTCCACCGTTTCAGCGGTTTCTTGCTGTCGAGTCCTCACCGTTGTTTCATCTCTGTGGTTGTCTGATTATTTGTGTTCACGGCGATGTTGCACTGATGAGTTAGAAGGCCTTCATGCGGACAGAACAAATTATTTGTCTCAATCGCGACGGACGTAAGGGCGAGGATTGTGGCCACGTAAAATCGATTAAAGCCCCCCAGTGGAATTCGTTTCCACTGACCGTTCAAAGGCGGATCTTCTTTCGCGTTTTTTTACATTTTTATGTTTTTTGTTATGGTTCGTCTTTGGGTGTTTGTGTCGCTTATATTATTTTATTTTGGATAGCCCATTGGCCATTTCGAGGGAAATTAACTGTCCTTTTGGCTTTCCGCTATTGATGTTTCCATTAGGTCTGTTGTTTCATATGTGTGTTTCTTTCCCTTTGGTGTCTCTGATGGGAGCTGTGGGTTGATTGTATCGATTCCTGATCATTGCCTCCACTTCTGTTCTGGGCGGTTCTTCGCTCGCGGTTATTTTTGTTATGGTTTGTCTATGGGTGTGTGTGTCGCGTTTTTTTTTTTTTTTTTTTTTTTTTTTTTTTGGATAGCCGATTGGCCATTTTGTCGGAAAGTTACTGTCTTTTTGGCTGTCCGTTATTGACGTTTCCATCAGGGCCTAGTTGTTTAATGTTTGTGTTTCTTTCCCTTTGGTGTATCTGGTTTGAGCTGTGATGGTTTAATTGTATCGATTCCTAATAATTGCCTTCACTTCTATGTTTTATACGTAAGCGGCTATCCAGAACAGTGGACATCCTTTCGCCAGAAACGTACAACTGCTCTTCTAGAATCAGCGTAATGGAGAGAATGGCCGTAGAAAAGATTTCATGATCAATCTCCACGAAAGAATGCTGCCGACCCCGGCAGGAATCAAACCCGCGTCTAGCTGATCACTAGTCAGACGCGCATCCGACTGAGCCACCAAGGCTGGCAGCGTGCTGGTAAGGAGGTTAGATTGCATATATCTTTGAAGATAAGACTTCATTTGAGCCCCACCAAGCGAATTTGTGTCTTCGAGCATTCCGTCATGACAAATTTTAACTGCGCATGCCGAGCCATTCAGAGGGGCCAGGGATATGGCTTTCTGTCTGATGGTTCCTCTCGATTCACTGCTTGTATGAGCGAGCAGCGAAGGTTCTTGCGAGACTGCGCGGATGCGCAGGCTCGCCTGAACCTTCGCTGCTCGCATAGGCGATAAGTACCAAAATCGCTTGACGGGGCCCATTTAATGATTCACATTGTTAAATAATTCACATTATAACATCAAAAAGAGAAAACTATGACAATTGCATTTGGAGGCAACGAAAGAGACTCAAAACTGTTCGTATTTTTTTTTTCATTTACCATTTATTTTATATTATTTTCATAAGTGCTCCCGCCCATAGGGACTTGGAGAAATAGATTGGGCTGCATGATGCTTCCACGCAGAGCTGAATCTGTGTAAACATGAGTACTGATAAACCGCTTAGAAGGACTAAGCCTGCCCAGGCAAAGTGGTGTGCGTCAGACCGTCCATTGCATATAAGCTTATTGGCTTCATTGGGCGGCAGGGCTTGGGACGTCATTTCATTTCAATGACGAATAAAAGTCCCACAAAATTGGAAGCAACGTCTCAAAAATGACCTATTATATAGTAACTAGTATTGATGGGGACGTTAAACCCCGATTCAAACAAACAAACAAATTATTTTCATAACACTATTATGGTAAGTTGAAAATGGTTTATTTGTACGAATCCCGTATACTAATCTCCGTTGATGCGTAGGCCGATCTGTGACTACTTAGTTTCTTCTTTTTTTTTTTTTTGGTTTGGGTTTTACGGCCCTTTCAAGATTATTTCACTCCTATCGAGCCGATCGTTAATCAGAGGTGGGCGAAAACCGGAGTACCCGGAGAAAAACCACCTGACCTTCCGTTGCAGAACTTGGCGTCTCACACGTGGCCCGAGCGAGGCTCGAACCTACGGCGGCGACAAACCTAATGACTAAGAGTCAGCACTCTTATCCACTAGGCCACTGACTACTTAGTTTCACCAAAAGCCATGCATTCTGTGTGGATATACTGGAATTGGACTCTTGGTTCTGCAGTGACCTTGATAATAGCGTTAGTCTCTGATCATTAACATATTTTGAAAAAAAAAATGGAGTAGACCTTTGAATGAAATAATGTGGTAAAGTACAGTGAAATTCAATTATTAAGACCACCTAAAATTAAGACAAATTTCACTTGAAAAGGTTCATTTAGTACGTTACGACAAAACACCCGTGCAACATAGTGCATCAGTTTCACATCTCCAAAATGGCTACTTTTCTGATGAAAATCCTTGATATTTTTCTTATAAATGTTCAAAACATAGGTTGAGGGTGCTCGTTAGAACCGCCTCATTGAGGCGGTTCTAACGAGTACCCACAACCTATCGCTTGGAGCAGAAATTAGAAAAATAATGTATACCCCCGTACACCCCAGTTTTCTCTATATACAGTGGGGTTTAATGGGGTCTTTATATCACGGACTTGTTCACGTGATGGGTTGCATTTATTCTTTCTTGGTGTTTTCAACATACAGCGTCCTCTGGTCAGAGAATACCTTTGTGACGGTTCAAAAGTGGTCTAAAGACCACGTTTGAACAGTCCCATAGGTGGTCTTACCATAGGAATTTTACTGTAATGTTTTTTTTTGTTTCTTTTAGAATAGACCCATCTTGACAAAAGCGTAAGAGGTGACTCCTTCCTGTAAACAGGGATCTATACATCACGAAAACACACCAATATAATTTTGACCCCCTTGAACCCCACTTTTATATAGCAACACTGGGGTTTGTAGGGTTAAACGTTATTTTTCTTATTTCTGCTCTAAAATATAGATTGTGGGTACTCGTTAGAACCGCCTCGATGAGGCGGTTCTAACGAGTACCCACAATCTATATTTTGAGCAAAAATAAGAAAAATATCCCAATTTTTCGTCTTAAAATTTCCATTTGTTGGCCGAAAAATTGATATTGTATTTGTATAGGCATGTTTTCGTAATGCTTAAACAAAGATTCGCTCTGCGGGAGCGATTTATTCACTTTAAGAGTAGACCCCTGTTGATTAAATAGACCAAACATGTTTACACCGGGTTAATAAGTCCATATAATGAACACCCCTGTAAAACTCCCGTCATCTACAGAAAAGACTACGTTTAAAGGTTTGTACATTATTATCCCCAAAACAATGTTTATAAAACTCGTTAAAACCGCCTCAACCATCAAGAACTAGAACGCTCAGGTTTGACTTGGAATAAAAAACGGGGATTTGTAGGGATAAACATTATCATCATTGTGCGTAAAAAGCATTGATTATAGGTACACAATTGAACCGCCTCGTTTGAGCGGTTCAACATAGCACATAAATTCTCTGTTAAGACTGGAATCCATTACGCAAATACGCCTATTCAAACGTATTGTGAGGTTTACCGCCGAGAAAACGAAAATTTTCAGATGAAAAATTGTTACATTTTTTGTTATTTCTGCGCAAATATATGGAGTGTGGGTACTCGTTAGAACCGCCTCGATTGCTTATTTCTGCTCAAAATATAGATTGTGTGTACTCGTTAGAACGGCCTCATGGAGACGGTTCTAACGAGTACCTGCAATCTATATTTTTGAGCAGAAATAAGAAACAATAGTGTATACGGTTGAAAACCCCAGTTTTACTATAAAGGGGGTCACAATTATATCGGGGTGTTTTCGTGTTGGAGAAATTTCATCTGAAAATACTACTTGTAGATATATGAAAGACGCCTTTTTAGCACACGTGTGTCATCACGAAAACACGACTATATACTTTTGACCCCCTCGAACCCAACTTTTATATAGTAAAACTGGGGTTTCCGGGGGTATACCTTATTTTTCTTATTTCTGCTCTTAAATATAGATTGTGGGTACTCATTAGAACCGCCTCGATGAGGCGGTTCTAACGAGTGCCCACAATCTATATTTTGAGGAGAAATAAGAAAAATATCACGATTTTTCATCATAAAATTTTCATTTTTACGGCGATAAAGGTGGCAATGTATTTGAATAGGCGTGTTTGCGTAATGATTATCGTCAAGACAAAAGTTGCTTTCTCTGACTCTGTACCCACTCCCCTCATCACGAAAACACGCCTATATTATTTTCGACCCCTTGAACTCCACTTTTATATAGTAAAGCTTGGGTTTACAGGGGTAAACCTTACTTTTCTTATTTCTCCTCCAAAATATAGATTTTGGATACTTGTTTGAACCGCTTCGATGAGGCGGTTCTAACGAATACCCTAAATCTATATTTGGAGAAGAAATAAGAAAAAGGATTGTGGATACTTGTTAGAACCGCCTCGATGAGGCGGTTCTAACGAGTACCCTTAATCTATATTTGGAGAAGAAATAAGAAAATATCACAATTTTTCATCTTAAAATGTTCGTTTTAAAGTTTACAATGTATTTGTATAGGCGTGTTTTCATAATGTTGATACAATAGCTGGCACCAATGATAAATCATTTCTCATCTCTGTTCATAAATAATGGTGAAGTCCACTGGAGGGTCTAGTTTTTGGTTGTGAAAAGTTTTTTGTTTTGAAATTAAAAGCTTTGTTGAGCCACCTTCACTGCTGAGTGTCAGGATAAGGTTTCCAACCGTCCCTGATTTATCTCCCTGCAAAATAAAAATAACACACAGTAAGAATAATCTGTCAGATTATATCAGACAAATATTGAGCCAGGTCTACACGATACAACAAGTTGTATATAGCTTGATATACTCGTACATTACGCAAACATGCCTATACAAATACATTGCCATCTTTATCGCCGCAAAAATGAAAAATTGAAGATGAAAAATTGTGATATTTTTCTTATTGCTGCTCAAACTATAGATTGTGGGCACTCTTTAGAACCGCCTCATCGAGGCGGTTCTAACGAGTAGCCACAATCTATATTTTAGAGCAGCAATAAGAAAAAATAAGGTTTACCACTGTAAACCCCAGTTTTACTATATAAAAGTGGGATTCAAGGGGGTCAGAAGTATATAGGCGTGTTTTCGTGATCTAAACAACCTTTTATCATACGGCGTCGCCTCTTAGAATGTAATAACGTCATGTAATGCATTCGATAATGTACTAGCGGATTAAATATACAAAATATTTAGATATAGCCGATAACGTTACATGTGCCACGTCCTTAACGACGTCGCGTTTACTAATGGCGGACTATTAACATTTATTTTTGTAAAAATAATCCTGAAAAAAAATTCATTTGCGTTTTAAATGTCACATGATAAATAGAACCTTGCTTTCGTGCTCAAGTATTATTAAATTGAGAAATACGCATCAAATGCTCGGAAAAGCCTCGCATTTTATCCCTTTTCCTCAACTCATTTAATTAATTCAATAACACATGGGCACTCGTGAAATATCCTCTATTCTTTGTGGGGCCCATATCCAAACAGTTCTATCTTATAAAGTATTAATAGTGTCAGTTATGATGCCGTAGATGTATGTATATATTAAGCATTCATAAAATGACAGGCATTATGTTCAGATTGATCTGACAAAAACAAAAACACAAACAGAGTTAGAATTATAAAAGCCAAGTGTTGCATTCCAACAGCAAGAATTATAATGCAATGATTAGTATCATCTTCCTCTGTAAGTACAATTTTGGACCGTCTTCTACACACAGCATAATTTGATGGGTGGGGACCAGCAGGTAAGAGTATCTTACCATACGTATTAGTGTGTGTACAGAATTAATTGGTGATATAATGATGCAAAAACCTCGGTCAGAGGTTAATTTTGATGTAGATATCATACGAATTGCGATAACGCACCCGTGTGACATTATAAGAATCTGATATGGGGTTCTGTTGTAGATGAGCGTTTCCAACCCGAGGGATGACCGTGCTGAGCGGAACCGAGGCTACGCCGAGGTTCCGCTCAGCACGGTCATCCCGAGGGTTGGAAATGCCCATCTACAGCAGAACCCCATATTGGATTCTTTTTCTTGCACAATACCTCCGGTTAGTTTTGACAGCTCGCACATGTATATTGTTTACAAAATAAATGTACCGGCAGTTGAATAGAACTGAAGCGCATTTATGTTAGTTGCCTGGGTCGGAACACCAGGGTCAGAACATAAATTTCTATCTCAGGGTAAAATCACGGATTTCCTTGTCCAGTGTGCAAGAAAGCGCATTCTTCCATATCTCCAAAATGCTTTTCTTCTGGTGAAAATTTGTGACATGTTTCTTATAGATACTTATTGTGTAGTGCCTGTTAGAACATATGTTTTTGATAAAAAATGAGAAATATAGATCAAACTTCGGTAAAGTGGATGTCGCACCTGGGAGACTTGGTTTAACTTTTTGCTAATAGAGTATTCCAAAGGCAGGTACAAACGATAGCTCCGTCTAGTAAATCTTATCTGCGACTCCTATATCTATTCTAAAGTCGATTTATTTTTATCTATTTTGTCGAGTTTTTCGGTGATAACTTCTTTATTTTTGATTTTTGATCAACACATCCAGCGGGAAAGTTCTAGAGGATTCTAAAAAAGGTTCCATGTCCCTAATTTATATGAGCAGAGTGGTAATCAGATGGAGATTTCTAAAATTTCAAGCTTTCGTGATTTTTTTTTCTGTTTCCACTGGTCCCGCTTTGGCGGCGTTGTTTGACGATTTTTTTGTCTGTTAAGTGCTAGACTGACGTGGGTCATTCCAACATCCTGCGTGTGAACAATGTCCACATTCGAGAGTGAAATGACTGGAGTAGTATTTTATATAGATCAAACGTTTTGAAGGCGTATGGTCTGTTTTGTCTTTACAAATGGTTTGTCGACTAAAAACACGTATGTCCTGTTTTATGACCGTCTGCACTCTGTTGATTTGTACAACGGCCCTTGAGAGTCAACCTCACTTCCAGTCCCGAGCAATCTGGATCCAGCAGCTAGACAGAGCCAAGATATTTTGTACTTGTTTCTACAACCCCAGCTGCCGAAAATCTCGATCCTACTTTTAGTTATAACCGTTCCCCAAGTGGGGACCGTTATTTGGAATGGACCGCTTTGGACCACCTGTATCATTCAATTCCGGGGCGATCCCGTTCAGGTTTCGGGTCCATTCCAGTTTCAGGTCCATGCAGATCCAATTCCAGGTGACAATCAGAACGACGCTCAGACTGTACCTGCTGGTTGTTTGTAGCTCCAGCTGATAGTGTGTAGAAAAAGCCACAATACCTCATCTTTAATTCATCACATTTATTCAATTTGATTTTCAAGACGGCCACGGTAGTTCAGTCTGATGCGCTTCTGACTGGTGATCAGCAGGACGCGGGTTCGATACCTACCGGGGTCTGCAACATTCTTTCGTGGAGATTGATCATGAAATCTTTTCTAGGGTAATTCTCTCGCTACCGCTGATTCAAGAAGGGCGGTTGTCAGTTTTTGGCGAAAGAATGTGCACTGTACTGGTTAACCGCTTACGTATAAGCCTGCCCAGGAAATTGTTGATAGGTAAACTGGCCGACTCTATAATGACCTTAAATAGTGTTGAAGGGGCCGTTAAACCCCAAAACAAACAAACTGACAGTGTAAAGAAAATCTACACTTCCTTGACTACTTTTTATAATATCCCATACCTGTCGGAAATTTCTAGCTTAACAGACAGATGGTCATTCTCTCAACGGTCATTCTCTCCCTTCCGCTGATTCAGAAAACATAAGTAAACAAAAAGCAAAACGACTAAAAGCGACATCTGCCTCCCCGTGCAACATACCGAGACACCGATGTACCTGCAGCAAATTCTAACAAAGTACAGTGGATCTTCTCCAGAAACCCTCAGTGTACTTCAAAGGCGAGAGTAAGAGAGAGAACGCGAGAGCAACCGGAAACATTTTCTGTTTACTATAAGTTTAAATAAACATCAGTCAATATAGAGGATCTTACATGAGTGCACATATATTATTGAATTTATTAAACGAGTTGAGGAAAAAGGATAAAATGCAAGGATTTTCCAAGCATTTTATGCCTTTTCCTCGACGAGTTTAATAAATTCAATAGTACATGAGCATGAATGCAAGATTCTGTTTATCATATGACATTTAAAACGCACTTCATTAACGATTGTTTTACAAAAAAAAAAAATCAATATTCCGCCATTAGTAAACGCGACGTCGTTAAGGTCTTCGTACGTGTAGGACGTATCTAACTAATTTACTAGTCGATTTTCGAATTTATTACATAGCGATCGCACTCTCAGACACAACGTCATATGATAATTAGTTAATCAAATACATCAAATAAAGTCTTACTTGTTTCTCTCCTCGAATCACTTTTGGTCTTACAGAATGAAAGTCCTTAAGCGCATTTTTATATCCGCCCTTCTTCAAAAAGACACCATCTCGCCCATTGCTATATATAAGTCTCGTCCTCTGCATTAACTTTTTTAAAGCACGTGCTCCTATAAGAATAAATTGAAGATCTTACACTCGTGGTCTTTTCAAATACTCAACAAAACCTATTTATATAATGCAACTATTTAGTTTGTAAAACCAGTCAATATAGGAACAAGACTTATTTTAACACAGTGCGCCTATTCACCATATTTGCATTATTTGCTGGCCCCCAGCTTGCACATTGTCAATTTTGGAAAACAGACACCCCCTGACCTTGAAAGGTCAGGGGGGTCTGGTTACATGTTTTTCCAACACTGATAACCTGCAGACTAGGAACCAGCAGATAATGCAAATATGGTGTATAAAGGCAGTGGAAAGTGATTCATTCTGCAAAGTATTAGTGGGCGAAAAAATGTGACGTAAAAAGCCGCCATGAATGACGTTTACTCGTTTTCTTTGACTTAAGAAAATGTTATTCGTCATGTAAGCAAGTCCATGAAATGAATACCCTCTAAATATGTTGGATAAAATGGTTATCCTTTGGAAGCGAGGAATACACCACAAAACTGGAAAAAATGGAGTGCACATGTTTTCTTGGCAAAACTAGCTAGTTTCGGCCAATTAGGCCTGGTCAGTGGACTGAACCTCAAAATATTTTCAAAATTCCACAATGGAATCAATGATCCAAAGGACAAGAAAATATAAACTACACTATGATGTAGGGCAGGGGGACTTTCTACGGCCCCCACACATTCCCACACATCAGCTGTAGTGACGTTAAATAATATGTTCTTTAAAAGGGTTATCCTTTGGAAGCAAGGAATACACGACAAAACTGGAAAACTTTATTAGAGAAAACTGGGGTTTAAGGGGGTATAATTTATTTTTCTTATTCCTGTTCCAAGATATACGTTATGGGTACGGTTCTAACAAGCAACCATAACCTATGTTTATAGTATAATTATGGAAAACATATCAAATTTTCTTCAGAAAAATAACAACATTTGAGGTGCTATAAGTCTTTCAAAATGCAGTGAGACTTGACTGCACTTTTAATTTTGGACTCGTCCGTGTTTTAGGTAAATCGCCTTTAGATGGTATTTTACGTTGGACGATATAGATTTTGTGAGATTCGTAGTGCATCACATTAACCACCTGGCAACGTCTTATACATAATGTGTCATTGTCAAAAACTTATTAATATTTTTAAAATATATGTATTGATAACGATATCCGAAACCTGCTTCCCCTAAAACATGGCATGGTTCTGTCACGCTTAAACTATGAACTCTCAAAGGTCGTTGATAAACTATAATTGATGCACTATATCTCACGTATGCGTTACCGTAATGTCTCGCATCGAGAACGTTACTAAATGGCTTAAATGAATGAGCTTCAGTCGATTGCATTGGCCGGCGAATTGCTCCCAAAGATGGACAGTGTTGGACACAACACAAATCACGAGACATAGCGCATTTTTCTTATCTCCAAAATGGCTACTTATTTGAAGAAAATTTGTAATATCTTACTTTGTTTTACTCCTAACATAGGTTGTTATTGCTCGTTAGAACCGCTTCATCGAGGCGGTTCTAACGAGCACTCACAATCTATATCTTGGAGGAGAAATAAGAAAAATAATGTGTTCCCCCGTAAACCCCAGTTTTCTCTTCATAAAGAGGGATTAAGGGGGCTGTTCATTTCACGGACTGGTTCACGTGATGCGGTTGTTGTGTTAATTTTTGATTATCAGACTTGAAACAGATGGGCTTTAGTGTGGGGATGTTTGAGTATTAAAAATAAGGTCGATTGTTTTTATTTTTTTTGTCGCGTCTTTCGTTGATAGCTTCTTCATTTAGGTTTTAATCTACACAATCAGCGCGACAGTTGTATAGGAGCAGCGCCGCCAACTTCTCAAAAAGCTTAGATGGCCTTAAATTATCTGAGCAGAGCTGTTATCAAATGGAATTTTCTACAATTTCCTGTTTTAGCGATTTTTTTCTTGTTTCTACAAGCCCGCCTTGATGGTATGGTTGTCGATTTGTCATCTGTTCGGTCCTTGACTGAGGGATAATTATGTGTATCAATTAAACATCTTGCATGCGCACAATGTGCATATTCGAGATTCCGAATGTCGCGATAGATAGGGCAGTATTTTTAAAATTTAAACAATGATGGGCCAACGGCGTAGATATGTATTTTCTCAGGTCTCCGGACGTTTGCCCCCCCCCCTCCAGTGCCCCCCAATAAATAAATGCATTGACGGACATTTGCACTCCGGTTGAAAATGTGACCCGGACATATGCCCCACCCCCACCCCCGAGCTTATTTTTGGTATGGACATTTGCCTCCTCCCAGTGCCTATTTTGAAGGAGGACATTTGCCCCCTAGTGCTTATTTCAATACAAAATGATGATCAAAGGATTTTACATTGTAATTTTGATTAAGAATAACAAACAAGTACTTATAATATCTTACTATTTACCAAATCACACTTTCATTCTTTTCCATTCATTGTTGGAGGATAAGTGTGTTTGGTCTTTTTAAAAATGACAATTACATTAATTAAATTCAATTAAGGTAGAAATTAACTATACATGCACCTGTTTAATAAAAGTTATTTCTAGGCTTCACTAGGTCCCTTGAATTTTATCTACCTCACGAAAGCGTGCTAATGACATTAGAAATGTGTATACTGAAAACCCCATTGTATCCATTGCGACAACACATCTGTGTGCTATAATGGTACCTCTAAAATCTGTGGAACTAGCATGTTTCATCTTTTAATCCTAGTACATGTACTTTTACATAGCTGGAGTCAAATTCATCGCTGATAACATTTTTTTTTCTAATAAGTATAAATGAATAATCAGATTTTTTCTCAGTGGTTTTCGGCCAGGGTGAATCTGGGGGGCAATTGTCCCTTTCTGAAATAAGCACTGGGGGCAAATTTCCATACCAAAAATAAGCAGTGGGGGCAAATGTCCAGGTTGTATTTTCAACTGGGGGGGCAAATGTACTGGGTGGCAAATGTCCTGGGATCTAAATAATCTAAAGATCTAAAGGTCTACTAAATAAAACAACGTAGTCCATGCTTTTAACCGTCTACACTCTAATGTTTTGTTCAACGTCCCCTCCGTTAGTCGCCACGTTGGCTTATACACAGAAAATAAGCTATTTATTTGTTTACATAACGATAGTTTGATTGACAAAATTGGACGCAGTTTTTTTAGAAAAAAAAATGTAAAACGTCTGTCTGATCAGAGCAAAATGTATACAATTCTTTCACCCTCACAATGAGTTTGCGAAGCTTCCCCTCTACAACTTTCCCGCTGGATGTGTTGATAAAAAAGCTAAAATAAAGAAGTTATCGCCGAAATCGGTGGTATAAGTTAATTGTATCGATTCCTGATCTTTGTTTTACTTCTACTTTTATCACCGAAAAACGCGGCAAAAAAAAAAAAAAAAAAAAAGCATTTACGAGGGATCTCCAGACAAGTGGTTTGAATTACGTGTTATTTGGAATGTTGGATTAGTTTCGCATAGTCCGGGTAGCTGAAAATGCCTTCATCCGGCACTTCAAAACAGGTCAAAACAGAAATATTTGACTACCTTCTTCAGAGAGAAATTAAATTAAAAATTGACCGCTTGCCTTTTCTTGTTCACACCCATATTTTTTGGTGCAGAACCGAAGGTTGTTGAAAATTATATTGCCCGATTTCTCAAAATATGTTTTAAAAATGACTAAAAATCACATATCTGGAACACTCACCATTTTGTTGACATATTTGTGGTCTCGGAAGGCATAACCGGAAGTTCCCGTAAGGATTTTGAGTGCATAGCCGACGGTTACCCCTTACGAGCCTACCAGCCGTGTTTATGCCGCGGTTTTTGCGATGACTTTTAATTTTAACTTTTTGGCAACATTCTAAAAAGGTTGTAAATGTGAAGCTCCACCAAATTCTCGTAAAAGAGTCAGCATTCATCGGAGCCTAACTGTTGGTTTTCTTTTGCTCCATCATTTCAGCGGTTTCTTGCAGTCGAGTCCTCACCGATGTTTCATCTCTGATTTTTTGTGTTCACGGAGATGTTGCACTGATGAGTTAGGAGACCTTCATGCGGACTGAACAAATTATTCGTCTAAAACGCGACGGAAGTAAGGACGAGAATTGTGGCCGCGTAAAATCGATTTAAGCCCCCCCCCCCCCCCCCCCGACCCCAGTGCCTTCACTTCTATTTTACACACTTTTGTACTTTGATTAGAAAACATATTTTGATGAAAAAAATAACTATGCCGTATTGTCATTCACAAAACTGAAATGTAAACAATACATGATATGAAACGATACATTACATATTCAAATTTAGTGAAAAAAAAAGCAACCAAAGCAAAAAATGAACATGTTCTGGTAAACATACGACATTTTTCATATAATCGCATTTCTGATCTAAACATAGATTTTGGGCACTCGTTAGAACTGCCGTGGTGAGACGGTTCTAACGAGTACCCACAATATATGTTTTGAGCAGAAATAAGAGAAAAAACGTATACCCCTGTAAACCCCTGTTTCTCTGTATAAAAGTGGGGTTTTAGAGGGGTCAAAATTACATTGGTGTGTTTTCGTTGTGTCCGAACTGAATAAATCCCGTGCAGCCAACGGAGCGTCAAACTGAAGTGTAGGAAGCCCGGTGCGGTCTCCACTGATGCGGAAGCTTTCTGATGTGTAAGGATGATTGATTCTTTTAAGCAAGACAATACAAACACATGGCGCAATGCAGTCCAACCCGTATGTTACGAGATGGAATAGGAAACTTCTCTGGTGCTTATGCACATCTTAATTATTTTAGTAGGTTTATGGCAAGGCGGTGCGAGTGAAATATTTAAGGTGAAATACGGTAGGCTAAATGTGCTGCTCCATGCACAAGTCATGCACATATCATACGATGTATGCATGAGTGGTTTGTGGAGATTTTTTTACCATACAGTTGGCCGCTATAAGGCTGATTTCTATAAAATTTGCCTAAAAATCGCCAACCGCCAAATTGTGCCATATATAATTTTCATTCCAGTCACGATGTTGTGTGTGTTCGTTTTGACAGGAGTATACCATTGATTTATAGGGAAGTTTCATCATTTTTTCCCTAGGGGAAATACTTTTTTAACGCAAATCAATTATCTACTCGATTTTTGCTGTATAGCTATGATTGTGGACGATATCTTCACTTTGCCACGAGCTAACACGCGTATGTATGATTTTCCGGTAGCATTCATAGGTTTAAATACCCCGAAAAACGAACATTATTCAGCAGCAGGTCAAGTGCGAATAAATGTACACAACATCGTGGCTGGACAGAGAATGAATATAGAACGGTATGTTAAATTTGTGTGTATTATTATTGTTTGTATAAACATGCTTGTAGGTTTTGGAGGGGTTTACTTCTAGTATACCCCAACTCTCTGAAGCCTATTCTGGATTCACTTTTGAAGCCTCTGTGGTGTAGTGATTAGGTTACTAGCTTTACCAGCTAGAGGTCGCAGGATCGATCCCAGGCTTCTCCAAAAGTAGAATGAGTCTTTTAAGCGAGGTCCTGTCTCATTTTGACCCTAGATGTAGGTGAGACGTATAGTTTGGACATCCGCTTATTCCAGATTCATTTAGGCTTTTATAGACCCCTTTTGTAGAATATAATTAATAAACGCCGGGTCACTTGTTTGATCCATAACTTTTGACTAGCAGTGGTTAGAAAACCGTGGTCCCGTCTCTATATGATATTAGGTGTAGAGGGGACGTAAACTTAAGACGGGTTTAACCATATTCATCATCAGGACAAACTCTTACAAGAGCCTGTCGGGTTATCCGTGTTGATGAACCGTGATGAATTTGATTTTTCCAAGCATGTTCATGTTGAGTAGAAATAATTTTGTTCAAAAAGAATTACGAATTCATTTTGTAATGATGCCGTTTTTGTTTGAAAACTCGGTTTGTACATGTATGCACATAAAAAGAATGTGATAATGGTAAGTGAGAGTATTTGTCGCAACACATTATAACGACCTGAGCGACGTGGATGACGACAGCTGCGTCATCAGCGTCGCGAAGACGGTTGTGACGTGGTGCCTACCAAATACAGAAAGAATTTACGGCAAACAGTGTTGGTCCTTATGAGACACTAACGAATGTTGTGGAGAATAGATGAAAATCTTCCTGTTTGTAGTTTCTAGCTGTTGTTAATGTAATGAATTTGTGAATAGCTATATTTGTGAGCCGTGTCGCGGAGAAGGATATTTCCTGCAATTGGCGGGTGACCAGGTAGCGCAAAGGCGTGGTCTGTTCAATTGCCTCTTACCTGTGCTAGTGTAGTGAGCACGAATTTGATGGGTATTATGCTCAGTAGTAGTGAGCGTTAATTCTTTGCTGTAGTGCTCGGTAAGGAAACATAAACTTCGAGTATTCTTGTGTCAAGCGCTGGGTGCTGATACTTTGATGCACAGTCCAGTTGAGTTCTGCTGTGCAGTTATTTGTCGCATGCACTGATCAGCCTGTGTGTCTGGTCGGCGCATGCGCAATAACGGTATATGCATGAACATATTCTTACTTCTCCGGGAGGGGACTCATGATATAGCATGTATGTTTCGTGAACTGTATCTTAGTCGATTATCGTTATTTGCAGGCACAACGATGTCTGGTGACCTGCTGCTCCCTGCCAGATAGGAGCAGGTACTGGATCGACGCTGTCGGTTTAGTGTCCAGCAAGGGCGGACCGACCCAATAACAGACCGTCGAGACCATATTAGACAGGTCGTGGAAAACAACCTAGACTCGATTCGACCATATTAAACAGGTGGTGGAAAATAACCTGGAGTCGATTCAAACGAATAAGTTACCGGGACTTCAAGTTCGTATTCAATCGATAAATAATATAAATCAACTTGTGGTCGACAACAAGGTCGACAAACTAGTTTACAGCAGTGCGCGAGAAGGGGTTCACCCTAAGTGAACGTATAATCTGGCCAGTCGCGTTGTTGTGTTTCTCTTTCTTATTTTATTGTTGTTTTTGTTATTTGCTTCTGTAGTCATTCTGGTAAACCGCTTAGAGGATCTAAGCCTGCCCAAGCAAAGCGGTGCAAGTCGGCACGTGTATGCTTACAAACCCTACTGGTTTCATTTGGCGGCAGGGCTTGAGATGTCATTTCATCTCATTGTCGGGTAAAAGTCCCACAAGATTGAAGCAACGTCACCAAAATTACCTTTACAGTGTTGACGGGGACCTTAAACCTCAAATCAAACAAACCAACCCGTATTAGCAAGCTTGCAAGATCAACATATTTAGAATACGCTTGCTAAAGACAGGGTCTGCATACTTCGGGTTTGTTTTAATGCATTTGCTTTTTATGGGGGGAATTGAATGAGGCTTGCTTAAAAAGATTGCTTGCTTATTAGTGATCTTCGGCCTCAGATAATACTGCAGGTTAGGTCGTCAACTACACCCCGGTGCTGTAATTTCAATTATGGTCCAAAACTGTGTAATACAGTAGAACCATGATGGCTCGAACACCGATGGCTCGTTTACCATGGCTGTGTCGAACCCGTTCTGGAGTCCCTAGGAGATTTCTCTACATAAGAAATAGTAAGGGAAAGCTTAGGATAGTTTCGACTTTTATTTTGTAAATGTATGCTGTGAGTACTCATTAGAATCGCCTCAATGAGGCGATTCTAATGAGTACACACAACATTCAATTATGTTAGAGAACACCAAAAAGAAGTCCAAAACGTATCTCCGTTATGCCTCCTGGCAGTAACCCTCTGTAGGTTGAACTACCCCTGTCTCGAACAGATTTACGTCGTCCCAAAGGTGTTCGAGCCATTGAAGTTCGACTGTTTAAGAGACAGCGCAATAAAACAGTTTCAGTTTCGAATGGTTGTGATTTTAGCTTTATAGTGACATTATAATGAAGAACAAAAACTGTACATACCTATAAACAGCGTTCTTGCATGCATATTAATAGATCTTTTTTTCATTTCCTCCTGTGCAGGCTCTGAAATGCATTTCAAAATATATACAGTAAAATGCCTATATTAAGACCACCTTTGGAACTGTTCAAAAGTGGTCTTTAAGACCACTTTTGAACAGTCCCAAAGGTGGTCCCTGGCCAGAAGAATCTGTTTTCAGAAGACACAAAGAATGAATAACTGCAAGTAGTATAGGGGGGCGGTATGGGGACCAGATTATGGGGACCAGATTATAGGGACTGGTCCCTATAATTTTGTTGGTCCCCATAATCTGGTCCCCATACCGCCCCCGCTTGATCTAAGCTTGACTAGGCTAGTGGGGTATCTGTGGTGTTTTGTGTTGATTACCTTGGTCCCTATAAATTTCAGTGTTTTAGACTGGGTACTATCAAAGATGGACTGAGTGTTTTTGTGTTGATTACCTTGGTCCCTATAAATCTCCAGTTGCTGAAATTTATAGGGACCAAGTTTGAATTGTCTTAGCCTATGTTTATGCCTGAAAATAACTTAGTTTTTTTGGTGATCTTTCAAGTAGATCCATGTGTTTGTGTTGATTGCCTTGGTCCCTATAAATCTTCAGTTTTTGAAATTTATAGGGACCAAGCCTAAAATGACTTGGTCCCTATAAATCTTCAGTTTTTGAAATTTATAGGGTCAAGCCTAAAATGACTTGGTCCCTATAAATTTGATGTTTGATGAAATTATAGGGACCAAGCTTGAAAATGACTTAGTTTTTTGATGATCTTTCAAGTAGATCCATGTGTTTTTGTCGATTGCCTTTGTCCCTATAAATCTTCAGTTTTTGAAATTTATAGGGACCAAGCCTAAAATGACTTGGTCCCTATAAATTTGATGTTTGGTGAAATTATAGGGACACATTTTGAAAATAACTTAGTCTCTGGTGTGAAAAAATATTTGGCACGAATAGGGATCGAACCTATGACCTCCTGCTTATCAGACAGGTTCTCTACCAACTGAGCTAAAGTGCCTAGATATATATTGTATGTAATATAATTGTTTTAAACTTAAGACATTATGGTTATTCTTTCTTAACTGTTTGATAGCCCTGAAAAGGGCTGTTTTGGTTTTGAATTTCTTATTCTTTTATCTGGTTTTCTTTTTTCGTATGGGTTTGGTAGCTGCTCCAAGTCCAATAGCTGATGATGACTGCATCAGTAGTTCATCTTCATTTGCCACGATATTGAAGTGGAGTGGAATCCTAATAGGACTCATTTCCAGTGATGATGTTTGTTGAGGACGATCTTCTAACAGTTTGACTCTATTTTTGAGCTCATTGATTTCCTTTACTAAGACTTCAATAACTTTGGGTTGGGCTTTAGATTGCTGAACTGGGGGCTGTGTATAGATCAGTTGGTTAGATGGAATTGTTGTATATTGTTGTTGTTGTAAGGTAGCATCACTAACAAATGTTTCATTGATAGCGGCTGTTAAAAGATCTGGATTTTGCAAGAGATCATCGAATGATAGTGACGGTTCCATTGTTTATTTTTTCAAGAAATCTGAAGTAGGTCAAGTCCTTTTTATACTCTGGAGAGGGATTGACCTACTTGGAAAAATACTTTCTTTCACGTCCGTGTTCAATGCATAAATACCGATGCATTGGCATACTTCCTTGCACTACTGTGTAAAAGACAAAATGACTCACAACAGTGATATTTACTTTAAAGCGTTGGAGGAGCAGACGGAGTCTGTGAGGAGTGGGGTGAGAGACCTGATGGTCTCTTTTGATTTGGTGAAGAGAGAAGTAGAAGGATTGTTTTCTTCGCTTGACAATTTGGATCAAGTGATTGAGATAAGTAAGAGGGCTGCAGAGTTGAGCCATGCTCAACAAAGGAATGGTGAGCTAGCTGGGCCCTCTGCTGCCACACAGATAGAAGACTGGGGGAATGAGGCGACAGAGCCTCCGTTCTACTTGTCCACTGCGTCCAGGATAACATATGAGTCCTGGGCAGCCAGATGTCCAGCATGCGGTGGGAGAACCTGCTGTCAGTGTTAGTTTTATAAACTAACAAATCCCAACGGCCCTTTTCAGGGCCACCATTTATTTTTGAATGAATGTCCTTTGATAATGTTCAATCAAGATTCCTAAGTCTGGTATTTGCTATGATGTTTCGAAAGAACAAACATCATTGCTACACCAAAACGAAGAATTCTCTGATCATGATTGGCTAAGCCAGTGTTTCATTTTAAGTAGGTCAATCCTATGTCACTTGTATATATATATCATTCATGGTTATTACAAACTTCATAACCATGGATGAATACCCAAAGTCTGGTATTTGCAGTGAGTGTAATGCTCCAACTTATCTTGAATGTGGTAAGTGTTACGTCATTCTAAGGTATGTTGGAGAGGAACACAACTGCCCTGATGATGACGATGGGTTCTTTGAAGACGACAGTTTGTCCATATGTGATAAGTGTCTAGAAGAAAAAAACTGAACCTCTGAAGGTTCTCTAGACCAAATGGCCCTTTTCAGGGCCACCACTTATTTTTTTAAAAGAGTACCTTTTAATGGTCATACAAAAGATTCCTAAGTCTGGTATTTGCTATAATGATTTATGTTTCGAACATAGACCATCATTGCTACACCAAAGACGAAGAATTCTCTTAGGATGATCACGATTGGCTATTTCGTTAGCCAGTTTGATTGGTTGTTCGATTAAAGTAGGTCAATCCTCCTACATTGTATAAAAGCCCTTCTGCTTTTGAGTTCTCACCATATTGTTCCAGTATGACTTGGTTTAAGAAATTACGTGCTGTATTCCACCGAAGGAACCGTCCTGAGGTGGAAAGACAACAACCAACGACTGAGGAAGAGTACTGGAGGAAAGTGGAGAGACTACAAAGCGGACTGGCTTTCCAGCAGTTCCTAGCTAGAAGGGGAGTGGGATCGGTTACCATTAAACCGATCGCTATAGTGGAGCCATTCCGTGGCTAGTAACTGTTTAAGTTACTAGCTACATAAGAACAGTCCTTTTTAGGGCTAACCCATGGATTTCGTTAAAGAATAACCTTTTATAATAAACAAAGACTGGTAAACTTTTACTGTTTTTAATGTGTTTTAAAAAATTTTTTAATACAATACTATATGTTTCTTAACTATATCTTATTCAAATGTCTATTTTGTCTTTGGTTTCTTCACACCACGAGTGTTAGAAGTTGTTCGCTTTCTTTTTCTTGATTTCTTAACACTAGATTGTTTCTCCTCAGTAGAAGATTGTTTCTCCTCGGCACAAGGCTGTTTCTCCTCGACACAAGATTGTTTTTCCTGAGGAGTGTCAGATGATATTTCTTCAGTAGGTAATGTAGGTGGTATGTCCAACTCATCTTGTATCAACTGCTTCTGTGGACATTCGGGTGCCCAATGATCTGGAAGTCCACATATGTAACAGTGTCCGTAGGGTAGCTTGAACCCCGATGTACAATCTCTTGACCAGTGTGTCGTAGCATTACATCTGAAGCAACGTCCATAAGGCGTTCTCATCAGTTGTTGATCAAGAAGTGATTTTTCCAATGTCCGTAGAAGATGGATATCATATTGTTGTTTCAATAACTTCTTTAAACTTGAACAATGGTAGTAGATGCTTTCAGGATCACTATATTTCTTTGTTCTTGGATCCCTATTGTATTCCATCTTGTTTAAGATTTTTGAAGTTTTCACTGTGGCAGTCAGAAATAGAATGAAGTTCTATTCAAGATCGCTTCCTTTTATATCACCCTTGCCTCGTGTCTTCGAATGTAAGAACTCGATCACCTTTGGATTGTCAGCTACAGATTTTTTCCAGTTCTCAAATGTGATAACTGAATCTTCTAACAGTTTGTACTTAGCACAAGTCCACCACAATTTCTTGAAATCTTCAAAAGTTTCTTTTTCATTTAATTTCATCTGGATTTCCTCCATAGAAATATCTTCATGAGAAAACAGTATGTAGATGCAAAGTAGTAATCTTCTGTAAGGTTTGAATTTTATCACTTGTGTCAGAGGTACTTCAAACCACTTCTTCTCCATGCTGTTGATAAAACAATGATGATCTGTGTATCAGGTCAATTTATATGGTCAAAGAATCCATCTGTTTGATCAAATCGATCGTCAATATCAGTTTCCATCGGTTCCTCATCATGGTTTTCAGAGCAGTCCATCGGTTGTTCTGATGAAGCTCTTTCAATATCCATTATCATGTTGAAAATGTAGCTGATCACCTCATCGTTGTTAGCTACATGCAAACGCCATTGGTCTAGTTTCACGGGTGACTCATCCAGTATGTTACTCATGAGCCAAGCGGTTCTTTTCATCTCATGTCGAAAAGACATAAATGTATCATATCTTCTCAACCAAACATGAATGTCATCTTTAGTTTTCAAGAAATCTACATTATCTGGCTCTAATGACAAAGTTTGTTCAAGTGCAAGTCTGTAGATCTCAAATTTCAGAATTTGATCTAAAGATACAGGTAGACTTTTTCTGATAATCTTAATCATGATTGTTAGTTCAGTATGCAATTAGAATATTGAGTTGGGAACTTCAATATGATCTTAGGTTCTTTTCTCAACTGTTCGTTGCCTAATGTCACTTTATATCCTTCCTTGGCATTTATATATTCCGACCAATAGTGGTTGAAAGTCAAACATCCCGATGGTAATATCATAAGATCTGGATTGTCCCGACTGCAGAATAACTGTTTGACTTGAGCTTTGGTATATTCCTCATTCAGTATCAGATATCCCAAAAACGTATCTCTATATAGAAAGCTAGATGATACATTACCATGAAGGAAGTGTTGATGAAATTTCTCAGACATGTAAAACATGTCCCGTGTGGTTAAGTCAAAGAATGTGACTAGCCATCTTTTTGCTTTCTTAAGGGTTGCTTGATGTTGAAAATGAAAACGGCTAATCTGTCTATGAAACTCTAATCGCTTTTTATCTGACAAATTAGGAAGTTCATCAATGAGCAATAGTAAATAAATCATTTCATCTTGGTAAGTTATTTGAGATCCAGTGTTCTTCAACATCTTCATTCTCATAGAAAACCAACTGTCTTGAATGAGTTCTGTAAAGTCTTGGCCTTTTCCACAGTTGTACATGTTGAATGTCAAAATCATCTCCGTTATTTCCAAGGGTAGAATACAGCTGGTAGTCATGATTAATCTGAAACAAGAATGGTAAAAATCGCATAAGGCAATCAAATGTTATAAGTGTTATTGCTTTTTTTTCTTAACTGTTTATAATTATCGGAAAACCAATCTTTTTTCCGGGAATAGGGTACTTTCAAATTCAATGGAGTAAAGCCAATATGATCGATTTTCGGAAAATTGACCTTACATTTTTTAGGGAATGGGGTGAACTTTCAGTTTTAAAAGACATAATCTCTATTGACCAATTTTCGGAAAATCTCACTGACTTTCGATGTTTGTTTTAACAATGGCAATAAGATTTGAAAATCAATGATTATAAAATCTTAAGTTCATAGATTTGTTTGTTTGATTTGAGGTTTAGTGTACCCGCTAACACTATGTGTCCCCGCAAACACAGTATATGTTATTTTTTGGAGGCATTCTGACTTCTACCCAACATTGAGATGAAATGACATCTCAAGCCCTATTGTCCAGTGAAACCAATAGGGTGTAAGGGATGGTTTGACCCGTATCCCTTTGTCTGGTTAGACATTATATTGATGTGTGGCTGGATTCAGCCCTGCATAGAAACATCCCAATCCTATTTCTTCAAAGTTTCTATAGGTAGGAGCAATGCATAAGAAAAGTAACTGTCTTGTTGTAATCAACTCTTTAACGATTCATGATTACTCTGTAACAAGAGTTTGGAATTTCCAAAGTCAGTGGGTCAATATAAAAACGGGTTTTTCAGGTTGAAGCTTCATAGTTCAGCATTGAACACCAAACAATCAACATGCCAAAGAGACATTGGAAACGAATAAGAACTCCATCCAGTTCGGATGATGAGACCATACCTAAGCGACCTAAGTTGGTAGATTACTCTGACACTGAAGATGAAGATGAAGAATATGAACAATATTATACTTTGAAACCAGTAAGACAGAGGGAGTCCAGGCGATTTAGAACTAGAGCCAATGTATACAGCGTGGACATGAGAAAGTTTCCTGAGAAAACATCACCATTAGAATTTGTACCACGCTTGTTTCAAAAATTGGTGGATGATATTAAGAGACATACCGAGGCACAGGGCAATGATAGAATAAGAGTTAGTATCTATCATCCTGGACTTAAACTTGGGGTATTTATACCCTTCAAAGATGTATCCTCGTTAACTGGAGAAGCCCTGTCACAAGAAATTGAGAAAGTCTTACAGTCTAATGAAGACTTCAGAATTGATGATGGCCAGATGTCATTGGAAGTGACCCATACAAGACTCCCTGTAGGAAGTGGACAGAATAGAAAGCCACTCAATTATGGCCTCTACTTCGATTCTAACAATATGAGAAAGATGAAAAGAAGTATTGTTAATATCAACAATACAGAAGACTCCATGTGCCTAGCCAGAGCTGTGGTTGTTGGCAAATGTCAAGCTGACAAAGATGAATCCCCGACCTGGAAGAAGACATGGGAACAATTACGTAAATCTACCAAGTCTTTCCAGACCAGTGAAGCTAAGAAGTTGTTGGATCGAGCTCAAGTTCCACATACCAAACCATGTGGACTTGACGAATACAAGAAGATCCAAGCTGTGTTAGCTCCTGACTACCTGATCAAAGTACATTCGCAACATGCGAAAGATGACCTTCTCTTCAAACCTGAATTCGAAATGACAAGACAGACTAAAGTGATACATATATACTATGATGGAGACAATCATTATGATACCATTACCAGTATAACTGGTTTTCTAGGATGTTCTTACTTCTGTGAACTTTGTGACAAAGGATATAAACAGAGAGGGGATCATATGTGTCCCCATGGATGTGACAAATGTTACAATGTGACATTATGTGCGGCAGGAGAAACTTGTTTCTGTAGGGATTGTAAAAGAAAATTTTACAGTCCTCAATGTTTTGCTAATCATAAAAGAATCAAAGCTGGACAGAAAAAGTCCATGTGTCAGTTAGTGTATAATTGTGGAAATTGTTTCACTAGAATTATTGGGAGTAAGAAAAATCATGTTTGTCCAGGGAATCGAAAATGTAGATTTTGTAAAGAGGTCGTGGGTGCAAATCACCAGTGTTACATACAATCTTATGTTTGTAAGACTGATGGTGATGCACCCAACGAATCTGATGCTGATGAAGAAGAAACAAGTTCCTCCTCCTCCAAGTACATTTTCTTTGATTTTGAATCTTCACAAAATACAGGAGAACATAAAGTTAATTTCTGTGTAGCACATAGAGCCTGTGACCAGTGTATCCATTCACCTATCCATGAAAAGTGTAAAAATTGTAGTAAGTTCCCAGATCAAGGAAGAGAAATGATCTTTGAAGGTCCTGGTACTTTGCATGAGTTTTGTACTTGGTTGTTCCAACCTTTTAATGAAGGCTCAATTTGTATTGCACACAACTTTGGTGGTTATGATGGGCAGTTTATTTTGCGATATCTCTTAGAGAATGGAACTTACAAACCAGAGGTGATCATGAATGGGCATACCATCATAACCATGAAAGCTGGAAAACTTGAGTTCAAAGATTCGTTTCAGTTTTTGCACATACGTTTGGCTTGTTTCCCTGATACCGTTGGACTTAAAGAAATGAAGAAAGGTTATTTCCCACATTTGGCAAATACTGAAGCTAATCAGAATTATGTGGGGCCATACTTTCCTGCTGAAATGTATAACCCTGGCCAGATGTCTAGCAAAGACAGAGACGACTTCTTGCAATGGCACAAGTCTAAAGTTGAATCTAATGCTATCTTTAACTTCAGGCAAGAAATGGAAGAGTATTGTCGGAGTGATGTCGATATCTTGAGGAGAGGTTGTGCTTGCTTTAGGCAACAGTTGATGGAAACAAGTGGAATTGACCCCTTTAAAGTAGCATGTACGGTGGCTCAAACTTGTTCTCTCGTTTGGAGAAAGGATCATATGCCAGAAAACTCAGTAGCTATCATTCCTCCTGAAGGCTATCCAAATCAAAAGAAATATTCGATCAAGGCTGTAAGATGGTTGCAGGTTATGGCTAAGAAAACGAACACACACATTCAACATGCATTGAATGGTGGGGAACAGAAAATTGGTGAGTTTTACGTGGATGGGTTTGACCAAGAAAATAAGAAAATCTATGAATTTCAAGGTTGTTATTGGCATGGTTGTCAAAGATGTTATCCTGACAGACATAAGATCAATACCTACAACTGTTTGAAGATGGACACTCTTTTTTGTTCCACTTTGAGAAAGATTGAAACTCTGAAAGCTGCAGGGTATGAAGTCATAGAATGTTGGGAATGTGATTTTGACAAACAGTGTAGAGAAGACAAAGAATTCCAAACTTTGATAGAAGCTGAATTTACTAACTTAGACCCCTTGAAACCCAGAGATGCTTTGTTTGGAGGAAGGACTAATGCTACTAAATTGTACCATGAGATTGATGAGCGTTCAGATCAAGAAATCAAGTACATTGATGTCTGTTCTCTGTACCCATACATTTGTAAATATGGTATTTTCCCACTAGGTCATTCGGAGATTTATTCTCAAGAAGAAATTGACAAAGACAATATCCAACAATATTGTGGTCTGATCAAATGTAAAGTTCTTCCACCCAGAAACTTGTATCATCCAGTACTCCCTTACAAAAGTAACAATAAACTTCTGTTTCCACTCTGTAGAACATGTGCAGAGAAGTCAGACAACTCACAACTTTGTCATCATACTAAAGCAGAAGATAGAGAATTGGTTGGAACTTGGGTCAGTATAGAAGTATTTGAAGCCCTGAAACTTGGGTATCAACTTACTGAAATTTATGAGGTTTGGCATTTCCCTGAGACAACTCAGTATGATAAAGAAACTGGCCAAGGTGGAATCTTTGCTGGGTACATTGATACATTCCTCAAAATAAAGCAAGAAGCCAGTGGGTATCCTGATTGGTGTAAAACTGAGGCAGACAAAGAAAAGTTCAAACAAGATTACTTTGAGGCAGAGGGAATTAGATTGGAGCATATTGAAAAGAATAAGGGTCGTAGGGCTACTGCAAAGACTGAGTTGAATAACTTGTGGGGAAAATTGGCACAAAGAGATAATATGACTAAAACTGAATACATCTCGGAACCATCAACATACTTTGAATTGGTAAGCAATCCCATGAAAAAAGTCAAGTATGTTGATGTCTATGGTGAACAGTTTTTACATGTCAACTGGGAAGAAACAGACTCTATCATTGAACCTCACAGTTGCAGTAATGTGGTAGTAGCATATTTTGTGACAGCAGAAGCCAGATTGAAATTGTACAGTGTATTACACAAACTTAATACACGTGTACTCTACTTTGACACTGACTCTGCAATCTATGTCCACAATCCCAAACTTTGGAATCCAACTATTGTGAATAATCGACTTGGGGAATGGACTGATGAAATGCCCAATGCAAAAATCACAAAATTTGTTGGTATGGGACCAAAGAACTATGGTTACGAGTATGTTGAAAACAATGGTGATAGAAAATCTACTTGTAAAGTGAAAGGACTGACATTGGATTTTAACACTTCTCAAATCATACATTTTGAGAAAATGTTAAACTGGGCAAAATCTAAAGATAGAGATTTCCGTGAAACTGTGCAGTATCAACATAAAATCAGAAAACATCCCAATAGAAAAGTTACCACTGAAAAACTTTCAAAGATTTATAGATTTACCTATGACAAACGTGTGATTGTGAAAAATGGGTACACTGTGCCATATGGCTATGAATAATACCATGATATCTTAGTACATAAGATTTGTTTTACATCATTAAAACTATATAAATATACATGTTGTTCGTTGTTCTTTCTCATTACTGATCATGTCAAGCATTCAGACACCAGTAGTACAAGATATTAACAGTTTGTTTTTCAAACATCCTGCTAATCTCTTTATATCAGGTCCAAGTGGATCTGGAAAAACAGAGTTTGTAAGAAAAGTCATTGAATACAAACATGACTTGTTTGATATTCAACCACAACGTATCGTGTGGTGCTACAAAGAATGGCAACCAACTTATAATATCTTGCAAGAACGTGAAGGATCCAACATCACATTTCTTTCTGGAATTCCCAATGACGATGATGACATTGTCAGCGATACGAGTTTGTCTCACTTGATCGTCTTTGACGATATGTTAGGAGACAAAGATGAAGAAAAAATAAAATTGTGATTAACAAGGAAAGGGCATCATCGAAATGCAAGTGTGATATACATCACACAAAATTTGTTTCACCAAAGTAAAGATAGTCGAACTATCAGTTTGAATGCACATTATCTCATTTTGTTTCAAAGTCCTCGAGATAAAATGCAAGTCAAAGTTTTGGCAAAGCAACTTCAATCTCCACATTTAATGTATGCTTTCAATGATGCCACATCCAAACCACATGGATACTTACTGATCGATTTGAAACCAGATACACCAGATCTGTTGAGATTTAGAACAAATATTTTTCAAAACTGGTTTACAAAACCAAATCATCAAGGACCAGTTGTTTATTTCCCAAACATATAAAAGTGTGTGTCTGATTTGAAAATTGATCACAAGTCATTATGGCTTCGAAACGAACATCAGCTAACTTGATAAGGGCACTCTACAATTTGAGTAGAGAACCAAATACTGTAAAACGCAAACAATTGCTCAATGAGGGATTACTTGAAATGATAAAATGGTTTTCTTTGGCTGCAAGAAAAATCATTGAGGGTAAAATGAAATTACCCAAACAGACAAAGAAATTTATGGAAAAACATAAAGATGATCTCAGAAAATTAACAAGTACCATGGTCAATAGTGATGTTAAACGTAACATCATTTTGAAACCTGGTGGTGGTGGTTTCTTGGGTGGTGTTATTATCAGAACATTAATTCGATGGGATGGTAATAAAATATTAAGACGGTTTGCCAAAAAGAAGACTTCTGTAAAGAAGACTTCTGAAAAAAAGAAAAAACCTAGAAAAATTAACGAAAAGTTTATTACTGTGAGAAAACATCCAATTACATCATGGCAAAGTCTTGGAATGCGATCACCTACTGAAAATGCTCGCTCTGCAACTCATCGAAAAACCATTTCACCCAATATTGCTAGATTTCAACCACTCTATGCTGGGGAACCACATGTTTTTCAAACTGCAAGACAGTTTGGATTTGAAGCTGCAATGCGTGAAAAAGCTATACAGGGACAAAAAATGTATAATCAACCTTTTAGAATCAATAACAGAGGTCCAAACTTGAAACTTACGAGACGCAAAATATAAAAGCCCATGTTCGACTGGAACTCTTCATAGTGTATCACGACAATCATGACGGTCGTACGTAAAAGAAAAACTCTGAGAAAAAAGAAAACTTCTTTGATTAATAAATATGGCCCTTTCTTAGAAGGACTTTGTCAGTTACCTCCAAAATTTCGTCAAAAAATAATCAATGATTCACCCAAAGAAGTGATCGATTGTGTAGGGGAATTTTGCTTAAACATTATAAAAGGCAATGTACATCTAACTAAAGCTCAGAAACAACACTTACAATCTAGAAAACAGCATGTTCGTTTGCTGAGTACAAAACAGGTCCCTGTTGCAGCAAAAAAGAAAATCATTAATCAGAAAGGCGGGGCTTTACTAGGATTGTTACTCAAACCTTTGATTGCCCCACTCATAGGATCTGTCCTTGGTGGCCTTCTTAATCCAAATCATGGAAGGGCGTAAAATGGCTATTGTCCCATTCAAACTTTGGGAAGATATGAAACGTTGGAAAGAGGAGCAAATTCAGAAACCTAGATTACCACCTGATCCTGAAGTTTTGGCTACTTCTAATCTTCAAAACGACTTGTCTTCTGTTATGGCTAACAATGAAATCTCTGAATCAGAAAAGTCTCAGCTGTTTGGTGAAACTTTGCATAAATTTAAGACGGCTCATAAAAAAGCATTGAAAGCACCTTCGGTTTCTCTTTCCCAGCCTGTTATGCAACCTAAGAAAATCGATCAGCACATTATTGACAGTGTTCCTTCTACCATGAAAAGAAAAGCTCAGCTTTTGCTTTCCATTTTGCAAGAAAATAAAAACATAGCTTGGGATGATGATGGTACAGTCAAGATGTATGGAAAACCTATTCCTGGTTCTAACATTATCGACTTGGTCAATGATGTGATCAGACATAGGAAAGGTATTGAGCCCACGGGCTGGCAAGCTTTTGCACAAGGGTTGAGAGAATTGAATATTCCTCAAGATGTGGTAGGCAATAGGGAATGGATGCATGAACATCAGCTTCCTCCTCCTGAACAATCACCAGAGGGTGTCTTTGTGACTCCTCCTAAAACAAAACGTCATAAAATAAGGACTCCCTATACAAAACAGCGTAAATATGATCTGCCATCAGTCAAAAAACATGTAAGGCGATTAGCGAGAAAACATATAAAAGAAGAAGAAATGGAAGGTCCTTTCATACCTAAATGGTTAACCTATGATGAACAATGAAGTTTGAAAAATTATATTATGATCCTAAAAGTCCTGCTGCCTATGCTGGAGAACAAGCTTTATTCCAGTTAGCTAGAAAAACTTCTAAAAAAGTAAAACTTAAAGATGTCAGGGATTGGTTGAGGAAACAAAAGACGTACACTTTGCATAAACCTATTCGAAGAAAATTCAAACGTCGAAAAACTGTAGTTGCAGGAATCGATTATCAATGGCAAGCAGATTTAGCAGATGTATCAAGTATGTCTAAGTTCAATGACAAACACCGATACTTGCTTTGTGTTATTGATGTATTTTCCAAATTTGCCTGGGTTGTTCCCATTAAAGACAAGATGGGTAAAACTTTGATCAAAGCATTCAAATTGATCTTGAAAAAAACGAAGTCCAAAAAGCCTCCAGTCTGATAAAGGAACAGAATTTAAAAATAAAAATTTTCAGAATTTTTTAAAGTCAAAACATATTCATTTTTTCACGACAGAAAATCCTGAAACTAAAGCCAGTATTGTTGAAAGATTTCAAAGAACTTTGAAAAGTCGCATGTGGAAATATTTAACACATCATCGTACACTGAGATATATTGATGTACTTCCAAAATTAGTTCATGGTTACAACCATGCATACCATCGAAGTATCAAATGTGCACCTGCATCTGTGACTAGGAAAAACGAAGTTGTAGTGTCAGAAAATTTATTTGGAAAGAAACAAAAACATCAAAGTCCAAAATTAAAAGTCAGTGATTATGTTCGCATTAACAAGACAAAACGTACTTTTGATAAAGGTTATTTACCAAACTGGACACAAGAGTTGTTTCAAATTTCGGCTGTGTACAGACATCAAAATCCTGTAACCTATAAAATAGTAGATCTTGACGGCGAGGTAGTCAAAGGCACTTTTTACTCGCAAGAGTTACAACGTGTAGAAAAAGATCAAATTTTCGAAATTGAATCTATCATAGATCGCAGAAAACGTAAAATTGGTAAAAAGTGGATCAAAGAAATAAAAGTTCACTGGAAAGGGTATCCATCTAAATTTGATAGTTGGATTTTCGAATCAGATCTTCTATAAAAACCGCAAACATGAATTTCAGAAGCTCATTCGTGCGTGACACTGCTTCTTTACAATCTGCAGACGGTAGTCAAGGAGTATTAGCAAAAAATCGCTTAACATTTTTGGCTCAAATCATTGTCGTTTATGCCATCATTATCACCTCATTGGTACAAATCAGTTTAAGAAGTCCAGACAAAGAATTGTGGTTGATATTACTCAGTAGCTCTGTTGGGTACATTTTACCATCCCCAGGATTAAAATTCAAAAGACAAACTCCAATTTCATCTTCTCTCCCTGAGGAAAAACAAAAACCATGAAAGAATTTTACTTGACATTATTAAGTGACAGTTCTTTAGACACATTTCCCAAAAATACTCAATCTACTTTCAAAGTCAAATTAGATTGTCCTATTCAAATTGACAAACAAAATTGGGAGGTAGCTTTAGCAGAAATAATAACACCAGGTGAAATCATGAATATCACAGATAAAAATAATTTTTTCTTTCTTCGATTAACAAATAATGCTTTCATTGACATAAAGTTTGATCACTTAAGGCATGAAATTTGCAGACAAACAAAAAAAATGTTCAGATTATAAAGTAACCTTTCCAACAGGAAATTATACTAGCCCTGAACATTTGATTATGGAAATGAAAAATGCACTTGAGAGTCGTATTCAAAAGATTTTGACTCAATACAACATTAAAATTCATCTTGAATACAGAAGTCAATTAAAACGCATCAAGGTTGCTGTAGAATATCCTGCTGGTTCATCTTACACAAATCAAATTCAGATAGTATTTCCAACACCATTAGCAATCATTTTAGGCATCGATAAACAATTTCACGGAGAACCATTAGGCAACGATGCTGTCAAATTCAAATATGGTGTTGACTTGAATATTCATAACAGTCGCTTCTTTGTGTATTCCGATGTGGCCGGTTACACAAACATAGGACATATAACAGCTCCCATTTTAAGAGTTGTTCCATTTGCAAATACAACTGGTGAAATTCATTTCCATCAAGAATTTCTCAACTTGCATTACGTTCCAGTGGCAAAATCCTTCATTGATCAAGTTTACATTAGTATAAAAGGCGATACAGGTAATGATATTCCATTCATTACTGGCAAGACATTGATCAAACTACACTTCAGAAAAAAAGAACAATAATGCGTACTATTCATTATCATCAGTCTGGAGCAGGATTTAAAGACTTTCCCGTCTATCGAGGTGTCTCAAGACAATATGGCCATGGTTTAGGTTCAATATTTAAAACAGCAATGCGAAGTGTTGTTCCCATTTTAAAACCTCTAGCACAAGCAGGAATAAAAAGTGCAAAACAAGTTGCAAAAAAGGACTAGGTGCTCTTCGCGATATGTTGGAAGGCCAAAATATCAAACTTGTTTTGAAACAAAGAGGCAAACAAAGTTTGAAATCTCTCGGAAAATCTGCTCTTGGTGAATTAAGTGGGGGTATAAAATCAAAAGGCAAATCTAAAAAGAATCAGTCTAAGACTAAACGTCAAGGTGTTAAGAAGGGTCAAAAAAAGAAAAACTCAATTGCTATTCCAAAAAATCTTAAATTTCCGAAAGATATTTTCGATCAATAATGATGCAATCAGGTTCTTGTGAGTGCAGCAAAACGGAGTTGGAAATGCAATCCGTTCCTCCGACAATGACAACTATGCAAGAAACTCAGTGGACTGATTATCATCCTATCGCTTCCCTGGATAGTTATCAGGCACCCATTGAATTTTTGGTTCCACCCCATACGGAATATTATACAGATTTATCTCAAACTTATCTTTATCTGAAATGTAGAATCCTGAAACCAGATGGAACTAATATTGAGGACAAAAAGGTTGCCCCTGTCAACAACTTCTTTCACAGTATGTTCAGCAGCATCGATTTGTACCTGAATAATAAACTGGTCACAAGTAATATGGATACATATCCGTACAGAGCCTACATAGAAAACTTATTTTCCTTTGGAGCAGATGTCAAAGACAATCAGTTAAAAGCTGCAGAGCATTGGTATGAAGATGAACCTGGGAAATTTGAGGATTTTGAATGTGATAGCATAAAAAAAGGCCGAGGTGTAGCTACAAAACAAAGTAAATCTTTGGAACTCATGGGCCGATTACATTTAGATCTGGCCATGCAAGACAAATATCTTCCGAATGGCATCGAAATCAAACTCAGACTTAACAGAGCATCTCCTCAATTTTGTATCATGGCTGAGGATGGTTACCCTGTAGTACTCAAAATTGATGTAGCCAAACTGTCAGTGAGAAATGTACAACTTCTACCAGCAATCACAAACGATTTGAATCAGAGCATTGCTCAACATAATGCCAAATTCCCCATCAGAAGAGTTGAGGTGAAAACATTTACCATTGGTACTGGACTAAGATCTAAAATTGAAGACCATCTGTTCCAGGGTCAACTTCCAAAACGATTGTTCATTGGCATGGTTCCTAATGAAACATTCAATGGCACCTTTCCCACGAACCCCTTTAACTTCCAACCTTTCAATCTCAGTAAATTGGATGTCACACTCGATGGACATAATATCTATGGCAGACCCTTTGAACCTAACTTCACCAGAAACAAGTACCTTCGATCATACATGTCACTGTATCAGGCTCTGAGTAGTCGAGACCAAGTTCAGAATTGTAACATCGATTACGAGGATTACAAAGACGGATACACATTCTGGGGATATGACTTCACACCTGATCAAGCTGCTGACCAGAGTCATCTCCACCCTATAAAAACTGGAAACCTGAGACTAGAACTTCAGTTTGCCAATTCACTCGCAAAGACTATCAACGTCATTGTGTATGCTGAATTTGATAATCTGATAGAAATTAACGGACTCAGAGAAGTAATCACAGACTACTGAAAAAAAGATGCATAGTGGATACTATATTGAAGAAGAACTGAGGGATTATCTACTATGGTCAGATTCTACTTCATCTGGAAATGGCATGCTTCAAAAAGAATTTGAGGGATTATCAGAAGACAATGAAACACTGGGACGACAAAAATGGATTAAAGATACCCTTATACGAGCCATGAAGATCAACTTGATGACTGCTATTTTTGACTATGCCCGTCACCAGTGCCAAGGATGTAGAATAAACCATCCCAGTCAGAAATACCATGACTTGTGCTTGTGGACAAAACCAAACGAATGGATAACAGACTATGGTATACATATCCATGCCCTGAATAATCTCAACATCTACGATGTCATCCAAAAATGGGACGAGTTGCTCCTGGATGAAGTACCACCAGAAGAAAGAAGAAAAGAATATAGTGCTGTGACAGGATTGGATCATTTAACACCATCTGAAAAAGTCGAAGCCTATAAAAACTGGATGTTCCTGAAAAACAGTCATAACAGATACGGAAGAAAACCTGACTACAACGAGTGGAGAGACTTTTGGAAACAGAAATTAATAGAAGCTACTCCATCATCAGAAAAATGGACACACATGAACTGAGGAAAATTCTTTACTACATGCATGTTAATGGAGATGTATGTGCCAAAGATCTCTTACCAGAGAAGAAACCTCTAGACATGAAAGCCTATATCATAAACACTGACAATTCAGATGAACCAGGAGAACATTGGGTTACCGTATACTTCAGAGGCCATCAAGCCATCTACTTTGATTCTTATGGAATGCCACCAGAAGAAGACTATATTCTACCTTTCATCCAAAGAAATTCCAGAAGTTGGATTCAAAATACAGAACCATTACAAAGTCCATGGAGTCACAACTGTGGAATGTGGTGTATATACATTATTCATCAACTTGAAAAAGGACTAGACTTGAAGAAAGCTATTCATGGGGAACTGTATGGCACAGGAGAAGACTTATACCAAAATGACAGAGATATTGACAGATGGTTCAGTGCTAATTATGGCAAAGTGATCTGGACACAAATTAAGTCTAATTATGGCAAACTGATCTGGACACAAAATGACATGCCTACTCCAAAGTTTCTTTACAAACATAGAATTCAAGTTTGCAAATGCTTAAGAAATACACATTACTTATCAAAGAAATACCCCATGTATTTAATGTTGTAAATATGTTAAGGTTTCAAATTGTAAACGAGGACAGAGGGACGGTCCTAATCCTCTGTTCATCGTAATCAAGTTAGTTAGCGGGACAAATAAAGTTAAAACTGTTCATCAATCTTTCTTGTCTTTTCACCCCCTCTTCATTTCGAAGAGGTAGTAGTATCTAAACTTGAGATGGCTAGAAATAACATCCACTGACGCTTCATAGTCAAACTAATGAAACAAAAAATAGATCTTGAGATACAAGATCTATATCCAGAAGTTTGCTACTATCAAGCCTCAATATATTTGCCAAAACACTTGACGCTTGACAGTCAAGTTTCTACTGATGAAGAAATATAAAGTCTTGAGATACAAGATTTTTTATTTCTCATAGAAACTTGCTGCTAGATAGCCTCAATATATAAGCATGACACTATGAAGCCTTGAGACACAAGACCAACATAATGCCATCTTGTGGTATCCCTGGACCTCTTGAAAGATTTCCAACAAAAGACCAAGTCATTTTCAAGCTTGGTCCCTATAATTTCATCAAACATCAAATTTATAGGGACCAAGTCATTTTAGGCTTGGCCCCTATAAATTTCAAAAACTGAAGATTTATAGGGACCAAGTCTTTTTAGGCTTGGTCCCTATAAATTTCAAAAACTGAAGATTTATAGGGACCAAGGCAATCAACACAAACACATGGATCTACTTGAAAGATCACCAAAAAACTAAGTTATTTTCAGGCTTAGTCAAAAGCATAGTCAATTCAAACTTGGTCCCTATAAATTTCAGAAATTGAAGATTGATAGGGACCAAGGTAATCAACACAAAAACACTCAGTCCATCTCGGAAGGTATCCATTTTACACACTACCGACCACCCAAGACCCATTCTAGCCTAGTCAAGCTTACATCAAGCGGGGGCGGTATGGGGACCAGATTATGGGGACCAACAAAATTATAGGGACCAGTCCCTATAATCTGGTCCCCATAATCTGGTCCCCATACCGCCCCCCTATACTACTACTGCACACTTCTAAATTAGCATTTTAAACCAGAATAAGTCTTAAATTTAGGTCTTAATAGGCGAATTTCACTGTATTAAGAAATTGTCATCATCAAGGATTTGTACCTCTTTATACCAACAGTTTTTTTTTCTTTTCTAAAACATAAATCGCGGGTACGCATTAGAGGAATGTGATAGTTCTCACGGGCGTGAGTCTGTGTGATGCGTCCGTCCACTTTTTATAGAGAAACGCGGGCTTCGGTTTGATCATATTTAGTGGCATGCATTTAGATGTATTGTGCGGACTTGTGGCCGATCCTTTCGCTTTATTTTGTGCAAACGTGAGCTATTTGGTTTCTGATTATATGGCCCTTTCAAGATTATTTCTCTTATTTCGAGCCTATCGCTAGTCAGAGGTAGACGAAAACCGGATAACCCGGAGAAAACCACCTGACCTTCCGTTGCAGAATCTGGCGTCTCACATGTGTCCCGAGCGAGGCGCGAACCACGGAAGTGAGAGCCCTAATGATTAAGAGCGTTCTTGTTAAAGAATATATCTTTGTTTGTTTTGTTTGATTTGAGGTTTAACGTCCCCGTCAACACTGTGCATGTCATTTTGGAGACGTTGCTTCCAATTTTGTGGGACTTTTAACCGACATTGAGATGAAATGACATCTCAAGCCCTGTCGTCAAATGAAACCAATAGGGTTTATAAGCATGGGCGATCCGACTCCCACCGCTTTGCCTGGGCAGTCTTAGATCCTTTAAGTGGTTTGCCAGTACTCGTGTGCGGTCGGTTTCAGCTCTGCGTGGAAGCATCAAGCAGCCAATCTATTTGTTCACGCCCCGATGGGTGGAGGCCGTATAGGACATATTTATTCTACCGGAGAGTTTGTTTGTTTGTTTGATTTGAGGCTTAACGTCCACGTCAACACTGTAAAGGTCATTTTGGAGTACGCATCGATTAGCAAGTCCCACTTTGCACCTCATTACGAAAACACGCCTATAAAATACGCCGCAAAAACATGAAAATTTTAAGATGAGAAATTGTGATAGTTTTCTTATTTCTGCTCAAAATACAAATTGTGGGTACTCGTTAGAACCGCCTCATCGAGGCGGTTCTAACTTGTACCCACAATCTATATTTTAGAGATGAAATAGGAAAAAAGGTTTACGCCTGTAAACCCCAGTTTTACTATATAAAAGTTGGGTTGAAAGGAGTCAAAATTATACAGTCGTGTTTTCGTGATGTGTACCACGTAATACTATTTTATGCCGTTCATGAGCAGTCTGTCTGTCTGTCTGTGTCTGTCTGTCTGTATGTCTGTCTCTCTCTCTGTGTTATCAGCTGACATAAGAAACGCTGTCAATAACCTTAAATCAGCTTGCCGTAGATATCCTTTAAATAGAGCGCTGAACGTAATATGTCAAAAGGCTTAACATTATGATCGGTTCATCGATTAGATCGGAATATTTGTCTTGGCGATGCGGTACGCTAACAATGTCGTGTTGTATACTTGTTCGACTTTATCAGTCACGCCGTGTGAGACCACGAGTTTTATCGTTCGAGAGCTTCAGTTTCTAGGCGGCTTTCTGTCAGTGTGCATCTCACAAAATTTTGTATAGATCACTTATGTCTTATACGTTCCCAGTAGTGACGAAGGGGTTGCAGGATCGATCCCGGGCTTCTCCAGACTTTAGAATGAGTTTTTAAACCGAGGCCCCTTCTCCGCATGACCTTAGCTCTTGGTGAGACGTAAATTTCAAACTCCTCCCAGTAGTAACGTCCTTTCTGTATCACTCGTAGCACACTCGACATAATAAAGCGCGCCAAACAGCAAAAGCGCGCCAAACAGCATCATGTGTTTGCTGTCATTGTTAGTCAGTTAATGCAAGACTGCGACTTACCCTTCCTATAAATTTCATTAGACGATGCATGTACCACATGACGAACTGATAGTACCGAGTCACAGATGAGAAATAGTGTAAAAACACAGCATGGAAGTTTCATTTTAGTAGTATAATTATTTTATTAACAGTATTTTGTTATTTTTTTTCAACTAAATTACATGTAAAGCAAGGTACACACCTCACTTTTTGGGTTCATATTTCATATGTCCATGTTATGTAATAATATACATACAATATTCATTACAGTGATGCACTCGTGTTACATACTACATTTTTCACATCTCCAGAATGACTACTTTGAAATTTTCTACTTTTTTATTTGTACTGCAAACATAGATTGTGGGTGCTCGTGAGACTCGCCTCATAGAGGCGGTTCTAACAGTACCCAATATCTATATCTTGAAGCAGACATACTCAAAATAACGTTTACCACCGTTACATCACGAAAAAAGGCCTATATAATTTTGACTCCCTTGAAGCCCACTTTTATTTAGTAAAACTGGGGTTTCAGGGGGTATACATTATTTTTCTTATTTCTGCTCAGAAACATAGATTGTGGGTACTCGATAGAACCGCCTCGTCGAGGCGGTTCTATCGAGTCCCAACAATCTATGTTTTGAGCAGAAATAAGAAAAATTTCACAATTTTTCATCTTAAATTTTCTATTTTTTTGGCCAAAAAATTAGCAATGTAATTGTATAGGCGTGTTTTCGTTATGAACCCAAGTTTTCCCTATATAAACTTGGGTTTAGATTGTGTTAATTTCACTGATTCGTAAACGTGATTACTTTTTCGAGATGAATAACAAAAATATTTCATCGGGTGTGTTGAAAACATCAGAATATTTTCAACACACGGGAGAAATATACGGAACCCGGGAAGGGACATACTTTTTAGCTCCACTGGCCGAAGGCCAGCGGGGCTATTGTCATGGCCCTGTGTCCGCCGTGCGTCCGTGCGTTAACTTTTTCTTTAAACATCTTCTCCTCCTAAACTACTGGGCCAATTGTAACCAAACTTCACGGGAATGTTCCTTACATAGTCCTCTTCTAAATTCCTTCAAAGAATTTTGTTACACCTAGAACTCTGGTTGCCATGGCAACAAAACCACAAAAATTTAAAAATCTTCTCCTCCAAAACCACCTGTTGGATTTCATTTTTATTTTGCATGACTGTTCCTTGGGTTGACCTCTTTCAGATTCCTTGAAGAAATTTTGATCCGACAAAAAACATGGCCGCCATGGGCGGGGCTTATTTTCCCTATTTAGCATATAGTGTAATGCTAAAACATCTTCTCCTCCTAAACTATTGGGCCCATTGTAACCAAACTTCACAGGAATGTTCCTTACTTAGTCCTCTTCTAAATTCCTTCAAAGAATTTTGTTACACCCAGAACTCTGGTTGCCATGGCAACAAAACAACACAAAAAATTAAAAATCTTTAAAAATCTTCTCCTCCAAAACCACCTGTTGGATTTCATTTTTATTTTGCATGAATGTTCCTTGGGTGGACCTCTTTCAGATTCCTTGAAGAAATTTTGATCCGACAAAAAACATGGCCGCCATGGGCGGGGCTTATTTTCCCTATTTAACGTATAGTGTAATGCTAAAACATCTTCTCCTCCTAAACTACTGGGCCAATTGTAACCAAACTTCAAATGAATGTTCCTTACTTAGTCCTCTTCTAAATTCCTTCAAAGAATTTTGTTACACCCAGAACTCTGGTTGCCATGGCAACAAAACCACACAAAAAATAAAAATCTTTAAAAATCTTCTCCTCCAAACCTACCTGTTGGATTTCATTATCCCCTCGCACAACATAGTTGTGAGGGGGGATATAGCATTTGTCCCGTACGTACGTACGTATTTTTGTCATCGCTCTAGCGCCAGGTACGTAATACTTTTGTTATCGCCCTACCGCCACGTACGTACGCACTTTTGTCATCGCTCTAGCGCCTACATTTCTTGACCGATTTTAGTATAACTTCACACGAACGTTCCTTACGACAATATCTGGAGCAAGATCGACTTTCAAGGTCATGACCTCAAGGTCAAGGTCACTCTGGCTATTTTTTTAAAAACTTTGTCATGGCTCTAGCGCCTACATTTCTCCCCCAATTTCAATATAACTTCAAACAAATGATCCTTATAAAAATATCTCGAGCGAGTTTGACTTTCAAGGTCATGACCTCAAGGTCAAGGTCACTGTGGCTATTTTTAGAAAAACATTGTCATCGCTCTAGTGCTTACATTCCTTCACCAATTTCAATATAACTTCACACAAATGATTCTTATAAAAATATCTCGAGCGAGTTCTTTTTTCAAGGTCATGGCTTCATGGTCAAGGTCACAGTGGCTATTTTTAGAAAAACTTTGTCATCGCTCTAGCTCCTACATTTCTCCACTGATTTCAATATAACTTCACACAAATGTTCCTTATGACAATATCTTGAACGAGTTGGACTTTCAAGGTCATGACCTCAAGGTCAAGGTCACTGGCTATTTTTAGAAAAACTTTTTCATCGCTCTAGCGCCTACATTTCTTCACCAATTTCAATATAACTTCACACAAATGTTCCTTATAAAAATATCTCCAGCGAGTTCGAATTTCCAACTCATGGCCTCAAGGTCAAGGTCACTGTGGCTATTTTTAGAAAAAAACATTGTCATCGCTCTATCGCCTATATTTCTTCACTGATTTCAATATAACTTCACACAAATGTTCCTTATGACAATATCTCAAGCGGGTTCGACTATCAAGGTCAAAGCCTCAAGGTCAAGGTCACTTTTGCTATTTTTTAGAAAAACTTTGTCATCGCTCTAGCGCTTACATTTCTTCACCAATTTCAATATAACTTCATACAAATGTTCCTTATGACAATATCTCTAGCGAGTTCCACTTTCAAGGTCAAGGTCACTGTGTCTATTTTTAGAAAAACTTCGTCATCCCTCTAACGCTTACATTTCTTCATCGATTTCAATATAACTTCACACAAATGTTCCTTAAGACAATATCTCGCCATTTCGACTTTCAAGGTCAAGGTCACTATGGCTATTTTTAGAAAACTTCGTCATCGCTCTAGCGCCTACATTTCTTCACTGATTTCAATATAACTTCACACAAATGTTGCTTATGACAATACCTCGAACGAGTTCGACTTTCAAGGTCAAGGTCACTGTGGCTATTTTTTTTAAAAAAATTTTTCATTGCTCTAGCGCTTACATTTTTTTTTCACAAATTTCAATACTACTTCACACAAATGTTCCTTATAACAATATCTCAAGTGAGTTCCACTTTCAAGGTCAAGGTCACTGTGGCTATTTTTAGAAAAACTTTGTCATGGCTCTAGCGCTTACATTTCTTCACCCATTTCAATATAACTTCACACAAATGTTCCTTATGACAATATCTCGAGCTATTTAGACTTTCAAGGTCAAGGTCACTGTGGCTATTTTTAGAAAAACTTTGTCATCGCTCTAGCGCCTACATTTAATGATGGATTGTAATAGAACTTCACACAAATGTTTCTTATGATAATATCTCGACTTACTTCGACTTTCAAGGTCATGACCTCAAAGTCAAGGTCACTGTGGCTATCTTTAGAAAAACTTTGTCATCGCTCTACCGCCTACATTTATTAGCAGATTTTAATATAACTTCACACAAAAGATGCTTATGATAATATCTTGCGCAAGATCTACTTTCGTGGTCATGGCCTCAAGTCAAGGTCGCTATGGCTATTTTTAGAGAAACGTCATCACTCTAGAATGTACATTTATTGGAGGATTTTTAAACAAACTTTACACAAATGTTGCATATGATAATATCTCAAGCAAGTTGGACTTTTGCCATTTCAGTGTTTTCCACACACGAAGTTGTCTAGTGCGAGGGGATTTGTATCGCATGCGATGCCTTGTTTTTATTTTGCATGAATGTTCCTTGGGTGGACCTCTTTTAGATTCCTTGAAGAAATTTTGATCCGACAAAAAACATGGCCGCCATGGGCGGGGCTTATTTTCACTATTTAACATATAATGTAATGCTAAAGAATCTTCTTCTGCAAAAGTACTTGTGGGATTTCATTGTAATTTGCATGAATTGTCCTTGGGTGGACTGTTGTCAGATTCCTTGAAAAAAATTTGATCTTACAAAAACACATGGCCGCCATGGGCGAGGCTTATTTTCACTATATAACATATTGTGTAATGCTGAAAATATTTTCTGCAAAAGTTCTTGTTTTATTTCATAGTTATTTGGCATGCATGTTCCTTGGGTGGACCTCTGTCAGATTCCTTGAAGAAATTTTGATCCGACAAAAACATGGCTGCAGTGGGCAGGGTTTATTTTCATCATATAACATGTAGTGTAATGTTAAAAAAGTCTTCTCTTCTTCAAAAGTTCCTGTTTATTTATTTATTTATTTATTTATTTATTTATTTATTTATTTATTTATTTATTTAAAAGTACCTTCCTGTATCTGAATTAATCTCCTCCAATTTTGCTGACTATCACATATCTATAGAGGTCCACCTACAAATTGTCATTCTAAAATTCAAAACATCAGAAATTTCACTTGCCCATCACACTGGTGATAGAACTGATGTTTTCAACACAAACTCTGTTTATACAACTTGATGTTTCAAAATAAATTCAAAATACTGAGGGAGAATGATTTATTAGACCTAATTATACTACAGTGTCAACAGTTCTCCAGATCACTGAGGGTTAAAATGGCTTAGTTGAAAAGGGAGGCATACTGAATCCGACGGAGGAAAGGAAAAAATAAATAAATAAAGAAATAAAAAACATAAATCTGTTCATTTTTTAGCTCCACTGGCCAAAGACCAGCGGGTCTTATGTTATATATTATGGCCCTGTGTCTGTTGTGCGTCTGTGCGGTTGTGCATCCGTGCGTTAACTTTTTTCTTTAAACATTTCCCCCTTAACTACTTGGTCGATTGTAACCAAACTTCACAGGAATGTTTCTCACATAGTCCTCTTCTGAATTCCTTCAAAGAATTTTGTTACATGCAGAACAAAATGGCATCAAAACAAAAAAAAAATATTTAAAAATCTTCTCCTCCAAAACCGCTCAATGTATTTTATTCTTATTTTGCATGAATGTTCCTTGGGTGGACCTCTGTCAGATTCCTTGAAGAAATTCGGATCAGACAAAAAACATGGTCACCATGGCCATGCCCCACATGACTGCCATGGCCATGCCCCTTGGCTCATTAGCTTTCAAAGACTTATATTGGGAAAAGTTTTAAAAACCTTCTCCTCCAAAACTGCTCAACTTAATGAATTTCATTCTTACTTTGCATGAATGTTCCTTGGGTGGACCTCTGTCAGATTCCTTGAAGCAATTTTGATCAGACAAAAAACATGGCCACCATGGACACGCCCATTGGCTAATTAGCTTCCATAGACTCATAAAGGGATCTTTTTTTTTTTAATCTTCTCCTCCAAAACCGCTAAATGGATTTCGTTCTTAATTTTCATGAATGTTCCTTGTGTCTACCATTGTCAGATTAATTGAAGAAATTTTGATCAGACAAAAAACATGGCCGCCATGGCCACGACCTTTGGCTCATTAGCTTCCATAGACCAATAAATGGAGAAACTTCTTCTCTGAAACCATAAAGCCTAAAGCTAAGACATTTACAGTAAAACCTGTCTTAGTGGCCACCTCTATTAAGCAAGCAACCTGTCTTAAGCAAGCAGGCATTCAGTTCCCAAGAAAGGTAGATGTGTTAAATTTCACCTCTTTTAAGCAAGAACCTGTCTTAAGCAAGCATATTTTGACTATCCCTTAGGCACTTGCTTAATACAGGTTGAACTGTAGTATGTAGCAAAGTTATGTGGTCACCTACTAAGTCTTGCGAACTATGACTCTTGAGTCCAAATTGGCAACGCCCCGGTGCTTAGTAGCTCCCATAGACTAATAATGACAAAATCTTGAAACTTTTCTCCTCTGAAACCATAAGGCCAAAGGCTTAGTATGTAGCAACTTGAAGTATTCAACTGCATAAATCCTGCCAACTATGCCCCTGGGGTCCAAATTGGCCACACCCTATGGCCCATAAGCTCTCATAGACTTATACTGGGAAAAACTGACAAAAATCTTCTCTGAAACCATCAGTGCCCAGAGCTTAGATATTAAGTATGCAGCAACGTCAAGTGGTCACTCAAATAAATCCTGCCAACAATGCCCCTGGGGTAAAAAATTGGTCACGCCCAGAGGCATATTAGTTCCCATAGACTTATAATAAGAAAAACTTAAAAAAAAGTCTTCTTCTCTGAAACCATAAGGCCCAGAGCTTTAGATAGTTAGAACGGAGCAATGCCAAATGGTCACTCACATAAATTCTGCCAACCATGGCTCTGGGGTCCAAAAAATATAGAATGGACATTCCTTGGGTGGATCACTTGTTTCTTTTTTACCCACTGCATGCGGGAAAACCCTAAATGGGTACCGTGGCAAACAGTGCTGGCCCAGATCAGACCCCACAGAACACCATGTCTGATCAGGGCCTGCACTATTTGCTAATAGAATTTTCCATCAAAAATAGAAAAAAATAGGCCTGACACCCCTTATATGACAAATGGACTGGTCCAACATATAGCAATAGAAGAGTCCACTAGTATACAATTGGTTAATGTAATAAATATGACAATTGTTTGAAGTTAGCCGGTGGAGCAACAGGCCCTCTTGGGCCTCTTGTTTAAATATGTTGTGCGAACAAGATATTAAGTTGTGCGAACAAGTTAATATGTTGTGCGTACAAGATATTATCTTGTGCGGACAACATAATTTATGTTGTGCGGACAACATATGATCCTGTGCGGACAAGATAATATCTTGTTTGCACAACTTAATATCTTGTGCGGACAAGATATTATCTTGTTCGCACAACATATTATCTTGTTTGCACAATGTAGAGCTTGGGAAGTTGTGCGAACAAGATGTTATCTTGTGCGGACAAGATATTATCTTGTTCGCACAACATATTATCTTGTGCAGACAAGATATTAAGTTGTGCGAACAAGATAATATCTTGTGCGGACAAGATATTTTCTTGTGCGCACAAGATATTATCTTGTCCGCACAAGATCTATTTTGTGTGGACAAGATATTATCTTGTGCGGACAAGATAATATCTTGTTCGCACAACTTAATATCTTGTGCGCACAAGATAATATTTTGTCCGCAGAAGATAATATTTTTTCTGCACAAGAAAAGATGTTGTCCGAACAAGATAATATCTTGTCCGCTCAAGATATTATCTTGTTCGCACAACATAATAAAAATAAAAAATCATGTACCTTCCCGGGTTCCGTAGAAATTCGATTGTTTGGTATTTATCGAAAAAAATGTAAATGTTCGTGGCTTTGGCGATGTACTGTAATTGAACAGCTGTCCATCTGATGTTTTCTATGGAACCCTGGAAGGGGCATGCAATCTTGGTTTTTTTTTTTTTTTTTTTTTTTTTTTGGTTTTGGGTTTTACGGCCCTTTCAAGATTATTTCACTCTTATCGAGCCGATCGTTAATCAGAGGTGGGCGAAAACCGGAGTACCCGGAGAAAAACCACCTGACCTTCCGTTGCAGAACTTGGCGTCTCACACGTGGCCCGAGCGAGGCTCGAACCTACGGCGGTGAGAGACCTAATGACTAAGAGTCAGCGCTCTTATCCACTAGGCCACGGAGGCCCGTGCTGGCATGCAATCTACTTTATTATGTTGTGCAAACAAGATAATATCTAATGCGCACAAGATAATATCTTGTGCGCACACGTTATTATCTTGTGCTCACAAGATGATATCTTGTTCGCACAAATTCATCACGGTTTTGTACGTGCAAGATTTTATCTTGTTTACACAACATATATCTTGTGTGGGCAGCAGAATATCTTGTGCGCACAACATATTATCTTGGACACAAGTTATCATCTTGTTCGCACAACATATAATCTTGTTTGCACAACATAGATATTGTGCTGACAACATAATATATTGTGCGCACAACAAAATATCTTCTGCGCACAAGATAATATCTTGTTCGCACAACTTAATATCTTGTTCGCACAACATATTATCTTGTTACATGTAGCACAATTTAATCAGATGCAAAAAGGTATTACAAGATCTGTGTTTTTCAAACAAGATAATATGTTGTGCGAACAAGATATTTTAAAAGTTGTGCGAACAAGATATTGTTTTGTGTGCGCAAGATATTATGATATCTGCACAAGATATATTATGATATCTGCACAAGATATATTATGTTGTCCGCTCAAGATATTTTGTTTGCACATCTTAATATCTAGTTCGCACAACATATTAAACAAAAATGCATATCCTTTCACGGGTTCCGTAGTTTTCAGTTTGTATTTATCGGAAAAAACGTAATTTTCATTTTTAATTTCATTCGAAACATAAACCAGAAAGAAAAGTAGTACTTTCTACTACTGTGAGTTTAACCCATTCATTACGCAAAAACGCCTATATTATTACATTGCCACCTTTAACGCCGAAAAAAAGAAAATTTTAAGATGAAAAATCGTGATATTTTTCTTATTTCTGCTCAAAATATAGATTGTGGGCACTCATTAGAACCGCCTCATCGAGGCGGTTCTTACGAGTACCCACAATCTATATTTTAGAGCAGAAATAAGAAAAATAAGGTATACCCCAGGAAACCCCAGTTTTACAATATAAAAGTGGGGTTCAAGGGGTCAAAATTATATAGACGTGTTTTCGTGATGGTATACCAGTGGACTTTTCCATTACTATATGTTGGACAAGTCCATTGCTCTTATAAGGACGGTAGGCCTATTTTTTCGCGTCTGACCTGAACCTGTACTCTTTGCCAAGGTACCCATTTAGAGGTTTATGGTTCGGTCACAAATTCGGCGTACACCGGCCGAGCTATACTAGATGTGGTGATCGGCCGAGCTGTCCGAGTCGAGAAGGGGTCGGAAGCGGTGTCTTGCTCAGTTTCGGCAAAAGTATGTCGTGTGGGGCTCTGAGGGACATTCGCCGGGAATCTGGCAGTATCTGCCAGAATTTTGCTTGGAAGCATCAGCGTATACGCCGGCCGGAAATCGGCCGGTGCACTGCATGTTACCGGCCGTATACGTCGGCCGTATACAAGGCGATTGTTACTTGCCTGCCGAGAATCGGTCGATGTTCCGCAGATGTCCGCCCAGTTCCCGGCCGGGTCTACGACGTCGGTACGAGCTCTGTTCGACATTTATTCGATGTGTCACCGACCTAGAAGTCGGTGGGAATTCGGTAAAACAATTAAGTGCCCCTCCCGACCACCACCGACGCTCCTACATCCGGCGGGACGCCGACCGGACTCCAGCCCGATTTCACCCCAAATCAGTCGCCAAGCAGTCGGGCGGGGCTCAAATGGTGATTAGTGACCGTAGCTTTACCGCATGCAATGTGTTAACAAGCTCGGGTTATAATTTATTACATCCCAGCAGGCACATGACGTAGATTGTAATGTAATAAAACGTCTGTACAACGTCATGCCATTTATGCAATGTCACATCTACGTCGGTGCAACGTCATGACGTTGCAGCGATATTGATTTGAAGTTGCCATTGCGACGGGTGCCTGCTGGGATATATTTTTACAGTGTTATACATTGATTTCAAAGCTAACAGAACCGCCTCACCTAGGCGGGTCTAACGTGTTCCCACAATCAATGGTTTGAGAAGGACTTTGAAAAAATACAGAATTTTGTATCGGAAAATGTTTATTTTTGGTGGTATTTGAATAGGCGTGCTGTTGTATGATCGCATCTTATCTGATTTGTGGTCAGGCCTAGGGTTTGATACCTGCCAAATTGGCAACATTCTTTCGTTGACATTGATCATTAAATCTTTTGTGTGGTATTTCTTTTTTCCCCGTGGCGCTGATTCAAGAAGATCTTTTCTCAACAATCCATCCAGTGCGAACTTACGTATTTATTTATTTATGTATTAATTTATTCATTTATGGTTTTACGGCCCTTACATGGCCGATCGTAAGGAGAGGTGAGCGAAATTAGGAGTGCCCTGTGAAATCCACCTACAATACGTTGCAGAAATTGGCGCGTCGCTTGTGTCCCGAGAGACTTGTGTCTCTGGTCGGGCTCATCGGAGTCTAACTGTTGGTTTTCTTTTGCTCCAGCATTTCAGTGGTTTCTTGCTGTCGAGTCCTCACCGTTGTCTCACCTCTGTGGTTCTTTGATTTCTGTGTTCACGGAGATGTTGCACTGATGAGTTAGGAGGCCTTCATGCGGACTGAACAAATTATTTGTCTAAATCGCGACGGAAGTAAGGGCGAGGATTGTGGCCACGTAAAATCGATTTAAGCCCCCCAGTGGAAATCTTCCACTGACCGTTCCAAGGCGGCTCTTCTGTGGCGATTTATTTATGTTGTTGTTTGTTACTTACTGTGTGTATCACTTGTGTCTTTTAATTTTGGATGGCCATATGGCCATTTTGTGGGAAAGTAACTGTCCATATGACCTTCCTTTGTTTAGGTTTCCATTATGGTCTGGTCGCTTAATGTTTGTATTTCTTTCCCTTTGGTGTCTTTTATGGATGGAGTAAGTTAATTGTATCAATTCCTGATCTTTGTTTTACTTCTACTTTTTTTTATCAAGTCCACATCGGTCAGAGCCCTAATGCTCTTACACGCTAGGCCATCTGAAAACTGACAAAATAAAAAAGATCATCTAAATTTCGAAATCGTTGTTTCGGCATATGAACGTTTGCACTCACTTTTTGATCGACTGTTAAACAATTGGTCGATTGTTAAACAATCGACCCAAAGTTATAAAGCGCAAGTAACTCTCTAGTGCTTAAGTTCAGGTGACTATCTCTGATTTATAGGAGTGAGTGAGTGTTTGAGTTTTGCATCTCACCAACAGCTAAGGTCATATGGAGACGGGACCTCGGTTAAAGACTCAACCGAAAGTCTCATTACGATAACACACCCATGCGACATACTGCATTTTTTCTCATCTCCAAAATGGCTACTTTTCTGATGAAAATCCGTGATATTTTTCTTATAAATGCTCAAACACGTAGGTTGTGGGTGCTTGTTAGAACCGCCTCACTGAGGCGGTTCTAACGAGTACCCACAACCTATGTCTTGGAACAGAAATAAGAAAAATAATGTACACCCCCGTAAACCCCAGTTTTCTCTATACAAAGTGGGGTTTAAGGGGGTCTTCGCTTCAAGGACTTGCTATCGTGATGTGATTTGTAGGAAATCCAGTGAAATAGCATCGTTAATTGTATCGCAGTGTGGCCATTTTGGGGGAAATAAACTGTCCTTTTTGGTGATTGTATTGCCGTGCCGTTGCTTTGTGCTTCTAATTTTCCCTTGTTGCCTTGAATGGAAGGTGTCTTTGTTTGTTTTGTTTGATTTGAGGTTTAACGTCCCCGTCAACACTGTAAAGATCATTTTGGAGACGTTGCTTCCAATTTTGTGGGACTTTTACCCGACATTGAGATGAAATGACATCTTAAGCCCTGTCGCCCAATGATACCAATAGGGTTTATTAGCATGGACGGTCCGCCTCGCACCGCGGTTCCTGGACAGGCTTAGATCCTCTAAGCGGTTTACCAGTACTAGTGTGCGGTCCGGATTCAGCTCTGCGTGGAATCATCATGCAGCCCATATATTTCTTCAAGCCCCTATGGGCGGGGGCGATGAATGGAAGGTGTGAGGGTGTTGTTTCAATTTCTTGTCAATGCATTGACTTCTATTTTGGGTCAGTTGCTTGTTAATCGACCGAGAGTTAGTAAGCATAATAACTTAACCCATGCTGATGTCCACGTGGCTGCTTATGCTGGTACCCGCTATTTTTTGCCGTGCTATTTTTATCATCACGAAAACTCGCCTATATAATGTGACACCATTGAATCCAATTTTTATATAGTAAAAATGGAATCTACAGGGGTAAACTTTATTTTTCATATTTCTGCTCTAAAATATAGATTGCGGGTACTCGTTAGAACCGCCCCGATGAGGCGGCTCTATCGTGTACCCACGATCTATATTTTGAGAAGAAATAAAAACAAAATATTGAAATTTTTCATCTGAAGTTTTTCATTTTTCGGTGGTAAAATATACAATGTATTTGTATAGGCGTATTTAATGCATTTACTTCTATTTTGGGTCAGTTGCTTGTCAATCGACCGAAAGTTAGTAAGCGCAATAACTTAACCGTGCTGATGTCAACGTGACTACTTATTCTGGTAACCGCTATTTTATAGCCGTGCCATTTTTATCGTTGCATCATGTGAACAAGTCCGTGAAATGAACACCCTCTAAACCCAACTTTATATAGAGAAAACTGGGATCTAACGAGGACCCACAACCTATGTTTACAGTGTAAATAAGAAACATATCACAAATTTTCATCAGAAAAATTACCTTTTTTGAGGTTTGAAAAATGCAATATATCACACTGATATGTATCACACATCCATATCACAAGGATGTGTTATCGTAAAGCAGTCTGCAGAATCAATCTGGATTTGACTCATGCGTTTGATTTGGTAAACAGTTTAGACCCAGATCAAACGTCGCAGTTTATTTAAGTACATGAATGAAAGGTTTAAAAAAAAACAAGACCCCGTTCAGTACTCATGTTTGTTTGTTTGTTTGTTTGTTTGAATTGCGGTCTAACGTCCTGTCAACACTATTAAGGTCATTTTGGAGACGTTGCTTCCAATTATGTGGGATTTTTACCCGACATTGACATGAAATGACATCTCAAGCCCTGTCGCGAATGAAACTAAAAGGCTTATAAGCATTGGACGGTCTGACTCACACCACGTTGCCTTGGCAGGCTTAGTCCTTCTAAGCGGATAAGCAGTGCTCGTTTTGTCAGTTTCAGCTCTGCGTGAAAGCACCATTGCAGCCCATCTATTTCTCCAAGCCCCGATGGGCGGGGTTGAATCAGTACCCATGACATGAACAAATCCGTGAAATGATCACCCCTATAAAATGACAGCCATTATTTTCTACTTTCTGCTCCAAGGCATAGGTTGTCGGTACTCGTTGGGGCACGCATAACCAATTTTTGCAGTATAAATAAAAGAATATTACGGATTTTCGTCAGAAAAGTAGCCATCTTGGAGATGTGAAAAATGCACTATGTCGGCCGAGTATGTTATCATAGTCGTGAAGTGCATACCTTTCCCCGGCTTAGACTCATAGACAAACGGCTCTACAGTTTTAGCCTTTCAATTTTCCTTTTTTGGATGGTGGTGTTCCTCATGCGCCATCCTGTGGCGTTTGTGTTTCGCGGTTGGTTCGGTTTGCTAGAGTGTGTAGTCGTGTAACTGACTTCAACACTCGTAATAAATTATTAACGGCTAAACTTCTTAACCAGGGTTATCGGTACCATAAACTACGCAAAGCATTTTCAAAATTTTATAGACGCCGTTCTGATTTAATTTCAGGATTCGATATTGGACTTGAATCTCTTCTGAAACAAGGTCTATCGGAACCCGAATTTTATGGTGACTTAATATATAAATTCAGAGGAGTATATAACCGCGGTGGCTTCGGCGCCCGGTTTCGTGGGGTCGTTCTTCGGTGTTGGAGGATTGGGTGCAGCATGGATGTTATACGACAGACTGCATGTATGGTAGTTAACCCAATCACGGTTGGCAACTTTGCTTCCCTCTTTAATTGCACGCCGGTGGGTCAGGCCTCAGATTCTATGACGGTTCCAACGTAAAGGCTTAATGAGAATTAGAGAGATCTAATTCAAGGTAATGTTGGTTGGTGCCTGATGCTCTGTCTCTGGTCGGGCCCATCGGAGTCTAACTGTTGGTTTTCTTTTGCTCCAGCATTTCAGTGGTTTCTTGCGGTCTAGTCCTCACCATTGTCTCACCTCTGTGGTTCTTTGATTATTCGTGTTCACGGAGATGTTGCACTGATGAGTTAGGAGGCCTTCATGCGGACTGAACAAATTATTTGTCTAAATCACGACGGAAGTAAGGGCGAGGATTCTGGCCACGTAAAATCGATTTAAGCCCCCCCCCCCAGTGGAAATCTTTCCACTGACCGTTCCAAGGCGGTTCTTCTGTGGCGGTTTATTTATGTTGTTGTTTGTTACTTACTGTGCGTATCACTAGTGTCTTTTAATTTTGGATGGTCATATGGCCATTTATGGGAAAGTAACTGTCCTTATGGCCTTCCTTTGTTTAGGTTTCCATTATGGTCTGGTCGCTTCATGTTTGTGTTGCTTTCCCTTTGGTGTCTTTGATGGGTGAAGTAAGTAAATTGTATCGATTCCTGATCTTTGTTTTACTTCTACTTTTTATCATTGCCATTATTCATATAGGCTGTTCTGTTGTTGCGTTCGTTGGTTCGAGTTTTTGTGTGAGCTGTTTGCCTCTTAGTCTTTCGCTTCATCGGAGACCAGATGTTCAAAACGAACGACGTCGATGTTACATTTGATCATTTTCAAAAATGACAAATGTACTTACAGTTTTGCTGAACAAAATATGTGAGCAGCTATTGCAAAGGAAAAACACTACTTACTTTATTTTCAACAATAATACCATCCAATGGGTACACAACGTTGAAACGACGTCGATGCGACGTGATGACGACGTCATAACGTCGTTTCGACTTTTATTCGACGTCAGTTTAGTGTCAGGTGCCTACTTGGCACTGTATTTGATACTTAGTTTAAACCGTTTTTTTTTTTGTTTTTGTGGATGATTTCAACAAATTTATTTAAGGATAGGAATACTTCAGTGCTTAAGTCCACGTGACAATCTCTGACTTGTCGGAATATCTGTTACGTGTATTTATAGAAAATAGCCGCAGTGAGGTAAAATTGTTGCGTATGACCGTTATATGTAGAATCAGGGCCCAGGACTCATTGGCTGAGCTTGGCATACAGTGTAGACCCGGAACGCGGTGTCTGACCAGGGTCTACAATGTTTGCTTTCATTACAGAAATTCAATTGTCAGGCGCCGCAAAACACAGGATCTAATCAGGGTCTACACGTTTTGCAAGCAACTGGAATTTACGGGTTAAACATCACGGGTTAAATCTCAGCCTGGGACTATTTTCCCAGCCTACACTCAGAGACAATCGACCTTCCCAGCGACTGACAATAATGAGATACCAAGGTGATTGTCGCAGACCTGTGGATTCCCTTTCCGTTTGAATAAGTGGATAATTGACGCATTCTTGAATTCTCATCACAAAAACATGCCTACATAATTCTGACCCCCTTGAACCCCACTTTTATATAGTAAAACTAGGGTTTACAGGGGTAAACCTTATTTCTATATTTCTGCTCTAAAATATAGATTGTGGGTACTCGTTTGAACCGCCTCGGTGAGGCGGTTCTAACGAGTGCCCACGATCTATACTTTGAGCAGAAATAAGAAAAATATCACAAGTTTCATCTTAAAATTTTCATTTTTTTTTTCGGCGTTAAGGTGGTAATGTATTTGTATAGGCGTGTTTGCGTAATGTTCGGGGCTTCTTGGCTTCTTTTCTGAACTAACTATGTCACTTTCTTTGCAACTGTGGTGCCTCCTGCTTTGTAGATCTCAACAAGTATTGCATCTCATGATGGGCTGCATGATGCTTCCACGCAGAGCTGAAACCGACCCGCACAAAAGTACTGATAACCGCTTAGAGGATCTAAGCCTGCCCAGGTAAAGCGGTGCGAATGTCGGACCGTTCATGTTTATAAACCCTATTAGTTTCATAGGGCGGCAGGGCTTGAGATGTCATGTCATCTCAGTGTCGGGTAAAAGTCCCACAAAATTGGAAGCAACGTCTCCAAAATGACCTTTACAGTGTTGACGGGGACGTTAAACCCCAAATCAAACAAACAAACATACAAATTCCCTTTCCATTTGAATAAGTGGATAATTGACGCATCCTTGAATTCTCATCACGAAAACAAGCCTATATAATTCTGACCCCCTTTAACCCCACTTTTATATAGTAACAGGGGTAAACCTTATTTTCCTTATTTCTGCTCTAAAAATATAGATTGTGGGTACTCGATGAGGCGGTTCTAACGAGTGTCCAAAATCTATACTTTGAGCAGAAATAAGAAAAATGTCACAAGTTTTCATCTTAAAATTTTCATTTTTTTCGGCGTTAAGGTTGTAATGTATTTGTATAGGCGTGTTTGAGTGAAGTTCAGGGCTTCTTGGCTTCTTTTCTGAACTATGTCACTTTCTTTGCAACTGGGGTGCCTCCTGCTTTGTAGATTTCAACAAGTATTGCATCTCATGCTGGAGCCTTGCCAAATGACAGAGATGTTTAATTACTTTCCTATTTTCAGAAACGCTTGGGAACGCATCAAGCAGATTACACATTACAAAAATACGACTTTACAAATACACTGTAAATTTAACCGCCGTAAAAATGACAAATTTAAGATGAAAAATTGTGATTATTTTCTTATTTCTGCTCAAAATATCGATTGCGAGTACACGTTAGAACCGCCTCAACGAGGCGGTTCTAACGAGTACTCACACGCTATATTTTAGAGCAGAAATAAGGAAAATAAGGTTTACCCCTGTATACCCCAGTTTTACTATATGGAAGTGGGGTTCAAGGGAATAAAAATATTGTAGGCGTGTTTTCGTGATGATACGTGACGATGTACTATTCAATGTTTAAATTATCGATTTTTATCCTATTCTCGGGTAGGATAGGATAACCATTTCAACCCAAGGGTTAAGGGCATTTATTCTTGATTATTGAGGGCTATCATTTCATTACATAATATTATGTAGCCTCAGTGCTGACTGAAGAGATGTCCTCTGTCTTCAACAGGTAAGGGGCCTCCCTGGGGGAAATCATTAATTTACTAACTGTTGACTACAGTGTACAATATTGATTTTACCCTTAAGTGCCTCAGTCAGGGGATTCAACAACAGCTACTAATCACCCTATTAAGGGCCGCCTTTGATCTGCTACAGACAGTATACCACAGGGGGCAATAAAACAATTATGAACACACGGTATGTCCTACTGTATAAGAATAAATGCCTTTAAGTGCAGGATTTCCTTATCATGTGTGAAGGAAAACAGTTTTCACCTCATAAAGTGTCGTACGATGTACGAAACATTTCATCGCACACGCCTGAAGCTATACCTTTGAACGCGATGCATTTTTCCGACCATGTGTATTTTGCCGCGAGAATTGAAAAGGTGTCTCTGAACACATGCACGGAAATTAACTGTCCCTGTTTACAAGAAAGCTTTAGTCATTCGCCGTCTAATTACGAAAACACGCCTATGCAAATACAGTGTAACCTTTATCGCCGAAAAAATGAACATTTTGAGATAAAAAATTGCGATATTTTTTCTTATTTCTATATTTTAGAGCAGATATAAGACAATTAAGGTTAACCCTTGTAAACCCTAGTTTTTCTAAATAAAAATGGGGTTGGAGGGGGTCTAAATTGTATAGGCGTGTTTTCGTGATGGTACAGTTCAGATGCGCAGGCCTATTAGAGTCTTCGCTTGGCGCACCAGATTAAGTGTCCCTTTCTGATGGCGGCGACCCATATCAAAACGGAATTTGAGTACCTATATGTAATTTCAGTGTTTGTGTTTGGATACAATACGCGACAATAGTTTACAAAAAATTGGAACCCTGTCATGAGAACCTGGTTTCGGATTTTGCGACCAGTTGAGAAAGAAACCAGTCTGCTCAGTCACGTTCGAGCAACCAGGGAAATTTGATCTCAAGAATCCCTGGGCCCACATGCCGTGCTCGAAATTAAAAGATCTTACACGAGTGGTCATTGCATATCAAATTTACGAAACGAGCCTTGGGCAAGTTTCATTTTTTGACGTGAAATGATCACGAGTATCATAATTATAACGGTTTTAAATGGGATTTGATTGCAAAACAATTTTAGTAGAAACCAGTAATGTCTCATGACGTCACGCGTAAGAATTCATGTTATGACACGCGTTGTCATATGATAATATGTAATGACGTTATCCACCAAAAATAGCGAAGTCATGTCACTCAAATGGTAAACCCACGAAATTCCCACCACAGAACGAGGCTGTCAGTTGCTCTCCTACTGGCAGGATGTCGGAGTTTTCTTTTCCATGAAGTTAACAATTCCATAGAAGGAACTCCCCTCCAAACCTATGTTTACATTGGGAAAGTGGGGTTTATGGGGTGTTTATTATTTTCCTTCATAGATTGTGGGTACTGGTTAGAACCGCCTCACTAAAGCGGTTCTATCGAGCATCATAATCTATATTTGGATCTAAAGTAAGAAAAAATATCGCATTACGCTAACACACCCGTGCGACATAGTGCATTTTTCACATCTTCAAACTGGCTACTTTTCGGATGAAAATCCATGACATTTTTCTTATTTATATGTATACTGCAAACATAGGTAGTGGGTACTCGTTAGAACCGCCTCATTGAGGCGGTTCTTACGAGTACCCACAACCTATGTCTTGGAGTAAAAGTCAGAAAAATAATATTTACCCCCGTAAACCCCAGTTTTCTCTACACAAATTGGGGTGTAAGTGGGTGTTCATTTCACGGAAGTGTTCGCGTGGTGGAACTTTTTCATCTAGAAATGTTAGGTCTAGGGAAAGGAAGGACGTCATTTAGGCGCATGGATGTTTTATCGTAAAGATTTATTGCAATGTCGCGTATACGTTGATCCTTACTTACGTCCTCAACACCTCTAATAAGGCTGGCACGTTTATAGAGAACACCAGGTTGGTGTATTTTGATATCAAGTTTATCAGGCAAGGCTTCGAGAACTCTTGTAGGATCGCGAGGCGTGCCGAGCGATTCTACACGCGTTCTCGAAGCCGAGCCTGATAAACTTGATATCAAATGACACGAATCTGGTATATTATTTATCAGTTTATCTCCTTGTACACTCTTAATTAGCAATTTACTGTCAATTATTGATGGTCCTCAGTGCGACCAAGCATTCTGGTGGTCAATAAATTTAGTATTAGCTGACCATGTTTTTCCTATGATATTTTTTTTTTTCAAGTAATTTTGCCATTTTTCCCAGTTACAATAACATTTTCTGTCATTTTCCAGTAGTCCGGTTCATTCATAAAAGTGCAATGTCACGTTGACGTGATAAAGCTCACTTGTCCTGAGATAGCATATCTTTATCGGGTCAATGTGTTACAATGCAATATATACGGGAGTAACTGATAAAATAGACAATCGATTAAACTATAGATATATTCCACTAAAATGTTTACCGTTACTGATTTGATCGTACTCGATTATTTGATAAGTATATTTACTACCCAATGCTGTGTCTGAAATAACTGCATGAGTAGCAAACAGTGTAGACACTGATGAGACGCCGCACTTTGGATCTACACTGTTTGCTAAGGCCCGTCTGTCCTAATACATTCATTAATGTATAACAAAGCTAGAAAGGCAGAATTATGATTAAATCCTCAGTGATTACTTATCGAGTATCGATCATAATGACAGGACTGGTGATCGATTATCAGTTCAGCTCTGATTAGCCAGCCGTACCCTCTACCCTGTAGAGCGGAACAGATACCTAAGAAAACAATGTATATACTTATGGGAGCTGTGTGTTATTTTGTTGATGATTCTCATTACGATACAAGTAGTATACCCTTGTTTGACGTAATGGGTAACCGCGAGGACTCTTAATCGGTATGTCTCTCACCAATTTGGTTCGAGCCAGGCTCTGAGGGACACATTCTGCATCTTAGGCCAAGTTCTGCAACGGAAGGTCAGGTGGTTTTTCTCCGGGTACTCCGGTTTTCGCCTACCTCTGATTAACGATCGGCTCGATATGATTGAAATAATCTTGAAAGGGCCGTAACACCCCCCCACCACCACCAAAAAAAAAAAAAACAACAACTCCGTTTACCTCAGTGTATATATAATGTATATGGCCATTTGGTCCGCTTGCAGAAAGCTTGCGAAAGGCACTCTACCGAACCGTCTTGTGGACTCATCGAATTTGACTTACACCTGAATAGCTCCGCCTAGTCAATCTAATCTGTGACTACTTATTCGCGTGAGATGGTTGTGTCGAGTACCCATAATGTGTTTAAAACATGCTATACTGGTATCCCTGTAATCTCCAGTTTCCTCTGTCTGAAGTGTGTGTTTCAAGGGCGTTCATGACATGCATTTCTTATATATAGCGAGGAAGTTTCCTTATATGGACTGACGGAGATAGTTCCAACTATAACGCATAGCATGTGTTTAAACAAATATAGGGAAAATCATTTAGACTATAGAAGTGGAGGCAATGATCAGGAATCGATACAATTAACCCACAGCTCAAATCAGAGACACCAAAGGGAAAGAAACACAAACACGAAACAACAGACCCTAATTGAAACATCAATAGCGGAAAGCCAAAAGGACAGACACTTTCCTACAAAATGGCCCCGATTTTATCGGCTTGAAGTTAGTATTCTTGACACAGGTTTTGAGCTCACCTGAGCCGAAGGGCTAGTGTGATTTGTCACTATATGTTGTCTTTTGTCCGTCCTTCCGTCATTTTGCCTATCTATCCACAATCTGAACAATGTTTTTAGAGGTCTACCAGACGTAGCAGATGAAGTTTTATACGGAAAAAGGTCGCATTATTAAGAAATCTTGCAGGAAGTAAATGAAGGCAAACAAGTATTTGCTGCAGAATACTAGTATTTTTCCCTTCTCATCATAAAGCTTTACATAACAATCAGTGACGTAAAATAAATATAAGATATTTACTTATCTGGGTTGCATATCAAAAATATTTCATCGAGTGTGTTGTTTTTTTTTTGTGTTTGTTTGATTTGATGTTTAACATCTCCGTCAACACTATATAGGTCATTTTAAAGACGTTGTTTCCAATTTTGTGGGACTTTTACCCAGCACTGAGATGAAATGACTTCTCAAGCCCTGTCGCCCAATGAAACCAATAAGATTTAAAAGCATGGACTGTCCGGCTCAAACCGCTTTGCCTGGACAGGCTTAGATGCTCTAAGCGGTTTACCAGTACTCGTGAGCGGTCGGATTCAGCTCTGCTTGGAAGCATCATGCAGCCCATTTATTTCTTCAAAACCCGATTGGTCGAGTGTGTTGAGTTGAAAACATCAGAATTTTCAGAAGTGCGAACTTTTTAACACTTGATAATGTCATCTCGTGTGTTGAAGACATCAGGATTTGCACGGATAGAAGTATGGCATTTATCAATCTTTTTATTTTATACATGTACGTGAATTTTGCGATGTACCGTAAGTGAACGGCTGCTTCGCACTCATAAATCCAAGCACTGAGAGTACTGGTTGGTCGATCGTCTCTGAGTGTAGGTTGGGAAAATAGCCCTGAGCTGGGAATCGAACTGTTCGTTTAACTTTTAGCAAGCACAATAGAGCTGATCAGACATCGCGTTATGTGGCTTCTGATTATGTAGATTCTGTTTGCCAATGCTCAAGTGTACGAGCACAGTCCACCCGCCCCCGCCCATCGGGGCTTGAATAAATAGATGGGCTGCAAGATGCTTCCACGCAGAGCTGAAAGTCCCGTAACATTGGAAGCAACGTCTTCAAATGACCTATACAGTGTTGACGGGGACGTTAAACCTTAAATCAAACAAATGAGCACAGTCCAGAATTTTCTTCTTACGCTGCGCTCTGACGTTCTAGGGTAGTACTTGGATTTTGTTCAACAGAGTGGGAAGGGTGCAAACGCAGGACTTCCCATCTTTTGGAAATTATTTCAGATTCATATCGTTTTTCACCCTCTGCAAAATACCTGAAATTCGCATCCTCAACCCGCCCCTTTTCAGAGTCTGTGTAAGGGCCTGAATCATGTTCAAAACTGTTGTTGCATACATATGGCGAACAATGTCGACCTGATCAGAAGCAATGCACTCTATATCCGATCTCCGTCTACGCTGTATGTCTAATAACGGTACAAACTATAAAGTCTGGGCTACTTAAACGTTTCAGGGTTCTAAAATTAAGTTCTAAGCAGGAGTGCGAAAATTCTGTTTTTCCTCGACTTCGCATACATTTGTATAACAGTGTTCCAAAAGACGTCATGTGACAACGTGGCCTGGTTTAAAGTATTGTTTTTCTTTCATTACGTGAGGAACCTGGCATTATAATACTATTTCGTTTAACCCTCAAATGCCACTATTTAAGCAAACAGTGAAGTTCCTGTGCAACCAGCTGATCAGACGCCACATTCCGCGGCGTCTGATCTGGGTATTATCCAGCACACGATTCCTGTCAAGCTCTTTAGATAGCCCGTGTTGCATCGATAAAAATAGCGGAACTTTTCAAGTTCTATTAATAAAACATAGTATTGGTTTTCCAAAATCAGTGATGGTCACGTGGACAACTGCATTAATTCCGTTTGGCCATTTAGTAAACTTGGGTCGATCGTAAACCGAACGACCCAAAAATTGCTGGTGTTTTCAACACACTCGATGAAATATATTTTCAACGTATTAGATGAAATTTTGACTTATAGTGAAATAAAAATGAAAAAGGCCATGTTATTTTTCACAGGTAAAACTATTATTATTTTTCTCAGTGACACAATATCATTTTTAACTGTCATTTTCAGATATGCATTGGTTTCATTGGCTAAGTCTTGAAAGACGACACCATCACGTGAACAAGTCCGTGAAATAAAGACCCCCCCCCCCTCCCCTTGAGCCCCACTTTTATATAGTAAAACTGGGGTTTGTAGGGGTGAACCTTATCTTTTATATTTCTGCTCTAAGATATAGATTGTAGGTACTCGTTAGAACCGCCTCATCGAGGCGGTTCTAACGAGTACCCACAATCTATATTTAGAGCAGAATTAAGAAAAAATATCACAATTTTTTCAGCTTAAAATTTTCATGTTTTCGGTGATATAGGTTGCAATGTATTGGTATAGGCGTGTTTTCGTATTGTAAAGGAAACGGAAATGAAGACTGGGGAGAAATAGGAAAATAAATGAAATTGTAGAAACAAAAGAAATGATAACAGCGCTCCTCTACCATTACCTGATGCCAGGGGTCGGTATCGGTAGCTCAGTCGGATACACGTCTGACTTACGCGGGTTCGTTGCCTACCGGGGTCGGCAATATTCTTTCGTGGAGATTGATCATGAAATTTTTTCTACGGTCATTCTCTCCCTTCCGCCGATTCAAGATGTGCAGTTGTCAGTTCTGGCGAAAGAATATGCACTGTTCTGGTATAAAAAATAGAAGTGAAGACAATGATAAGGAATCGATACAATTAACCCACAGCTCCCATCAGAGACACCAAAGGGAAAGACACACAAGCAGGTAACATCAACAGCAGAAAGCGAAAAGGACAGTCACTTTCCCACGAAATGGCCAATTGGCTATCCAAAACAAAATAATATAAGCGATACAAACACTCAAAGACAAACCATAACAAAAATAAACAGCGACAGAAGAATCGTCTTCAAACGGTCAGTGAAGCGAATTCAAATGAGTGGCTTAAATCAATCTAAGTGGCCACGATCCTCGCCCTTACGTTAGGCGCGATTTAGATCCGAATGAAGCCTCCTAAGAAAAAGTGTATAGGTAAATCGACCAGCTCATAAATGATTTAAATAGTGTTGACGGTGCCGCTAACCTACAATACAAACAAAACCTGCTACAAGGATAGCAGGCGTTGTGAAAAAGTAAGCCCATATCAGTTGGACGCATCAATGACACAAGATGCATGTCACCTTTGACTCACCAAGTCTCGAATTTTGTATTTGCGAAGTCCATTTTGTTGCTAGAGGCGATTCATTTACACATTGTATGCTGATGGAGTCACCCACTTTTAAATTTATAACAAGTCTATTTGTTATTTAAGAAGTGACTGGTCTTTTTTGCTTTTATTCTATACACTAGTAGATGTATTTATCACGCGAACAAGTCCGTGAAATGAACACGCCCCTCTTAAACCCTACTTTATATAGAGTAAATCGGGGTTTAAGGGGATAAACATTTTTTTTCTTATTTCTGCTCCAAGACATAGGTTGTAGGTACTCGTTAGAACCGCCTCAATGAGGCGGTTCTAACGAGCACTCACACACGATGTTTGCAGTTTAAATAAGAAAAAAAAATCACGGATTTTCATCAGAAAAGGAGCCGTTTTGGAGATGTTAATATTGCACTATGTTGCACGGATGTGTAATCGTAATGTATGGCGAAAAACCCTGTTAGCAAATAGTACATACCCTGATCAAACACCGCATTATGTGGCGTCTGATCAGGATCTACACCGTTTGCCAAAGTTCCTATCACGGGCTTCCGTGTAAAAATGGCTTTGCATAACATTACGCAAACACGCCTATAAAATACATTGCCACCTTTATCGCCGAAAAAATGAAAATTTTAAGATGAAAAATTGTGATATTTTTTCTTATTTCTGCTCAAAATATAGAATGTGGCCACTCGATAGAACCGCCTTATCGAGGCGGTTCTAACGAGTACCCACAATCTATATTTTAGAGTAGAAGTAAGAAAAATAAGGTATACCCCCGGAAATCCCAGTTTTACTATATAAAAGTGGTGTTCAAGGGGGTCAAAATTATATAGGCGTGTTTTCCTGATTGAATATTTCAGTGTTGAGCAGAGTTATAAACTATGGTATAATCGATTGGCGGGTCTTTAAACTGCCCATTGAAGTATTTAAGTTCTGATATCAAAAGCTTTGGTACTCCGCGGTCATTACTGAGTCTCAGGGTTACGTTTGCAAATTTCCCTATTTTCAAGCCCTGAAAAGACAAAAATAAAATAATTCAGTTCATGTTCAAAGTAAGCACCGTTCAATATTCATTTATTGCCTTTGTGTGTGTAGGGGTGGGGGAAGGGTATGACGGTTCGTTCACCCGAGCAGGTAATATTACCTGTCGAGGGTGAACAAAACGTCATATTCCCCTCACACAAAGGCAACAAATGGTTTATTATACCGAGATCTGACATCTAGAGTATCTTTCAGTGAGTGCATTTGTCCTCTTAAGCAGTGACGACAGAGGGGAATATTGCAGGGGAATATGGTGATTTATTGCCCTTTATTGACTTCTAGAGATAGAGATACACTTGTCCTTTTGAGCAATGACGTCAGAGGGGAATATTGCAGGGGGATATGACAATTTAAAGCCCTACACGTAGCATACTCTCGGCCAATCAGAATTCTGGAATAGCTCATGAATATCAACGAGGAATAACTATTTACTTTATCAAGAGCGAGCCTTTGTGGCTCAGTCAAATGTGCGTCCGACAGTTAATCTTCTATCTTCGCATAACCCCTTGAACCCGTCTTTTACATAGTTAACTGATGTTTACAGGCGTTGGCCTTATTTTTATTATTTATTCTCTTAAATATAGACATTGTGTACTCGTTAGAATCGCTTCGTTGATTCGGACCGTCCATGCATATAAACCCTTTAAGTTTAATTGGGCGACAAGACTTGAGCTGTCATTTATCTCATTGTCTCCAAAATTACTTATAAAGTGCTAGTGGGGAGGGGTGGGGTTAACCCTCAGACCAAGCTCACCAAACAGGGCTGTTTAGTGTTTTCCGTGCTTTTCCTCAAATATACAGGTTATGGGTATTCGTCAGAACCGGCAGTTCTAACGAGCTCTGACAATCTATGTTGGGGTGGGAATTAGAAACAAAAGGTCCATGTTTGGTTGTAAAATCTAAGTAGAGCCTCCTACTTCTCTCGAAAAACCTCATCAAGGCGGTTCTTACGAGTACCCACAACCTAAGTCATAGAATTGAAACAAGAAAAATAATGTATACCGCCGTAAACCCCAGTTTTCTGTATTCAAAATAAGGTTTTGGGGGTGTTCATTTCACTTGTTCACGTGATGATCAGTACCCACAAATCAATAATGGTTTCGAATGCCCGTAACAAATTCCTTTGAAGACGTCACACTTTATATAAGACATTACGAAAACACACCTGTTCAAATACATTGCAAACTTTACTTCCGAAAAATCGAAAATTTTAAGATGAAAAATTGTTATAGTTTTCATATTTCTGCTCAAAATAATGATTGTGTGTACACGTTAGAATCGCTTTATCGATGCGGTTCTAACGGGTATCAACAACCTATATTCATAGCAGAAATAAGAAAAATAATGTTCACTCCTGTAAACCGCAGTTTTACTATATAAAAGGGGGATTCAAGGGGGTCAAAATTATATGGTCGTGTTTTCGTAATGAAAGAAAAGGGGTATTTGAAAGCATAGATTTTTACTTAATTTAAATCCTTACGTTTCTTTTTCTTTCTTTTGTCACTTTTGGTTTAACAGATCTGAAATCAGCAAGAGCTTGGTCATACCCGCCGGGTTTTGTATAGACATTGTCCCATCCATTGTTGTAAACATGATTCGCATCCTTGAGTATCTTTTTCACGGCACGTGCGCCTGCAAAATATACATTACGATAACACATCCGTGCGACATAGTGCATTTTTCACATCTTCAAAATTGCTACTTTTCTGGCGAAAATCTGTGATATTTTTGTTATTTAAACTGCAAACATAGGTTGCGGGTGCTCGTTAGAACCGCCTCATTGAGGCGCCTCATTGAGGCGGTTCTAACGAGTACCCACAACCTATCTCTTGGAGCAGAAATAAGAAAAATAATGAATACCCCCGTAAACCCCAGTTTTCTCCATATAAAGTGGGGTTAAAGGGGGTGTTCATTTCACGGACTTGTTCACGTGATGTGAATCGTTTCAAAAGTCTTCTTCCATGCATTTGCTGGATCCCATAAAAATTGTATGATTAGACCAGAACAGTAAAGCACAGAGATAGACAATAAAAGTATGTTTAAAACTAAATATGAAATCCAACCGTTGGTTTTCTTTTGCTCCATCCATGCTGTCAAACTCCCATCGTTGTTTCATGTCTGTAGTCGTTTGTATTTTATGTTCTCGGAGATATTGCACTGACGATTTAGAAATCCTTCATGCGGACTGAACAAATTATTTGTCTTAAACACGACGGAACCAAGGGCGACGGTTGTGGTCAGATAAAATCTTAAAATCCAAGTAAAACAAGCGGGTGCCATGCTGTTTTTTTTTTCTTTTCTTTTTTTTTTCTTTCTTTTTTGCACAAAGGAAATTGCATGATATAGATATGGAACTTAGTCAGAATATAGCTCTTATAATAATACAGATTTGTACCAAGCTTCATGAAACTAGGCCAAATACTGTTTAGAAATATGGCCAGAGTGCTTTTTTTCGTAAGTTTTCGAAATTATATGTCAAAGCTCACAGTTTAAGGTCACAGGTCAAAACGTTTGATGCCAATGGAAAGTGCTTGCCTCAAGAAACACACAAATGAATTTTGAAAGCTGTATTGTTTGTGGTAATGAAGCAGTTTAGGTCGTAGAACGAAAGCGTTAATCCAAAATCATTTATCCATAGACAAATGGCAAATATTAATGTTCAGACCAACAGACATGGACTCCAGAAGAGTGTAATCAGGCGTCCTAGGATAGCAAGCATTACTTGGTAAGCAAGCTTCACCCACCATGTCTATCGACCTGAACGAAGAAAAAGGAGTAAATGCCGAGAAGGGTATGTCCGAGATTTTGGTAGTCTTCCTATGGCCTTCCATTGGCAAACACATCAGAAATAATTCTGAAAATGGCCACATTGTGCGGATCAAAAAGATCATGATGCCTGCCATAGAACTTCTTTAGTGTTGATACCAGTTTGGTTGTTTGATACCCCTGGCATAACATCTGGTAGTGAGCACCTTCCCACGTTCCATAAAATCCTGATACTTGGAACAGGCACTAGCATAACGGATTAACTGTGAAACGTAAACTCCATATGCTGGTGCAGGCGGGATATTACTGCTCAGGAATGGAAAGTTAACAATGAGACACCAAAACGCTATCTTGAAACAAGTGTTTTAAACGTAGCAAAGGGAGATAAATCAGTCAAATTGCATGATAGAGCTACAGAACTTCATAAGTATATAGCTTTTGTGATCGTACATTTCTGTGTTAATTTTCATTAAACTAGAGCAATTACTTTGGAAAAATGGCCAATTTTAAGTTTGTCGTTAAAGTTTCGAAGAAGAGCTCCGCAACCTGGACTTTATACGCCCGGAAAGTAATTGTCTGAAAGGATGACCTTGACCATAGGGGTACTGACTCGGGTCTTTCACGCGACATATCCTTTCATAATGGTAAGCATTTCTGCCAGGTAATTTTAAAATTCATTAGTGAATGAAAAAGGTATTGACCGCACACGGAAAAAGAACCTTCCTTTACCTTTGACCGCCAAATATGACCTTGACTTAAGAGGTCTTCGCCCCCGCCCATAGGGGCTTGAAGAAATATTTGGGCTGCATAATGCTTCCATGCAGAGCTGAAGCCGAACGCACACGAGTACTAGTAAACCGCTTAGAGGATCTAAGCTTGCCCGGGCAAAGCGGTGCAAGTCGGAACGTCCATGCTTATAAACCCTTTTGGTTTCATTTGGCGACAGAGCTTTGGGTGTCATTTCATCTCAGTGTCGGGTAAAAGTCCCACACAATTGGCAGCAATGTCTCCAAAATGACCCGGGACGTAAAACCTCAAATCAAACAAACAAACAAAATTGTCCTTAGAGGTACCAACCTGAGTTTTGCGCAGGACACATGGCAAGTTATTTTCAAATCCATCAAGGAATATTAAAGTAATTGACGGAACACAAGAAAAATACTTTTCTTAACATTTGACCTCTTAGTATGACCTTGACCTTGGAGTTACCGACCTTGGTTTTGCGCACGACATATTGTCTTATATTGGTCTACCAAGTAATTTCAAAATCCAACTTGGAATAACAAAGTTATTGGTCAGAAACGAAAACACGGCCCGCTTTGGCCTTTGACCTCTAAGGATGGTACTGACCTTGGAGCTACTGGCCTGCGACTTGTGTGCAACACATCAACTCACGATGGTTAACATTTCTGCAAAGTAATTTTAAAATCCATCCAAAAATAAAAAAAAATATTATTGACTGGGCACGCAAAAGAAAAACAACAACCAAAAACATCGAGGAATAGCAGATTCATTGACCAGACACGAAAGGGGGACCCAATTTTTTACCTTTGACCTCTGTGTATGACATTGACCTCTAGCATACCGACCTTGGTCTTGCAAGAAACACATCGGCGTGGCCTAATACATATTCTTATAAAACGACTTTTGTTTTCAAACCGGGCGTATAAAATAGGTCAAAGCTCAAAGGTCATGGTCACAGGTAAAAAAGCTTGGTATCAATGTTAGAGACATCCATGTGGAGTTTGAAGGCTGGCTTGTTAGTGGTATTTAAATGAGTCCAAAAAGGTTGTTTTTTTTTTAAACAAAAACAAAACAACACTCCCAGCGTAAACGGGAAAAACTTCAATCAAATATAGGTGTGTTTGCTTGATAGATATATGGAAATGGGACAGAATGCAGCTCTTGTGTTGTAATGGTTAGTATATGTGTGAAGTTTCATGAAGGTAGGCCAAATATGGTCAAGGTTAAAAGTTTTGGTAAAATTCTAAAAATAGATCAACGTTCAAAGGTCAAGGTCATAGGACAGAACGTTTGGTATTAATGGAATCAGGCGAAGTTTGAAAACTCTGTCATAAACAGTATTGTAATGAGAGAAAAATGTGTTTCAGAAAAAGAAACAGAAAAGAGGAGACAATTCTGCCACATCCAATGGTACAATTATGGGCCTTGGTCGGAATGTTGCTCTAATGATGGTCGTTATTTGTGTAAAGTTTCGTGAGACTAGGTCAAATAATTTTGAAGTTATAGACAAGGTTAAAATATTTTCGGAACGACGACAACGCCAATGGCAGTGACAACGATACCTCGAAAGTTTACCTTCGAAAAACAGACGAGCCAACGAAATCACAGACCATTCAGACCATTCTAGAGTAGGTCTTCTGTATTGTTGTACTTTAGTACATCACGAAAACACGCCTATATTATTTTGACCCCTTGAACCCCACTTTTATATAGTAAAACTGGGGTTTCCGGGGGTATACCTTATTTTTCTTATTTCTGCTCTAAAATATAGATTGCGGGTACTCGTTAGAACCGCCTCGATGAGGCGGTTCTAACGAGTGCCCACAGTCTATATTTTGAGCAGAAATAAGAAACATATTACAATTTTTCATCATAAAATTTTAATTTTTTCGGCGATAAAGATGGCAATGTATTTGTATAGGCGTGTTTGCGTAATGAAACTTTTTCTTTGAATGTATGAAATGCTAATGTTTGTTTTTATTTTGAATGCTCATTTTGGCCATTTTGTTGGAAAGTAGCCGTCCTTTTGGCTTTCTGCTCGTGACGTTTTCATTATGGTGAAGTTGGTTTATGTTCATGTTTCTTTCCGTTTGGCGTCTTGGATGGTTTGTTCGTTTCTTTGTATTGCACACCGGTGGGTCGGACTTAAGATTATATGACGGTTCCAGCGTAAAAAACATAATTTTATTTTATTTTAGTATTCTTTATGTTGGTTGGCACCTGATGCACCGTCTTTGGTCGGACCCCTCGGAGCATAACTGTTGGTTTTCTTTTGCTCCTTTGCTCCAGCAATTCTGTTGTTGTATGCTGTCGAGTCCTCAACCTTGTTTCGTCTCTGTAGTTTTTTATTTGATTGTTCTCGGAGGTATTACTCTGATGAGTTAGGAAGCCTTCATGCGGACTGAACAAAATTAGTGTATTCCGCGACAGAGGTAAGGGCAAGGATTATGGCCATATAAAATCGATTTAAGCCCCCCCCCCCATCCACCCCCAGTGGAATTCTTTCCACTGACCGTTCCAAGGCGGTTCTTCTGTGGCGGTTTATTTATGTTGTTGTTTGTTACTTACTGTGTGTATCACTTGTGTCTTTTTATTTTGGATGGGAAAGTAACTGTCCTTATGGCCTTCCTTTGTTTAGGTTTCCATTATGGTCTGGTCGCTTCATGTTTGTGTTTGTTTCCCTTTAGTGCCTTTGATGGGTGGAGTAAATTAATTGTATCGATTCCTGATCTTTGTTTTACTTCTACTTTAACGGTCCAGTCAACATTATTTTAGGTCGTTTTTGAGCCGGCCAGTTTACCTATCCGCACTTTTCCTGGGCATGCTTATACGTAATCAGTTAGCCAGTACAGTACACATTGTTTCGCCAGAAATTGACAACTGCCCTTCTTGAATCAACAGAAGGGAATGAATGTCCGTAGAAAAGAGCTCATGTTCAATCTCTACCTATCCACACTTTTCCTGGGCAGGCTTATACGTAATCAGTTAGCCAGTACAGTGCACATTGTTTCGCCAGAAATTGACAACTACCCTTCTTGAATCAGCGGACTGGAGAGAATGACCGTAGAAATGACTTCATGATCAATCTCCACGAAATAATATTGCTGACCCAGTCAGGTATCGAACCCGCGTCCTCCTGATAACTAGTCAGACGCGCATCCAACTGAGCTACCGAGGCCTTACCGTTGTTTCATCTCTGTGGTTGTTTGATTTTTTGCGTTCACGGAGATGCTGCACTGATGAGTTAGAAGGCCTTCCTGCGGACTGAACAAATTATTTGTAAAAATCGCGACGGAAGTAAGGGTGAGGATTGTGGCCACGTAAAATCGATTTAAGCCCTCCAGTGCAATTCGTGTCCGCTGACCGTTCCAATGCGGTTCTTCTGTCGCGATTTATTTTTGTTCGATGCTTGAACATTACCTTCACTTCTCTATGGTGCATGTTGCATGACATATATAAATTTTATAATATTTTACTGTACATAATTCGATTGTTGTGACGCTCTGTTTAACCTAGCTAGCATGGACCTTTGTAAGCTGTATCCGGCTTACACTTCCACGGCAACATGTGTACAAACAGAACTTTGGCCCCCGCCAATAGGGGCTTGAAGAAATATATGGGCTACATGATGCTTCCACGCAGAGATGAATCCTGCCCGCACACTAGTACTGGTAAACCGCTTAGAGGGTCTAAGCCTGTCCAAGAACTGCGGTGCGAGGCGGACCGTCCATGCTAATAAACCCTATTGGTTTCATTGGGCGACAGGGCTTGAGAAGTCATTTGATCTGAATGTCGGATAAAAGGCCCACAAAATTGGAAGCAACGTCTCCAAAATGACCTTTACAGTGTTGACGGGGACGTTAAACCTCAAATCAGCCAACCAACCAACAAACAAAACGTATTCCGGCTTATTTTCATTTTTTTTTTGCGCAGTTTCACTCAAACAATTCATTTGACATAATGTTTGAACACTTTTTCGTGCAGGTTTGTATACATGCATTGGTAACAGTTAGGAAATTCCACGATTGACCGGAAGACTAAAATGGGCCTGAACGGGGACTAAGACTGTATCGTTTATCCATTAAATTCCTGTTCTATAAACAAACCGTGTAGACCCTAATCAGATGTTGTGTTTTTCGGCGTCTGACCCTTAAATACATTCACTGTAGGCAAACAGTGTAGATCCTGATCAGACGCCGCGTTCTGCGGCGTCCGATCTGGGTTTACACTGTTTGCCAAGCCCAACCCATAAGTCCAGCCCCGATTCTACAGATAACCTTTTTTACGCAACACGCTGACTTCACAGCGATATGATTCTATAAATAAGTTACATGGATGTCCTACAAATCAGTGATAGTCACGTGTACTCCAGTCCTAGTAGCATTTTGGCCTTATAACTTTGGGTCGATTGTTTATCAATCGACACAAACAGTATAGCCATGATCATACAGGTGAAGTATACGATATCAGTGTATGGCAAAAGATATGTTTTAAAATTGAGTGACGCAGTTTGCTGTTACATTTAGCTACTAAAAGAACGAGCACTATAGTCGACTTGCCCAGCGATTTCGATACGACAGTAAAGGAGCAGTCTCTATAAGGCTATTTTCATGGCCACAACCGATTTCCTTTAAACTTTGTAGCTTCAAATTGGTACATATTGGCTGTCTAATGGTGAATTTTTAGACTCTTTGGTCCACTGGTTTTTGCTGTATACACTATTAAAGTGGGTGGGGTAATGTCACCCCATCAAGGGTATACCAACAAAAATGCTATTATTTTTGTTCAAAGTGCATGACTGGAGGCGATGTTTGCCGTATGCTTACTACCCTTTTAGGCATAACAGCCGGTGATAACAGTCTTATAAATATCAAACAAGAGAAGAGTTTATACGCGCTTGTACGTTGTACCCAAATATTAGTAATTTTTATTCCCCAACTTTACGAAAAACCACAACACCTTTACAGTTTTCAACTTATTTCAAAGATCTTTCATAAATATAATGTTGATGTAATAGTCATTCTAGGTATATGTCAGAATTATTGTTAGTTCATAAAACTGAATGAGTTACCTGCCCCTGAAATTGGATTTTACCCATTTTTTTTAAATCAGAGTGCATTTATCCGTTTGTAGTACTCACAACTTCATTTGGAAGTGAATAAACTGATTCCATGCAAATATAATTAAATAGATGTGGACAAAGAAGTCATTTGATTTAATAGTGCATGCTAGCAAGCACATGAGCACAACATCCCACGGTACAAGCACCACTTCTTCACCAACAGTACCATCCAGTGATTGGGTTTAGTCCTTGTGGTCTAAACACATTGTAAAACGAGCAAACAATTCTTACATAGTCGCCAACATATGGTATTTTACTATTGGATATTTTGTTTCTAAGGCCTTCCACTTTGTAATTCTCCCATTAGCTGATTCGACAACCTATCTCACTTTGTACCTAGCCTTGAATCATTCTCCTCTTCTGTCGTATATTGCTTCTGAGATTTGGTTAGGAAGTGAAGCATATGAGAATTGATTTCATAACCCTTTAGTATTTCTCTAACATCCCTGAATCATACATCAACTTTTGCAAATGTCCTATTTGGGGATTCAAATTCTGATGTTGCAATCGCAGTGGCTGATGGAACATACATTTATATTGAGAAGAGTGGAAACTACTCATTGCAGAGAAGATCTTATTCCGTACATAAAGGACAGCCTTTGCTGAAACCTATGATGCTTGTGGCCACTGATGGCTACATTTTGACTGTGATGGGACCATATCTTGCAGATGGGAAAAACACAGATGCTAAGATTACCGAACACATGTTAAAGACTAATGCAGAAAATATTACTGACTGGTTTGAAGAAGATGATGTTCTCGTTGTAGACCGCGGCTTCAGGGATGCTATAGATATACTAAAGGATTTTGGAATCAATTCTCATATGCCTCACTTCCTAAACAAATCTCAGAAGCAACATACGACTGAAGAGGCGAATGAGTCAAGGCTAGTTACAAAGGTGAGATGGGTTGTCTAATCAGCTAATGGGAGAATTAAAAAGTGGAAAGCCCTTAGCAACACAATGCCCAATAGTCCAATACCATATGTTGGCGACTATGTAAGGATTGTTTGCTCATTGTGCAATGCATTAAGACCACCTTCGGTAACAAGCAAAGATTCAGGCAAAGTAATTGCTAGAAGAATGATGGCCCTAGCAAAAACTCCAAATAAGCTGCAGGATAAGGTTGTAACAAGAATTCCGCTGAAGGCTATGTCCCGCCTGTGGGGGCGCAAAGTCATCGAACCATGATATGTAGGTCAAGGTCAAACATAGATGCTTGCTCAAAAGATCCCATTCTCAAATGCAAGCTTGTACTAAGTATCATTAATGAAGCTCTAATAATTCTTGAGAAATGAACTTAACCATTACGGTGAACGCTAGGGTGGTCACAATATTTTACAAAGTCAGTGAACCATGAAATTAAGGTCAAGGTCAAATATGGATGCTTGCATTTAAATTGCCATCCCCAGATTCAAGTTTGCACCAAATATCATTAATGAAGCTCTTATAAATCTTGAGAAATAAACTTGACCATTAGGGTGAACGCTAGGGTGGTCACAATATTTTACAAAGTCAATGAACCATGAAATATAGGTCAAGGTTAAATACGGATGCTTGCATTTAAGTTACCATCCCCAAATACAAGTTTGTACCAAGTACCATTAATAAAGCTCTTATAATTCTTGAGAAATAAACTTGACCATTAGGGTGAAAGCTAGGGTGGTCGCAATGTTTTACAAAGTCAGTGAACCATGAAATGTAGGTCAAGGTCAAATATGGATGCTTGCATTTAAGTTGTCATCCCCAGATACAAGTTTGTACCAAGTATCATTAATGAAGCTCTTATAGGTCTTGAGAAATAAACTTGACCATTTGGGTGAACGCTAGGGTGGTCGCAAATGTTGACGCCTTGACGAACGGACGGACGGAAAACCGGGCGCCTATATCGCGCCATGCTAATAGCAGGCGCGACAAAAAATGGCTGGGATAAAAAACGGGTTATTTGGAAAAAGATCGATGATGAGAAACTTGAGAATTTCCCAGAGATGACTGGATGAACTCAGGGATTTGAAACTTGGTATATACCAACTGAAACAAGCCAAATCCTACACAGATGAACATTTTTACGACAATGGATCATATGAGATAATGGCACACAAAGAAGAAGATGGTGTTCTCAAAGCACAGATACGTTATTGCCACACGTCTAATAAAACATATAACATGTGGGTTGAATATAATCAAGGACTGAACCCAATCACTGGATGGTATTGTGGGTGCAGAAGTGGAGCTCGTACCGTGGGATGTTGCGCACATGTGGCTTCTGTTCTCTGGTATTTGGGATATTACCAGAACAAAACAGAAAATAGTGAAGCAAAACCAAGCCGGGAACATATTGATTTTGTTTATGATGCTGCTGTTAACACATGGAGTACATCTAGCGATTCAGAGGAAGATCAGTAAATTAACAAATTCTTAAACATGTCGTGAGACCATACAGGCTTATATTTCAGCACAGTATCAGTCTAGAATGAGGTTCCACAGCATGAGCAAAGCCTGCTTTGGTGGTCAAAAATGTTTGACAGTTGACAAATGTTCCATTTGCACCTGGAAATTAAGAGTTCATAAATAACAAAAAAAAGAAATACTAGCATGCACTATTAAATCAAATGACTTCCTTGTCCACATCTATTTAATAATATTTGCATGGAATCGGTTTATTCACTTTCAAATGAAGTTGTGAGTACTACAAACGGATAAATGCACTCCGATTTAAAAAATGGGTAAAATCCAATTTCAGGGGCAGGTAACTCATTTAGTTTCATGAACTAACAATAATTCTGACATATACCTAGAATGACTATTACATCAACATTATATTAATGAAAGATCTTTGAAATAAGTTGAAAACTGTAAAGGTGTTGTGGTTTTTCGTAAAGTTGGGGAATGAAAATTACTGATATTTGGGTACAACTTACAAGCGCGTATAAACTCTTCTCTTGTTTGATATTTATAAGACTGTTATCACCGGCTATTATGCCTAAAAGGGTAGTAAGCATACGGCAAACATTGCCTCCAGTCATGCACTTTGAACAAAAATAATAGCATTTTTGTTGGTATACCCTTGATGGGGTGATATTACCCCACCCACTTTAATAGTGTATACAGCAAAAACCAGTGGACCAAAGAGTCTAAAAATTCACCATTAGACAGTCAATATGTACCAATTTGAAGCTACAAAGTTTAAAGGAAATCGGTTGTGGCCATGAAAACAGCCTTATAGAGACTGCTCCTTTGTGGAAAATAGAAGTGGAGGCAATGCTCTGGAATCGATACAATCAACCCACAGCTCCAATCAGAGACACCAAAGGGAAAGAAGCACAAACATGAAACAACAGACCCGAATTGAAACATCAATAGCGGAAAGCCAAAAGGACAGTTACTTTTCCACAAAATGGCCAATAGGCTCTCCTTTCCTTTCACAGACAAAATGGCCAATTGCTGGTACATTGAAATATATTCCATAAAACGATAATCCCCTTAAAACAAGAGATACATAATAAAACTGATAAGTCTAATGTCTCGGCCAGATTGAAAACGTATAGCTTCTTTTGGACAATTAGGTCTCATCAGTTACACTCAGACATTTTCAAAAATTACACCGTCAAATAAATCATTCCAAGGACTAGAGAATATAAACCACACTATTATGAAGGGGAGTGAGACACTTTACAGCCGCCACACAGTTCCGGTGAAGATTAATATGTTTTATGAAAGGGTAATCCTTTGAAAACAAGTACTACAGACGAGAACTGATACAATTTTGTGTACAAATTGTGTCTTGGACAGACTAGCCAGTTTTGGCCAATAAGGCCTCACCAGTGACACTCGGATATTTGCAAAATTCCACAGTGGAATCAATGAACCCAAAGGACTATAAAATATAACCACATAATGATGAAGGGTAGGGAAACGTTGTACAGCCGCCACACAGTCACTTAACAGCAGCTGTGGTGAAGTTTAATAATGTGGTCTATGATACTGTAATCCTGTGAAAACAAGGACTACAGAACAAAACCGAAATACAACGTTATTTCCTGCAACGTCATTAAATGAGAGTTCTTCAGTGAAAGTTTACATCTTTCCAAATGCAATACAGGTCATTGCGTGTTTTAAAAAAGTCTGGAAATCTGATAACATATATAGCTGAACTTGAACTTACAAAATACCAAAACAGCAATTACTATTTTTATTCGCATTATTCTGGTATCGATCTCTGACCAGTGTGTTTACTTCTATTTTGAAAATACAAATAATTTGTAATATACCTAAACGAAATACCGCTTTATTCAACTAGTTGCCCGACAACAAATACAGAATCCCGTATCTTCCTACTCGCGTTTCCCTAATCAGTATCAGCATTATTGCAAGCTCTGAGTTACTACATTTGTTGCGACGTTAGATAGCAGCCAGCAATGTGTATCCGCATCTAATGTAAAACGTTGATCTGAAACATCTCTTGGATGTTTCCAGATCTTACGTTTCGCACGCAACGTTCCGCGTCTCGTGTGATATGTTTATCTGTAAACATCCACTCGACGTGATACAATGCGGTAGACTAAGTTACCGTAGTAACAATGTGTATGCATCACATGGGTGTGTTATTCTCCTGGAATTATTTGTTAATTATGAAATAGATCAGCTTTGTCTGTGATTTGTTCAGTAATAAATCACAGTTTGGTGAGTGAGTGATAATTTGTTTATAGACACCTCAACCTATTGGTCATATGGTGTCTAATAATTTTCTATAAGACTGTTTGGGATAATGAAAACTGTTTAGACATTAAAAATTTAGACTCAACGTAGCTATTTACAATTTATTAAAAATCTGGATTTCTTTAAGAAATGATAAAATCTGTTTATAATGTATTTGATTAAAAAGTTCAAATATGTTGTTAACATGATAAAATCTATCACGGATGATTCCAAGATCAGCGCATTCAATTAAAATATGTTTAATGGTGTAGTCTTGTGCGCAGGCTATGCACTGCGGCTTATCGATATTTTTTAAATGAAAGAATGCGTGATATGAGAATGACCTATTATACACCGGGTCAGTATGACTTGCTCTTTTCGATTATTTGGATAGCTATATGTTTGAATGAAATTTGGTTTGATTTCATGAAGTTTATTGAAATGTTGCTTATCCCATAAGTTCTGACAACGATTTTGTATATATTTTCGAATATGATGTTTAAAATCGGAAAAAGGAATCTTGATGTTAGCCGGCTGTTGATTTAATGCAGATTTAGCTTCCTTATCTGCTTCTTCATTTCCTTGAATGTTGATATGACTAGGAATCCAACAAAATAAAATGGTTTTTGTTGACGACAATTCAAAATAACGTTTGAAAATTTGTTGGATCAATGGATTTGGATGATCTAAATGTTGAAAGGATTTTAAAACAGAAAGAGAATCCGAGAATATAATGAATTAGTCATAGTCTGTATCTCTTATTGATATGAGAGCAACATTAATGGCAGTAGCTTCAGCAGAAAATATCGAGCATTTATCTGGTAAACGAACATTAAAAGCTTCGTATCGGTTTGTGGCTGAGCATGCTACTTTGTCATCTTGTTTAGATCCGTCTATATAAAAGGACATATAATCGTGATATTTAGAGGTAACCTCTAAAAATTTAGTTTTAAAAAACAAGAGGGTTGGTTTCCGACTTTTTACTCTGATTAAGGTCCAGCAGAACTGTAGGGGGCTTTAAAGTCCATGGTTCCTTTTTAGAAGAAGAATACTTGGCAATATTATGTACATTTATGTCGGCTTCCTTAATGATAGGTTCCATTCGAAGACCAAACGGTTTAAGGGCATGAGGTCTGTTTTGATAAAATTGCTTGTATAAAGGATAAATTACATCGTTATAAGCAGGATTTTGAGGATCTGCAGCAAGTTTGATAAAATACTGTAATGACAATTTTTCTCTTCTGATGTATAACGATGGCTCGCAAGCCTCAGAATATAGACTTTCAACGGGTGATGTACGAAATGCACCCAAAGCTAAACGTAAACCCTGATGGTGAATAGTATCTAAACTTTTTAAGTATGATTTTCGAGCGGAACCATATGCAATGGAACCATAATCTAATTTGGATCGGATAAGTGATCGATAAAGGTTTAAAAGTGTACTTTTATCGCCTCCCCAGTTCGTACTGGATATGACCCTCAGAACATTTAAGGCATTTGAACATTTTAATTTTAACGCCTTAATATGTGCTTTGAATGTCATTTTTTGTCAAAGACAACTCCAAGGAATTTCGCCTCTTCACACACAGGAATTTGTGAACCATAAATTTTTAAGAAAGGATCATGATGAAGGTTCCGTTGTTGACAGAAATGGACACACTGAGTTTTAGTTTTTGAAAATTTGAAACCATTTTCTGTCGCCCATTTTTCTATTTTATTCAAATTTTCCTGGAGTTTCTTTTCTATAGTTTCCATGTCTTGTGAACGATAAAAGATGAGAAAATCATCAACATATAGAGAACAATTTATATCGTTGTCAAGACATTTAGTGATGTTATTGATTTTTATATTAAAAAGGGTTGGTGATAAGATGCTTCCCTGAGGAACACCCTGTTCTTGATCGTAATTATCAGACAAAGTCTGACCAACTCTTACTTTGAAAGATCTGTTAGAAAGAAAGTTAGAAATGAAGTTTGTCAAATGACCTCGAATGCCAATTTTATGTAGATCTTTCATAATGCCATATTTCCATGTGGTGTCATACGCTTTTTCTAAGTCAAAGAATATGGCTACAACATGCTGTTTTCTAATGAAACCATTACGAATGAAGGTTTCTAATCTGACTAACTGATCGTTAGTGCTACGATTTTTCCGGAAACCCGTTTGATATCTGGAGATCAAATTATTTGCCTCCAAATACCAGATGAGTCTCTTATCGATCATTCTCTCCATAGTTTTACAAACACAACTTGTTAAAGCGATAGGCCGATAATTTGTTGGATTAGTATGATCTTTGTTTGGTTTTGGGATTGGAACTATAACAGCTTCCGACCAACATTTGGGAAATATACCTTTTTCCCATATAAGATTAAAAACGTCTAGAAGACATTTCTGAGAAGATTCTGGAAGATGTTTCAGAATTTGGTAGTGTATGTCGTCCGAACCAGCAGGTGAATCATTAGCTTTTTGCAAAGATTCCGAAAGTTCAGCTGTCGTGAAAGGAAGATTATATTTTTCGTCATTTTCAGACTCAAAATTAAGAAAGTTCTGTTCTTCCTCGGTTTTAATATTTTGAAATTTATTACTGTAATGTTCGGATGAAGAGTTGTGTTCAAAAGTTTCACCCAATTTATCTGCTATTTCCTTTTTAGTTTCGTATGTAGTGCCGTTAGACTGAATGTGTGTACAAGGTGATTTTTTATTTTTGCCATTTATTTTTCTCAACATATTCCAGATCTTCTTCATTGGAGTTCGTGAATTTATTTTGGAGACGTACTTATGCCATGGTGTTCGTTTGGCTGTGTTTATAGAACGTCGAGTTTTAGCTCGCATTATTCGAGTTGTATTTAAATTATCTGCGGTCGGTTGTCTGTTAAATTTCTTCAAGCTATTTTTTTCTATTTTAATAGCTTCTTTACAATCCTCATTGAACCAAGGCCTATTTTTCTTTGGATTTTTCGAGGATTTAGGAATACACTCGTGAGATATTTCTAAAAGCGATTCTGAAAAAGCCATGATTGGATCAATTTCATTAGTAAAATTCTCAAATTGTAATTTATCTTCACAAAGTGTTTTAAATTTCTCCCAATCGGCTTTTCTGAAATTCCATCTTGGTAAAGATCATTTGCTGGTTCAATTTCATTAATAATGATAGGAAAATGATCGCTCCCATGAAGGTCATCATGAACCGACCATTCATAATCTAAATAAAGTGATGGATGACATATGGATAAATCAATGGAGGAATAGGTTCCATAAGCTGGATGTAAATACGTATGTTTATTATCATTTAATAAACATAAATCATTCTCAGTGATAAAGTCTTCGATAATTTTACCTTTATCATTCAAATCTGAACAACCCCAAAGTTGGTTGTGTCCATTAAAATCACCCATTAATATAAAAGGACGAGGAAGTTGAAGGATTAAGTTTTCTAGATCATTCTGATCTAGATGGGATTGAGGCGGTACGTAGACGGAACAAACAGTAATGGATTTAGACATGGAGACTTTTATAGCTTTTGCTTGTAGATTTGTAGTAAGATCGATTGAGCTATGAGGAGTATCAGATTTTACCAAGATGGAAGTTCCACCCGAGGCTTTTAAGCCATCGTTGTGGATATAATGGTAAGCCGAATAATTAGTAATGTTTATAAAGTCAGACTGTTTTAATTTAGTTTCCTGAATACATAATATTTGGGGAGAAAATAACGATAAAGTAATAATATTTCATTGTAATTTGCTTTAATTCCTCGACAATTCCACTGAATTATTTTATTGTGTTTTGTGTTATCCATGAGAAAATGTAGAGATTAATAATATTAATCACTTTCCATTTCATGGTCTGGAATAAGATCCCGATAGCTGTTTGCTATTTTGATAGGATCTGATCCTTTTTGTTGTCTGTTAGAAGTTTTGGTTTGGTGTGGCTTTGGCGATTCTTTTTTATCTTTATCCCTTGTTCGTGATGATGGTCTTGGCGTGTGTTCCGAGTGTGAACTGGGTTTTTCCGAGTGTTGAGATGATGATCTCGGTTTTACAGAAGCAGAAGATTGTGATTTGCTAGATGTAGAAGACTGAGAAGACTGTGAAGATGATGATGTTGAAGCAGTTTGAGAAGAATGGACAGGTGTTTTTTAATTCTTGGAATAATTACTTTTGAACTCTCCGTGATTTTGCCGCCATTTTTATCCCATTGGCACGCTAACTCTTTCTTTTCTGGTTTTGGAGCTGCAGATTGAAGGATTTGCGAAAAGGTAAATTCTGGTTTATTTTCAAACATTTTTTTGGATTCAAAGTAAGTGGTGTGATTGGAAACTTTAATTTTCATGATTTCTTTCTCATTTTTCCAAATCTGACACTGATTTGATCTAGATAGATGGCTTTCACCACAGTTCACACATTTCTCCGCATTTTTGCATTGGCTGGTATGATGGTCATGACCACCAGTACCGCATTTTTCACAAATTGATCCTATGTCTTCGGGACATCTTGATTCATGGTCGGAAGCTGTTATAGTTCCAATCCCAAAACCAAACAAAGATCATACTAATCCAACAAATTATCGGCCTATCGCTTTAACAAGTTGTGTTTGTAAAACTATGGAGAGAATGATCGATAAGAGACTCATCTGGTATTTGGAGGCAAATAATTTGATCTCCAGAAATTTATTACTGTAATGTTCGGATGAAGAGTTGTGTTCAAAAGTTTCACCCAATTTATCTGCTATTTCCTTTTTAGTTTCGTATGTAGTGCCGTTAGACTGAATGTGTGTACAAGGTGATTTTTTATTTTTGCCATTTATTTTTCTCAACATATTCCAGATCTTCTTCATTGGAGTTCGTGAATTTATTTTGGAGACGTACTTATGCCATGGTGTTCGTTTGGGTGTGTTTATAGAACGTCGAGTTTTAGCTCGCATTATTCGAGTTGTATTTAAATTATCTGCGGTCGGTTGTCTGTTAAATTTCTTCAAGCTATTTTTTTCTATTTTAATAGCTTCTTTACAATCCTCATTGAACCAAGGCCTATTTTTCTTTGGATTTTTCGAGGATTTAGGAATACACTCGTGAGATATTTCTAAAAGCGATTCTGAAAAAGCCATGATTGGATCAATTTCATTAGTAAAATTCTCAAATTGTAATTTATCTTCACAAAGTGTTTTAAATTTCTCCCAATCGGCTTTTCTGAAATTCCATCTTGGTAAAGATCATTTGCTGGTTCAATTTCATTAATAATGATAGGAAAATGATCGCTCCCATGAAGGTCATCATGAACCGACCATTCATAATCTAAATAAAGTGATGGATGACATATGGATAAATCAATGGAGGAATAGGTTCCATAAGCTGGATGTAAATACGTATGTTTATTATCATTTAATAAACATAAATCATTCTCAGTGATAAAGTCTTCGATAATTTTACCTTTATCATTCAAATCTGAACAACCCCAAAGTTGGTTGTGTCCATTAAAATCACCCATTAATATAAAAGGACGAGGAAGTTGAAGGATTAAGTTTTCTAGATCATTCTGATCTAGATGGGATTGAGGCGGTACGTAGACGGAACAAACAGTAATGGATTTAGACATGGAGACTTTTATAGCTTTTGCTTGTAGATTTGTAGTAAGATCGATTGAGCTATGAGGAGTATCAAATTTTACCAAGATGGAAGTTCCACCCGAGGCTTTTAAGCCATCGTTGTGGATATAATGGTAAGCCGAATAATTAGTAATGTTTATAAAGTCAGACTGTTTTAATTTAGTTTCCTGAATACATAATATTTGGGGAGAAAATAACGATAAAGTAATAATATTTCATTGTAATTTGCTTTAATTCCTCGACAATTCCACTGAATTATTTTATTGTGTTTTGTGTTATCCATGAGAAAATGTAGAGATTAATAATATTAATCACTTTCCATTTCATGGTCTGGATCAAGATCCCGATAGCTGTTTGCTATTTTGATAGGATCTGATCCTTTTTGTTGTCTGTTAGAAGTTTTGGTTTGGTGTGGCTTTGGCGATTCTTTTTTATCTTTATCCCTTGTTCGTGATGATGGTCTTGGCGTGTGTTCCGAGTGTGAACTGGGTTTTTCCGAGTGTTGAGATGATGATCTCGGTTTTACAGAAGCAGAAGATTGTGATTTGCTAGATGTAGAAGACTGAGAAGACTGTGAAGATGATGATGTTGAAGCAGTTTGAGAAGAATGGACAGGTGTTTTTTAATTCTTGGAATAATTACTTTTGAACTCTCCGTGATTTTGCCGCCATTTTTATCCCATTGGCACGCTAACTCTTTCTTTTCTGGTTTTGGAGCTGCAGATTGAAGGATTTGCGAAAAGGTAAATTCTGGTTTATTTTCAAACATTTTTTTGGCTTCAAAGTAAGTGGTGTGATTGGAAACTTTAATTTTCATGATTTCTTTCTCATTTTTCCAAATCTGACACTGATTTGATCTAGATAGATGGCTTTCACCACAGTTCACACATTTCTCCGCATTTTTGCATTGGCTGGTATGATGGTCATGACCACCAGTACCGCATTTTTCACAAATTGATCCTATGTCTTCGGGACATCTTGATTCATGATGACCAAACCTCTGACAGTTAAAGCACCGCAGAGGGTTTGGTACATACATTTCAACTGGAACGATTCTGTAGAAAATTTTAAGTGCTTTGGGAGGAGTTTCTTTGTTGAAAGTTAAAAGAACTGTGTTTGTTTCTATTCTTTTTCCTTCTTTTTTATTGTGAATCTTTTGACGTTGGTGACTCCTTGGTCCGATAAATATTCCAAAATATCTGCCTCTGACTCACCTTTAAGAATTTTGTCTTTTACAATACCTTTAGAAGAGTTACGGGAGCCGTGAATGGAACAAATAATGGGCAGATTGTAAAATGTGTACAATTTCAAAAGGTTGTCTGATTGGATTTTGGAAGCCGTTTCTACCAACAAGGAGTCATATTTTAACTTTTTAACCGATTTAACCGTCCCTATCAATCCTTTCATTTGTTTCTCAATAATGAAAGGTGACAGGGAGGTTATCTTCGTTTCGTTAGCTGATTTGACGGTAAGCAATCTTGCGAATCGTTCAGTTGTTTCCGAGAACAAGGGAAATTCTTGATAGTCGTTGTCATTATCCGATCGGGGTCTTTTTAAGGAAGCCATGATTGAAATTTATGATTCGATAGCTATGCGCCCCACCCTCCTTGGAGCCCTACAAGGGGATGTTTAATGAAAATGGATCTCCTATTTTCAACGCCAAGGCTACATTGCTATTATTCTCCGTGACAGGACCAGAGTCCTTCCGCTCCACCTCTGCTTTATGTCTCCCAACTATGCATCTAGTTTTCAAAAGAAAAAAGATGAATAGTTTGGATCCATTCCCACCAATATTCTCTCCCTCACAGAAGCATCTGCTGAATTTCCCCAGTACAAGCCCACCGATTGATCCATCAGCCGCCGCCCGTCAAACAACACTTAAAGATAGATGAATAAGAAAAAATTAAACCCGGTTTGTACCATAAAGATACGTAAAAAGTGAGAAGGAAGTAAAGAACAAGCTGTGCGATTTTAGATCTTGGCACGACTGAGCCGATTGATTCAAGCCGGATCTAGCCCAAAACACTCGTCTATCTGAAATATGGGCCAAAATGATGTGTTGGAAAGCTGGAGATCCCTGGGCTTCCCTCATTCATCAGGATCCCTTCTTCCAGCATACGAGACGCCACTCACGGCAAACAAGTGGCTCCTGTTTCAACAGGGAATTTCATCCCCATTCACTACAGAAGGAAAGTGACCTGTATATTTTATTCCCTACAGACAAGGGAGACCGGAAACGTTTGCTTTAATAAAAGCTTGGCTTTGAAAATAGGAGGTCCTTTGCTAAACATGAGATCCACGATTTTGGTAAGAAATTGAGGTAATAATTTTTCGAAAGAACAAAGAATTTTATATACTACTAAAGAAACAAGTTGTGTTAGATGATAACGTACACTTCAGATCTTAGTGATAAGTATCCGATTCTGTTAACTTTGGAATAACAGGAAATAACTTTGGAGTAACATTAAGTGACAAGTTACTTATCTAATAACGTATACAAAATGCATCTTTCATTGTTTGATGTGCAGAGTGATGGAGCATGAAAAAGTGACACATACACAGTACAAACACATATGTTAAACACAGATGAGGTTGTATTCTTTGCAGTGCGCGGCCCACCAGCACAGATGATACACGTACAAATGCAGCGTGGTAGTAACATGAGATAGGAAAGGTATGAAAGGATAGATCTCGCGTAATGAATTTTGTAAAAAAAAAAAAAAAAAAAAAAATGCATTTGAACTTAGTAAAAAAAACCCGATCGAACGGACGATTGTTATGTATGTTGGAGGCTTTTACCCAACTGCCACAGAAGCTGAAGGCAGCCACCTATTTCGAGGCACCGGGTGGTCTCGGCAATGGGACTGTTTTCGGTGGGGTCTTACCACTCTGCCACACTCCCGAAGGCAGCCGCCATATTTCTACACCCCCCCCCGGGCTGGCGCGGGGCCAAATCAAAGTTTTGAGGTCAGTTGTGAAGTAGATCAAATCATAAGCGCGTAGCGCGCGTGATTTGTCTACTTACAACTGACCGACAAACTGTGATTTATTACTCAACAAATCACAAACTAGTGCTGATCTATTTCGATTCTAACATGCTGAAAATCGTCAATAATGTTGTTGTTTCCTTCAAAATCTCACCACTTTTCGCCATTGTTAGAAGAAATATCGCTAAAATTATCGACTAAAACACATGTATTTGTATCTTTTTCTAACATTTCCGATGTAAGAATATGACGTTACACCGTCTAACGTCAAGGAAATCGAATAGTGACGTCATAAATTGGCGTTACACCGTCTAACCTCAAGGAAATCGATTGGTGACGTCATAAATTGGCAGTTTTAATGACGTCACTCGTCACGCTCTTCCCTGTCGTTATTTGTTGTAGAATAAAACACAGTTAGTTTTCATTGCCTATATAGGCGCGCTGTGTTAGTAGAAGTAAAACAAAGATCAGGAATTGATACAATTAACTTACTCCATCCATAAAAGACACCAAAGGGAAAGAAATACAAACATTAAGCGACCAGACCATAATGGAAACCTAAACAAAGGAAGGCCATATGGACAGTTACTTTCCCACAAAATGGCCATATGGCCATCCAAAATTAACAGACACAAGTGATACACACAGTAAGTAACAAACAACAACATAAATAAATCGCCACAGAAGAGCCGCCTTGGAACGGTCAGTGGAAGATTTCCACTGGGGGGCTTAAATCGATTTTACGTGGCCACAATCCTCGCCCTTACTTCCGTCGCGATTTAGACAAAAAATTTTGTTCAGTCCGCATGAAGGCCTCCTAACTCATCAGTGCAACATCTCAGTGAACACAGAAATCAAAGAACCACAGAGGTGAGACAACGGTGAGGACTCGACAGCAAGAAACCACTGAAATGCTGGAGCAAAAGAAAACCAACAGTTAGACTCCGATGAGCCCGACCAGAGACAGAGCATCAGGCACCAACCAACATTATCTCTTTAATTTTCAATAAGCCTTTACGTTGGAGCCGTCATAGAATCTGAGGCCTGACCCACCGGCGTGCAATTAAAGAGGGAAGCAAAGTTGCCAACCGTGATTGGGTTAACTACCATGCATGCAGTCTGTCGTATAATATCCATGTTGTACCCAATCATTTTATATCGAAGAATGATTTTACGACATTGGGTGCTGAAGTCATTGCGGTTATATATTTTTCTGAATTTATAAACTAAGTCACCATAAAATTCGGGTTCCGATAGACCTTGTTGCAGAAGAGATTTAAGTCCAATATTGAATTTTGAAATTAAATCAGAATGGCGTCTATAAAATTTTGAAAAGGCTTTGCGTAGTTTATGGTACCGATAACCCTGATTAAGGAGTTTAGCCGTTAATAATTTATTACAAGTGTTGAAGTCAGTTACATGACTACACACTCTAGCAAATCGAATTAATTGCGAAATATAAACGCCATAGGATGGCGCACGAGGAACATCACCATCCAAAAAAGGAAAATTTACAATCTCAAAATCAAAGTCATCGCGTTTATCATAAATTTTGCACGAAACAAATCCATCTACAATAGATAGATGTAAATCCAAAAACGGGGCCTCGGTATCAGAAGAATTTGCTTTATTTAACTGAACTGTTATTTAGAACTTTTCTTTACCAAAATATACATACCTTTGGCTACAACATAATTTCGAAATGCTCTTTTCTGTAGATGTTTCGGTGCTGACTCTGAAATTATTGAGAAATGGAGAATAATTAAATTTAAAAGGAAACTTTATTATACTAATTGTGCGGCCATAAAAATTACTTTTGAAGAAAACAAAGAAAATCTGAAATAAAAAATAAAGACATCATCCTTCTCTGAAAGGCTGCTATTCTTAACGATGTACAGTGTGGTCAAAGAAAGTGTGTGTGTGTTTCAGCACTTACAAATATTTTGAACAATAACATAAATCATTGTAAATCTCACTTTTCTCTATACGAGTTGGGGTCTAAGAGGGTATGCACTGCACAGATATGTTAAACTGATGGACAAATCTGTATCTACTATAACATACAGATGGGGAATTAGAGGGAGAAACTCCTATTTTTATGTTCCGAACTTCTAAGAAGTTAGAGGGACATATTGCTTCTCTGGCGTCCGTTCGTTTGTCTGTTCTTTTGTTCGTTCGTTACGCATTTTGATGCACTGCATATTTTTAGAACCATGTATTACAGTCTTACAAAATGGATGGTAACCCAACAAAACAACCCGGACACACCGAAGTTTTAAAACGAAAACACTCAAAAACTAAATAGCACAGAACACATAACAAATGAAACCGCAACCAAAGAAGTGCCACGGGTCGGCCAGTGATAATGACCGGGTGGCGGAGGAAGGGTTGGGATTTAACCGGCCCTAGAGAGGCCCCAATGCCAGCCAAACAATAGTCCACCACGGGCAAATATCAAAACCAACGAAACGGCTGCGATGAAGCAAGGATGAGGACTTTAGTTACTCCTCGTTGAGACATCCGAAGACCGCCCCGCTCCGGACCACCAGCATCACCCCGGACACTGGCGCAAGAGAATTTTATCAGATGTACCCCGATGGGCAAAGAAAGAGACAAGTGTTGAGCCCCAAATACACACACATTTAGCTATATGTAGGAGCTATAGATTCTAAACCTGTTTATTTTGTTACTTTATTCACCGCATTATGCGGCATGATTATTTAACAACGTTATATGCACAGATTCAATGAGAACGCACCACTAGTACTATACCTCAAATTTTAACTGATTCACAATATTTTCAGCATTTGATCACGTTTAATGAATTGTCACTAACTTATCCACAGACCCTCTACAGATTCACAGTATTTCATTGGAAACAGAGATACGGAGACTCGAGTAAGTCCAAAACGCCGAAAACTCAAATCACATATCCTAATACCGGGTAAGTCCACTATTAGCATCAAGTGTTGCTTAGCATCGACGCGGCATGCTTTGATTTAAACGCTGTATCTGGTTTTGTGCGATGTTGTCCCATTCTTCTTGTAGCGCCATGGCAAGCTGGTGACGGTTAATTGGCGGATGGCGTCGGCTGTACACACGTTTTCCGAGCTCGTCCCAAAGGTGTTCATTAGGTTTAAATCCGGCGAAAACGCAGACCAAGGAAGAACATGCACACCATTTTGATTTGAAAAGTCCATGGTTAGCCTCGCAGAATGAGCACATGCATTGTCAAGTTGAAAAAGCGTAACGTCACCATTATTGCACAAAACGGTACCACCTCGGGCTCTAAGATTTCATCGATGTACCGACCTGCCATCAACAACTATGAGGTGGGTTTTGTGGCAACCTGAGATACGTCCCCACACCATCACGCTACCACCACCCCAACGTGACACCTGTTTAACCAACTAGTCTTGAAATCGCTCCCCACGTCGACGTCATACTTTACGCCGCCTATCAAACATTCCAACACAACAACGGGACTCGTCCGTGAACAGTACACCACGCCAACGCTGTTGTGTGCATCGGATACGCTGTCGACACCAATTAAAGCGACTGATTCGACGTTCCGCCGTCAAAATGTTCCCCCTATACGTTTTATGGCTAGAAATACCGCGTTCCTGGAGACGCCGCCGTACAATTAATGCACTTAGGCGTAGGTAATGGGTTCCAACTGTCTCCTGGGCAGTTTCCACAGACGTCCTGAATCGGTCGCGTAAATGACTCGAAACAATATACCGGTCCTATTGACTTGTCGTAACACATCCACGTCCAGGGCGGTGTCTATCGTCCACAGAACACCGTAGCGTTGAGCCTTTCAACCGATCGAGCAATCGTAGTGTTAGACTAACCCATAGGCTCTGCAACTTGGCGGTATGAAATACCACCTTCAACGATCCCGAGGGCACGGTGACGATCGACGTTACTTAGATGTCTCATTGGTTTGTTCTAATGAAATTTTAGCTGTCTTTTAACGTAAAGAATCCGGACCTTATAATGACAGTAAAGTAAGTGCCAAAATATCGCGATTACGAAAATTTTGCAATTTTTGCATTTTGCACGTGCACATGCACATCATGGAAATCACACAGTACTCGTGTCAAAGAAACTCATGCTTCGGTGACCACTTTGCAATACCGTATTTATCAGTAGAAAAAGTCTGCTATTTTACCTAAAAGTAAAGAAATCAAAATTCTAAAAGTGGTGCGTTTTCATTGAATCTGAGTATATGTATAGGAAAACTTGTCTTCATTGTTTACGACCAGTTTAAACTAGCGTGTTTAGCCAATATATTCCTGTGCCGATTTGTCTGTGTGTTCCCCCGTATAATACTGGAAGCGACTCCCCACAACTTTGAAAACAGTGTTGATACGGATCTGATATGACTTCTGAAGAAGAATATTTACTGTTGTCATGTAGTTTGTGAATTGAACAAATGCATTACATCAAGCAATTTGATTTATGGATAGTATGAAATAGATGTGCCAAAATCATTTAATCAGCAGAATAAGGATTAAACCAGTACCATCACGGTGATAAAATCGTCTGGTGAATAACTATATCATTCCTATAACATGCCTGTTTGTACAAATTGCGCCTTTCTCTTCCCTAGAAGATAGCTGATGAATCTTTATTTATTACCTTTCTTAATACGAGGGCGAGTTAACAAAAAACCAGCCTAACTTATTTCTGGGTGAGATCGATCCTTTCTTTTTTCGATGTAATTGCCCTCTGGAAAATACACTTGGACCAACGCTGTTCCAGAGCCATTCACCCAGAACTGAAGATGCCAGGGTCCTTGTCTCCGACCCACTCCTCAATGCCGCCATGACTTCTATGTTGGACCGGAAATGACGTCTACGGATATCCTTCGAAATAGTCACTAGCAGCTAAGTCCGGAGAATAGGCGGGATGCGGTATAAGCTTGCACCCATTCCGCTCGACAACATTCATTGCAATTTTACAAATGTGGACTCCTGCAATGCACTGCTGCAACAGAATCCCTTAGGCGAGTTTACCTCGGCGTTTTTCTTGGATCACAGTTCTCAGTTGGTCGAGCAAATTTGCACCGGTTATTGTACTTTCCTTTGTTAGAAAAACGAAGTGAATGCAATGATTAGGAATCGATACAGTTAACCCACAGCTCTCATCAGAGACACAAAGGAAAGAAAGACAAGACCTTGGAAACACTAATAGCGGAAAGCCGAAAGGACTGACACTTTCCTACAAAATGGCCAATTGGCTATCCAAAACAAAAAATATAATCGATACACACACTCAAAGACAACCCACAACAAAAATAAACTGCGACAGAAGAACCGCATTGGAACATGCAGTGAAACGAATTCCACTGTGTGGTTGGTGGAGGGGGGGGGGCTTTAATCGATTTTTTCGCGGCCGCTATCCTCGCCCTTATCCAATGTAATAACGTCATGTGCGTCCCAAAATATAGTTGCCATTACCTTGCGCAGAGGGTTTCGTTTTGAACTTCTTAGGCCTCGGCGGTCTCGGCCCTACCCAACGGCGACTTTGAGTTTTATTCTCTGGGTCATAATAATGGACCCAGGTTCAATCTACAGTCACCAGACGTAAAAGAAAATCATCTTCCTCAGCCGCTTAAACATTGCGCTGCATTATGCTGCTCTGGTTGCCATTTACTCGTCGCTAAGGGTATTTTGACCCAAAGGGCTGTTAGCTTGCGCATACCCAAGCGCTCATTTAAAATTGTTGAAACGCTACGATGTGAAATGTGTAATGCATTCGTTATTTCTTCCACCTTTATTTGCCTATCAGAGTACACCGGATCTCGTACTTTGGTACATATTTCTTCATCGGTGGCATCTGATGGGCGTCAAGACCTGGTGTCGCCATCTAAAATCGAAGTGAAGGCAATGATCAGGAATCGATACAATCAACCCAAAGCACCAATCAGAGACACCATAGGGAAAGAAACACAAATATGAAATAAATAGACCCTAATTGAAACATCAATAGTGGAAAGCGAAAAAAAGGTTACTTACCCACAAAATGGCCGCTTCACCACCCAAAACAATACAAAATATATAAACGATATTCACACTCAAAGACAAAAAACAAAAAAAAAAAAAAAAAAAAAAACGCTTCTCTGGGTGGGTGGGGGGGGGGGCTTGAATCGATTTTTCGCGCCCGCAATCTTTCCCCTTACTTCCGTCGCCATTTAAACGTTCAAATAAGGGTGCAAGATTGCCCTCATGCCTAAACAATGTATTGAAATAAGGCACGAGAACCTTGATTGTCTCGGTCAGTTGGAAAAGGGATAGGCTTGTTGCTTATTGACTTGTCCTCGTAGTTCTTTCTATTCCAAAACTAGATTCCTGTAAACCCTATTTTCTCAGAAAGTCCATGTAAACCCCTTGCAGCAGCAAAAACTACTGGGAGGGGGAGCTCGGCATTCAAGTCCCCTTTACTATTCCGCACGTCTTATATCAGTTCTTGTGTAATGACAATGCGGGTTATCTGTACATCAGGTTAAAATATCTATGTATTGTGTCCCCTTTACAACCCTACATCAAAGAGAAAATTCAGAGCCAGAAAAAGAAAACTTGTACACTCCATAGTTTTAAGTTCTGTGCTGATGTTCTTGCTTCCAATGGATTCCCTTTTTATGGAACATATTTTGTGCGCTCTAAGTGTTTTGCGTTTTTGATCAGGAACATTGAGTGCTAGCACCGATCGGAACTGCCACAATGAGGCGTTTCTGACCGAGCACACTCAATATCCTGTGTGTGGCTCCATAATGAGAAGAGATCATTTTTTTCATCAAAAACAATAAATTTGAAAGAAATTGATATATCTCTATCGCATAGACGCGTCGTAATGATATAGACCTACCGATTCGAGGTCCAAAGTTGTCGGACAGTTGTATGTCACAAAGAGCTGATATAACGCAGACCTCAGTGACAATCAGGACGGAAAGCCAGGAAGAAGGTATCATATTCCGGTATATGAACAAATCTTGTACGAATCTTCTTAATGGTGAAACGCCTTACACATATCAATAGATCGTGACTTTTCGAAAAGAATTTCTTTGTGTGCTCACACAGTTTCATATGTCCATAATATGAAATAGTATATACCTTACTACCACCACATATCGACCTCTCAGTGAGTTGAACAAGCAGAAAAGTTGAAATGCTGGACCGAACATCTATGTTATGTGATATTAGTGCTTAAATGCGTAGTTTGGTTGTGTGAAAAAAAGTGTTTGCCAGTGGTATGGCGTAAGGTCTGATCCTGACACTAGCGGCTGTTTCAGCTCATCAACGTTTAATGTGGTGTTTTATTATAGCATAATTCAGGTAACTGCCCATTTACTTTGCCGGACTACAGCCAAATATATCAGAAGCTGTGTACAACAACTTAAGTCACTGACGACATCACGAAAACAGGCCTATATACTTTTAACCACCATGAACCCCAATTTCATATAGTAAAGTAGAAGTAAAACAAAGATCAGGAATCGATACAATTAAGTTATTCCACCCATCAAAGACAACAAAGGGAAAGAAACACAAACATGAAGCGACCAGACCATAATGGAAACTTAAACAAAGGAATGCCATAAAACTGGCGTTTACAGGGGCAAGCCTTATTTTTCTTATTTCTGCTCCAAAAGTAGATTGTTGGTACACGTTAGAACCGCCTCGATGTGGCGGTTCTAACGAGTACTCACAATCAATATTTTGAGCAGACATTAACCAAATATCACACTTTTACATCTTAAAATGTTCGGTTTTTTTCGGCGGTAAAGTTTACAATAAATTTGTATAGGCGTGTTTTCGTAATGAACTTGCACTTTAATCAGGTAAACAAATTAGAAGTGACGACAATGATCAGGAAGCGACAAACTACCTTACCATTCCAAAATACCAAAGGCAAAGAAGCATCAACGCCTTCCAACTCATCACGAAAACACGCCTAAATAATTTTGACCCCTCGAACCCCACTTTTATATAGTGAAACTGGGGTTTGCAGGGGTAAACCTAATTTTCGTATTTCTGCTCTAAAATATAGATTGTGGGTACTCGTTAGAACTGCTTCGATGAGGGGGTTCTAACGAGTACCCACAATCTATATTTTGAGCAGGAATAAGAAAAATTTCACAATTTTTCATCTTAAAATCTTCATTTTTTCGGCGATTAAGGTGGCAATGTATTTGTATAGGTGTGTTTTCGTAATTTACAGCAATCAATACATCAAAAGCGGAAGCTAAAAGAACAAGATAGCCAAATGCCTATTCATAATAAAAAATATTAGTTGTACATACACGCGATGATATGGCCCCCGCCCATAGGGGCTTGAAGATAATATGGGCTGCATGATGCTTCCACGCAGAGCTGAATCCGGCCCGCACACTTACTGGTAAACCGCTTAGTGGATCTAAGCCTTTCCAGGAACCGCGGTGCGAGGTGGACCGTCCATGCTAATAAACCCTATTGGTTTCATTGGGCGACAGGGCTGGAGATTTCATTCCATCTCAAGATCGGGTAAAAGTCCCACAGAATTGAAAGCAACGTCTCCAAAATGACCTTTACAGTGTTGACGGGGACGTTAAACTCCAAATCAAACAAAACACGCGATGACAAACAGTGACAATAATAAACCATAGCAGAACACCGCATTGGAACGGTCTCAAATCAAAGCGCCAAAAGCGTTAAAATAACAGATTCAATGAGAATGTTCACGGAAATCTCATCTTATGTTAGGCTTGCGGAGCGAGTCTCAAATTTAAAACAAAACAACAACAACAATAACGCCCAAAAATACATTATATAGAAATTCAAAGTGCAATTTCCTGTTAAGAAGTTCCTTATCGTGGCTAAAATACATCAAATAATGGTAAATGTTAGAAATGCGACCATTATGTGGCTCCAACGAGCACCATGAAGCTTTGATGCAGAAATAAGGACAGCATCAAATTGTTTCGTGAAAAATATCTGTATAGGAGCCATGAAATAATTCACTATGTCACATGGATGTTTTATAATATTGAGATGCAATATTTTATCTTTAAATGCGTGTATCTTCAAAATCCGACAAAAACGGAGAGTTTTCAAAACAAAAAAGTATAAGTTTGCATAATTAAGCGTAAGGAAAATTGAACTGAAGGCAATTATCAGAAATCGATACAATTAACCCACAGCACCCATCATAGACAAAACAAAAAAAAAAGAATTGGTAAACATGAAAATCACTATACTCTAATGGAAACATCAATCTATTTTCCAGATTTTCGGATGAGTCTTTTAACAGACGTCCAGTATCCGTATGAACCTGGTTGTTGGTAAGACGTAAAACCCAACACTCACGCACCCAAATGTCTCATTTAACTGCGTTGCATGAAATGATGCTGTATTTCGGCAGTTCCATGTTCCACAAATATAACCCATCTATAATACGAGGGTAGGCTGAAAAGTTATGAGCCGGACCAAGAAGCAGGCATCGAACAGCCATGAAATTTTGTATTCATTAAATCCAAACCTTTATTACTTGATTTGACTCAAATGATTTCAAGTTTACCTGCAATAACGTAGAAATTCTAGACTTTGAAAATTGATACTAGCACGTTTTTGAGAAAATGGACAAATTCTGGCATCGTGGTGTCATCAAGTACCTCCATAAAAAGGGGTTAGCTTCTAGATCATTCATGCCGATATGGTTGCTACATTAGGAGATGATCCTCCTTCGTATGCAACCGTGAAAAGGTGGGCAACAAATTTTAAGATGGGGAAGAACAGCCTTGAAGATGATGACCGGTGTGGAGGACCCACAACGGCAACAACTGAGGAAACCATCAGCCAAGTGCACAGGGCCGTGATGGATGACAGGCGTTTAACTGTGAATCAGTTAGCTAACACTGTTGGCATCTCCCGTGAACGAGTAGAGAACATTCTACACAGTGAATTAGGAATGTCGAAGGTTTCCGCCAGATGGGTGCCACGGCTTTTGACGCCTGACCAAAAGTTGGCTATTTTTGAAGCAGACCAACATGGTTTTCTTGACCGTTTTGTCACTCAGGATGAGTGTTGTGTTCATCACTTTGAGCCAGAGACCAAAAGACAATCCATGCAATGGAAGCACCCTGGCTCACCCCCTTCAAAGAAGACAAGGGTCGTCTCCTCTGCAGGGAAGGTGATGACATCAGTGTTCTGGGGTGCCAAAGGTATAATATTCATATATTACCTTCAAAAGGGCAGAACAATTAATGGGGAGTATTATGCAGATCTGCTAAAACAATTGCGAAAAGCAATTAAGGCTAAACGACCCGGAAAATTGACAAAAGGGGTCTTGTTCCATCAGGACAATGCGCCTGCTCATAAATCGGTTGTCGCAATGGTTGCGATGACTGTGGCTTCACACTTGTCGATCACCCTCCGTATTCACCTGCTCTAGCTCCATCAGATTATTTCCTGTTTCCAAACATGAAAAAGCACTTGGCTGGGCAGCAATATCGGTCAGACGAGGAGGTGATAGCTGCTGTGGAGGAGTTTTTCAGGGACCAAGATGATACCTTCTATACCACTGGGATCCAAGGACTCCAGCATCGCTGGAGGAAGTGTGTGGACAAGGTAGGGAGACTATGTTGTAAAATAAGGCACTTTCAGCATGGGCCAACCATTGGATCTTGGTCAGGCTCAATAATTTTTAGCCTACCCTCGTACGTTATGTGAAAAAAATCGATCGAGTCGACTGCAAAACTCAACCTATTAACATCTAACAACAAGCTGCGTCGATCTATTTTAAAACATATCTTATGTCATAATGTAATGTCGTATAATAATCCTGTATGATCATTGCTATACTTGTAAATCCAGGATTCAAACGTGCTCAGAATCTACATTAAATTTTGGGCGATGATAACCCCATTGGTTGTCTAAAAGGAAACGGCCGCAGCTTATCGCTCCACGTCTGTGTAGTTTATATTTTCTTGTCCTTTGGGATCATTGATTCCATTGTTGAATTTTGAAAATATTTGAGGGTCACTGATGAGGTCTAATTCGCCGAAACTAGCTAGTCTTGCCCAGAAAAAAATGTACACTTCATATTTACTAGTTATGTGGTGTATTCCTTGCTTTCAAAGGATAACCATTTTATAGAACACATTTAGTCCATTAACTATATACCCGGACTAAAATGGGTGCCAGCATTTTTTTCTTTTGTATATGTTTCAGAGAAAGTAAGACTTCAAATATCAAGCAAATCAACTGTTTGCAAATGATTCACATGAAATACTGGATCTGATTTTCTCTGGAAATTTAGGTAAAATTCTGAATGCCGTCTGCTTAAAATTTGCATGACATATTAAAGATTAAGGGTTTTATTTATAGCACGTTTCTGATGGACTTCAGGGATATTCATTGTTGATGTTTAAAAGACATATGTCCATATTCATGGAAGTTTTCAACTTTAATTGAATCATGTATACAAACATGAGCAAAAAAGATCAAATACATATACTTTGAGTGAAAATGCGCCATAAACTGAAGATAAATCGAACTCTGTTTTATGCGAATAATATTTCGTTGGTAATGTAAGCCGGAGCAACCTTAAAACGCCCGTGCTAGGTAGGAATGGCATATGAAATCAACGGCTACCTAAATTGAATAAAAATCGTAGCATCACACATATGCAAAGACAAACAAAAACAATAAACTACAACAGACGCACCGCCTGTTACGTTAGTTAAAATAATTACAGATGTATGTGTGAACGGGGGGTGGGGGGTGGGAGTGGGGCTTAATTGCATGTCAACAATCCGTGTAATGAAACCCGCGCTTAATCCTATTTCATATAGAGAAAATTGCGGTTAGGAGGAATATTCATTATCTACCTTATTGTCGTAGAAACAGGTTGTTGGTGCTTGTTAGAACCGCCTTAATATGTGGATTATAAAAATCAAGCATTATAAAGCTAGCCCGATGAGAAGGAGGTGGGGGCGGGGGTGGGGGGGGTCGAGAAAAGACGCCAATTTAGCATATGTGTGTGTTATCGTAATTCAGGTTTTATTATGTTCCGGTCCACAATATGTAATAACATAGATAGAATACCGGGCCGACGAACGGCAAGATTTTTTAAAGTACATACACATTCTTACCATTTATGCGCACAGATCAGTCAGCTTTGTTTTGCATAATGTGTTATTCTTTTGTCTCTCAAAAGAGTAATCGTGACTGTCAGCATTTGTAGGGGTCACAAAGAAGGAATTCTGGACTAAATATTTTAATGTCAGCGTAAGATATTTTGTTGAAGCGTCATGACTTCACGTCTAGGTATGTGTAACGATATTTTGCATATTTTATTACTTATTCTTCCAAATGTATATGGTACAATATCCTACAAGCAATATAACGTTACGTGTAAATGACCGGACACAGTCGAATTTGCAAGCTATATCTAGACGCGGTAGCAATATGTAAAAATAGGGGTTAAGGCAATGATCAGGAATGGATACAATTAGCCCACAGCTCCCATTAGAGACACCAAAGGGAAAGAAGCACAGACATGAAACAATTATACGCTAATGGAAACATCACGGGCCTCCGTGGCCTAGTGGTTAAGAGCGCTGACTCTTGATCATTAGGTCTCTCACCGCTGTGGTTCGAGCCTCGCTCAAGTCACATGTGAGACGCCTGCAACGGAAGGTCAGGTGGTTTTTCTCCGGGTACTCCGGTTTTCGCCCACCTCTGATTAACGATCGGCTCGATATGAGTGATATAATCTTGAAAGGGCCGTAAAACTGAAAAAAATAATGGAAACATCAATAGCAGAAAGCCAAGAGGTCATATACTTTCACACAAAATGGCCAATTGGCCAACCAAAACAAAATGATATAAGCGATACAGTCACTCAAGACATACCGTAACAAAAATAAACCGCGACAGAAGAAACGCATTGACAAATTCCACTTAAATCAATTTTAAGTGGCCACAATCCTTTTTTCCATCGCGATTTAGACACATAGTTTGTTCAGTCCGCATGAAGGCCTCCTAACTCATCTGTGCAACATCTCCGTGAACACAAAAATGAAATAACCACAGAGATGAAACAACGATGAGAACTCAACAGCAAGAAACCAGAGAAATGCTGGAGCAAAAGAAAACCAACAGGTAGACTCCGATGGGCCCGGCCACAGACAGAGCATCAGGCACCAACCAAAATTACATAAAATTAGTTTTTCTCTAATTCACATTAAGTTTTTTCGCTGGAACCGTAATAGAATCTGAGGCTTGACTCACCGTCGTGCAATTAAAGATGGATGCAAAGTTGTCAAGCATGATTGGGTTAATTACCATGCATGCAGTCGGTCGAATAACATTAATATTGTGTCCTTTCTTTTTATATCGAAGAATGACTTTACGAAATTGGGTGCTGAAGTCATTGCATTATATTTTTCTGAATTTATATACTAAGTCACCACGGAATCGGACTGATGACTATAAAATGACGACTAAAACAGAAGTGGAGGCAATGATCAGGAATCGATACAATCAAGCCACAGCTCCCATCAGAGACACCAAAGGGAAAGAAACACAAACATGATACATCAGACCTAATGGAAACATCAATATCGGAAAGCTAAAAAGGACAGTTACTTTCCCACAAAATGGCCAATAGGCTAAATTAAGCCTGCATTACATGTACAGTACGAACAAGTATGTACATTCTCGATGCATTTACAATACAAATTCCTATACAACATTTTCATACTTGTACAAACGCCATGTGATCTTTAATAACGTCTAAACAAACCGTGGTTTCTCTGATATGACCGTACGATGAAACCAATTTTGTTGGATGAAAAAAAAAAAAAAAAAAAAACAGATTGAAGGCTGTATACTGCAACTCTTCACCTTATCTCCTGTTCCCGAGAAATAGGCACAAAGCTTATTTTCCTCGAATTTCAAACGCCTACAACTCGCAAGATACGCTTTGTAGAGGCACGAAAGTTTAGAAGGCGCAAGGCACGAAGGTTTGCTAGCAGCATGCAAAATTACAGCTTAATCGCTATACAAACCAAGCGAGTTGTGAGAACCTGAATGTTTCAGCGGGACAACATTATGCTGACAGTGTCTAAATGATGCAGAGATGACTTCATGGAATCGGCTTAGCATTGCTGCCAAATGATGCGACTTTGACCAAAGTGGCAAGAGATAAAATGGGAGCTGTCTTCGTTCATGATGTTACGAGTTATGGCTCGTGAACAGTCAGTTTTCTCGTATAACGTTTTGCCCTTATATTTCCGAAACGTTTTGACAAAAAAACAGCCCCCATGTACAGCAGGTTGTTTGGATCGCATGGGCACGTTTTGGCACCAAACTGAGATTTTTGAACCCGCAAGACGCCAGTAACAAAAATTTCTTAGCCAATTGTTTAGCCTCTATTGAACGCACCGATCTGTAATTTGCCCCGAGGACGTACTTTATTGAGTCCGACAAACGGTGAAAAAATCGCTATTGTTTTCGCCCTCTAGGCCGAGCCGCGGCAGTTTATTCATTTTTCCCGTAGATCTCAATGTATAAAAGAACCCTTTATTTGGCTCATTCTGGTGTTCGAGTGCTCGCAAATGTTTGCACGATGGCAGGGGACATGACTGCCGTTTGAAAAGTAGAAGTAAAACAAAGATCAGGAATCGATACAATTAACTTACTCCACCCATCAAAGACACCAAAGGGAAAGAAATACAAACATTAAGCGACCAGACCATAATGGAAACCTAAACAAAGGAAGGCCATAAGGACAGTTACTTTCCCACAAAATTGCCATATGGCCATCCAAAATTAAAAGACACAAGTGATACACACAGTAAGTAACAAACAACAACATAAATAAATCGCCACAGAAGAACCGCCTTGGAACGGTCAGTGGAAAGATTTCCACATGGGGGCTTAAATCGATTTTACGTGGCCACAATCCTCGCCCTTACTTCCGCCGCGATTTAGACAAATAATTTGTTCAGTCCGCATGAAGGCCTCCTAACGCATCAGTGCAACATCTCCGTGAACATAAAAAATCAAAGAACCACAGAGGTGATACAACGGTGAGGACTCGACAGCAAGAAACCACTGAAATGCTGGAGCAAAAGAAAGCCAACAGTTAGACTCCGATGGGCCCGACCAGAGACAGAGCATCAGGCACCAACCAACATTACCAAGAATTAGATCTCTCTAATTCTCAATAAGCCTTTACGTTGGAGCCGTCATAGAATCTGAGGTCTGACCCACCGGCGTGCAATTAAAGAGGGAAGCAAAGTTGCCAACCGTGATTGGGTTAACTACCATGCATGCAGTCTGTCGTATAACATCCATGTTGTACCCAATCTTTTTATATCGAAGAATGAATTTACGAAATTGGGTGCTGAAGTCATTGCGATTATATATTTTTCTGAATTTATATACTAAGTCACCATAAAATTCGGGTTCCGATAGACCTTGTTGCAGAAGAGATTTAAGTCCAATACTGAATTTTGAAATTAAATCAGAACGGCGTCTATAAAATTTTGAAAATGCTTTGCGTAGTTTATGGTACCGATAACCCTGATTAAGGAGTTTAGCCGTTAATAATTTATTACGAGTGTTGAAGTCAGTTACATGACTACACACTCTAGCAAATCGAATTAATTGCGAAATATAAACGCCATAGGATGGCGCACGAGGAACATCACCATCCAAAAAAGGAAAATTTACAATCTCAAAATGAAAGTCATCGCGTTTATCATAAATTTTGCAGGAAACAAACCCATCTACAATAGATAGATGTAAATCCAAAAACGGGGCCTCGGCATCAGAAGAATTTGCTTTATTTAATTGAAGTTCTGGGAGGTAAATCTGACTGATCAAACCATCGAAATAGGTATTATCAATATTTAATAAATCATCTAAATATCTAGAAGTGGAGCTAAAAGCTTCAATAATTTCAGATTGGTTATCAATGGAAAGCGACAACATGAAGTCTCTTTCATAACAATACAAGAATAGATCAGCCACAAGAGGTGCACAATTCGTACCCATCGGAATACCCACAATTTGTCTAAATAACTTAGTACCGAATCTAATATAAATATTGTCAAGTAGAAAGGTGAGGGCATCACACACTTTCTGACATGACCAAAGTGTATAATTCTTATGCTCTTTAGAAGGGAAAAATGCATTTCTGACATTACATGCAAGATAGAGAGAATCTTCTCTGTGAAAAGCCCATTCAATTAAATCATTAAGCTTTTCTTTTATAAGATTATGAGGAAGTGTAGTGTAAAGAGTGGAAAAATCGTAAGTAGACAGACTTGAAGCACGAAAATGTATGGATTTCAATTTATTTAAAACCTCATTCGAATTTTTTATAGACCAAAACAGATTTCTTCCTGATCTTTCAAAGACTTTGTCACAATATTTAATCACATGCGTTTTAATAGCAGTAAGACAGGAAGTTAATAATTTAGAAAGTTTAGCGGTAGTGCAAGAGCTAGAATTTGCAATAAACCGTGCTTTGTAAGGTCTTTTATGACGTTTTGGTAACCAGTATAGCGTAGGAAGCTTGTCTTGGCCTTCGGTAACACACACAGCAAACTTGGTGGCTGAATGACAAATATGTTTATCTACTATAACTCTCTCTTCAGCTGAAGGCTGAAGTTCATAGGCCTTAGTACCACCAAGCTCCTGCTTAAGCGTGTTAACATAGTGGAGCCGTCACACAACGACGACGGTGTTAGCGGCCTTGTCTGCAGGGGCCAAAACAAACTTCTTATGAAATTCTTGAATACCTAGCTTAAGATGCCGTAAAGAGGTCTTAGGAGGTAATAAGTTAGTTTTTTTGAAGTCTACATACTACAACTCTACAGCTTATTTCGTGTTCACGAGAAAAAGGCTCATTGTTTATTATCCTCGCATTTTGAAAAGTAGAAGTAAAACAAAGATCAGGAATTGATACAATTAACTTACTCCATCCATAAAAGACACCAAAGGGAAAGAAATACAAACATTAAGCGACCAGACCATAATGGAAACCTAAACAAAGGAAGGCCATAAGGACAGTTACTTTCCCACAAAATGGCCATATGGCCATCCAAAATTAAAAGACACAAGTGATACACACAGTAAGTAACAAACAACAACATAAATAAATCGCCACAGAAGAGCCGCCTTGGAACGGTCAGTGGAAGATTTCCACTGGGGGGCTTAAATCGATTTTACGTGGCCACAATCCTCGCCCTTACTTCCGTCGCAATTTAGACAAATAATTTGTTCAGTCCGCATGAAGGCCTCCTAACTCATCAGTGCAACATCTCCGTGAACACAGAAATCAAAGAACCACAGAGGTGAGACAACGGTAAGATACGCTTTGTAGAGGCACGACATTTTCAAAACGGCAAGGCACGAAGGTGTGCTAGAAGCATGTAAAATTACAGTTTAATCGCTATACAAACAAGCGAGTTGTGCGAACCTGGATGTTTGGCGGGACAACATTATGCTGACAGTGTCTAAATGATGCAGAGGTGACTTCATGGAATCGGGTTAACATTGCTGCCAAATGTTGCGCCTTTGACCAAAGTGTCATAGGATAAAATGGCTCATTCTAGTGCTCGAGTGTTCGCATATTTTTGCAGGATGGCAGGGGACATGATTGCCTTTTGAAGTCTACATAGTACAACTCTACAGCTTATTTCGTGTTCCCAAGAAAAAGGCACAATGCTTATTTTCCTCGCATTTCGAAGTCGTACAACTCGCAAGGTAAGCTTTGTAGAGGCACGGAATTTTGCAAGCTGTAAGGAACTAAGGCGTGCAAGCCGTTAGCATAATTTCAGCTTAATCGCTATACAAACAAGTGAGTTATAAGGCCCTGAATTTTCGGCGGGACAACAATATGCTGACAGAGTCTAAATGATGCATAGGTGACTTCATGGAGTCGGCCTTATAATTTATGCCAAATGATGAGCCCTTGACTGGTCAATATTCTATAAATTTTGACTCTTATATCTCCGAACCTATTTGACAAAACAAATCCCGTTGTACACCAGGTTTCTTGACACGCATGTATACGTTTTGACACCATTTTCATGCTTCTACATAAAAGCAGTCAAAATGAGATTCTAGCACCGACAACACGCCAACAGCACAACTTTATTAGTCAATGTTCTTGGCCTCCAGTGAACGCAGAAACTTGACCCAAGTGCCATGGGATAAAATGTAACTATTCTTCGTTAATTGTGTTTCGAGTTATGGCCTTGAAAAGTCATTTTTCTATAACTTTTGGCCCTTATATCTCCGGGACTATTTGACAAAAACAACTCCCGTTGTACACCAGGCTTTTTGGCACGTATGGGCACGTTTTGGGCCAATTTTCATGCGTAAACGTAAACGCGACCAAAATGAGATACTTGAACCCACAACATGCCAACAACAAAACATTCTAAGCCAATTTTCTTGTCCTCTATTAAACACAGCAATCTGTAATTTGTCTTTATAAAGGCCTACTAACAGTGAGGAAAATCGCTATGGCTTACGCCCTCTAGGCTGAGCGGCGGCGTTTTATTCATTTTTTCCAATAGACCTCAATTTAGAAAGGAACCCTTTATTTCGGCACTTTCTGTTGCTCCGGTGTTAGCGAGATTTAGCACTGCACGATGGAAGGGGAAACTTCACCTTATTTCATGTTCCCGAGAAATAGGCACAAAGTTTATTTTCTTTGAATTGCGAAGGCTTACAACTCGCTAGATGCGCTTTGAAAAGGCACGAAATTTTATAAGTCGCAAGGCAATAAGGTGTGCTAGAAGCATGCAAAATTATAGCTAAATCGCTATACAAACAAGCGAGTTATAAGAGTCTTAATTTTTTCCAGGACAACAATATGCTGACATTGTTTTAATCATGCAAAGGTGACTTCATTGAATCGGCTTATAATTGGTGCCAAATTATGCACTCTTGACCCAAGCGTCAGGGGATATAAGGTGAGTTGTGTTCATCCATTGTATTTCAAGAAATGGCCCTTGAAAGGGCAATTTCCTATAACCGTTTGCCCTTATATATCCGAAACTATTAGACAAATACACCCCCGTTGTACATCAGGTTAATTGGCACGCATGGTCACGTTTTGGCACCATTTTCACGCGTCTACGATTTTTGAACCCACAGCACGCCAGTTACAAAAATTTCTAATTCAATTTTCTTAGCCTCTATTGAACGCACCGGTCTGTAATTTGGCCCGAGGGCATACTTTACTGAGACCGACTAACGATGAAAAAATATTGCTATTTTTTCGATCTCTAGGGATAACTGAGGGATTTTATTAATTTTTCCCATAGACCTCAATGTAAAAAGAACCCTTTACTTCGGCACATTCTTGTGCTCCAGTTTCCGTATGGTTTTGCACGATGGCGGGGGACATACATGCCTTATGAAGGCTGCAACTCTTCAACTTATGTCGCGTTCCCGAGAAAACGACACAACATTTAGTTTCCTCGAAATTCGAAGGCTTACAACTCGCTAGATACGCTTTGTTGAGGCACCAAATGTTGAAAGCCGCAAGGCACTAAGGTGTGCCAGAAGCACGGAAAATTTCAATCAATCGCTATGCAAACAAGTGAGTTATAAGTTTGTTTGTTTGTTTGATTTGAGGTTTAACGTCCCCGTCAACACTGTAAAGGTCATTTTGGAGACATTGCTTCCAATTTTGTGGGACTTTTATCCGACATTGAGATGAAATGACATCTCAAGCCCTGCCGCCCAATGAAACCAATAGGGTTTATAAGCATTGACGGGCCAACTCGCACCGCTTTGCCTGGGCAGGCTTAGATCCTCTAAGCGGATTACCAGTACTTGTGTGCGGGATGGTTTCAGCTCTGCGTGGAAGCATCATGCAGCCCATATATTTCTTCAAGCCCCGATGGGCGGGGGCCGTGCCCGAAATATTGGCGGGACAACAATATGCTGACAGTGTTTACATGAAACAAAGGTAACTACATGGAATCGGTTTATAATTGCTGCCAAAGATGCGCCCTTGGCCAAAGTGCCATGGGATAAAATGGGAGTTCTCTTCGTTCATTGTGCTTCGAGTTATGGCCCTTGAAATAACAATTTTCTATAACTTTTGGCCCTTATATAGACGCTACTGTTTGACAAAAACAAATTCCGATGTACACCAGGTTGGTTTGATTGCATGGGTACGTTTGGGCATCATGTTCACGCATCTATGTAAAAGTTGCCAAAATGAGATTCTTGAACCCACAACACGCCAGTAACAAACATTTCTGAGCCGATTGTCTTGCCCTCTAGTAAACACAGCGATCTATAATTTGCCACTAGGACGTACTAATGGAGACCGACTAACGTTAAATAAATTGCTTTAATATAATTGTTTTCGCCCTCTAGGCTGAACAGCGGCGTTTTATTCATTTTCTCCGCAGTCCTCAATATAAAAAGGGCCCTTTATTTCGGCTGTTTCTGGTGTCCCAGTATTCGCCAGATTTTGCACAATTTCAGGGAATATAAATGCCTTTTGAAGGCTACAAACTGAAACGCTCCACCTTATTTTGTGTGCCCGAGAAATAGGCAAAAAGATTACTTTCCTTGAAATTCGAACAAGTAGAGTCATTTTGGCTTTCCGCTGTTGATATTACCATTAGGGTCTAGTTGTTTCGTGTCTGTGATTCTTTCCCTTAGTTGTCTCTGATGGAAGCTGTGGGTTAATTTTATCGATTCCTGAACATTGCCTTCACTTCTATTTTACAACTCGCAAGATACGTTTTGTGGAGGCACGAAATCCTCGCCCTTTTTCCATCGCGATTTAGACAAATAGTTTGTTCAGATCCCATAAAGGCTTTCTAACTCATCAGTGCAACATCTCCGTGAACACAAAAAGCAAATAACCACAGAGATGAAACAACGATGAGGACTCGACAGCAAGAAACCACAGAAATGCTGGAGCAAAAGAAGACCAACAGTTAGACTCCGATTGGCCAGACCATTGAAAGATTGTCTTGCCGTCTAGTAAACACAGCGATCTATAATTTGCCACGAGGACGTACTATTGGAGACCGACTAACGTTAAAAAATTGCTATTGTTTTTGCCCTCTAGGCTGAAAGGCGGCGTTTTATTCATGTTTCCGGCAGTCCTCAATGTAAAAAAAGAGCCCTTTATTTCGGCAATTTCTGGTGCCCTAGTATTCGCCAGATTTTGCACGATTGCATGGAACATAAATGCCTTTTGAAGGCTCCATACTGAAACGCTTCACCTTATAAATAGGCACAATTTTTTTTTCCTCGAAAATCCAACAAGTACTATCATTTTGGCTTTCCGCTGTTGATATTACCATTAGGGTCTAGTTGTTTCATGTCTGTGATTCTTTCCCTTAGGTGTCTCTGATGGGAGCTGTGGGTTCAATGTATCGATTCCTGAACATTGTCTTCACTTCTATTTTACAACTCGCAAGATACGCTTTGTGGAGGCAGGAAATCCTCGCCCTTTTTTCCATCGCGATTTAGACATATAGTTTGCTTAGTCCGCATGAATGCTTCCTAACTCATCAGTGCAACATCTCCGTGAATACAAAAATCAAATAATCACAGAGATGAAACAACGATGAGGACTTGACAGCAAGAAACCACAGAAATGCTGGAGCAAAAGAAGACTAACAGTTAGACTCTGATGGGCCCGACCACAGGCAGAGCATCAGGCACCAACCAACATTACATAAAATTAGATTCTCTCTAATTCTCAGTAAGCCTTCGCGCTGGAATCGTCATAGAATCTGAGGCCCGACTCCCCGGCGTGCAATTAAAGAGGGAAGCAAAGTTGTCAACCATGATTGGGTTACCTGCCATGCATGAAGTCTGTCGTATAAGCCTTCGAAATTTAGATGGCACATGGGCACATGCTAGCATGCATTAGTGCCTTGCTGCTTGCAACATTTCGTACATCTACTTAGCGTATCGTGCAAGTTTTAAGCCTTCAAAATCCCGTTGTAAACCAGGTTGGTTTGATTGCATGGGCACGTTTTGGCACTATTTTCATACTTTTACGTAAAAGTGACCAAAATGAGATTCTTGACTCCACAAAACGGGGGGGGGGACAAAAATTCCAAAAGCCATTTTTCATTGCCTCTATAGAACGCAGCGATCTGTTACTTGCACCGTGGGCCTTTATGGAGGCCGACTAACGGTGAAAAAAATCGTTATTAGTTTCGCACTAATGCATGCTAGCATATGATGTGGAAATTTCGAAGGCTTATACGACAGACTGCATGCATGGTAGTCAACACAGTCACGGTTGACAAGTTTGCTTCCCTCTTTAATTGCATGCCGGTGGGTCAGGCCTCAGATTCTATGACGGTTCCAGAGTAAAGGCTTACTGCAAATTAGAGGGTATCTAATTTTATGTAATGTTGGTTGGTGCCTGATGCTCTTCTCTGGTCGGGCCCATCAGATTCTAACTGTTGGTCGGTCTTCTTTTGCTCCGGTATTTCTGTGGTTTCTTGCGGTCGAGTTCTCACCGTTGTTTCACCTCAGTGGTTGTTTGATTTTTTAGTGTTCACGGAGGGGTGTTCAGCCTAATCGCTATATAAACAAGCGAGTTAAAAGGGCCTGAATGTTTAGCCGGACAACAATATGCTGACAGTGTCGAAATAATGCAAAGGTAACTTCACGCAATCGGCTTATAAAAGCTGTCAAATGATGCGCCCAAGTGTAATGGGATAAATGGGAGTTGTCTTTTGTTCATTGTGTTTCGAAAAATGTCCCTTCAGGGGTCAATTGTCTGTACCTTTCCTGAAACACAACTCCCGGTGTACACCAGGATGTTCTGCATGCATGGGCACGTTTTGATGCCATTTTTACGCATCTACTTAAAGTTTACCAAAATGACATTCTCGAACCATCAACACCCCAGTAACAAAAAATTCTTGTCTTGGCCTCTAGTAAACACAGCGACCTGTAATTTGCCCCGAGGGCGAACTTAATGGAGACCGACTCACGGGGAAAATTGGCTATTGTTATCGATCTCTAGGCTGAACGGCGGCGTTTTATCATTTTTATCCGTAGTCCTCAATGTAAAAAGAACCCTTTAATTGCGGCAGTTTCTGGTGCCCCAGTATTCGCCAGATTTTGCACGATTGCAGGGAACATAAATGCCCCTTGAAGACTGCATACTGAAACGATTCACCTTATTTCGTGGGCCCGAGAAATAGGCACAAAGTTTATTTTCATCGAAATTCGAACAAGTAGTGTCGTTTTGGCTTTCTTCTGTTGATATTTCCATTTGGATATAGTTGTTTCATGTCTGTGAGTCTTTCCCTTTGGTGTCTCTGATGGGAGCTGTGGGTTATTTGTATCGATTTCTGACCATTGCCTTAACTTCTATTTTACAACTCGCAAGATACGCTTTGTGGAGGCACGAAATTGTTCAAGCCGCAAAGCACTAAGAAGTTCTAGGTATGCAAAGTTTCAGCTAATCCGCTATACAAGCAAGTGAGTGATAAGGACATTATGGCGTGACAACAATATGCTGACAGAGCCTAAATGATGCAAAGATGACTTCATGATTGCTGCCAAATCTTGCGCCATTGACCCAAGTGTCATATGATAAAATGGAAGTCGTCTATGTTGATTGTGTTTCGAGCTATGGCGCTTGAAAGGTCAATTTTCGAAAACATTTGACCCTTTTCTCTCCGAAAATTAATTACAAAAACAACCTCCGTTGTACACCAGGATGTTTGGCACGCATTTTCATGCTGCTAGGTAAAAGTAACCAAAATCAGATACAAGCACCCATACACAACACGCCACATAACAAAAATTTCTAAGTCAGTTTTCTCGGCCCCTTAAACGCAGCAATCTGTAATTTGGCCCGAGGGCGTGCTTTATTGGGACCGATTAACGTTGGAAAAAAATGCTATTTTTTCGCCCTCTAGGCTGCGCCGCGGCATTTTAATCATTTTTTCATAGACTTTAATGTACACAAGAGCCTTTTTAATCGGCATTTTCAGGTGTTCCAGTGTTTGCGAGTTTTTGGACGATTGCAGGAGACATAAATGCCTCTTGAAGTATGCATACTGTACCTCTTTACGTTATTTCGTATTCCTGAAATATAATCTGAAGTTTATTTTCCTCGAACGTGGAAGACTTACAACTCGCAAGATACGCTTTGTAGCGCCACGACATTTTGCCAGCCCTTGGGCACTAAGGTGTGTTGCAACATGCAAATTGTTAGCTTAGTCCCATACAAACAAGCGAGTTATAAGGACCTGTTTTTGGCGGGACAACAATGGGCTGACAGTGTTTAAATGATACAAAGGTGACTTCACATTGAATCAGCTAATAATTGCTAACATTTGACACTTATATCTCCGAGTTATACGGGCCTGACGTTTTGGCGGGACAACAATAGGCTGTCAATGTCTAAATGATGCAAAGGTGGCTCCATGCACTTGGTTTATAATTGCTGCCAAATGATGCGCCATTGACCCGAGTGTCATGGGATAAATTGGGAATTGTCTTCGTTCAATGTGTTTCGAGTCATGTCTCTTGAAATGTCAATGTTCTTTAACTTTTGACCCCTATATGTCCGAAACTATTTGACAAAAATAACCCCAGTTGTACATCAAGTTGTCGGCACGCATAGGCACGTCTTGGCATCATTTTTATTCTTCTACGTAAAGCTGACCAAAATGAGATTCCAGCACCCCCAACACGCCAACAACAAAAAAATCATTTTTTTCGGACTCTATTGAACGCGGCGATATGTAATTTGGCCACAGGTCGAACTTTATAGGGATCCACTAAATGTGAAAAAACGCTATTGTTTTCGGCTTCTAGCCTGCGTCGCTGCTTTTTATCATGTTTCCATAAATATCAATATAAAAACTGAGCCCTTTATTTTGGCACTTTCTGGCGTCCCAGTGTTTGCGCGTTTTGCATGATGGCAGGAAAAATAAATGCCTGTTGAAGGATGCATACTGTGCCTTTTCGCCTTATTTCGGTTTCCAGAAAAAATAGCCACAAAGTTTATTTTCCTCGAATTTCGAAGGCTTACAACTCGCAAGATATGCTTTGTAGCGACAAGAAATTTTGCAAGCCTTGAGGCACCAAGGTCTACAAGCAGCACGCAAAATTTATAATCGCATATAAACAAGCGAGTTATAAGGCCCTGAGTTTTTACGGGACTACCGAAGGCCGACAGTGTCTAAATGATGCAAAGTAGAAGTAAAACAAAGATCAGGAATTGATACAATTAACTTACGCCACCCATAAAAGACACCAAAGGGAAAGAAATACAAACATTAAGCGACCAGACTATAATGGAAACCCAAACAAAGGAAGGCCATAAGGACAGTTACTTTCCCACAAAATGGCCATATGGCCATCCAAAATTAAAAGACACAAGTGTTACACACAGTAAGTAACAAACAACAACATAAATAAATCGCCACAGAAGAGCCGCCTTGGAAAGGTCAGTGGAAGATTTCCACTGGGGGGCTTGAATCGATTTTACGTGGCCACAATCCTCGCCCTTACTTCCGTCGCGATTTAGACAAATAATTTGTTCAGTCCGCATGAAGGCCTCCTAACTCATCAGTGCAACATCTCCGTGAACACAAATAATCAAAGAACCACAGAGGTGAGACAACGGCGAGGACCCGACAGCAAGAAACCACCGAAATGCTGGAGCAAAAGAAAACCAACCGCTAGACTCCGATGGGCCCAACCAGAGAAAGAGCACCAGGCACCAACCAACATTACCTTGAATTAGATCTCTCTAATTCTCAATAAGCTTTTACGTTGGAACCGTCATATAATCTGTGGCGTGCAATTAAAGAGGGAAGCAAAGTTGCCAACCGTGATTGGGTTAACTACCATGCATGTAGTCTGTCGTACAACATCCCTGTTGTACCAAATCTTTTTATATCGAAGAATGATTTTACGAAATTGGGTGCTGAAGTCACTGCGGTTAGATATTTTTTGGAACCCACACACTAAGTCACCACAAAACTCGGGCTCCGACAGACCCTGTTGCAGAAGAGATATAAGTCCAATATTGAATTTTGAAATTAAATCAGAATGGCGTCTATAAAATTTTGAAAATGCTTTGCGTAGTTTATGGTACCGATAACCCTGATTAAGAAGTTTAGTCCTTAATAATTTATTACGAGTGTTGAAGTCAGTTACATGACTACACACTCTAGTAAATAGAATTAATTGCGAAATATAAACGCCATAGGATGGCGCACGAGGAATCATGGAATCGGCTTTTCATTGCTGCCAAATGATTGCTCTTGACCCAAGTGTCATGGGATAAAACCGAAGTTGTCTCAAGCCATTGTGACTAGAGTTATTCTTCTTGAAAGGTCAATTGTCTATACCTTTTGGTCCCTATATAATCAAAACACTTTGACAAATACAACTCCCGTTGTACACCAGGTTGTTTGGCACGCATTGACAGGTTTTAGCACCATTTTCATGTCAAATTTACTCCACACCCCAGGAACTTTAGTTAAATAAAGCAAATACTTCTTATACCGAGGCCCCTACCGAGGCTTCGTTTTTGGATTCACGTCGATCTATTGTAGATGGGCCTGTTTCTTGCAACATTTATGATAAACGCGACGATTTTGATTTTTAGATTGTAAGTTTTTCTTAATTGGATGGTGATGTTCCTCGTGTGGCATCCTATGCGTTTATATTTCGCAATTAATTCGATTTGCCAGAGTGTCTAGGCATGCAACTGACTTTAACACACTCGTAATAAATTGTTAATTGCTAAACTTCTTAATCAGGGTTATCGGTATCATAAACTACTCAATGCCTTTTCACAATATATAATATATTATAGACGACATTCCGATTTAATTTCAAAATTCAATGTTTGATAAATCTCTTCAGCGGCAAGGGCTATCGGAAACCGAATTTTATAGTGACCTAGTACATAAATTAAGGAAAATGTATAAAAGCAATGACTTCAGCACCCAATATCGTAAAATCGTTCTTCGATACAAAAATATGGTACAACATAAATGTTATACAATTTATTGCATGCATAGTAGTTAACTCAATCACGTTTAAGAACTTTACTTCCCTCTTTAATTGCACGCCGATGGGTCAGGCTTCACGGTTCCATCGTATAGGTTACTTAGAATAAGATAGTATCTAATTGTATGTAATGTTGGTTGGCGCTTGATGCTCTGTCTCTGGTCGGGCCATCGCAGTATAACTGTTGATTTTTTTTTTGCTCAAGCATTTCAGTGGTTGCTTGCTGTCAAGTCCTCACCGTTGTTTCATCTCAGTGGTTGTTTGATTTTTGTGTTCACGGAGACGTTGCTCTGCTGAGTTAGGAGGGATTCATGCGGACTGAACAAATTATGTGTCTAAATCGCGACGGAAGTAAGGGGCGAGGACTGCGGCCACGTAAATCCATTTAAGCCCCCACCCGCCCCCACATCCTGTGATATTCGTTTCTCTGACCGTTCCGATGCGGTTCTTCTTTCGCGATTTATTTTCGTTATGGTTTGTCTTTTAACGTGTGTATCGCGTGCATTATTTTGTTTCGGATCGCCAGTCGACCATTTTGTGGGGAAGTAACTGTCCTGTTGGCTATCCGCTATTGATGTTTCCATTAGGGTCTAGTTGTTTCATGTCTGTGTTTTTTTTCCCTTTGGTGTCTCTGATGGGAGCTGTTGGTCAATTGTATCGATTCCTGATCATTGTCCTCACTTCTATTCCACGTATCGGTGACCAAAATGAGATTCTAGCACGCACAGCACGCCAAAAACAAAAATTTCTAAGTCAATTTTCTTGGCCTCAATTGAACGCAGCGATCTGTAATTTGGCCCGAGTGCGTACTTTATTGGGAACGACTAACAAAAGACGTAAAAAAAAAAAAAAATAATAAAAAAAAAAAAACGTAATCGCCCTCTAGCTTGCGCCGCGCCTTTTTATTCATTTTACCCATAGACCCTCATTGTAAAAAATAACCCATTATTTCGGCACTTTCTGGTGTCCTATGGCGTCGCAGGATCGATCCCGGGCTTCTTCAGACTTTCGGGTCAGTCTTTAAACCGAGGTCCCGTCTCCGTATGACCTTAGCTGTTGGTGAGACGTAAAACTCAAACACTCTGGTGTCCTAGTGTTTGCGAATTTTGCTTGGTGGCAGGGGACATGAATGCGTGTTGAGGGATGCATACTGCACCTCTTCACCTTATTTCTTATTCGACAAAAATAGCCACACAATTTATTTTTCTCGAATTTCGAAGACTGTCTGTTCGGGCCCGTCGGAGTCTAACTGTTGGTCTTCTTTTGCTCCGTCGTTTTGTTGGTCTCTTGCTGTCGGTACTCACCGTTGATTCGCTTCGGTGGTTGTTTGGTTTTTGTGTCCATCGGGATGTTGCGCTGGTGGGTTGGTTTAAGCATTTATTTCTTTCTATAACATACATATGGTACAATACCAATGAAGATGAATCATTAAGTACAATTATACAATGGGATTCAGAACGAAGTCTACTGACTTATGAAGATCTGTCTCCCATTATTGCAGCAGATAATATGAGTATATTGATATGTGACTAGTAATAATACAAATTATACAGAACTCCAGTTAAATAAAACAAATTCCTCTTGTACCGAGGCCCCGTTTTTTATTTACATCTATGTATTGTAGACGGATTAGTTTAATTAAAAGCCTTTTTCTGTTATACATGTATATGAAAGCAAGTTGGAGCCATAAATATGTGAATTTGGTGTACAACTGACTGTCATACATTGGTCTGCTTGCCTGATACTTGTATATAGAGATTTTAACATGACGATTTTGCTTATTGATGACTTATCAACCTGAGGTCCCATTATAATCCCTTTCAACACATTAAGCATAGCCCCAGATAAGAGGGGGTATCAACGTTATTTTTCTTATTTCTGCACAAATATATATGTTACTTATTAGCAATGCTGAAATAAGACAAATACCAGTAGTTTTCGGATCAAAAAGCACATTGTTATCTGGAGCTATGCATAAAGATTATAGCAAGTGTGGCACACTGCTCTTTGACAAGGTTAGACCTGTTATAACTGCTAATACTTTTGCCAGTAACTGAAAAGTACCCTTCTTGACACAGCAGAACGATTTAGACAAATAATTTGTTCAGTCCGCATGAAGGCCTCCTAACTCATCAGTGCAACAACTCAGTGAACACAAATAATCAAAGAACCACAGAGGTGAGACAACGGTGAGGCCGCCCCCGCCCGTAGGGGCTTGAAGAAATATATGGGCTGCATTATGCTTCCACGCAGAGCTGAATCTGGCCCGCGCACTAGTACTGGTAAACCGCTTGGAGGATCTAAGCCTGTCCAGGAACCGCGGTGCGAGGCGGACCGTCCATGCTAAAAACCCTATTGGTTTCATTGGGCGACAGGGCTTGAGATGTCATTTCATCTCAATGTCGGGTAAAAGTCCCACAAAATTGGAAGCAACGTCTCCAAAATGACCTTCACAGTGTTGACGGGGACGTTAAACCTCAAATCAAACAAACAGCGGTGAGGACCCGACAGCAAGAAACCACTGAAATGCTGGAGCAAAAGAAAACCGACAGTTAGACTCCGATCGGCCCGACAAGAGACAGAGCATCAGGCACCAACCAACATTACCTTGAATTAGATCTCTCTAATTCTCAATAAGCCTGCCAAGCCAAAGCGATGCAAATCGGACCGTCCGTGCTTATAAAAAGTAGAAGTAAAACAAAGATCAGGAATCGATACAATTAACTTACACCAAAGGGAAAGAAACACAAACATGAAGCGACCAGACCATAATGGAAACCTAAACAAAGGAAGGCAATAAGGAGATTTACTTTACCACAAAATGGCAAAATGGCCATGCAAACTAAAAAGAAACAAGTGATACACACAGTAAGTAACAAACAACAATATAAATAAACCGCCACAGAAGAACCGCTTTGGAACAGTCAGTGGAAAGAATTCCACTGGGGGGCTTAAATCGATTTTACATGGCCATAATCCTCGCCCTTACCTCTGTCGCTGTATACACTAATTTTGTTTAATCCGCATGAAGGCTTCCTAACTAATCAGTGTAACATCTCCGAGAACATACAAATAAAAAAACTACAGAGATGAAACAAGGTTGAGGAATCGACAGCATGCAACAACAGAATTGAAACTACGTAGTATGACCCATCTTCTTTCTTATGAATGTTTTCATTGTTCTTAAAGGAACTCATTTTTGATTTTTATTTGCTGGAGAAAAAATTAACCAACAGTTAGACTCCGACAGTTATTGGTTTCACTGGGCGACAGGGCTTGAGATGTGATTTAATGTCGGGTAAAAGTCCCACATAATTGGTAGCTACGTCTCCATAATGACCTATACAGTGTTGACAGGGGTGTTAAACCTCAAACCAAACAAACAAAACCCGGTCAAGCCTTGAACCTGCAACTTCTTGCTACTCAGTCAGATACCTTGTCGGCTGCACTACACTTGCCGTCCCCGCCCAGCTAGGCGACTCCGTAGCCAATGAAAAAGCAGTAGACAGAGTAGGCCGCTCAATTAGCAGAATAGGCAATTCAGAAGGCATAGTACAGCTCAGAAGACAAAGTAGGCAGCTTAGCAGGCTGAGTAGGCAGCTCAGTAGGCAGCTTAATAGGCAGAGCAGGCATCTTAATAGACAGAGTAGGCAGCTCAATAGGCAAAGTAGGCAGCTCAGTAGGCAGTTCAATAGGCAGAGAAGGCAGCTCAATAGATAGCGTATCATGCAAAGTAGGCAGCTTAATACGTAGAGTAGGTAGCTCAATAAGCAGATTAGGCAGCACAGTAGGCATAATGGGCAGCTAAATTCCCAGATTTGTTGGCTGCCAACTGTGACTATGGGCTGCATTTAGGTTACCTACAGGTACCTCCTCCCTTTTTGGTCATTGATTATTTGCTGTCTTCTCCAAATAAGGAGTAGGCAACTCGAAATCTGCATGGTAAATTTCACATAGGCAGCCTATAGGCAGCCAATTACATTTCCCATGGTTTGTTTATATGCAGTTCTTGTGGGCAGCTCCCAGTATTTTGTATGGGTGGCCCTACTAAGGACCCACATGATTTACATAGACTGATATCAGAAAAAAAAAACATCTTATCTGAAACCAGAATACCAGGTCTTTGACATTTTGTATAAAGCTTCACACCCAATGTTTTAACTATAGTATTTGAGGCCAAAATGGCCCCACACGGGGACCCACACGATTCTTGTTTGGAACCAGAAGGCATAGGTCTTTGATATTTGGTATTAAATTTTATCTAGTACCTATACATCCCTCCTGTTTGGAACCAGTAGGAACTGGTATTTGAGATTTGGTATGAAGCTTTATCTAGTGGACCTGTTTGTTCGTTTGTTAAGGTTAAGGCTTTTTTCTTGTCCTTTGGGATCATTGATTCCATTGTGGAATTCTGAAAATACTTGGGGGTCACTGATGAGGCCCAATTTTGCCGAAACTAGCTAGTCTGGCCCAGAAAACATGCAAACTTCATATTTTCTAGTTCTGTGGTGCATACCTTGCTTCCAAAGGATAACCCTTTTATAGAACATATTTTACGTCACTACAGCTGGTGTCTGGGAATGTGTGGCGGCGGTAAAACGTCTCCCTGCCCTACATTATAGTGTAGTTTTTATTTTCTTGTCCTTTGGGATCATTGATTCCATTGTAGAATTTTGAAAATACTTGGGGGTCACTGATGAGGCCTAATTGGCCGAAACTAGCTAGCCTGGCCCAGAAAACATGCACACTTCATATTTTCTAGTTCTGTGGTGCATTCCATGCTTCCTAAGGATAACCCTTTTATAGAACATTTTCATGTCTGCCATGGTCAAGCGGACAGAACTCCATAGCTCCACAACAAGACATAGGTTAAGTGCTTCTGGGCTGCAAATCGTGGCAGTTTGTCCAACAAAAGCATATGGGGTTGGACTGCCGGTGCCCCACCGTCGAAAATGAGGCACTGCCTGTTTTTGAAATTTAAAAGGCTGGTCGAAAAATGAGCTGAAAATGTATAAAAATCAGTGCTAATACGACTGCAAATCATGATTTCTATAATATGCTCAAGAGCGTTAAGTGATTCAATAGTGCTATTTCTTTTTGCCGTTTGATATTGGCCATTTGACTAAGGCTGCAAATGGAGCATGCCTATGCCGGTTTCCTTGAGGAACACACGCGGCTTAATGTTCAGAGGCAGAAGACTGGTCGCAAGTCTTACTTTCAACAATGAGGCAGCATATGATATAAGATTATAATGGTAATGATAATAATAATAATAGTAATATATGACAATCATAATAATAATGACAATTGAAGCTACACAGAAACATTGTATATCTATTGGTTTAGCTACAACAGCTCAGTGCTGTTTCATAGACTCTTAAAATGCGAGTACAATGTATTAAAATTGAATGGATAGAATGAAAAGGATAAATAAATATGAATATTTTAATGGTGATGAAAACTGAACGAAAACATAGTTTTTATAGAAGTTAACAAGCTGATTATTGACATATAATTTACATGCTGAAAGGGAAGGTGAAGATCATACAAAGACAAGACATGTTTTATGTACAGTGTCAGAGGACTGATCTGAAGGGGAGATTATATGGAACAGGAGGGAAGAGACCCTTAACATGTTTTCTTCTTCTTCTTCTTCAAAACCAGCTTTGACGTGTGTGTGTGTGTGTTTTTTTTTTTTTTTCTATTATTTTTATTTATTTTGTGGGCATTGCCGAAGGTAAACTTTTGTCAATACAATAGCTACTAAAACAAAAAAAGTTCAAACATGTGGCTAAAATAGTTTGATTTAATTTTGGAACCAGGGACCAAAATTCTTATTAAACAAACACACAAGCAAACAATATTGTTACTCATGTATAAATGTGTTGTCTTTGGCCAGCTGTAACAATTGATGTGAAAACTGTTGATTCTTTGAAAAAAGTTGCTTTCATTCAAAAACGCGCCTATATATATACATTGTTACCTTTATCGTCGATAAAATGAATATTTTAAGATGAAAAATTGTGATATTTTTCTTATTTCTGCCTAAAATATAGCTTGTGGGTACTCGTTAGAACCGCCTCATCGGTTCTAACGCGTATCCAGAAACTATATTTTAGAGCAGAAATAAGAAAAATAAGGTTCACCCCTGCAAACCCCAGTTTTACCATATAAAAGTGGGGTTCGAGGGGGTCAAAACTATATAGGCGTGTTTTTGTGATGTGTATTCAGACTGATTGAAGTAAGGCTGATTATACCAACTGCTGTTAATATCATGTGTAAGCAGATTGTTAATATGTTTGGTTGGACAAAAGATCCTAAAATGATTTGTAAACAAAGCTGACAAACAAGTTGCTTATGCAAGTGGCTGATTAATAAAATTATTGGAATGTGCAAACAATAGTTCTTAAATACAAAGGGGTGCATAAAAGTTTGGATAGGTAATTATGGAAACATGACTGATTGCCTCTGGTGTGTGACAGAACTGTTAATAGTTATATTGCTTTTAACACCCTATTTCTAAACGGTCCCTGGTTTCCATGAGAAGAAAAGAAACCGAAAAAAAAAATAAAAAAAGAAAGAAAAAAAAAAAAAAACAAACAAACAAACCAACCAACACACTCACACACAAAAAAGTGGTAAGTTATAACTTTCACACCAATTAAGCTATCATGCTAGCCGCACTGACCATCGAACAAACAAATACAGATTAATTTAATGAGATCAAATATTGATGTGTTTTGTACATATATACAGTCACAGATTAATTAGAGGATTGGCCTGCAGGTTTTAGGGATTGCCCCTCTCTTCATTATTTCATGGTACTACAGCTTCGTATATCCTTAAGTTAAGCAATTTAATTTTAATTCCTAAATATCCTATTCTTCTCATCCATAGGGCTTGAAGAAATATATGGGCTGCATGATGCTTCCACGCAGAGCTGAATCCGGCCCGCACACTAATACTGGTAAACCGCTTAGATGATCTAAGCCTGTCCAGGAACCGCGGTGCGAGGCGGACCGTCCATGCTAATAAACCCTTTTGGTTTTCATTGGGCGACAGGGCTTGAGATGTCATTACATCTCAATGTCGGGAAAAGGTCCCACAAAATTGGAAGAAACGTCTCTAAAATGACATTTACAGTGTTGACGGGGACCTTAAACATCAAATCAAACACAATCTTCTGATTTACTTTCCCATTTTTATGATGATATTGGCACGAGATTCAAGCTGGTCCCGCTGGAAATCGGAGGAAGTCAATAACCAATCGATATTAGAAAGTTTGGCCACTATCATCCTTGCATCTTGGTATAGATATTATGACTATGGTAAAATAAAGATTCATTTTGATTTGCTTTTCCACTTTTATGATGACAGATGTACGCGATTCAAGCTCGCCCCGCTGAAAGCGGGGGACGTCATTGACCAATCAAATATAGAAAGTTTGGGCCACTATCATCCCAGCATCTTGGTATAGATATAATGAATATGGTAAAATTAAAGGTTCCTTTTCATTTGTTTTCCCACTTTTATGATGACAGTGGTACGCGATTCAAGCTCGTCCCACTTGAAAGCCGAGGAGGTCAGTAACCAACCATAAATTAGAAAGTTTTGTCCACTTTCATCCCTGCTTCTTGGTTTAAATAATGGATTGGTAGTTTGTACTTTTAATGTATGTAAATACTGCTTCCCTTATTTCAACTGAATATTTTTGTATGGGTTCAGTAGCAGTTTTATACTTAGATTGGAATCTCCTAACCCCTGTATACTATTAATAGTTTCATTAAGTATTTTCCTGTGTTCATTATGTTGGGAGCGATGGAGAAAATAATGAGCTGTGTCCTCTATATCCCCACAATGAGGACATAGAGGGTCCATCTCATTATGATATTGGTTATTTGCTTTAAGTCCATTGTGCCCTAGCCTTAAACGGGTATATGCTCTATACATTTGGCTACTATTTGAGTACTGGGTGATCTTCGTTGGAAGCATACTGTCAAGTTCCCAACGCTGACTATGCCCATATTGTGCCCATTGTGATGCCCATTTCTTCCTTACTTGACGTTTAATAATTGAATATGTTTCATTTTTGCTGAGCTTTATATCTACAGGTTTACCTGTTTTAGACCCTAACTTAGCTGCTTTATCTGCTAATTCATTCCCCTCTATATTGCATTGTGATATGCACCATTCTAATATAATGTTGAGATTTTTATTTATTATTTTATCAACAAGGTCTTCAATTTCTAAGAGGATATCTGGTCTAGAATTACATGTTCCAGAAGTAAGGGTCTGTATCGCACTTAAGGAGTCTGTCATTATTACTGACTTTTGTGGTTGGTTCTCTTCAGCCCACTTAAGAGCTTCCCTTATTGAAATTAATTCTGCAGTGAAGACTGTAAGATTTCCATTGTGTATACTGTTTAGTTATCCTTAGCTCTGGTATAGTGAAAGCACGTCCTGTGAGAGAATTTTCTTCACCTTTACTTCCATCTGAATAGATTTGCAAAACAGAATTATACTTTTCTCGAATATGTTTTTAGCCTTGAACTCAATAACCTTAATATTATCCGTTTTGTTATTGATTACACCTGACAGTGTAGCATTTGGTATGATTAACTTGATAGCAAATTTATTTCTATAGGTTGGTTCTTGTAATTGGATGTCTGGTATATTGTATTCTTTTTTAAGATCCTCCACAGCGATGACGTATGGTATCTTTTTGCTTATTCGCTTTAATTCGGTTTCATAGGCAGAATGACCGAAAAAGCTCGTTAAGTGGTAATTTGTTGCCATGAGGAATTGACCTAGCCCACTATTTAAGTATCATATCTTCTCTTCTGAGGTTTAGCGGTAAGACATTATATTCAGCTTCAACAGATACGTTTGATGTTGATTTGTATGCGCCAGTTACAATTCTTAGAGCTGCAGCTTGTATTCGGTTTAACCTGTTCAGCTGAGTTGGACTTGCTGTTGTTGCATAGGCTTGACAACCATAGTCTAGTTTGCTTCTAATTAAGGTTTTGTACAACATCAGTAGTGTTTTCTTATCCGCAGCATATCTGGTTCCAGAAATGTAGAGCATTATATTCAGATCTTTTTGCACCTTTCTAAGAGCGTATCAAAATGAGAATTCCTGTTTAGGTTGTTATCAAAGGTTATCCCTAATAATTTGGCCTGTTTTTGTATTCAATGGTTTTGTTCCCGATTTTCAATTTAGGAATGCCTTCAGTTGGTAACTTTTCAAAGTTAAAGAAGCTCTAGTGGACTTGTAACAAGATTGTTCAAATTATAGCCTTGGGGCCAAAAATGGTCCCGCACTGGTGCCACCGTGCCAACACATTTTGCAAAGACCCTTCATAAATCACCTTTGCTCAAATCAAAAGGCATTCATATGAGGGATGTTCGAAAAGATTTTCTTATTTCTATATGGAGACATCAAATTTTAAGTTAGCTCAAAAGTGCTCATTTCATGCCCTTGAAGTACTACCCGTTGCTTGAAATGCAAAGTTTCAGCCGACGTATCCACTTTTTGAAGGCGCCACGGTTCGCTGATTCGGGCAAAGTAATAAGGTACTAATGAATGGCAGATCAAAGTGCCTGTCGGGACTGGTATTTTCGCATAGCAAGGAATGATTACAGTTTCGGAAACAAAACGAAAGCACATGGGGCAAGGTCTGGGGAATACGGGCGATCAGGCAAAACAGTTACTTCTTCTTTCTTCAAAAACGCATTGACTTTTGTGGAGGTATGAGCGGTTGCATTGTCATGTAGAAGACTGTAGGGCTTCGTTTCTGATAACACTTTTTTCGTTTCTTCATTACTACGTATTTGTGATACTTTCCGGTGATGCTTTTGCCCTTTTTCTATGGAACTTTTATTGCGACTCCTTATTCAGAGAAGGAGATTGCATACAAAACTTCTTTGTACTCAAAGAACGTTTGGCAAATTATTGTGCGTTTGTTATGTTTAGTGGCCCAGATCTTATTGCTAACCTTTTCAATGGGTTCAGAATAATGGACCTAGGTTTCATCACCTGTGACGACATTGACAAACTGCTCAGCATAGTGCAGATTATATTTTCTGGTCCTTTGGGGTCATTGAGTTCATTTGGTATCATTTTGAAAATAGAGTTCTGCTTAAGCCGGTGCTAGAGGGCTTGGCCGGTGTTGCATATTTCAGTACTGGTCATGCTATTTTCGTTTATTTGGTGCATTCCTTGCTTCCAAAGGAACTAACTTCAGAACTTATTGATTTTAACTGTAGCTGGTGTTGTGCCGTGTGGCGGCCGTAAAACGTCTCCCCGTACATCATTATAGTGCAGATTATATTTTCTGGTCCATTGGGATCATTGAGTCCATTTGGTATCATTTTGAAAATAGAGTAGAAGTAAAACAAAGATCAGGAATCGATACAATTAACTTACTCCATCCATCAAAGACACCAAAGGGAAAGAAACACAAACATTAAGCGACCAGACCATAATGGAAACCTAAACAAAGGAAGGTCATAAGGACAGTTACTTTCCCACAAAATGGCCATATGGCCATCCAAAATAAAAAGACACAAGTGATACACACAGTAAGTAACAAACAACACCATTAATAAACCGCCACAGAATAACCGCCTTGGAACGGTCAGTGGAATGATTTCCACTGGGGGGCTTAAATCGATTTTACGTGGGCACAATCCTCGCCCTTACTTCCGTCGCGATTTAGACAAATAATTTGTTCAGTCCGCATGAAGGCCTCCTTACGCCGGTGCTAGAGGGCGTGGCCGGTGTTGCATATTTCAGTACTGGTCATGAACAGACTCAATAAAACCAAGTCTGCTATTTTTGTAAAGTGGTGTTTTCCTTGCTTCCAAAGGCTCTAACTTCAGAACCTATTGGAAACATTTGAAGCAGCTTTTGACCACTTTAACCCGTTGACTCGTTTGCTCGTCAGTCAACAGATGTGGCACCCATCATGCAGAAATCTTTCTGACGTTCAAGTGCTTCTTCAAAATAAGGTGAACCGTTGCTAGTGATATCCTTACCTTTCTTACAATATCACGAATTGTAAATCTGGTATCCACTTCAATGATTTCCTATATTTGGAAACGATTTCTTTACGAGATGCAGATTTTGGCCTAACTGATTTCGGTACATTTTTTATGTACTCTACTCCAGACTCAAATTTCTTTTTCCAGCACCTAACTGTGTCATAAGACACAAAAGAAGATCCAAAACCGCAGCATATCTGGTTCCAGAAATGTAGAGCATTATATTCAGATCTTTTTGCACCTTTCTAAGAGCGTATCAAAATGAGAATTCCAGTTTAGGTTGTTATCAAAGGTTATCCCTAATAATTTGGCCTGTTTTTGTATTCAATGGTTTTGTTCCCGATTTTCAATTAAGGAATGCCTTCAGTTGGTAACTTTTCAAAGTTAAAGAAGCTCTAGTGGACTTGTAACAAGATTGTTCAAATTATAGCCTTTGGGCCAAAAATGGTCCCGCACTGGTGCCACCGTGCCAACACATTTTGCATAGACCCTTCATAAATCACCATTGCTCAAATCAAAAGGCATTCATATGAGGGATGTTCGAAAAGATTTTCTTATTTCTATATGGAGACATCAAATTTTAAGTTAGCTCAAAAGTGCTCATTTCATGCCCTTGAAGTACTACCCGTTGCTTGAAATGCAAAGTTTCAGCCGACGTATCCACTTTTTGAAGGCGCCACGGTTCGCTGATTCGGGCAAAGTAATAAGGTACTAATGAATGGCAGATCAAAGTGCCTGTCGGGACTGGTATTTTCGCATAGCAAGGAATGATTACAGTTTCGGAAACAAAACGAAAGCACATGGGGCAAGGTCTCGGGAATACGGGCGATCAGGCAAAATAGTTACTTCTTCTTTCTTCAAAAACGCATTGACTTTTGTGGAGGTATGAGCGGTTGCATTGTCATGTAGAAGACTGTAGGGCGTCGTTTCTGATAACACTTTTTTTCGTTTCTTCATTACTACGTATTTGTGATACTTTCCGGTGATGCTTTTGCCCTTTCTCTATGGAACTTTTATTGCGACTCCTTGATCAGAGAAGGAGATTGTATACAAAACTTCTTTGTACTCAAAGAACGTTTGGCAAATTATTGTGCGTTTGTTATGTTTAGTGGCCCAGATCTTATTGCTAACCTTTTCAATGGGTTCAGAATAATGGACCTAGGTTTCATCACCTGTGACGACATTGACAAACTGCTCATCATAGTGCAGATTATATTTTCTGGTCCTTTGGGGTCATTGAGTTCATTTGGTATCATTTTGAAAATAGAGTTCTACTTAAGCCGGTGCTAGAGGGCTTGGCCGGTGTTGCATATTTCAGTACTGGTCATGCTATTTTCATTTATTTGGTGCATTCCTTACTTCCAAAGGATCTAACTTCAGAACTTATTGATTTTAACTGTAGCTGGTGTTGTGCCGTGTGGCGGCCGTATAACGTATCCCCGTACATCATTATAGTGCAGATTATATTTTCTGGTCCATTGGGATCATTGAGTCCATTTGGTATCATTTTGAAAATAGAGTAGAAGTGAAACAAAGATCAGGAATCGATACAATTAACTTACTCCATCCATCAAAGACACCAAAGGGAAAGAAACACAAACATTAAGCGACCAGACCACAATGGAAACCTAAACAAAGGAAAGACATAAGGACAGTTACTTTCCCACAAAATGGCCATATGGCCATCCAAATTAAAAATACACAAGTGATACACACAGTAAGTAACAAACAACACCATTAATAAACCGCCACAGAAGAACCGCCTTGGAACGGTCAGTGGAATGATTTCCACTGGGGGGCTTAAATCGATTTTACGTGGCCACAATCCTCGCCCTTACTTTCGTCGCGATTTAGACAAATTATTTGTTCAGTCCGCATGAAGGCCTCCTTAAGCCGGTGCTAGAGGGCGTGGCCGGTGTTGCATATTTCAGTACTGGTCATGAACAGACTCAATAAAACCAAGTCTGATATTTTCGTAAAGTGGTGCTTTCCTTGCTTCCAAAGGCTCTAACTTCAGAACCTATTGGAAACATTTGAAGCAGCTTTTGACCACTTTAACCCGTTGACTCGTTTGCTCGTCAGTCAACAGATGTGGCACCCATCTAGCAGAAATCTTTCTGACGTTCAAGTGCTTTTTCAAAATAAGGTGAACCGTTGCTAGTGATATCCTTACCTTTCTTACAATATCACGAATTGTAAATCTGGTATCCACTTCAATGATTTCCTATATTTGGAAACAATTTCTTTACGAGATGCAGATTTTGGCCTAACTGATTTCGGTTCATTTTTTATGTACTCTACTCCAGACTCAAATTTCTTTTTCCAGCACCTAACTGTGTCATAAGACACAAAAGAAGGTCCAAAACCAGTAGAAATGTCTGTCACCAGCTTCTTCGAAGCACAACCGAGTTTTGAGCAAGCTTGATGTAAAATGGAACAGAATGCAATGTTCAGGAATCGATACAATTAACCCACAGCTCCCATCAGAGACACCAAAGATAAAGAAATACAGACAACAAACACTAGACCCCAATGGAAACATAAACAGCGAAAAGCCAAAAGGACAGATACTTTCCCACAAAGTGGCCAATTGGCTGCCCCAAACAAAATAATATATGCGATACACACACTCAAGACATACCATAACAAAAAATAAACCGCGACAGATAAGCCCGTATATCTCCTTTTAAGTCGATGCTTCTATCAACCATTTTTACCGCAGTGGTCAATGTCTGCGTGTATTCAAATGGCAAATGTTATGTCTTACACTCAGTCTAACATGTACATTTATACACCATGGTGTAGATATTGAATAGCCCTATACAAGTATGCATTGTTTTGATCGTGCCCCACGTGGATATCGAGTAAGAGGACAATAAGCAATTCTTTTCGAACATCCCTCATATTTGGTATGAAGCTTTATCTAGTGAATCTCTACCACGACCGTTCAAAATTATAGACGTCGGGCTAAAAATGGCCCCACCCCAGGACCCACATGTTAAACATAGACTAATATCGGGAAAACCTTACAGATATTCTTGCCGAAACCAGAAGGTTGAGGTTTTTGATATATTGTAAAAGCTTCATTAAGTGGACCTGTACCAAGATTGTTTGAAAACATAGCCTTGTGGCCAAAAATAACCCCGACCCAAGAATGTAATAATTATAGTCTTGGGGCCAAATTGGCTTCATCCCAGGCCGATATGTTTGAAATAGACCTACATGAGGAAACCCCTTAAATATCTTCTTGTCTGAATCCAGAAGGCCTAGTATTGTCATTGTATAGCCTCGGGGACAAAATGGTCCCGCCAAAGGGGTCAAATGGTTCAATTGATGTAGGAGATGTTGAAAACCTTGGATCGATGAAAATAAATATAAAATCAGGTAAGCAAACATCCGTTGCCTTTCTTCACAAAGCTGAATCAGACCGCTTATGAGTACTGGTCGGCAAAGTGATTTGAGTTGGACTGCCAATGCATTTAGGTCCTAATGGTTTCATTGGGTCACAGGGCTTGAGATGTAATTTCATCCCAATGTCGGGTAAAAGTTCCACAAAATAGGAAGCAGCGTCTCCAAAATGATCTTAACAGTGTTGACGGGGACGTTAAACCTCCAATAAGACAAACAAAACTTTATTACCAGTTTCTATTTTTTTATAAACATTGCTAATGATTTCTGGTCCACAGATGGGCGATATAGGGCCATATTTGCCCTCTTCTTGTCGTTATCGTATATGTATTTATATCTTTTTATTTGGGATAGCTTTTTGGCCTATTTGTAGGTAAATTACTGTCTGACATTTAGCTTGTGAGGTCTTCATTTGGGTTTAGTTATTTCATGTTCTTGTTTCTTCAATTTTGATGTCTCTGATGGGGAGTGCTGGGTGGTTGTATCACCTTCAATTCTATATTATTATATTCAATGCAATCATTCATATATTAGACTTCGACCTTAATTTTATGGTTCACTGACTTTATGTTCTATTGCATTACGATAACACACCCGTGCAACATATTGCATTTTTACTGTCTCCAAAATGGCTGCTTTTCTAAAGAAAATATGTGATATTTTTCTTATGTATACTGCTAACATAGATTGTTGAACCGCCTCCTAACGAGTACTCATTACCTATGTCATGGAGCAGAAATAAGAAAATCAATGTATACCCCCGTGAACCCCAGATTTCTCTAGATAAAATTAGGTTAAGGGAGTGTTTATTTCACGGACTTGTTCACGTTATGGCATATTCAAGTCCATTTTTCAAGAACTAGATTGGCTTCAGTAATGATACTTGGTACAATGTTGCATCTAAGAATTGCAACCTTTATCCAAATATACTCGTACATCCATGTTTGCCCTTTAACTTTCGTGGTTTTGTGACTTTGCACCCCAACAGGCAGGACAAAGCATTTAACTAACTTCTTGATTATTTTTTAAAACAAGTAAGTGCAAATTAGGTGTGACATTTTGTAAGAAAAAAATGTTTTCAGCCAGACTTACTGAATGGCCATATGGCCATTTTGTGGGAAAGTAACTGTCCATATGGCCTTCCTTTGTTTAGGTTTCCATTATGGTCTGGTCGCTTAATGTTTGTATTTCTTTCCCTTTGGTGTCTTTTATGGATGGAGTAAGTTAATTGTATCGATTCCTGATCTTTGTTTTACTTCTACTTTACTGCTCAGGCCATGAAATATTAAAATGTTGCAATTTTGATACATGTGAGGCTTATTTATATATCTTTGAGTGAGTGAGTGTTTGAGTTTTGCGTCCCACCAACAGCTAAGGTATTATATATCTTTGATGGTTTTCAAATAAATAACTTATGAAGATACTTTTAATTAAGGCGTAACCATACCACATTTAGTGGCACAGAGGCCTTTCTGATATTTAATATTCATCAGTGTGTCTCAACCCCAAAGTTTTGAAACCGAAACGGATGATGGACAAGACCCGGCAAACACAGCACATCCCCTTCCGAGCACACACCGACAGACGTAGCCTATGAGACAGGTCAGCTGGAGGCATCAGACAAGAGAGCCTACCCGCGGACTTATAGTCGTCCCCACCGAGCCAACATCAGCAAACATGACCAACACTCCACGGAAGTCCCGGGCATCAGGAAGATGTACAAAGTAGCGAGACTTACAAAAATATCTATTTTACTGGTAATTTATAATGTATTCAGTAATGCAGCCTTTCTGTGTGTTTTAACTAATAAGTTGTTGCATTTAACCTTTTTGTACCAAATGAAATCCTCCTCCTTTAATATAGCAGGAGTTCCTTTCAAAATCTAGGGGATTCAGGTTGTGTTTTCTTCATAATCTATTTGGAAAATGGCTGATCTGGGCCTGCACTGTTTGCCAACTACCCGTTTTGGGGTTTCTGATACATCAGAAAAACACCCCTCGAACCCCACTTTTATATAGTAAAACTGGGGTTTTCGGGGGTATACCTTATTTTTCTTATTTCTGCTCTAAAATATAGATTGTGGGTACTCGTGTGGGTACTCGTTAGAACTGCCTCGATGAGACGGTTCTAACAAGTGCCCACAATCGGCGATAAATGTGTCAGTGTATTTGTATAGGCATGTTTTCGTAATGCAAAAATGGGTTAATAAGCTGTTATACCTATTTTACAAGTTCTTTAATTATAATTGAAAAATAAACAACAAATATTATATATAAGTATGCCCTCAAATAACATAAGTAGCATTGGGAAATTTTGGCAGTCAGAGACTGCCAAATATGACTTAGATGCATGTATGTACTACATAATCATCACGAAAACACACCTATATAATTTTGACCCCTTGAACCCCACTTTTATAAAGTAAAACTGGGGTTTCCGGGGGTATACCTTATTTTTTTTATTTCTGCTCTAAAATATAGATTGTGGGTACTCGTTAGAACCGCATCGATGAGGCGGTTCTAACGAGTGCCCACAATCTATATTTTGAGCAGAAATAAGAAAGCTATCACAATTTTTCATCTGAAAATTTTCATTTTTTTGGCGATAAATGTGTCAATTTATTAGTATAGGCGTGTTTTAGTAATGCAAAAATGGGTTAATAAGCTGTTATACCTATTTTACAAGTTCTTTAATTGAAATTGAAAAATAAACAACAAATATTATATATAAGTATGCCCCAAAATGACATAAGTAGCAAAATATTTTTTGTTGAAAACACTTTGCCAAATATGAACTCATTTTTGATTTTTATTTGCCTTCACTGCAGCTGGTGTTGTGCCGTGTGGCGGCCGTAAAACGTCTCCCCGTACATCGACCATAGTGCAGTTTATATTTTACTTTTGGTCCTTTGAGATCAGCGTGAATATTCTGAGAAACCAGAAATAAATTATTGGTTTAGACACATATTCTAGACAGGTTTTTAATTATTTGGACCCCATTTTGAATTATATCAGTCTTTTAATCGACTGCTTATTCGAAATTCGCACAATTGCAGTATGTTTCCTCTGGCTTTCGTTGCCGGATCATTACAGGGTCACTGATGAGGCTTTATTAGCCGAAACTACGTAGTATGACCCATCTTCTTTTTTATGAATGTTTTCATTGCTCTTAAAGGAACTCATTTTTGATTTTTATTAGATGCATATATGTACTACATAATCATCACGAAAACACGCCTATATAATTTTGACCATCTTGAACCCCACTTTTATATAGTAAAACTTGGGTTTCCGGGGTTATACCTTATTTTTTCTTATTTCTGCTCTAAAATATAGATTGTGGGTACTCGTTGTAACCGCCTCGATGAGGCGGTTCTAACGAGTACCCAAAATCTATATTTTGAGCTCTAAAATATAGATTGTGAATACTCGTAAGAACCGCCTCGATGAGGCGGTTCTATCGAGTACCCACAATCTATATTTTGAGCAGCAATAAGAAAAATATCACAATTTTTCATCTGAAAATTGTCATTTTTTTCGGCGATAAATGTGTCAATGTATTTGTATAGGCATGTTTTCGTAATGCAAAGATGGGTTTATAAGCTGTTATACCTATTTTGCGAGTTCTCTAATTGAAATTGAAAAATAAACCACAAAAACTACATATAAGTATGCCCCCAAATGACATAAGTAGCAAAACGTTTTTTGTTGGGAAACTTTGGCAGTCAGAGACTGCCAAATATGAATATATTACATCGATTTAGGACCCCCCCCCCCCCCCTCAGTAGAATTCTTTTCCGCTGACCGTTCCAAGGCGGTTCTACTGTGGCGGTTTGTTTATGTTGGTGTTTGTTACTTACTGTGTGTATCACTTGTGTCTTTTTATTTTGGATGGCCATTTGGCCATTTTGTGGTAAAGTAACTGTCCTTATGGCCTTCCTTTGTTTAGGTTTCCATTATAGTCTGGTCGCTTCGTGTTTGTGTTTCTTTCCCTTTGGTGTCTTTAATGGGTGGAGTAAGTTAATTGTATCGATTCCTTATCTTTGTTTTACTTCTACTTTAGATGCATGTATATACTACATAATGTAAAAACCAAATTATTACAGCTACAGACACTCATAGTTTGCAAATAAAAATCAAAAAATGAGTTCCTTTAAGAGCAATGAAAACATTCATAAGAAAGAAGATGGGTCATACTACGTAGTTTCGGCTAATAAAGCAAGTCTTATTTCAAAGCTGTTAAAGTTTATATGAAGGACAATTTAACTTGATTATCTACCTTGGCATATTGTGACGTCATTAACGTCATGGTAAGGACGTAACTTCATTAGTGTAGTTTACATGTTATGTATGTAAGAAGAAACGCAGTTGCTTACCCTGGAATGTAGTGGAAATTATTAAGTGGTAGCAGAGCGAAGTGTTGAGAGTCCCCTGATGTGGGACTGAGGATAGAGGGCAAATAGCGCTCGGAGATTGTGAAGAGTTGTCTACATTACCTGGTGTCGCAGGCTTTTCGATTCTGATATATTGGTGGATAGAAGAAAGTTTGCATTGGGTGAAGTATTGGTGGAATATAGCTTCTAAGGCTGGTGAACAATTGGCTTGCATACCTGGTGGATAGGTGGAATATTTGTGGATAGAAAAAGTTTTGGGTTGGGTGAAGTATTGGTGATAAAATATGTGGATAAATGTTTTTTGTGTTTGTTAGTTTTTTTAACCGGGTACTTTGCCGCAATATTTAATCACATGTTTTTGATGGCAGTAAAACATGCAGTTGATAATTTGAAGGCTTCAGTGGTGGTAAAAGAGCTTGACTTTGCAATAATCCGTGCTTGGTATGGTCTTTTATGACGTTTAGGCAGCCAGTATAACGAAGGAAGCTTGCCGTGGCCTTCTGTAACACATACAGCAAACTTGGTGGCTGAACGACAAATGTGGCCATCAACTAAAGCCCTCTTTACAGCCAAAGGTTGCAGTTCATAGGCTTTAGTACCACCAAGTTTTTGCTAAAGAGTGTTAACATAGTGGAGCCACATTATTAGCGGCCTTATCTGCTGGAGCCCCCCCCCCCCCCCCAAAAAAAAAAAAACAAAAACAACAAAAAAAAACCAAACAACTTCTTATGATATTCTTGAATACCTAGTTTAAGGTGACGTATAAACGTCTTTGGTTTAGGAGGTAATAAGTTGGTATTTTGAGAACAGAAAGAAATGCGTTTATTCACTAGTTTCAGAATGCTACGTTTCCATTCTTTGGAAGGTTTAAGCTCAACATACTCTCGTTTACACCATCGATTGCCAAGTTCATTCAAAGCAGCAGCGATTTCATCTCTACACTAATTGAAATCAATTTTAGAAGGAAATCGATATTTCAGTCATTTAGAAATTATATTACCTATCCTAGAATCAGGAATAATTTTTAAATTGCCAGTAATAATATGACCAGCAGCTGGATACTGGATCCACTTGTGAAGATGACATCCTGACAGCAACAGCCCATGCAAATGTATAGAGTGCATGTGTCGCAGCAGGTGGCATGATATCCACCAGGGAAGGTGATATCGGTGACTGACAGACATGATCAGAACGACAGAAAAAATTCTGGCTTTCTTTGCCCGATCATTACAGGGTCACTGATGAGGCTTTATTAGCCGAAACTACGTAGTATGGCCCATCTTCTTTCTCATGAATGTTTTCATTGCTCTTAAAGGAACTCATTTTTGATTTTTATTTGTAATATTTGCTTTATCCTGGGATAAAAATATAAGGTATTTTTCCTGAAATAAAAAAAAAAATGGACTAGGGCAAGCTAGTGAGTAATTCATTGGGACAAAAATCCAGGGGAATTTTATTTTGGGGCTGGTGCGGAAGGGGCAGAAGAGTGGGCAGGGGGCAGAAGTGGTCAGAGGTAGGGAAAAGCTAATATGTGAACTTTGACAATGAATCCGAATCCAGGAAAAAACGTTTACTTTTTGTGAGGGAGGAGGAGGTGACAGGGAGATATAGGCGGAGGAGGCGCAAGGGTAAGGTGCAGTTTTGTTTACCGAGAGGATTATGCTGTTTCAACACTCATCAAAGCATTAATAATGGAGCAGACAACAAAAAGTGAACTGGGGACATGAAACACTGAATAAAACCATCAATGAGCAGTAACTCAACCATCATATAAGTGAGGGCTGTCCTTTTAGTTTGTGAAACGTTACCTTTACCTGCCTTACATAACTGTGAAGTATCATAAAGTAGTCCTAAGGAGCAGACATGGAACTCGAAAGTGTGAAAACGGCTAGAAAGGGTGTAAGTTCAAAGGCCCATTACTATGCCAATATTTGATGGATCATACTCCTGAAATAATATGCACTGCTGAGCATCATAGGTTTACTATCAACACACTTTCAGCTTCATTGGATTATTTCTGTAAAAGGAGCGATCCAGATATCCAGTTTCAATAAAAGGGCAATAACTCCTAAAGAATGTATCTAACTCAGAAACGATATGCGCTGTCCCAATTGTTAGTTTTACTTATAAAAATGTTACAGCATCACAGGTTGAAAATTGTAGGAATTACCAAAAATGACCAAAAACAACAAGACAGACAGAGAGCCAGACACACGGTCGAGTGACATGCATGTAACTTAAGACGACTCGAATTTGCAAATGAAAATAGAGCATAATTATCTTGATGGCACCGATGAACTCATCACTTTGCAGCTTATCTGTTAATTCCGGCCGTAGGCCTTGGCATTATGAAAACATGCCTATACAAATACATTGTAAATTTTACCGACGTAAAAAAAATGAAAATTTTAAAATGAACAGTTGTGTTAATTTTCTTATTTCTGCTCAAAACATAGACTGTGGATACACAATCTATATTTTTACGCTGAAATAAGAAAAAATAATGTATACCCCTGCAGGCCCCAGTTTTACTATATACGTCAAAATTATATCGGTGTGTTTTCGTGATGGTTACAGTCTATCTATTCTAGTGTACACTGAGAACACCGGCAATGATATTTTGTTTGATCGTTAAGTGACCCTTACATCGATGGTACATGCATACAAGAAAGGCATGTTCGATTGTTTTACATCTATAGCTTTGCTGTGATCATAGTACCTGGAAAAATACTGAAATCTTTATGATGCATGGTTGATAATGGCTTGTATTTAGTATAATCACAGTGACACGTGATAACACAAAACTTAATTTTTAGGCTGTAAAACATTTATCTGCCACTGTTAGTTTTCTGCCACTGATAGTTGAAATCTGTATGGGACACTTTTCTTGGTTGAGTTGTTTTTGTCTTAATTCTAGACTACTGTCGGGGTATCTTCCAATATTTTGATTTCTGAATATCAAAAGCAAAATTAAGGGCTCACAAATTGTCAATGAACTTCAGCCTTTAGCTGAAGAGAGAGTTATAGTAGATAAACATATTAACATATTTGTCATTCAGCCACCAAGTTTGCTCTGTGTGTTACCGAAGGCCAAGACAAGCTTCCTACCCAATACTGGTTACCAAAACTTCATAAAAGACCTTACAAAGCACGGTTTATTGCAAATTCTAGCTCTTGTCCTACCACTGAACTTTCAAAATTATTGACTTCCTGTCTTACTACTATTAAAACGCATGTGATTAAATATTGTGATAAAGTCTTTGAAAGATCAGGAAGAAATCTGTTTCGGTCTATAAAAAATTCTTGCTGTCGAGTCCTCACCGTTGTCTCACCTCTGTGGTTCTTTGATTTTTTTGTGTTCACGGAGATGTTGCACTGATGAGTTAGGAGGCCTTCGTGCGGACTGAACAAATTATTTGTCTAAATCGCGACGGAAGTAAGGGCGAGGATTGTGGCCACGTAAAATCAATTTAAGCCCCCCAGTGGAAATCTTTCCACTGACCGTTCCAAGGCGGTTCTTCTGTGGCGGTTTATTTATGTTGTTGTTTGTTACTTAATGTGTGTATCACTTGTGTCTTTTTATTTTGGATGGCCATATGGCCATTTTGTGGGAAAGTAACTGTCCTTATGGCCTTCCTTTGTTTAGGTTTCCATTATGGTCTGGTCACTTAATGTTTGTGTTTCTTTCCCTTTGGTGTATTTGCTGGGTGGAGTAAGTTAAGTGTATCGATTCCTGATCTTTGATTTACTTCTACTTTAAATAAATTGAAATCCAGACATTTTCGTGCTTCAAGTCTGTCTACTTACGATTTTTCCACTCTTTACACTACGCTTCCTCATAATCTTATAAAAGAAAAGCTTAATGATTTAATTGAATGGGCTTTTCACAGAGAAGATTCTCTCCATCTTGCATGTAATGCCAGAAATGCATTTTTCGCTTCTAAAGAGCATAAGAATTATACACTTTGGTCATGTCAGAAAGTGTGTGATGCCCTCACCTTTCTTCTTGACAATATTTATATTAGATTCGGTACTTAGTTATTTAGACAAATTGTGGGCATTCCGATGGGTACGAATTGTGCACCTCTTGTGGCCGATCTATTATTGTATTGTTATGAAAGAGACTTCATGTTGTCGCTTTCCATTGATAACCAATCTGATATTATTGAAGCTTTTAGCTCCACTTCTAGATATTTAGGTGATTTATTAAATATTGATACTACCTATTTCGACGATTTGATCAGTCAGATTACCCCCCCCCAACCCCCCCCCCAGAACTTCAGTTTAATAAAGCAAACTCTTCTGATACCGAGGCCCCGTTTTTGGATTTACATCTATCTATTGTAATTGGTTTTTTTTGTGCAAAATCTATGATAAACGCGATGACTTTGATTTTGAGATTGTAAATTTTCCTTTTTTGGATGGTGATGTTCCTCGTGCGCCATCCGATGGCGTTTATATTTCGCAATTAATTCGATTTGCTAGAGTGTGTAGTCATGTAACTGACTTCCTTTTCAAAATTTTATAGACGCCATTCTGATTTAATTTCAAAATTCAATATTGGACTTAAATCTCTTCTGCAACAAGGTCTATCAGAACCCGAATTTTATGGTGACTTAGTATATAAATTCAGAAAAATATATAACCGCAATGACTTTAGCACCCAATTTCGTAAAATCATTCTTCGATATAAAAAGATTGGGTACAACATGGATATTATACGATAGACTGCATGCATGGTAGATTACCCAATCAGGGTTGGCAACTTTGCTTCCCTCTTTAATTGCACGCCGGTGGGTCAGGCCCCAGATTCTATGAAGGTTCCAACGTAAAGGCTTATTGAGAATTAGAGAGATCTAGTTCAAGGTAATGTTGGTTGGTGCCTGATGCTCTGTCTCTGGTTGGGCCCATCGGAGTCTTACTGTTGGTTTTCTTTTGCTCCAGCATTTCAGTGGTTTCTTGCTGTCGAGTCCTCACCGTTGTCTCACCTCTGTGGTTTTTTTATTATTTGTGTTCACAGAGATGTTGCACTGATGAGTTAGGAGGCCTTCATGCGGACTGAACAAATTATTTGTCTAAATCGCGACGGAAGTAAGGGTAAGGATTGTGGCCACGTGAAATCAATTTAAGCCCCCCCCCCCCTCCGGGTGGAAATTTTTCCACTGACCGTTCCAGGGCGGTTCTTCTGTGGCGATTTATTTATATTGTTGTTTGTTACTTACTGTGTGTATCACTTGTGTCTAATTATTTTGGACGGCCATATGACCATTTTGTGGGAAAGTAACTGTCCTTATGGCCTTCCTTTGTTTAGGTTTCTATTATGGTCTGGTCGCTTAATGTTTGTGTTTGTTTCCCTTTGGTGTCTTTGATGGGTGGAGTAAGTTAATTGTATCGATTCCTGATCTTTGTTTTACTTCTACTTTACATAATGCTTATGCAGTTTCAGTCCCTAGGCATCTTCAGATCTTCACTGTCTTTTTTTAGCCGTGACCCATGTAAGTCTTAGAACAGGTTCTAAGAATTTTTTATGTGATCTTGCTTTTTGATTTTATGTTGTTCTAGTGACAATATGACAATATCTTTAACCATATTTGGTGAGGAAAGTGAAACTCATTATGACTTAAAAGTAGTTTTGTACATTTATTATCGTTTTGTCCCATGCGTAAGATTTACTGCATTTTTATTACTCAATGTTGTTGTTCTTTTGACTTTTCATAGTTGTAATAATGCTTCAAAGTTTCATATATTTGTTCTGATTTATTATTCGATACAAATTGTTCTTCATTAAACTTTAAAAAAAATTACCCTGATTCCAAGTTTGATTGTTTTTTTTTTTCACGGGTAAAAATCCTTTTCGTCACACATTTTATGTATACCCATTAATTAACGTTGGCGATAAGAACATATTCGTGCATTTTCCTGTTTGTCTAACACTTCATTATGCTGGAAACAACATTTAAAAATTTCAGTGCAGGTAAAAGTAGAGGTATTCAAGCCCCCGCAAAATTTTACGTATGGGACAATTTTGCTGTTATTTCACATCATTCTTGTCGCCCATTATTATTATCATCATTTATTCAAGTAGTTCTACCAGTAGGAGGATTTCTGAATATGAAATTCAAATCTTAGTCCTGAAATATGGTGTTCTGATCATTCTGCACCTACTTTTCTTGGAGTAAACAGTACAAAATTACCATTTTTCATGTGAATTTTTACCCCTTTGCGTATTTGCGTATTTTTTTTTTCTAAAATATGAATCGCAATATCATTTTTTGCCTGAATCTATTATGTCAGCTAATTTTGCATACATTTTACCATTTCAATGATATTTGGTGTTATTTTCAAAAGAGTTTATTTGCTTATTATCATACTGTCCCATACATAAGATTTTTCCACCTAAATATTGTCAAAAACATAATTTCATGATTTTCACCATAATGTTATGCCCTTATTGACGTAAAACTGTTCCTAAGATGTTTCTTTGTTTTTAACGTCCCCCGTCAACAGTGTTAAGGTCATTTTGGAGGCGTTGCTTCCAATTGTGTAAGACTTTTACCCGACATCTCAAGCCCTGTCGCCCAATGAAACCATTAAAGTTTAGAAGCATTGACGGTCCGACAATCGCACCGCTTTGCCTGGGCAGGCTGAGAATCTCTGAGTGGTTTACCAGTACTCGTGTTCGGGTCTGTTTCTTCAAGCTCCGATGGGCGGGGGCTGGCCTGAGATATTATGTTTTGAGATAAATATGAATTCTTTCCAGCTCTCTTACTTTAAGTTTTCACCTTTGTGGCTACAAAAGTGCCACCTTGCTATGCTCAAGTCCTATCATGTGTAAATACATGGCTACCGAAGGGCAGTGTCCACCTAAGCTCTGCTGAGTATAGTGGCCCATGGTACCATTGTTTCTTTTTACTTTTATTGGAGGCATTACTCAAACCAACATTTGGCGATTTATTTATGTTGTTGTTTGTTACTTACTGTGTGTATCACTTGTGTCTTTTGGTTTTGGATGGCCATATGGCCATTTTGTGGGAAAGTAACTGTCCTTATGGCCTTCCTTTGTTTAGGTTTCCATTATGGTCTGGTCGCTTAATGTTTGTATTTCTTTCCCTTTGGTGTCTTTTATGGGTGGAGTAAGTTAATTGTATCAATTCCTGATCTTTGTTTTACTTCTACTTTAATCGGTTATTGTGTCAACATGGCGATCTGACAAATCACAGTTAGAATTTCCATGATAGTCAGGATAGTCCGGATTAGCAATGTATTTGTCTAAATCGCGAGGGAAATAAGGTCGAGGACTGTGGCCAAGTAAAATCGATTTAAGCACCCCCCCCCTCTCACCCACCCACTCTCCGAGTGGAATTTGTTTCACTTACCGTTCCAAAGCGGTTCTTCTGTCGCGGTGAATTTTGTTATGGTTTGCCTTTGAGTGTGTGTATCTTTGGCGTTTAGCTATTGATGTTTTCATAAGGGTCTAGTTGTTTCATGCCTGTGCTTCTTTCTCTTTGGTGTCTCTGATGGGAGCTGTTGTTTAATTGTATCGATTCCTGATCATTGCCTAATTCTATTTTACTCCAGGCTGATAATTCAAATTCTGCTGTGATTCATTGAAGGACGCTAGTGGAAGATTTGGGAGAAAACTTTAAAAATAGCCTCCCTACAGGCTCAAACTTCTCTCAGAGGGGCATTGTCAAAAAGGCCAGTTAAGTGACTCAACCCAATTTTCTTATAAATCCCCATTATCAACCATTAATGTGTATGGACCTAATGTATGTAAAATACTAGTTGGAACGGAGATCGCCTTCGGAAGATATATCAAAACAAAGTGGGCGGGGTAACACATCCCCTTACCAAACATGTGGAACACGGATGCATAACTATTTCGACAAAAGTTATATATTTTTAAAATCTGATATACCGTTTAATAGACGTGTAATGCTCCTTCAGACAATGCTATTGTTTTTGCTGTAGGAGGTTGTAACTTGTAGTCTGAGTACAACAAACAGTTAGTAGTTTTAGTGAATTTATGAAGGACTAACCCTACAAAAACAACAACACGTTTTATTTATAATTTTATTTAATTAATATGGCTAGTCGTAAATTAAGATATAGTACCATAATGCGGTAAATCTTATTTTTTCTTATTTCACCAGTATATCATAAATTATCTGCCCTTGGTCTTTGATAAATATTCATTAAAAATGCAGATCTGATTTATATTTTTAACATTAATTTCAGTACATTATTAGAGGTAAAATGGCATCTATAGAGTGTTTAATATGCTCCCTCGTCTTTCGCTAGACCTCCAATTCAATTTAATGCAACACGTCAACATCAATATTGATGTGCATGTATTTTATGACATCACAAGAATGTTGAACCGGCCCCGATAGCTCAGTTGGTAGAGTGTCCGCTCCGGGGAACGGGAGGTCTGGGGTTCGACCCCGGGCCGCGACATACCAAAGTCGTTAAAAATGGTACTAGCTGCTCCTCGTTTGGCACTCAGATTTACGGGGTAGAGCTAGGACTGGTCGATCCAGTGTCAGGATAATGTGACTGGGTGTGGTATCATGTAATGTGTCTGGGACATGATACTTCAGTGAGGCAGCACTATAAATGTGAGCATTGAGCTCCCTGTCGCAACCAGACACCGTCGTGATATGACTGAAAAATTGTTGAAAGCGACGTTAAACCCGAATTCACACACACACACACACAAGAATGTTGACTTACACTCTGGATAATATTACAGCAAACAACGTGAACTGAATACGAATATAGCCAGACTTTGCGTTTTGCTCTAGAATATATGCATGCATGTTTTTTTGTATCATCAGTGCCTTTAGCTGGTGAGCTTATAGGGTAGGCAGTTGTACGTCGTCTTCGTATGTCGTTCGTCCTCGTCTGCGTCAATACAAAGTCCTTCAAACAACATTTTCTCTTAAGGTACTGGGCAGACGGTGCCCAGATTTCTTCTGTAGCACCCCTGGGCGAAAGGATTGGAAAATAGAAGTGCAGGCAATGATCAGGAATCGATACAATTCACCTACAGCTCCCATTCAGAGACACCAGAGAGCAAAAAAAAAAAAAAAAAAACGCAATCATGAAACAACTAGACCCTAATGGAAACATCAATAGCGGAAAGACAAAAGGACAGTTACTTTCCCCCAAAAGGGCAAATTGCCAAATCAAAATAATGTAAGGGATACACACACCCAAAGATAAGCCATAACAAAATTAAACCGCAACAGAAGAACCGCCTTGAAAGTTTGTGTTTTTCATCTAAGAAACTGTTCAGAGTCCCATCCATTCCCCATATACATTTATGTTCCATATGATCGGACACATTCAGTGACACCAGCCTGGGGTCCCAAGGATGCCCAGGGCCATGACCACCGCTAAGCTTCATTAAAAGCCAAAAATTCTCAGAAATCGTTCAGATTCCCAGCCTTTAGTAATATATAATTTTGTTCCTTATGATAAGACACATTCACTCATACCACCTTAGGGGTTCAACATGGGCCATTCATCTCTACTCCACTTCATAAACGGACATTATACCTAAGAAACCGTTAAGATCGGAGCCCCTAAACCATATATTTATTCTTGGTCCTTATGACACAGTCAGTGACAACACTCATGGGCTTTCCTCGAATCAGCCGGGGCAATGCCCCAATCCCTTCACTGCTATAAGGCCTAATATATCAAGAGTCATACAGATCCCCATCACTTAACCTATGATTAGACGCATTCAGCAAAACTAACCAGGGCTCCAATGTGTCCATGCCCAACCCGCTCCACTTCATACAAGAGAATGTGTGAAACCGAAGGATGCTTCCCGAAGATGCATGGGTTATTTTAGTGAAAGCGTTATATATGTTGGTCCTATACACTTTGACGTGTGATATGAAATCTGGGGTTCCACTGCACAATGTGTATCCGTGATTGTGATATGACTGACATACTGTTGAAAGAGGTTTAAAATATTAAAGCATCTATTCACTCTATGTGTTGTATTTAATCATGCAGTAAGTTCCAGATGTGAAAAACTAAATATTATAGCTTTTGATTTTATGTAGAGTTTTGTATATTAAAGAATGTCTTATAAATCTCCAATTTTGAAAAAGAAAAGAGCACTTCTGTTTGCTAACACTATAAAAAATATATAATTACTTCCCACAGAGTTACGTCGGGCCAGTCGGAATCTAAATGTAGGTCTTCTTTTGCTCCAACGTTTCTGTGGTTTCTTACTGTCGAGTCTTCGCCATTGTTTCATCTCTTTGATTGTTTGATTTTTGTGTTCACAGAGATGTTGCCCTGATGAGTAAGGAGGCCTTCATGCGGACTGAACAAATTATTTGTCTAAATCGCGACGTAAATAAGGGCCACGCAAAATCGATTTAAGCCCCACAGTGGAATTCGTTTCACTGACTGAACCAAGGCGGTACTTCTGTCGCGGTTTATTTTGTGATTGTTTGTCTTTGAGTGTGTGTATCGCTTGTATTATTTTGTTTTGAATAGCCAATTGGCCATTTTGTGGGAAAGTACTGTCCTTTTGGCTTTCCGCTATTGTTGCTTCCATAAAGGTCTAGTCCTTTGATGTCTATGCTTCTGTCCCTTTGGTGTCTCTGATGGAAGCTGTGGGTTAATTTTATCGATTCCGGATCATTGCTTTCACCAGTAACTCCATTAATATTCAATTTGGTGATATGGTTATGGTTTTTGTAATCTGCAAATCTCTGCATGACATCTATCAGTAGCTTATGTTTCACTAACGTATCTTTAATACTTTTAGAGATATGCTCCGTACAAAAGTGAGACGGATGGATGGATGGATGGTCAGACGAACGAACAAAGTGGGGACTATATGCACGCCCTTCGGGGAGCATACGAAGTCTCATATTTTAGATACAGAGTTAACATGTGTGCTCATTGTGGGTATGGGGGTTTGTTTGGGGAGATTTTATAATTGGTGGATTAAGACCATATTATGTTAAAATACATGGCTACCATTTGGCAGTACCCACCTGAACACTGGTGAGCTTGGTGGCCACTGGGCCTCTAGTTTATTACTGTTTTTTAGGTTTATCAAAGTCACTTTTAAAGAGTATAAGGACAGTATTGAGAATGCCCATTTAAACCAATAAATGAAATCAGGTTCATGGCCTTACATTTGTCTATGAGTCTCTTTGTTTAATATGAGATTATTTACCAATAGATCCAAAATCTTCTTTTTTGCTAGGACGTATCTACGTAGAGAGCATAGGATACTAAAATCTTCTATAAATGCCATTTTACCTCTAATGATGTATAGAAATAAATATTAAATACCCTTGTATTAAAATGAATATTTATCAAAGAACAAGGACAGCTAATCTATGATGCGCTGGAGCAATAAGAAAAATGAGAGTTTACGTATGGTACTATGTCTATATTAATGTCCAGCCATATGAATTAAATAAAATTATTAACAAAAATGTGTTGTGGTTTTTCGTAAAGTTAGTCCTTCAAAAATTCACGAAAACGCATGACTATGTTTGTTGTACTCTTTCTCCAAGATATAAGGTCTTGTAGCAAAAACAATAATGTGGTATAAAGGAGCGTTATACATCTATTGAAATTTATATCCGATTTTGAAAACAAACATGCCTCTCGAAGTAATTATGCATGGGTGTACCACTTTTTGGGCGAGGGAGAGTTACCAAAATCATTAATCCATAGACAAATGGCAAAATATCAATGTTCAGATCAACATACATGGACTCCAGAAAAGTGCAACCAGGCAGGAGAAATCACTTTTTCCCAAAATTCTCGGACGGCTAGCCTTCCTCCTCCTTCCTGGCAAAATATCTGTAATGGGTGAGAGCCGGCATCGGTAGCGCAGTCGGATGCGCGTCTGGTTGGTGATCAGGAGTACGCTGGTTGGATACCTGCCGGGATCGGCAACATTCTTTCGTGGAGATTGATCATGAAATCTTTTCAACGGTCTCCCTTCCACTGATATAAGAAGGGCAGTTGTCAGTTTCTGACGAAAGATTATGCACTGTACTGGTTAACTGCTTAGGTATACCCCTGTCCGGGAAAAGTATGGATACAGTACCATTCAGACGAATCTTTACACCAAGTTAATAACTAGGAGTTGACTACATTCAGACTACATTTGGACCCTAGAGTTGACTACAAGTTCACTCCCTAGTTAACTATAGTTCACTAGGGAGTTAACATGGAGTTAACTAACCCTTGGTCCTGTCATCAAACTCTTATCTGGGATTTGATTTGCATATAATTTCATACCTGAAAATTAAGATATGCATGGTTTCTACTATCAAATGAGTAATTAATTAAATGTACATTTAATTTCCTATATTAAGAGCACCTTTTTGGCTGACCAGATTTGGTCTTAATAATAGATTGTCTTAACAGATAAAAATATCTAAAAATGTTTTGGAGCAAGAATGGGAAACCTTTCACAAATTTCATAAGATGAAATACAAATCATTTAAAAAAAAATTCAGTTGAATTATATTTCATGTGCATGTTTTTTATAAAGCGAATTCCTTTTACTTTGCTTTCTTTTTGATACATTTACACATCTACTGTGTTATCTATCTATTTCTCTATAATAGGTCAAGCATTTTTCCGGTTACTCCAGTTTTCGTCCACCTCTAATTAACCATTAAAATAAAGCATCTGTATGACATACAGGTTGTGGGTGCTTGTTAGAACTGCCTCAACGAGAACCCACAACATGTCTTGGAGCAGAAATAAGAAACAGTATAAACCTCTCTAAACCCCAGTTTTCTGCATATAAAGTAGAGTTTATGGGGTGTTCACTTGTTAACATAATGAATCGCCTAGAAATAAGTGAAATCATCTTGAGGGGGCCGTAACCTTAAAAATAGTTGGCATTGATGAATGTAATGAATTAACCCTTAAGATGCCAAGAAATATTTAAGAAAATGCTGTCTCTTTATGTTGTCTGCTGCACCTTCTTGTAGGCAAAACAGAGTGGACCCTGATCATACAGCTCCTGCAGTAGCAGTCTGATCTGGGTCCACACTGTTTGTAAAATTGAATTTCAAAGTTAACAGCAGACGACAAAGCAGACGATAATTGTTGTGATTCGCGTCTTATGTGTTAATCCTGTTAAATCTACAGGTAAGAGTAGCTACAGGTAAGTGTACCGGTAAGTGTTTATTGTTAAACAAACAAGGGACATGTGCTGCATATTATCATCTTTCACTCATTAATAAATTGCCTTGAGTAATATTGCTATGGTGTTTTATTACAACGAAGGGGAGAAGCCTCAGTGGTCAGACTGGAATCCTCCATCCGAAAGGCAAAACTAATGAAACACTCACTGGTAGCGATATTTTTGGACTTAGAAAAAAGCTTTCGACCTACTATGGACTAGGGGTAGGGGTCCTCCTAAAACTAAACATATTCGGAATTCAAGGAAAAATGTTAACCTGGATCAGAGACTTTTTGACTGATAGAAAAATGAACGTAAAAATAGGTAGCGAGGTGTCCGGTTTTTATGAATGCGAGAACGGTTCCCCCCAGGGGTCGGTGCTATCTCCTATCCTTTTCAACCCATTAATGAACACACTGCAGGAAACACTTAATGCATTACCGCTGGAAATATCCATGTTCGCAGATGACGGCTTAGTATGGAAAACCGCGAAAAAAACGAAAAGTGCCATTCCTGCATTACAAAAAGCGTTAAATGCCATACATGATTGGGCTACAAATTGGGGCTTCAAATTGTCAACTGAAAAAACAACAGTGGTAGTTTACAATAGAAATTTCGCAGATACAAAGGGCATGCCCAGGCTGACGTATGACGGGCAGGAAATAAAGTACGCCGGTCATGCCAAATTCCTGGGCATGTACTTAGACAGCAATCTAACATGGAGACTGCACATTGAAAACCTGGTGTCCAGGTCCCAGCGGGACCTAAATGTGCTAAGGGCGGTCTCGGGGGCAAACTTTGGGGCAGACAAGAAAACCCTGATCAAAATGTACACAGCACTCATAAGAAGCAAAACTGATTATGGCTGCCAAGCATACGCGTCTGCGGCACCCTCACACCTGAAAAAAACTAGATAGCATACAGGCCACAGCCCTACGAATCGCTACTGGGGCATACAGGGGAACGCGGAACCTGGACCTGGAGATTGAATGCAGCGTCATGCCCCTGCACCTGCGGAGGGATGAACTGCAACTCAAGTACTGGGCCCGCTCAAGCAGTCTTAAGGAAAGTCTCACCATAAACGAAATGATCGCCGACACGCCCAATCATGTTAAAAGAGATAGGTTAAGAGGAAAGATCCCCTATATTATCAAAGTCCAGGACCTAATTAAAAACCATGACCTCTAGCAGGTCAAAACAGCGGAACAAACATACCCGGAAGTTTTTAACTTAAGAAGCCTATGCGCAAAAACAACACTAACGGGTGTCATAAAGAAAAATGAAACATCACAGAAAAAATCCAATGAGATCGCAGAATCACACATCAGTGAAAACTATAAGCAAGCGCTTAAAATTTTCACTGATGGAAGCAAAGATGCTGACAAAAAAGAAACGGGGTGTGCTTTCACAATACCAGAATTAAACTTTGACCAAAAATTCAAACTTAACCAGCACCTCACAGTCTACACTGCATAACTTATAGCCATACAAAACGCTTTGGAATGGATACAGGAGCAAAAACCCGATGGTGTTGTTATACTAACAGACTCATTAAGCTCAATACAAAGCATAAACTCTGGGAATAGTACTACAAGACCAGATATACTGCAGGACATTCATATCCTAATACACAAAATTCTAAAACAAGGTATCACCCTGAGCATAGATTAGATCCCCTCCCACTGCAACGTGCAGGGGAATGAGCGCACAGACACACTGGCCAAAGAAGCTCTGACCCGGGGAAAGGCACTTGACTACCTCCCCACACCCACAAGAAGTATACGCAATCATTAAGGCCAGCATCAAAAAGGAATAGGCGCGCATATGGCAGGGACAACACGGCTTTAGACACTCGATCTGCCAGTCCTTGACCCCGAAATTGGTACAATATAGTGACAGCTGAAAGCTCGATCGCATATATACACGACTAAGACTCGGGGTCAACGGACTAAATGCACACAACATCTTCTATAGCGAGGCCGATCCATTATGCGGGCACTGTGGCGGGGTGGAGTGTGTTCAACACTACCTCGCAGAGTGCCCCGCACACGGCCTCGCCAGAAGGGAACTAAAGGGAGAACTTCCAACATTAGGATACCAAGTGGAGATAAACGCGGTTTCTCTGCTCAATATAAATTCACAGGAAATGAGGGACGCGGTCTTCAAATTCTTTGAGAAAACCAGAGGACCATTGGTCCTGAATCGCTCACCTGACTTTTCTGAGGAAGTCCTCAAAGACTTTAATATGTGATCTTTGGCCAAGAGGGACCGAAGGTCTGTGTAACTGGGTGGGGATCTCAAGTGTTTCCGAGATATTAAGCATTCAATGCAATAAAGGGAGTTGGCCCCCAGCCCCCCCCCCCCCCCCCCACTGGAACCGTAGGTCCAACGGTCCATTACACTGAATGCGACAAGAGTATATATGGTTTATGGGTGGGGATCTTAACCGTTTCCGAGATATTAAGCATTTTGTGGAAAAAAGGGGGTTAGGCATGCCCCCCTCCCTCACCCAGGGACCCCCCGGGTCCAAAGGTCCATGTCACTGAATGCGCCTTATCATAAGGAACAAGAATATATATGGTTTGTGGGTGGGGATCTTAACCTTTTCCGAGATATTAAGCATTTTGAGCAAAAAAGGGGGAGGGGCATGCCCCCCCCCCCTGTTACCCCAGGGTCCAAAGGTCCATGTCACTGAATGCGCCTCATCATAAAGATCAAGAGTATATATGGTTTATGGGTGGGGATCTTAACCGTTTCCGAGATATTAAGCATTTAATGCAAAAAAGGGGGTGGGGCATGCCCCCCCTGGGACCCCCGGGTCCAAAGGTTCATGTCACTTAATGCGCCTTATGATCAGGAACAAGAATATATATGGTTCATGGATAGAGATCTTAACCGTTTCCGAGATATTAAGCATTTTGTGCAAAAAAAAGGGGTGGGGCATGCCCCCCCCCCGGACCCCTGGTACCCCATGGTCCAAAAGTCCATGTCACTGAATGGGCCTCATCATAAGGAACAAGAGTATATATGGTTTATGGGTCGGGATCTTAACCGTTTCCGAGATATTAAGCATTTTGTGCAAAATAGGGGTGGGGCATGCCCCCCCCCCCCCGGGGAACCCCGGTACCCAAAGGTCCAAAGGTCCATGTCACTGAATGCGCCTTATCATAAGGAACAAGAATATATATGGTTTATGGGTCGGGATCTTAGCTGTTTTGGAAATATTAAGCATTTCGTGCCAAAAAGGGGGTGGGGCATGCCCCCCGGGGGGGCCCAGGGTTCCGAAATCCACGTCACTAAATGCGCCTCATCATAAGGAATAAGAATATATATGGTTAAGTGGCATTTATTGTAACAGTTTGCAAGATATCAGACATTTCTACTTTTTCCCATACAAATGCCCATGTTACCAAATTTAACCTTGGCGTAAAATAGGTCAAGTTCATCCCAGGGACACCATTTATGCAATTTATGATGGGCCCATGTCCCAGGTGCTACATGCCAAGTTTCATGCAAATCGGCCCAGTGGTTCCGGAAGAGAATATTTTCGAAGGGTTTTTAACATATATGGGCATGGCGGCCTTCTTGGTCATGTGACCTAGACCAAAAATGCAAACTTTCGTTCCCCCACCCCATGGAGCCTCCACATGAAATTTGACTACAATCGGCCCAGCGGTTCCGGAGGAGAAGACGTTTGAAAATGTGAACACACACACACACACACACACACACACACACACACACACACACAGAATTTTTGCCTGGCCATACTATCAGCTATCAAACTGTGAGCTATCAAACTACCTGGACAAAATATAGGGGAAAACTAAGGGCGCAGACTAAATTTAATCGCATTATACCGTAAAACACACCCCGTACGAGAATACATACTTCAAACCGAAATCTCTAGAGACCCGAGTTCAGAACAGTAAAAATAAATATTCTAACCGCACCTCAGACGCTACCAACCAAAAAGGGCCGTAGTGATCTAAGGGCGGCCGTCTCACAGCGATAAGGGGAACAAAGTCAACGATAGGCGCTGTGGTTGCGCCCTCGGCTTTGCACTTAGGAGTGCCTATCGGTGACAGCGATCCCTGGATCACTGTGAGAAGACCATAGCAGAACGGGGCATGGACTCACCACAAGGAAAATCCATGGTCCCGACCCACCCTCCAGAGGGGGTGTGGCAAGCGAGAAGTTAAGACAAGGTGTAGCGTTGTGGTTGCGGCCCACTGGCTTTGCACTTATGAACGCTGCACCAAAGCCCTAGCTGATCGGGAGCCACACAGCCCGAAAGAGGACCACACGAAAGCACGCCGGGACTGGGCATGAGCCCACAAGGAGTATCCGTCGCTCAGCCCCTCCTGAGGGGGTGAGGCAAACGAGAAGTCAGAACGAGACGTAGCGCTGTGGTTGCGGTCCTTGGACTTTGCACTTAGGAGCGTTGTGTCAAAAGCCTGGCTGATCGAGAGCCACACAACCCAAAGGAGAACGACACAACAGCACACTAGCAAACAAAGCCTCGCCTTCAGGAACGCATATAGAAAAGTGGGACAGAAATAAGAAACAAGACGCCTTATCACATCTTTTTCTTTCTTTTTTCGCAACTTTCGCTTTCGAATAAAGGATGTACATTATAAGGTTACCCAAACGGAATGACCTGGGGGCCCTCAAAAGGGCCTTTTGCATACCACCACGACTGAAAAACCGCATCTCGCCCGGTATATCATACAGCCCTCCGTACTGCCCTTGTCGCATAACATAAAAATCACCAAAAACAGCAAATTGCGCTATGACCGTAATAAAGACAGACGGTCAAGATGGCCACATATCAATACAGACAAGGGCAATTAACTAACTAACTAGGGCATGACTTAGCGCGACCTGAAGGAAGGCTTTTAACACACACAACCACCCATGCGAAACTAAAACATCATACAACCACACTAGATAGGTAGATATAGCGATAGTTGTAGGATAGGAATACAGTAGAGAGGATAGTATAGAAAAGAGAGATCAAAAACCTGGAGTTAGAAGAAGAAGAAGAAGAGTTTTCTCAAAAAGCGATTTCAAACATTTTTATTTGTGTAAATATGAAACATTAAAAACAAGATCGCATAGGAGCGCTCGACTGCGCACGTGCGCAGGCGGACGCTTGTATGCGACCTACATGATTATAGAACAATTTGCACTAACCACTTTGACGAAAGAGATTGGCAAACGTTGTCTCGGGTCCCAAAACGGCTAGGCAAGAATCCTTTTTTTTTCTACTATGATGCCTTCCTACACGTAGGATGCGATAGTGATATGCAAACATGGCGACACAAAATGACTCTCCTACGGTCCCACAGAATACGACATCCTGCGTCGAGGAGGGCATCACCTTTTCTTAACTTCAAACGAAAAAGCATAAAAGGGTATTGACCTACTTTCTACCACCATCCGCGATAAAGGTCACCCATTAACTAAAATAAATACGAATTTGGGCCCGAGACGGCGGAAGCCAACACACCATGTTACTATGTTATATGTTGTATGTATAGAATAAACAAAAACAAAACACAAATATAATCTTCAAGCACAACCTTGCAGGTACAAAAATTGTCCTTCCCAGCAACTGTGAGCGGATGGGCTTGTCCCAAAAAGCACAACAACACAAACGAGATCGGCAAACGTTGTCTCGGGCCTCCAAATGGCTAGGCAGGAATACACTTTTCTCCTATGGTGCCTTCCTTCACGTAGGGTGCGTAAATGATATGCAAACATGGCGACTGACCCACTTATGGTTCCGCAGAGTGCGGCATCCTACCTCGAGGAAAGCATCACTTTTTCTTAACTTAAAACGGCAAATGCATAAAAAGGGATTGACCTACTTTGCACATCCTCTGCGATAGAAGTCACTCACTAACAAAATAAATACGAATTCAAGCCCGAGACCGCGTAGGCCGGCACTTCATGTTATTATGTTACATATTGTATGTACAGATAAACGAAAAAAACAAACAAAAAAAAAACACAAAATATAAACCACTAGCACAATCTTGCAGGTACAAAAACTGTCACCCCCAGCAACTGGGAGCGGGTGGGCTTGCCCTAAAACGGACAACACCACCTTTAAGGCACAAGGAAAACAAACAAAACAGGTCCGTTGCGGGGTAAGCACATCCGCCCGCATAGATAAACTTAAAAAAATAGACCACTCAACAAGCTGGGGAAACAGACCAAACAATGTAAAAATGTACATACGTTACATAAATATACAAAAATCAAATAAAAAAAAATAGAAAACAAAAATACCAATATCAAAATTGACCCTTTCCTGCTCTGACACGGTTCGGCATATTGACAAGCAAAAAATTATAACGTCGAGTAGAAGACAAAATGGACCGACTGCAGCAGACTTACGATAGACACGGACGGACGGGGCTGGAGCCGAGCGATGGTCTCCCCATTCACCGGCAACGTGGAATGGGGATACCACTGAACTGCTACGGTGTAGTGCCAGAATGGATTCGTTCCCTGGGACCCCACCAGCTGACGACCCGTGACATGGGGAAACTGGAAACAACAACAACAGCCTCAGTGGTGTAGTGGTTGCGCTACTCGCCTTGTGAACCAGGGGTCGCAGGTTCGATCCCGGGCTTCTCCAGACTTTCGGATGAGTCTTTAAACCGAGGTCCCGTCTCCGTATGACCTTAGCTGTTGGTGGGACGTAAAACTCAAACACTCACTCACTCATTACAACGAAGGACATATTGAATCAGTTTACCCCAGTGTATACAGAATCTGATTTACTGTGCTTGAAAACAAAATTCTGATACACTACGACATTAGTGCGTCATAGTGCAATCTTTTATATCTTCAAAATGGCTACTTTTCTGGTGAAAATCATCGATATTTTTCTTATTTATACTGCAAACATAGGTTGTAGGTACTCGTGCTGAGGCGGTTCTAACGAGTACCCACAACATATCTTGTGGAACAGAAATAAGAAAAAAATGTATACCCCCGTTCACCCCAAATTTCTCTATATAAAGTGGAATTTAGGGGTGTTCATTTCAAGTGATGAATTTAGGAGATATAAAACCCACAATACCTACACACTGAAATAAAAGTTCATATCTCATTACAAACGAAAATGCCTTTATAATTCTGACCCCTCAAGCCCCACTTTTAAAACTGGGTTTTACGTGGATAAACCTTATTTTTCATATTTCTGCTTAACAATATAGATTGTGGGTACTCGTTGCAACCCCCTTAATGAGACGGTTCTGTCGAGTACCCACAATCTATATTTTGTGCAGAAATAAGACAAATATCTTTTGTTTTATCTGAAAACATTCTTTTTTTTTTTCGTGGGTAAAATTTACATTTTTAAAGTATTTGAACAGGCGTGTTTTTGTAATGATTCTATTACTTATCAACCATCTTTTCTATATTTCTTTTGAGTTCGGGATTTCTCCACATTGGTTGAAACTGTGTATCTGTTTTCTAAAATATTTTCAGAGCCAAAATATTTTCTAATGTAAATATAGAAGGACTAAGCATGCCCAGGTAAAGTGTCATTTCATCTCAATGTCTGGTAAAAGCCCCATAAAATTTGAAGCAGCGTCTCCAAAATGACATAAAAAGTTTTGACGGGGACGTTAGATCTCAAGTAAAAACAACAACAAAAAACACCGTGATCTGATTCTTCACTGTCCACGCATAAGTTTCTACAGTATTAAGTTGTATTAAGTTATGTGCCCAATCTTGTGATATTCGATATTACCTTTCTTTAACCCATATATGACAGTGAAATCTTCTACTTTATAAGTTTGGAGTGGTCCATTTCAATATGACATAAATAGTGTTGACGGGGCATCCGATCTGAGTCTAACCTTTTTGCCGCTGGCCCACAAATGGGACGCTTGGCATATATGGGTTAAATATGGAAATGAGAAATAAAACCAACATATACCATTAGATGTTTATTGGCCCCTTATGTGGGAATAGACAATGTCTGTAGGATCCTTGTCATTTAATTAATCCTAACTCTGCTGAACATGAAACAATGTAAATCCAGATCAGATGACCATCTAAGATCTACACTGTCATTCAGTTTGCGAATTTTAAATGAATGCAATATGTGAAGTAATTTGTGTGGACTCTAATCAGTCTGATCAGATCCCACATTGTTTGCAAAATTGACTTTCAAAGTTACAAGCAGACAAAATTGTTGTGATTGACATCTTATGGGTTAATTATTCAGCAGGATAATGAAAAACTGCATCTGAAATTGTCATTTGTTTATGTTGGCTGCTGCTCTTCTGGTAAACTTTTCAAAACAAATTTTCAAACTTTTCAAACATGCGTATAGTCAATCAGTGTCGACCCTGATTATATTTCTCCAAGAGGAACAGTCTGATTAGGTTCCATATTGTTTGAAAATTTGACTTCTAAAATTACCAGTAGATGGTTCAAAACAGGTTGTGGGTACTCGTTAGAACTGACTCAATGAGGCGGTTCTTTCAAATTCCCACTTCCTTTTTTAGAAGCCGAAATAAAAAATATATATGTGATAATTGCCAGTTTAAAATTATGAACAGGTTGTGGATGCTTATTAGAGCTGTCTCAATGAGGCGATTCTAATAAGTTCCCACTTAATAATGTTTGAAGCAGAAATAAAAAAGACAAATTAGTCAACTGCCAATAGCCATGTTAAAGCCATGAACAGGTTATGGGTACTCATTAGAACTGCCTCAATGAGGTGATTCTAACAAGCCCCCACTTATTCATTTTTTCTTTATATTTCATCACTGACGCGGTTATAACGAGTTCCCACAATGTATGTTTTGGCCAGAAATATAAAAAATAAAAATCAGATTTATTATCTTATTTTTTGTCTATTATTAGGTGGTAAAATTTTCAATATATTTGAATAGATGTGTTTTCTTAGTGATGTATTGTAAAGATAAAAATATTTTCTATGGCAAACGAAGATTCTAAGTTCATCTGCTTTGCTAGATCTCAATCAAAATTATAATACTCCAGGATATCATATATCACAAACCATTTCTCTTATCACCTACCAATTAATGACCACTTGAACCTCAGGGGATTAAGGCTGTTAAGGTGATGGTATTCATCTGATAAAATCAGATAATGACTTCTGATAAGAAGGGTTTAATCATTATAATCTACTTATGGATTACTTATGAATTTTGTTATTGGTCCTTAAACATTTGAATACATAGTATATTTTGTTCTCGAAAAACAAAATAAATAAATAAATGTCAATGTCACATCTACTACTTCCACCACTACTACTAATAGCAATAGTCACATAAAGATTTCTACTCAATTGAGATAAACATAAAACATTACTACCACTACTACTACTAATATTAATAATAATAATAACAATAAATAAACCTGTGAATATTACTGCTACTACTACTGTTACTTATTATTACTATTATTATTATTATTATAATTATTATTATTAATAATCATAAGAAGAAGAATAACAATAACTAATAACAATAGTAACATAAATATTTCTACTTCATTGAAATAAATAATGAAATAAAAACTACTACAATTACTAATTACAGCCAAGCATGCTAGAGGTTTAAAATTAGACAGTGCAGTACCAGGGCCTACACTGTTTGCAAAAATTTAAGCCATTTTCCGAATGGAGTTTGAGGGGGCACAACCTGTCACCCCTGAGGTGGACATGGGCTATATGTAGGGAGAAAATTTCATTTGGTACGAACCCTTTTTGTACCAAATGGAATCTTCCCCTTATATGTACCAGGGGTCCATTTCAAGGTTTAGGGGGGGGGGGGGGGTGTTTTCATCAAGGTTTATTTGGGGAATGACTGAACTGTTAGTAAACAGTGGAGGCCCTGATCAGACGCCGCATTCTGCGGCGTCTGATCTGGGCCTGCACTGTTTGCAAAAGTGAAATTTTCATGAATGCATATTCAGTTGCCATATGCTTAGGCAATTAGTGAGGCTTATCAGTGTGAACCTGAGATTTATTGAAGTTCATTTTGACAAATGAAAATAAACAGAGCTGTTGTTCTGGAGAGGCTAAAATGTCCTTACCTGGATTTTCGGGGCACTTAAACCCAGGAGTGTAACCTGACATTAACCCTTATCCCGCTGAACATGACAAATCCTAATGCAAACAGCATAGATCCTGATCAGAAGGTTTATGAAGAAGCCATCTGGTCAGGTTTTGTTTGTTTGATTTGAGATTTAACGTCCCAGTCAACACTGTTAAGTCATTTTGGAGACGTTGCTTCCAATTTTGTGGGACTTTTACCCGACATTGCGATGAAATGACATCTCAAGCCCTGTCGCCCAATGAAACCAATAGGGTTTATTAGCATGGAGGTCCGCCTCGCACCGTGGTTCCTGGACAGGCTTAGATCCTCTAAGCGGTTTACCAGTACTAGTGTGCGGGCCGGATTCAGCTCTGCGTTGAAGCATCGTGCAGCCCATACATTTCATCAAGCCCCTATGGGCGGGGGCTGTTTCATCTGGTCAGGATCTACACTGTTTTTCATCCAATTTGTGAATTTAATGAATACTTAACATTTAACGATTTGAATGGTTGATATCCAGAAATGGGTATGGTAAAATTAATTTATTCAGCGGGATAAGGGCTAACAATGATCATTTTGAAATTATGGGATATAACCTGTCATTCTTCTTTTTTTTTGCCATGCCATTTGCATCAGCATAATGAAAATAAATGAATAAATAAAATAAACAGATCGTCACTTATATGCGAAACTGTTGTAACTGCATATTTCAAAATTTTACAGGAGAAACAAAAAACTGTTTATTTTTAGTTTAAAGCAATGAAAAACAGTCAGATTCACAAATATTAAGTAAAATTACATTTTACACATACAATCTAAAAAGCTTCTCATAACTCTTGAAAATAAAGAAATTTGTAAGTTACAATAGTTTCGCACTGAAAATAGTGAAATTTGCATTGTATTCTATATGCGAAACTGTTGTAAGTGCATTTTTTCACTATTTCATTTTGAAGGATATTTTAAAAGTAAACTTATTCAAGTTTACAATAAATAATTTTCAAAATATGAGTCTGGATGGTATTTTCTTTCTTCAGTATGCCAAAGAAGGATATTTTTCCCTTCAAATTGGAATGTGAAGCATGTTTCATAAAGGCTATCTATTTGTTTTCAAGAGCAGGGTTCCATATTTTTAAAGAAATTTATAGGTTCTCATTTCATTGTAAGATGATTATTTCAGCTTTAATAGAACAAGAAAAGTTATATATAGACTTCTTAGTTTTTTTTCAAATTGTATGAAATGGATCATTACCTTTGAAACATTACGAAATACTCAAGTTTTATGACCTATAATAACCCTTATCCTGTTGTACGCAACAACCCTTTATCTTTGCAAACAGTATAGATCAAGATCAGAATAAGTCATCTGATCAGAATGTACACTGTCGTTTAGTTTGTGCATTTGAAAGAAAAATCAAATCATGTAATCTGATTGGTTGATAGTCAGATATGCATGTGCTCGCCTCGTTAGCTCACCCGGATGCGCGTCTGACTGGTGATCAGGAGGACGTGGGTTCGATACCTGCCGGGGTCGTGCAACATTCTCTCGCGAAGATTGATCATGAAATATTTTCTACAGTCATTCTCACCCTTCCGCTGATTAAAGAAGGGCACTTGTCAGTTTCTGGCGAAAGAATGTGCAGTGTACTGTTTAACCGCTTACGTATAAGCCTGCCCAGGAAAAGTGTGGATAGGTAAACTGACCGGCTCAAAAATGACCTAAATAGTGTTGAATGGGCCGTTAAATGCCAAAACAAACAAACAAACAGATATGCATGTGGCTAATTAAAATATTCAGCAGGATAAGGGTTAATTTTATCTGACACAAAATATATGAATAAATATTACCAAACAGGCAAGGCCAATTGACATTGACTCTGTCCCTTTAATCCTGACTTGGGACACTGGTTAGAAGGGTAAACTCTGATGGTGTTATCACTGAAACATGCCTATATCAATTTGACCCCCTTTAACCCCACTTATGTAGTAAAACTGGGGTTTTCAGGGGTAAACCTTTTTTTCCTTACTTCTGCTCTAAAATATAGATTGAGGGTATAGTTCGAACAAATTGACCTGAAACTGGTGAGCTCTATTAACATAATTTCACACCCGTCTGAATGCATGTATTTATCTTCGCCGTCTCCCGTAAATGGCGACATTGTTATTCAATACATAGAGGTCGGTACATGGGTCGCAATTCAGGTGATGCCGAAAATTCACGAGAAGTTTACGAAAGCCGACGTATTAGGCAATAACATTGACAAATTTATTCCATGCATAAAGGTTAGTCTCAGGTCAAATTGTTCGAACTATACCAGGGGTAAACATCATTTTCTTATTTCTTTTCGAAACATATGTGGTGGGTACTTCGATAGGGTCGCCTCTTCAGATCATGTTTTTCTTCTCCTCATATTCAATATAGGAGGCTCTACCTGTGCCCTTTAATTATATTTCTCTTGTCATCTAAAAATGGAACACTGGTGATGTCATGAAATTGTGTGGCTGCTTCAACCCACAAAAGAGTGATATCAAATAGCAATATGTTTATCATAAGCTTGTAAATTTACAGGTACACATAATGTCCGTCATGCATAATACCTTATGATCCCACTCATATCAGTGCATTACCACATCCACACAATTAGGACCCCTGAAACCCCCACTTTATAACAGAGAAAAAAATGGGTTTACAGGTGTTCCTATATGTTTGTATTTCCGGTGGAAACTTAGATTTTGTTGCTCGTTAGAACCACCGCATTGAGGTGTAGATTATATTTTCTTGTCCTTTGGGATCATTGATTCCATTGTGGAATTTTGAAAATATCTGAGGGTCACTGATGAGGCCTAATTGGCCGAAACTAGCTAGTCTGGCCCAGAAAACATGTACACTCCATATTTTTCAGTTCTGTGGTGTATTCCTTGCTTCCAAAGGATAACCATTTTATAGAACATTTATAACAAAACCCAAAACTCTTTGTTTGTGCAGACAAAACATCACGAAAACAGGCCTATATTATTTTGACCCCCCCCCCTTAAACCCCACTTTTATATAGCAACAATGGGATTTACAGTGGTATTCATTATTGCAGTCTTGCTCAACACCATAGATTGTGGGTACTCCTTAGAACCGCCTCTGCATGGGCACATTAACCCTTATCCTGCTGAATATTTAACCTGTCACACCCATTTCTGACAACCAGCCAATCAGATTACAGGATGTAAAATTGTTGTTCAAATTCAAAAGCTGAATGGCAAACAGTGTAGATCCTTATCAGATGGAGAAGCCATCTTATCTGGATCTATACTAATTGCAAAAATAGGGCTTTTTGTGTACAGCAGGATAAGAGTTAACGAAATGAAGAGATAAACAACAGTTATCTGTCATCTACTTAGCTGCAAACAGCATTCAGAGGGTGTATGGAAGCATGACAAAATCTCTCAAATTATATCAGATACCACACATTATCATTCTGAATAAAGTCGGAATACATGTAGTTAGATCCTTTAGAAGCAAAGAATACACCAAAATAAACGAAAATAGCAGACTCGTTTTTTTAAATAAAAATCAAAAATGAGTTCCTTTAAGAGCAAAGTCTGCTCATGACCAGTAATTAAATGTCAACACCGCCCGCGCCCACTGAAATTGGCTTTAGCAGAACTCTATTCTCAAAATAATTCTAAATGAACTCAATGATCACAAATGACCAGAAGCCTTGAACATGTCTCAATGATCCCAAGAAGCCCTGAACACGATTCAATGATCCAAAAGGATAAGAAGCCTTGAACATACAAAATTTAAACTAATTCTCAACTGTTCATCATCATCTGTTAACTGCATATCATGGCCATTACAGTTTTTTGTTTAATTTGAGGTTTAACATCCCCATCAACACTGTATAGGTAATTTTTGAGACGTTGCTTCCTATTTTTTGGCACTTTTACCGAGATGAAATGACTTCTCAAGCCCTGACACCCAATGAAACCAATAGGGTTTATATGGTCTGATTCACACCACTTTCCTTTAAACTGTTTACAAGTACTCATGTGTGTGGTTGGCCGCAGTTTCAGCTCTGCATGGAAGCATCATGGAGCCCAGTCTATTTCTTCAAACCCATAGGGGTGAGAGCCATGACTATACATGTAAAATCGATCACCTGTATAATGTTAACCAGCATCTTCATCACTATCATTGCCAAATCAATCATTCATGTGGGGCAACAAAACATAGAAAATGTGATGTGCTTGGGTAACAACATTTGAGAGGCAGAGAGACAAAAGGTCATTGTATTTTACTGTGCTGATAGGTATTGGGCTATTTCTCAAGACATTCAATTGGATTTGATCTGCATTAATTCTGGTTTTGGACTTAAATGGCTCGTGTTTTTTTGTGTTGAGTAAATCAACCCTGTGTAACATACCATCATACTCATACATGAATTGAAACTGATAAGGGACATCTAACTCAGCTTTAGCACACCAATCCCATTCCAGATAAGAACTTGATTTTATTGGAAATTATGATGTAAACAGTGATGTCATATAACATACTGTATTCATCCTATTAAGGGGAATATATAAAGCTTCAGGGGAGACAACTCATGCAAATGTAATCTTGTCTCCCATGTCAATATGGTGCAACTCTTAACCCATTTGGTACCGGAAACCCCAAAACGAGTAGCCTGGCAAACAGTACAGGCCCAGATCAGACGCCGCAGAACGCGGCGTCTGATCAGAGCCTACATTGTTTGCTAAAGTTCAGCCATTTTCCAAATATATTTTGATGAAAACGCAACCTGACACCCCTACATTTTGAAATGAACTCCTATATATAAGGAGGAAGATTCCATTTGTACAAAAAGGGTTAAATGAAAGAATTTGCTCTTAAGGAGCAATTTCTTTCCTTTAAGATTAGACCTCTTTTTCTGCAGGTTAGAGCTTATAGTATTGCAAATAGGAAGTCCCAAAAATTGTCTCCCTTTGAAAAATGCATTTTGTGGATAAAAAAATACATGTTCAGTTTAATGGTGATAAAATCCTTTCAATAGTGGTCATATGATAAACAGAAGCTCACAATCGCGGTCATTTCATTATGAAATTTATGAAACTCGCCAAAGGCTCGTTTCATAAATTTATATGAAATGACCATTCATGTAATACCCACTATTTATTCATAACTCTCTTTAAAATGATATACCGGTAGTTATCTTTTTTTCTTCCCTCTCTCTCCAAGTTTTCATAGTTTTTTATAGAGCAGTTACAATATTTCAGCCATCTGACATAACTTTTTCTTATGTGCGAAACTATTGTAACTGAAAATATAAGCCTTTTTCATCTTTACTTGCTGTTCTTCTTCTAAATTAAAGAACAATATTAGTAAGTTTTATCAAATATAGTATAAATAACTATTGTTTCTATTTAATTTCAGTTACAATAGTTTCGCATATAAAAAATATGGCAGTTTGAGTTACAATACTTTCCAAATTTTGCAATTATTGTTTATCTTTTCATAATTCAGCTTCAATATTTGGTGTATCTGTGGAGGTACGAGAGTTGAATAAATTTATCAAAAAAAGTAATTTTTGATAGAAAGGTCAGTTACAACAGTTTCGCATATAGGTGACGAGATAACAAATTAAGTAACATATTCATTCACCTGTTCTAATCCATATATGTACTACTGTATAACTTTTAAGACTTCTAGTCAACTAGGAAAGTAGAAGTAAAACAAAGATCAGGAATTGATACAATTAACTTACTCCACCCATAAAAGATACCAAAGGGAAAGAAATACAAACATTAAGCGACCAGACCATAATGGAAACCTAAACAAAGGAAGGCCATAAGGACAGTTACTTTCCCACAAAATGGCCATATGGCCATCCAAAATTAAAAGACACAAGTGATACACACAGTAAGTAACAAACAACAACATAAATAAATCGCCACAGAAGAGCCGCCTTGGAACACTAAAGTTAACTCCCTAGTTAACAAAAGCGGAACAATGGAGTTGACTAGGAATTAACTCCATGTCTGAATGTAGTTGACTCGGAGTCAACTAGGGTGTCAAGAATCGTCTGAATGGTACTGTAGGTAAACAGACCGGCCTAAAAATGACCTAACACAGTGTTGACTGGGCTGTTAAACTCCATTACAAACAAACAAAAACTTCAGTATATCAAGTAATTTGATTGGTTGGTTCGATCGGCTCACAAATGACCTGAAACTGAAATAGTGTTGACTGGGTCGTTATACTTCAAAACAAACAAACAAACTGTAATTGGTAAACGTTCAAAAGATCCCAAAGCTGCAGACAACAGTGTTTGTAGGATGTGTAGTACAGTCTGACTGGGTGTTAAAAATAACCAAGAATTTCAAGCAGTGGTTTATCATTTTCATTTTGTTTTTCAATATGTTCTATAAATCATATACTGGATTTAGAAAATTTGGTATTTTAAGTTTTACCTTTTATTGAGAGCTCATACTTTCCAATCCATATACAATGTAATGGATTTGGTTCATATAAAATTTAATATTATGATATATATATGACATTTTATATAACAATAACCTGGCTCTGGGCATGACCTCAGGGTCAAGGTATCTTACTTAAAAATCTGGTAAAAATGCATATTGCAGTAGAGATCAGATTTTTCATTTAACTTATGAAAGATATGGCTAATATTTGGTTTGATTCATACCAAATAAAAACAATAATCTTTCATACGGTTTGGAAAATAACGATGATGGATACATACATGTGGTCTACAGTTTAATTAGGCAACATCGCCGTCCATGGTCCTTGTTTCTTTTCATATATATCAAATGGTTCGCAATTTGTAAAATCAACACATCCAGTTCTTAGGACTCTGGAGTTAAAGATACAGTCGAACTTCGATGGCTCGAACACCTAAGGGACCTCGAAAATCTGTTCGAGACAGGGGTAATTCGAGCCACTGAGGGTTACTGCCAGGACGCATAACGAGATACTTTTGGACATCTTTTCGGTGTTCTATAATGAAAATGTATGCTGTGCGTATTCATTAGAATCGCCTCATCGAGGCGATTCTAATGAGTACACACAGCATACATTTGCAAGATAAAAGACTAAAATCTCCTTAATTATCCCCCTCTGTTTCTTATGTAGAGGATTTCGCTAGGGACTCAAGAACGGGTTCGACTCATCCATGGTAAACAAGCCATCGGTGTTCGAGCCATCGAAGTTCTACTGTATTAAATAAGATATGAGCATTTAAGCTCACTTGAGCTCAAAAGTGCTCAACGTAAGTTATTGTGATCACTTTTTGTCCGTCGCCCATCAGCTTGTATGACCGTCGGTCAACAAGTTCTTCAAATGACGTCTTCTGCTAAACCACAGTGCCAATTTTAAAATAATTTCACAGGAATATCAGGGGTATCTAAGTATTTATTCAACTAGACATTGGCGTGTAGACGACACTGTTCAATATCTTTTTCAGTGAATCTGTCACGTTTGTTGGAATCGCCTCATTGGTGTGATACTAACCAAAATGTTTGAAACGGTGAAAAAAAAACGCTTTTGTTTTCGCCCTCTAGGCTGCGCCGCGGCGTTTTATTCGTTTTTCCCATATACCTCAATTTAAAAAAGAGCCCTTTAGTTCGGTACTTTCTGGTGTCCCAGTGATGGTGAGATTTTGCACGATGGCAGTGGACATGGATGCCTTTTGACGATGCATATGCACCTCTTCATGTATTCCCGAGAAATAGGCACTAAGTTTAATTTCCTCGAATTTCGCAAGCTTAAAACTCGCAAGATACACTTTGTAGCGCCACGAAATTTTTCAAGCCCCGAGGCACTAAGGTGCCCTTGCCACATGCAAAATTGCAACTTAATCGCTATAAAAACAAGCGAGTTATAACGGCCTGAATTTTTGCGGGACAGCAATAGACAATGCCTAAATGATGCAATAGTGACATCATGTAATCGGCTTATAATTGCTGCCAAATGATGCGCCCCTTGCCCCAAGTGTCACGACATAAATATGAAGATGCTTCGTTCATTGTGTTTCGAGTTATGGTCCTCGACAGGTCAGTTTTCTATTCCTTTTGACCCTTAGGTAGCATACCACTATTCCAAGCTGTCGGTGAGACGCGGACGCGCAGCGGACGAAGTGTTTTGAGCCGTAACAAATAGTACACTTTGCAACCTTTCTCTTTCGTGTTATCTCTGCATTGTGACTTGCCACATAATAATTTGAAGCTGGTTTCTATAGCTTGCACACTGTACAGCCAATGTAGTGGCTATGTAAACAAATCCTACCCCACCCACTTCTGCTGCTAATTTTTGCCATTTTCTGCTGTTTCAAGGGAGCCCTTGCGGCACACTGCATTTGCAAGGACAATTGTCAGCATTCAGCTCTATTGTACACCTACCAGAAATGAAAGAGGGCTAGAACTTGGCCCCTGCCAGCCGTTTACTTGTTTAGCAATAACCAAAGCCAGTGAACACACTGTATGAAACGGGAAGTGTAGCGATAAATATCCTACAGCAGTAGTTTCGTATATCAATTACATCCCATAATGTCCAGGTCATGTGTCCATGAACTAATTCATATTTCTCAATAATGACACAAAACAATACACTGAATTCAAGATATTGCTTTCATAATTGCCAAACATTATTTAGACACTGAATTTGATCCCTACCCTTACTTATGAATAAATTTCCCTATGTGCCAGGCTGTAAACTGTGTTCTGCTACGTTTAAGACAAATATGACTTATCTCAGAAGTGTGGAATTGATGCTGATGCTCTGTCTCTGGTCGGGCTCATCGGAGTCTAACTCTTGGTTTTATTTGCTCCAGCATTTCAGTGGTTTCTTGCTGTCGAGTCCTCACCGTTGTCTCACCTCTGTGGTTCTTTGATTTTTGTGTTCACGGAGATGTTGCACTGATGAGTTAGGAGGCCTTCATGCGGACTGAACAAATTATTTGTCTAAATCGCGACGGAAGTAAGGGCGAGGATTGTGGCCACGTAAAATCGATTTAAGCCCCCCAGTGGAAATCTTCCACTGAACGTTCCAAGGCGGCTCTTCTGTGGCGATTTATTTATGTTGTTGTTTGTTACTTGCTGTTTGTATCACTTGTGTCTTTTGGTTTTGGATGGCCATATGGCCATTTTGTGGGAAAGTAACTGTCCTTATGACCTTCCTTTGTTTAGGTTTCCATTATGGTCTGGTCGCTTAATGTTTGTATTTCTTTCCCTTTGATGTCTTTTATGGGTGGAGTAAGTTAATTGTATCAATTCCTGATCTTTGTTTTACTTATTCTTTGGTAGTACTTCCACTTATTATGATGAGTTTAATTGTGGAATCAAAGAAAAAGAGTAATAACCACCATTATAAGCTCCTACACAGCTGCTAGCAGTCAATCTCAGCTGAGAGAAGCTGTAGATACCCCAGCATACAAGACACAAGTATGGGCCTCTGTGGCCTAGTGGTTAGGAGAGCTGACTCTTAATCGTTAGTTCTGTCAAGGCTGGGGTGGGGAGCCTGCCTCGGGTCACATGATGTGATACACCAAGCTCTGCAACTGAAGGTCAAGGTGCTTTTCTCCGGATACGCCGGTTTTTGCCACCTATGATGCAAAATCGGCTCGATATCAGTGAAATAATCTTGAAAGATCAAGAAAAAAAACAAACAAAAACAAAAAAACAAGACTCAATTATTTTACGCGTTTAGATGTTTATAGTAATTAATGCGTAACTATACCAAATTTAGTGGCAGAGAGGCCTTTCTGATATTAAATCTTCATAAGTGTATCTAAACCCCAAAGGTTTGAAACAGAAACGGATGATGGACAAGACCCGGCAAACACAGCACATCCCCCTCCGAGCACAAACCGACCGACGTAGCTAAAGAGACAGGTCAACTGGAGGCATCAGGCAAGAGACGCCTACCAGGGATCTTATAGGCGTCCCCCACCGAGCCAACATTTGCAATTATGGCCCACACTCCACGGAAGTCTCGGGCATCAGGAAGGAGATGCCCAAAGTAGCGAGACTTGGGCCCATCGGAGTCTAACAGTTGGTTTTCTTTTGCTCCAGCATTTCAGTTGTTTCTTGCTGTCGAGTCCTCACCGTTGTCTCACCTCTGTGCTTCTTTAATTATTTGTGTTCACGGAGATGTTGCACCGATGAGTTAGGAGGCCTTCATGTGGACTGAACAAAGTATTTGTCTAAATCGCGACGGAAGTAAAGGCGAGGATTGTGGCCAAGTTAAATCGATTTAAGCCCCCCCCCCCCCCAGTGGAAATCTTTCCACTGACCGTTCCAAGGCGGTTCTTCTGTGGCGATTTATTTATGTTGTTGTTTGTTACTTACTGTGTGTATCACTTGTGTCTTTTTATTTTGGATGGCCATATGGCAATTTTGTGGGAGGGTAACTGTCCTTATGGCCTTCCTTTGTTTAGGTTTCCATTATGGTCTGGTCGCTTAATGTCTGTGTTTCTTTCCCTTTGGTGTCTTTGATGGGTGGAGTAAGTTAATTGTATCGATTCCTGATCTTTGTTTCACTTCTACTTTGCAAAATTTATAGTATTACAAACAGTGGCAACCAAATCCGCTAAGATACATGTCCCACCTGACAAGTCAGTCTTAGTTTTAGAAAAAATATAAATTTATACTGCAAAAATTAAAGATATAATATAGTTAGTTAAATCAGTACTTGAGTACTGACGTTAACACCGCAGTATCAACCTCAGCACTAAGGAACTGATACTGAGCTGACGATACCCTCGGGAACGAACGAATCATCCATCAGCAGAGATACCGACCCAGTGGTTGTAATTAATGCACCGACCGACGTAGCTCATGATGATGATGATAATTTCGTGTTAAACGACGCGTCAACCCTCTCTGTGGGTCATAAGCGTCAAGCGGTTAATGGTTAAACGGTATGTAGAATTATGAGGATATTAAAAGTAAAAAAGTTAGTATGATATGTATAAAAATCTGAAACAGTTAAATCTTATGAAAAAGTCCAATTTCCTTTAAGAATAAAATAATATTATCAACAGGTACATCTTGAAACAGTTGTTGCAAAGTGTCAGCATTGAAATATAAGTTACGTGAGGGTGAAAAGTCAACACAGTCAATTAAGATATGTTTCACAGTGAATGGCTGATCACAACCTACACAAGAAGGCTGATCATCACCATTAAAATATAAGAATGAGTAACTCTAGTATGGCCGAAGCGCAGTCACGTTAATACTACATCCTCTTTCCTGGAAAACTGTAGAGAAAAGCATTTTGTTCCAACGACAGGTTTAATGGCATGGAGTTTGTTATTTATTGCAAGGTCCAATTCGCCTTGCCATTCCGACAAGATGTATCTGTTGATAAATGGTTTAAAATTATTAAAGGGAATTTTAAAAACAGACGGATCAAGATTGAGCGATTCCTTTGCTTTCTTGTCAGCATATTCATTGCCGACCATGGCGATATGGCTCGGAAGCCAACAAAACAAGATTTGGTGTGTTTTAGAAATTTCATGATGCTTTTCAATCAACTTTTGTATTTGAGGATTTTTTGAGGATGAACGGTCTAAAACCTTACGCACAGAAAGTGAATCAGAAAATATAATTGCTTTTTGAAATGTTGAAGAACTGATAAAATCTAAAGCTATGTCTATTGCTTTGGCTTCAGCTGTAAAAATAGATAAACCATCTAGAAGGCGCAAGGTTTGGTGCGTATCTTGAGAAACATACGCACAACCAACTTTTTCTCCTTCTTTGGAACCATCAGTATAGACTTGCTGGTAATTATCATAACGTGACTACAGTACCTGAAAGTTTTGTTTAAGCAGCATTGGATTTGAATCGGATTTTTTTGCCATCATGTAATCAATCAGAATAGAAGGTTTTTTAATACACCAAGATCGAACTTCGGCGGTTTCATGTTTCTGAATATTTTTAAGGTCGATACCTGAATTTTCTAGCAGTGGTAATATACGTAATCTGTGGGTTTAATTTCATACTTATCTACAAATTCAGGTGGAAATGAAATTTTGAAAGCTGGATTAAATGGATTAGCAGCAAATCTGATAGCATACTGAAGAGAAAGTTTTTCTCTGCGCGAAGTTACAGATGGTTCAACTGCTTCCACATAAAGGCTTAGTACAGGAGAAGTACGAAAGGCCCCCATAGCCAGACGAAGACCTTGGTGATGGATAGTACCCAAAGAATTTAAATAGGACTTTCTGGCAGAACAATTAACAACAGACCCATAATGTAATTTAGATCTTATTAAAGACCGGTAAAGATGTAATAAAGTATACCGATCTACTCCCCAACTTGTATGAGCTAAAACTTTCAAAAGATTCAAAGCTTTTAAGCATTTCGCTTTAAGATATTTAATATGGGGAATAAAAGAAAACTTTTGATTAAATATGACCCCAATAAATTTGGCTTCTTCAACAACAGGAATTTGTGATCCCTATAAAAACAGGGAAGGATGTTCGTGTTTCTTCCGTAGCTTACAAAAATGAACGCACTGCGTTTTCGACTTGGAGAACTTGAAACCATTTTTCACAGTCCATTCTTCTATTCTTTTTAAAGTTTGTTGTAACTTTCGTTCAATTGTTTTCATATTTTTGAACGGTAACATATAGAAAAACCATCACCATACAATGAACAATCTGTTTTGTCGTCCAGACATTGTACAATATTGTTTGTTTTGATGTTAAATAGCGTAGTTGAAAGAATACGACCCTGTGGGACACTCTGTTCTTGATCATAGAGATCTGACACGGTAGACCCCACACGCACCTGAAACATGCGCTCCCCTAAAAAACTTTCAATAAATTGGGACGTTTTCCTCTTAAGCCAGTGTTATGGAGATCTTCCAATATTCCATAACGCCATGTTGTATCATATACTTTCTCCAAGTCGAAAAAGACAGCTACTACGTGTTCTTTGTTAATGGAAGCATTTCGTATAAAGGTTTCTAGTCTTATTAAATTGTCGTTGGTACGTAGTACCAAACGAAAACCTGACTGATAATCTGCAATAGGTTGTTGGACTCTAAGTACCAAACTAATCTCTTGTTTATCATTCTCGCCATTATTTCACACAAACAACTTGTCAAAGCTATCGGTCGATAATTCGTAGGTTCTGCATGGTCTTTCCCTGGTTTTGGAATTGGTACAACTGTAGCTAAACGCCAGCTCTCAGAACAGACCCCCGTTTCCCAAATATTATTAAAGATATCTAAAAGTGCTGAAAGAGAATTTTTTGGCAAATGCTTTAGCATCTGATAACGAATTTCATCTGGGCCGGTTGTCGTATCATGTGATTTTTCAATGGCTTCAACTAGTTCGGATAAGCTGAAAGGTTTGTTGTATTCTTCGTGATTGAAGGATTTAAAGTTTAGATTTCTGTTCTCTTGGTCCTTTTTGAAATTTCTAAAAGTGTCAAAATAATTTCGCGATGATGAATTTCTCAAGAATGTGCTACCAAGAGTATCTGAAATATCTTTTTTAGTTGAAGCTATTGTGTCAAATTCAGTATTTAAATGTGTAAAACTAGATGACTTTGTTTTTCCTGAAATTTTTCGTACCATATCCCAAACCTTTTTAATGGGGGTTTTGTAGTTCAATTTTGAAACATATTCCCTCCATGACATTCGGTTTGAAGCCCGAATTGTTCGCCGAGCTTTAGCTCTAAATACTTTTACATCGTTTAGTTTGTCTGTAGTTGGACTTTTGCAGAACTTATTTAAAGCCTGTTGTTACATGTGGGTTTACGGCGTCGCACAACCCCCCATGCTGACAAGACAACCGAGCGTGATCTCTGACAGGTGTACGGGCAGCTGTGGGGTAAGGCACAAGAAAGATATCAAATGAATGACAGGAATTATTTACAGTATCTATATAAAACACTACTAACACAAAACATCACAATTAGTTGCTTCTGTAGCCCACTCACGACGTCCGGTTCGAAGGCAAAACAACGTTCTGTGATCGGAACGGGTGACGTGAATGCCTACAGAAGCAAACAACAAAAACAACAACAAAATAAGAAAAAAAAAAAGAAAAAAACACAAGACGCGACTGGCCAGTTTATGACTTAGGGTGAACTCCCCTCTCGCGCACTAGTGTGAATTAGTTTGTCGACCTTGTTGTCGTCACAGGTTGATATGTATCATTTATCGATCGCGCACTAGTGTGAACTTGAAGTCCCGGTAACTTCTTGGTTTGATTCGCCTGAATCGGCTGCAGGTTACGACCTGTTTAGAATGGTCTCAGATTGACCTGTTTATATTTCTACGACGTCTGTTATTGGGTTTATCCACCCTTGCGGGACTCTAACCGACAGCGTCGTATCAGTACCTCCTGCTATCTTGCAGGGAGCAGCAGGTCACCACACATTGTTGTGCCTGCAATTTACGATAATTGGACTAAGATACAGTTCACAAAACATACATGCTATATCATTATCCCCCTCCCGGAAAAGTAAGAATATGTTCATGCATATACCGTCATTGCGCATGCGCCGACCAGACACACAGGCTGATTAGAGCATGCGACAAATAACCGTACAGCAGAACTCAACTTGACTGTGCATCAAATTATCAGCACCCAGCGCTTGACACAAAAATACTCAAAGTTTATGTTTCCTTACTGAGCACTACAGAAATCAATTAATGCTCAGTACTACTGAGCATAATACTCATCAAATTCGTGCTCACCACAATAGTACAAGTAAGAGGCAATTGAACAGACCACGCCTTTGCGCTACCTGGTCAGTCGCCAATTACAGGAAACATAACAAACTCTATTTCATATCCTTTTCCGCGACACGGCTCACAAATATAGCTATTCACAAATTCATTACATTAACAACAGATAGAAACTACAAACAGAAAGATTTTCATCTATTCTCGATATTATTTGTGAGTGTCTCATAAGGGCCAACACTGTTTGCCGTAAATTTTCTCTGTATTTGGTAGGCACCACGTCACAACCGTCCTCGTGTCGCTGATGACGCAGCTGACGTCATCCACGCCGCTCAGGCCGTTATCACGTGTGGCGACCAGATACTCTCACTTAGCATCATCACGTTCGTTATATGTACATACATGCACAAACTGAGTTCTCAGACAAAAATGGCATCATTACAAAATGAACTCGTAATTCTTCTTGAACAAAATTATTTCTACTCAACATGAACACGCTTGTAAAATCAAATTCATCACGGTTCATCATCACGGATACCCGACAGGCTCTTGTAAGAGTTTGCCCTGATGATGAAGATATGGTTAAACCCGTCTTAATTTTACGTCCCCTCTACACCAAATATCATATAGAGACGGGACCACGGTTTTCTAACCACAGCTAGTCAAAAGTCATGGATCAAACAAGTGACCCGGCGTTTATTAATAATATTCTACAAAAGGGATCTAAAAGCCTAAAAGAATCTAGAATAAGCGGGTGTCCAAACTTTACGTCTCATCAACATCTAGGGTCAGAATGAGACAGGACCTCGCTTAAAAAGACTCATTCTACTTCTGGAGAAGCCTGGGATCGATCCTGCGACCTCTAGCTGGCAAAGCTAGTAGCCTAATCTCTACACCAGCCCCCGCCCATAGGGGCTTGAAGAAATATATGGGCTGCATGATGCTTCCACGCAGAGCTGAATCCGGACCGCACACTAGTACTGGTAAACCGCTTAGAGGACCTAAGCCTGTCCAGGAACCGCGGTGTGAGGCGGACCGTCCATGCTAATAAACCATATTGGTTTCATTGGGCCACAGGGCTTGAGATGTCATTTCATCTCAATGTCGGGTAAAAGTCCCACAAAATTGGAAGCAACGTCTCCAAAATAACCTTTACAGTGTTGACGGGGACGTAAAACCTCAAATCAACCAACCAACCAACAGAGGCTTCAAAAGTGAATTCAGAATAGGCTTTAGAAAGTTGGGGTTTACTTTAAGTAAACCCCTCCAAAACCTACAAGCATGTTCATACAAAAATAATACTAACCATAGATTTAACATACATTTCAATATACTTTCATTGTCCCGTCACTATGCTGTGTGAATTCGTTACATTTTGACCTGCTGCTGAATAGTGTTCGTTTTTCAGGGTTTTTATATCCATGAATACTACCGGAAAATCATGCATACTCATATTAGCTTGCTAAAATCGTGGCGAGGTGGAGATACCGTCCACAATTAAAGCCAGATAGCAAAAATCGAGTAGAAAATGGATTTGCGTTCAAATAGTATATTTCCCAAAGGAAACAAAATGATGAACCGACCCTATAAATCAATGGCATGACTCCTGTCAAAACGAACACCCACACAACACGTGACGGGAATGTCATATATGACACAATTTGGCGGTTGGCGATTTTTAGGCAAATTTTATAGAACTCAGCCTTATAGCGGCCCCCTGTATTGTAAAAACAGATCTCCACAAACCACTCATGCATACATCGTATGATATGTGCATGACTTGTGCATGGAGCAGCACATTTTGCCAACCATATTTCACCTAAAATATTTCACTCGCACCGCCTTACCATATACCTACTAAAATAATTTAGATGTGCATAAGCACCAGAGAGGTTTCCTATTCCATCCCGTAACACCTGTTTGCGTTTTCTGATAGCTTCTTTACAGTCAATATTAAACCAAGCCTTGCTTTCCTTAATGTTTGTGGAGGTCTTTGGTATGCATTGTTCTGATATATTAATAAGCAAATCTGTTAAATCAGAAACAATGTCAGTTGATTCATCAAAGTGATCAATTGATAACTCTTCTTCACATAAATTATGGAATAATTCCAAGTCGGCTTTATTCATTTTCCATTTCTGGTGACAGTCCTCATCTGGTTCGTTTACGCTTTCAATTATAACACGGAAGTGATCGCTTTCGCACTGATCATCATGCACAGACCAGTCATAGTCCAAGAAGAGAGATGGGTGACACAAAGAGAGATCTAAGGAAGATAGATAACTTGTCGCAGGGTGAAGGTAAGAATAAGATTTATCATTCATTAAGCCAAGGTCGTTAATTGCAATAAAACCTTCAATAAGTGCTCCTCTGTTGTTGTTATCTTTACAACCCCATAGAATGTTATGACCAGTGAAGTCGCCAACTAAAAAATATGGCGATGGATGTTGATCCAGCAATGATTCATATAATATTACAAAAAGTAGCAACCGAATCCGCAAAGATACATGATCCACCTGACAAGTCAGTCTTAGTTTTAGAAAATTTAGAAATTTATACAGCAAAAATTAAAGATATAATGTAGTTAGTTAAATCAGTACTTGAGTACTGACGTCAACACCGCAGTATCGACCTCAGCACTAAGGAACTGATACTGAGCTGATGATACCCTCGGGGACGAACGAATCATCCACCACCAGAGATACCGACCCAACGGTTGCAATTAATGCGTAACTATACCAAATTTAGTGACACCGAGGCCTTTCTGGTATTTAATCTTCATAAGTGTGTCTAAAGTAGAAGTAAAACAAAGATCAGGAATCGATACAATTAAATTACTCCGACCATCAAAGACAACAAAGGGAAAGAAACATAAACATGAAGCGACTTGACCATAATGGAAACCTAAACAAAGGAAGGCCATAAGGGCAGTTACTTTCCCACAAAATGGCCAAATGGCCATCCAAAATAAAAAGACACAAGTGATACACACAGAAAGTAACAAACAACAACATAAATAAACCGCCACAGAAGGACCTCTTTGGAACGGTCAGTGGAAAGAATTCCACTAGGGGGCTTAATTCGATTTTACATGGCTATAATCCTCGCCCTTACCTCTGTCGCGGTATAAACTAATTTTGTTTAGTCCGCATGAAGGCTTCCTTACTCATCAGTGTTACATCTCCGAGAACATACAAATAAAATACTACAGAGATGAAACAAGGTTGAGGACTCGACAGCATACAACAACAGACTAGCTGGAGCAAAAGAAAACCAACAGTTAGACTCCGGGGAGCCCGACCAAAGACCCCAAAGTTTTGAAACCGAAACGGATGATGGACAAGACCCGGCAAACAAAGCACATCCCCCTCCGAGCACACACCGACTGGAGTCATCAGGCAAGAGACGCCTACCAGGGAACTTAAAGGCGACCCCACCGAGCCAACATCAGCAAATATGGCCAACACTCCACGGAAGTCCCGGACATCAGGAAGGAGATGCCAAAAGTAGCGAGGCTTGCAAAATTTATAATCTTCAAAAAAGTGGCCACCAAATCCTCTAAGATACATGTCCCACCTGACAAGTCAGTCTAAGTTATAGAAAAGATAGAAATTTATACTGCAAAAATTAAAGGTATAATATATACTGAGAGGCAAAAGTAAGTATTCAGGTTACTGAAAAGTAGAAGTAAAACAAAGATCAGGAATTGATACAATTAACTTACTCCATCCATAAAAGACACCAAAGGGAAAGAAATACAAACATTAAGCGACCAGACCATAATGGAAACCTAAACAAAGGAAGGACATATGGACAGTTACTTTCCCACAAAATGGCCATATGGCCATCCAAAATTAAAAGACACAAGTGATACACACAGTAAGTAACAAACCACAACATAAATAAATCGCCACAGAAGAGCGCTGATTTGCGCCCCAATGTCTTCCTCTATACATACAGACAAGCTACCGGTAATAACCCATATTTTTTTGTTTCGCGGAGAAACCGCCTAACGCGAATTCGGCTATTTTCTCCGCAAAACAGCGTGAAAAGATAAAATGAGCGAGAAAATTCTCGCCGAAATTTCTCCCGGTTTCGCGGAGAAAATTCTCGGAGATTCTCGACGAAAATTTTATCGATTGCTTTCATTGAAAATGAAATTACCCGCGTTTCGCGGAGAATAAATACGACTGGGCTTAGGTGAAGTTTTCGGCTCATTATTATTTCTTCGTTTGTATGGCGTTGTTTTTGTAAACGAAGGAAAATGGTTGTCATTGTTAAATCATTATCAAGTATTCTTTCATGTTACACAATTTCATTTTAGTAATTTATTCCTCCTTTGTATAATCCCTTTTTAAAAGTCTCATGACAACTTTTATTCACATCACGAAAATACGCCTATTTATTTGTTACTCGCTTAAACCCCACTTTTAACTGGGGTTTACAGTGGTATACATTATTTATCTAATTTCTGCTCACATAGATTGTGGGTACTCGTTAGAACTGCCTCGCCGAGTCGTTTTGAGGTGTACCCAAAATCTTGAGCAGTAATATGAAAAATGCCGGAATTTTTATCCGAAAATTTTCCGTTTTTAGTGGTAAAATTTTACAATATATTTGAATAGGCGAGTTCTCATAATGAGTTGTATATGTAGGTTATTAACACTATAATGACATCACGAGAATATGCCTATATAATTTTGACCCCCTTCAACCCTACTTTTGTATAGTAAAACTGGGGTTTACAGGGGTGTACATTATTTTTCTTATTTCTGCTCAAAAACATAGATTGTGGGTACTCGTTAGAACCGCCTCAGTGAGGCGGTTCTAACGAGTACTCACAATCAGTGTAGATTGTGGGTACTCGTTAGAACCGCCTCAGTGAGGCGGTTCTAACGAGTACTCACAATCAGTGTTTTGAGCAGAAATATGAAAAATCATAGGATTTTTATCAGAATGTTTTTTTTTCATTGGTGGTAATATTTTACCAATATATTTGAATAGGCGTGTTTTTGTAATGATGTATGACATTTACCAAAAGCTCAGCTGCATGATGCTTCCACGCATAGCTGAAACCGACCCACATGCGAGTACTGGTAAACCGCTTACAGGATCTAAGCCTGCCCAGGCGTGTTTTCATGATGTCAGGACAAATTCATTTATTTCGAGCTGACCGCGTTCAACTCTCAACGTTGCAGAATTTGAACCGAACAAGGTGCAAATCACAGCAGTGAGAGTCCTAATGAGTGTCAGCGCTTTTGAGGATGCCCGTTATCCTCGGGGTGTTTAGTGGATTTACGGCACTTTCAAGATTATTTCACTTATTTCGAACAGACCGCTAATCAGAGTTGAGCTAAAATCGGAGTAAGACCATCTTCTGTTGCAGATCTTGGCATCTCATATGTGGCCCGAGCGAGGCGCAAACCACAGCGGAGAGACCTAATGACCCTCTGATTAACCCTTTTTGTACCAAATGGAATCTTACTCCTTTTATATACAGGAGTCCATTTTTGAAACTATGGGGTGTCAGTTTTTTTTTTTGTTTTTTTTTTTTAAATTTAGTTCGGGAAATGGCTTAACGTTTTGCAAACAGTGTAGGCCCTGATCAGACGTCGCGTTCTGCGGTGTCTCATCTGGGCCTGCACTGTTTGCCAATGTACCCCTTTAGGGGTTTCTGGAACTAAATGGGTTAAGCGTCAGCGCTCTTACCCATTAGGACACGGGGGCTATTTACCTTCGGGGTGAATAGTAGACTTAACAAGATACCCAGGTTGCATGTCTGTATAAACTTCGCTGATTATCGTGGAGAATTTTGTAGTTCTGCTCCAAGTTGGAGATCAGACTTATGTGCAGCCTTGGAATGCTTGCGCGTAATTTCCCCACATTAACCCTTTGTACTAAATGGAATCTTCCTCCTTATATATACATGGAGCATGAGTCCATTTCAAAATTTAGGGATTTCAGGTTGTGTTTTCTTCAAAATTTATTAGGAAAATGGCCGAGCTGTTTGCAAACAGTGTAGGCCCTGATCAGACGCCGCGTTCTGCGGCGTCTGATCTGGGCCTGCACTGTTTGCCACGGTACCCGTTTAGGGTTTTCCAGTCTGAAATGGGTTAATGTACATGTATGAGCGAAATTGAATTGTAAAGGCAAGAAACACAAGCGGGCCTCCATGTGAGCTTAAGTGTAAGCATCAGTGATGTTTAATTACTCACAGTGACAGAAAAAGATCAACCAAAATGTAGAGTGAGATCAGTGCCCACATATACATGTACATGTACAAGCAGATTCCCCGTTATTATATACATTGAGTTTGATATTACTAAAGTATTTACTTGAGAAAAAAATAAAGTACTCCCGATATGGTGAACCGTGAGAAAATCAACAGTTTTCAATTTATGAAGCATTTACACTACAGTAAACAAAGGATCGTTCATACTTTCATGAAAAGCAGAAAAGGTAAGTTTATTTTTTATATTTACATTATTGTCCCCTCATCACTGGGCGAAAAAAATGCCTGTAGGACAAACTTTTAAAGCTGAACAAAAATTTACACGCTGTTTTTCTACAAAGAGCGGAGCAGCGTTGAAGTCATCAACGCCCGTAGAGAACAATGGTTTAGAATGACGTCACTTAACGTCACTGAAAATCATGTGATTCGATGCGTTCATGGAAGTATGAACGCAATTGTTTTCTATAGGTTTACATTAGACTTTACACTGGAAATGTAAATATACTGCGTTGTAAAGTGCATAAGATGCAAATTATTATGATTCCAACCGGATCAAAATCAAACTTTACGATCGCTAGAGTTGTCCATCTTTGTACAAAGAACATGCATTTCGTCATATGCTTCACACTTTGTGTACCAAATTTTAATGCATGGAAAAAAAGCAAATACATGCACATGAACAAATATAAAATGTACGTATAGGCAGATTTCGCGGAGAAACACCGTGAACGACTTCACCTGTACTAATTAGCTTTCTCCGAGAAAAAGCGATGTTTGCGGAGAAATTTCGCTGCGTTTCGCGGAGAAATTAACCGCTTTGAAACGCGATTTTTTTTTCTTCTCGGAGAAATTTCTCGCTTGTTCTCCGAGAAAAAAAAGCCTAATACCGCGGAGAAAAAAATAAGATGGGTTATTACCGGTAGCTGGTCTGTACATATGTGGCATCATATACCGGCCCCGATAGCTCAGTTAGTAGAGTGTCGGCTCCGGGGAACGGGAGGTCACGGGTTCGATCCCGGGCCGCGACATACCAAAGTCGTTAAAAATAGTACTAACTGCTCCTCGCTTGGCGGTCAGATTTACGGGGTAGAGTTAGGACTGGTCGACCCAGTGTCAGGATAATGTGACTGGGTGTGGTATCATGTAATGTGTCTGGGACATGATACTTCAGTGAGGCAGCACTATAAAAGTGAGCATTGAGCTCCCTGTCGCAACCAGACACCGTCGTGATATGACTGAAAAATTGTTGAAAGCGACGTTTAACCCGAATTCACACACACACACACACACACACACACACACACACACACACACACACACACACACACACACACACACACACACACACACACACACACACACACACACACACACACACAACGGCAAAGGACGCTACAAACGGTATTTCATAGACTCCGTACCATCACGTGAACAAGTCTGTGAAATGAAGACCCCCCTAAACCCCACTTCATATAGAGAAAACTGAGGTTTACGGGGGTCTTCATTATTTGTCTTATTTCTGCTCCAATACATAGGTTGTGGGTACTCGTTAGAACCGCCTCAATGAGGCGGTTCTAACGAGCACACACAACCTATGTTATGAGCATTTATAAGAAAAACATGACAGATTTTCATCAGAAAAGTAGCCATTTTGGAGATGTGAAAAATGCACTATGTCGTACGGGTGTGTTATCGTAATGCAATGAGCCATCACTTCAGATGATAGCTTGCAATGATATTTACTTTCATTGCAGATGATAACACATTACGAAAACACGCCTCCACAAATACATTATACACGAAAACATGATAATTTTTTAAACGAAAAATTGTGATATTCGTCTTATTTCTACTCAAAATATAAATTGCGAGTACACTTAGAAATGTTTCATCGAGCGGTCTAGCGTGTACCCACAATATATATTTTAGAGCAGAAATAAGAAAAATAAGGTTTACCCCTGCAAACCCCTTGTTCTACACTATAAAAGTGGGGTTCAAGCGGGTCAGAATTAGATAGGCGTGTTTTCATGATGAGGCACGACGAACAACAGACTCGACAAACAACAATAACCCATCATTTCAGACGAAATTTGTAGCAACGTAGAAATGTACAATAGGCCAGCAGTTTAGATGATAAGAGACGCGACACACTGTACAACACATCGTCAAAACACAACAAACTGTACACCTAGCCCTCATTTCTGAAGATAACAGACACTTTCAAGTCCATGGGAGGAAGTGTTTTTTCGTCGTAGAAGGACGGTTGTTTATCTGGACTATTAACTTCTTTGGCATTTGAATTGATCTGTTTTAGATCCACTCGTTCTAGCGTTTGTTCAAGATATTTCTTCTTCCTTAGTCGCTGGATTTATATTTTGATTTATAGCAGTCTTTGAATCGACTGCCTATTCGAAATTCGCAAAATTGCAGTATGTTTCCTCTGGCTTTCTTTGCCGGATCATTACAGGGTCACTGTTGAGGCTTTATTAGCCGAAACTACTTAGTATGACCCATCTTCTTTCTTATGAATGTTTTCATTGCTCTTAAAGGAACTCATTTTTTATTTTTATTCATGTGGTGTGTAAACAAGCGGCGTAGTAATTTAAGTGCGGGATCGTAAGCACAGCCGCACTTGTATGCTTTCTAATGATAAAATAGTTCTTTAGGATTGGACAGATATAGTTTTTCTACCTTATCAGGCACGACTAAAGACCGCGTGTGAACCTCGATACGTATGGGGTACTATTTTACTATTTAATCCGTATTTATAGATATCCATAATTATTTATGGATATCCATAATTCGATCCATAATTATTTATGTCTATCCATAATTCGAATTATGGATATCCAAAATTATTTATGGATATCCAAAATTATTTATGGATATCCATTATTCGATCCATAATTATTTATGGATATCCATAATTCGAATTATGGATATCCATAATTCGAATAATGGATATCCATAATTCGAATTTTGGATATCAATAAATCGAACTGAATTACGGATATCCATAAATCGAATAATGGATATCCATTATTCGATTTATGGATATCTATTAATCGAATTATGGATATTCATTAATCGATTTATGGATATCATTAATTTAGATCGAAATATAGATATCCAACAGATTGAATCGTTAATTGGTACTCTAAAATGTCAAAAAAATAAAAAAGAACACTTTTAATAGAAACTAACAGAAAATCTCAAACCAAAAACCTCCTAAAAGTCAACAAATTTTTCAACATGAATGTTTCTGTCACGGAACATAAAACTTTAAATTTTTGCAAGGGCATTATCCGTGACAGAATGTTAAAACAGGAATCTGAAGCCAGCATCGTTGAGAAACATCAAGGCATAACGGCCTGTAAACGCTTTAAAAAAACAAAGACGGAACTCTCATCGACGCGAACACACTTCTTCTGACATGTAACACCACTTCCTCGCCGAAATCACTAAAGATTTTCTACAGGATAATACCGGTTGACATCTATGTGTCCAAATCCTCTGCGATGTTTAAATTGTCAGAGGTTTGGACACCAAGAAAACGATTGCATTGTCCATGACGGATCGGTTTGTGAGAAATGCGGTGGCACTGATCATCACACTCTAAACTGCAAGAACCCTCCAAAGTGCGTGAACTGCGGAAAAAATCATCTCTCCAAATCAAATGCCTTTGAAGTTTGGAAAACGGAAAAAGAAATTATGAAAATCAAAGTAACACAAAACATAACATAATTATTTAGAAGCAAAGAACATCCAACAAAATAAACCAGAAACGACATTCGCCAAAGTTGTTCAATCCCTTACCAGCAAACCTGAAATCAAAGAAACCTCCACACAATTTAGCGAAAAAGATTTTGAAATTAAACCACATTCAAAAGTAATTACTTCTACTGTTAAACCAAAAACCACATCGTCACAACCTAGTACATCGTCACAACCTACATCTACTCACCATTCAAGATCAGAAACTAGACCAACTTCACAGACCAGTTCACAGCCGAACACCAAACGTTCTAGCAGATCTCACTCCCGATCCACGTCAGGGACAACGGATCAAAAAGAAAAAAAAACGGCAAAGAAAAACATAAAGGATCAAACCCAAACAGTAAAGGGGCGTCGGCTGATCCAGTAAAACTGGCTAATCAGTACGGCGCCCTTGATGACATGGAGTTGGACGTTGATCCCTCCACGTTCTCAAAGAATAATAAAAGATAAAGGATCAGATTCCTTGTTTTAATCTTCTCTCCATTCAATCATGGAAAAGAAGTCAATACTTCAATGGAATGGTCGAGGACTGAAAACCAATTTTAACGAATTTTTAATTTTAACTACACTTTTTTTCTCCTAATGCCATGTGTCTCCAAGAAACTGTTTCGAAAACTACAGATAATCTTAATCTCAAAGGTTACAGTATGTACAATCATATCACAACGGATAATCAGAAGGCATCCGGAGGTACATTAATCCTGGTAAAATCTAACGTTCTTCATAGAAAAAAATGATGTAAACACTAATTTACAAGCAGTTGCTGTAAACGTCACTTTATCCAAATCCATAACGATTTGTTCTGTCTACCTTCCACCACACTGTATTTTTTTTTCTAAACAAGAATTAGAAAATCTGACTAATCAATTACCTAGTCCTTATATCTTATTAGGAGACTTTAATAGTCACAGTAAATTATGGGGTTGCTCGGATACAAATGACAAAGGAGAAATGATAGAAAATTTTATAGCTGAAAATGATTTATGTTTATTTAATGATAATAAAACCAACATACCTTCATTCTCCTACAAGAAATTATTTTGCTTTCGATCTTTCAATTTGCTCTCCAAATATCTATCCATATTTTGATTGGTCTGTTGTGGACGATCTCCATGGGAGCGATCATTTTCCGATAGTAATTGAAGAAATTGAATCGACCCATGAGGATCGTCACCCCAGATGGAATTTGAGTAAAGCAAATTGGGAAAATTTTCACCAATTATGTAATGAAAAACTCGAAACTGAAATTTTTCATTCAAGTTTTTATCCCCAGCCACCTACATTAAGTTTCAGAAAGATCCGATCAAAACTGAAGGGGCTACCGTTACGACAAGGTAAGAAATCGGCATTTTCAGCAATCAAAGGGACATAACTCTTTTAAAAAAATGGGCCGACTTGGCCGGTTTTCAAACTCATCCGAGGTTTTATCCCAAGCCACCTTACATATAAGTTTCAGAAAAATCCGATCAAAACTGAAGGGGCTAGGATGATGACAAAGTCGAAAATCGGCATTTTCAGCAATCAAAGGGACGTAACTCTACGTTAAATGGGCCGAGTTGGTCGGTATTCGAACTCATCCGAGTTTTTATCCCCAGCCCCTTATATATAAGTTTCAGAAATATCCGATCAAAACTGAAGGGGCTACGGTGATGACAATGTCAAAAATCGGCATTTTCAGCAATCAAAGGGACGTAACTCTATGATTAATGGGCCGACTTGGCCGGTTTTCGAACTCCTTCGAGGTTTTATCCCCAGCCACCTGCCATATAAGTTTCATAAAGATATGATCAAAACTGAAGGGGATATGGTGATGACAAGGTCAAAAATCTGCATTTTCAGCAATCAAAGGGACGTAACTCTATGATTAATGGACCGACTTGGCCGGTTTTCGAATTCATCCGGGGTTTTATCCCAAGCCACCTTACATATAAGTTTCAGAAAGACCCGATAAAAACTGAAGGGGCTACCTTGATGACAATGTCAAAAATCGGCATTTTTAGCAATCAAAGGGACGAAACTCTATGATAAATGGGCCGACTTAGTCGGGTTTCGAACTCATACAAGGTTTCATCCCCAGCCACCTTACTAATAAGTTTCAGAAAGACCCAATCAAAACTGAAGGGGCTACGGTGATGACAAGGTCAAAAATCAGCATTTTCAGCAATCAAAGGGATGTAACTCTATGATAAATGGGCGGACTTGGCCGGTGTTCGAACTCATCCGAGGTTTTATCCCCAGCCACCTTACATATAAGTGTCAGAAAGATCCGATCAAAACTGAAGGGGCTACGGTGATAACAATGTCAAAAATCGGCATTTCCAGCAATCAAAGGGACGTAACTCTATGATGAATGGGCGGACTTGGCCGGTTTTCGAAATCGGAGTTTTTATCCCCAGTCACATAACATATAAGTTTCAGAAAGATCCGATCAAAACTGAAGGCGCTACCGTGATGAAAAACATTTTCCCATAGTAAGTCTATGGGACCTTGTGGTTGCCATAGGAACCAAATTTTTTGAGCGATTTCGAAAACAAGTTTATGTCATCAATGTCCCACCAGAGGCATGCTACAGATGAGAAATGATTGAGATCAGCCTCAGGATACAGAGATATTGCTGCTCAAAAGTGTGGACGGACGTCGGACTGACGGACGGATGACGGACGACCCACTATACTATAAGCTCCCCTGGAGCCTTCGGCCCAGGTGAGCTAAAAATACGTACCGTACACCTTAATAATGAATGGTTTTATTATGAGTACTTTTCTGCAAAATCTGGACAAAATTTCCATAGCTATAAACACAACGGAAGTAGTCGTTTTTGTCTGGTCGGTTGTGGATACCTCTCCCCAACTCGCCCAAAGATGCTCTATGAGAGAAAACTCGGAGGAGAACTGCTGGCTAGTCCAGTATTTGAATTCTATTGACTTGAAGAAGGTTTTGGGTAAGAACAGTACTATTAGCCCGCGCGTTATCCTGCTGGCAAAGATACCTCGGATTCTGAGCGTAAAAAAATAATGGAACCACGTGAGGCCGAAGCACGTGATTGATATAACTCCGCGCTGTTAACCCTTGTTCTGCTGAATATTTAAATATTTCACACCTACAACTGATTATCAGCCAATCAGATTACTTGATGCAAATTATTGCAACAAATCCATAAACTGGATGGCAAACAATGAAGATCCTGATCAGATGGCTTCTTCAGAAGCCATCTGATCTGGATCTACATTGTTTCAAAGATAAGGCACATCCGGGCTCAGCAGGACAAGGGTTAAGCCCACGTCCTAGCCATGATCTTGAAAGTTCACTTTCCGTTCTGGTGAAATTCTTGTCTCTAATAAGCGCTCCCTCTTTTTTCCAATTTTTAAGCGCATTAGCGCTAAATAGGAGGAATAGGGTAGTCAAAACAAAACAAAAAGACAACTAATTACAATCTTCTTTTTTGTCATTATTTTTCAGCAAAAATAGGGATTGAAAATTTCATGTGAATCATCTGCTTCACATTTAATAACCTATTTTTTTTCTGAAAAGAAAGAAAGGAAACAAAACATTTAGTATACTGTTTGCTGAAGGTGCTTAGCATTTTTAATATTTTAATATTACCACCGTAAAAATACTGAAAATTCGGACTTCTTGAAGCACTTGCTCTAATTCTCCTAAAAACTCAACAACTTAGTTTCACAATCCAGCAGGGTCCAAAACGTGCAGGTGGAATGACAAATAGTGTAGACCCTGATCAGACTGCTCCTTCAGGAGGAGCAGTCTGATCAGGATCTACACTGTTTGGTTATGACTGTCTGTCCCAATACTTAGGATCATTACGGTATGTATAATTCTTCTGACATTACGCAAACACACCTATACAAATACATTGCCACCTTTATCGCCGAAAAAATGGAAATTTTATGATGAAAAATTGTGATATTTGTCTTATTTCTTCTCAAAATATAGATTGTGGGCCTCGATGAGGCGGTTCTAACGCGGCCCACAATCTATATTTTAGAGCAAAATTAAGAAAAATAAGGTATGCCCCCGGAAACCCCAGTTTTACTATATAAAAGTGGGGTTCAAGGGGGTCAAAATTATGTAGGCGTGTTTTCGTGATGAGGAGGTTACATGACTGATTATCCAATTCAATCGGGGAAATGGGTTACCTTGGCAAACAGCGCAGGCCCAGATCAGATGCAGCAGAAATAGAATAAAAACGAAAAAAAAAATGCTTGACACCCCTTACATGACAAATAGACTTGTCCAGCGTATTGCAATGAAAGACTCCACTAGTATACAATGGGTTATATGGGATACTGAAACTTGGTAGTCAACAGATTCTTCCTGTGGTTGTTTATGAACAAAATAAATAAAATTTAAATCATAAGTGGCTGCAAAAGACAGTTAATTGGTAGAATGAAACTTGTTTTATGGGTAATTATTTTCTGGTCCTACAAATATGATATTTACAACTTAATGAAAAGCAATCAATCCTTTCAATCATGAAGACATGTACAATGATGCCTTTGCAAACACTTTAGATCCAGATAAGACAACCCATAATGAGCTTCAATAAGGATCTACACTTTTTTAGCCATGTGGTTAATGATTGTGAGTAAAGAAACTGCAAAAGATGGAAAGGGTCCACAGCAGGAACTCACAAAGATGGAAGCGCCACGAAAACACGCCTGTATTATTTTGACCCCTTGAACCCAACATTTATATAGTAAAACTGGGGTTTACAGGGGTATGCCTTATTTTTTCTTATTTTGCTCTTAAATAGAGATCGTGGGTACTCGTTGGAACCGCCTCATCGAGGCAGTTCTAACGAGTACCCACAATCTATACTTTTTGAGCAGAAATAAGAAACATATCACACTTTTTCAGCTTTAATTTCCCTTTTTTTCGGTAGTACAATGCAATGTATTTGTATAGGCGTGTTTTCATAACCATGGTAACTTGTTTTGTGATTGAGGAACTTATTGGTCTTCTTCATTTGTATTTAGTTTTGTTTGTTTGTTTGTTTGTATTGAAGTTTAACGGCCAAATCGAGTCATTTTTGAGCCGGTTAGTTTACCTTTCCATATATATATATATAAGTAGCACATTCTTTTTCCAGAAACTGACAACTTCGTATTTAAAGTACTTGAAGAATTCTTAATCCTTATCCTCCTGAATAAATTGATTTTGCCCCATTTTTGAACATGAACCAAACAAATATTTTCTGTCAAATTTGCGAACTGGATGTCAAACATCATACGGCTTCTTCAGAAGCCATCTGATCTGGATCTACACTGTTTGCAAAGGTAAAGGTTGATAAGTGTTAAAACTAGCACTTACTTAACTGATGACCCAATGAAGCCTCTTGTTCTAGCATCTGGACTTCTGAAGTCAACAATCTGGGCAATTGATCTGGACAATCTGGGAAAATGATTCTTCAAAGTCCAGTTTTCTAGGATTTAAGATTATTTATAGTCAAGATATCTTTATCATGATTGTTTATGTTTTGAATTGCAATTAATAATTTCTTCTCTTTTAAAATATTAAATTTTATGGCCGTATACATGCATGTATCAAGATAACATAGGAAGACCTTGGAGTAAAATTATATCGGATATGCACCCTTATATAAAAACAGACATGCAGATAATGTCAGACGTACGGAACCCGGGAAGGGACATGATTTTTTTTTATTTTATAAGTTGTGCACACAAGATAATATCTTGTGCGGACAAGATATTATCTTGTGCGGACAACATATTATCTTGTGCGGACAACATAATATCTTGTGCGGACAACATATTATCTTGTGCGGATAACATATAATCTTGTGCGGACAAGATAATATCTTGTCCGCACAACATAATATCTTGTCCGCACAAGATATTATCTTGTGCGGACAACATATTATCTTGTGCAGACAATATATTATCTTGTCCGCACAAGATATTAAGTTGTGCGAACAAGATATTATCTTGTCCGCACAAGATAATATCTTGTCTGCACAACATAGATCTTGTGCGCACAAGATATTATCTTGTCCGCACAAGATAATATCTTGTCTGCACAAGATAATATCTTGTCCGCACAACTTCCCAAGATCTATGTTGTGCAAACAAGATAATATGTTGTGCAAACAAGATAATATCTTGTCCGCACAAGATAATATCTTGTCCGCACAAGATAATATGTTGTCAGAACAAGATAATATCTTGTCCGCTCAAGATATTATCTTGTTCGCACAACATATTAAAAATAAAAAATCATGTCCTTTCCCGGGTTCCGTACAGACGACATTCCCAGACATGTTTTAATATAATTTCTAATTTATTATATCTGTTAACACTCCCGGATGACACATGCCAAAGAATGGCTTTTGAAGTCATATATTTTGACGAAAAGATTGTCCTTTATCTTTGAAGATCTATAAAAATAACCTTTATTGAAAGTTAACCCATAAAATGTCAATTCTGCATTTGTCGTCTGCTTTGTTGTCTGCTGGTAACTTTCAAAGTCTTTTTTTTGGCAAACAATGTGGATCCAGATCAGACTGCGGGAGCAGTCTGATCTTCCCGCAGTCTGATCTGGGTCCACATTGTTTGCCTGTGTGCAAAAATATTTCTAAAAAGTTTGCAAAAAATTCAGCAGACGACATCTTCAGATGTAGTTTTTCTCGGCATCTTAAGGGTTAACGTAATAAGGTTTGTACTAACGCGGTATTAGGTAGACCACGCAGAATGAACTTTTATGTGGAAGAACTTTGCTTTTAAGAAAATTTAATGCGCATGCACATCACGTGAACAAGTCCGTGAAATGAGGACCCCCCTAAACCCCACTTTATATAGAGAAAACTGGGGTTTAAGGGGGTTAACATTATTTTTCTTATTTTTGCTCCAAGACATAGGTTGTGGGTACTCGTTAGAACCGCCTCAATGAGGCGGTTCTAACGAGCACCCACAACCTATGTTTGCAGTATTTGTTAGAGAAATATCACCAATTTTCATCAGAAATGTAGCCATTTTGGAGATGTGAAAAATGCACTATGTCGCACGGGTGAGTTATCGTAATGATTTTGTCTGGCCCATCATGACTATCTGTATGTCTAAGTGTGCCAACAGAAAGCACCAATGGCAAAAGGTGCAGAACCTGATCAGATCTGATCAGGGTCTGCACTGTTAACAAGTAGCGAATTTGCTACCAGGAAATTCAGTTTGCTATCTGGTCAAACAATTGGTAGCAATAAGTTGCTACCTGATATAATCATGATAGCTTAGTGGCCGAAATATTACTAATATGAAGTGTTGTTAGCCAAGTATAAGCTTAAAATAACCAGATTAGTGGGTCCACAATGCGATTTATTCCGTGAATGTCGGGTACTCGGTCATTTGTCGGGTCCTCCTTATATCAATTGTTGGGTCCAAGACCCAACAATTACTACGGGAGTTTTACATTGAGGATCCTATATATACAGCCTTGCTGTGGCCAGCATCCAGGCGGCCGGCATAGTTATTTATATCATATCCCAAAATATAATCAAAATGATATGAAATAGGCGCGACCTAACTGCAACCAACCGTTTGATGCTTATAAACTTCCCATTTTGTGCATTCAGTATTAGGTGGGTCTTTTTAAATGAAAATGTATTCTAAATGGACATTTGCAGTAGTACCGCAAAATTCCAATATTAAGACCTCCTTTTGGACTGTTCTAAAGTTCAACAGTCTCAAAGGTGGTCGACAGCAACAAAGTTAAACTTGAACTGTGCAGTAGATAGTTGACCGAAAAAAAAAATCACTCCTTCCAGAGAATGGTATCGGTATTTTGTAGAACCAGTATTATTTTTGAAAACTGCAGTTGCATCCATACTTTCGGGTAGGGAAGAGTTATTATTTCTGTTCAAGAGATAGAAATGCCAGAATTCTATCTATTCACCATATTTGCATTATTTGCTGCCACATTGTCAATATTGGAAAAACAGGTAACCAGATCCTCCCCACTGACCTTGAAGGTCAGTGTGTTCTGGTTACCTGTTTTTCCAACTTTGATAACCTACAGACTAGGAACTAGCAGATAATGCAAATTAAGTTAATCTATCCCCCCCCCACCCCCATTGGGACTTGAAGGAATAGATGGGCTGCATGATGCTTCCATGCAAAGCTGAAACCGACCCGCACACAAGTACTGGTAAACTGCTGAGAGGATCTAAGCCTGCCCAGGCAAAGCAGTGCAAGTCAGACCGTCCATGCTTATAAACCCTATTGGTTTCATTGGGCGACAGGGCTTGATATGGTATTTCATTTCGATGTTGGGTAAAAGTCCCACAAAATTGGAAGCAGAGTCTCCAAAATGACCTTTACAGTGCTGACGGGGACTTTAAACCTCAAAACAAACAAACAAAATCTATCTATCTCCCCAAGGTGCCCACCCCCCCACCCAGCCCCACTCCATCGGGGCTTTAAGAAATAGATTGGCTGCATGATGCTTCCACGCAGAGCTGAAACCGACAGCACAGGAGTACTGCCTGGTTAACCGCTTAGAGGATCTATGCCTGCCCAGGGAAAGCGGTGCAAGTCAGGCCGTCCATGCTTATAAACCATATTGGTTTATGGGATACAAGGCTTGAGGTGTCATTTCATCTCAATGTCGGGTAAAAGTAGCACAAAATTGGAAGCAACATCATCAAAATGACCTATACAGTGTTGATGGGGATGTTAAACATCAAATCAAACAAACAAAACTCCCAATGGGGATGGAAACCGGATCTAGGAGACGATCCTTCAGGAATCGTGATTCTTCTATACACAAGTTACAAGTACGTCACATTAGGTGTAGATTATTACATACACTCCGGAAACCTACACAGTAGTTCTGTAATTACGGCATCTCTAACCTGCGCAGGCACAGGAAATTCAATATCAGAATATAGATAAGACCAATTTATTATCACAGAGTTTGTAGTTGGCCTGTTGATTTGCCCAGTAAACTTACCGAATGTGTAAAAAGTAAAAAAAAAACGGGTCAAAAATATATCTACGATGCAGTCCAGTAACATTGCCTACATTAAGTTTTGGTCTAAGCTCTTATATGTGATTTTGTCAAAGCCACCACCACAAACATTGCAACACTTTCCCTACCAACTATCTGCAATGAAAATTGGTCTCTGAATTTTTAACAAACAGGACAAAGAATTCTTTGAAAAGGGCTACCCCCTTGAAATGGAACTACAATTCCCCCCCCCCCCCCCCAACACGACACACTAAAAAGTTTTAAGCTACTTGCACACGGGGCTTGACTTGAACAAGTTGTTGATTAGTTATCCTGCAATGTTGTTAGATGCAGTGACTTTAGATATAAAATATTTGTGCCTTTGGCTAGTTCAAACTTAGTGTTGACTATGGAAATCTTCAGATTTTTCTTATTTTGAGAAAAAATGAAAAGTTCTGGGAAAGTGGCACAGCTGCAAGTACAAGCTCGTGTTTTCAAGGCTTTACACAACTTAATGCTGACGCATGATAAAAGTGAAACTGACAATGAGAGATACAGTTTAATACTGAAAATATGCAAGTGTCGGACCGTCCATGCTTATAAACCCTATTGGTTTCATTGGCCAGCAGGGCTTGAGATGTCACTTCAACTCAGTGTCAGATAAAAGTCCTACAAAATTGGAAGCAACGTCTCCAAAATGACCTTTACGGTGTTGATGGGGATGTTAAACCTCAAATCAAACAAATATTTCTATTATTATTTACATAGTAAAGCTGCTGCAACATACTGAAAACAGAAATCCATTTTATAATCAATGAGCTAAAAACATGGATTTTTATGACTTTGGTGGCAGATTTTCAACTAGACCATTCGGACCAGCCAGCCACTGACCTCACTATACCTGACCTGGTCCAGCTTTTCACCAGACAAAATCTGTCGGTCTTGGGTTGGTGTTGATGGGGACATTAAACCTCAAACAGGCCTCCTAGCAAAACCTATAAAACCTATAATTACCTATAATTTTGTGCCAAACCTATAAAACCTTTATTTTGTTCATAAAACCTATAAAAAGCCTGTATTTTCATGAAAAAAACTATATTTTTCACTTTTTGAACCTTCTTGCGACTCAACCCTAACTTTTCTTCAAAATGCACTACTATTTTTTACTTTTTAGTCCCATAAAAAGTGTTGAAAACTGTTAAGAAATTGTAATTTTTTTCCTCGCCCGCTCGGACTTTGTAAAATTCAGATCAACTTTATCTGAGTAATTGTGGCACAAAAATTCATCAAATATTTTTTCTTCGGTTTTAAATCTTTATGTAAAGTAGAAGTAAAACAAAGATCAGGAATTGATACAATTAACTTACTCCACCCATAAAAGACACCAAAGGGAAAGAAATACAAACATTAAGCGACCAGACCATAATGGAAACCTAAACAAAGGAAGGCCATAAGGACAGTTACTTTCCCACAAAATGGCCATATGACCATCCAAAATTAAAAGACACAAGTGATACACACAGTAAGTAACAAACAACAACATAAATAAATCGCCACAGAAGAGCCGCCGTAAGTTTGGAAGACTCTTTTTTTAACCTGTATTTTTATTGAAAAACCTGTAAATAACCTATATTTTGAGTAAGAAGAACCTATATAAAAACCTATATTTTCAAAGTGGGCCACTAGGAGGCCTGCTCAAATCAAACAAACAAAACACTCCTGGTGTACATTACATATACATGTATATACACTCCAGGTTTCGCAAGATGGAGCTGCCTACATAATACACAAATTCTAAAGTCTAGCTCAGGCAAACACTTTAATGCAGTACTAAATGAGAACTTCTATTAAGCAGGGCCTGACAAGTCCATTGCCCAACTTCCATGAGGGCAAGTCCAAATCTTGGCTATGCAAGTGATTTTTAGCTTGCCTGTACGAAGTACATGGAGAGCTATTGTTGTCACCTAGGATGTGCTTGGTTGCGTGTGCGTTCCCGTCACACTGCAGTAAAGTTTTTCAAATGATTATATCTCAACAGTCACTCATCACAGAGCACTCATATTTGGAACTTAAGTACCTGGGAGGTTAGGCTGGCACGATCAATTGGATAATCGATTATTATCGATCGATAAATTCCACACAAATGAATATCATTACTGATTTGCTTGCAATCGATTATTTGATATGTACAATTTACTTCCCAAAGTTATGCCTAAAATAGCTGTATGAGTGACAAACATTGCAAACCCAGATGAGACACGGTGTTCTGTGGCGTCTCATCTGGGTCTACATTGTTTTCTCAGGCCTGTCTGTCCAAACACATATGGCAAAGTACAGCATATGGTAAGAGTCACGCTCAGACAGAAAGCCAGGCAGGTAAAATTATGACTAAATCTTCAGTGATTACTAATTGATTATCGATCGCAATGACAGGAATGATAATTGATTATCTTTTCAGCTCTGTCAGATTAGCCAGCCCTACTGGGAGGGTCTTCTAATGTTCAAAGAGAACAGATCTCTAGGTTCACGCCCTAGGGTGGGGCTAGGGGTCAAATTCGAGAACACCTTTGAAAAGTTTTGAAACAGTCACTCATCACATAGCATTCATATTTACAACTTGGATACCTGGGAGTGTCTTCTGAGATTGCAAGACATTTCACTCCTGTGACCTCCAATGCTGCTTTGTTAAAACAAGAGGTAGCGTACTTTGAAATGAAACACCAAAGTTTGAACAAGATGTTTGCATCCCAATTCACCTATTGCTGTGATCCTGGCCATCAGTGTGTAGAGTTTTCTTCTTTCATGTACTATCTCGAGCTAGTAGCCTGGTAGCTGCGTGCTTATTTCCGACAAGAGCTAGAGTCCGGCCCTGATTTTCTTCGACTGTAGTGGAAAAATCCTCACTGAGCATTGTTGGCTGTATTTTAACAACAGGTACATTGAACTGAAACACCAATTTTTAAGCAAGATGTTTCAAGAAAAATGTACCTACTGTATTATTTTATTCACTCATTTCACAGCAGGAAAACTTTTGTTTACGTCTTCTCGCCAACACTAACGGCTATTAGTTTTGACACGGTCTGTGACACTGTATTTGTAGTACTACCTCATGCAGTGGAATATACTAGCGAAAGGGTAAAGGAGACACGTTTTTGTCATTGAATTAGATGTCAGAATTCTGATTCTGATGTAGCTGTTAAACGGGAAAAAGCTGTATTGTGAGTTGATATAGCACAGCCAAGTTTGTTTATTTCGAAAAGATGAACGTGCGTCCATGGTAACAGGGAAGTTCAAGCTTTATCCAATCAGGTTTACTTCCGGCAACAGGAAGCTGTAAAACCGGAAGTACGAAGAAATTTTTGGCCTTAGTCCTGTTGGCTTTTGAGGTTTTGAATGGGTGGGGTATGTTCATAAATAAATACACTAGTTACCGTTAAGCAACCACCTCTCGTTTGCCGCCTTCGGCGGCAAACAACTCGTTGGTTGGTTGCTATAAATTGCATCTTCAGATCCTATGTAACCGGAAAGTGATAATTGTTGTGACATTAGCTTCTCTCCAAATTCTAAATATTCATTCTTAACCCTTATCTGGCTGTTCACGACAACCCCTATCTTTGAAAACAGTGTAGATCCAGATCAGATGGCTTCTGAAGATCTGATCAGGTTCTACACGGTTTGGCATTCAATTTATGAATTTGTAGCAAACAATAACATCAAGTAATTTGATTGGCTAATAGACAGAAATGGGTGTGGCTTAAATGAATATTCAGCAAGATAAGGGTTAAGTGACATGTATCAATGATCCAATTCCGCTTTCATTGTTCACGCTTAATAGATGCTAAAACTGGCCCGGGACGAACATGTGACCGTATAGCTCAGTCTGTAGAGCATCCCACTAGCATTGGGAGGGTCGCGGGTTCGAGCCTTACTGTTGCCAGATTTGTTTCGCATCCAGGAGGCATAGTTATTTATATCTTATTATATATATAACAAAAATGTCCCGAACACAAGATAATTATATGTAAATAGTTTTAGCACTGTTTAATAGTATTTTATTATTGCCAACCGGTTTCAGATCTTCAGGACAATAATGGCATCAAACTATGCGCTGTTTCTAAGCAACGTCACTAAGCAAATATGCGTACACATGTGTACGCAACGTGCGTAAAATTTGACACGTCATCATAAAGTATTTAGATTTGGTGTAAAAACATCAATAAAGTATCGTTCTTTGGCCAGCCTAGCTGAAACATCATGTTTATGAAATTTGTAAAATGGAAATATTGAAATTTTAGGTTCCGTTTTACAACAATTGTCTGTATGTGCACTTACAGGCATTTGTCTTGTTGATGGATTTTCTGTTCGAACAATGGCGGATAAATGTACAAAGAAACAAAGAGATCTCACACAAAAGGTAGGCAAACAATGAAAAATGGCTCAAATCATACGAAAAGGACTTTCTAAGGATATATGAGCATTCAAATGCTTTTTACAAAAAAGGAAAACAAAACGAAAATTTCGTTAAATCGTATTCCGAAGCTGTAAATTCCACACTGTCGCCGATAACACAGCTAAATAACAGGCATTCAAACAGAAATTTCACACACAATGGTGTTCCCAACAGACGAAACGTTCTGAACGGACAACAAAACAGAGGTTCTCCCCCCAAACACCGTAAAGAGCAGACAACAGCAAAACAGATTCACACCATCAGGAGTTACAGACGAATAAAATAACAGAAGCTTTGATTTTCTTTCCGTGACAAATCAACTTCTGCAGCAAAATAAAGCAAGAAACTACCATAATGGAAGAAGAAGGAGACATTTCAACAAATGTCAAACAATGTCGACTGGTTTATTGATTAAGATGAAATGCTAGACACTCCGAATTCATTTTAGCGGCGAACCGCAATTTGAAAAACAGAATAAAGATGAAGGTAACCTAGTTGAAACAGGTAAAACATTTACAAAAATATACAACCTGTCAAATCGCAAACTGAATGATGTAGAAAAAAGTGTCTTGTTGATGTGTCTCAAAATTTACGCCTACACCAGAAAAAATAATTCCAAAGAAGTTAATGACGATGTTACTGAGTTTTTAAGGATAATCAGATTACTTGAATATTTCAACGGTGCAGAGAATAACGATGTCTCACTCGTAAAAACCAGATCAAATTTCACTCCGCCTAGTGGGCGAAATGAAACTTTAGATGCATATGCTGCAACGACAAAAACATTCTGTTCGGTGGTTCTAAAGAGAATAAACACATTATACATAATATAACTCTAGATCAATGAAATGCTATAAAATCCTTAGCAGAAGACAGTTCTAGTGTTATTAAAGAAGCACACAAAGGTGGTGGCATTGGCATTATGAATACAGATTTTTATAAAGAGAAAATATTGGAAATTTTAACAGATGAAAATTATTATCAATCAGTCCCAGACAGTAACATTAAGGAAATATTTTCTAAAATAAATAATCTAATTAAAGACCATAAGAAATAAATAAAGAATGAGATTGATGTTTTACTCAAATTTGATTGTAAGACCAGTACTTTCTATGGTCTTCCAAAAATACATAAGAGTAAACTTATCCAGGATTCTTGCAACAAACATAAGTCTGAATATATTGAAGAAATAATCCCAGATGACTTACAGTTTAGACCTATAGTGGCTGGACCACGTTGTGAAACAAGCCATCTCAGTAGTTTACTATATATTTTACTTAAACCTTTTCTTACAAAGGTAGAAAGCTATTTAAGAGATGACATACACCTTCTCATCTCTATACCTAAAGAGATGTCAGGAAATACTCGCCTGATTTCTTTTGACATTGTCAGCCTTTATTCAAACATCCCACATGATTTGGGCTGAGAAGCCATTTCATTTTGGTAAGATAATATCCCGAATTAATAGCAGATCGCTATAACAAAACATTTACCATTGGATCATTAAAAATAATATTAGAAAACAACGTTTTTTCATTCAACAAAGATTATTTTAAACAAACAAAAGGCACGGCAATGGGGACAAAAGTTGCCCCTACCTATGCAACACTTGTTATAGGTTTTTTGGAAGAAAAAATGTACGAAAAGATTACGACAGAAAAGGATGAAAACTTTGCAAAATATATAAGGAAGGAATGGAAAAGATATTTAGATGACTGTTTCATGTTTTGGGAAAGATCTATGTCTGACCTTGTCTATTTTGAAACTGTGCTAAACACATTACATGCAGATATACAATTTAAACTGCAACAAAGTACTGAAAAACTTCCATTTTTGGATGTGACGGTGATTAAAAATGGGACTTCTATAATAACTGATATTTATTTTAAGACCACAGCCTTGAAACAATATCTAAATATCAAATCTTGTCATCCTAAATCCACTGAGACCAACATACCATTCACACTAGCTCGTAGAATTTGTACTTTTATTTCCGATTTCAACATACTGAAAACACGCCTACCAGAACTGGCAAACATTCTCAAAAGCAGAAAATATCCATGGGATGTTGTTAAAACATGCATTTCTAAGGCCATGCAAATACATAGAAACACTCTATTAAATACACAAAAAGAGATAGTAGAAAACATAACACCTTTTATTTCCACATTTAATCCCCAAAACAGAGAAGTATTTGGCGTATTAAAAAACTAATATGAACATCCTCAATAATGGTGAAAGAATGAAAAATATTATGGAAAATACAATAACCATTAAAGGCAAACGCCAACTTCCGAATCTACGCCGTATCTTAATAAATTCGGAATTTCCCGAAAACAAGACTCAACCTTGCGCTAGCAAATGCAACGAGCCACGGTGCGGCCTATGTAAGAATATTATTGAGGGATCATCCTTACAATTAAAACAAAAAACCTTTCACGTAAAAGAAGATATGAATTGTAGTGTGCAAAACGTTTTGTATTCATTGGTGTGTAACAGGTGTAATGGATATTATACAGACCAAACAGGTGACAAACTGAGAAATAGAAAAACAGTGCAGCAAATTAGAGATCCATCAACAAGACAAATGCCTGTAAGTGCACATATAGACAATTGTTGTAATCAGTATTTCCATTTTACAAATTTCATAAACATGATGTTTCAGCTAGGCTGGCCAATGAACGATACTTTATTGATTTTTTTACACCAAATCTAAACACTTTATAATGCCGTGTCAAATTTTACGCAGGTTGCGTACACATGTGTACGCATATTTGCTTAGTGACGTTGCTTAGAAACAGCGCATAGTTTGACTCCATTATTGTCCTGAAGATCTTCTCATACTGTGTCGGTCATATCTGGCCATTACCTTAGTTGGGTGGGTGGCTAAATTTAGAATTTAGCACAAAAAAAATCATCTCTGGATTAGTCCTTAAAACTATTTACAATCCAAACACAGAGGTATCCTAAAACGCATTCCCCTGAGTCTCAATCTTATACTGTGCGGGCTTTGAACTCCTCTGCAGTCTTGGCATTCACCGCAGAAGATGGAAAACTATTCCACTGAGGAATAGTTCTAGGGAAGAAGGGGTTTTTCAGGGCATCACTATAGGACTGGTACCTACGATACTGTGAGCTATTTGCTCTTGATGCCCTTGTCCGGGTTGACACTGTTGCAGGGGTAAAATACCTATCCTTGTCAATTGATACTGTACCAGAATGTATCTTGTAGAAGAAGGTTAAGGAGGACTGCTCACGACGGGTCTCCAGGGATGGCCACTCTAGCTCATCAAGCATGTCACCGACGCTACTTCTATTTCGCCATCGTCTGCATGTCCATCGAGCAGCTGTCCTCTGCACCTTCTCCACCTGCCGAATCTGAGTTTTAACATATGGATGCCAAATGGGTGATGCATGTTCAAGCTGTGGGCGAACCAATGTTTTACATGCAACATCCTTTGTCTGCCGAGGTGCAAAAGCCAAATTACGTCTAAGGAATCCTAAGGTCCTAGTTGCTTTAGATGTTATTTCAGAGATATGTTGACCCATATCGAGATCGTCAGTGATGGTGATACCAAGATATTTGGCGGAATGAATTTGCTCCAAAGTTTGCTGGTGTAGTGTGTAATCATACTTAATTTGCTTGTCCTGAAGGTGTCGTGACACCCTCATTGAATGGCATTTGGCTACATTGAACTTCATCTGCCTATCTGCTTCCCATTGTGCAAGTCGATCCAGGTCATCTAGTAAAATGCTACAGACAGAAGTAGAATATATGTCCCTATACAGGACACAATCATCAGCAGATGTTACGGGCTCGAGGTCTTCCACAACAGACAACGCCCTTCTATGAGATCAGGGGGCTACTCAACCAGTATTAACTGCACGAGACCGGTTACACTAGATACCAGTTCAAATAAACAAACTAAAATTGGACTTCAACGGAAATGACCTTTGGACAGACGTACGATTCCTGTTAGACTTAATGGAAGGAAAATAATACTAAAGACGTGTGCATACTTTGCTTTGTTTGGTTTATTGCATTTGTAGCAGTACTTTTAGTACTTTGATGTAATTTTCAAACTTAACGCAATAATGATAAACAAGTAACAAGAAGACTGTTAATACAAAGCATTTATGAAACGATGAAATTAAGGGAAAATGGTAGCATGGGACTGAGACTAACGTAGAAAATCGTGTGAATCACTTGCAAACACACACGCACTAGGCTGTGTCAGCTTCAGCAACAATGAGACTTAATGAGTGCAATGAGATATTAAATGGAAATGTGATCATGGTGAACTGGGGGTATAATTTCTCTTGCTTTACGCTTTAAAATGGTAAATTTCGACGACAGTTATAAAAAAAAACTTCCTGCATCCATTTTAGTATTTTTTTTATGGCTTTAGAATTAAAAGAAGTGGAAATTATTTCGAAAAATGAATAAAAACGTAGAGAGACCTAAAAACACGGCCGTTCAGAGCAGTAGCCAAAAGTGAAGTCCTTGAAAATCCTACGGTCTGCCTTTATATAGTATACGATCCTACACCCTACAATCCTACGAAATTTGATTGAAAATCATACATTCCTACGATTATTGAGCGTAAGATCGTACGTTCCTGCAAAAAAAGTCTGTAGGATCACGTGATCCTACGACGTCCCCTTGCGGGAAAACAACAACAATATCGCGGAATACGTCAATGGCGGCCGATAAACAGATAGAAAATCGCCGGGTAGTTGCAAAGAAACAGCGATAACTCGACAGAACTGAATGGAATGCAGTATAAAATATATGCGAAAAGATGGAGAAATGAATGGTCTGTATGATACACGCAATGGTGCAAAAGGATTAAAAAGGGTTCTTTGATTATTATTGAGCAAACCCGAGGATTTTGACTTTGACAGTTCACCTACGATACACAGCGTCTGACAGACAGCCTCGCTTTCGCTCAATATTGGACTTACACAAAGTAATCAATACACAGAAACATGTAAACAATAATCGGTGCAGAATAGTGGGACATTTTATGATAAAAATGCGTTTAAACTAACAGCCTAAACTGAATAATTACATGCAACAGGTAAGTAAACATCCCCTGTCCTGACCGGGTAAATGGGAGGGCATGACAACCGAATTGAACAATGAAATACTCATAAAATGTCCCATCAGAAACATGAACCACATAAGATTCGTAGGTACCGGAGTTCGGCCAGCCACAGAGTGGGCACATTACATTACCCCCCTCTCAGCTCGTTAAAGCTCCGACTTACGAGCTAAGAAGGGACGCAATGGAACAGGAAAGAACTGGAGTAACTAAGCTGCTTTCGAATCTTATGAGGAGTGAAGTGGATGAAGTTTTATACATTTCATAACATTGCATGAATCATGGTGTCAGAAGTGGGATTACAAGACATAGTTGACAGACGTATAAATAACAATATCAGATAATTAACCTCATAGTTTCTGAGGTGATATAATACACTTAAATCTTAGACCTAACCAGACATTGATAAATGGTACTTAAAGGCTAACAAACATCAAGCCATACATTTAGAATCAACTGATGATTACAATAAACTCTTCCTTAGATGAAGTTGCTCTTGTACTGCATTTAACAGAGACACACGAAAACTGAATATTCAACCTACATAAATGTTTGCAAATAAATTGATGACAGGCATACAAGGTAAGTGCATGAAACAAACTGGCTAGAACCCAAATATTGGGAAATACCAAAGATCGTGAATTTAATGAAAAACGAATTGATGAGACTTTTAAGTAATGAATTCTAACTTCTTGTAAGAAGTTAAGACTTCTTGTAATAAGTTAAGAGGCAAAACACATTCTCTGACATGATTAATCAATTTCAGAGTTACAAACTTTAGGTGCATCTACTGGCTTAAATGTAAATGAACTGGAATTATATCTTAGGTAACAAATGGAATTGATCTATTGATGTGGACCGTAGAACTACTGCCGATCTTCGCAAGAGACATATAATATCAAGATTATTTCACGACAAGACTGGTGAGCACTGAACTTAGGGTTGTAATGATGTACAAGGACTGCTCACCAGCCAGTCTATACATTAAAATAACAACAGTAACTTTCATCCACTAAAAATTCACAAAAGTCTGACAGGAGAAATTCGAGCACATTGGTCAGGTCCAAGACAACATGTTGCTCTATTTCTTCCACAGAGTATCAATTGATGTCTTCGTGAACAAAGAAAACAAACCCATGAATTTAATTATCACGGATGGGTAAACCACTACCAAATAAGCCCTCTTTTATTCGCAGTAAATGCTTAGTGCGGATTCAAGAGGATTCAATCATTTTTGATTTTTATTTACCAACATGCAAATTAATTACTATGCACTTAAAATTTCTTTGTTCACTCCGACTTCAGTTGCACAAACCATATTTAATCTACAAACCCATCACTCTTTTACCCAACCATACACACTTTAACAGATCTTGATACTGACTGGTATGTTCTCTCTCTCTCTCTCTCTCTCTCTCTCTCTCTCTCTCTCTCTCTCTCTCTCTGCTTTAAATGTTCCCATGCTACCTTAATTAATAGTTAAAGTTCATATTTAATATTTTCTTCTGTCGTTAGTGTAGTCTTTCATAGCGTTTCTGGTGTAAGATCTTGCTAGCAACGATCTGGTCCTGGTGTTTTCCTTATTGGCCTTCTCCTCGTCATCACTTCCCCTGCTTTGAGTTTCCTTCCTTCTCTGTGACTCTTTCTCATTCCTGTCTGTCTCTTTTCTCCGCTCCTCTCTACGTTTATCTTCATCCCTTCGTCTATTCGATTCTCTCCTCCATTCCTCGTCTCTCCTTCTCTCCTCTCGGCGTCTTTCTTCCTTCTCGTGGTCATCCACAGCATTCTTAAGTCTAGTGACTGCATCTGCCAATTTACCCAGGATGCAGTTGTTTTCTGTAAGCGCTTTTCCTACTTTCTCTACCGCTGACATGTTCCTTTCCATTACTTCTCTGAACTTGTCTACCGCTGTCACTAAGGTTCTCTCACTCAAATCATTTACGTCCATGTTAAGGCCATCACTACTCTTGCTCTTTCTCGGTTTCTTTTTTGCTCCCAGAGGATCCTCAATCTCTCTCCAACTCCTTTTTACTGGTGAAGCAAGAGACATATTGTCGTCTGCCAGATCCAGTACATCTTCCGGCTCGTCTCTAGCATAGCTGTCAGGTGTTTGGGTCACTGTTTCTGTAGCTGTTGCCTTACTATCTTTTCCTTGCTTTTTACTAAACTTCCCTTTCAACTCATCTCTAGGAGTTGGGACGTACAGTGGAACATATTCCTCAGTCGCCTTTTCAACCAGACTTATGGCTCCATCCGCAGGTAGGTCCTCGCCCACTATCTCCTCGTCTCTCTGTCCCTCTACTTGATCAGATCCATCCGTCACCTTCTGATCAGTCTGTTCCCCTACTTCCATTTGACTCGCTTCCAACTCCTTCGTTAAACTGACTGTGAAGGTCTCATCCTTCTGCTTTGACATGACTGGCTCTATCACTTCTTGCACCAGTGTTTCCCTAACCTCTGGCATAGTGGTCTCTTGAATTGTGGTTGTCATCGGTGCACACATAGGCATAGCAATCTGACTAGCCTGTTGACCATACAGTTCTACAGTGGACTGCTGATCCGGGACCCGTGGGCTTGTCCACAAGTTTGGTTGGTTGCTCACAATGCTGCTGAGAAGTGCTGTAAGCTGGCTTGCCAAATTCTGCTGATCAGACCAGTTGGAATCCACCGATGTTATTTCTGGGACCCTTGGTGTAGCTGGTGGCAACAACGGCTCTTGGACTGCCCCTGATGGTGGGAGGATCGCCTGGTTCTGTGAAATCAATGACCCTGATACTGTTAAAGAGGTCTGATCTGTTCTGGTTTGGCTCCCACTACCGACGGAAACATCCCTTGTCATGGGCTGCGTGTGGATGATAGCTTGCTCCGGTCCGGGAATGTTCGTGTGCCTTAGGAAAGTCAATGGAACAGCTGAAATCACCTCGGGTGTCTGAGGCATCCGCTTCTCCCCACCTGAAGTTGTGGCTTCCGAAACCGTCCGTTGTGGTTCCAAAGACAAGGACCTGCTCTTTGCAATCTGTGGAGTGCCAGGTTGTGAGACTTGTTGCACGGCCAGAAAATGCTTCAGACTTTCATCAGCTGTCAAGGCCACATAGTCCAGGGGTCCTAAGATGTGGGGCCGCGAATTCTCCACCAGACATTGCCCGTGGTCAATGATCTTCCTCTTGGCTGCCATCTCCACGTGCCGCTTATGTGCTGTCACGTGATGTATAAGCTGCTCTCGTTGCTGACACCTGAACAGACAGAGCTTGCAGTAGAAGGGGACTTCTTCCAGCGCCAAATGAACCTTCATGATATGCTCCTCCACCCTGCATTTTATGTCCACCAATCTCTTCTGGTCACGGTAGTAGCATCTTAGACACTGCCACGCCCTTCCTCTCTTTTTCGCCTTCTCTAGCCTCTCCATCTCTTCTGCTTCAATCAGAGCTCGCTCCATAGTACCTGAAGGCATAAAGAATAATAACCTTGCCCCCCTTTTGTTGCCCTGATGCTGATGCTGACGTTTGCAAGTGATCACTATCTTTTACATTACTCTTAGTCTCTTTTGCTGCCTAACATGTTACTTGACCAAACCATAACTTCTCTTATCCTTCAAAACTGCCGTTTTCTGAAGGCCTCAATGCCCTCGTATACTACGTCAAGGTACGCGTCTTTGAGATCTGTCTTCTAACACTCTTCTTCAACCTTAATCTTTGCCCGTTTCAAAACCAAGTCCTTCTCAAAATACCCGAGCTTATCGTCTTTTCTACAACATATCGCCGTGCTCTGTACTTCTTTTATCCCATGTTCCAATCTATCCCCTTCTCATTATAACTTTTATCTCTTCCAAGCCTTCATCCTTCAAACATCTCCGAACTGTGTTAGATAGTGCATCTCCCTCTTCTCTTTTCCATCTTCATCATTGTCTTTTAAAATAAAGGGTTCCCTCTCAGATACACCTGAACTGTCAGCTTCATTACTTTGTCATTCTATCTTCTGTCTTCTTCTAACCATGTTCTCTGTATACTTTGCAAAACACCAGTTATAGTTTTTTTTTGTTTTGGTCAACATACCTTAAGTACCCCACCCACTTACTTTTGTATGCTTACATTCATACAAATTTACATCCACACTCATTCTCATTCACGCATAGAAATGGAATCTTAATATCTGTTTACTGTGTTGATTTACTTCCAGTGGATATCTGCCTTTTGGCTTTAAGGACCCACTTCGGTGGTTTATCACCCTCATAAGGTTTCAACTTGTTATGGTGGATTGGCTTCTCGGTGCCAGACTTGTTTACTTGTAGTACAAAGTCTAATTCGGATAGCTTCTTTTTAACTAGGAAAGGGCCGTCATATACGAACTCTAGCTTTGGTGACACACCTACTTTTCTTACCTCCATCAGGCACCACACTATATCCCCTTCACTGTATTGGTGAAATGCTATTTTCGTATCATAGAGTTCTTTGCTCCTTTTGGCAGCGGTTGACATATACTTACGAGCAACCTCGTGCGCATGTTGCACCCTTTCTCTAAGAGAGTCCACATAGTCTCCATAAGACGTTATTTCCCCTCCATCGTGAGTATTGGTACTTCCAAAGACTAGTTCTCCTGGCAATCTTACCTCTCTACCCATTGTAAGAAGGTTGGGCGTCATTCTAGTGGACTCATGGGGTGTGGCTCGATATGCACCAGCGAGACATCCTAAGTGCAAATCCCAGTCTTTCTGTTCTCCACATAGGTAAGCTTTTATCATACGAAGTAAAGTGCGGTTAAACCGTTCAACCTGTCCGTTGCCTCGTGGGTTTCTCACACTTGTTCGGGTCTTTCTTACCTCAAGCATCCTGCAGAGTTCCTTGAAGACTTTACTTTCGTAGGTCCTACCTTGGTCGCTATGTATTGCCAGAGGGCAGCCCCATCTGGCTATCACCTCATTAAGCAACTTGTCTGCGCACACTTCTGCCGACATGTTACACACGGGAACTATTTCAACATTTTTGGTGAAATGGTCTGTGAATAAAAGAATATACTTATGTCCTCTGCTGGTTACTGGGAATGGACCAAGATAGTCGGTCGCGACGCGATCGCCAGGTGCTCCTACTTGAAGACTGCCGAGGGGTGCACGCGGAATCTTTGCTGGCTTTTTGTCGGCCGCGCATATGTCGCACTTAAGGATATACAAACCTATGTCCTCTTTTAATGAATACCAGTAAAATCGTTGCAAAGTCTTTTCCTTAGTTTTCTTGCATCCGAGATGCCCTGCAATTAGAGAGTCATGCATCTGAAACAGAACCTCCTTCTTCATGGACAAGGGAACAATGAGCTGCATGTACTCACCTGACCCGTCCCTTTTTAGGAACTTCTTGAATAGTATGCCATCTTGAATCTTAAGCGAATCCCACAGGATCCAGTAGTGTCTACAGGCTGGACTACGAGTGGCCATCTCTTGACTACTTGGTCTTTTATCAACCATCTTAGCGGCTATTATCGGTCCAATATCGGGATCTTCCCTTTGAAGTTGAAATAGTTCACTAGCTGTTCTTAAACCAGACCAAGACGATGAAACACTCACCTGCTCTTCATTTCTTTCATCAGAGCGTTGTTCAGATGGTCCAGGCTCGGGAATGTCTTTTACACACTTAATCTCTAAGGGCTTACCTTCTTTGCAATCTTCTTGTGGATGACCATTTTGTCCAGACATTATTTCCTTGTATAAGCGTTCGTGCATCATTTCTTGAGCTCTCTTTATGCACTTCTTACAAGGGCCGCACTTTAACGGTTCACTTGTGTCCTGCTCTGTGCATTCACAGTCTTTCGGGTTTTCACATCTGGATAAAGCGTCGCAGTGCCCCTGTTTTTTGCCTGACCTATACTCAATTGAAAAATCGTACTGGCTGAGTATCTCTAGCCATCTGGCTAACTTACCTCTAGGCTCTCTTAACTTGAAAATCCAAATCAGAGCCTGATGATCACTTCTTACGCGAAAACGTCTTCCAAGGAGATATTGCCGAAAGTATTCGATGAAATATCGTACAGCCAAAAGTTCTTTCTCTGTTATACAATAATTCTTTTCTGCCTTGTTTAAGGCCCTACTTGCATAAGCAATAACTCTTTCACGGCCTTCTTGTATCTGGTGTAAGACGCCTCCGATCCCTACATCTGAGGCATCTACATCTAGCACGAAATCTCCTGCATCGTTTAACGGATAGCCCATAACATCTGCACTAACAAGAGCCTTCTTCACTAAATCAAATGAGTTATCGCATGCTTCTTTCCAAATAAACCGCTTACCTTTTTTAGTTAGTTCCACCATTGGTCTCACCAATGTAGCAAAATCTTTAACATATCGTCGATAGTACGACCCCATTGCGACGAATTGTTTGACTTGTCTCGCTGTCTTAGGCTTTGGCCAGGTAATGATCTTTGCAATGTTGACTGGGCTTGGCTTCACTCCTTCACCTGAGACAACATGACCAAGGAACACCACTTCTCTTTGGAGCATTGTGCATTTCTCTGGTTTTAGTTTGAGACCAGCTGCTGTTATTCGTTCTAGGACTTCTTCCACGCGTCTCATGTGCTCTTCAAAGTTCCTACCAAAGACGATAATGTCATCGATATATATAAGACAGGTGGTCCACTGCAAGCCCTGTAGAGCCATCTCCATCGTCCTTTGAAACGTTGAGGCAGAGTTGTTGAGTCCAAATGGCATGCGCAACATTTCAAACTGCCCGTACTTGCATACGAATGCTGATTTGGGGATGTCTTCCTTCTTCAGTGGGATCTGGAAGTACCCACTGGTCAGGTCATAGGTGCTGAAGAGTGAGGAACCGGCCACTGCATCGAGGCAATCTTGTATCCGTGGCAAAGGAAAACCATCAGGCTTGACCAGTTCGTTGACTTTTCTGTAATCTACACAAGGCCTGACGCCTCCGTCTTTCTTCTTGACAAGTACAATTGGGCTTGCCCACGGAGATACACTCTCTCTAATTACGCCTTTGGCCTTCAGATCCTCGATGGCTTTCTTCTCGTCTTCAGCATAAGCTAGTGGTACACGCCTTGGTGCTTGCTTTATTGGGTCCGCTCCTTCTGTTTTAATACTATGTGAGGTAAGATGAGTTAATCCTAAATCCCACTCATCGCGAGAGAAACTGTTTTGGAACTTGCACAGAAGTTCCGCGACTCTTTCCTTCTCGAGACGATCTAGACCTTGTGAGGTTTTCTCATATAGTTCTGTCAGATGTTCTGGAATATCTTGACTCTCATGAAGGACCTTTCTACTTGTATCAGCCGAGGTACTCTTAGATACCTGTTGTGTGAGCAACTTAACCCTTCTAGTGCTTACATAGTTTTCTTCTTCACTCTTGTCTTCCTGATGAGCGACAGTTATAGGTTTTCCTTCTATTGGCTCTGCTTTCCCTATCACAGCGTCTTGTTTAATAGTCATGGCTGTCGGAAAAGGGTTCAACATCCTGACCTTGCAAGTGCATGCTTCATTTATGTCCACAAGTGTAGTGGCCATTTGTAATGGATACTCTGTTTGGAAATTCTCTGTTGGTTCTATTATATAATCTTTCTCGCTAGTGAAGTCATCATACTCACATCTCTGAACATACACATCTACTACACATTCGCTTTGGGCAGGTATTACAATATGGTCAGCCGCTGTTACCTTTCTTATTCTACTGGTTACACCAACTTGTATAATAGGTACTTCTTGTTCTTTGATTAGTAGTACTCCTTTGCTCATCATTAAATCGGCTGGGCCACTACTATCATTCTGTAGTATATCCACACCTAACAAACCATCATCTTCAATGTCAGCAACCATTGCCTCGACTTGCAATTTCACTGGGCCTAACTGTAGTGAAAATTCTCCTTTTCCATGTTCACTTATAGCTGTACCACCCGCCCCTATTAATTTAGATGCCTTCTGAAGAACTGGTTTATCTTCAGGTCTCATAGAGTCATATACACGTTTTGAAAGGACCGTTTTCGATGCACCTGTATCGGTAGTAAACAGGATAGGATAACCTTGTACTAATCCTCGTATGTATATACCATCGGGTAGCTTCCTGACATGCTTTATAGACTTAACAATTTCGTCCTTTTTAAACTGCTCTTTTCTTGTTTGGCCATTAATGTCATATAAGGCTTCCCTGTGGCCGCCAGAGACAGCCTTTCCTAGTTTAAAGGAAAGTTCTTTTCCTTTTCCTTACCTTGAGTCTTACCTTGATTTGAAAACTGAACTCTTGCATTGTCCCTCGGTCTCCGATCTCGCGAATTATTTGGACAATCTCGGGAAATATGTCCCTGCTGGCTACAAGCATAACATATGATGCTTCTGTTGCTAGCTTTGGGTGCATTTCCCTGGTTGTCCGTTATAGTTGTCTTGTTCTTTTGCAGTTCAGCAATCTGATCTGCCAGGGTCTTGAACAAGTCTTTTATTTCTGATATTGCGCTTGACTCTGTTTGAGTCCCTGTCTTTCCATCATTTTTCTGTGGTAGCCTTCTCTGTAAAGCTTCTCCTTTTGAAGGTAACCTCATTAGTCGTTCATAGTCATCACTGGTTTCTTGTTGCTCTATTTCGGTCTCTTCAGACTCACTTTCTTCACTTGTTCGCCGCACGAACTTCTTAAATTTTCTATCTCCTGCTGGCTCTGAGTAGTTTTTTCTTCTTGTCTGGATGAAGTTAACAGCATGGTATACTGCCTCATCTATGTCTTCTGGCTCTTTATTATATTCTATGGCGAACCTAGCTTCACTATCCTTTAAGCCGTCTAGGAAACGTCTGACCAAGTCCTCTTGTCTTGTCTTGTTGTCCCTAGACTTGTATGCCTTAGCGTATAGCCTCTTGAGCTCGGCTGCATATTCCTCTGCGGTCTCGCCATGCTTCTGGACCCTTTGACTGAACTTTAGTGCAAATGTTTTCTGTGTTTCCACAATACGGAATCTGCTATTTAGTTCTCTTCTCAGCTCTTGGTAGCAACCTATTGTTTCTTGTGGCAGCTGATTGAAGACAAATTCTCCCGCTCTGCCCTGCAGTCTTGGTAATAAATTGTCTAACTTTGCTTCATCATCCCAGTTACGTCTTTGAGCTACTGCTTCAAAACGGTTAATCCATACCTTCCAGTCTTCTTTTCCATTAAAGGGAGGTAATTTCACTTCTGGAAAGACTGAGCTGTATGACTGACTTGACTGTGGCTGCCTACGGAATTGTCTGTCTCTTGTGGTGTCCGGCAAGGCTCTATTTCTGGTCCCACCATATTGCTGTGTTCTATCATAACCATCAAAAGTCTGTATTTCTCGCCAATTGCCTCGTACTTCTTGGCGGTCTATCATGTTATACTCTCCCGCTTCAAGATACCAAGATATTTGGCGGAATGAATTTGCTCCAAAGTTTGCTGGTGTAGTGTGTAATCATACTTAATTTGCTTGTCCTGAAGGTGTCGTGACACCCTCATTGAATGGCATTTGGCTACATTGAACTTCATCTGCCTATCTGCTTCCCATTGTGCAAGTCGATCCAGGTCATCTAGTAAAATGCTACAGACAGAAGTAGAATATATGTCCCTATACAGGACACAATCATCAGCAGACAAACGGACAGATGACCTGATGTTATCAGGGAGATCATTGATGAATATCAAAAAGAGGACCGGTCCAAGGACCGAACCTTGTGGGTCACCAGATAGAACAGGGACTGGATCAGAGCGCCCGGAGAGCCATGAGCTAATCCTATTATGTGTGGATCCTCTTATCCCATAGTAGTCCAATTTGTACAATAGCCTTCTGTGAGGTACCTTGTCAAAGGCCTTGGCGAAATCCATGATGATCAAGTCAATCTGTTTGTGGCCACGATTTATGGCCCCATCCACATTACTCACAATGTCATGGAAGAATTGAACTAGTTGAGTTTCGCAAGACCTTTGACTTCGGAAACCATGCTGACAGTCAGCAAGAATGCTCTCAAAGGCTAAGTGCTTGTTAATGCTGCTAATATATGCTCCAGGGTTTTGCAACAGATGCATGTTAGCGACACTGGTCTATAATTTGCTGCATCGTATTTTCCACCTTTTTTTATAGACCGGGGTAACATTGGCTTGTCGCCAATCATCTGATACAGTGCCCTGGGCAAGTGATTCATTGAAAATAAAGGCCAGCACAGTAGAAATTTCAGCACTACATTCCTTAAGCACCCTGGCATTCAGGTCATCTGGCCCAGATGCCTTATGTATTTTGAGCTTACCCAACAGTTTAGCGACCCCCTTAGGGTCAACTGTTATGTCCCCCATAGTAGGGAACGGACTATTACCTCTAGATGGTAGCTCACCATCAGTTTATCGCGTAAATGCAGATTGAAACTGTTTGTTGCATATGTTGGCCTTATCGCGCGAGTCTGTTTTCCAAATTCCGTTTTCCCTTAGCGAAGTGATCCCAAATGCATCCTTTTTTAGGGGTTTTAAAAAAGACCAAAACCTTTTAACCTTACTATTCTTCTGGGGCTATCGGGATCTATGTTGTCATCTTCGAAGGTAAATATGCTGGAAACATGCTTCCAATATGCATCTCTAAAACCTTTTGTACATGTGCTCTGAACCTTTTGTAATGGTTCTTAATGTCAGGGCTGCTAGACTTGCGAGCACGAAAATACATCCTATTACGTCTTCTAATGAGGTGTTTGATCGTCTTATCGATCCATGGTGCACTATACTTGGTTTTGGTCATTTTTTTCTACCGGTATCACTTCTAAAACAAGATCATCAAGAGGTACAAACTATATAATTTCACGCTACTATCCGCCATTAACGTTCTACGTTATCTACAGTACTGTAACGGAAGTAATATTGTTGTACTTTTGCAGTCACGTTCGTGCGGAATTCAATTCTGCCTTTAATTGTCGTACAAAGAACATTTCTTTATATATATTTCATTATCATGAAACGTCATGGCATCATCTGCAGGAAAATATTTGGTTTGACACTATATGTGAATCATCTATCTATCTATCCATACTGCGTCGGTCAGATTTGACCATTACCGCAAGTGTATATTACATACATGAAAGCCTACACAGTAATCATGTAATTACGGTAGGGATTTTTAACCTGCACAGGGGATGGTTCTCCCCGCACAGGGGGCCTCCAGTTAACGTCCCGATCAGAAGGACGGTGCACTTTATGGCATTCATTCCCGCAAATGACGCCAATGGAGCGTGTTCGGACACCAAAATTTTATCGCTGCTGCCGGGGATCGAACCCGGGGCCTAAACATCAAAGGCAAGTGCACTTACCACTGAGCTATCACGCTCCGTGGAAAATTTCTGAAGGAAAATATTTGGCATGACACTGTATGTAACTTGTCTGCTGTGCAGATGATTCACATATAGTGTCAAACCTTATTTGTGCTGAAAAAATGAGACAAAATCATTTGAAATGTCATCAGCTAAATGTGCTTAGTGTTTGGAGGGTAAATAGAAAATAAAAAATGGGTTCTTATAAGAGCAATGAAAACATTCATAAGAAAGAAGATGGGTCATACTACGTAGTTGCGGCGAATAAAGCCTCATCAGTGACCCTGTAATGATCCGGCAAAGACAGCCTGAGGAAACATAGTGCAATTTTGCGAATTTCGAATAGGCAGTCGATTCAAAGACTGATATAAATCAAAATGGGGTCCAAATAATTAAAAACCTGTCTAGAATATGAGTCTAAACCAATGATTTATTTCCGATTTCTCAGAATATTCACGCTGATCTCAAAGGACCAAAAGTAAAATATAAACTGCACTATGGTTGATGTACGGGGAGACGTTTTACTGAAATGACACGTTTTGCTGCCAAGTACATTTATATGCCTTTTGCTACTTGCTTTCAGACCTGCTTCTTGCAAAATAAAAGTTATTTTCTAACACATGAACAGATGGACACACTTATACTGCTATTGGACATGTGTTTGTTGGTTGATTCACATAAAATGCGAAGCCTCATTGGATCACCAGAGCCGAAGGCACCGGGGGAGCTTATAAGATGAATATTGCCCGTCGTCGTCCGCGTCTGCCCCGGCGTCAACACTTTCAAACGGCATCTTATCTGATGCCACTGGGCCGATTGTGTACAAATTTTATCGGTAGCACCCATTGGCTGGGTGATTGAAAGTTTGTGTTCTTTTTTTATGAAAATCGGCCCTTTAGTTTGGTTGCTTTGGCAATTTAGAGTTTCCATAGACTTATAATGGGGAAAATTGAAAAAGGCATTTACTGCCATGCCTCTGCAGATATTTTGTCAAAACTTCCATAGAAATGTTTCTAAGCCAATCTACTATCTGCCATATGATTTTAGGCCTACTGCTCATTTCTATTGTTAGCCATGGAAACCAAAATGAAAACATACTTCAAAATCATCTTCTCAGGAACCGTATGCTCTATGAAAGCTGAAAGACTCACTCTACTACTAGAGAAGCCTGGGATCGATCCTGCGACGTCTAGCTGGCAAAGCTAGTAGCCTAATCACTACAGGCCTCAACAGTGAATTCAAAACAGGCTTCAGAAAGTTGGGGTATACTAGAAGTAAACCCCTCCAAAACCTACAAGCATGTTCATACAAAAATAATACTAAACATAGATTTAACATACTTTCAATATACTTTCCTTTCCCGACACAATGTTGTGGATACTCGTTACAACTTGACCTGCTGCTAAAGTGTTCGTATTTCTCAGGGTTTTTATATTTATGAATACTACCGGAAAATCATGCATACTCATATTAGCTGGCTAAAATCGTGGCGAGGTGGAGACACCGTCCACAATTGAAGCTAGATAGCAAAAATCGAGTAGATAATGGATTCGCGTTCAAATAGTATATTTCCCATAGGAAAAAAAATGATGAAACGACCCTATAAATCAATGCCATGACTCCTGTCAAAACGAACACCCACACAACACGTGACGGGATTGAAAATCATATATGGCACAATTTGGCGGTTGGCGATTTTTATGCAAATTTTATAGAACTCAGCCTTATAGCGGCCCCCTGTATTGTAAAAACAGATCCCCATAACACACTCATGCATACATCGTATGATATGTGCATGACTTGTGCATGGAGCAGCACATTTTGCCAACCATATTTCACCTAAAATATTTCACTCGCACCGCCCTACCATATATCTACTAAAATAATTTAGATATGCATAAGCACCAGAGAGGTTTCCTTTTCCATCTCGTAACACCGCCCCCCCTCCCCCCCCCCCCAATTGGAATTCGTTTCCGCTGATCTACCAAGGCGGCTCTTCTGTCGTGGTTTTTTTTTCTGTTATGGTTTGTCTTTGGGTGTTTGAGTCGCTTATATTATTTTATTTTGGATAGTAACTGTCCTTTTGGCTTTCCGCTTTTGGTGTTTCCCTTGGGTCTGTTGTTACATGTTTGTGTTTCTTTCCCTTTGGTGTCTCTGATGAGAGCTGTGGGTTGATTGTATCCATTCCTGATCATTGCCTCCACTTCTATTTCCTATCTGGCTTAGGTTGACAGGCTGATTTATCTGTACCTGGTTGTCTTTGATCTTGTTTTAAGGCATAAAGTGATGTGACCGGATCACACGCAATCTTAACTTCTCTCTCAACAAACAGCATTAATTCCTTGAATGTGGGAAATTGTTTCTTCCTTTCCATATATTGAACAACAAACCTATTCTAACGATTCACCAGCCATTCTTGAATTTATTGCAACAACTTTCTGTTTTCTCTGACCTTTGACCCATAGCTGTGAAGCACTATTTCAAGAAGTCAGAAAACTTTCCAAGTCCCATGCTATCTCTAGGCTGTATTTTGGGCCAGTTTGCAAGTTTATCCCGAAACGCATTCTCAATTGCCCCGATTAAGAGCTTTGATAGGAGCGGCGCGATGAGCGAGATGTAGTTTCTGCCATTTCTTGTTGAATTTCGCAAATACGATCCGCAATTTTGCATATAAAGTTTTAGTTTTCTTCTTCCAAAGTTTCAAACAGAGTCGTAAAGTTTTGTATTGCGGGAGAGTCCAAACCACGCAAGTCTGTTAAATGACAAAAGGCAGAACCTACATATTTCATCGAATCTTCCAGTGCCTAATAATAGCAGTGTCATTCTCATCTGAAAGGCAGACTGATATTTTACTCACAATACTTCGCCATCTCGAAACCGAAGCCTTAAAACGCCCTTCCCATAATGAAATTTCGTAATCTAAACCCTTAACTGTTAACGTACGCAACCTGGGACTAGCACGAAGCACTTCGGCTTGACCTTGCGACGGTGCAACTGTATCATTTTCAATTTTATCCGACTCATCTACCTGAGACCTATGAATGGTTCCCTGCTCGGTATCAGACAAATTGGTCAAATAAATTATCACTTAAACGGAAAATAAAAGAAATGTCAGTTCGTAAACACTTTCCGAATTCTATAGCAAATGACTGGGCATTCCCGGCCTACATGCCAAAGAAATGTCAGCTCAGAATTACCCCAGGAAGTATTAGCATGTGGCTAAGAATTCCTTGCCTACATGTCAAAGAATGTTAACTCAGATCTGAACAGTAAACGTCACAAGTTCTAGGTCACAATTCAGTGGAGCGCTTCAAATGGTGCAGTGGTAGCGCATCGGATTAGTGATCAAGAGGTTGCGGGACGGTCGTATTTATGTAACGGGAGGACAAGTTGGAATATGTAGGTGTTAGCCGTTGTGATAAAATCCGGGACCGACGTAAGAACTTGTTAAACAGGAGCAGTCACATTATTATACCTAACATTGTGTGAAGTTATATTAAAATCTATCAATAAACCAGTGCTTCAGCTGAAGTGCACGACCCGCCGGATGCTTTAAGCTTTATGAGTGTTACCATATATGGGTATGGCGGCCCTTTTGGTCATGTGACCTGGACCTAAAACGGTTCCCCAAATAAATGCGCCTTATCGTAAGGAGCAAAAATATATCTTATACTTTAGTACTGTATTCTGAATCGTTTGAAGGATAAAATGCATTCTCACTTTTCCAATACAAAAGCATATGTGTCAAAGTTTGACCTAGGCACAAAGAAGGTCAAGGTCAACCCAGGGTCACCATTTTACAATTTATGATGGGCCTACGTCCCAGATGCTATTTATCAAGTTTCGTGGAAATCTGCCCAGTGGTTCTGGAGAAGACTATTTTTGAAGGGTTTTTACCATATATGGCTTGGCGGCCATTTTGGTCATGTGACTTGGACCCCATGAGCAAATTTTGGTTTGCCCCATCCTATAGAGGCTCCATATGAAATTTGACTTCAATCGGCCCAACGGTTTCCGAGGAGAAGCAGTTCGAAAATTTTCACATTTTTCGCCTCGGCGAGGCTATACTAAATGGAATGTAATATTTCGCAAGTTCATTGGTTAGATCTCATTGATATCTGTCAGTATGCCAAAATTGTTTAAATATTCTAACAAAAGGATATTTGTCAAAGTTTGACTTAGGCAGAAAGAAGGTCAAGGTACACCCAGGGTCACCATTTTAGCAATTTCAGATGGGCCTACGTCCCAGATGCTATTTATCAAGTTTCGTGGAAATCTGCCCAGTGGTTTTGGAGAAGACTATTTTTGAAGGGTTTTTACCATATATGGCTTGGCGGCCATTTCGGTCATGTGACCTGGACCCCATGAGCAAATTTTGGTTTCCCCATCCAATAGAGGCTCCATATGAAATTTGACTTCAATCGGCCCAACGGTTTCCGAGGAGAAGCAGTGCGAAAATTTCCCATTTTTGCCTCGGCGAGGCTAAACTAAATGGAATGTAATATTTCGCAAGTTCATTGGTTAGATCTCATTGAGATATCTATCAGTATGCCAAAAATTGTTTAAATATTCGAAGCGGTTAAGTCACTATCACCAAATTTCACAAAAGGGTTACGGAAGGACAGACAGACAGACTATATATGGCTTGGCGGCTCATTGGTCATGTGACCTGGACCCCATGAGCAAATTTTGGTTTCCCCCATCCCATAGAGGCTCCATATGAAATTTGACTTCAATCGGCCCAACGGTTTCCGAGGAGTAGCAGTTCGAAAATTTTCACATTTTTCGCCTCAGCGAGGCTATACTAAATGGAATGTTATATTTCGCAAGTTCATTGGTTAGATCTCATTGATATCTATCAGTATGCCAAAAATTATTCCAAGCGGTTAAGTCACTATCACCAATTTTCACAAACGGGTTACGGACGGACAGACAGACAGACCATATATGGCTTGGCGGCCATTTTAGTCATGTGACCTGGACCCCATGAGCAAAGTTTGGTTTCCCTTATCCCATAGAGGCTCCATATGAAATTTGACTTCAATCAGCCCAACAGTTTCCGAGGAGAAGCAGTTCGAAAAATTTCACATTTTTTCGCCTCGGCGAGGCTATACTAAACGGAATGTAATATTTCGCAAGTTCATTGGTTAGATCTCATTGATATCTATCAGTATGCCAAAAATTGTTTTAATATACCAACAAAAGGGTATGTGTCAAAGTTTGACCTAGGAACAAAAGAAGGTCAAGGTCAACCCAGGGTCACCATTTTAGCAATTTATGATGGGCCTACGTCCCAGATGCTATTTATCAAGTTTCGTGGAAATCTGCCCAGTGGTTTTGGAGAAGACTATTTTTGAAGGGTTTTTACCATATATGGCTTGGCGGCCATTTCGGTCATGTGACCTGGACCCCATGAGCAAATTGTGGTTTCCCCCATCCAATAGAGGCTCCATATGAATTTTGACTTCAATCGGCCCAACGGTTTCCGAGGAGAAGCAGTGCCAAAATTTTCCATTTTTTGCCTCGGCGAGGCTAAACTAAATGGAATGTAATATTTCGCAAATTCATTGGTTAGATCTCATTGAGATATCTATCAGTATGCCAAAAATTGTTTAAATATTCGAAGCGGTTAAGTCACTATCACCAAATTTCACAAAAGGGTTACGGAAGGACAGACAGACAGACTATATATGGCTTGGCGGCTCATTGGTCATGTGACCTGGACCCCATGAGCAAATTTTGGTTCCACCCATCCCATAAAGGCTCCATATGAAATTTGACTTCAATCGGCCCAACGGTTTCAGAGGACAAGCAGTTCGAAAATTTTCACATTTTTCGCCTCAGCGAGGCTATACGAAATGGAATGTTATATTTCGCAAGTTCATTGGTTAGATCTCATTGATATCTATCAGTATGCCAAAAATTATTCCAAGCGGTTAAGTCACTATCACCAATTTTCACAAACGGGTTACGGACGGACAGACAGACAGACCATATGTGGCCTTGCGGCCATTTTAGTCATGTGACCTGGACCCCATGAGCAAAGTTTGGTTTCCCTTATCCCATAGAGGCTCCATATGAAATTTGACTTCAATCGGCCCAACGGTTTCCGAGGAGTAGCAGTTCGAAAATTTTCACATTTTTCGCCTCAGCGAGGCTATACTAAATGGAATGTTATATTTCGCAAGTTCATTGGTTAGATCTCATTGATATCTATCAGTATGCCAAAAATTATTCCAAGCGGTTAAGTCACTATCACCAATTTTCACAAACGGGTTACGGACGGACAGACAGACAGACCATATATGGCTTGGCGGCCATTTTAGTCATGTGACCTGGACCCCATGAGCAAAGTTTGGTTTCCCTTATCCCATAGAGGCTCCATATGAAATTTGACTTCAATCGGCCCAACAGTTTCCGAGGAGAAGCAGTTCGAAAAATTTCACATTTTTTCGCCTCGGCGAGGCTATACTAAACGGAATGTAATATTTCGCAAGTTCATTGGTTAGATCTCATTGATATCTATCAGTATGCCAAAAAATTGTTTTAATATTCCAACAAAAGGGTATGTGTCAAAGGTTGACCTAGGAACAAAAGAAGGCCAAGGTCAACCCAGGGTCACCATTTTAGCAATTTATGATGGGCCTACGTCCCAGATGCTATTTATCAAGTTTCGTGGAAATCTGCCCAGTGGTTTTGGAGAAGACTATTTTTGAAGGGTTTTTACCATATATGGCTTGGCGGCCATTTCGGTCATGTGACCTGGACCCCATGAGCAAATTGTGGTTTCCCCCATCCAATAGAGGCTCCATATGAATTTTGACTTCAATCGGCCCAACGGTTTCCGAGGAGAAGCAGTGCGAAAATTTTCCATTTTTTGCCTCGGCGAGGCTAAACTAAATGGAATGTAATATTTCGCAAATTCATTGGTTAGATCTCATTGAGATATCTATCAGTATGCCAAAAATTGTTTAAATATTCGAAGCGGTTAAGTCACTTTCACCAAATTTCACAAAAGGGTTACGGAAGGACAGACAGACAGACTATATATGGCTTGGCGGCTCATTGGTCATGTGACCTGGACCCCATGAGCAAATTTTGGTTCCACCCATCACATAAAGGCTCCATATGAAATTTGACTTCAATCGGCCCAACGGTTTCAGAGGACAAGCAGTTCGAAAATTTTCACATTTTTCGCCTCAGCGAGGCTATACGAAATGGAATGTTATATTTCGCAAGTTCATTGGTTAGATCTCATTGATATCTATCAGTATGCCAAAAATTATTCCAAGCGGTTAAGTCACTATCACCAATTTTCACAAACGGGTTACGGACGGACAGACAGACAGACCATATATGGCTTGGCGGCCATTTTAGTCATGTGACCTGGACCCCATGAGCAAAGTTTGGTTTCCCTTATCCCATAGAGGCTCCATATGAAATTTGACTTCAATCGGCCCAACAGTTTCCGAGGAGAAGCAGTTCGAAAATGTTCACATTTTTTCGCCTCGGCGAGGCTATACTAAACGGAATGTAATATTTCGCAAGTTCATTGGTTAGATCTCATTGATATCTATCAGTATGCCAAAAATTGTTTTAATATTCCAACAAAAGGGTATGTGTCAAAGTTTGACCTAGGAACAAAAGAAGGTCAAGGTCAACCCAGGGTCACCATTTTAGCTATTTATGATGGGCCTACGTCCCAGATGCTATTTATCAAGTTTCGTGGAAATCTGCCCAGTGGTTCTGGAGAAGACTATTTTTGAATGGTTTTTACCATATATGGCTTGGCGGCCATTTTGGTCATGTAACCTGGACCCCATGAGCAAATTCTGGTTTCCCCCATCCCATAGAGGCTCCATATGAAATTTGACTTCAATCGGCCTAACGGTTTCCGGGGAGAAGCAGTTCGAAAATTTTCACATTTTTCGCCTCGGCGAGGCTATACTAAATGGAATGTAATATTTCGCAAGTTCATTGGTTAGATCTCATTGATATCTATCAGTATGCCAAAAATTGTTTAAATATTCCAAGCGGTTAAGTCACTATCACCAAATTTCACAAAAGGGTTACGGACGGACAGACAGACAGACCATATATGGCTTGGCGGCCATTTTGGTCATGTGACCTGGACCCCATGAGCAAATTTTGGTTTCCCCCATCCCATAGAGGCTCCATATGAAATTTGACTTCAATCGGCCCAACGGTTTCCGAGGAGAAGCAGTTCGAAAATTTTCACATTTTTCGCCTCGGCGAGGCTATACTAAATGGAATGTTATATTTCGCAAGTTCATTGGTTAGATCTCATTGATATCTATCAGTATGCCAAAAATTGTTTAAATATTCCAAGCGGTTAAGTCACTATCACCAATTTTCACAAACGGGTTACGGACGGACAGACAGAATGACAGACTGACAGAATGACAGACTGACAGAATGACAGAATGACAGAATGACACGGTGATTTTAGGGCACTCTTAGAAATCAACCGACTTCAGTCGGGTCGCTTTTTCTGCGGGTCGTGCAATGTAGGCGCCGCAGCAATGAGGTTTTTAAAAAAAGAAGCCAGAGTGGCCTTGACTGCAGGACCCTGAAAGTCAAACTCACTGAGGATATTATCATACCTAATATTTTAGATTAAAATTCATCGATAATTGAAGACTCTAGAGCGATGAAAAAGTTTTTTTCTAAAACTAGCCAAACGGACCTGGACCTTGGGGCATGACCTTGAAAGTCGAACTCGCTCGAGATATTATTATTTCCAACATTTGTGTTCAGTTACAGCAAACATCATCAATTAATGTAGTCGCTACAGCGATGACAAAATTATTCATAAAATAGCCATAGTGATCTTGACCCCAGGACCCTGAAGGTCAAACTTGCTCGAGATATTATCATACCCAACCTTTGTGTGAAGATATACAAGCAATCCGTCAATAAATGTAGGCACACCAGCAGTAACATTTTTTTCTAAAAATAGCCACAGTGACCATGAACTTGAGCCGAGGACTCTGAAAGTCGACCCAACATATGTTTGAATTATATTAAAATCTATCAATAAATGTAGGCGCTGGAGCAATGGCAAAGTAAAAAAACAAACAAAAAAAAACAAACAAACACAGTGACCTTGACCTCAGGACCCTCGAAGTAAAACTTGCTAGAGATAATATAATACCCATTATTTGTGTGAAGTTATATTAAAATCTATCGATAAATCTAGACGCTAGAACGATGTTTTTTTTCTTTTAAATAACCACAGTGACCTTGACCGTGGGGCCATGACCTTGAAAGTCAACCTTTGCTGGAGATACTATCATAAATAACATAGGTGTTAATTTATATTAAAATCCGTAAATAAATATAGGCACTAGAGCGACGACAAAGTTTTTTTGTTCTATAAAAATAGTCTCAGTAACCTTTACCGTGAGTCCATAACCTTGAGAGGCAACTCCGCTTGAGATATTACCATAAGCAACATTTGTGTGAAGTTGAATTAAAATCCGTCAATTAATGTAGACGCTAGAGCGATGACAATGTTCTTTCTGCAAATAGCCTTATTGACCTTGACCTTGAGGCCATGACCTTGAAAGTCAAACAGGCTCAAGATATTATCATAAGCAACATTTGTCTGGTTATATTAAAATCTGTCAATAAATGAAGGCGCTATAGCACATTGGCACATGGCCTTGGAAGTCAAACTTGCTCGAGATATGATCATAAGCAACATTTGTATGAAGTTCTGTTAAAATCCGTTAATAAATGTAGGCGCTAGACCGATGAAAAATGTTTTTTTTTTTTTTTTTTTTTCTAAAAATCGCCACAGTGACCTTAACCTTGAGGATATGAACCTGAAAGTCAAACAAAATATGTGTTACGTTACAATGTAGGTGCTAGGGCGATGACGAAGTTTTTCTAAAAAGAGCCACAGTGACATTGACCTTGAGGCCATGACCTTGAAAGTCAATTCGCTTGAGATATTTACCTAAGCAACATCATTTGTGTGATATTATATTAAAATCCGTCAATAAACTAAGGCGCGAGAGCGACGACAAAAGTACGTAAGTACAAGGGACAAACGCCATATCCCCACTGACAACTGTATTTTGCGAGGAGATAATAATGTATACCCCTGAAAGCCCCAGTTTTCTCTATATAAAGTGGGCTTTAAGGGTGTTCATTTTACGGACTTGTTCATGTAATTATTTAGAATAATAAAAAAAAAACACCTGGGGTCAGGGGCATGTTTTGGACACAATGAACGGTAAAACTTCGGGCGGGCAGGCAGGCAGGCAGTATTGACATCTTGAAAATATATGTTGTGTGCAGTCATTAGAATGGCCTCGATGAGGCGATACTTATGACTACAAGCGACAAAGATTAATTATAAAGGGAAAAATAAAAACTTCCTGCCGTCAAAGCGATATAAATAACTATGTAGGGTCTTTTTTTTTTTTTTTTTTTTTTTGGTTAAGGATGGGACGTGGGCAAGACTTTGCGGAGAAACAAACGAACTGAAGGAAAACGGTTTCCTACATTGCGCTGAGCTAAAACAAGCTACGACAGAATCATATCGTTGTAAATCCTTAAATGAGTGAGAATTGCCACGGGCACAAGGTTTGTAAATGGGAATTCTAAGCCCAAAACTACCTTTGAATAATCGAATTTAGATTAAAATGCACCTTTATGGTTTATGAAGAACAAAGTTTTACAAAAAAGATCTTTCAGAAAGTTATGCGAACACAATCTTATGATTTGAACAAGTAATAACCAGGATTAAATATCCATAACAGTAACATTCCAGTATTAAAACCACCTTTAAGACTTTCAAAAGTGGTCTTAAAGATCACTTTTGAACAGTCCTAAAGGTGGTCTCTTATAAGGAAAGACTGGGGACAGAAACCTTCTCATAAGCTTTTAAAAGCAATGTTTAGCCTTAACCAGTGCTTCAGCTGAGTGCACGACCCGCCGGATGCTTTTAGCTTTATCAGTGTTACCATATATGGGTACGGCGGCCATTTTTGGTCATGTGACCTGGACCTAAAACAGTTCCCCCAATAAATGCGCCTTATCGTAAGGAGCAAAAATATATCTTATACTTTAGTACTGTATTCTGAATCGTTTGCAGGATAAAATGCATTCTCACTGTTCCAATACAAAAGCATATGTGTCAAAGTTTAACCTAGGCACAAAGAAGGTCAAGGTCAACCCAGGTTCACCATTTTAGCAATTTATGATGGGCCTACGTCCCAGATGCTATTTATTAACTTTCGTGAAAATCTGCCCAGTGGGGGGGGGGGGGGGTTGGGTTTTACGGCCCTTTCAAGATTATTTCACTCATATCGAGCCGATCGTTCATCAGAGGTGGGCGAAAACCGGAGTACCCGGAGAAAAACCACCTGACCTTCCGTTGCAGAACTTGGCGTCTCACACGTGGCCCGAGCGAGGCTCGAACCTACGGCGGTGAGAGACCTAATGACTAAGAGTCAGCGCTCTTATCCACTAGGCCACGGAGGCCCGTTTCTGCCCAGTGGTTCTGGAGAAGACTATATTTGAAGGGTTTTTACCATATATGACTTGGCGGCCATTTTGGTCATGTGATCTGGACCCCATGAGCAAATTTTGGTTTCCCCCATCCCATAAAGGCTCCATATGAAATTTGACTTCAATCGACCCAACGGTTTCCGAGGAGAAGCAGTTCGAAAATTTTCACAATTTTCGCCTCGGCGAGGCTATACTAAATGGAATGTAATATTTCGCAAGTTCATTGGTTAGATCCCATTGATATCTATCAGTATGCCAAAAATTGTTTAAATATTCCAACAAAAGCATATGTGTCAAAGTTTGACCTAGGCACAAAGAAGGTCAAGGTCAACCCAGGGTCACCATTTTAGCAATTTATGATGGGCCTACGTCCCAGATGCTATTTATCAAGTTTCTTAGAAATCTGCCCAGTGGTTCTGGAGAAGACTATTTTTGAAGGGTTTTTACCATATATGGCTTGGCGGCAATTTTGGGCATGTGACCTGGACCCCATGAGCAAATTTTGGTTTCCCCCATCCCATAGAGGCTCCATATGAATTTTGACTTCAATCGGCCCAACGGTTTCCGAGGAGAAGCAGTTCGAAAATTTTCACATTTTTCGCCTCGGCGAGGCTATACTAAATGGAATGTAATATTTCTCAAGTTCATTGGTTAGATCTCATTGATATCTATCAGTATGCCAAAAATTGTTTAAATATTCCAACAAATGCATATGTGTCAAAGTTTGACCTAGGCACAAAGAAGGTCAAGGTCAACCCAGGGTTACCATTTTAGCAATTAATGATGGGCCTACGTCCCAGATGCTATTTATCAAGTTTCGTGGAAATCTGCCCAGTGGTTCTGTAGAAGACTATATTTGAAGGGTTTTTACCATATATGGGTTTGCGGCCATTTTGGTCATGTGACCTGGTCCCCATGAGCAAATTTTGGTTTCCCCCATCCCATAGAGGCTCCATATGAAATTTGACTTCAATCGGCCAAACGGTTTCCGAGGATAAGCAGTTCGAAAATTTTCACATTTTTCGCCTCGGCGAGGCTATACTAAATGGAATGTAATATTTCGCAAGTTCATTGGTTAGATCTCATTGATATCTATCAGTGTGCCAAAAATTGTTTAAATATTCCAAGCGGTTAAGTCACTATCACAAATTTTCACAAACGGGTTACGGACGGACAGACAGACTGACAGAATGACCGATTGACCGAATGACAGAATGACACGGTGATTTTAGGGCATTCTTAGAAATCAACCGACTTCAGTCGGTCGCCTGTTCTGCGGGTCGTGCAATTGTAGGTGGTCTTAATTAGCGGAATTTTACTATATATGCACATAATCATATGCTAGCAAAATTAGTGGTAAAGTTTCATAAGACTCTGTCCAAAGACCGAGGGCCTCAGATTTCGGACGGATAGACAGATACACGCACATACAGACGAACGAAGGTAGTTTCTACAATCCGACAACATGTATATAATGTCGGGTGACAAAGAACACATGCGTGTCCCACTGACACATTTTCGCGCAAATCTCATGCAGATTAATTTTGCACAACTATTGACCTATCAAAGTCAAGCAAAGTCTCTTGAGGATAAAGACATGATGGAGACATGTCTGTCGTGCAGATTACACTGAAGTGTTTTTGCAAATAAACGCAAAAGTGCAACCATTCAAACAAGGTACTGATAAATTATATACCGAATGCACTCTTTTGAGTATTTTGCCCGTTCAATGGGTATGGGCACACTCAACGGGACATTCTATTGGCTTCCTATGAAGCGCAACCCCGGGCCAACGTCGATACGACGTTAAACAACGTATCGACGTTGGTCCGACTTTGGTATTTTGCTTTACGCTGACAGCGAGCCCTGTGAAAATGTTTTCCTCCTGAGTAGACGCCTTTTTTTGTTTAAGAAAGGAGACAGTAGTATTTTTAAAAGGCTTATCCCCCTACCCCTACACACACAACCCGTCTCTCATACATTTAAGGATAGAAAGGGTCCCGAGTACAATTCTTCCTATACCCCGCAGGCACCCAACGTTGATTCAACGTTTAAAATAACGCTGGAAATATATAGTCAAAGCTGATTCAACAATGAGTCAACGTTGGGTGCCTGAGAGGAGACAAAATGGCTTTGAAAGCTAGGATTTGCGTGGTTAACACTTAAAGCACCACAGAAATGTTTTGAGCACACTGCAGTTATATTTGGATTTTTTTTTTCATCGGCAGAAGATTCTACGGAATCCGGGAAGGGACATGATTTTTTTTTTATTTTATAAGTTATGCGCACAAGTTAATATCTTGTATTAACAAGATATTGTCTTGTTCGGACAAGATATTATCTTGTTCAGACAAGACAATATCTTGTGCGGACCAGGTATTCTTGTCCGCACAACATATTATCCAGTGCGCACAAGATATTATCTTGTTCGGACAAGACAATATCTTGTCTGCACAACACAGATCCTGTGCGGACAAGATATCATCTTGTTCGCACAACTTAATATCTTGTGCGCACAAGATATTATCTTGTTCGAACAAAATATTATCCTGTGCAGACAAGATATCATCTTGTGCGCACAAGATATTAAATTGTGTGAACAAGATATGATCTTGTCTGCGCAAGATAATATCGTGTCTGCACAACATAGATCTTGTGCGGACAAGATATTATCTTGTTCGCACAACTTAATATCTAGTGCGCACAAGATATTATCTTGTCTGCCAAAATATTATCTTGTGCACACAAGATATTAAGTTGTGCGAACAAGATATTATCTTGTCCGCACAAGATAATATCTTGTCTGCACAACACAGATCCTGTGCGGACAAGGTATCATCTTGTTCGCACAACTTAATATCTTGTGCGCACAAGATATTATCTTGTTCGAACAAAATATTATCCTGTGCAGACAAGATATCATCTTGTGCGCACAAGATATTAAATTGTGTGAACAAGATATGATCTTGTCTGCGCAAGATAATATCGTGTCTGCACAACATAGATCTTGTGCGGACAAGATATTATCTTGTTCGCACAACTTAATATCTAGTGCGCACAAGATATTATCTTGTCTGCCAAAATAATATCTTGAACGCACAAGATAATATGTTGTGCGAACAAGATAATATCTTGTCCGCACAAGACAATATTTTGTCCGCACAACTTCCGTGCAAACAAGATAATATGTTGTGCGCACAAGATATTAAGTTGTGCGAACGAGATATTATCTTGTCCGCATAACATAAAGTACGTTTACCGCACAAGATAATTTCTTGTTCGCACAACATATATTGTCCGCACAATATAATATCTTTTCCGCACAAGATAATATCTTGTTCGGACAACTTAATATCTTGTTCGCATAATATATTTAAAAAAAATCATGTCCCTTCCCGGTTCCGTGCTTTTCACTTATAATATCATAAAATTATTAATTGACTATCATGTATTGATTTGTTTGTTTGATGTGAAGTTTAACGCCCCGTCAACGCTGTAAAGGTCATTTTGGAGACGTTATTTCCAATTTTGTTGGTCTTTTACGCGGCATTGAGATGAATTACATCTCAAGCCCTGCCGCCCAATGAAACCAACAGGGTTTATAAGCCTGGACGGGCTGACTCGCACCGCATTGCCTGAGCAGGCTTAGATTCTCTAAGCAGTTTTCAAGTACTTGTGTGCGGGTCGGTTTCAGCTCTGCATGGAAGCAGTATCACGGGTAGTAAACTACATAATCGGAGCAAATGGCTCCGATAGGCAAATATTGTGTGCGTCTTCCGGATCATGTGCGGATCTGAGTATATCGGTTTTTAATGACAGTCAATAAAGGTAGGTTGATCACTCATCGTACAAGTTTGTTTTGTGAGGTACAAAATCAAGAAAAATGGAGAATGTCATGCTGTCCTCATGTCTCTTAACTGTTTTATCACATGTTCTAACACAGCGCGCCTATATAGACAATGGGAAATAACTGTGTTTTATTTCTACAACAAATCACGGCAAGGAAGAGCGTGACGAGTGACGTCATTAAAAACTGCAAATTTATGACGTCACTAGTCGATTTCCTTGACGTTAGACGGTGTAACGTCATATTCTGGCATCGAAAACGTTAGCAAAGGATATAAATGCATGTGTTTCAGTCGATAATTTTAGCGGGATTTCTTCTAACAATGGCGAAAAGTTGTATGATTTTGAAGGAAACAACAGCATTATTGCCGATTTTCAGCCTGTTAGAATCGAAATAGATCAGCTCTAGTTTGTGATTTGTTGAGAAATAAATCACAGTTTGTTGGTCAGTTGTAAGTAGACAAATCACGCGCGCTACGCGCTTATGATTTGTCTACTTTACAACTGTCCTTCAAACTGTGATTTATTACTCAACAAATCACAGCTAGAGCTAATCTATTTCTTAAGTTTAAAACTCAATAAGCCACCAGTATCGTTTAGTTAGTTTTTTTCTACAATATTTTTAGGAAGCATTACTTTATGCCCCCCCCCCCCCCCGACGAGAATCTTTGATTTGGGGGGGGGGGGGCATATAGTATTTGCCATGTCTGTCTGTTTGTTTGTTTTTCTGTATGTCCGTCACAAAAAACTTTGACCTTGATCATAACTTCAAAAGTATTTGACCTAGCCCCATGAAACTTCACACTCTTATTCACCATCACAAGGGCTACATTCTGACCAAGGTCATAAGTCTGTTGTTATTTTTTGCTGAATTGTCTCCCCTTGAAATTTTGCAAAATCTCAGAAATGGGCTCCCAAAGGGTTGGGGGGGGGGGCATTGATCACCTATAGTGACAGCTCTTGTTCAATATTATTTAGACATTGTTCTTGAAACTCAACTGCTGCAGTGCATCAAGACAACCTTGGATTCCATTACACTAGGAAAAAAAAACAAAAAACGCGCAAGCGCGGGTTTACTCGATGTCAAGTTTTTTAGCAAACAATACTTTAGTGATTTGAAGTTGACTGCTGGTGACATCAGGATATTAACTTTGGAACTAACGCATGGGACAACTTTGTTCTGATCTCAGCTGAACATGAAAAATGTGTGTTTTGTTAGCTCATTGCTATTTAAGAACAGACGTTTTTTGCTGAGCTTATTAAGCATGAACATTTCCTGGGCAAATTTAGCATGGGCATTTCCTAAACTGCTTCGGCAAAAAAGTATATATGTGTTTCAGGTTTCCCGACCTTACATAAAGTTTTGGCCTGACCCTAAACATTTTATTAGAAGAACAAATATAGAAATGGTAAAAATGCTTAAGTATCTCAGTTTTTCGCTGAAACTCACATTTTTTTTACTTTTTGGCTATGGCAGTTTTATGAGTTTGGGCAAGTGTTCATATCTTTCAAAACAAATATTTTTTAAAGTAAATTATGGCTCAATGTTTGTCTTATGTCTTTGTAATAATAAATTTTAGACTACTTTAATTACACTGGCAATAAATATAACAAAAAAGGCTGTACTTGATGTGTCTTTGTTTATTTCCAAACCCTTGATACCATGAATTAAAGTTGTAATTCAAAATTAAAAGAACTTTCTTATGAAAAGAAAAAAAATCAATGGGGGGTTGCGGGAAGACAAAGATTCATATCTACACCCCTCCCCCTCCCTCCCAGCGCCAGAAAATCCAATGGTTGGCCCTTAAAGCATTCCCATGTGTACACAGAATAATAACAGTGGTCATTACACAGTTTGTAGGACAGCCTTAGAAACAGAATGCATGGTTGGGTGTGGAAGATTTCCGGACGCCCGCGAAAGAATGAATGCACTGCCAGTAGCAGCGTCTTGAAGACGAAGGTTGATTCAAACAAAAGACCAAGGCAAACTGTTTCGTCGCTTTTCTTTGTGATGGAGAATTTTGCAGAAATTTGAAGAAGGCATGAAGAAAGCGCAGCCTTTTTCCCCTTTGCTTGGTTATTATTTCTCACCTTTCGCAGAAGCAGTTGTTGTTTTTGTGTGAAAAGCAGTGTGAGAAGCTCGAGAAGCCATCTTGCTTGGTTGAGTTCGATTACTTGATAAGTGACACTCGTTCAGAAAAGAACAGAATGGAATAGAATCCCAGTCGTTTGAATCAATTCTTTCTGTGGTTGTGTAGCAACCGTATAAAAGTACTCAATACTTTCATTCTCGAGTGGATACCTACGTATACATGTTTTTGCACCTGTACCAGTTTTGTGAAGGTATCAGTAGGGCGCGGTGTATTTAGGCCAATCGACATGTACTTAAAAAAACGTCTGAAACATTCCAGGGCCGAAACGACTCGATTGGAATGCCCTTCCTGATTCGATTGTGTTGATGATTGTGTAGCTAAATTTACCGCTTTGGTTAGAGCTAGGGACTAACTTTCCACATCACAGGCCCTTGACGTGTCACCTGTAACGATTCTGATTTTGATTCTGACATCGCCTATTAGCGCTCTGCGTTATCTGTTTAGACCAATCGAAGTCGCCACCATATGAGCTGTTGTTTAAAAAGAAATGACCAACCGCTGCAGGTTTTCTGAGAAAATAGTTAGGAGAATTTTAAACGCCGAAATTGTCCAAACTCTAAAATCACAAAATCTACGTCAATATAAAGAGTTCTTTTTTTCGAGATTACCAATAAAAGTAATATTGTGTCAACTGAATATCAAAATAATTCACGAAATGACCACCGTTTTTTCAGTTTATTGGATAATCTATTTCTTTACCTAGTTGTATTTTCTCTGATATGTAAAACATTTTTCCCGAAACTAAAGAAAAAATGCTATTATATAATACATCACATAAAAAATGTGAAAATTGCTTTCAGTTTCTATCATTTGGGCCGCGTCAAGCGATTTTGGTACTTATCGCCTATGCGAGCGGCGAAGGTTCAGGCGAGCCTGCGCATCCGCGCAGTCTCGCCAGAACCTTCGCTGCTCGCTCATACAAGCAGTGAATCAAGACGAACCTTCAGACAGAAAGCCATATCCCTGGCCCCTCTGAATGGCTGGGCATGCGCAGTTAAAATTTGTCATGACGGAATGCTCGAAGACCCAAATTCGCTTGGCGGGGCTCATTTATACGTGTGTACTTTTTCAGATTATTGTCAGTCAGAATAAGTCAACAAGAGCTCAGCAAGCCAGGCATTATACGCCCGTGGCAAGTAATCGGCTCTGGGGGTTAGCACCCCCCCCCCCCCCAAAAAAAATCATGGAAGGACAGATGGGTAAAGTTCTGTGAATATTGGGCGGACTAACTGTTGGTTTTCTTTTGCTCCAGCATTTCAGTGGTTTCTTGCTGTCAAGTCCTCACCGTTGTTTCACCTCTGTGGTTCTTTGATTATTTGTGTTCACGGAGATGTTGCATTGATAAGTTAGGAGGCCTTCATGCGGACTGAACAAATTATTTGTCTAAGTTGCGACGGAAGTAAGGGCGAGGATTGTGGCCACGTAAAATCGATTTAACCCCCCCCCCCCCCCCCCCAGTGGAAATCTTTCCACTGACCGTTCCAAGGCGGTTCTTCTGTGGCGATTAATTTATGTTGTTGTTTGTTGTTTACTGTGTGTATCACTTGTGTCTTTCTATTTTGGATGGTCATATGGCCATTTTTTGGGAAAGTAACTGTCCTTATGGCATTCCTTTGTTTAGGTTTCCACTATGGTCTGGTCGCTTAATGTTTGTGTTTCTTTCCCTTTGGTGTCTTTGATGGGTGGAGTAAGTTAATTGTATCTATTCCTGATCTTTGTTTTACTTCTATTTTAGGAATTAGCTGGAAATGAATAAGGACACGACAATTACTCTAAAACTCTGCTAATATTTCGGTGATTGTAGCCAAAAAATGGTATGTGCTGCTCCACATCATGGTTTAACTTTTTACAATGTTTCAGCTTGATCATTTTTTTTACGATAGCTGCATTCTATGTTTTGAACACGGAAGTTCTTTTTATAAGATTTTCAGACAGTTACTAGTCTGTTAAATTGAGCAAGAAGGATTTTTTATCTGTATAACATTTTAAGACAGTTGCTAGTCTGTGTAGATAAGCAGTGAGGTTCTTTTTATCTCTATAACATTTAAAGACAGTAAATAGTGTGTGTAGTTAAGCAGGGGGGGGGGGTCTTTTATCTCTATAACATTTTTAGACAGCTGCTTGTCTGTGTAATTGAGCAGGGATGTTCTTTTTATCTCTTTAACAATTTAAGACCTGCTGGCCTGTGTAGTTAAGAAGGAGGTACTTTTATCTCTATAAAATTTTAAGACAGTTGCTTGTATGTGTAATTGAGCAGGGATTTTATTTTTAATTCTATAACCTATAACATTTTAAGACAGTGGCTAGTGTGTGTAGTTAAGCAGGGAGGTTATTTTGTCCCTATAACATTTTTTAAGACAGTTGCTTGTCTATGTAGTTGAGCATGGAGTATGTTTGGCTCCATTCTTATCTCTATTCTATCTCCGGTAGTCTATGTAGTTAAGCAGGGAGGTTATTTTGTCTCCATAACATTTTAAGACAGTTGTTAGCCTGTGTAGTTAAGCAGGAAGGTTCTTTAATCTCTATAACATTTTAAGACAGTTGTTAGTCTGTGTAGTTAAGCAGGAAGGTTCTTTAATCTCTATAACATTTTAAGGTAGTTGCATGTCTGTGTAGTTAAGCAGGGAGGTTATTTTGTCTCCATAACATTTTAAGACAGTTGCTTGTCTGTGTAGCTGAGCATAGAGTAGGTTTGGCTCCATTCTTATCTCTATTCTTATCTCTGCAAGTCTGTGTAGTTTAGCAGGGAGATTATTTTTAATTCTATAGCATATTAAGCCAGTTGCTAGTCTGTGCAGTTAAGCAGGGAGGTTATTTTGTCTCCATAACATTTTAAGGCAGGTGCTTGTCTGTGTAGTTGAGCAGAAAGTAGGTTTAGCTCTATTGTTATCTCTATAACACTTTAAGACAGTTACTAGTCTGTGTAATTTAGCAGGGAGGTTAGTTTTTGATTCTGTAACATTTTAAGACAGTTGCTTGTCTGTGTAGTTAAGCAGGGGAGTTTTTTTTTATCTCTGTAGCATTTTGAGACAGTTGCTTTACTGTGTAGTTGAGCAGAAAGTAGGTTTAGCTCTATTCGTATCTCTATGATACTTTAAGACAGTTGCTAGTCTGTGAAATTGAGCATGGCGATTAATATTTACCTCTATATCATTTTTTAGACAATTGCTAGTCTGTGTAGAGGAGCAGGGGGGGGGGGGGTTCTTTTTAATTATGTAACATTTTAAGACAGTTGCTAGTCTGTGCAGAGGAGCAGGGAGGTTTTTCTTAATTCTGTAACATATTAAGACAGTTGCTAGTCTGTGTAGTTGAGCAGGGCGGTAATAATTTACCTCTATATCATTTTTGGACAGATGCTGGTCTGTGAAGTTGAGCAGGGAGGTTCTTTTAATTCTGTAACATTTTAAGACAGTTGCTAGTCTGTGTAGAAGAGCAGGGAGGTTCTTTTTAATTCTGTAACATTTTAAGACAGGTGTTCGCCTGTGTAGTAAAGCATGGAGAAGGTTTAAATCTATTCTTATCCCTTCAACATATTAAGACAGTTGCTTGTCTGTGTAGTTGAGCAGGGAGGTTAGTTTTTAATTCTTTTACATTTTAAGACAGTTGCTAGTCTGCTATTCTTATCCCTTCAACATATTAAGACAGTTGCTTGTCTGTGTAGTTGAGCAGGGAGGTTAGTTTTTAATTCTTTTACATTTTAAGACAGTTGCTAGTCTGTGTAGTTGGGAAGAAAGTAGGGTTAGCTCTATTCTTATCTCTATGATATTTTAAGACCGTTGCTAGACTGTAAAGTTGAGCAGGGCGATTATTATTTACCTCAATATCATTTTTAGACAGTTGCTAGTCTGTGTAGAGGAGCAGGGAGGTTGTTTTAATTGTGTAACATTTTAAGACAGTTGCTCGTCTGTATAGTTAAGCATGTTGAAGGTTTAATTCTATTCTTATCCCTTTAACATTTTAAAACGGTTGCTGGTATGTGTAGTTGAGCAGGGAGATTAGTTTTTAATTCTTTAACATTTTAAGACAGTCTCTTGTCTGAGCAGTTGGGCAGGGAGTATGTTTAGCTGTATTCTTATCTCTATAACATTTTAAGACCGTTGCTAGTCTGTGAAGTTAAGCAGGGAGGTTCTGTTATCTCTATAACATTTTAAGACCGTTGCTAATCTGTGAAGTTAAGCAGGGAGGTTTTGTTATTTCTGTAGCATTTTAAGACCGTTGCTAGTCTGTGAAGTTAAGCAGGGAGGTTCTGTTATCTCTATAACATTTTAAGACCGTTGCTTGTCTGTGAAGTTAAGCAGGGAGGTTCTGTTATCTCTATAACATTTTAAGACAGTTGCTAGTCTATGTAGTTGAGCTCTATAACATTTGAAGACAGTTGCTAGTCTGTGTAGTTGAACAGGGTGTTTTAATTTATCTCTATTACTTTTGAAGACAGTTGCTAATCTGTACAGTTGAACAGGGATTATTTATATTTATCTTTATAAAATTTTAAGACAGTTACCTCCTATGCAGTTGAGCAGGAAGCTCTTTGTTTTAGCTCTATAATAAGTTAAGAAGTTGCTAGTCTGTGCATTTCAACAGGGCGGGTTTTTTTCTCTTTTTTTGTATCTCTACAGCATTTTTAGGCAGTTGCTAGTTTGTGCAGCTGAGCAGGGAGTTTTTTTTAATTATCGCATTATCATTTTAAGACAGTTGCTAGTCTCTGTAGTTGAGCAGGGATTTTTTTATTTACATCTAATCACATTTTAAGACAGTAGTTAGTCTGTAGTTGAGCAGGCAGATTCTTTTTATATATCTCTTGTAACATTTTAATGGCTTCTGTTTAGTTGAGCGGTGGGGGGGGGGAGGGTTGAGCAGTGTGGTGTGATTCTTACTTGTCCAACAGCCCTAAGACAGGTTTTCTCGTGCCTATGTCCAATCATTTGGCAAGTTTAATTACAAAAAAAAGAAAATACTTCATTAATGACCAGTTTATTAATTGATACAATTAAAACATGATTATTATTTTTTTACCTCACTTGACCCCAGTCAATATTGGTTGGTCTGGTGTCAATAAGGATGCCCTCCGATCAATACAGGATAGTCAATTAATAATAGAATTTACGAACGTTGTGAATTGCACAAACATATTGTTGATTTATGTAAACAACAACTATATTAGGTGATTTTGTCGAGGTTTAACGGCACGCCAACGCTTGTGGGCTATTCTGTGTCGTCTCCTTGAGAAAGGGAGGAAGGGAGAAAAGAAACAGAAAATATAGTAGAGAAGATGAAAGAGAATGGACTGAGGAGAAAAAAGGAAAATGATTTAAAGTGAAGAAACAGAAGAAATAGCAAACCTTCCCTACCGCCCCTCTCTTCTCTAACTTGCAACAAGGACAGCAAGCCTTTCCAGCACGACACCTCACCAAACCATCCCTTTAAGCTTGTAATAAATATGGGCAAGCGTACATGTTGGCGGGGAGGGGGCATGAATAGCTTGAGACCATTTCAAATTTTAGGGTTGACAGGTTGTGTTATTTTACTAAATTGAGAATATGTCTGAACTTTTTGCAAATAGTGTAGGCCTTGATCACTTGGCGTCTGATCTGGGCCTGCATGGGCTTCCGGTACCAGATCGCGGGCTAAGCTATATAGGACAACGGGTAAATTCATCTGTAGTAGAACTTCGAATAAAATGATTGCATGAAAGCGAACAAGGGCATCTGTTGAATCTTTTGTGTGACAATGGTAGCTGTTCTCTACAAAGTACAACAACGACACATAATATTTGTCCGGGTGTATATTGTCAAAAGTCTGCTGAAGGTGGGTATAAAAAGGACGGTAAATGGCAAGCGGAGAACAGAGCGGGTACATATAGAAGAACGCAATAGACGACTTATATTTTAGATTCGGAGAATATCAGCTTTAACATTCCATGTGAACCTTCTGTCACATGACTTGTCAAAACTGATTAAGAAAGAAAAATAAAAAATAAAAACTTGAAAACGATTCGCCTTCTGTAGTTTCGCTTGCGTTTTCAGGGTTGAATATAAAAAAGATGTGAAACAAGCCTAAAGCTGAGGAGTAGGGTAAGTTCTTCTTAGATTCTCACCATGATAACGTCCGTATACTAAAGTCATTACGAAAACACGCCTATACAAATGCTTTGTAAATTTTACAACCTAAAAAATCGAAACTTTAAGCTTAAATATTGTGATATTTTTTCTTATTTCTACACACAATATTGATTGTGGGTACTCGTTAGAACCGCCTTATCGATCGAGGCGGTTCTAACGAGTACCCACAGTCTCTATTTTAGAGCAGAAATAAGAAAAATAAGGTCTACCCCTGTAAATCCCAGTTTTACTATACAAAAGTGGGGTTCGAGAGAGTCAAAATTATATAGGCGTGTTTTCGTCATGGTGAACATTCGGATAAAGATTGTGAACGCACTGTGTGAACGTGTTTTTTTTTTTTTTTTTTTTTTTTTTATTCTTTTTTTAACTTTGCTTTGTTAACCCATTTTTACTGAAATCCAAAAAACTTGTAACCGGCCCAGATCAGATCCCACAGAACGCGGCTTCAGATTAGGGCCTACGCGGTTTGCAAAACATTCAGCCATTTACAAAACAACTTTGAAGAAAACACAATCTGACACATCTAGATAACAAGTCCGTAAAACGAAGACCCCCCTAAACCCCACTTTATATAGAGAAAATTGGGGTTAACGGGGGTATACATTATCTGCCTTATTTTTGCTAAAAAACATAGATTGTGGGTACTCGTTAGAACCGCCTCATTGAGGCGGTTCTGTCGAGCACCCACAATCTCGCCTAATTGAGGCGGTTCTATCGAGCACCCACAATCTATGTTGAAAGCAGAAATAATAAAGATGTTTTATTTTTTACCTAATATTTATCATTTTCTGAAAGCCGGCCTCAGTGGCTCAGTCGGATGCGCGTCTAACTGGTGATCAGGAGGACGCGGGTTCGACTCCCGCCGGGGTCGGCAACATTCTTTCGTGGAGATTGATCATGAAATCTTTTCTACGGTCATTCTCTCCCTTCCGCTGATTCAAGAAGGGCAGTTGTCAGTTTCTGGCGAAAGAATGTGAACTGTACTGGTTAACCGCTTGCGTATAAGCCTGCCCAGGAAAGTGTTGATAGGTAAACTGACCGGCTCAAAAATGACCTAAATAGTGTTGACTGGGCCGTAAAACTCCAAAACAAACAAACAAATCATTTTCTGACACCATGTTGGACACCATTATTTCTTACGGACATGTTTTCCTAATGACCCCTACATTTTGAATTGGACGAGTTGATATATTAGGTGGAGATTCCAATCAGTGTATTTGAGTTTAACCTGTTAGCCTTTGTACATTACGAAAACATCCCTACTCTAATACATTTGTAAAAATTTCACCATCAAAAATGATTTTTTTTTTTTCAGATAATAATCCTGATATTCTCAAAACATAGATTGTGAGTGCTCGTTAGAACCGCTTCGGAGTCGCGGTTCTAAAGTCGCGGTTCTAATGATCACCCACAATCTATATTTTAGAGCAGAAATAAAAAATAAGGTTAACCCCTGTAAACCCCAATTTTTACTATACCAAAGTGGGGCTCAAGGGGGTCAGAATTATCTAGGCGTGTTTTCGTGATGTCACTACTGTTTTGGAATTTCATTTGTTTGGTAAGGAGAGTAACGGCCATGCAGCATTGTGTAGGTCATGTCGTCGTGATGTCACTACTGTATTGGAATTTCATTTGTTTGGTAAGGAGAGTAACGGCCCTGCAGCATTATGTAGGTCATGTCGAGACTGATAGTTTACCTAACCACACTTTTCCAATGTATACTGACAAATTAGCAGTGACCGGCACGGTGAACATTCTTTCGTCAGAAACTGACCGTTGAACTGTCCTTCCTGATAGAAGCGACCGCAGAAAAACGAAAGAATGTTGCCGGATCCGCCGGGTCGATCTGTTCAAGTATCAGATGCACATCATACTGTGCCACCAAGCCCGACACCTACAGTATGTAAGGTGGTTGGGAATAAAACCTTAGATGAGTTTGAATACTTGCCAGGTCGGCACATTTATCATAGAGTTTCGTGCCTTTGATTACTTAAAAATGCCTATTTTCGACCTTGTTAGCACTGCTGCCCTTCAGTTTTGATCGGATTTTCATGAAACTTACAAACAAATAAGTCAGGCAGAAAAGCTCGGAGGAGTTTGAAAACACGTGAGGTTTGTCTATTTGTCACAGAGTAACATCCCTTTGATTGCAGCAGTTAATTGCTCATTTTTGAACTTGTCATCACCATAGCCCCATCAGTTTATATCAGATCTTCTTAGAAAGTCAGGAATAAAAGCTTGAATGAGTTTAAAAACTGGTGAGGTCAGCCTATTTATCATAGAGTTACATTTTACTTGATTTGCAGAAATTGCTTACCCTGCCATCACCATATCCTTACATTAATCCTTCAGTAAAGGTTAGCACTTCCTGAAACTTTTAATCTGTTAGCTCAGGTGAGCGATACAGGACCAGCTTGGTCCTCTTGTTTTTTTTCAAAATGCTGAGGCGTGTGATCTGGGCCTGCACTGTTTGACAATGGTCCGTTTTTGGGTTTCTAGAACAATGTGTTAAGATCTCTAAACAAACGTTCATGCTTCATCTTTATTTCTCTACAAACGTCAACAACATCATCATCATTATGTTCGTTATTGTAGGTTACTGATTGAAAACGTTCGCTTATCTTTGGCGACGCCAGTCAGACGCCAATTCATTGTGATGTCAAGATGGGGAACTGTCACATGTCCATCAAGAATGAGACACAGGATTCCTACAGCTATTGTTTCCATTACCACCCAGACTGGGAAGGAATTAGGGTAATTATTAAGCTTATATGTGTGAAATGAAGTAAACTGTTAGACGGTGCAAATATACATATATATAATAAACGTACTTAAGCCTTTTTCTGCTCTACATCCTTAAAAAGCTCATACTTAACCGAAACGTCCATTGGGGCTTGAAGAAATAGGTGGGCTGCATGATGCTTCCACGCAGAGCTGAATCCGACCGCACATGAATACTGGTAAAGTGCATAGAGAATCAAAGCCTGTCCAGACAAAGAGGTGCGAGTCGGACCGTCCATGCTTATAAACCCTATTGGTTTCATTGGGCGACAGGGCTTTGGACGTTATTTCATCTCAATGTCGGGTAAAAGTCCCACAAAATTGGAACCGACGTCTCCAAAATGACATATACAGAGTTGACGGTGACGTTAAACCTCAAATCAAACAAATATAACAGAAACACACTTTTCCGCCACGACCATCCATGCCTGGAAAGCTACAGAGAAGCCCGCCTTTGGTGTACTTTACAGTCACTGTTTTTTCCGCGCTTTCAAGGGCTATTCTGGAACTATTGCGACGCCCTTACAATTATCACAGGGACGTAGGTCGGGCGAATATGGAGGGTGCGGCATTCATATTAATTCTCAGATAGCTTAGAAATGAGTTGCGCATGGAAAATTAACTTGGTGGTTAATTTGAAGATAAGGCGGTCAATGTGACTAAAACTAACCCAATTTTTGACCATTACGAGAAACACTTAAGAACAATGCACCACACTTATTTAAATGCAACAAACCTTTCAATGAGTCAACATGGTATCAAAGAAATCACACACAAGGCTTGGATACATCAAAGATGGGAAATCAACAGACACCTGGGTCACCTGATGTTACAAAAAAAAAAAACAGTGCCACTGGAGGTTTAGAGTAAAACTTACAGACCAAGTGGCAGATACAAAAGTTCAGACTCCGACCATCTAATGTACACATCGTCGGTATTTTGTTAATGCATAAACATAACTCCAAAGGGTTTGGTATGATAACATTACGATAACACACCCGTGCGATATAGTGCAATTTTTACATCTCCAAAATGGCTACTTTTCTGACGAAAATCTGTGATATTTTTCTTATTTATACTGCAAACATAGGTTGTAGGTACTCGTTAGAACCGCCTCAATGAGGCGGTTCTAACGAGTACCCACAACCTATGTCTTGGAGCAGAAATAAGAAAAATATTGTTTACCCCCTTAAACCCCAGTTTTCTCTTTATAAAATGGGGTGTAAGGGGGTGTTCATTTCACGGACTTGTTCACGTGATGAGGGCTAATTTTGGCCCTCACTTAAATCCTCTTCATAGTGCTTTTGTTTTGTTTGTTTGATTTGAGATTTACCGTCCCCGTCAACACTGTATAAGTCGTTTTGGAGACGTAGCTTCCAATTTTGTGGGACTTTTACCCAGCATTGAGATGAAATGACTTCTCAAGCCCTGCCGCCCAATGAAACAAATAGAGTTTATAAATGGCCGAAACTGGCTAGTCTGGCCCCAAAAAAAACATGTACACTCCATATTTTCCAGTTATGTGGTGTATTCCTTGCTTCCGAAAGATAACACTTTCTAGAACATATTTATGAGCATGAACAGTCCGACTAACACCGCTTTGCATGGGCAGGCTTAGAGCCTCTAAGCTGTTTATCAGTACTCGTGTGACGGGTCGGATTCAGCTCTGCGTGGAAGCATCATGCAGCCTATCTATTTCAGCAAGCCCCGATAGGCGGGGGCCTATCTTCATTGTGCAAGTTTTCAATTGCTAACAAGCTTAAGTTAATGGAAACATGAGGAAACAGATTGTTTCTTAGAATAACTAGGTTTGTCAGCCTCGATAGCGCAGTGCTTAACGCGTTCGACTAATGATCAAGAGGCTGTGCGTTCTAATCGGCCAGCGGTATCGAGGTATTTCCTAGGCAAGACATGTAATGACCCTGCCCATCTCCACCCAGGTGTAAATGGGTAGCAGTGGTATAAAAGGCACTGTCACTCTCTCGCGCCCGCGTGAAAAAAAAAAAAAACAAAAAAAAAACGGAATGAGTATTCGAGAACGATACAATAAGTTTGAAGCTTTCGTCGCAATCGAACTAAAATTAATTAAATTAATTAGTATAAACTAATACTGTAACTTGATTTATAGCATGCCTGTATTGCGTCAATAGATTAAGGAGCATGTGTTGAGAAACGGGTGAAAAGGACATCCTGCTGAGCGTAAAAGACAGCATGAAATGCTTTTGTGAGTACGTGATTACAGTTGTTCGTTGATGCATTCATATAACAGATAGTATTGTTAACTAGCTGTACAAAATGTGAGTCCTATAAAGTTACGCCATCCACTTGCGTTATCAATGCGATATACGCAAAAATAAGAATTACATCAGATCAAAATGAAACACGCATCAATCGATTCTTTGGGTTCTGACTAGAAAATGAGTACCCACAACATATACTTATTTATCATATGACGTCGCGTCCGAGAGTGTAATAACGCCATGTAATATTTTCGATAATCAACTAGTGGATTAAATATGCAAATTATGTAGATACGTCCCGTAACTTTACATGTACGACGTCCTTAACAACGTTGTATTTACTTATGGCGGAATAGTGTAAACAAACGTGAATAAAATGCGTTATAAATGTCATATGATAAATAGAATCTTGCATTCGTACTCATGTATTACTGAATGTATTAAACTCTTTGAGGAAAAGGGATAAAATGATTGGCAAAGCCTCGCATTTTATCCCTTTTCCTCAACTCGTTTAATAAATTCAATAATACATTAACACTCGGGTAAGATCCTCCATGAGTCCTGACTAAGAAAATGAGTACACACTATGAGGGAAGTTATGGCAGTTTTTATGTATAGAGGATCTTACATGAGTGTTGATTTTCTCCATACATACCGGTGTTCACCCACCTCTGATAAAGGAACGGTTAATACTGTTCCTAAATGAATAAAAAAAATACATTTCTCTTTCATATAAACTACCCTGCAACAAGCACTTTTGATTGATTTACTGGGCATGCTTAGATCCTCCAAGCGGTTTACCAGTACTCGTGTCAATGTCGGGTAAAAGTCCCACAAAATTGGAAGCAACGTCTCCAAAATGACCTATACTGTGTTGACGGGGACGTTAAACCTCAAATCAAACAAAGATAATATCTTGTCCGCACAACTTATAAAAAAAATCATGTCCTTTTCCGGTTTCTGTAAAAACCTCTCTAATAGATGTATTGTTCAGCACACCTTGCTGATTTAATTGTTTGAAATATACACTCGCTGAACAATTCGTTATAACTTACAGGAACCCGAGACTGCAATAAAATACTAATAAAGCAGAATTTTGTTTTTAGCAATTCATGATCATTAATTGTTAAAATAGTAATTCCCGTCCCCTTATCAACCATCCAAAGAGATGAATATAGGATCATAGAGCCAGCTGTCCTTTTCACATGCCCGTCTGACCAACTTGACCGAGAAGTTAATTCTTTCCTTCATATTAAAGTTAGAAGCTGGTATTACTTCCCACAGAAACACAAGGCGAAAATATAAGCTGGTCGTCTGTCCGTCTGTCAGTCCGTGACCCCTCAGCTGGAAAAACCTTGCTGAACTTATGACGCGACTGTCTCAGTCCTGCCTACTACAGTTTAAAAACGCAACATGTTCAAGAGTCAATAAAATGAAAACCCCAACCCCTGAAAATCCAACATTACATTGAGGAAACGGGGTTTACAGGGCTCTACATTTTCTATTTTCTGCTCCAATACCTGTGTTGTGGGTACTCGTTGATGAGTGGGTTATAATATGATTGGAGTATAAGCCGTGATAACGGAACCATTTTTGCAAATCTTAATCCACATGTCACCGGAATGGCTCCCTCCAGGAATAGGCTTAATCTGACTTCCGGTTCAGGAGGAGATGTGTTAACGGCGGACGACGGACACCAGACCATGGTTTAAACGACATATGTTTGTTTTCTGTTCCATTCTATTTTTATTGTTTTAAATTCCACGCTGCTTTTTCAGAGTGGGACAGAAAACAAGAAATATGTCGCTCAAACGACAACCTTTTTGTTTTCTGTTCCATTCTAATTTTATCGTTTTAATTTCCACGCTACTTTTTCAGAGTGCAACAGAAAACAATAATTATGTCTTTCAAACGACATCTTTTTGTTTTCTGTTCCATTCTAATTTTATTGTTTTAAATTCCATCCTCCTTTTTCAGAGTGGAAAGGAAAACAATAAATATGTCGTTTAAACGACATATTTCTTTTTTTTTCTCTCCACGCTAATTTAATTGTTTTAAATTCTGTTCTCCTATAAACTGGAACAGAAATGTCCCTCCCAGGGTTCCGTACCTTTGGAACTAAGCAAAAGCGGTCTTCAAGACTACATTTGAACAGTCTCAAACGTGGTCTCTTACTTGAAGACGCTAGGCGTAGAAAACAGAAAAAAGAAGAGCTAAAGCTTTTGTATATATGTATAAAAGAATGATTAATCCTGGTTTAAGGGGAATGGGTACACCCTCAGGGGAGGCAACTCCTGCAAAACTATTTTGGTATCCCATGTCAATAGGGGTCAACTCTTAAAGTAAAGAATTTGCTCCTGAGGAGAAAATTCTTTTCTTTTAGAGAAGACCCCTTTTTCAGTGGGACAGGGCTTATGGAAAAGCGAACAGGAAGTCCCAAACGTTGTCTCCCTTTGAAAAATGGCGGAAAAATCGGCCAGATGTTCCCATTCCCCTTAAGCTGGTGTTATTAGAGAAATTCATTGTTCAATATTTTACAGCAACATGGCGTCATACAACCATTCGGAACTGTAAAACATGGACAACGTGAGATACTCACAACAGTCTACCTTAGATATGGACAACACAGTGCTGACAAGTGCAGATACGAACCTATGCTGGTAGGATCACTTTACGTTACTACCATCTCATTATCATTTGTCGATATTATCCTGTAGGACAAGGGCCGTAACTATAGCCTTTCAAAACGCAGTGAGAAGTGACTGCACTTTCAATTTTGTACCCTTCCGTGTTTAAGGTAAGTCGACTTCAGTTGGCGATATAGTTTTCGTGAGATTCGTAGTGCATCACGTTAACTTCTTTGCCACAACATCTACATAATGGCATTATCAAAACATATATGTATATTTCAAAAATCCTGTGAAAAAAAAAGATAACCGAAATAGTGGAATAGTCTTGTCACGCTTGCGCATTGAACTCTTAAAGGTTGATGAGAAAACTTGTTGCCCAACAAGGTTACACTGATCTATGTTTATAGGTTTTAATAGCGAGCTCCTATGGTTCTTATAGAAACGTCTTCGCCCCCAACAATCGGGGCTTGAAGAAATAGATAGGCTGCATGCTGCTTCCACAAAACCCTATTGGTTTCATTGGGCGACAGGGCATGAGATGTCATTTCATCTCAATGTCGGGTAAAAGTCCCACAAAATTGGTAGCAGCGTCTTCAAAATGAACTATACAGTGTTGACGGGTACGTAAAACCTTAAATTAAACAAACAAAAAATAGAAACGTCTACTAGACCCCAGTTTTGCTATATAAAAGTGGGGTTCGAGGGGGTCAAAATTATATAGGCATGTTTTCGTAATGATAGCTCCCAGCCGGCACACGTTGCGAGGGCAGCGTTAAATCAACGTTGGTGCACCGACGTTGATGTGACGTTGCATTCGTCATGACGTACCGAAGTCGATGTGACGTCACAATTACGGCATGTGCCTCAGTGTTGGCTACATCTCCTTATCGATCATCAACGGACCGATTCTAATATGTTCAAATAACATTTAGTTGGAAACCGGAATTACTGTAGGTCGCAGAAAAAATGGAATGATTTCGAATACTGCATAGGTTGAATATTATTTGTATGGGAAGCAGTTTCGCTGTCAATATATGCTATTAGACAGAAAAACTGTGGTATGTTATGGGAAGACGTTTATCAAGGAATTTATACAACCATTTCGTATTGTTGTGTCCTCATACCAATGTTGTGTCTGATTCTCTATATTTACTTGAATGCAGCATCTTCTTAGTATTTAGCAGGTATATGAGCATACAATTACGCCTTGGGCCAAAATTAAGAATATGAAAATGTTTCCGAACAGGCTATTCATCACGTGAACAAGTCCGTGAAATAAACACCCCCTTAAACCCCACTTTATATAGAGAAAACTGGGGTTTACGGGGGTATTAATTATTTTTCTTATTTTTATTCCAAGACATAGGTTGTGGGTACTCGTTAGAACCGCCTCGATGAGGCGGTTCTAACGGGCACCTACAACCTATGTTTGCAGTATAAATAAGAAAATATCACGGAATTTTATCAGAGAAGAAGCCATTTTGGAGATAAGAAAAAATGCACTATGTCGCACGGGTGTGTTATCGTAATGACTTCGCAACAAAATTGTCATCCATCACGATAACAAGTCCGTGAAACGAAGACCCCAATAAACCCCACTTTATATAGAGAGAATTGGGGTTTAAGGAGGTATACATTATCTGCCTTATTTTTGCTTTTACACATAGATTGTGTGTACTCGTTAGAACCGTCTCATTGAGGCGGTTCTAACGAGCACCCACAATCTATGTTGAAAGCAGATATAATAAAGATGTTATTATTTTTACCTAATATTTATAATTTTCTGACACTATGTTGGACGCCATTATTTCTTGCGCACATGTTTTCCTACTTATGTGTTTGTTTATCTGGACTATAATTAGGATAACGATACATTTTAGGCTCTAGCCTTGGCATGTGGTTCTCCTTGCATTGCTCTTATTAATTGTTAAAAGTGAAGAAAGAAAGAGAAAGTAATCTTGCCAGAAACTTTCTGACTATGGCATTCAATTAAAATATCAAGCTATTCAGCGGTCAGCAAACACTTATAAACAGTTGAAATCCTTCCTCCCTTATGTGGTCCATGTTCCATGAGTAGGGAGGAAGTGGGAGCGCAGTGATTATCCATTTAATTGTGCTAACACTGTGCATGCCGATTCTCTTGAAAATGATTATAAACTAAATGAAACTGAAAGATTACAGATGACCGCCGGCGAAACTGGCCTCAGACCTTTGGACAGCTCCGGCCAAAATACTTTCGAATAAGACCATTGGTACCCGATATTCTGTCTGTGCTCCAGCCTACCGGGGTCTAACCGGTGGCTTTCTTTTCCTCCGCCATGCTGTTGAGTCCTTATCAGTGCATCATCGCTGAGTTTGTTGGATTTGTATTTTCTTGGAGTTGACACACTTATGAGTTTGAAGGCCTTCTCGAGGACTGGAAAAATAACATGGGCCATGGGCACGAAAAATGGCCACGTTATATCTTTGAAACCCCTCTCCAAAAATACCGACCGTTCAATGGCTGTGCTTTTCTTAAAAACCAGTATTGTCATATGTACGTCGTTCATGTCTTCCTGTTGATAATTTCATTCTATTTTAGCTCACCTATCACGTTGTGACAAGGTGAGCTTTTGTGATCATTTTTGTCCGTCGTCCGCCGTCCGTCGTGCGTCCGTGAGTCCGTAAACAATTTCTTCAAACGACATCTCCTCCTAAACCAATGATCGGACTTTGACCAAACTTCAAAGAAATGATCCTTATGTGGTCCCCTTTCAAAATTGTTGAAATGGTTCCGGTACGTTGCACATCTAGGTCACAGGAGCTAAAAATAGATTTTTTGACTGAAAACTTAAAAAATCTCTTTCTCTGAAACCGTACGGTTCAGGTCTTTGCTATTTTGTATGAAGCTTTATCTAGTAGACCTCTACCATGATTATTCAAATTAAAGCCCTTGAGCCAAAAATGCCCCCGTCCCGGGGCACTTTGGTTTTACATAGGCTTATATAGGGACAATCCTTAAAATTCTTCTTCTATTGAACCGCAAGGCCCAGGTTTTTGATATTTGGTATGAAGCTTCATCTAGTGGACCTCTTCCAAAATTATAGCCATGGGGCCAAAAATGCTCCCACCCGGGGCCCTTTGGTTTTACATAGACTTATATAGGGACAATTTTCAAAAATCTTCTTCTCTGAAACCACAAGCCCAGGTCTTTGATATTTGGTGTGAAGCTTCATCTAGTGAACCTCTATCAACATTGTTCAAATTATAGCCCTAGGACCAAAAATGCTCCTGCCACGACACCCTTTGGTTTTACATTGACTTATGTAGGGAGAGGTCACTCAGGAAAGGCCACAATCTAAGAGCGCAGCCGTCTCAAGTAACCTATAAAAAGTAGCACGGAGGCACACACAAAAACAGACGAAACATGAACTAACGACACAAAGCCAAATAACAAATAAGGCACTGCAAAAGAACGACCGCCTTGGTACGGTCAGTAGTAAAACTACTGGTGGCTTCAAAAATCTTCAACCTTTAAAAATCTTCTTGTCTGAAACCAGAAGGCTCCGGTCTTTGATATTATGTATATTAAGAAGTTTGGTCTTTTAGACCACTACCAAGATCATTCAAATTATAGCCCTGGGGCCAATAATGGCTCTCCTCGGGGCCCACTTCTTTCTCTATGGATCAGGTGAGCGATCCAGGGCCATCATGGTCCTCTTGTTTGTTATTATTTTGCCATTCTGTGGGAAACAAAAATGACCTTTTTACTTTCTTCTTCCAGTTTTACCTGCAAACTCAAACTTAAGGTTTTCAGTTCTGTATTGAATGCTTCGCTTCCGAGGGATTGCCGTTTTATAGAACATTTCAATTATAATGACGTTGCTTCAGGTTCATATGCGTCTTTTATTCCCGTTGGTGTCTTCATCACGAAAACACGCCTATAAAATTCCGAACCCCTTAAACCAGGTTTTAAATTGTAAAAAATGGGGTTATCAGGGATAAACCTTATTTTTCGTCTTTCTGATCCAAAATATAGAATGTAGGTACTCGTTAGAACTGCCTCATCGAGACAGTTCTTACGTGAACCACAATCGATATTTTGAACAGAAATAAGAAAAAAATATCGCAATTTTTCATCATAAAATCTTCATTTTTCGGCAAATTTTTCTATGTATTTGTATAGGCGTGTTTTCGTAATGTGGACGGACTGTTTATGGTGCGTTATCGAACATTGTCTTCCCTTTCACTTTCCAATCATAAGTAACTTTACCATTAAAGTAAGTTTATATGATATTTGCCTTACTATAAAATGCTAAATAGCTTGCTGCTAGCCTGTGAGAGGTTATATGCATGCTCCTGATTGGCATTAAACCAATTGTATTTCTTATGGACAGCCGTTGCATTCGTGGAAATGCTTAACACGAAACAACTATTTGGTTGATTTGAGGTTTAACGTCCCCGTCAACACTGTATAGGTCATTTTGGAGACGCTGCGTCCAATTTTATGGGACTTTTACCCGACACTGAGATGAAATGACATCTCAAGCCCTGTCACCCAATGAAACCAATAGGGCTTATAAGCATGGAGGATCCGACTCGCACCGCTTTGCCTGGGCAGGCTTAGATCCTCTAATCGGTTTCCCAGTACTCCTGTGCGATCGGTTTCAGCTCTGCGTGGAAGCATAATGCAGCCCATCGTTTTCATTAAGCCGCATTTGGCTGGGGCCCGAAACGACTATTTCGACCCCTTTATGTGTGATTACCGAAATCCTTATTCAAATTATGAAAAGTTGCAAAGTAAAACATATATCCCGTGAACAAGTTAAACCCCACTTTATATGGAAAATGGGGTTTACGGGGGTCTTCATTATTTTTCTGATTTCTGGTCTAAGACATATGTTGTGGGTAATCGTTAGAACCACCTCGAATACCCACAACCTGTGTGTGCAGTATAAATAAGGAAATATCACGGATTATCATCAGAAAAGTAGTCATTTGAGAGATATGAAAAATGGACTATATCATACGGATGTGTTTTCGTAACTTTTTTCGAATAGTGCAGTCCAAGCGGTTACATGGTCAAATTATTGCAATAGGTATCTCCAGTATAATGTGTTTTGTTTGAATTATTTAAATAACAATAGCAGGCTTATTATTTGGTCATTATTGAGATTATCAATTATTGAGAAAAAAAGTGAGCCAAACAAATGTTATATTCTGCATAAAATTACAACGCGACGTATGGCAGGCATCGTTTTTAAATCTTAAAACCCGTTCTATGTAATATTCTAGGTCACATTATTTTGGTAATAAAAACAAGTTGCGCACATGTCTCATCGTTAACTGACACCAGGAATGTAAATTTACAACAATATGGATGTATGTTAAAATGGTGAAACGCGTTAAAACCAAGGCATTTGGACTCATATTTACTTTTAGATACTTTGGTATTTGCAGGAGCCGTGACATACCACAGAAACTTAAAGAACATTTTGTTCTTGAATCACTGTTTACAAACTATGCCATATTTTTAAATCGCATACGTTGTCAAGCACTTGATAAGATACCCATTGTGACGTTATGCAAGCCGTTTGATTCTGCTAGACAGTTGTTTTTTTATATGACACAGGATGTTCTTAGTAACCATAACAAATAAAATCGTATATCTTTCCTGGTAACCTCTTTTGTTTTTATAGTTCGGGACCCGAATTTTATGGTGACTTAGTATATAAATTCAGAAAAATATATAACCGCAATGACTCCAGCACCCAATTTCGTAAAATCATTCTTCGACATAAAAAGATTGGGTACAACATGGATGTTATACGACAGACTGCAATCATGGTAGTTAACCCAATCACGGTTGGCAACTTTGCTTCCCTCTTTAATTGCACGCCGGTGGGTCAGGCCTCAGATTCTATGACGGCTCAAACGTAAAGGCTTATTGAGAATTAGAGAGATATAATTCAAGGAAATGTTGGTTGGTGCCTGATGCTCTGTCTCTGGTCGGGCCCATCGGAGTCTAACTGTTGGTTTTCTTTTGCTCCAGCATTTCAGTGGTTTCTTGCTGTCGAGTCCTCACCGTTGTCTCACCTCTGTGGTTCTTTGATTTTTGTGTTCACGGAGATGTTGCACTGATGAGTTAGGAGGCCTTCATGCGGACTGAACAAATTAATTGTCTAAATCGCGACGGAAGTAAAGGCGAGGATTGTGGCCACGTAAAATCGATTTAAGCCCCCCAGTGGAAATCTTTCCATTGACCGTTCCAAGGCGGTTCTTCTGTGGCGGTTTATTTATGGTGTGGTTTGTTACTTACTGTGTGTATCACTTGTGTCTTTTTATTTTGGAAGTCCATATGGCCATTTTGTGGGACAGTAACTGTCCTTATGGCCTTCCTTTGTTTAGGTTTCCATTATGGTCTGGTCGCTTAATGTTAGTGTTTCTTTCCCTTTGGTGTCTTTGATGGGTGGAGTAAGTTAATTGTATCGATTCCTGATCTTTGTTTTACTTCTACTTTGAAGCACGAAAATGTCTGGATTTCAATTTATTTAAACCCTCATTCGAATTTTTTATAGACCAAAACAGATTTTTTCCTGATCTTTCAAAGACTTTATCACAATATCTAATCACATGCGTTTTCAAAGCAGTAAGACAGGAAGTTAATAATTTAGAAAGTTCAGTGGTAGTGCAACAGCTAGAATTTGCAATAAACCGTGCTTTGTAAGGTCTTTTATGAAGTTTTGGTAACCAGTATAACGTAGGAAGCTTGCCTTGGCCTTCGTTAACACACACAGCAAACTTGGTGGCTGAATGACAAACATGTTTATCTACTATAGCTCTCTCTTCAGCTAAAGGCTGAAGTTCATAGGCCTTAGTACCACCAAGCTCCTGCTTAAGCGTGTTAACATAGTGGAGCCGTCACACAACGACGACGTTGTTAGCGGCCTTGTCTGCAGGGGCCAAAACAAACTTCTTATGAAATTCTTGAATACCTAGTTTAAGATGACGTAAATACGTCTTGGGCTTAGGAGGTAACAAGTTAGTATTTGGAGAATAGAAAGAAATGCGTTTATTCACTGGTTTTAAAATGCTAAGTTTCCAGTCCTTAAGGGCTTTATGCTCAACATACTCTCGCTTACACCATCGATTACCGAATTCATTCAAGGAAGCAGCGATTTCATCTCTACATTTACTGAAATCAATTTTAGAAGGAAACCGATATTTCGGTCCTTTAGATATTATATTCCTTATCCTAGAATCAGGAATAATTTTCGAATTGCCAGTAATTACATGACCAGCAGCAGGATAGCAATACTTTGAGTTTTTACAATCACATGAATCAAGAGTATTAGTATCAATATCAAGATCAGAAACAAGTTTATTGAAATTAAAAATGATAGATCTAACAGGTTTGTTAGACTCTTTTTATGACATGATCATTAATTATTTATTTGCACGGTAGAAAATTGAACATGAGCTGTAGAAACCCTTACCGTATCACCACGTTATTACGAGTTATGTACATATGAGAAAAATGAAATAACGTTACATAACTGAATAATATTGTCATCGTATGATAAATTTACTTATTGTATAATAGACAAACAAGTTAATGGTAATTTCAAATACTACATCACATTCGTAAAATATCGTAGAGAGTCTTTTCATATGATTTTCATAAGTGTCAAAAACTTACGACGAGTCTGAGATACTTTTCATTATATAATAAGCATTTTACCTTGTATTTTTATCTTTGTAGTATGTTTTAGATCTTACAGAAAACATTACATTATCGTGGACGGCAGGCTGTTGTTATCCGACGTCTTTGAGTGATATTACACGCTGCATGCAAAAAAAAAAAAAAAAAAAAAATGAATCAATTTATCAATTGCGTCTCAGAACACACCAACAACAGCATTTCTCGCACCTGGTTGAGATTGGTCATTGTCAGTAATGACAGACGAACTATTATTATTAAGAAGTCCGTGTAATCAACACCATTCCCTGTAAACCCCACTTTATTCAGAAACATGAGGCAAATCACTACCCTCACCAGAGGAGATCATGTGGTTTTTATCATATACGGGCATGGCGCCAATCTTGGTCATGTGACAACAATCCTACGAATAACAACCCATGGAGGCTTTTCATGAAATTGTGTTTCAATCCGTAAAGCAGTTTTTTTTTTGTGGAGAAGATAAAATACTGAATCAGAGACATCCAAGACAAAGGTCAGTAATGGTCTTGACCTTTGGACTTGAGTAACTTCTATTCAGTCGATTGGAAATATTTATGATGCTACAAGCTACCATGCAACCAGTAAAATCCAATGTATTACCTCTTTTCCATACGAATGTCTGAGTGACAATATTTAACCTTAACGCAAAACAGGTCAGGGTCAACCAAAGGTCATCCTGCGAACAAATTTTGCAGGACCCGAGTCCCCGATGCTACATACCGCATTTTAAGGTCATAGCCCATTTTGGTCACATGACCAATATGGCCGCCATGCACATATATGGTAAAAACTTTAAATATTTTCTTCTAAAGAACCAAATGGCCGATGACCTTGAAATTTGGTTCCTGAGAAGAAAGTTCTTAAAGTTTTTTTAGCACATATGAGCATGGAGGCCATATTGGTCATGTGGCTCAGGATTGACTAACAAATTTCATTCCCCCACCCATAGAGGCTCCACATGTAATTTGGTTTCAATCAACCCATCAGCTTAAGTGGAGAAGAGGATTAAAAAACTGAATCTGAGGCATCCAGGACATGGACTTCAAATGACCTTTACCTGTGGAATAAATTTCCATTCAGTGACTGCAAATATCATTTCTCATGCCACAGGCTACCAGGCAATCACTAACATCCACTGTTTTGCCTTCTGATTGACAAAATTTGACCTTAATATAAAAAGGTCAGGGTCAACCAAAGGTCATCATTTGAACAAATTTGATAGTACCCGAGTCTCCGATGCTGCATGCCAAGTTTCACAGTAATCGGATGTTTGGTTCATGAGAAGAATATTTTAAATGTGTTTACCATATATGAGCATGGCGGCTATATTGTTCATGTGACCCAGTGCTGATGGGAAAAAAACTTTCGTTCCGCCCTTCCAATAGAGGTCCCACATTAATTTAGTTTCAATCAACCCAGACCGCCCCCGCCCATCGGGGCTTGAAGAAATAGATGGGCTGCATGATGCTTCCACGCAGAGCTGAGTCCGACCACACACGAGTACTGGTAAACCGCTTAGAGGATCTAAGCCTGCCCAAGCAAAGCGGTGCTAGTCGGACCGTCCATGCTTATAAACATTATTGGTTTCTTTGGACGACAGGGCTTGAGATGTCATTTCATCTCAATGTCGGGTAAAAGTCCCACACAATTGGAAGCAACGTCTCCAAAATGACCTATACAGTGTTGACGGGGACGTTAAACCTCAAATCAAACAAACAAACAAATCAATCAACCCAGGAGTTAAATTGAAGAAGATAAAAATACTGAATCTGAGCCATTCAGGACAAAGGTCAATAATGACCTTGACCTTTGGAATTGATAAACTTCCATTCAGCTGATTGCAAATATCATTTCTGATACCACAAGCTACCATACAATCAGAAAAATCCTCTGTTTTGCTTTTTTTGTCATACAAATGTCTAAGTGACCACATTTGACCTTGCCCTAAGAAAGGTTAAGGTCAACCAAAGGTCATCTTTTGAACAAAGTTAGTGGGCCCGAGTGCCCGATGCTGCGTTCTATGTGTCATGGTCATCAGCCCTTCGGTTCCTGAGAAAAAGATTTTGAAAGGTTTTTACCACATATGGGCATGGCGGCCATATTGATCATGTGACCCAGTCCCCACAACCAAACTTTCGTCTCCCTTCCCATAGAGGCTCAATATGTAATTTGGTTTCAATTGGCCAAGTAGGTTAGGAGAAAATGCCGTTTGAAAATGTTGATGACACAGATGACGACGACGGACCACTACCTATACTATAAGCTCCCCCGGAGCCTTCGGCTCTGGTGAGCTACAAACGGGGTTTACAAGGAGATACATTTTATTCCTTATTTTTACTCAAAAACATAGATTGTGGGTACTAGTTAGAACCGCCTTGCACACACAATATGGGCTCCGTCAAGCGATTTTGGTACTTATCGCCTATGCGAGCAGCGAATGTTCAGGCGAGCCTGCGCCTCCTCGCAGTCTCGCCAGAACCTTCGCTGCTCGCTCATTCAAGCAGTGAATCAAGAGGAACCGTCAGACAGAAAGCCGTATCCCTGGCCCCTCCGAATGGCTGAGGATGCGCAGTTAAAATTTGTCATGACGGAATGCTCGAAGACACAAATTCGTTTGGCGATGCCCATATATGTTTGAACTTGAAATTATAAAAAAACATCACAGTAGGTTATGTGTCTTCTTAGATTCACCTACATAACACGATTTTTTCTAATGAGAGTCCGGCTTGACCAGGAGCAGAAAATAATAATATTTTAAATCCAACATTAAGTTTTTTGAAATGAGGTACATCAGGCGTTTTCATAAATGCCAGTTATTCTGCTGGGCTTGTTTCTTTCTATAGCTTTTGGACGCGATGGTGTTCACCCTAGAGCCCTTATGCAATGAACAAACGAAGTTTATTTGCTATCTGCACATTTTTTTCAGCAATCTTATGGCACGTCTAATATCATAGAAAATGGCTATCCTCTTGGTGTTAACCCTTTTGGTACCAAATGGAATCTTCCTCCTTATATAAATATATAGCAGGAGTCCAATTCAAAATTTAGGGATGTCAGGTTGTGTTTTCTTCAAAATCTATTTGGAAACTGGCTGAACATTTTGCAAACAGTATAGGCATCTGTGGCGTCTGATCTGGACCTGCACTGTTTGCTAAGTACCCCTTTAGGGCCGGGGTTTCCGGTACTAAATGGGTTAATGTTAAAGTAAGGCTCAACTCTCTCATGCAGCTTAGGAGGTGCCACCAACCTTGATATGAGGTGCCAGCAGTAACAGTTATAAATATTTTGTTAAGAGTAACCTTAAAGCAGAACTACATTTGTCTAACCACGCGAATTTCTGATATATCAGATGTGCTTTACAGCCCATTTAGCAATATTTTATCAAATACAATTATATCGAGAAGGTGAAGCTGCTGATAAACATATCATAACAATCTGCATAAATCGGTCTACCAATGTATGAACGTATAATATAGAATTTTATTATATCTTTATCGATAGTTTCATACCCTTCATAGAATTAAACTTGCTGAAATACTGATAAATGGGCCGTAAAGCAAAGCATAATCCAGACATTTATATTCGATCCCATGGTCAGAGACACAGTAAAGAAATGGTTTTAAGCAACTCCTTATATCACTGGAACCGGTGGCACCTCGGCAGATCAGCACTTCCACAACAGCAAGCCCCTCAGCTGCAGAAAGGGGTTGAGCTTCACCCATAAGGTTCTTGCTTGTACTTATACCCGGCTTCTACGTACAATTATCGCTCTTTATCTCTGACAAGCGTACCGTGCAAGTTACTTAAACATATAGTGTTCGAACATATCATGGCTTATCTTAGTCTACAGCAGCTTCCGTATGACAGTCACAGTAACTCAAGGGACTACTGTTGTAAATGATTTGGCAGAACTATTTTTTAAAAGAGGAAACTGTCAGGTTGATGGCTTTATATTCTGGATTTCGAGACGGTTTTCGACACGTACCCTCATTTTAAAGCAAATCATTTGTTTATGGCATAGGTAGGAAGACATTCACTTTTTATTATAGAAAACATCACACAAACATGCCTATATAATTTTGATCCCCTTGAACCCCGCTTTTATATAGTAAAACTGGGGTTTACAGGGGTAAACCTAATTTCATTTATTTCTGCTCTAAAATATGGATTGTGGGTACTAATTAGAACCGCCTCGTTGAGGCTGTTCTTACTGTTACGAGATGGAATAGGAAAATAGAAGTAAAACAAAGATCAGGAATTGATACAATTAACTTACTCCATCCATAAAAGACACCAAAGGGAAAGAAATACAAACATTAAGCGACCAGACCATAATGGAAACCTAAACAAAGGAAGGCCATATGGACAGTTACTTTCCCACAAAATGGCCATATGGCCATCCAAAATTAAAAGACACAAGTGATACACACAGTAAGTAACAAACAACAACACAAACAAATCGCCACAGAAGAGCCGCCTTGGAACGGTCAGTGGAAGATTTCCACTGGGGGGCTTAAATCGATTTTACGTGGCCACAATCCTCGCCCTTACTTCCGTCGCGATTTAGACAAATAATTTGGAAATAATTAGGAAACCTCTCTTTGGTAATTTAGATGAAATGACTAGGGAGGCAGATATGTTTGCAGAAGCGCGCGGGGGTGCATTTAGTTGCATTAAAAAGGGACAACGCGATAATAGAGGCGCAGCGCAGGGTAAACAGGACAAAGCGAGTGGTAGATCGGATATCAAGTGTAGCATATGCGGTAAGGGGCATTTAACAATTAAATGTTTTAAGAACCCCGACAGAAAACAGTTATATAGCGCAGAGGTAGGAGCAACGGGAGGTGGGGATAGCGGTGTTAAGGAAAATTTTAACACGCGCGTAGAGACTCAAGGATCTCAGGTTAAGAATGAGAATACGCAGAATGTAGGTCGTAGTTATAAACGTGGTCGTGGTAAATTTAGAGGGTCTTTTCATCTTAAGTTTTCCACTTTTACGGCGGTTAAATTTACACTGTATTTGTACAGGCGTGTTTTCGTAATGACATCGAGTTATTTAGGGGATAACTGTATTCAAAATTGTCATTTGGGGAGGTAAATCGGTGGTTTTACGGTCGGAAATTTCGTTTTACGGCGACGCGTTAGCGGAGCCGTAAATCGGAATTTGCGACCGTAAAACCACCGATTTACCTCCCCAAATGACAATTTTCAACACAGTTATCCCCATTCTAATGCACTTATTCGGTTGTTTTGTTAAAAATTGTACTATTTTGCACAAAGCGGCAGGCGTTGTGAGCTGCGTAAAACCAAATGTCAGCCAATGAAAAACGACGTTACGTGGTGACGTCGGATTTCCGACAGTATATCGTGGAATATACTGTCGCAAATTTTTGACGTTATCCAATCAGACGTCGCGTTACATACGTAAGTGCATTAGAATGTTTCTTATGAAACTTCGGAGTAGGCTGCAATTTTATCTGGTGTTCAACAAAGGACTGTTCTTGGTCCATTTTCTTTTACATTAATGATATTCCACTGCCATTGGCGTTGAAAAAAGACTTTTCGAAGATTATTGTGTTTGTAATCATGGATTTAGTTATGCAGACTCATGAAACTCCAGGGCTCAGTTCTTCAAACATGATCTTAAAGGGCTTGCTTCGGCCAAACCAGATGTTATACAGCGGTATTTTTGCTTCTTCTATTCGCATACCATGTCAAAGGATCACAGTTTGAAGGATGTGTAAACTAAAGACATCATAAGATTTGAACCCTTGGTCCTAGAAGCATATGGATAGAAAGCTGTTGTAATATGATATAATATAATATAGTATAATATAATATAATATGATATAATATAATATAATATAATATAATATAATATAATATAATATAATATAATATAATATAATATAATATAATATAATATAATATAATAATAGAGGATCTAAGCCTGCCTAGGTTCGAGTCGGACCGTCCCTGCTTATATAAGTTAATTGTATCAATTCCTGATCTTTGTTTTACTTCTACTTTATAAACCCTATTGGTTTCATTGGGCGACAGGGCTTGGGAAGTCATTTCATCTCAATGTCGGGTAGAAGTCCCACAAAATTGGAAGCAACGTCTCATAAATGACCTATACAGTGTTGACACGGACGTTCAAACCCTAATCAAACAAACAATAATGTAATTTAATATGATATAAAACAGATAAATATGAGATCAAACAGATTTAAGTCTTCTTACAATTAAATTGGAATCTTTAAAAATGTTTAGTCCATTTAATACCTTACAGTTGTCACTTCGTCCTAATGTCGGGTAAATTTGAAGCAAAATATGTTCTATAAAAGGGTTATCCTTTGGAAGCAAGGAATACACCACAGAACTGAAAAATATGGAGTGTACATGTTTTCTGGGCCAGACTAGCTAGTTTCGGCCAATTAGGCCTCATCAGTGACCCTCAGATATTTTCAAAATTCCACAATGGAATCAATGATCCCAAAGGACAAGAAAATATAATCTACACTATGATGTAGGGCAGGGAGACGTTTTACCGCCGCCACACAGTCCCACACACCAGCTGTAGTGAAGTTAAATATGTTCTATAAAAGGGTTATCCTTTGGAAGCAAGGAATACACCACAGAACTGAAAAATATGGAGTGTACATGTTTTCTGGGCCAGACTAGCTAGTTTCGGCCAATTAGGCCTCATCAGTGACCCTCAGATATTTTCAAAATTCCACAATGGAATCAATGATCCCAAAGGACAAGAAAATATAATCTACACTATGATGTAGGGCAGGGAGACGTTTTACCTCCAAAATGACCTAAATAATGTTGACAGGGACGTAAAACCTCAATGCAAACAAACACTGGCAGTAATCATCAAGCCAATGTGCTCTGGGGCATATAGTACTCTTGGTTTTCTAAGACGTAATCTTTTTCTATGTCTCCAGGATGTAAAAGGGATAGCATATAAAAGGTCTGGAATATGGTGTTGTGTTTGTGATTCCAAGAGTCTGAATAAATCATGACCCATTGACACTTTCGCCCCCGCTTGAAGAAGTGATATTTACAACAGTTCGTTGTACCCACAGACCTCTACAGATCGTGATGTCCTCTCAGATTCGATGTTAAGCTCTTTGATGAGATCTAGGGACTTACGTCCCAGGTGACTTGTCCTAGTGACTAAATGTCTCAACAATTCTGTATCTCGGTGATTCTGAATCAAATCAGCCACTTAAGTGGAATGGATACACCTTCAGGGGAGGCAACTCCTGCAAAAGTATTTTTGTCTCGCATGTCATATGGGCTCCCGAAAGTTGTCTCCTTTTGAAAAATGGAGGAAAAATCTGCCAGGTGTTCCCAGTTCCTTAATTCTTTTTGATACGCCCATTTTGAGGTTTATGTGTATATTGTTTATTATGTTTGTTGTGAGATTTGCCAAAAAACTTTATTTTTACGGAAACACGGTAGACCTGTATCAGACAGTGTTCTCTTAATATTAAATTTCTAAGTTCGTGACATTGACCTCGAGGTCATGGGCATAATGCTATTTAATATGTATTTCCTTATATGTCATGTCAATGTACTTAAGAGAATAAAGTGTTTGTCTGTCTGTCTGTCTGTCTGGCATGCGCATGAACGGGCGGATTGCTGAATAAAAGGTTTGACCTATATCTATCATCATACCAAATTCGAATCGAATCAGTCGCACAGTTAAGAAATTATAAGCTCTAAAAACTTTAACGCACATGTGTACGTCGACGCCAGTTCCAACGCCAAAGGCGACGCCGGCGCTAACTGAAGTGTAATAGCTCTTCGGGACCTTGTTCAGACGAACTACAATTGCCTACTCCGGGAACTGAAAATTCTTCAACTTTTTTTCATTTCAGCAAAGATACTACAATGGAATACAAAATCCTCGCTTCACTATTCGACCATTTGGAGACAAAATTAAATTATGCTGCAGTATCGGCGGTGATGAGCCGTGGTGTGACAATCTTGGTGAGTCTGTATAACATTTTAGATATTGAAACGAGAGGAATTGTATTGCCCAAGCAACGTACACAAATATCATCACGAAAACACGCCTATATAATTTTGACCCCCTTGAACTCCACTTTTATAAAGTAAAACTGGGGATTACAAGGGTAATCCTTGTTTTTCTTAAAAGGGCCCCTCAAATTTATTTGCGGGTGCCCTATAGTAATCACCCTGTCTGTCCGTCCGTCTGTCCGTCCACTTTTTTTCTTATTAACTTACAAACCGTTTGACGCATCAACTTCAAGCTTTAAATATAAGGTTACAATATCAGTACACAATTCCATGGCAAGTAACGTAACACTAGCTACAATACTCTCAGAGTTATGGCCCTTTTGAAAAACTTAAAAATATCCACATTTTTCATGTGTTTATTTTCTTAATAACTTACAAACCGTCAAACCTATTAGCTTCAAACTTTAAATATAAGGTCACAATATCATTACACAATTTCACGGCAAGTAACGTAATTCTAGCTACAATACTCTTGGAGTTATGACCCTTTGAAAAACTTAAAAAAAGTCCATATTTTTCATGTTTTTTTCTTAATAACTTACGAACCGTCAAACCTATCAACCTCAAACTTTAAATATATGGTTTCATAATCATTACACAATTTTATTGCATGTTACGTAACTGTAGCTTCAGTACTGTCAGAGTTATGGCCCTTTGAAAAAACTTAAAATTCAGCATTTTTCGTCTTTTTTTATCTTTATTTTTGAACCGCCATAGATATTCAAATGAAACTTCCTATAGTTATTGACAGTTGCCCTATAGTAATGCCCTGTCCGCCCGTCCGTCCGTCCGTCCGTCCGTCCGTCCGTTCATCCATCCATCCATCCATCCATCCATATGTCTGTCCATGTGACAAACCTATCATCTTCAAACTTTAAATATTTTTTCATGTTCTTATCTTTATAACTTACAAAAAAGAAGTAGAGGCAATGATCAGGAATCGATACAATTAACCAACAGCTCCTATCAGAGACATCAAACAAACCCTCAAACCCATCATTTTCAACCTTTAAACATAAGATCACAACAACATTTAACACTTTCATGGCAAGTTACTTAAATCTAGCTTTAATACTCTGAGAGTTATTACATTTTGAAAAACATTTTTTTTCGTCTTTTGTTTTCATCTTAATTTCAAAACCAATATAGATATCCAAATGAAAATAAAGCTGAAGTTATTGACAGTTGCCATATAGTAATACCCTTTCGTTTTTTATTCACAACTTACAAACCGTCAAATTCATCAACTTCAAGCTTTAGATATAAGGTCACAAAATCATTACACAATTACACGGCAAGTTACGTAATTCTAGCTACAATACTCTAAGAGTTATGGCCCTTTGAAAAAACAGCTCTAGTTTTTGTTCTGAAATTTAGATTGTGGGTACTATGACGGTTTTAACGAGTACCCACAACCTATATTTTGAGCAGAAATAAGAAAATATAATAATTTTTCATCTTAAAATGTTTTGGCGATAAAGGTTATAATGTATTTGTATAGGCATGTTTTCGTAATGTGCTGATCAGACTGCGTAGATGCAGAAGTTTATCTGCACCTTTACTATTCATGAAATGTCTTAAGTATATCATGACATGGCTCAGACTTGTTTTAGGAAACGTGGTGGTGAGTTCTGGTGTGGAGATTAGAAAACATTTATGATAATGAGCCGGCGCACGACAAAACCTACAATGTGACATGTGCGCTCAGCGAAGACTCATATCAGCATGATCAGAAGCTTCGTTGTGCGTTCTAAGGGTAGCTGAGTGCCCAATGCTTCTTAATGCAGCAAGAGATGTCTCCGGTTAGACTATATGGATGCGCAGGCTGATCTGATTATTTGCTGGGCGCATATGTAAAATGTAGGAAATGCTGTACTCCGGCTTATATAGTAAAAACATGTTTTATCCTAACGTGGCCAGTGTTTTATCCTAACGTGGCCAGTGTGAGATTCTATGTGAGTTATAAAGAAAGCCAATTTTAGATATACATGTAGTAACTAGAAGTAGTGTACCACCCAAGCCGACCCTGCCCATCGGGGCTTGAAGATATAGATGAGCTGCATGATGTTTCCACGCACAGCTGAAATCCTATCGCACACGAGTACTGGCAACTCGCTTAGAGGATTTAAGCCTGCCCAGGTAAAACGGTGCGAGTCGGACCGTAAATTCTTATAAACCCTATTGGTTTCATTGGGCGACAGGGCTTGAGGTGTCATTACATCTCAATGTCGGGTAAAAGTCCCACAAAATTGGAAGCAACGTCTCAAAATGACATATACAGTGTGGACGGAGACGTTAAACTTAAATAAATCAATCAATATGTACCACCCAAGCAGAAGATGCGAAAGTTATTTTTTCCCAAAACGAAAACGTCTCTCATAACGTGGCTTAGTCTTCATAACGGTCGTGTTTGGTATGTCAATCTTGGAAAAGTATCAAAACAACCGGATACACGTTACTAACTTTTAAGGCAGACAGCGTAACGTTTATATAATTTCATACGGAGCCCTCAGAAATAAAGGAATCTTCTCTTAAATTAAAGATTTTCTTCACGTTAGCTTATTAGCTCACCTGAGCCGAAGGCTCCGGCGGAGCTATTGTGATCGGTCGCCGTCTGTCGTCGTCGTCCGTCCGGGTGTCTGTCCACAATTCCTTTAAACGACATCTCCTCCTAAACCACTAAACAGATTTTGACCAAACTTGGCAAAAATGATCTTTGGTGGTCCTCTCTCAAAGTTGTTCAAAGAATGCCATTCCATGCAGAAATCTGGTTGCCAAGGAAACAAAAAGGGGAAAAAAACTTAAAAAATCTTCTTCTCTGAAACCAGAAGGCCAAAGTCTTTGATATTTGGTAAGAAGCTTCATCTAGTGGACCTCTACCAAGGTTGTCAAAATTAAAGCCCTGGGGCCAAAAATGCCCCCGCGCCGGAGCCCAAAGGTTTTACATAAGCTTATATAGGGAAACACATTTAAAAAATCTTCTTGTTTGAAACCAGAAGGCCCAGGTCTTTGATATTTGGTATGAAACTTCATTAAGTAGACCTCTACCAAGACTGTTCAAATTATAGCCCTGGGGCCATAAACGGCCCCGCCCCGGGGCCCACTGGTTTCATAAAGACTTATATAGGGAAAACATATAAAAATCTTCTTGTCTGAAACCAGAAGACCCAGGTCTTTTTTATTTGGTATGAAGCTTCATCTATTGGACCTCTACCAAGATTGTTCAAATTATAGCCCTGGGGCCAAAAATGCCCCCGCGCCGGGAACCAATGGTTTTACATAGGCTTATATAGGGGAACACTTTTAACAATCTTCTTGTCTGAAACCAGAAGGCCCAGGTCCTTGATACTTGGTATGAAACTTTATTTAGTGGACCTCTTCCAAGACGGCCCCGGGGCCCACTTGTTTTGTCTAGGCTTATATTGGGAAAACATATAAAAATCTTCTTGGCTGAAACAAGAAGGCCCAGGTCTTTGATATTTAACATGAAGCTTCATCTAGTGAACCCTTACCAAGATTATTCAAATTATAGCCCTGGGGAAAATCATAGTCCTGGCGTCAATAATGCTCGCGCCGGGGCCCACTGGTTTTACATAGGCTATTATAGGGAAAACCTTTAAAAATCGTCTGTCTGAAACCAGAAGGCCGAGGTCTTTGATATTTGGTATTATGCTTCATCTAGTGGACTTCTACCAAGATTATTCAAATTATAGCTCTGGGGCCAAAAACGCCCTCGTGCCGGGGCCCACTGGTTTTACATAGGCTAACATAGTGAACACCTTAAAAAATCTTCATGTCTGAAACCCGAAGGCCCAGGTCTTTGATGTTTTGTATGAAGCTTCGTCTAGTGGACCTTTACCTAGATTGTTCAAATTATAGCCCTGGGGCCAAAAAGGACCCCGCCCCGGGGCCAACTGGTTTTAAGTAGCCTTATATAGGGAAAACCTTTAAAAAATCTTCTTGTCTGAAACCAGAAGGCCCAGGTCCTTGATATTTGGTATGAAGCTCCATCTAATGGACCTATACCAAGATTGTTCAAATTAAAGCTATGTTCAAATTAAAGCCCTGGGGCCAATAATGCTGCCGCGCCGGGGCCTACTGGTTTTAGATTGGCATATTAGTGAAAACATTAAAAAATCTTCTTGTCTGAAACCAGAAGGCCCAGGTCTTTGATATTTGGTATGAAGCTTCATCTGGTGGACCTCTACCAAGATTGCTCAAACTATAGCCTTTGGGCAAAAAAATGCCCCCACACCAGGGTCCTCTAGTTTTACAAAGGCAAATATAGGAAAATCCTTTAAAAAAACGTCTTGTTTCAAAGTAGAAGGTGAAACAAGAAGGCCCAGGTCTTTGATATTTTTAGCTCACCTGAGCCGAAGGCTCCTGGGGAGCTATTGTGATCGGTCACAGTCCGTTTTGGCTTCTTCTCTGAAACCAGCTCGCCCAGGTCTTTGATATTTGGAATGAAGCTTCGTCTAATGGACCACTACTAAGCTTGATCAAATTTTACCCCTCTAGCCAAAAATGGCCACACCCCAAGGCCCACTGGTTTTACATAGGCTTATATAGGGAAAATCTTTAAACATCTTCTTCTGTAAAACCAGAAGGCCCAGATCTTTGATATTTGGTATGAAGCTTCATGTAGTGGACCTCTACGAAGATTGTTCAAATAATTGCCCTTGGGCCAAAAATGGCCCCGCCCCGAGGCTCATTATTTTCTAGCCCACCTGAGCCAAAGGCTCAGGGGGAGCTATTCTTATTGGTCATCGTCCGTCGTAGTCCGTCCATATATCCGTCCTCATTAGCTCACCTGAGCTGAAGGCTCCGGGGGAGTATTGTGATCGGTCACCGTCCGTCGTCGTCGTCATCCGTCTGTCCGTCCGTCCACAGTTCCCTTAAACGATATCTCCACCTAGACCACTGAACAGATTTTGACAAAAACTTGGCAGAAATAATCTTTTGGTGGTCCTCTCTCAAAATTGTTCAAAGAATGCCATTCCATGCAGAACTCGGGTTGCCATGGCAACGGAAAGGGGAAAAATAGGAAAACCTTTAAAATCTTCTTCTCTGAAACTAGAAGGCCTGGGTCTTTGATATTTTGTATGAAGCTTCATCTAGTGGACTACTACCAAGATTGTTCAAATTATAGCCCTGGGGCCAAAAATGCCCCCCCCCCCCGCACCGGGGCCCACTGGTTTTACACAGGATTATATAGGGGAAACCTTTAAAAATCTTCTTGTCTGAAGCCAGAAAGCCCAGGTCTTTGATATTCGGTATGAAGCTTCATCTAGTGGAGCTCTACCAAGATTGTTCAAATTATAGCACTGGGGCCAAAATTGGCCCAGCCCTGAGGCCAACTGGTTTTATATAGGCTTATATAGGGAAAACATATAAAAATCTTCTTGTCTAAAACCAGAAGGGCCAGGTCTTTGATATTTTGAATGAAGCCTCATCTAGTGAACCTCTACCAAGATTTTCAAATTATAGCCCTGGGACCAAAAAACGCCCCCGCGCCGGGGCCCACTGCTTTTACAGTGGCGTTTATAGGGAAAACATATAAAAACCTTTTTATCTGAAACCAGAAGGCCGAGGTCTTTGAAGTTTGGTATGAAGCTTCATCTAGTGGACCTCTACCAAATTATAGCCCTGGGGTCAAAAACGCCCCCGCGCCCAGGCCCCCGGGTTTCCGTTCTGTGGTGTATTCCTTGCTTCCAAAGGATTACCCTTTCTAGAACATATTTACATAGGCTTATATAGGAAAACCTTTAAAAATTTTCTCTGAAACCAGAAAGCCCAGGTATTTGATATTTGGTCTGAAGCTTCATCTAGTGGTCCTCTACCAAGATTGTTCAAATTATAGCCCGTGGGCCAAAAACGGCCCCGCCCCGGGGCCCACTGGTTTTATATAGGTTTATATAGGGAAAACATATAAAAAATCTTCTTGTCTAAAACCAGAAGGCCAAGGTCTTTAATATTTTGAATGAACCTTCATCTAGTGAACCTCTCCCAATATTGTTCAAATTATAGCCCTGTGGCCAAACCCCACCCCCCCCCCCCCCCCGCGCCGGGGCCCACTGGTTTTACATAGTCTTATATAGGGAAACATATACAAATCTTTTTGTCTGAAACCAGAAGGCCAATTTCTTTGATATCGGGTATGAAGCTTCATCTAGTGGACCTCTACCTAGATTGTTCAAATTATAGCCCTAGGACCAAAAACGACCCCGCCCCGTGACCAACTTGATTTACTGAGGCTTATATAGGGAAATCCTTTAAAAAATCTTTTTTCTGAAACCAGAAGGCCCAGGTCTTTGATATATGGTATGAAGCTTCATCTTGTGAACCTCTACCAAGATTATTCAAATTGTAGCCCTGGGACCACCCCCCCCCCCCCCTGCGTCAGGGCCCACTGGTTTTACATAGGCTTATATAGGGAAAACATATAAAAATCTTCTTTTCTGAAACTAGAAGGCCCACGTCTTTGATATTTGGTATGAAGCATTTTCAAGTAAACATCTACCAAGATTGTTCAAATTATAGCCCTGGGGCGAAAAACGCTCCCGCGCCGGAGCCCACTAGTTTTACATAGGCTTATATAGGGAAAACCTTTATAAATCTTCTACTCTGAAACCTGAAGGCCCAGGTCTTTGATATTTGATTTGAAGCTTCATCTAGTAGACCTCTCTCTAGATTGTTCAAATTATAGCCCTGGGGTTAAAAATCCCCCCCCCCCCTCCCCGTGCTGGGGCCCACTGGTTTTACATAGGCTTGTATTGGGAAAACCTTTAAAAATCTTCTAGTCTGAAACCAGAAAGCTTAAATCTTTGATATTTGGAAAGAAGCTTCATTTAGTGGACCTCTACCAAGATTATTCAGATTATAGCCCCGGGGCCATAAATGCTCCTGTCCTAGGGCCCACTGGTTTTACATAGGCTTATAGAGGAAAAACCTTTAAAAATCTTCTTGTCTGAAACCAGAAGGCCCAGGTCTTTGATATTTGTTTTGAAGCTTCATCTAGTGGACATCTACCGAGTTTGTTCAAATTATAAACCTGGGACCAAAAACGGATTTATATAGGTATATATAGGGAATATATAAAAATATTCTTGTCTGAAACGAGAAGGCCCAGATCTTTGATATTTGGTATGAAGCTTTATCTAATGGACCTCTACCATAATCATTCAAATCATAGCATTGGGGTGCAAAATGGCCCCGCCCTTCGACCCACTGGTTTTACATAGACTTATATAGAGAAAACTTTTTCAGAACATTCTTGTCCGAAACCAGAAGGCCCATGCCTTTGATATTTGCTTAGATTGTTAAAATTTTAGACATGGGTCCAAAAATTGCACCGCCCTTGGACCTACATGTTAATCTCTTAGCTCAGGTGAGCGATATAGGACCATCATAGTCCTTTTGTTTTTCGAATAAGATACTTATCACATCGTACAACCGTCTGCGGCGAAGACAGATTACTGCCACGAAAACAGATCACAAAAAAGGCTTCGAAGAAATGGTATGTGAAGTTTTTTTGTTGGTATAAATCGAGAAGGCAATCTGCTGACTTTTGCTGCTATTGGAGAAAAAACTAAATGCCTGTAGATACCAAAGCAATATTCTGACTATATTTCAAGATATGTTTTATCCAGTTTGTTGAAAAATATTTTCAATGAAAATCGTATGCAATTTTGTTTTCGGCGTCAAGTGTACGTCTACGGAACAAAATATGTTATATCCACTTGTTCCGCTAAAACTACGATTATTCAGCATTTCTGCCAAATTGGACCATCTACCTCGGTTAAATACACAAACTACGCTCCCCTAAAGAGACCAAGTGTCAAGACAGTTTTTATACGACAGTCCACAAACACAGATCAGAGATTTCAAAGGCTTACATTGGTGACAAATCAGGATTTCGGTAACATCTTCAAGAAAGACGTGTTCTTGATGACTATACACCGGTAGCTTCTTTGGAAACCATTTCAAGCTAGATCCAGGGCATTACTGGTAATAATGCTGCAATAGAGTAACATAGAGACTACTCTATAATCGTTTATATTTCCCGTCGACACACAACTTGTGCAATCAGTAAACATCTGAGGCTTTATTTGTTTAATTTTCTTCTGCTTGTTATTTTTCGTTCCTCGATGTCATACGACTTAGGTAGAGGGGCTATGCCCTACTCGAACAGCGATCTCTGTGTTGTAATAAGTTAGGGATTTGATATTGAAAGTAAACATCTGAAGTTTGTGCGAATATCTAGTTGTGTAATTATTTTCGTTTTAACATCAAACGCCATGTATGTTTTTTTCTTTTAAGTTCTTATTGCACAACCCAGGATGCACAATGCAATGGTGAACATTGATTAGCTCGTGATGCAAATGGTGCAGAGGCGTCAACAAGCATCTGTATTAACGTTAATTCACTCAGTGCCGCTCGTGAGTTTTCTTCCCGTTCAGGCACACGAGCCATTATCTGGGTAACACTGAGGCTGTGTAATGAACACCCCTCTACAACTCACTTATAAAGAGAAAACTGGAGTTTACAGGGGTATATTAGTTTTCTAATTTTTGTTTGAAGACATAGGTTTAGGGTTCTCGTCATATCCTGCTCAGTGAAGCTGTCCGTCCTTACGAACAACCTCAACATATGTTTGGAGTATAGATAAGAAAATTATCACACTTTATCACCTGAATATACCGTTTGGGGGTTTGAAAGATTGCACTATATCACACGGCTGTGTGATCGTAATGTGATATGTTTGTGTATATTTGCAGTTTAGTTTAGCACTTGTTATGTACAATGCTCCATAATAGTGTTGCTGAATCCAATAATAATGTCCTCTCGCTCAAAAACTAACGTTCTGATTTCCTCCTTATTTGGCATGTTGACTTTTGATTTACGCTTCACTGAAATGAAAATTTAAGTAAATTTTACAAGATGGTTCGTGTTTGAATGTACAAACGTCTTTCACGGGTAGTAATCAGGGGAAGTGGCTCGAGAGATTGTGCGTTCGAATCCGGCCACCGGTATCGAGGTGTGTCCTTCTGCAAGACACGTAATAACACTTCCCAACTCAACCCAGGTGTAAATGGGTAGCAGTGGTGTAAAATCCACTGCCTCTCTCTCCCGCGCGCGTGAAAACACCCGGAATGAGTGTTCGAGAGCGACTCAATAAGATTGAAGCTTTCATCGCAATCGAACTAAAATAAATTAGTATAAACTAAACTAAGTAGCTCGAAAATTAGTCAATGAAAATGTGTTCCCTCGACACATCCGGGAACTCTCGAGCTAGCTCCATCACCAGAAAACTTGTAAATAAAGGTTTCATCGCCAATTTTCATTTGTAAGCTATCAATAAAACAATCCGGAAATGCAGTGCCACATAGAAATGATTTAACTGCTCCCCGCTAGAATTTGCCATTGAAAGGGGGAGTTCCAAATCTGCCCACGCACAGATTTTCTTGAAACTTCAGTTGTTGTTTACTTGAGGTCTCTCAACTATATATATAACTTTGTTTCATTTGATAAATTACTATAGGTCTCAGGAGAGGTCCCTGAGGTAATCCCCTATAGCGGTCATACACACCTGTGAACTTTTCAGTATTAAATCAATATGTAGGATTATTTTCAAATTTTGTTGTTTTGATTGGCAACAGAACTCCATGGGGATTAATCTAATACAAAAAGTGTAAATGTGTCTATTTCTTTTAATCTTCTTGATAAATTTATTTACAACATTTCTTCTATTTTTCATGAAAATTTGCAAAAATTAAGATGTTCATCATAAGTATTAGATGTGTTACTGATCTTGTCACCCCAAGATATTGCATATAAAATAGGCCACATATGTGCTCTATATAGCAAACAAATTTTAAAAAATTAGAAACCGGTAACATTGTTTTTGAAAGCTAGATATGGGTTCAGGTCAATTGTTGTGGCAAAATCAGTTTCAATACCAGGGGACAAGATTTCCTTAAAGTGAATTTTTATTGTGTTTTATGTCCATTTAGGGCCACCTTATCATACAAAGCAGAGCATAGGCATTTATATAATACCCCCCCCCCCACAACCCCACAAAAAAGTAAATGAGAACATACATTATCAACGTATATTATGTCAAGTTTCATCCAAAAATTTTAAAGAGAAAAAAATAAAATGCATTCATGCACTGTCCATGATGAATGTAAGTGTTGACAATATTGCAAACATGATAATGCTGAAAAAGTTACATTATGACACAATAGGTATAAGACATGGTGGATCTTTTTACCCTATTTTATTTGGCCTTCTTGTACATTTTTAAGCCCTGCAATACAAAGGCACTTGATGTCAGTAATACTCAATGACGTTATGAATTTGCTTAATTAATTACTTTCATAATCCCATTTTTCCTGAATTATTTTTGTTGTTGTAATTTATTTCTTTAAAATAAAACAGCAGTCAATAATTTGCAAACTTGAAGGGACAGACTGATTTTCTGATTTGTTCTTATGATTGATTGGTCCTTGTATTGTTGATGTTTTCTTACATCACTTGGTCAAAGAGACTCACACTCCGCTCCCAAACTAAAAGTTTTGTGAGATCATGGAGAGAATGTTCTGCATTTTGTTTCTAGGTTCATCGTCACATCTGAACAATTTTAAGGTACAATGTTTAGTCTTCAAAATAAATGCAGAGCTAGTCACACTAGCAACTAGTTGTAAAATTGGCATTTGGCATACACTTCCCAAAATGAAATGGATGGAAGGCAACTTGCTGTATCAAATTTATTTTATAGCTGATATTATATTTAGATGTAGTTATACCATTCGCAATTTTAGTCATATGTTTGCAATACTTGCCATCAATGTTAAGCTTTCTAGCTCTGTATTCATCAGTTTTACAAATGGCGTGAATCAGCTGTTAGCTGTACTACTAGAATATTTGCAGAGCCAAAATCTGCAGTTGGCTATATATTTTTCTATAGCACTGATAGAAAATATACTGTTTGCTCTTTTCTTCCACTGAAATTGTTTGAAAGTATGAATAGTATTTTCTATTATATTAAATCACGTTACTAAAAATAACTGCGTGTTTTCCAGATCATATATAAGAATATAACGATCATATTTAAGAATACAACTTTCTTACTCGGATTTGCACAGCAGACGACATTTGTTACGTTTAAGTAAACTGTAGTGTAGTTCAGATTTTGAGGGGACATTGTCAGATTGACAAAAGAGCCAAAACAACAGTGTTTCCATTTTGTCTACGGTAATCCGTGTATACAGTGGGCCAAAAGTCTGTAGTATTATGAACTACCTGGCACACCATAATAAAAACATCATAAATCTTGGTTATTCAAGCAAGCTGTGCCATTCCGGTATGACAGACTTTTCAGACATTTTAAGTTGACTGCAGCATACTTATAATACTGCATAATACATACTTATTAGAGAATCAAGAAAATTGTCTGGTTTACAGAACCATCCATTTTACATGCCATTTCAACAGTCTTGGTCATAGAAAACTTTCAGCAAACTTTAGGATTACATTAAATGCAAAAACTCTTGTCATATAATGAAATATATTTTTATTGAATTGTTAATGAACTCTCAAAATAAATTGTGTTTTTGGTGTCCCCCAGGGTACCATAACTGATACAGCTGCTGATTATATGAGCATACACTATACACATCATGGTTTAAACATACATATATTCATATTTATATATATTATTTGCGAGCAATTTCTCGATTGAAAATGTTATACCATATCTACAAATGGTTTGAAAAAATTAAAAATCTGACCATTGTTCAAATGCAGTATGTTACCGGTCTCAGCTTTTCAAGAAAATTTGATAAAATGTTCTACACATATATGGGCAATTTTCTTATTAAACTGATGAGGTGACAAGAACTGCAACAGTATGAAATCAAAAGTCAAACATACTCCAAAAGATTTTATGGTTGTGAAGTCTAGGGTCTCTTCCATATGAAATTGTCCATGGTCTATAGAACTTTACCTGAACAATAGTAAATGTGATACAAAAATAATTTCAAATGACTACAGTGATGCCTGAGAACAAAATAACTCCAAAACATAAGAAGCTAATGTGTATATATATACTTGTTTGGGAGTACCCCTATTTTCAGATGCAGAAATAAACAAAACATTGTAGATTTATAATGAACACAGATATGAGAGTGGAATAGCTAAATAATGAATAGTCATTTACCAGGTATTAATTATGCACAATATCATGGACATCTGTGCGTGGGCAGAACCCTATGGAAATTTACTATAGGCTGCAACGCCCCCTTTGAAGCGCTGGTGTATGAATGAAAGGAAACTTTTTATCACGGACCTGAAAAATTGTCAATTTATGTCAACACGGAGAGTTTGGCCAACTGTTTGAACCATACAGGGTTGGTCATTGAACTGTTCTTTTCTTTTGGCACAATCAGAATAATGTAGGGATATCGTTTCGAGCTTCTATAACACAAAGTTACGTTGTGTGTACTCAATACTATCGCCTCATCGAGGCGATTCTAATGAGTTCACACAACATACACTTTTTGTTGAAAGAAAACGACTATAGTATTATTCCCTTATATGTTTTATCTGGAGCCTCTGGACTTAAGAACGAGTTCGAACAATTGGATAAATTGGGTGGGCCCATAGAAAGACATCGAATCAGGCCCCAGTCATCTGATTAATGTTTCATCTTCGTTTTTTGAGGGCACGCTCTCCATGTCGAGTGAAGACGCTCCATGTCGAGAAGACTAGCTCGCACAGTTATTTCGTCATAAGTCGCAAGTAACGTAATCAGGGCCAAAAAATTTTGCTTATTTTAAACTTTCTATCTTTCATTTCACTAGGGATGTTGCTTCTGGGGGTGGGATCCGCGTTAGTTTGACAGAAAATGAAACATCGTCGGCCAAAATCTACTTCCCCGGATTACCACGCGTGAAAGAAGTTTGTCCATTCAAGCACAAACCACCTTTTAGAATTTATTATTTCATTTTCAATGGAGCGTCAAAACGCCAAAGATGGAGGAAATCAGTATGCTTGTTTTTTTAGCGAAAGGGCATTTTATTGGATTCAGCCACGCTTTGTTTGTTTGTATTGGAGTCCCAGTCCACACTATTTTAGGTCATTTTTGAGCCGGTCAGTTTACTTATCAACACTTTTTAGGGTAGGCTTATACATTGGCGGTTAACCAGTACAATGCACATTCTTTCGTCAGAAACTGACAACTGCCCTTCTTGAATCAGCGGAACGGAGAGAATGACCGTATGCAGCCACACTAACTTAAATGAAACATATGGTGCCCTGTACATAACAAGAGCTAAACTAAACTGCAAACTTACACAAATATTTCACATTACGATAACACAGCCGTGTGATATAGTGCGATCTTTCATACCTCGAAAAAGGTATATTCTGATGCAATATTGTGATAATTTTATTATCTATACTGTAAACATATGATGAGGGGGTTCGTAAGGACAGCTTCATTGAGCAGGTTATGACGAGAACACAAAACAGAAATCAGAAAACTGATATACCCCTGTAAACCCCAGTTTTCTCTATATAAGTGAGTTGTTGAGGGGTGTTCATTACACGGACTTCTTAACGTGATGAGAACCACAGCCTCAGTGTTACTCAGATTATGGCGCGTGTGCCTGCACGGGTAGATAACCACCGAGCGGCTTTGGGTAAATCAACGTTAATACAGACGCACGGACCATACTCTGAGCAGCTTGTTGTTAATGATCGCCTCTGCACCGTGTGCACCACGAGCTATTCCATGTTCACAATTGCATTGTGCAACCTGTGTTGTGCAATAAGAACTGATAGAAGAATAAACAACATACATGGCGTATGATATTAAAAAATAATGGCACGACCAGTTATTCGCACATAATTCAGATGCCTACTTACAATATCAAATTGCTAACTAACTACAACACAGAAATCGCTGTTCAAGTAAAGCATAGCCCCTCCACCTAAGTCGTGTGACATCGAGGAAAGAAAAAATACAGACAGAAGAAAGTTAAACAAATAAAGCCTAAGATGTTTACTGATTGCACAAGTTGTGTGTTGACAGGAAAATTAAATGATTATTAAGCAGTCCCTATGTTACTCTAGTGCTGCATTATTACAAGTAATGCCCTGGATCTAGCATGAAATAGTTTTCACCGAAGCTACCGGTGTATAGTCATCAAGAAGACGTCTTTCTTGAAGATGTTACTGAAATCCTGATCTGTCATCAATGTAAGCCTTCGAAATCTCTGCTCTGTGTTTGTTGACAGTCGTATAAAAAACAATCTGTACTTAGAGACAGCATTTTTCTTGACACTTGGACTCTTTAGGGGAGCGTAGTTTGTTTATTTAACGAGGTAGACGGTCCAATTTGGCAGAAATACTGCTGAACAATCGTAGTTTTAGCATGAGCAAGTGGGATGTAACATATTTTGTTCCGTAGACGTACACTTGACGCCGAAAACAAAATTTCATACGATTTTCTTTGAAAATATTTTTCAACGAACTGGGAAAGCCATATCTGATTTTGAAATATAGTCAGAATGTTGCTTTGGTATCTCAAGACATTTAGTTTCTTCTCTAGTAGCAGCAAAAGTCAGCAGATTGCCTTCTCGATTTATACAAACGAAAAACCCTTCACCTACCCATTCTTCGAAGCCTTTTTTGTGATCTGTCTTCGAGGCAGTAATCTGTCTTCGCCGCAGCCGGTAAGCCTTTCGTGTGATCTGTCTTCGAGGCAGTAATCTGTCTTCGCTGCAGCCGGTTGAACGGTGTGCTTATTGATGGTATCGAAAAAAGTATTTTCGAAAGATTTGCGCTGCTGGAGCTCTATTAACCCTTTTAGTACCAAATTGAATCTTCCTTCTTATATACAACAGGAGTCCATTTCGACACTTAGGGGTTGTGTTTTCTTTAAAATTTATTTGGAAAATGACTGAACTTTCAGAAAACATTGGAGGCCCTGATCAGACGCCGCGTTCTTCGGCGTCTGATCTGGGCCTGCACTGTTTGCCAAGGTACCCCTTTAAGGGTCTTTGGTAATAACGGGTTCATTCTGTTTACAGACGAATAAAGCCTAAGATGGGCCGAGACATCTGCACATCGGGTTAACAAGTTCTTGTTATGAACACCGCTCTAAACCCCAAACTTTTTTTTTGTTTTTTTAGGGGGGGGGGGGTGGGGGGGTTCACGGCCCTTTCAAAATTATTTCACTTATATCGACCCGATCGTTAATCAGAGTGTGCGAAAACCGGAGTACCCGGAGAAAAACCACCTGACCTTCCGTTGCAGAACTTGACGTCACACATGTGACCAGAGCGATGCCCGAACCACAGCGGTGAGAGACCTAATGATCAACAAACTGAGGTTTATAGGACTATACCTTATTTTTATTCAAATAAATCAAAGGTTAAGGGTATTCATTAGAATTACCCCAAATGAGTGATTCTAACGAGGACCTACAATCTACGTTTTGACGAGAATTAAAAAAAATATGAAAAACATTCAAGGAAATCTTCCAGTTCGAAAGGCGCCATTTTAAGATATGGGTGTGTTATCGTAATACAAATAAGACAAACACATTCGGCGAATACCATTGACATGTGCGGGCAACGGAAATGTTTCTCCTTAGGTTCGACCCTCCGTGATCTAACTGGTGGCTTTCTTCTGCTCTGACGTCGGATTGTTGTTGGGTCCTCAACCCTGATTCATGATAATATAATCTATACATTACCATTTTACCATGTATTTCATCATGGCTCACGGTTGAGCTAGAAAGCCTCCATGCAGATCAATTTGTTATGATACTGTTCTGGAACTGAGGGCGAGGGTTGCAATTTCATAAACTCCGGAGTTAAGCCCCACCCCCACTAGTTTTACTACTGATCGCCCAAGGGCGGTCGTTCTTTTGTATTGTCTTATTTGTAATTTGACTTTGTGCCGTTGGTTCATGTTTCGTCTGTTTTGTGTGTGAATCCGTGTAACTTTTTATAGGTGACTTGAGACGGCTGCGTTCTTAGATTGTGGCCTTTCTGATTGCTACTACTCCTAGGAATTAACCTAATTGAAACTGCATCTAGAAACCTACCTGATTTCGTCTAATCCCAGCGACCTACCTGCTTCCTAGCAGTCCTAGCAATCTACCGGATTGCTCTTTCTCCGAGCAACCTACTTGATTGCTACTACTCTTAACAACATACCTGATTGCTACTACTCCTAGAAATTTACATAACTGATACTGCATCTAGAAACCTACCAGATTCCGTCTAATCCCGGCAGCCTACCTGCTTCCTTGCAGTCCTAGCGACCTACATGATTGCTACTTCTCCGAGCAACCTACGTGATTGCTACTACTCTTATCAACATACCTGATTGCTAGTACTCCTAGGAATTTACTTAATTTATACTGCATCTAGAAACCTATCTAATTCCGTCCAACCCCAGCGACCTACCTGCTTCCTTGCAGTCCCAGCAACCTACCTGATTGCTACTTCTCCGAGCAACCTACGTGATTGCTGCTACTCTTAACAACATACCTGATTGCTACTACTCCTAGGAATTTAGCAAATTGATACTCCATCGAGAAACCTATCAGATTCCGTCCAACCCCTTTCAACCTACCTGCTTCCTAGCAGTCCTAGCAACCTACCTGAATGCTACTTCTCCGAGCAACATACGTGATCGCTACTACTCTTAACAACATACCTGACTGCTACTACTCCTAGGAATTTACCTTATTGATACTGCATGTAGAAACCTATCCGATTCCGTCCAACCCCAGCGACCTACCTGCTTCCTAGCAGTCCTAGTAACCTACATGATTGCTACTTCTCCGAGAAACCTACGTGGTTGCTACTTCTCTAAACAACATACCTGATTGCTACTACTCCTATGAATTTACCTAATTGATACTGCATCTAGAAACCTATCAGAATCCGTCTAATCCGACAACCTACCTGCTTCCTAGCAGTCCTAGTAACCTACCTGATTGCTACTTCTCCGAGCAACCTACGTGATTGCTACTACTCTTAACAACATACCTGATTGCTATTACTCCTAGGAGTTTACCTAATTGATACTGCATCTAGAAACCTATCATATTCCGTCTTATCCCGGCAACCTACCTGCCTCCCATTACGATAACACACCCGTGCAACAAAGTACATTTTTTACATCTCTAAAATGGCTATTTTCTGGTGAAAATCCGTGCTTTGTTGTCTTATCTGTACTGCAAACATAGGTTGTAAGTGTTCGTTTGAACCGCCTTATTGAGGCGGTTCCAACGGGTACCCACAACTTATGTCTTTGAGCAGGAATAAGATAAACTAGAACCAGTTTTTATGAAACACTATGCCAAAATCTTTACATTTACACTGTTGCCCCTAACAGTTACTGAGATATATAGTTTTTTTTTGGTTGCTATGTTGAAATTCTCAAAGAACAATTTTTCAAAAATTGTTAAATTCATCTTCTCATCGTCCCCAATCAGTCTGTAAAGTTTCAGGGCAATAGCTGTTAAGGCCTTTTTGCGATATCTTGCTTACAAGCTTAAAATGCCCAAAGTTCCGAAGGGTATAAGGGCCATAAGTCAAGAAAACAATTTCTGTTGTTTTTTTTTCCAAAAATTTATCGGTTCATCTACTTGTCATCCCAAGTCAGTCAGTAAAGTTTCAGGGCAATAACTCAAATCGTTATTGGTATATCTTGCTCAAAAACTTAAAGCGCCCAAAGTTTCAAAGGGCCATAACTCAAGTTAAATAATCTGATTGTTTCAAAAGTTAATCATTTCATCCTATCATCGACCCCAATCAGTCTGCAAAGTTTCAGGGCAATAGCTGTAATGGTTTTCGAGATATCTTGCTTACAAGCTTAAAATGCCCAAACTTCCAAAGAGCCATAACTCAAGAAAAAAATATTCGGATATTTTTTTTCAAAAGTTTATCAGTTCATTTACCCATTATTCCGAATCAGTCTGCAAAGTTTCAGGGCAATAGCTAAAATCGGTTTTTGAGATATTTTGCATACAATCTTAAAGTGCCCAAAGTTACAAAGGGTCATAACTCAAGTAAAAAAAAAAAACAGAATTGTTTTCAGATGTTAATCAGTTCATCTTCTCATCATACCCAATCAGTATGTAAAGTTTCATTGCAATATTTCTAATGTTTTTTAGATATCTTGTTATAAGACTAGTTTGCTGTCGAGTCCTCACCGTTGTCTCACCCCTGTGGTTCTTTGATTTTTTGTGTTCACGGAGATGTTGCACTGATGAGTTAGGAGGCCTTCATGCGGATTGAACAAATTTTTTGTCTAAATCGCGACGGAAGTAAGGGCGAGGATTGTGGCCACGTAAAATCGATTTAAGCCCCCCAGTGGAAATCTTTCCACTGACCGTTCCAAGGCGGTTCTTCTGTGGCGGTTTATTTATGGTGTTGTTTGTTACTTACTCTGTGTATCACTTGTGTCTTTTTATTTTGGATGGCAATATGGCCATTTTGTGGGAAAGTAACTGTCCTTATGGCCTTCCTTTGTTTAGGTTTCCATTATGGTCTGGTCGCTTAATGTTTGTGTTTCTTTCCCTTTGGTGTCTTTGATGGGTGGAGTAAGCTAGGTGTATCGATTCCTGATCTTTGTTTGACTTCTACTTTACAAGATCAGATATCTTGCATACATGCTCAAAACACCCAAAGTTTCAAAGAGCCATAACTCGAGTAAAAAAAATCATTTTTTTTTTCAGAAGTTTATCAGTTTATCTTCTCATCATTCTTAATCAGTCTGTAAAGTTTCAGGGCAATAGCTGTAAGTCCCAAAGGGCCATAACTCAAGAAATAAAAAAAATGATTCTTTTTTCTAAAAGATAATCAGTTCATCTACTCATCATCCCAAATCTGTATGTAAAGTTTCAGGGCAATAACTCAAATCGTTTTGGAGATATCTTGCTTACACGCTTAAAATGATCAAAGTTTCAAAGGGTCATATCTCAAGTAAAAAAAAAATCAGATTATTCTCAAAAGTTAATCAATTTATTTTCTTACCATCCTCAAACAGTATGTAAAATTTCAGAACAAAAGCTTTAATGACCTGTGAGATATCTTGCTAACAAGATTTCAAAGCAGTTTTTGCATCCAGAAAGGGACATAATACTGATGAGAAAAAAAATAATAAAAAAACAACAACAAAAAAAAAAAAAAAAAAAAAAAAAACACGGGTCAATTATTTGTTCACACGGAATCCATATATGAAATTTCAGATACCTAGCATATATGAAATTTCAGATACCTAGCATAAGAGGTTCAAAAGTTATGCTATGCACTAAAAAGCGGGACAAGGATGGAAGGACGGAAGGAAGGACAGACGCACAAACATGACAAAAGCAATATGCCCCACAACTTCTTCGAAGTTGCGGGCATAATAAAGTACGACCCCGTAAACCCTGTTTTCTCTTTATAACGCGGGGTTTAGAGGGGTGTTCATTACACGGACTTATTAACGTGATAATAGCAGCCTTAGCAACCTACCTGATTGCTACTTCTCCAAGCAACCTACTACATCTACTGGTTACAACCAGCCTGTTTGCTATCAAAATAAGTAACCTGCATGATTGCTACTATTCTAGCAACCTACTGGATTCCCATTAATCCTAGTAACCTACATGATTGCTGTTACTTCCAGCAACCTACTAGAAGCCTCCGTGGTGTAGTGGTTTCGCAACTTGCTTTGCAAACCAGGGATCGCAAGATCGATCCCGGGCTTCTCCAGAACTTCGGATGAGTCTGAAAACCGAGGTCCCGTCTCCGTATGACCTTAGCTGTAGGTGGGACGTAAAACTCAAACATTCACTCGCTCACTCAGCAGCCAACTATTCCTAGAAGTCTATCACTTTTTACTATTCTAAGCAGCCTAACATGATTGCTACTACTCCTAACAGCCTATCACTTAGTACTATTCTTAGCAGCCTAACCAATTGCTACTACTCCTAGCAGCCTCTCACTTCTTACTATTCTTAGCAACCAATCTGATTGCTACTACTCCTAGCAGCCTATCACTTCTTACTATTCTTAGCCGCCTATCCGATTGCTACTGCTCCTAGTAGCCTATCACTTCCTACTATTCTTAGCAGCCTATCCGATTGCTACTACTCCTAACAGCCTATCACTTCTTACTATTCTTAGCAACCTATATGATTGCTACTTCTCCTAGCAGCCTATCACTTCTTACTATTCTTAGCAGCCTATCCGATTGCTACTACTCCTAGCAGCCTCTCACTTCTTACTATTCTTATCAACCTATCTGATTGCTACTAATCCTAGCAGCCTATCACTTCTTACTATTCTTAGCAACCTATCTGACTGCTACTACTCCTGGCAGCCTCTCACTTGTTACTATTCTTAGCAGCCTGTCTGATTGCTACTATTCCTAGCAGCCTATCCGATTGCTACTACTCCTAGCAGCCTATCCGATTGCTACTTCTCCTAGCAGCCTAACATTTATTCCTATTCTTAGCAACCTATCTGATTGCTACTACTCTTAGCAGCCTATCTGATTGCTACTACTCCTAGGAGCCTCTCACTTCTTACTATTCTTAGCAACCTATCTGATTGCTACTACTCCTAGCAGCCTATCACTTCTTACTTTTCTTAGCAGCAGTCTATCTGATTGCTACTACTCCTAGCAGCCTATCTGATTGCTACTACTCCTAGGAGCTTTTCTGATTGCTTCTACTCCTAGCTATATACAGTCAAACCTCGATAATTCGAAGTGACAGGGACCGCGAGATTGTCTTCGAATTATCGGGCGTTCGAATTTTTGAAAAAGGTAGTTTTCGGTAATGTTCGGAAGTTTTCGTTCGGTATAATAGTCCATAGGCAAGAACACAGACTTTCTATATAAAAGAAAAGTACCTCATCAAAAAGGAAACAAAACAACATGGACAATATGCATTTAACATCCCGAAACTAGATCTATTGTGTAATGTAAAACAAAAAATCTCTAACAGACCTTTGCAGTGTTTACGGGTACGTTAAACCTCAAATCAAACAAACAAAACTAACAGACGAACAATTGTACCAGTAAAAAGGCGGGACAGAAATGGCTCACGGGAGTTTTCGGCAAAGATCTAGATTAGAATGCAATAAGCATACTGTTGAAGCCACATATTTCTAGTCATCCGATGTACTGCATTTCGCTTTCAACTGTCTTTGAAATTCTCTGAAAATCGTCTACTTTCAGTTTCCCAAAAATCTTATATGCTCTAAGGTCTCAGATTAAAGTCGCTTTATTTAAAACATCAACTCTTCTTAACGATGCTCATTACCAATTACCGTATATCAATTAAGAAGCGCAGGATTAACTAGGTGTCAATTACCTGTATACACAATAATATAATGCACCTGTGAAAACAGTCGGGTGTGAACAAGCTCAAAGAAAACATGCTCTTCAAGCATATATATTTTGACTTCAAAGGAGCAGTCTCTATAAGGCTGTTTTCATGGCCACAACCGATTTCCTTTAAACTTTGTAGCTTCGAATTGGTACATATTGGCTGTCTAATGGTGAAATTTTAGACTTTTTGGTTCACTGGTTTATGCTGTATACACTATTAAAGTGGGAGGGGTAATGTCACCCCATCAAGGGTATACCAACAAAAATGCTATTATTTTTGTTCAAAGTGCATGACTGGAGGCGATGTTTGCCGTATGCTTACTACCCTTTTAGGCATAACAGCCGGTGATAACAGTCTTATAAATATCAAACAAGAGAAGAGTTTATACGCGCTTGTAAGTTGTACCCAAATATCAGTAAATTTTATTCCCTAACTTTACGAAAAACCACAACACCTTAACAGTTTTCAACTTATTTCAAAGATCTTTCATAAATATAATGTTGATGTAATAGTCATTCTAGGTATATGTCAGAATTATTGTTAGTTCATAAAACTTAGGAGTTACCTGCCCCTGAAATTGGATTTTACCCATTTTTTAAATCGGAGTGCATTTATCCGTTTGTAGTACTCACAACTTCATTTGAAAGTGAATAAACCGATTCCATGCAAATATTATTAAAATAGATGTGGACAAGGAAGTCATTTGATTTAATAGTGCATGCTAGTATTTCCGTTTTTTTTTTTTTTTTTGGGGTTATATATGAACTCTTAATTTCCAGAATTTTAAGAATTTGTTAATTAACTGATCTTCCTCTGAATCGCTAGATGTACTCCATGTGTCAACAGCAGCATCATAAACAAAATCAATATGTTCCCCGCTTGGTTTTGCTTCACTATTTTCTGTTATGTTCCGGTAATATCCCAAATACCTGAGAACAGAAGCCACATGTGCGCAACATCCCACGGTACGAGCTCCACTTCTGCACCCACAATACCACCCAGTGATTGGGTTCAGTCCTTGTGTATATTCAACCCACATGTTATATGTTTTAGTAGACGTGTGGCAAGAACGTACCTGTGCTTTGAGAACACCATCTTCTTCTTTGTGTGCCATTATCTCATATGATCCATTGTCGTCAAAATGTTCATCTGTGTAGGATTTGGCTTGTTTCAGCTGGTAAATGCCCAGTTTCAAATCCCTGAGTTCATCCTCAGTCATCACTGGGAAATTCTCAAGTTTCTCATCATCGATCTTTATCCAAATAACCCGTTTTTATCCCAGCCATTTTTTGTCGCGCCTGCTATTAGCATGGCGCGATATAGGCGCCCGGTTTTCCGTTCGTTCGTTCGTCTGTCCGTTCGTCAAGGCTTCAACATTTGCGACGACCCTAGCGTTCACCCTAATGGTCAAGTTTATTTCTCAAGAACTATAAGAGCTTCATTAATGATACTTGGTACAAACTTGTATCTGGGGATGACAACTTACATGCAAGCATCCATATTTGACCTTGACCTACATTTCATGGTTCACTGACTTTGTAAAATATTGCGACCACCCTAGCGTTCACCCTAATGGTCAAGTTTATTTCTCAAGAACTATAAGAGCTTTATTTATGATACTTGGTACAAACTTGTATCTGGGGATGGTAACTTAAATGCAAGCATCCATATTTAACCTTGACCTATATCTCATGGTTCACTGACTTTGTAAAATATTGCGACCACCCTAGCGTTCACCCTAATGGTCAAAGTAGAAGTAAAACAAAGATCAGGAATTGATACAATTAACTTACTCCACCAATAAAAGACACCAAAGGGAAAGAAATACAAACATTAAGCGACCAGACCATAATGGAAACATAAACAAAGGAAGGCCATAAGGACAGTTACTTTCCCACAAAATGGCCATATGACCATCCAAAACCAAAAGACACAAGTGATACACACAGTAAGTAACAAACAACAACATAAATAAATCGCCACAGAAGAGCCGCCTTGGAACGGTCAGTGGAAGATTTTCAATGGGGGGCTTAAATCGATTTTACGTGGCCATAATCCTTGCCCTTACTACCGTCGCGATTTAGACAAATAATTTGTTCAGTCCGCATGAAGGCCTCCTAACTCATCAGTGCAACATCTCCGTGAACACAAAAATCAAAGAACCACAGAGGTGAGACAACGGTGAGGACTCGACAGCAAGAAACCACTGAAATGCTGGAGCAAAAGAAAACAATCAGTTAGACTCCGATGAGCCTTCAAGAAATGCTGGAGCTGGAGCAAAAGAAAACCAACAGTTAGACTCCGATGAAACTTCAAGTTTATTTCTGAAGATTTATAAGAGCTTCATTAATGATATTTGGTGCAAACTTGAATCTGGGGATGACAACTTAAATGCAAGCATCCATATTTGACCTTGACCTAAATTTCATGGTTCACTGACTTTGTAAAATATTGTGACCACTCTATCGTTCACCCTAATGGTTAAGAATTATTAGAACTTCATTAATGATACTTAGTACAAGCTTGCATTTGAGAATAGGATCTTTTGAGCAAGCATCTATGTTTGACCTTGACCTACATATCATGGTTCGATGACTTTACGCGCCACATGCGCGACATAGCCTTCGGCGGAATTCTTGTTACGACCTTATCCGACAGCTTATTTGGAGCTATTGCTAGGGCCATCATTCTTCTAGCAATTACTTTGCCTGAATCTTTGCTTGTTACCAAAGGTAGTCTAAATGCATTGCACAATGAGCAAAAAATTCTTACATAGTCGCCAACATATGGTATTTGACTATTGGGCATTGTGTTGCTAAGGGCTTTCCACTTTTTAATTCTCCCATTAGCTGATTCGACAACCCATCTCACCTTTGTAACTAGCCTTGACTCATTCGCCTCTTCAGTCGTATGTTGCTTTTGAGATTTGTTTAGGAAGTAAGGCATATGAAAATTGATTCCAAAATCCTTTAGTATATCTATAGCATCCCTGAAGCCGCGGTCTACAATGAGAACATCATCTTTTTCAAACCAGTCAGTAATATTTTCTGCATTAGTCTTTAACATGTGTTCGGTAATCTTAGCATCTGTGTTTTTTCCATCTGCAAGATACGGTCCTATCACAGTCAAAATGTAACCATCAGTGGCTACAAGCATCATAGGTTTCAGCAAAGGCTGTCCTTTACGTACGGATTAAGACCTTCTCTGAAATTAGTAGTTTTCAATATATATGTATGTTCCATCAGCCACTGCGATTGCAACATCAGAATTTGAATCCCCAAATAGGACATTTGCAAAAGTTGATGTATGATTCAGGGATGTTAGAGAAATACTAAAGTGTTATGAAATCAATTCTCATATGCTTCACTTCCTAATCAAATCTCAGAAGCAATATACGACTGAAGAGGCAAACGATTCAAGGCTAGGTACAAAGTGAGATAGGTTGTCGAATCAGCTAATGGGAGAATTACAAAGTGGAAGGCTTAGCAACAAAATATCCAATAGTAAAACACCATATGTTGGCGACTATGTAAGAATTGTTTGCTCGTTTTGCAATGTGTTTAGACCACAAGGACTGAACCCAATCACTGGATGGTACTGTTGGTGAAGAAGTGGCGCTCGTACCGTGGGATGTTGTGCTCATGTGCTTGCTAGCATGCACTATTAAATCAAATGACTTCTTTGTCCACATCTATTTAATTATATTTGCATGGAATCGGTTTATTCACTCCCAAATGAAGTTGTGAGTACTACAAACGGATAAATGCACTCTGATTTACGAAAATGGTTAAAATTCAATTTCAGGGGCAGGTAACTCTTAAGTTTTATTAACTAACAATAATTCTGACATATACCTAGAATGACTATTACATCAACATTATATTTATGAAAGATCTTTGAAATAAGTTGAAAACTGTAAAGGTGTTGTGGTTTTTCGTAAAGTTGGGGAATAAAAATTACTAATATTTGGGTACAACTTACAAGCGCGTATAAACTCTTCTCTTGTTTGATATTTATAAGACTGTTATCACCGGCTGTTATGCCTAAAAGGGTAGTAAGCATACGGCAAACATCGCCTCCAGTCATGCACTTTGAACAAAAATAATAGCATTTTTGTTGGTATACCCTTGATGGGGTGACATTACCCCACCCATTTTAATAGGGTATACAGCAAAAATCAGTGGACCAAAGAGTCTAAAAATTTACCATTAGACAGCCAACATGTACCAATTTGAAGCTACAAAGTTTAAAGGAAATCGGTTGTGGCCATGAAAATAGCCTTATAGAGACTGCTCCTTTGGAGATGGATTTAATAGGAACTACTATGATGGGGACCGTTAATTTTATTCGAAAAATAAAATTTTTCGAATAATTGAAATTCGAAAAATCGGTAATATTTTTACATAAAATATTAGCAAAAAAGATCGGGACCGACACACACTTTCGAAAAATCCGGTAGTTTCGAAAAATCGGCGTTCGAATCACCGAGATTCTACTGTATCTCTTCTTACTATTCTTAGCAACCTGTCTGACTAACACTTGGCAAATACCTTAATGCTACTTGTCTTATCATGAAAATAGATTCCTACTTCTTCTAGCAATTTAACTGCTTCCAGTTACTCTTACCAACCTACCTCTGTCCTATTACTCCTAGCCGCATACTTGATTGCGACCAGTTCTAACAATCTTACGGCCTCCGTCGATTACTATGTACATCTCTTATTACTTAAACTGCAGACAACATAGCTGAATGGTTCTACATTTAGCAACCTACCCGCTCCCATATCTTCGAGCAAACTAAGCTGGTAAAATCTTTAAGAACTGAGCGAAAAAGATTCTAAAGTCTGTGACACACATCAATTGGAAATCTGACAAATGCATCTTTACAAACAACAAAATCACAGATGACAAGCCGAGTGAACCAGCTCTTTCCAAAGCAAATGACAAGTCAGTCAGCTCTGCTTAACTAAACTAAATGAAACAACTAAAATTGAAAAACAAAGAACAACCTTGCTTTCTGTCAATTTAACTTCCCCTTGCATCCTACATGCTTCATACTAATCCTAGCAATCTACCCGATACATACCACACATAGAAACCTCCTGATTCTAACTTCTCTTTGCAACCAATCTGCTTCCTATTACGCCTTACATCCTAATGCATTCGTTCTAGTCCAAGAAACCTACAGGTTCCTACTACTAGCGATCTACTTACGTCTTACTACTCCTAGCAATCTACCTGCTCCCTACTTCTCTTAGCAACCTACCTACCTGACTGCCATTACTCCGAGCAACCTTACTGGTTGCCACTACTCAAAACAATCAACTGATGATTGCTGCTACTCTTAACAACCTACTGATTGCCACTTATTCTAGAATAAGTTCTGAAGTTAGATCCTTTGGAAGCAAGGAATACGCGAAATAAACGAAAAAAGCAGACTCGGTTTTATTGAGTCTTTCATGACCAGTACTGAAATGTGCAACACCGGCCACGCCCTCTAGCACCGGCTTAAGCAGAACTCTATTTTCAAAATGATACCAAATGAACTCAATGATCCCAAAGGACCAGAAAATATATAATATGTCCTATGATGATGTTAGGAGATACGTTTTGCGGGCGCCTCACGGCACAACACCAGCCACAGTTAAAATAAATAAGTTCTGAAGTTAGATCCAATGGAAGCAAGGAATACTCCAAACAAACGAAAATAGCAGACTCGGTTTTATTGAGTCTGTTCATGACCAGTACTGAAATGTGCAACACCGGCCACGCCCTCTAGCACCGGCTTAAGCAGAACTCTATTTTCAAATGATACCAAATAAACTAAATGATCCTAAAGGACCAGAAAATATAATCTGCACTATGGTGATGTACGGGGAGACGTTTTACGGCCTCCACACGGCACAACACCAGCTACAGCGAAAATAAATAAGTTCTGAAGTTAGATACTTTGGAAGCAAGGAATACACCAAATAAACGAAAATAGCACACTCGGTTTTATTGAGTCTGTTCATGACCAGTTCTGCAATGTGCAACACTTGCCACGCCTTCTAGCAGAACTCTATTTTCAAAATGATATCAAATGAACTCAATGATCCCAAAGGACCAGAAAATATAATCTGCACTATAATGATGTACGGGGAGACGTTTTACGGCCGCCACACGGCACATTACCAGCTACAGTTAAAATAAATAAGTTCTGAAGTTAGAGAAGCCTATCTAATTGTAACTTATCCGATCAACCTACGTGCTTCCTACTAATTTTAGCAACCTAACTAATTGCTACCAGTCCGACCAACTTACCTCGCTACCACTCCTGCCAACTTACCTGATTAACACAGCTCCTAGCAGCATACCTGATTCCTAGAACGCCTCGAATTCTACCCGATTGCTTCTACCTCTTACAAAAAAATCCGTTATTTACAAGCAGCAAGTCTGATTGCTTAAACTGATGGCAACTTACTTGATTGTTGCTATTCCTGAAATTCTACCTGCTCCATTTCACTGGTAGCACCTACCTGATTACTACTTCTCCTCGTATTACTGTTAGCCCCGGAGCATATCTGATTGCTGATATTCTTGGCAACCTACCTGATCGCGACTGTCTCTAGCAAACTACCTGCTTGCTGCTAGTCCGAGCAACAGGGTTGCTACTTCTAGCCACATGCTAATGGCCTTCACTTCTATTCTAGGAACATACCCGATTGCTGATATTACCAGTTTGCTTTCTATTACTTCTAGCAACCTATATGATTGCCTCTACTCTTAGTAACCTACCGCATTCAACTACACTTAGCAATACCTTGACATCGTTCCTGGTCGTATCTATTCCTAACAGCCTACCTGTTTCCTATTACTGCTAGAAACCTAGCTGAATGCTTCTACTCCCAATAACTTACCTGCTTCCAACTATTCTTAGCAACATCTTGACATCATATCTGGTCCTACATGCATCCTATTACCTCTGGCAACCTACCTGATTGCTTCTACTCCCAGTAACGTACCTGCTCTCAAATGCTCTTAGCAACATCTTGACAACCTACCTGATTGCTTCTACTCCCAGTTACATACCTGCATCTTACTACTCTAAGCCGCATTTTGACATCATGCCTGATTCCTTCTTCTCCTGGCATCCTGCCTGCTTCCTGCTTGTCTGAGCAACCTAATTTCTATAGCTACCAAATTACCTGATTGTAACTAATCATAGCAACCATTTATGCTTCATAATTATCATAGCAATATATCTGATTCCTACTTTTCCTCTCATCTTACCTGGTAGCAACTGCGTCTAGTATCTCGCCGCTTTTTGTCCCCCGCCTTTTCGAAGAAAAGCGAGGGGATATAGTATTCGGCTTTCCGTGGTGCGTGGTGCGTGATGCGTGGTGCGTGGTGCGTTGGGCTTGGTTCCGAGCTTGTAGAAGGTGCCTTGTCATCGCAACTCCTCCTATAGTTTTAAACCGATCCTTCTGAAATTTTACAGGTGTCTTTATCATGGTTTGAAGTTGTGCATGTGCTTTTTTCAGAATCCTTCAATTAATTTTTTTCACTTTTTCACTTTTTAACAGACCTTTTTTTTGCATGGTTCTGCATCATAGTAGGTATCTTATGAGCGCAACTACTCCTACAGTTTTATACCGATCTTTCTGTAATTTTACAGGTGTCTTTATCATGGTTTGAAGTTGTGCATATGCTTTTTTTTCAGAATTCTCTTATCAATTGTTTTTACTTTTTTCACATTTTTAACTTAGAATTTTTCATGCATCAATTCTATGAAAGAGTATAATGTAGTAGGTTGAAATTTTACAGGTATCTTTACCATGGTTTGAAGTTGTGCATATGCTTTTTTCAGAATTTTTTTTTTTTTTTTTTTTTCACTTTTTTCACCTTTTTAACTTAGACTTTTTTGACATGGTTCCGAAATCATAGTAGGTACATTGTGAGCGCAACTTCTCCTACAGTTTTATACCGATCTTTCTCAAATTTTACAGGCGTCTTTATCATGGTTTGAAGTTGTTCATATGCTTTTTTCAGAATTTTTTAATTATTTTTTTTTCACTTTTTTCACATTTTTAACTTAGACTTTTTTCATGTATTAATTCTATGAAAGAGTATAATGTAATTGGTACCTTTTCAGCGCAACTCCTCCTACAGTTTAATACCAATCCTTCCAAAACTTAAAAGTTGCTTGAATTATGGTCTGAAGATATGAATCTGCTTTTTTTTACAGAATCTTAAAATAATTCTTTTCACTTTTGGCACATTTTTAACTTAGAGTTTTTTTTTTCGCATCTATAATATGAAACTGTATATGTAGGAGGTACATTGTGAGTGCTTATACGTAAGTGATTAATCCAGTACTGAGCACATTCTTTCGCCAGAAACTGACAACTGCCCTTCTTGAATCAGTTGAAGGTAGCGAATGACCGTAGAAAAAAAATCATGAACATTCACTCTTTATGAAGGAATTTTGCCAAACCCGGTAGGTATCGAAACACAATATCACACACCTATAGCACCCCCCTAAAAAAAAAAAATACACCCCTAAAAAAAAAAAAAAACTCACCTATAGGTTTAGACTAATAAAAGTGGGTTTGGCCTTTAAACCCACCACCCCAAACCCACTTTTAGGCTAACCTGATCGAAAAAAAAACAAAAAAAAAACACACCTAAAAAAAAAACACACCCCTAAAAAAAAAAAAACACACACCCCTAAAAAAAAAAAAAAAAAAAGAGGAAGGGAGTACTGTGGCAAAGTGATGAAAGGGGGGTGAAAAAAAAAAAAAACGCACCCCTAAAAAAAGCACCTCTGGGTCCCCCTAAAAAAAAAACACCTCGAGAAAAAAAAAATGCTTTTTCTCCTAACACAAAAATAAAAAAAAGTGAAGGGAGTACAGTGCAAAAATGATGGAGGGAGTGGGGTGAAAAAAAAAAAAAAAACACACACCCCAAGAAAAGATAAAAATGAAAAATTCTTGTAGCGAAAAGATTTGTTGATGCTTACGCTGTAATCCTCAATAAACTCTGTTGATGATTACGCTGTAATTCTCAATAAACTCTGTTGATGCTTACGCCGTAATCCACAATAAACTCTGTTGATGCTTACGCTGTAATTCCTAATAAACTCTAGCAGGGGAGATGACTCTATCAGCTGATAATCTGCGTCCTCAAGGCGCATAGTTAATCATTTCAAGCTTCCGAGGTAACAGGCCTGTTGTTTGTACTTTAAGATTATAAAGTTTTTACATGTCAAAAAGAATTTGATACTGCGTTTACCCTAAATATATGGACTCCTCCGCAATTTCTTTAACTAACTTTACCATCTTCAAATTTGGACATGTCCATTTGTCCTTTCCTAACCTGTCAACCAACCAACATGGTAGACCCTGATGAGACATCTTCCAAGTCATATCTGGGTTTACACAGTTTAGTCAGGCATCACTGTCCCAATATTTAGGGTCAGTATGGTATTTTTCAACCTAATACTCTTATCAGAGGAATTTCTAAACCCCATTCATAAAACTAAGTATTAAATATATAATAAGTAAATAAAATATTGATACGGTGACGTCAATCGATAGCTAAAAATCACATTATTTCTTACTGTCATTCCCTATTCAGAATCAATAACTATTCAGTGGAAGCATTAATCAAATTATTGGATCAATACACATTATAGCAGGAAAAAATGTACCTTTCTCGAAACCACAAATAAGAGAAAGTGTGCCTTCAGCCAGTCTGACTGCTACAGTAAGGCAGATTGAACACATATGAAGAAATTAAATAGGTATCATTTTTTTTATTATTAAAAATGTATCATACAATTGAAGTCGTATTTAGTAAGGAATGTGTACATATTACAAACACTTAAGGCGTCTGATCTGGGTCTGCACGTAAAAAAATGTATGGTGTACATTCTTTCATATTTCGGGTAATAAAGGTCTGAAAGTCGTAATCAAAGTACAGAAAGGCTTGAAAGTCGTTATGGATATAATCAAAGTACAGAAAGGCCTGAAAGTCGTTATGGATATAATCAAAGTACAGAAAGGACCGTGAATCACCGTAATGCGTAGCTTTTAACAGTCAGTAAAAGAAATTTGCAAAGAATTAGAATGTAAAAATCTGCATATTTGTATTGATTTAGTTTACGCTCCTATAAATAGGTGGTGGGTCATTATTGACTATTATAACTTTATTGAATAAAATCAAGCATCTCCTATTTTTTTTTTACCTCGGCTAAAGCCTGGGCCTTGCCTTCCTCAATAAGTTTTTTCTTTCCGTTTCACTTAATCCTGTTTGTTTTGAATGTATGCAATCTTTCAGTTTATTATATTTATCTAATTCATCTAAAATCAACTTAAATTCATTTTCAGATATCTGCCCATCTGTCAAAGCCTTAGAAATCAAATCTTTTATACTATTCAATTTACTATCAGCAATAGTTTTAATCTCATAATGTTTTTGTGTTTTTGCATGTAATTTACGTCTCACTAACTTAACACAAACACCCAGAGATCCACACACAACAGCAGCAATTTCCAATGGCAACATAATTGGAATAGTTAAACCAACACCAGCCATAATAACACTTGAAGAAATTAATGCAGTATCAACACAATCAGTAATATTAATTCCACGTTTATACTTTTTATATAAAGCTTTGCGAGTATCTCTCTCTTTTATTAATTGTTTTTCTATTTCTGATATCTTCTGTAATCTATAATTTTGTCCGTCTTCACTAGACAAGTCAGGATATAAATTCGGGGCTGTAGGTTGCTTCATTTTTATATATATTTTTTGAATTCAATTAATAACGAGGCAACACTATTAACTACAGTTTGATTAGCTCCCAGACTTATAAAATTAATAACACTTCCAGCTTCAGCAAAAAATGGTTTATCAAAAGTATCATGTTTTCTTGGTCTTGTTGTATGCAAAGTAATCTCACACCCCCTCATAACCACCCCATCCACCAACACACCAACTCGCACTTCACCACTTGACCTTTCACTCGACAGGCTAATACCTAAAATATGACCACGTCTCATCATAACATAACCAACTTTTGGCTCTCTACCTGCATTTCCAAATGAAAACACCTCACCATTAATTAAAGGGCCTTTTGATTCAGCACTTATTGTAATGTCTTCATTTGTATAAGCGTTTTGTAATCTACTATTTAAATCTGTAAATCTTCTATGCAAATCATTAACACGTAAAGTCAAATTATTCTTATCTGTTGTAAACTTTTTAACACCAAATATACTCATTTTTATACAATAATTATATAATTTCTAACACACAATTAATTGGCAATCCATTGTTGTTTATATTTTCTCCATTCTCATCACAAACGCTTATACTTAATTCTGAAATATCACCATGTGTTAATTGTTTATATTCCGGATTACTAAAACGTGTATGAACAATATCGCCAAACGATTTATTCTCAACAGAAACAACACCAAGAATATTACTAGGAGCACCATCTAAGAAATTGTAAGCACTGTTTATCTGCTCAAGATGAACATATAGTTGTTTATAAGGTGCACAATTTAACGGTATTTCTCCCTCATATGTTTGATTTGCGTTAAATCGTCTTTTATTTCCGAGGCCCAACATCTCTTTTAATCCTTTGCTTATTTTTAAATCAACGGTCGACGTCAAAAACACTATGCCATTTGTTTCATTTACAGATAATACAATATTATTATTTGAAATATATCTGCTATTTGTTGGAAACTGTAAAATCCTGAAGGTAAACGTATTGCTTTATCTGTTCCTTTTTGGATGTGTTCATCAATTAAATTATACCAACCTATGGTATAAGTAAAACTCTTCAATCCAATTCTCTTATTTCCACATTTATTATCTATATATTGTTGTAAATATATTGTTTTATTAATATCGGAAATTGTATGATACATTTTTTTATGTATAAAAATGATACCAAAAGAATTCAAGTACAATCCCAATGCATCATATAACCACAATACTAAATATACCAAAACGAATATTGAACTTGTAAAACAAACAATTTATGTTAACAAAGATGATCATTTTCCAGTAACGTTTCTCGACTTATTTCAAAACTATCAAAATCCAACATTACACACCAATGAACCGTGGAATACATGGCTTCATTCATCATTTGACTGGTGGCAATGTCAATTAAATTTTGCCGTCTGGTGTGCCACTACAGGATGTGGTGTAAGTTATCAAGACCATTTGCAAAACAAAGGATTAACTAAAACAGTATATACATTTCATGTTTATTATTGTATTGCTCGTATTTTGAAAGAACTTAAAACACCTTTACCGACAGATGCATCATTCTGTTATTACAAAAACCCATACGACAAAGCAACATACCAAAAGTTATGCAATGAATTCGATGTTTCACCTAGCATGGATTGGAGGCAAAAACTGGAAAGTAGTTCTAAATGTAGTGGTCTCGGGAGTTACACACAATATTTTAAACCAGATGGAAAATACAGACAAGATCATCAAAGTGATGGGCCATTCTTTAATCCAAATGATAAAATAGAACATACAGTAGATATAAGTGAGGCATGGACACTGTTTATATTAGACAAATCAAAAGGTTTCACAAAACCAGGTGTTGAACGAATTAACGAAAGCATTAGAACGCTTGTATGGGCTCTATTAGGCGCACAATCCCAAACACGTGTAGAAATACTAAAAATAGGCACAGGATTTGATGCTCAAAAACAATTCTTAGCAAATGTTCAAGATGCAATTAACAGTCCAATCGATTTGCCTACTCAAATATCAAAATATCAAAATGTATTGAAATACGCAAGAAGTAAAGTTGATTACACATATGGACTTGGTCTCTATATGTCTCCCAGTGATATGATATTACAAATTGGCACTATCGCTGGATATAATAATAAAATTGTAATTGCAACAGAAAATCAAACACTTGGTTTCAATAATGATGTAAATGTTAAACCTGTTGCACCTACTACACAACCTGCAACTATACAAGGTACACCAACAAAGAAATCTCTACCAGAACCAAAAGATCAGGAAACAAAAACAAAGAAATCCTTTGCGGAAGAATCTCTACAAGAACCCGTTGAAAAGAAAGAATCAACACAACACGAAGACAATAAAACAGCATTAATAGTAGGAAGTATTGTAACAGGTATTGTTGCACTCACTATGTATGAGATTTACTAATATACTCTCTTGCAGCTGCATACAATAACCCCACAACAAGGAGAAGCAATGCCCAGAGATGTTCGCCAAACCAGTTAACCACTTTTCCAGTAGTAGATAACAACCAAGACACAATGGCACCAATAATACCCGGTAGTGCTGCTGCTGCTTTACCTGCTAGATTAGCTAATAGTTTAGCAAGATTACTTAATTGTTTTTTTACCCATTCTTTTACTCCACCCTGTGATGAAGGTGGTTTAGGTGTTATAGATCCACCACCAGTAGTAGGAATAAAAGTCTCAACAATAACACCAATAATCATCCCAAAAGCAGTTAAAATACTAACAATTGTAATTCCTTGTTCTCTGAATAATGTTTTAATTCTCTCACCAAGAGTAGTATCTTCTTTCAAAACTTTATTAATAGTTTCTTTTATCCTGTTTATCTGACTACGTAATGCTTCTTTGTTTTCACTAGCAGCCTCAAGTCTTAAAGTTCTATCATCTTCCAATTTTTTTAATTCCTTACTTATCCTCTCTACATCTTCAGCTTCTTCAGCTTCTTGTAGTTTTCTTTTTTCTTTTGCTATATCTTTATCAATGTCTGTCAGCTTTGCTAAGTTATTAGTGAGTTCACCACGGAAAGTCTGTAGTTTCTGATCTAGAGCTTCCAGTTCTCTGAAATTTTTACCTTCTGTTTGTGTGAGTGCATTTTTGACTTCAGGCAGCTCTAAATTATCAAAAAGAGATGTAACAGTGGTCTCAACATTATTTGCAGTGTCTACTACATTTTGCACATCTTGGGTAGAAGATAAATCCTGCATTGGAATTTGTTCTTCAGCATTCAGCAAATCATTTCGCGTACTTCCCAGAGCCGTCCTTGCCCGTTGAGATATCTTTGTTGTACTTCGATAATCTGGAAAATTTAAATACTGTCTGATTGCCCGTGTTCCACCACTACCTACTTCACGGTTGTATTCATTTGCTAAAGTAGCCAAAGAAAGAAATTCTGCTGGGCCTCGTTCTGCAGTAATTCTGATTTCTTTGTCGCCGACAACCCAATATAAAGTTTTTCTATCATCTGACAATCTAAACTGTTCATAATCTATTTTGTCTGACGCCATTTTGTATCGCTTCTCTGTTTCTTTATAAAACGTCTTTACAAGATTTTCTTTATAGTGTTGAAGAGCAGTCTGTTCGAGATCTCCTCTTAAGTCATCGATTGTTCTTCTCCGATTTAGAATAATACTCTGTTCATGTTCATTGGGTACCGTAGGTAATCTGGAATCAACATCTTCATCTTCATCTTCATCTTCATCTTCATCACCATAATCATCTTCTTTAAATGTAGGATTCTCAAAATTAAATCCTTCTGCCATTTTTATATATTAAATTTTTCCTTTTAAAAATGTCGACCTATGGAAATAAATTAAACCCTTACAGAAAAATAAGAGAACCACGTGGGGTAAGAGGAATCCGCCAAAGTGTAGTGATAACCAATAATCCGTCAACTATAGATCAAAATCAACAATTGTTAGTTAGATTCCCCAATCTCTCCGGAAATGATGTTATTGTTCCCGGAACAGTCAAATTAGCATTTGAAATTGAGTTAGATTCTAGAGATGTAAATGCCACTATATTTCCAAATATAGGAAGATCAAAAATAAAGAAAACAACAATTCGTATCTCTGGAAATGAAGTTATGTCAATTGATGATAGTGACATCTATCATTGTTATACTGATCTCTGGAAGAGTCCTACAGAACGTATAAATATGGCATACCAAGGCATTGGCAAACCAAACATGTTGAAACATAGAGTTGGCGCAGAAAACGCAACAGCGGATAAAGAAGATCAAGCAATAGCAAAGGCATATGGAAACAGGTTTTGTATTCCACTTGATTTTGAATTATTGGAAACCCATATGCCTTTTTATCAAGCAGGACTCGGTGATAGACTTGAATATGAACTTACATTCAATGATTATAATAAAGTAATTCAATCAACCGATGCAGCTTCATCTTATATAATCAAAAATATTTGTTTAGAATTCGATTTAGTTTCTGATCCTTATTTATCAAGAGAAATAAGACAGCAAGTTGATGGTAAAATGGTTATTTTGTATGACCGAATACTAAGACACAGAAAAATACCAAAAAATAAATCTGATACACTATGGAATATTAATTTAAATGTCCCAGCTAGAAGTATGAAAGGGATTCTATTGTTATTTGAAGATCCTGAAAGGACAAGTACAGAACACTATTACAATCCAGAAATAACAAAAGTAGAAATGACAATAGAAGGAATCCCAAATCAATTATACAGTCAAGGAATGAAAGCATATCAACAGTGGGACGAGATAAATAAATTCTTTGCGTTAAATTCAAAAAGAAATAGAGAAACAAGTATGGTCATTAAAGATTTATATTTTACTGATACAACGTTAGAGAAATATCTAACGACCAATTATGCATTATGGTTAGATTTACGTTCAACGGATGATAATACACTTCACGGTTCAGGAAGAAGAATTGAAAATGCATCAGAAGGCATCACAATACAAATAACGAAAGAAGCAGGAGCAAATGCATCAATAAATGTTTATCTATTTGTAATACAGGATGCACAAATTAATTTTGAAGATGGTAGATTTAAAGAAGCCAATTATTAATCAATTAAAATGAAATTACCTAAATATCCACACAGTGCAATTATTTGTGGCCAAACTGGCTGTGGAAAGACTGAATTTGTTTTAGACTTACTTGAAGATGAATATAAAGGTATATTTAGTTATATTGTTATACTTTGCCCAACCATTCAATGGAACAAGGCATACAAAAATCGTGATTGGATTGGTGATGTTAGAAAACCAAAAACAAAAAATATTATAATCGTGAATCCTGTAATAAAAGATGGAACAGAGAAACTTCAAGAACTGTTACGTTTGTTTTTTAATAAGTTTGCAGGTAAACCAACCCTGTATATCATTGATGACTGCAGTGCCACAAAAGAACTAACAAAGAAAAAAGACATGTTATCCGAACTAGCATTTTCTGGTAGACACGCAGAACAATCGATATGGGTTATATCGCAGAGATACAATTCAGTTTTAAAAGATTTAAGAGAACAAACAAAATGGTTATGTATTTTCTATATGAAAGATAGAGATAGTTTTGAAAATTGTTTGAAAGAGAATGATGTTATTCCTACACTGGAAGACCGACAAAGAATAAAGGAAGAACTAAAAAAAAAGAAACATCGTAAATTAATTTTGAAAACCGACCAACCTACTGATTATTGGGTGGTTGATTAAGTAATGCTTAAGTAATGCTTAAGTAATGCTTTAGTAATGCTATAGTAATGCTTTAGTAATGCTTTAGTAATGCTTAAGTAATGCTTAAAAAATAAGCAATAAAAAAGCAATGCTTCTTGAAACACTAACAATTATAACAAACACTGCAGCCTTATCAATAGTTGGATATATAATATTTAATTATTTTAAAATTAAAAATAAATTTTATAAAGTAAAAAATAAGCTATATAAAATGAACGCCGAAGAATTATTGAAAGATGTTGAGTTACCAGAACAAAAAGATGACCATGAAGACAAAAAACGTGAAAGATTATCAGCCCTTGTTGCTGGTGGAGGAAGTAAACAATATCTTGGTAAAGACTTACAAATGTCAGACATTGATACAATGACATCAGAACAAATAGAAAAACTATACCGTAGATACGAAGCAAGACTTGGTGCAAGTATGACTAAGACGTTGGGGAATTCTTTTATTAACTTATATGTAATGGGTGTGTCAAAGTATCTCAATGTTACTAACCCACCTAAATTAATACAAGACTTAGAGGAAGACCCTTTTATCAATCATGCTTTGACAAGTACTTGTTGTGAATTGTATTATAGATATGGAATGTATCTTGCGCCGTTTACTGCAATGTTAACAACAGCGAGACATATTGATTTCACTGATAAAAAATGAAAATATTGACTTAAAAAAAGATGAATGAAATTGTTGAAATTGAAGAAAAACCTAAAATAAAAAACCCGAAAAGAGTATCTGCTGGTAAAAAAGGTGCAGAAGCAAAAAGATTAAAAGCTGAATTAAAAAGAAAAGAAATGGAAACAATGAAAAAAGAAAACATACAATTAAAATCTAAAACAAAAGATGATTTAAAAATAACAAAAGATGATAATGATGAATTAAAAATAACAAAAGATGATGAAGTTCAACGTGTAAATATATACAAAAATTATATACCTTTATGTCTTGTAGTAGGGGTTGTTGGATTTGGATTATATATATATACTGCTAAATCTAATAAACAAGTTACTACACCAGAACCTGTTCCAAAGAGAAAGGAAAAGAAAGAAATAGATCCATTTGAGTTTAAGTAATCAAAAAAATTCTTATAAAAATGGCAACACAAATTGATGGAAAACAAATAGTAAACATGTTATATCATGCCGGAGTGGAAACAGTATTAACAGTAGGGTATGCGGAATTAGGAAGAAAACTATTGAAAAGACCACCACCAAAAGTAGATTTAAATATGGCCGATATTGGAATGTTATCTATTGATATATTACTTGCAATGGCAACAAGAGATATGTTGATTAAACACAATATTATTCCTGCTGATATTATGAAGTAAAAAATGGCGAGTGCAATTGTGATGATGATTGGTGGAGCAGTAGTAAATGCCTTTGCTTTTTCGGGTAGTAATTATTTGTTTTCACATATTGGAAAAGATGCAGATAAAGAGAAAGAAAGACATGATAAGGCAATGGAACAATTAGAAGCAGCAAAAGCAAAATGGAGTAAAGAAAGAACACAAAAATTAGATTTTATTAATGAACAATTACAAAAAGAACGTCATGCAGTTCAGAAATTTGATGATGTTGACCAAGCAATGAAACAATATTATTATATTACAGGTAAAGATTTACAGGCATTACCTCCGGATCCTACATTAAATGATTATTATACTCCATCAGAAGACCAGAAAAATAGAGAGATTGCATTTGTTGTTGGTGGTATGGCATTAACAGGATTTGTTGCATGGAAGTTGATATAAAGAAATAGTTAAAAACTAATCTTTGGGGCATGGTTCACCATAAACATATTCATAAACTAAATCTGGTCTAATAAAAGCATCCCATCCAGGTGGAAACTTTGATATTTTTTTACCTTCAAACTTGTCCATTATTTTCATCTGTTCAGGTGTTAAAGGACATTCCCCATCATCTCTTAAACAACATAATTGATAACTTGATAACATTATTCTTCCTAATATAACTTTAGCATCAGGATCATCTTTTTCGGTGTACGCTTCTATTACCATTTTTAAAGAATAAAAAATAAATTATATTTTTCTTTAGTAACCATAAGGAAAACTTCTAATTAAATTTTCATTTTCATTATATATCATTCTTTTATCAAACATATAATCATAAGATTTAACTTGTTTAACTGTTTTAAGTTGATGATCTTTTCCTATTTTTATATTTTTATAATTAACAGTTTCATATGTTTCATTTTCATCAGTAATTAGTTTTACTTTTTTATCTAATGTAATCTTTTCTTCTACTTCTACATTTAATCTAAATCCTTTACAACAACTAACTATTTTATTTGTATCTAATTTCATTGAATAATCTTTTGGACCAGCAGATATAAATTGTACTATATGATTAGCATTATGTTTATCAACAATTTCATCTGTTAAATCTCCTAGCTTCTTACCCATCATACTTTCTACCTTTTTACATGTTTCAGAACCATCATCTTGATAAATGCATGAATCCGTGTCTACGTATAGTACTTTTTCTTGTAAAATGTCTAATAATTCATATAATTTTAATCTCGCATGTGCAGTTGTAAATAATGCTATATAAACATTAACAGTTGGATTAGGTTTAGTATATTCTTTTTTATTCTGATATTCTGTTAATACAATATCTTCATCTAGTATCATAGTACTTATATCTGTATATTTATTATTAAATACTATATTAGTTATTCGTTCTAAATTAAAACAATATTCTTTTTGAGTAAAGTTATCTCTCATTCCAAAATGACCCCATAAAGAATTTAAACATATTTTAGCTATAAACCTTAATCCTGCATTATATTTAACTTTATCTATATCTAAATCATAAACAGCATTATCTATGAGATACTGTATTTTTGTTTCACACTCATGATCATTTTTACAATCTGAATCACATAAACCTTCTTTTGATATAAGATTAGGACATTCTTTAATATCTTTACATTTTTTATCACAACCGCATTTTACTTTATAATTACATTTACAACCTGAGGCTTCTTGCTTGTATTTCATAAATGTATTAACATATTTTTCAAATATTTTTGTTGAAGTCTTTTCAAAATGTTCTAGCTCATATATCTTTAATAGTTTATATCCTTTTTCTATTGCTTTATTTATTTCAATTGTAGGCCAAGTTCCTACTAATACTCTTTCTTCATCTGAATGTTTACATTTTTCTGTTTTATAATTAATACATTCACTACAACGTTTAATAGCATGTGCTTTATCATATTTAGTTTCAAACTTTTCTTTTATATGTGTACATTTAACAGATATTTTATTCATACATGTTCTACATAAACCAAAAAGTAATTTATGAGTATTATCACTAGTTAATTGTTTATATGGTAAAACAGGATGATATAATTTTCTTGGTGGTAATATTTTACATTTCATTATTCCAAAATAATTTCTGTTAATATAATCATCTATAGAAATATTAATATATGTTTTAGGATGTCCTATTGGATATTCACAATATTTATTTACTGTAGGATATAGAGAACAAAAATCTACATATTTTCCTTTTAAGTCAGAAAGATTATTATATAATTGTATAGTTTCTGTTCTTCCACCATAAAATGCATCTCTTTTATCAATAGGTTTTAAATGTGGATCAACTTCAGGATATTTTTCTTGATCAAATTCACATTCCCGAATTGTATGTATTATGTATTTACCACTTTCTTTTAAATCATCTAATCGTTTCATTGTGTGATCATATAACTCTTTCATAGTTTTTTTATTTCTGTCTTTTTTACATATTTCTTCAGGATTATAACACTTCGGACATCCATGCCAATAACATCCTAAAAATTCATATATATGAGCTGATTTAGTTTTCCTGTCATAATAATATCCATCAACTTTATATACTTTATCATTATAGTATATTATCTTTTCACCGCCTCTTTTAGCATGTTGTATTCTGATACCATATTCTAAACAAATATACTCTAGCCATTGCCATTGATTTTTGAGAATGTACTTCTTTAATTGTCATCTTTTTATGAATACCTATTGTTTGTTTTGTTAACATTAATGTTTTAAATATTTTAGTACAACATTGTGCAATTGTAATACTTTGAAAAGGATCAATATAATTATCTGTTATTTTTAAAAATAGATCTTTATATATTGTGCATCCTTTTGCTAAAATTAAAACATCTAATAAACAATAATAAAATATTTCTTTATAGAATTTAAATTCTTTATCTTTAACATTATTATACCATTTATCAAATAATTCTTTATTTTTAATTGTCATAGTATTATATCCATAATATTCTTTATCAGGATAAACTCCTTTATAGTTTTGGTTCTCTAATGTATTAAAATAATGAGGAAAGTAGCCTTTGTTACCTTCAAAACCAAATGTTTTTGGAAAAGCTGCTAATCCGCATAGAGTAAAATTAATAGAATCTATAAATCTTAAATTTACTCCTTTAACAATAATTGTTGTTATTTTTAATCCTGAAGAAATAGAATTATGCTCTATTTTATTTTTTACTATCCAACCTAAAATAGGTTGCATATCATAACCTTTACCATAATGAGAAATAAATGTATAGTTTTTAAACTTATCTCTTATAAAATATTTACAAAAGTTATCTATTACAGAATCAGATTCACATTCTATTTTTTCTACATCATCAAAACAATCATCAATATCCAATTGTGATAAGTCTATATCATTAATATTAAAATCACATTTTAATATTTTAATATAATTTTTTCTAAAACAGTAAATATATTCTAAATCATAAGCTATACAAAAGTTCATAATATGAATACCTGATTCTTGATTAGCTTCAAAATCAAAATAAATATATTTATTATCTTTAACTTCCTTTGGTATTAACGGATTCATATAACATAAATGTTCAGTACCTTTCATATATTTTTCATAACATATAGAACAAGTGATTTCATCACATATATGATTTTTACCTGTATATGTTTTATTACATTTATCACAAGTATTTTGTTTTCTGATAGTTGTTACAGTATTATTACATGTATGCTGTTCAGTGAATCCAATTAAACATTTTTTACAAAATCTGCGTTTAGCTAAAAATCCTGTTATATTTGTAACAACATCAAAATGATAATCATGATAATATAAATATAATTGATTATCAAATTTTTCATTACCACTATATAAAATATTTTCAATATTATTCGACGTAAAAACAATTATTCTAACATTCAGATAATTTTCAAAAAATCATCTTAATCATTTCCATCTTCTTTTATTTCTACTTTTGATTTTTTGTGTAAATTTAATGCTAATCTTCTTTGTAATGACCTACCTTGTTTAATATGTCTTAATTGAGAATCTGTAAAATCTTCTAATAAGTTATTAGAAGCTAAAGCAGTTACAATTGCTCTTGCTAAACAAATTGTATCATTATTTTTTATTCGTATAATACTTCTTTTATTTATTTCATCTAATATTTTTAAACCTTTACCTTTACCTGATCTATTTGGAATAATAGTAACTTCAAAAATAACTTCTTCTAAATTTAATTCTTCAGCACTGTTTAATAATCTTTCCATTTGATCCATAAATAACTGTCTAACTGTATTATATGTTCTTATAGGCCAACTTTTATGTTTAGTAAGTATAATTTCATGTAAAGGGACTATTTTAATTCTACCATTAGGGAAGTCTTTTATAGAATAGTCTATCATATGGTCAAACACATTTATAAATGTTTGAGGTGTTGTATCTTTTAGACTAACTTTATAATTAAATACATGAATACCTGATTTATGTTTTTTTGATCTTAATAGTATTAGTTTATATGAATCTTTTGACTTAGATAAAACTTTATCTTTTTTCGTCTTCATTTTTTAAGAAACAATTTTAATTATATTAAAATGGAACATCCAAAAATTTATTGTTTACGTTGTAAAAAGCATACTGAAAATGATTCTGTGAAACAAGTAACAACAGCCAATAATAGACAAATGTTAAAAGGTAAATGTTCTGAGTGTGGATCCAACAAAAATAGATTCATATCCGATAAAGAAAAAATAACAAATACATTAGCAGATGAATTACATCATAGAGTTATAAAATCTTTTCCGAAAAGACGTGTTTATGTTGATTCAATAGATCAAACATGGGCGGTTGATTTGGCAGATATGCAACAATATTCAAAACAAAATAAACACTATAAATATTTATTAGCTGTTATAGATGTTTTTAGTAAATATGGTTGGTTAATTCCTTTAAAAAATAAAACAGGAGTAACCGTAAGTGAAGCATTTAAAACATTATTTAAAGAAAGGAAACCGATGTTCATCTGGTCAGATAAAGGCTCTGAATTTTATAATCGACAAGTAAAAGAATTGTTAAAAGATAATAATATAGAGTTGTATTCAACTGAGAATGAAGAAAAATCTAGTGTAGTAGAACGATGGATAGGCACTATGAAACAACATATGTATAAATATTTTACTGCAAATGAAACTACTAAATATTATGATGTATTAGATGAATTAGTTGAAAATTATAATAATACAGTACATTCTTCTATTAAAATGACACCTGTTGAAGCAAGTAAATTAGAAAATGAATTAACAGTGTATAAAAATTTATATCCTGAAAATGATGAGAAAATTAAAAAACCTAAATTCAAAGTTGGGGATAGAGTTAGAATAGCAAAAAAGAAAGGTAAATTTGAAAAGGGTTATACTACTCGTTGGACAAGAGAAATATTTGTAATTGAAGAAGTTTTAAATACAGATCCTGTTACCTATAAAATAAATGATTTAAAAGGCGAAGAAATAAAAGGTAGTTTTTATGAACAAGAATTACAGATTACTGAGTTTTAGATATTTTTTTATTATATACACAAACCCTCATTTTTTTATTTTTGTGTTATTTTTTTTTTCTCTTTCTCACCCCCTCAGCCATTTTTACCACTGTACTCCCTTCACTTTTTTTTTTCACCCCACTCCCTCCATCATTTTTGCACTGTACTCCCTTCACTTTTTTTTTATTTTTGTGTTAGGAGAAAAAGCATTTTTTTTTCTCGAGGTGTTTTTTTTTAGGGGGACCCAGAGGTGCTTTTTTTAGGGGTGCGTTTTTTTTTTTTTTCACCCCCCTTTCATCACTTTGCCACAGTACTCCCTTCCTCTTTTTTTTTTTTTTTTTTTTTTAGGGGTGTGTGTTTTTTTTTTTTTAGGGGTATGTTTTTTTTTTAGGTGTGTTTTTTTTTTTTTTTTTCGGGCAGGTTAGCCTAAAAGTGGGTTTGGGGTGGTGGGTTTAAAGGCCAAACCCACTTTTATTAGTCTAAACCTATAGGTGTGTTTTTTTTTTTTTTTTAGGGGTGTATTTTTTTTTTTTTTAGGGGGGTGCTATAGGTGTGTGATATTGTGTATCGAACCCGCGTTAAGTGATACCAATGGTTGACTGGGTAACTCACTTATTTTGAACAGCTCAAATGAAAATAAGGTGGGGGACATAAATTCTCTGTGGAATTGGCTGTTTTTTTTTTTTGGTTTGTTTTTTTTTGCGGCCCCGCCCATAGGTGCTTGAAGAAATATATGGGCTGCATGATGCTTCCACGCAGAGCTGAATCCGGCCCGCCCACTAGTACTTGTAAACCGCTTAGAGGATCTAAGCCTGTCCAGGAACCGCGGTGCGAGGCTGACCGTCCATGCTAATAAACCATATTGGTTTCATTGGGCGACAGGGCTTGAGATATCATTTCATCTCAATGTCGGGTAAAAGTCCCACAAAATTGGAAGCAACGTCTCCAAAATGACCGTTACAGTGTTGACGGGGACGTTAAACCTCAAATCAAACAAACAAACCTCAAATCAAACAAACAAATCTCGCCGATCTTTGGAAACCATAGTTTTAACCGAGGCCCGGGATGACCTCAGCTGAGGTTGGGGCGTAAACTCAAACACACTCACTATAAAACATTTTTCATGCTAAGCTCACTTGAGTATGGAGTTTATCCTGCTCATAAATTTTAAAATGACATTAAATGTTAGCTTTTTAAAAATTATGAACAGAATAAATGGCAATCTGTGCTGATCTGAGCAAGAAAATGGCCCGATTTGTTTGTATTGTTTTTATAGCCCCGCTTTGAAAAAGTGGGGGCTATATTGGATTTGGCTTGTCCGGAATTCCGTCTGTCTGTCTGTCTGTCTGTCTGTAATATTTGATAGTGGGTACCTTGTTACCGCACCTCCTCTTACAGTTCTAGGTCAATCCTTTTGAAACTTTACAGGTGTTTTCATATAGGTATGAAGATGTGCATATTCTTTTTTCATTATCCTTAAATAATTTTTTTCACTTATTTCACCTTTTTTAACTTAGACAATTTTTGAGATCTACTAATATTAAAATGTATAGGGAGTAGCTACCTTGTTACCGCAACTCCTCTTACAGTTCTGGTTCAATCTTTTTGAAACTTTACAGGTGTTTTTATATAGGTCTGAAGATGGGCATATTATTTTTTCTTTATCCTTAAATAATTTTTTTCACTTATTTTACCTTTTTAACTTAGAAAATTTTTGAGATCTACTAATGTTAAAATGTATAGGGAGTAGCTACCTTGTGACCGCAACTCCTCTTACAGTTCTAGGTCAATCCATTTGAAACTTTACATGTGTTTTCATAATAGGTCTGAAGATGTGTATATTCTTTTTTCATTATCCTTAAATATTTTTTTTCACTTATTTCACCTTTTTTAACTTAGACAATTTTTGAGATCTACTAATGTTAAAATGTATAGGGAGAAGCTACCTTGTGACCACAACTCCTCTTACAGTTCTAGGTCAATCCTTTTGTAACTTTACAGGTGTTTTTATATAGGTCTGAAAATGTGCAAATTCTTTTTTCATTATCCTTAAATCATTTTTTTCACTTATTTCACCTTTTTTAACTAAGACAATTTTTGAGATCTACTAATGTTAAAATGTATAGGGAGTAGCTACCTTGTGATCGCAACTCCTCTTACAGTTCTAGGTCAATCCTTTTGAAACTTAACAGGTGTTTTCATATAGGTCTGAAGATGTGCATGTGCTTTTTTCATTATCCAAAACTTATTTTTTAACTTAGACTGTTTTTCAGATCTAATAACGCGAAAAGTCTATAAGGCGTAGGTACCTTGTTATGGATTTAACCCTCTCACAAGTCTTTACCTTTAATTCATGAATCTTTCTCCTCTGACAGGGCTATAGCGGGGCTATAGTCAGATCCTCTGACAGTTCTAGTTTTTTTTTAGCAATGAGCATGATAAATTTCAAGCTGAGTTCAGTTGAGCATTAGAAATGTTTTATAACCTCCGGCCCTGGCTTTTAAAATTCAAAGCACACACAGCCCTGGCGGTTTGATTACCTCTGAGTGTAAACTTAGTAAGTCGGATTTTAAGGATATACAGTAAAGTTCAGCCAGTAAAACCACCTAAATTTAAGACATAATCTCTTTTAAAAGCTTTTTGAGAAGGTTTCATTAATTCTTTCTTTGTGTTTTTCTTTAACCCTAACTGGCTTGTCCTGCTAATCCCGGATATGCCCTATCTTTGAAACAATGTAGATCCTGATCAGATGGCTTCTGAAGAAGCCATCTGATCAGGATCAACATTGTTTGCCATTCAGATTGTGAATTTGTTGCAATCATTTGCATCAAGTAATCTGATTGGTTGATAATCGGTAGTGGGTGTGGCATATATAAATATTCAGCAGGACAAGGGTTAAAGGGGCTACCTTTAAAGAGGCCACCTTTGGGACTGTTCAAAAGTCCAAAAGATTGTCTTAATATAGGAAGTTTACTGTACGTGGAATAGCATCTATGCGCTTGCCATTGAAACACGCCGAATCGTAACTGGCTTGCCCACTATTGATGGAGATTAATGGCCAACTCAACACTATTTTGATCATATCCAGCCCTTCTTTTCACTTATGGGAAGACTTATACCTACGCGGTTAACCAGTACAGTGCACAATTTATCGTCAGAAACTGACAACTGCTCTTCTTAAATCAGCGGTTGGGAGAGATTGACCGTAGGAAAGATTTTATAAGGAACGTTGCCAACATCGGCATGTAAAGAACCCGCGTACTCCTGGTCAGCAGTCAGGCAAAGTCAACTATTCCCCTACCGCGATAAAGGCAAAATTAATAACTCAGTACATTGAAGACAATGCATTTTAGGCGAAAGATACAGACGACAAGCAAGTGAGCAAAAAAGACAAGAAGAGGAAAGGAGACGTAGACGAGAAGATGAAAGACGTAGGAAAGAGGAAGAGGAACGGATGAGGAGGGAAAGAATAGAGAGGGAGCAGCGAATACAGCAGCAAATTACAAAGGAAGCCGCAGATTTAAAGAATATATTGGAAAGGGCCTCAGAAAAACGTCGACTTCAAACAAGTCTGACAGGAAGAGAACAACAACATCAAAGATCACATGTTCTTGCACAGACGGTGGAGGATGACGCTGAAGAAATCCAGTACGAAGAGGTATGTAGTTAATATATTTTGTACCGAATGGAATCTCCAATTTAATAAATAACAGGAGTATTCTCGAAAATTAATTGCTGGTCTGACTGTGTAAATACAGTGACATTTCGCAATTAAGACCACCTGCTCAGAGACCACCTGTGGTACTGTTCAAAAGTGGTCTCTAACCAAAGACCACTTTTGAACATTCCCAAAGGTGGTCTTAATATAGGAATTTTAAGAAAAGCTTTGAACAGTTCCAAAGGCGGTCTCAAATAGGAATTTTACTGTATTTGAAATTTATCTAGCAAAGCAAATTCACTATCTTTACTGTGTTCTTAAGGGGAATGGAAACACCTAGCAGATTTGTCCGCCGTTTTTCAAAGGGAGATAACTTTCAAAACTTCCTGTTCGCTTTTCTGTAAGCTCTTTCCAACGGAAAAATGGGTCAACTCTTAAAGGAAAGAATTTTCTCCTTAGGAGCAAATTCTTTCCTTCAAGAGTTGACGGAGACAAAATACTTTTGAAAGAGTTGCCTCCCCTGAAGGTGTTCGCATTCCCCTTAAGCATCTGATCCGGGTCTGTACTGTCAGTGGCCCGTTTTGGAATTTCCGTTTAGAATGCGTGAATGTAGAACACTAGAGCATTTCTCTGCTCATTTAACCCAAATATGCTAATGGACTCCTACATCATACACCTAATAACGTTGGAACTGTCCATGCATACAGAGACGGCGGCAGGTAAACCGCTCAGAGGATCTAAGCCTGCCCAGGCAAAGCAGTGAGAGTCGGACCGCCCTTGCTTATAAACCCTGTTTGTTTCATTGGGCGACAGGGCTTGAGACGTCGTTTTTCTCAATGTCGGATAAAAGTCCCGCAAAATTGGAAGTGACGTCTCCAAAAAGCCCTAAATAGTGTTGCCGGACGTTAAGCCTAAAATCGAACAAACAAAATAACTTTGGAGTGGTCCATTTACAATTATAGGGGTGTCAGGTTTGTTTGGTTTCTGATAGATTTGACCAAAACATGTATAGTGTAGACCCAGATCAGACGACACATTCAGTGGCAACTGATCCAGCTCTTCATTGTTGGCTTTTCCAATGTACAAAAAATGGGACGCTAGGCATACACTGGTTAATGGATAGCTGTGAGAGAACATTATGAAAACATGCCTATTGAAATATATTGAGAATTTTGTCACCAAAAATGAAAAGTTTCCTATAAAAAATTCCGATATTTTTCGTATATTGGCGAGGCGGTTCTAACGAGCACCCACAATCTATAGTTTTAGCAGAAATAAGACAAATAATGTGAACCACTGTAAACCACAGTTTTCGTTTGTTTGTTTGATTTGATGGGGGATAACATTTATATCCTCTGTAAAATTATGGCATATTTTGTAAACTAAATAGAATCATTACGAACACATTACTATACAAATACATGCCCCCGTCCATCGGGGCTTGAAGAAATATGTGGGCTGTATGGTGCTTCCACGCAGAGCTGAATCCTACCCGCACACGAGTATACCGCTTAGAGGATCTAAGCCTGCCCAGGCAAAGCGGTGCGCACGAGTCGGACCGTCCATGCTTATAAACCCTATTGGTTTCATTGGGCGACAGGGCTTGAGAAGTCATTTCATCTCAATGTCGGGTAAAAGTCCCACAAAATTGGAAGCAGCTTCTCCAAAATGACATTTACAGTGTTGACGGGGACGTTAAACCTCAAATCAAACAAACAAAAACTATACAAATACATTGTAACTTTTATCGCCAAGAAATGAAAATTTGAAGAAGAAAAATTGTGACATTTTTCTTATATCTGCTCAAAATATAGATTGTGGGTACACTTTAGAACCGCCTCATCGAGGCGGTTGTAACGAGTTTCCACAATCTACATTTTAGTGCAGAAATAAGAAAAATAAGGTTTAGGGGTTCAAGGGAGTCAAAATTATATAGGCGTGTTTTCGTGATGCGCGTCAGCGAGTGTACACAACATACCGTTTCAAGACAAAATAAAAAAAAAACTTCTCCTGCATCATTAGGATAACACACCTATGTGCTAAAAAGGCATTTTTCTTATCTCTGAAACTAGGATTTTAGCCCACATCACCTGAGCCGAAGGCTCCAAGAAAGCTTATAGTATAGCGGGTCGTCCGTCTGCCGTCTGTCGTCCGTCGACATTTTGAGCATTTACATCTCTGCGACCTGCAAGCTGATCTCAACCATTCCTCATCTATAGCTTGTCTCTTGTAAGGTATTGATGATAAAAGCTTTTTTTTTTCGAAATCGAATGAAAACTTTGGTTGCTATAGCAATCACAAGGCCCGGTAAACTTACAATGGGGAAAATGCTTATCACCACCGTAGCGCCTTCAGTTTTGATCTGATATTTCTGAAACTTACATGTATGATGGCTGGGGATTGAAATTCGGATGATTTCGAAAACCGGTCAAGTCGGCCTATTAATCATAATGTTACGTTCCCTTGACCTTGTCATCACCGTAGTCTCTTCAGTTTTGATAGGATCGTCTTGAAACTTACAATTAAGTAAGTCGGGGATAAAAGCTCGAATGAGTTCAAAAACTGGCAAGGTCGGCCTATCTATCGTAAAGTATTGTCCCGTTGATTGCTGAACATGCGTATTTTTGACCTTTTCATCACCGTAGCCCCTTCAGTTTCCAACGGATATTTTTTAAACTTACATGTAAAACGATAAGCGTTAAAACCTCGGCTGAGTTAAAAAAAAAATGGTTAGGTCCACCATTATTTCAGAGTTATTTTCCCCTTGATTACAGAAAGTGTCTATTTTTTACTTTGTCATAACCGTAGCCCTTTAGTTTTTATCGGATCATCTTGAAAGTTACAAGTAAGTAGGCCAGGAATAAAAGCTTTGATGAGGTCGAAAACTGATGAGTTCAGCCTGTTTATCATACAGTTACGCCCCTTTGATTGCAGAAAATGTCATTTACATTTTCATTGCCGTAGCTCCTTAAGTTTTCATCGGATCTTCTTGAAACTTAGATGATAGTAAGTCAGGGATAAATGTTCGGATGACTACGAAAACTAGTGATGTCATAGAGGATCTTACATGAGTGTTCATGTATTATTGAATTTATTAAACGAGTTGAGGAAAAGGGATAAAATGCGAGGCTTTGCCGAACATTTTATCCCTTTTCTTCAACGAGTTTAATAAATTGTTGATAGAGAGGATCTTACATGAGTCTTCATGTATTATTGAATTTATTAAACGAGTTGAGGAAAAGGGATAAAATGCGAGGCTTTGCCGAGCATTTTATCCCTTTTCCTCAACGAGTTTAATAAATTCAATAATACATTAGCACGAATGCAAGATTCTATTTATCATATGACATTTAAAACGCATTTTATTCACGATTGTTTATATTAATGTCAATAGTCCGCCATTAGTAAACGCGACGTCGTTAAGGACGTCGTACATGTAACGTTACGGGACGTATCTAGCTAATTTGCATATTTAATCCACTAGTGGATTATCGAAAATAATACATGACGTTATTACACTCTCAGACGCGACGTCATAAGATAAAGTTGATTAATCACGGAGTTATGTCCCATACTTTGCTGAAAATGCTTATTTTTGACCTTGTCATCACGCTGTCCCTTCAGTTTTGATCGGATCTTCTTGAAACTTACAGACAAGTAAGACACACCAGTTCGAAAACTGGTGAGGTTGGTCCATTTTTCATAGTGTTACATCCCTTTGATTGCACAAACTGCATATTTTGACCTTGCCATCTCCATAGCCCCTTCGGCTTTTTATCGGATCTTCTTGAAACTTACATATAAGCAAGTCAGGGATGTGCCTATTTATCATAGAGTTATGCTCCCCCTCTTGTTTGCAGAAAATGCTTACTTTTGAACTTTTATCAACGTAGCCCCTTCCATTTTTATCTGATCTTCTTGAAACTTGCATGTAAATAAGTCAGGAATATAAGGTCGAATGTGTTCAACAACTGATGAGGTCAGCCTATTTATCATAGAGTTACAACCCTTTGTTTTTTGGTTTGTTTTTTTTCTGGCGAAAGAATGTGCACTGTACTGGTTAACCGCTTACGTATAAGCCTGTCCAGGAAAAGTGTGGATAAGTAAACTGACCTGCTCGAAAATGACCTAAAAAGTGTTGACTGGGCCTTTAAACCCAAATACAAACAAACAAACAAACAAACATCACTTTGATCACAGAAAATACATGTTTTTGACCTTGTCATCACCGTAGCCAGTTCTGTTTTGATCGGATCTTATTATAATTTACAAACAAGTAAATCGGGAATAAAAAAGCTCCGATGTGTTTAACATCTGGTGAGGTCGGCCTATTTATCATAGAGTCCATCCCTTTTGTTGCTGAAAATGCCCGTTTTGGACATTCTCATCATCAATCAATCAATCAATCAAATTTATTTCTCTCAGGTTATACAATATGATAACAACATGAGAAGCAAAAACGTTGTGCAAACATACTGTTTCATGGCGACACAGTGACATAAAGAGAATCGACAAAAGTCGAAAACAAAAACAAACCAGAGGACAACAACGGGTAAATCTGTTGTCATTACATGTAACCAACTTATTATTTCATCGTTTATTACTATTATTATTTATTTTATTTTGTTTATCTGACCACGCTCGTTCCTGACTTTGAACCAATCAGATTACTTATATAATTTATTCCTGCAAATTTAAAAACGTAATTTCAAACAGTGTAGATCCTGATCAGACTCAGAAGCCATCTGATCTGGATCTACACTATGTGCAAAGATACGTGTTATCAGGAACGGCAAGTTGTTGCACAGACTGATCCGTCTGTAGTAAACTATTTTCCATTCATAAAATCACAGAGCGTGAAACAGGTGAAAAATAAACAGGGCCGTTACAAAGCATGTTCTGCACGAGCATATTTTAGTAGTTTGGTAAATGTGCAGACGTGTCACCAACGCGCTAAAGAAAATGAATGGAATATGTTTACTACAGAGTGGTAAGTGTCATAAAATAGTATACAGACGTCTCTCTCTCTCTCTCTCTCTCTCTCTCTCTTAACCAACCAATACAAACATGTAGACAGCTTTCCATCACGAAAAAACCGGGTCTATACAAACACACCGCAAACCCTACCGCCGAAAAAATGAAATTTGTCCTATGGAAATTTGTGGTATCCATCCTATTCCCGCCAAAGCCACAGATCCCGGATACACGTTAGAACCGCCTCGTCGAGGCGGCTACAACGAGCACCCACAATCCACACCCCAGAGCAGAAACAAGAAAAGTAAGCGCCGAAAAGAGAGGTTTACCGCTGTAAACCCCAGTTTTATGTTTGTTTGTTTGATTTGAGGTTTAACGTTCCCGTCAACACTGTAAAGGTCATTTTGGAAACATTGCTTCCAATTTTGTGGGACTTTTACCTGACATTGAGATGAAATGACACCTCTAGCCCTGTCGCCCAATGCAACCAATAGGGTTTATAGGCATGGACGGTCCGACACTCGCACCGCTTTGCTTGGGCATATAAAAGTGGGGTTCAAGGGGATCAATTTTTTTATAGGCGTGTTTCCGTGATGTAAAGCGACTGCGTATAAGAGCAAATATTTAAGTCCGGGGTACATGTTAATTACCGTGTTTAAGCCAGTCAGCAACTTGTATTGCTTATGTGAGGGCTACAGTTCTATGCTAGTGCGGCCTGGCCTTATTGATCAAACAAGGCCACTGGCAATACCAGTCATTTAAGCTGTTAGACCTGCTCACTATCCCATAGCTCTGCCTTGTCGAAACGAAATACAAGGCTAGAATTCGTGGATTGTGAGCAGGTGTTGTCATTTCCTACGGTGCTTAGTAGAACTAATCATCTCATAAGTAAAACAACAGCAAAACCAGTAATAATAATAATAATAATGCTCGGCCATCTATTATTTAGATATGTTTTTATTTATTATCGTTCGGACCTTATGGCCTTGCAATATCGTTCACATATACTGGGCTGGAAGGAGAAAGAGCTTGTTAGGTGTCTAGAGGGCTGCTCAATTTCCTAGACAACTTCTAGTTTGTTGATGCTAAGAATAATAATGACAGTAATAATTATGATAGTTATAATCTGTTGCATACTTGATAAGGATTTATTTATTTATTTATTTATTTATTTATTTATTTAATATTTATTTATTTATTTGTTTGTTTGCATGTTTGTTTCTGTATTGTTCGTTATTGTTTTCTTTACTTTTTTGTTGCTTAGCTTATCATTACAATAACACGTATGTGTCCTTACATAACGTCTTTCAATCGCATGTCAGTTTTTTTTTATTTATTTATTTATTTATTTATTTATTTATTTAAAGTCCGAAAGTACATTTTGGCGCTCGTTGGAACTGACTTGCAAAGGCGGTTCGAACGAGTGCCTACAACCAAGCTTTAAAGGAGAGATGAGGAAGCAAATATTTTACTCCTGTAGATCCCAGTTTTTCTATATGGAGTGGGTTTTGGTGGGCTGTTTATTTAACCTAATGGGAAAAAATACCCTGCGTCTCACTTGGGAGCCCAGTCAACGGAACCACGCCAGAGAGCGTCCCAGTGCCTGTGAGTCAGGCTCCTTACCGGTCTGTTGGCTTAGGGGGAAAAAGGAATAATCATTCTATACATAGGTTGGTATTTCAAGTGTGAAACAAGCTGTTCCTCATACTGCATTGTTTTATTGGTATCCTATCGGAAAGTTTTCATAATGATTTCTACAAAATCACAAAGATTCTTTATAATTGTACGATTGGAATTTGTCATTAACAAGTTAAATTTTTGGACATTGGGGTGTTTAAAAAAGAATGGTTTGACATACTTTTGCCTAGCTTCAGAAAAGTAAGCACAACTTAATACGTAATGGAATTCGTCGCCAATTTCGGCGTTACAAAGGGAGCATGTCCTTTCACGTTTTGGTATGCTTGACCATCTCCCTATTTCTATAGGAAGCCGATGGTTTCTAGTTCTAAATGATGTCATTATTTTGCACTTATTATTAGGTAAAAATGTAAAATATGTGTTCATTTCAAAAGTATCTTTAAAAATGCGATAATTTGTTCCGCTGGAAGATTGATCTACTACTGAACTCCACGACTGGACGTATTGGTCCTTAAGTTTTTGCTTAAAGGATTTGGTAAACCAATTTGTATTAATGGCGTCATTTGAATTCCATATATTGCTGTATCCATTGCTATTTACAAGATTTCTAATATTCGTTAACCATTTTGATTTTAATTTCCCCTGGTCATTTAGACTATGAATGATTTCATACAACAGTGTTGCGATTTAATTTTTTGAGTTGTATTTCAACTTAGTCCAATATCCTACCATCCTACTATGTATATCAATGTAGAGTGGATACGCACCAATTTCTCCATACACCATAAATGAAGGTGTCGATTTCTTAAGATTTAGTATATGTTTAAAGAACTTTAATTGAACCCTTTCTATAATATCAAGGTTTCCGAACCCCCAGATTTCACATCCAAATAATAAAATCGGTTTAATAGTTTTGTAGAAAAGTTCAATTTGCATGTTGATAGGCAGGTTTAAATGTCTTATTTTTCTTAAAAGTGAAAAAAGCGCTATATTTGCCTGCTCGGCTATGTATCCTATAGCTTTCATAAAGGAACCGCTGCGTGATAAATACACTCCTAAATACTTGTACTCAGTCACAATTTCGACTTCTTGCTTTTTAAAGTAAAACTTAATATTTTTGGAGAGTCTGCCTCCTGAGAATATTAGTATTTTGGTTTTTGATATATTTACTTCTAATTTCCATTCATTACAATACTCTTCAAAAATGTTGAGTGTTTCCTGGAGGTCTTCTTTACTGTTTGCAAAAAGGACTGTGTCGTCCGCAAATAACAGAATGAAAAGTTTTATATACACAGCTATATTGTCGTCATTCGCTTCACATTTGATTCCCCGAGCATTTCTATTGTCCAGAAAGCTACGAAGGTCGTTTAAGTATACTGAAAACAGAAGGGGTGACAAATTTTCTCCTTGTCTAACACCGGTTTGGCAAGGAAAATATGCCGAGGTCCCTTCGGAAGTTATAATGCGTGATTTTATATTTTTATACATGTTTTTTATTATTGTTAAGCACTTGCCATTTATGTTTCTATCTATCGGTTTTCTCCATAATCCATTTCTCCATACTTTGTCAAATGCCTGTTTAAAGTCTATGAAGGCACAGAAGAGCTTTGTTTTATTTGCCTTTGCAATATCTATCAAAGACTGCAGTATAAACAGGTTGTCTGCTGTTGAAAACCCCTTTCTAAAACCGGCTTGGCAGTGTTCTATTACGTCATTGTCTTCAAAATATTTAGTAATTCTTTCATTTAAAATTGATGTGAATAATTTGCCTAAGCAACTCAATAACGTAATTGGTCGATAATTCGCGGGATCGTTAATTCTCCCTTTATTTTTGAAAATAGGAAGAATGTTTCCAAGCATCCAGCTATCAGGAACCATACCTGATTTTAAAATAATATTGAATAATTTAGTGTATGTCGGTGCCATCACATTTATGGTAACTTTTAAGTGTTCGTTCAAAATACAGTCAATCCCACAACTCTTATTGTTTTTAAGAGATTTTACGGCCTTTACAATTTCATCCTCCTTGAATGGTCGATTGATGTCAAGATTTATATTGTCTGTTTCGTTATGATTAAAGTTGTGGGCTTCTGTCGAGTCTTCGCTGTCTTCACAATCCAAATTGTTATTGTTGACATTTTTAAAATAATTGTACAATTCTTCTAATGGTGCAGTCTGATTACTTTTATCTTTGTTATTTATTGAATTTATTATTTTCCAAAATTCTCTAGGTTTTGCGTTTTTTAAATTTTTAAGTTTTTCTATTTTGTTATTTTTATCTCGTAGTATACTTTTTGAAATTGTATTTTTATATTCTTTACTACGGTTTGTAAGTAGCTTTTTATAATATGGTGTCTTATATTTATTGTATAGCTTTCTTATACTATGGTAAGCGTTTCTAGCAGCTCGACATTCATAATTGAACCATTTTTTTGTTTTATTTTTGTGCGAGTTATTTCTCTTCCTTTTATTATTCTTTAGCCCAAAGGAAGCAAGTGACGTTGTTTTAAATACGTTTTCAATACGATATACAACGTCATTAATATTTTGCGAGTTTACGTTGAATCCATTTGACATCAGATTTAAAGTTGACTCAATTTTTATGATTTCTCCGTAATCTAAATTAGAAATAAACTCATCTTTTTTACTTTCATCCCAGAGTTTTATTTCTGGGTTTGAATTTTCGATTGAATCTTTTGTTTGCTGCACAGCGTACTTTCTTGCATTTACCTGCAATGTTATAGGACAATGCGCATCAAAAAATAATGCGTCAAATTCTAAAACGTTGAAAGCCTCTATAATTTCGAAGTTTTGCGCCGTTGACAAAATGTAGTCAACGGTACTTGCATTTTTGCATGTAAGTTTGGGCTCATCGAAATCTAATCTGCCATTGAGTATGAAAAGGTTATTGTTCTTACAGAACTCCACCAACTGATAGCCATATGAATTTGTACTAGTATCCAAATTCCTACGCTGTAGTGGAATGTTGTTTTTCTCTAGGCACTGAAAAATGTACATACTTTCTGCAAATAAATCGTCATTTCCGTAGTAATCACAAAGAAATTCATCGCATTTAGAATAATCATATAATGTGGCTGATCTTGAATTAAAATCACCTAATAACAAAATATTTTTGCAATCTGAGCAGTACCTGTCCATTTCATTCTGAAGCTCAAGATATGGGTCAGTATGGGCATATTTAGAACCATGGGGTGGAATATAAACGACCCCACATTTAAGGTCGTTATCATTGTGGAAGAGATGTTTTGATACCGTGAACCATAAAACCAGTTTACTATCACTATTTTGTATCTGGATATAAGGCAAAAGCTCGGATTTAAACATAAGGGCAATTCCCCCTGACCTATATCTGGCAACTTGCCGTCTGTTATTCATAATTACTGTATAGCCCTTGAGACATATAGAGTCAATATCGTCAAGCCTACTTTCTTGAATGCCAATCACATCAAAATTTTCTAAAAATCTGGACAGTTCATTTTCGATTTCAGACCACATGTGTTTAATGATAAAAAATTTAAATGTTTTTCATGACTATTTTGCCAAGTGTCTCTGCCACCATAAGAATTACCAGTATCTAGAGTAGTTTGGCCATACAGAGTAGGCAATTTGTTGTTGCCCCCTGTGTACCGCTATGCGTCACTGTTTGGCTTTTGGTTGGTTTGCTCACTTGAAGATAGGTATGTAGTGTCCGCCCTGTTATTTAACGGTTTTTCAGGGCCCTGCAAAGGAAGCTTATTTGCGGTTTCACTGCCTTGTGCAGTTTGTATTGAGATTATTGGCGACTTAGGAATAGTCCGGCCCTCTACAACTGGGGGGTCGGTCTGGGGCGATTTATCCATCTCAATATCATTTAGTTCAGAATCACTTATTTCTGCATCGGTCAAACTAGTGCGTTCGCGGTACTTTTTCAATGATTTGTCCACGTCAAGTGGTGATGTAGCTTTATGTTTACGCGAATCAGCACATTCATTTGTCTGTGTAAGATTTTCGTTGTCCATCGATAAAGAGCTGTACTTATTTGAAACTGGGACACTAAAGTTTATTGTTTTTGAAGCGCGTGTTTGATCTCTTGGTTGAGTGTACGACTGGTCTTGTCGCTTCCGAATTGACGATCGCTGAAAGATTCTGCTTTTTGTATAGTTGTTAGAGCTACTTTCTTCTTGTCGCGATGATGATTTGTTATGTCGTTCATAGTTATAGTCTTTATGTTTGTTTTGGATGCCGAAATGTGTTGGATCAGTTTCCAGTTGCTCATTTGCTGTTGGTAAGTACTCTTTGTTGTTGATGAACAATCGATCTTTTACTAATCGGACCTTGTTCTGCTTGTTTTTTCGAGCCCTTTTCATTTCAGGGTATAAAAGTTTGCGTTTTTCTTCTATTACCTTCGGAAACTGTTCCCTCACTCCAAAAGGTTTATTCACAAGTGTTTTTGGGGCTTGGCTTCGGACGTATTCCCTGTCCTTAAAACGTTCAAACTTAGCAATGATAGGCCTAGGAAGACCGTTTTGTTTCTCTGGACCATTTAGCCTATGTACTATATGAAACGGGATTGGTTTGGCAATGTCCATTTCTCGCCTCAAAAACTCTTGCAGTATTTCTTCCGTATTTTCAGGCTCTCTTTGCGGTTCTTCTGGCTCATCTATTCCGGTAAATATAAGGTTTTCCCTCATGCTCCTACATTGCAAGTCAGTCACTGTTTTATCGGCTTTTTCTAGCGCTTCTTTTAGAGACTTTTGCTCATTTTCAAGCTTGTCTACTTTCTCAAATAGGATATCTCTATCTGCCTTTAAAAGTCTCTGGTCTGACATGGTGTCATAACACATATCGCTATATGTTTTAATACCTTCATCGTGATCTCTAATTTGGTTTGACATCTGTTTTACATCACGATCTGATTGTTCCACAGAAATTTCCAATCTTGTCATATTTTGTCTCAAACAATTTAAGTCGCTCACTTGCTGTTCTATATTTGTGATTCTGTCATTCTGACTATATAATGCTGATTCAATATTTTGCCATTTCACATTTTGACTCACAATATGGCTGTCGATCTGGCGCAGTCTTATATCTAAACTTTGCATCATCTGTGAAAACCAGGGTGGTGCACTGTTTATATAACCAAATGCTGATGCCTGGTCATGACTGTTGGGCACAGCTATATTTGGCACAGCTGTATATAATTCTGCCCCATTAGTAGCTGTACTTTTAATTGTAGTTGTAGTGACAGTACTACTACCAATGTCCTGTTTATTTTGACGCATATGATCACTGGACTGTGGCGTTTTGTGTTGAATTACATCTTCTGTGTATCGCTCACTAACATGTCCAGTATGTAAATTTTCCAACACTGGGTTCTGGCAGAACTGGGTATTCTGGAGATTTAGGGGATATAAAACGTCTCTAGCTTGGTTTAAAATATTTGACGTCGAACTATAAGCCCCCGTATGCATTAATATAGCCGTCGGTTCTAGCGGCGATTTCTCCCTTACCAGAGTGGGTGGGGTAGGCATACCTGTATTGTCCATTTTTAACCATGTATTTTGTGTTTATTCCTGTACTGTATGCACAAGTCCTGTGTTCATCTTTATTATGCACACACTAGTGTTTTTACCGTCACTTTACATTTGAAGTACAAGTCCATTTTCAAGCTATTAATCTTATTTTAAAACTATTTTCACACGCATTGAACAAACACACGTCTACCGCCATAAAACCACGTGACCAATATCATGAGTCCCTAAGTTTTGAACGGATCTTCCCTGAAACTTACATATAAGTAAGTTAGGGATAAAAGCTTGAATGTGTTCGAAAACTTACATTGTTGGCACATTGCTCTTAGAGATAAGTCCCCTTCCTTTGCTAAAAATACCTATTTGTGTACCTTGTCATCACCTTAATTCTTATAGTTATAATCGTATCTTCCTGAAAGTAGCATATTAGTGTTGAGAATGAAAGTTCGGATGAGTTTGAACACTGGTGATGTCTGTCTACCTCTCATATAGAGTTACGTTCCCCAGAACGCTTAAAAAATGCCTGTTTTTGACATTGTCATCAGCAGAACTTATTCATTAAAGATTGGAACTTCCTGAACTTTTAATTTGTTAGCGCAGGTAAGCGATATAGGACCATCATGGTTCTCTTGTTGTTGTGTTTGATATTTTTCTTATTTTAAGTCCAAATATATATTTTGGGTGCTCGTGAGAACGGTTCTAACGAGTACCCACAATCTATATTGTTGACCACAAATAGAGAAAATAATGATTACCCCCGTAAACCCAACTTGTCTCTGTTTAACCCTTGTCCTGCTAATCCCGGATACGTCTTATCTTTGAAACAATGTAGATCCAAATCAGATGGCTTCTGACGAAGCCATCTGATCAGGATCTACATTGTTTGCCATTCAGATTGTGAATTTGTTGCAATAATTTGCATCAAGTAATCTGATTGGTTGATAATCGGTAGTGGGTGTGGCATGTATAAATATTCAGCAGGACAAGGGTTAATGTGGGTCTTAGAGTGGTGTTCATTTCACGGTGTTGTTAACCTTATGATGGTCCTGGATGTTTCTTTGCTTGATTTGAGGTGTAACGTCCACGTCAACACCGTAAAAGATCATTTTGGAGACGTTGCTTCCAATCTTGTGGACCTTTAACCCGACATTGAGATGAACTGACATCTCAAGCCCTGCCGCCCAATGAAACCAATAGGGTTTATACGCGTGGACAGACCGACTCACACCCCTTTACCTAGGCAGGCTTAGATCCTCTAAGCGGTTTACCAGTATTCATGTGGGGGTCGGTTTCAGCTCTGCGTGGAAGCATCATGCAGCCAAAAAATTTCTTCTAGCTAAAATGGTCGGGGACCGTTAACCTGATGGTTATCCTGGAAGAATGTTTATCTGGATTTTTTGTTCGAATTAATTATTGTTAGTGATACATAGTTCTTACATGCTTTTCAATGAATGATAGAGATTTATCAGTGAAATATAAATCGATATTTTCACTGTTTCAAACAGTGAAAATACGATTTTTTATTTTTCACTAATTGGGACTACTTTTTTCTTCAAATCTAACTCTAATTTCAATTTTATCTTTGTCAGATGACTGAACAATACTGAAATGTGTTCTAATTGACGCATAGCACATTCATGTGTGACGGGGACGTTACTGACGTCATTTATGACGCTGACGTCACGTCTTTTGTCGCGCGACGTTAGACTTGCCAGCAACTTCTTTGGAAAACTACTCTCTCAAATATTTCATTAATCATTCATAATAATACCATCCCAGGCCATTTCTCAGGTGCAAACTTTCAGTTTACACCCAATAGTATACCCATTAAACACGATGGACACCACTAAATTGACGCGAAACGAACAAGAACAAAGATAATTTTCTCCGAATGTGAGCGACACCATTAAAGACGCTAAATATTGCCTTTTGAAGCATGTAAGAAACAGAAAATTTGATTTTTCAGTGCAAGATCAAATTTTATTTCACTCATGAACACCAAAACTGCTATTTTCACTCGTGGCTACGCCACTCGTGAAAATAACAGTTTTGGTGTTCATTCGATGAAATAAAATTCGATCTTACACTGAAAAAATCAAATATCCTCTATGTGTTCGAGTCATGGATGTTTCCCTATATCAATAAGCAGATAACTTACCATCAACCCTTTTAGTCCCCCGCCCATAGGGGCTTGAAGAAATATATGGGCTGCAAGATGCTTCCACGCAGAGCTGAATCCGGCCTGCACACTAGTACTGGTAAACCGCTTAGACGATCTAAGCCTGTCAAGGAACCGCGGTGCGAGGCGGACCGTCCATGCTTATAAACCCTATTGGTTTCTCTGGACGACAGGTCTTGAGATGTCATTTCATCTCAATGTCGGGTAAAAGTCCCACAACATTGGAAGCAACGTCTCCAAAATGACCTTTACAGTGTTGACGGGTACGTTAAACCTCAAATCAAACAAACAAACAAACACACCCTTTCAGTACCAAATGGAATCATCCTCCTTATATATACAAGGAGTCCATTTCAAAATTTAGGGGTGTCAGGTTGCGTTTTCTTCAAAATCTATTTGGAAAATGACTTAACTTTTTGCAAACATCTGCGGCGTCTGATCTGGGTCTGCACTGTTTGCCCTGGTACCCGTTTTGGGGTTTCCGGTACTAAATGGGTTAACCCATATATGCCTAGCAGCCATTTTCTGAGACATTGGCAAACAGTGTGGGCGCAGATCAGACGCCACAGACACCATGGACCCCTCCAAACTTATTAGGTGGGAGATCCTATTGTAATATATGGGTTAAATAGTGTACAAATTCGCCTCATTGATCATGATGTTTTCTGTTTTCTGTTGAATATGTATAGAACAATTTACACAAAAATGCTAGTCTGTCTCGCAAAATGTCACTTTCATTTTTACTTATAATTGAATTAAACAAGTTTGTTGCTAGATAATTGTTTATTCGTCTTGAAGAAACTGACATGGTTTTGCTTGATCGAATAGTGATGTTACCATAACCATTGCTTTACACTGAGATGGCCCTTCTTCTCGATTTGATCCATGAATTCAGTTTGTATTCTAATTTCAAAGAACTGAAGGACAGACTACACTTTGATTTGTTAATTTCAGTCAATTTTTCAAAAAACATATATTCATTGACAATTTAGCCACCCCAGTGTTTACAGAAGTATTGGCAATGTAATGTAAGCTCGCCTGAGCACGAAGTGTTCATGGTGAGGTATTCTGATTGGTCATGTCCGCATTTGTCGTCAACATTTTGATTAAAATGCAGACTTCTCCTAAACCATTCGCCAATTTAATTCTAACTTCAAATGAATGTTGCCTAGGTTGCCTACTGCCAGTATAGCTAATATCGTTTCCTTCACATGAACAAGATGGCCACCGGAGCTAAACATAGAAAACTTGTAAGCGACATCTCCTCCTGTACCCTTGGGATAATTTCATTCAATTTGAACTTCTTATGATTGTTGCGAGGCGACCCTGGGCGAAATGGCCGCCGAGGCTTAAATAGAAACGAGAGGACCATGGATGGTCCTGTATCGCTCACCTGAGCTAACAGATTCAAAGTTTTAGGAAGTTCCAACTGTTACTCATGGAGTCATGCTGATGATAAGGTCAAAAACAGGCGAAAACATGCTTTTTCTGCAATCAAATGGATGTAATTCTATGACAGATTGGCTGACCTCGTCAATTTTCGAACTCATTTCAGCTTTTATAGCTGACTTACTTAACATAAGTTTCAAGAAGATCCGATGAAAACTAAAGGGGCTATAGTGATGACAAGGTTATATATAGGCATTTCTGCAATCGAAAGGATGGAACACTATGAAAGATAGGCTGGCCTCATCAGTTTTCGAACTCAACTAAGCTTTTACCCCTGATTTATCAAGAAGATCGGATAAAAACTGAAGGGGCTACGGTGATGACAAGGTCAAACATAGGCATTTTCAGCAAGCCAGGGGATGCAACACTACAATTAATGGGCTGATCTTGCCCGTTTTCAAACTCATCCGAGCTCCTATCCCTGACTTACAATGTACTTATAAGTTTCAAACAGATCCAGAAAACAAGGAAAGGTAACACTATGAGAGATTTACAAACATCACCAATTTTCAAACTCATCCATCTTTAACCCCAACCTACTTTTTGCTAGTTTCAGGAAGATTCTATCAAAACTAAAGGCCTAATGATGATGACAAGGTACAAAATAGGCATTTTCAGCAAAGAAGGGACTTAACTCTAGGTGTAATGTGCCAACAATGTTAGTTTGCAAACACATTCAAGCTTTTATCTCTAACTAACATATATGTAAGTTTCAGGAAGGTCTGTTCAAAACTAAGGGACTGCTGATGATGACATTGTAAACAAGAATTCCGCCGAAGGCTATGTCTCGCCTGTGGGGGCGCAAAGTCAGCGAACCATGACATCTAGGCCAACATCAAACATAGATGCTTACATAGAAGTTGCCATTCTTAAATGCAAGCTTGTACTAAGTATCATTGATTAAGCTGTAATAATTCTTGAGAAATGAACTTAACCATTAGGGTAAACGCTAGGGTGATTGCAATATTTTACAAAGTCAGTGAACCATAAAATGTAGGTCAAGGTCAAATATGGATGCTTTCATTTATGTTTCCATCTCCAGATACAAGTTTGTACCAAGTATCATTAATGAAGCTCTTATAGTTTATCGGAAATAAACTTGAACCTTAGGGTGAACGCTAGGGTGGTCGCGATAGTTTACGAAGTCAGTGACCCATGAAATGTAGGTCAAGGTCAAATATGGTGCTTGCATGTAAGTTGTCATCTCGTGATACAAGTTTGTACCAGGTATCATAAATGAAGCTGTAATAGTTCTTGAGAAATAAACTTGAACCTTAGGGTGAACGCTAGGGTGGTCGCAATATTTTGCGAAGTCAGTGACCCATGGAATGTAGGTCAAGGTCAAATATGGTTGCTTGCTTGTAAATTGTCATCCCGTGATACAAGTTTGTACCAAGTATCATAAAAGAAGCTCTTATAGTTCTTGAGAAATAAACTTGAACCTTAGGGTGAACGCTAGGGTTGTCGCAATATGTCAACAATGTCAGTGACCCATGAAATGTAGGTCAAGGTCAAATATGGTTTCTTGCGTGTATTGCTTGCGTGTTAGTTGTCATCCCGTGATACAAGTTTGTACCAAGTATCATAAATGAAGCTCTTATAGTTCTTGAGAAATAAACTTGAACCTCAGAGTGAACGCTAGGTTGGTCGCAAATGTTGACGCCTTGACAAACGGACGGACGGACGAACGGACGGAAAACCGGGCGCCTAATCTCGCCATGCTAATAACAGGCGCGACAAAAAGGGACATTTTCAGCAATCAAAGGGTTAAAATAAAGGCCGACCTCACCGATTTTAAACTCAGCTGAGGTTTTATCCCTTACTTACTAACAAGTAAGATTCAAGAAGATCCGATAGAAACTGAAGGGGCTATAGTCAATGTCAAAAATAGGCATTTTCAGCTATCAAGGGGACGCAACTCTTTGATAGGCCAACCTCCCAGGTTTCGAACATATCCGAGCTTTTATCCCTGACTTACTTATGTGTCAGTTTCAAGAACATCCGATCAAAACTGAAGGGGCTACGGTGATGACAAGGTCACAAATAAACATTTTCAGCATAGTAGGGGACATAACTCCTTATGTAATCAAACAATATCGCCAGTTTTCGAACTCATCCGAGCTTTTATCCATGACTTACTTGTTTGTAAGTTTCATGGTCAAAAATAAGAATTTTCAGCAGAGTAGGGGACATAAATCTGTGAGTAATCGACCGACATCGCTAGTCTTCGAATTCATACGAGCTTTTATCCCTGACTTACTTATTCGTAAGTTTCAAGAAGGGCCGATCAAAATTGAAGGTGCTACGATGATGAGAATGTCAAAAATAGTCATTTTCAGCAAAGTAGGGGACAGAACTTCGGAGTAATCGACCGACATTACTAATTTTCGAACTTATCCGAGCTTTTAACCCTGACTTACTTGTTTGTAAGTTTCAAGAAGATCCAATCAAAACTGAAGGGGCTACGGGGATGACAATGTCAAAAATAAGCATTTTCAGCAAAGTAGGGGAATTAACTCCAAGGGTGATTGACCGACATCACTAGTTTTCGAACTCAAGTGAGATTTTAACCCTGACTTACTTGTTTGTAAGTTTCAGGAAGATCCGATCAAAGCTGAAGGGGCTACGATGATGACAAGGTAAAAAACAACATTTTCAGCAAGCAATGGGACATTACTGTACGATAAATGGGCCGACTTAACCGATTGCATCTGAGATTTTACCCCAAGCAACCTTACATACGAGTATACGTTTCAGAAAGATCCGATCAAAACTGTAGGCGCTACGGTGATGACAAGTATTTTCCATTTCATCTCAATGTTGGGTAAAAGTCCCACTAAATTGGAAGAAACGTCTCCAAAATGACCTTTACAGTTTTGAAGGGGACGTTAAACCTCAATCAAACCAATAGACAAATCCGCCTGCAGAGATATAACTGGTCAAAGGTTTGGATGGATGGACGACGGACGGACGATGGGCGACCCACTGTATATAATATAAGCTCCAGCCACCTTACAAAAAAGTTTCAGAAAGATCCGATCAAAAGTGAAGGGGCTACGGTGATGACAAGGTCAAAAATTGACATTTTCAACAATCAAAGGGACGTAACTCTATGATAAAGTGGCCGACGTGGCCGGTTTTCGAACTCATCCTAGTTTTTATCCCCAGCCACCTAACATATTAGTTTCAGAAAGATCTGATCAAAACTGAAAGGGATATGGTGATAACAAGGTACAAACTAGGCATTTTGAGCAATCAAAGGGGCGTAACTCTATGATAAATGGGCCGACTTGGCCGGTTTTCGAACTCATTCGAGTTTTTATCCCAAGCCACCTTACATAATCACGAAAACTTGCCTATATTATTTAGATCTCCTCCAACCCCACTTTTATATAGAAAAACGGGGATTTTCAGGGGTAAAACTTATTTTTACTTATTTTTGCTGTAAAATATAGATTGTGGGTACTCGTTAGGACCGCCTCGAATAGGCGGGTCTAACGAGTACCCACAATCTATATTTTGAGCAGAAATAAGAAAAAATATCGCTATTTTTCATCTGAATATTTTCATTTTTTAGGCGATTAAGGTTACACTGTATTTGTATCGGCGTGTTTTCGTAATGTACTTTTCAGAAAGATCCGATAAAAAAAAAATGAAGGGGCTACGCTGATAACAAGGTAAAAAAAAATACATTTTTAGCAATCTCTATGATAAATGGGCCGATCTGGCCGTTTTTTTACCTTACCGTCACATAGTGACAAGGTGAGCTTTTGGGATCACTTTTTGTCCGTCGTCCGTCATGCGGGCGTCCGTGCGTGCGTCCGTGCGTCCGTCCGTGCGTCCGTGCATAAACAATTTCTTCAAACGACATCTCCTCCGAAACCACTGATCGAATTTTGATCAAACTTCACAGGAATGATCCTTAGGTGGATCCCTTTCAAAGTTGTTCAAATGGTTTCGGTCCGTTGCAAATCTAGGTCACAGGAGCCAAAAATAGATTTTTGTCACCGAAAACTTATAAAACCTTCTTCTCTGAAACCACAAGGCCCAGGTCTTTGATAGTTGGTATGAAGCTTCATCTAGTGGACCCTAACAATATTGTTCAAATTATAGTGCTGGGGCCAAAAATGCCCCCGCCCCGGGTCCCTTTTGTTTTACATAGGCTAATAGAGGGAAAATCGTGAAAAAATCTTCTTCTTTGAAATCGGAAGGCCCAGGTCTTTGGTATTTAGTATGAAGTGTCATCTAGTGGACCTCTACCAAGATTGTACAAATTATAGTGCTGGGGCCAAAAATGCCTCCGCCACGGGGCCCTTTGGTTTTACATGGGCTTATATAGGGAAAATCTTTAAAATTCTCCTTCTCTGAAACTGCAAGGCCCAGGTCATTGCTATTCGGTATGAAGCTTCATCTAGTGGACCCCTACCAAAATTGTTCAAATTTTAGTGCTTGGGCCAAAAATGCCCCCGCCCTGTGCCCTTTAGTTTTACATAGGCTTATATAGGGGAAATCTTTAAAAATCTTCTTCTCTGAAACCGCAAGGCCCAGGTCTTTGATATTTGGTATGAAGCCTCATCTTGTGGACTTCCACTAAGATTGTTCAAATAATAGCCCTGGGGCCAAAAATGCCCCCGCTCCGGGGCCCTTTGGTTTTACATAGACTTATATAGGGAAAATCTTGAAAAATCTTCTTCTCTCAAACCACAATGCCATGGTCTTTGATATTTGGTTAAGAAGCTTCATCTAGTGGACCTCTACCAAGATTGTTCAAATAATAGCCCTGAGACCAAAAATGCCCCCGTTTAGGGGCCCGTTGGTTTTACATAGACTTATATGGGGAAATCTTTAAAAAAAATCTTCTGTGAAACACAAGGCCTAGGATTTTGATATTTGATGTGAAATTTCATCTAGTGGACCTCTATCAAGATTGTTCAAATTGTAGCCCTGGGGCCAAAAATGCCCCCGCCCCGAGACCCTTTAGTTTTACATAGACGTATATAGGGAAATATTTAAAAATCTTCTTCTCTGAAACTGCAAGGCCCATGTCTTTGATATTTGGTATGGAGCTTTATCTAGTGGACCGCTACCAAGATTGTTCAAATTACAGCCCTCGGGCCACAAATGCCCCCGCCCCGGGGGCCATTTGGTTTTACATAGACTTATATTGAGATAATCTTTGAAAATCTTCTTCTCTGAAACAGCAAGGCCCAGGTCTTTGATATTCGGTGTGAAGCTTCATCTATCAATATTATTTAAATTATAGCCCTGGGGACAAAAATTCCCCCACCCATGGGCCGTTTGGTTTTACATAGGCTTATGTAGGGAAAATCTTTAAAAAAATCTTCTTCTCTAAAACCGCAAGGCCCAGGTTTTTAATATTTGGTGTGTAGCTTCATCTAGTGGACCTTTGCCAAGATTGTTCAAATTATAGCATTTGTTGATATTTGGTTACTTCACCTTTTTAGACATCCCTCAGCATTATGCACATTAAAGCCCTGGGGTCAATAATGACCCTCCGTGGGCCAATTTGTCACTCATGGATCAGATGAGCGATCCAGGGCCATCATGGCCCTCTTGCTTTTTAACTCATCCGAGTTTTTATCCCAAGCCAATGTATATATAGGTTTCAGAAAGATCCGATCAAAACTAAAGGCGCTACGGTGATGACAACGTCAAAAATAGGCATTTTCAGCTATCAAAGGGACGTAAATCTATGATAAATGAGCCGACATGGCCGGTTTTCGAACTCATCCGAGATTTATCTCAAGCCACCTTACATATATGTTTCAGAAAGATCCGATCAAAACTGAAGGGGCTACGGTTATGACAAGGGCAAAATAGGCATTTTAGCATAATTAATGGGCCGAACTTGCCAGTTTTCGAACTCATCCGAGCTTTCATCCCAAGACTACTTATATATAAGTTTCAGAAAGATACGATCAAATCTGAAGATGCTACGGTGATGACAAGTATTTTCCCATTGTAAGTCTATGGGACCTTGTGGTTGCCATAGCAACCAAAGTTTCATTCGATTTCGATAAAAAGCTAATGTCATCATCTATGCCCCACCAGAGGCATGCTACAGATAAATGATTGAGATCAGCCTGCAGGCCGCAGAGATATAGCGGGTCAAAAGTTTGGACGGACGACGAACGACGGAGGGACTACCATCCTATAAGCTACCCTGGAGCCTTCGTCCCAGGTGAGCTAAAAACATCAAAAAATTGCTTCGAATGCATACTCCTCCTAAACGCTTGGTTCAGTTTTATTCAAACTTCACAGGAATGTTGCTAAGGTTGCTCCTTACCAAAATAGCTTAAATCGTTCCGCTCAGATGCATAAGATGGCCGTCGGAACTCAAAATAGAAAACAACTCGATAAATTCTCCTCCAATACGAAAGTGCGCCTTTACAAATACAATGTTAATTTTATCGCGGAATAAACGAAAATTTTAAGATGAAAAATTAAATATTTTTTCTTCTTTCTGTACAAAATATACATTGTGGGTACACATTAGAACCTCCTAATCGGGGCGGTTCTAACGAGAACCCACCGTCTATCGTAAGAATAAATAAGGTTTACCCCTGTAAGCCTCAGTTTTACTATATAAAGTTGGGGTTGAAGTGGGTCCGAATTTTATATGCGTGTTTTCGTTATATTTATACCCTTGCATCAGTTTCATTTAAAATGCACAATAATTTTGCTTAGGAGACTCAGGGAAATAGCTCCAGCAGTTTGGCTAATAATTGAGCTAAGCAAAAAAAAAAAAAAGCATCAATTTGCTTTAATTGTGAACTAAGCCTAAACAACTGGCCATTTTGTGTGAACTCCGCCTAAACAACTGGCCATTTTGTGTGAACTCCGCCTAAACAACTGGCCATTTTGTGTGAACTCCGCCTAAACAACTGGCCATTTTGTGTGAACCGCCTAAACAACTGGCCATTTTGTGTGAACTCCGCCTAAACAACTGGCCATTTTGTGTGAACTCCGCCTAAACAACTGGCCATTTTGTGTGAACCGCCTAAACAACTGGCCATTTTGTGTGAACCGCCTAAACAACTGGCCATTTTGATTGAAACTGAATAGAAAGGTTGTCTTGGTGGCTTCCTACAAAAAACAGTAGAACTTCGATGGCTCGAACACCGATGGCTCTTTTACCACGGATGGGTCGAACTCGTACTTAAGCCCCTAGGGAAATCTTCTTACCACGGATGGGTCGAACTCGTACTTAAGCCCCTAGGGAAATCTTCAAGATAAGAAATGGTGGGGATGATTCAGGAGATTTTAGTCTTTTATCTTGCAAATGTATGCTGTGTGTATTCATTAGAATCGCCTCGATGAGGCGATTCTAATGAGTACACACAGCAAACGTTTTCATTATCTAACATCGAAAGATGTTCAAAAGTATCTCGTTATGCCTCTTGGCAGTGACCTTCAGTGGCTCGAACTACCCCTGTCTCGAACAGATTGTCGAGGTCCCAAAGGTGTTCGAGCCATTGAAATTCCACTGTAGTTAAAATCGTTCCGCTCCACTGAGGAGATAAAAACAGACGAATCTTTTAACGTGAACTCCTGCAAAAACATGAAGCCAAGTTAATTCAAATTTCATAGAAATGTTTCTTTTGTTGACCCTTTACAGCAATAGCTAAAGAAATTCCGTTCTGATCAGTAAAATGGTCTTTAGAACTAAAAGTAGAAGAAGAGGTGTCAGTAGACAACAAAGCTAACATATATGGGGCCCATGTTATAATTACAGTTTTGCAGTTTTTGCCAAAAAGTGACTTATTCTTTTGAAAAACAGCCTAACAGACTGGATCAATTAAAAGAGAACCAGACAGTATGCCCAAAAACCACTGAAAAAATATTTTTATGCGTTTCTGTATATGAGGCAGGGCACGACAAAACCTACAATACGCCATGTGTCCCCAGCGAAAAATCAGATCAGCTTGCGTATTCATACAGTCTAACCAGAGACATCTCTTGCTGCATGACGGAGCAATGGGTCCTTAGTTATCCTTAGAGGTTATGGTCTTCTACATCACGTGAACAAGTCCGTGAAATAAACACCCCCTTACACCCCACTTTGTATATAGAAAACTGGGGTTTACGGGGGTAAACATTATTTTTCTTATTTCCACTCCAAGACATAGGTTGTGGGTACTCGTTAGAACCGCCTCAATGAGGCGGTTCTAACGAGCACCCATAACCTATGTTTGCAGTATAAATAAGAAAAATGTCACGGATTTTCATCAAAACGTAGCCATTTTGGAGATGTGATAAAATGCACTATGGCGCACGGGTATGTTATCGTAATGATTTACATTTCCATAAGCTAACATGTTAATATTAGACCCTGTACATGATAAATCTGCATTTCAAATTGATTTTCTTACCCCAGAACATGGTAAACAAACTGCCAACTACAAAATAATACAAAAAAAAACAAGGGGGTCATGTGGCAATTTCAAGCATTCTAACTGTCTAAGGGAGATAACCCTGCTTCAAAGTGAAACTTCAGTCTTGGAAATTCAGAAATACAACATGTACAATTATTATCACAACACAAAATTCAGGAGACAGATCACTTTGTTTCCTTTATGTGTTTAATGCACATATAATACCCTGCAAGAAAAAAAATAACAGCGAAGTATTTCTCATCAGTTTCATAATTATATCCAATCAAATGTGACTATTGTTTCATACATGGCTAAAAGCTGGTTCCACAACCTCCTTTTCCAGGATCATAACCTTAAATCCGAACTTCTTCTGAACCCTTTGGGAAATTAGATTCAATCTCACAGGAATGTTGCCTAGGAAGTCCTATCAAAGTCGCTACAATCATTATGCTCCAGTGAACAAGATAGCCAAAGAGCTAAAATATAAATTAAAAATAAAACACTTGAAACGATAACTCTTCTTATTCTGCAGCGGGACCAGTTTCATTCAAACTTCAAGGGAATGTTGCTTAGGTGATGACGCTCTGCCAAAACAGATGAATCTGTTTCGCAAGATGACAACCGGAGCTAAAAAAGGGAGCAAAAAATTCAACAATCTGCTTTAAATGCAACCATATTCTTAACCCCTTGGTTCAGTTTGATTCAAACTTCACAGGAATGTTGCCTAGGTGGCTCCCTACCAAAAAAGCTAATTCGTTCCGCTCTTAGGGACCAGGATGGACGCCAGAGTAAAAAAAAAATAATAGAAAAATAAAATAAAAAGAATAAGCAATAACTCCACCTATACCCTTGGGCAATTTTATTCACTTCAGAAGAACGTTACGTTGGTGACCCTCTACAGAAATTGCAAGAAAGTTCCGCTCTGATTTACAAATTGGCCATAGAACTAAAAATAGAAAACCATCAACAATTTTCTTTAAATGTTAACCTTCTAATAAACCCTTGGGCAAATTTGATTCCAACTTTACAGGAATATTGCCTAGATGGTTCCCTGCCAAAATAGAACGGTTTTGCTCGGGTTAACAGTATGGCTGCCAGAGCAAAAATAAAGTAAAGCCACTAAACGTTAATTTCTCTAATATGTCTGGACAACTTTCATTTAAACACAATAGGAATGTGCAGAGGTGACCATCAACCAAATAGCTAAAACTATTATGCTCCAATGAGCAAAATGGCGGACAGAATAAATAAACGTACTGTGAGTAGTGAGAGTACTGGTGGCTCGGTTGTCTTTGAGTGCAGGTTGGGAAAATAGTCCTGAACTGAGAATTGAACTGTTCGGTTAATCCTTAAATTCCAGAATATTAAGCAAGGATTGCAAAGTAGAAGTAAAACAAAGATCAGGAATTGATACAATTAACTTACTCCATCCATAAAAGACACCAAAAGGAAAGGAATACAAACATTAAGCGACCAGACCATAATGGAAACCTAAACAAAGCAAACCTGATTAGAAATAGCGTTATGTGACGAAGGTAATAACCTGTAGTATACAGGTGAGCTCGTTCATTGCGTTAGGTTGGACAAGTCCATTTGTCATATTAGGAGTGTCAGGCCTATTTTAGCTCACCTGTCACGTAGTGACAAGGTGAGCTTTTGTGATCACTTTTTGTCCGTCGTCCGTCGTCCGTGCGTGCGTGCGTGCGTCCGTGCGTGTGTGCGTGCGTCCGTAAACTTTTTCTTCAAATGACATCTCCTCCTAAACCACTGATCGGATTTTGACCAAACTTCACAGGAATGATCCTTAGGTGGTCCCCTTTCAAAGTTGTTCAAATGGTTCCGGTCCATTGCACATCTAGGTCACAGGAACTAAAATAGATTTTTTAAACGAAAACTTTAAAAATCTTCTTCTCTGAAACCGCAAGGCCCAGGTCTTCGATATTTGGTATGAAGCTTCATCTAGTGGACCTCTACCAAGACTGTTCAAGTTATAGCCCTGGGGTCCAAAATGCCCGCGCCCCGGGGAACTTTGGTTTTACATAGGCTAATATAGGGAAAATGATTAACAAATTTTCTTCTCTGAAATCACAAGGCCAAGGTCTTTAATATTTGGTGTGAAGCTTTACCTGGTGGACCTCTACTAGGATTGTTCAAATTATAGCCTTGGGGCCAAAAATGCCCCCCCCACCCCTCGGGGGGGGGCCTTTTGATTTACATAGGCTTATACAGGGAAAATCTTTAAAAATCTTCTTCTCTGAAACCGCAAGGCCCAGATCTTTGATATTTGGTGTGAAGCTTTATCTGGTGGATCTCTACCAAAATTGTTCAAATTATAGCCCTGGGGGCCAAAATGCCCCACGCCCCGGAGGCCTTCGGTTTTACATAGGCTTATATAGGGAAAATCATTAAAAAATCTTCTTCTCTGAAACCGCAAGGCCCAGGTTTTTAATATTTGGTGTGAAGCTTTACCTGGTGGACCTCTACTAAGATTGTTCAAATTACAGCCTTTCGGCCAAAAATGCCCCCGCCCCGGGGGCTTTGGTTTGACATAGGCTAATACAGGGAAAATCTTTAAAAATCTTCTTCTCTGAAACCGCAAGGCCCAGATCTTTGATATTTGGTGTGAAGCTTCATTTAGTAGACCTCTACCAAGATTGTTCAAATTATAGAAATGGGGGCCAAAATGACCCCGCCCCGGGGGCCTATGGTTTTACATAGGCTTATATAGGGAAAATCATTAAAAAATATTCTTCTCTAAAACCACAAGACCAAGGTCTTTAATATTTTGTGTGAAGCTTTACCTGATAGACCTCTACTAAGATTGTTCAAATTATAGCCTTGGGGCCAAAAATGCCCCCGCCCCGGGGGCCTTTGGTTTTACATAGGTTTATACAGGGAAAATCTTTAAAAATCTTCTTCTCTGAAACCGCAAGGCCCAGATCTTTGATATTTGGTGTGAAGCTTCATCTAGTGGACCTCTACCAAGATTGTTCAAATTAAAGCCCTGGGGGCCAAAATACCCCCGCCCCGGGGGCCTATGATTTTACATAGGCTTATAAAGGGAAAATCTTTAAAAATTCTTCTTCTCTGAAACCACAAGGCCCAGGTCTTTAATATTTGACGTGAAGCTTTACCTGGTGGACCTTTACTAAGATTGTTCAAATTATAGCCTTGGGGCCAAAAATGCCCCCGCCCTGGGGGCCTTTGGTTTTACACAGGCTTATACAGGGAAAAGCTTTAAAAATCTTATTCTCTGAAACCACAAGGCCTAGGTCTTTTATATTTGGTATGAAGCTTCATCTAAAGGACCCCTAACAAGTTTATTCAAATTATAGTGCTGAGGCCAAAAATGTCCCCGCCCCGGGGCCCTTTGGTTTTACATAGGCTTATATAGGGAAACATTTAAAAATCTGAAACCACAATGCCCAGGTCTTTGATATTTGGTAAGAAACTTCACCTAGTGGACCTCTACCAAGATTGTTCAAATTATAGCCCTGGGGCCAAAAATGCCTCCGCCCAGGGCACCTTTTGTTGGCAACTTCGGCTTAGGTGGGGAAAATCTTTAAAACTTTTCTTCTCTGAAGCCGCAAGGACCAGCTCATTGATATTTGGTGTGAAGCTTAATCTTATGGACCTCTACCAAGAGTGTTCAAATTAAAGCCCTGGTGGCAAAAAATGCCACCGCCCCGAGGGCCTTTGGTTTTACATAGGCTTATATTGGGAAAATCTTTTAAAAAACTTCTTCTCAGAAACGGCAAGACCAAGGCTTTAGATATTTGGTGTATTTCATCTATTGGACTTATATCAAGATTGTTCAAATTATAGCCCTAGGACCAAAAATGCCCCCACCCAGGGACCCTTTGGTTTTTCATAGGCTTAATTAGGGAAAATATTTAAAATTCTTCTTCTCTGATACCACAAGGCCCTGCTCTATGCTTTTTATGTCCCCGGTAGCGATAGCGGGGACATATTGTTTTTGCCCTGTCTGTTTGTTGGTTTGTTGGTTTGTACGTGGACAACTTTAACGTTGGCCATAACTTTTGAACCGTTTGAGATAGAGCTTTCATATTTGGCCTGAAGGTTCCTTGTGACAAGACCTTTACATTCATGCAAAAAAAAATTGACCTGTGACTTTGACCTTGACCTTTGACCTACTTAAAAGAAAAAAATAACATTGGTCATAACTTTTGAACCACTTGAGATACAGCCTTCATATTTAGCATGTATGTTCCTTGTGACATAAGCTTTACATTCATGCAAAAAATTATGACCTGTGACCTTGACCTTGACCTTTGACCTACTTAACATGAAAAAATCACATTTTGGTCATAACTTTTGAACTGTTTGAGATAGAGCCTTCATATTTTGCATGTAGGTTCCTTGTGACAAGAGCTTTACATTCACACAAAAAATTTTGACCTGTGACCTTGACCTTGACCTTTGACCTACATAAAAGAAAAAGTTAACATTGGTCATAACTTTTGAACCGTTTGAGAGTCAGCCTTCATATGTAGCATGTATGTTCCTTGTGACAAAAGCCTTACATCCATGCAAAAAAAAAATTGACCTGTGACCTTGACCTTGACCTTTGACCTACTTAAAATATAAAAATAACATTTTGGTCGTAACTTTTGAACGGTTTGAGACAGAGCCTTCATATTTTGCACGTAGGTTCCTCTTGACAAGAGCTTTACATTCACACAAAAAATTTTGACCTGTGACCTTGACCTTTGACCTACATAAAAGAAATATTTAACAATGGTTATAACTTTTGAACCGTTTGAGATACAGCCTTCATATTTAGCATGTAGGTTCCTTGTGACAAACGCTTTACATTCATGCAAAATTTTTGACCTGTGACCTTGACCTTTTACCTAATTAAAAAAAAAAATAAACATTTTTGGTCATAACTTTCGAACCGTTTGGGATAGAGCTTTCATATTTGGCATGTAGGTTCCCTGTGATTAAGGTTTTTCATTTATGCAAAATGTTTGGACCATGACCTTGACATTTGACCTACTTAAAAGAAAAAATGAAATTGTCCATAACTTTTGAACCGTTTAAGATAGAGCCTTAATATTTGGCATGTAGGTTCCTTGTGACAAGAACTTAACATTCAAACAATTTTTTTTGATCTGTGACCTTGACCTACTTTAAAGAAAAAATATTGTTGTTCATAGCTATTGAACCGTTTAAGATAGAGCTTTCATATTTGGCATGTGAGTTTCTTGTGTCAAGGGCTTCCCACACAAACATCTTGTTGATATGAAGCTTCAACTAGTGGACATCTACCAAGATCGTTCACATTATAGCCCTGGGGCCAAAAATGCCTCCACCCCTGGGGCCTTTGGTTTTACATAGGCTTATACATGGGAAATTTTAAAAATCTTCTTCTCTGAATCCGCAAGGCCCAGATCTTTTGTATTAGGTGTGAAGCTTCATCTAGTGGACCTCTTTCAAGATTGTTCAAAATATAGCCCTGGGGCCAAAAATGCCCCAACCGCGGGACCCTTTGGTTTTTCATAGGCTTATATAGGGAAAACCTTTTAAAATCTTCTTGTTTGAAACCATTAGGCCCAGGTCTTTGATATTTGGTATGAAGCTTCATCTAGTGGACCATTACCAAGTTTGTTCAAATTTTAGCCCTTGGGCCTAGAATGTACTGGAGACACTAATTCTCAGGTGAGCGATTCAGGGCCCTCTGGGCCCTCTTGTTTTATTTTCCTTTTGATTTAAAATTTTGTAAGAGAAAAGATTGGGTTGCACGATGCTTCGGTGGTGATAAGGCCATCTGCAGTAGCTAGCAAATGTTAAGGCTAATTTAATTTTCTGGATCGACTGTCGATTGCAATCAACCCAAATATTGAAAACCCATGCGCTTAAACACATACTCCCCCTAAATCATTGATGCATTATTTTTTTCAAAGAAATGTTGCATTGGCGCCCCCACCCCACCCACCCCGCTACCAAAATAGATAACATTATTCCTCTCTGATGAATAAGATGGCTACCAGAGCTGACCATAAAAATGTCAAAAATTTATTATAAAAGCGAAGTCCTCCTCAACGCTTGGTCCAATTTGATCGAAACTTCACATTAATAACGCGTAAGTCGCCCCCATCAAATGTAGCTAAAAGTATTCCTCACTGATAAACAAGATGGCTGTCGGAGTTAAAACAGAAAAAAAAACTTTAACGGAGATTTGACTATATCCCAATTTCATTCGAGCCCCTCGCCCTTCGGGGCTTAGATAAATAGATTGGGCTGCATTATGTTTCCACTTCAGAGCTGAAACGTACAGCACGTGAGTACTGGCTCACCGCTTGGAGGGTGTAAGACTGCCAATGCAAAGTGGTGCTAATCAGACCGTCTTTACAATAAACCCTTTTTGGTTTATTTGGGCGGCAGGACTGGAGATGTTATTTCATTTCAGTTTCGGGTTAAAGTCACACAAAATTGGAAGCAGCGTCTCCAAAATGACCTATAAAAGGTAAACGGGGACGTAAAACATCAGTTCAAACAAACAAACAAACAAACAATTTCATTAAAATTCATATGCATGTTGTCTAAGTGACCCATCACCAAAATAGTAAGTCCGTTCCTATCTGATGAGAAAAATTGGCGCAAGAGCAAAAAAAAAAAAAAAAAAAATCTGTAAATAGTTACTCCTACATATATGGTCCAATTTCACTCAAACTTCTAAATATTGACATATTTATTTTGAACAAATGGCTGGTAGAATTTATCCGAAAGAATTGGAGTTACACAAGGCTAATTCTGATGACCCTAAATACCCAATTTTTGGACTTACTTTTGACAGTATCTAATGGCAGTATCTTTTCCAAAATTTATCATTAAACAGATGATTTTAATTTTGGGATTGTAAATTTTCCTTTCTTGGATGGTGACGTCCCTAAGGCTATGTCTTATGGGTTAATATGTAACAGCTTTTCGTTTTGCTAGAGCGTGTTGTCATGTTGATGACATTAATGATCGTAACAAAATTTTAGAGAAAAATTCTAAAACAAGGTTATGGGTATCATAAACTGCGCAAAACTTTGTTCAAAATTTAACGTCGGCATTTGTTTTAAATATGACGTATCTTTGAAGACACTTCTGCAACAGGTACCGTCGGAGCTGAATTTTTAGATTAAGTTTATAAATTCAGAAGAATACTAGGTATGATAATATTTCTGGTCATTTCTGGAAAATTGTTGCCAAAACAAACAAAAATGATAATGGTTATAACTGGGTAATTGGTTGTCGACCCTTTTACAGTGGACAGCATTGCTTCGCTCTTCGGTTGCACGGCAGTGGGCTGTACTTCGGACACCATGACGGCCCAACCTAATTTTTTTAAATTCCAAAGGAATTGAGCCTGATATTTCATGGGTTCGACTGTCCGTTATCTACCTGGTGGATTTATATTCTGCGCTGACGCCGGATTATTGTTGAGTTCTTAACCCTGATTCGTGATAGTATTAATCTATACATGACCATTTACAAATTATTTTATTTCTACTAATTGTTGGGCTAGAAAGCCTCTATGCGGATCAGTTTGTTATTGTTATTAGGTTGGATACTGCACTGGAACTGAGGGCGAGGGTTGAAATTTCATAATCCCCGGAATTGAAGCCCCCTAGTAGTTTTACTACTGACCGTCCCAAGGTGGTCATTCTTTTGCAGTGACTTATTTCTTAACTTGAAAACTAATCCAATGTTCAAATTAAGATTAAACGAACACTATCTTAGAATGTGTAAGCCTAAAAACTGACACTTTCTTGTGCCGTCATTTTGAACGTTCGGGTCATTCTGTAAATGATATTTCTATACAAACCGTGAAAAAAACTCTGATGTGAATTCTGCAGCTAGGTTTAAAAAATTTTAAACGACATGAAACTGAAATTATTACCGACACCTTTTCCATTGGGATTTAATTGATGGTAATTTTTCTAAAATGGTCGGCACAGTCTTTGAAAGATCAGGGAGAAATGTATTAGGTCTATAAAAATTCTAATGAAGATCTAATCGTCCCCGCCCAAAGTGGCTTGAAGAAATAGATTGGGCTGCATGATGCTTCCACGCAGATCTGAAACCGATCGCACATAAGTAATCGTAAACTGCTTACACAAAGTACTACGCAAAGCCTTTTCCAAATTTTATAGATGTCATTCTGATTTAATTTCAATATTCAATATTGGACTTAAATCTCTTCTGCAACAAGGTCTGCCGGAACCCGAATTTTATGATGACTTTGTATATAAATTCGGAAAAATATATAACCGCAATGACTTCAGCACCCAATTTCGGAAACATCATTCTTCGATATAAAAAGATATGGTACAACATAAATGTTATACGACAGATTGCATGCATGGTAGTTAACCCAATCACGGTTGACAACTTTGCTTCCCTATTTAATTGCACACCGGTGGGTCAGGCTTCAGATTCTATGACGGTTCCAGCGTAAAGGCTTATTGAGAATTAGAGAGATCTAATTCAAGGTAATGTTGGTTAGTGCCTGATGCTCTATCTATGGTCGGGCTCATCGGAGTCTAACTGTTGGTTTTCTTTTGCTCCAGCATTTCGGTGGTTTCTTGCTGTCGAGTCCTCACCGTTGTTTCATCTCTGTGGTTGTGTGATTATTTGGTTTCACGGAGATGTTGCACTGATGAGTTAGGAGGCCTTCATGCGGAGTTAACAAATTATTTGTCTAAATCGCGCGATTTATTTTTGTTATGGTTTGTCTTTGGGTGTTTGTGTCGCTTATATTATTTTATTTTGTAACAATGTAACAATGAACCAGATGACTACGCCTAAAGCTGTCTTCATTATATGTCTAAATCGCGACGAAAGTAAGGGAGAGGATTGTGGCCACGTAAAATCGATAGAAGCCCCCCAGTGGAATTCGTTTCAGCTGACTGTTCCAAGGCGGTTCTTCTGTCGCGGTATATTTTTGTTTTGGATTTTTTTGGTGTTTGTGTTGCTTATATTATTTTATTTTTGAAAGCCTATTGGCCATTTGGTGGGAAAGTAACTGTCCTTTTTGCTTTCCGCTATTGGTGTTTCCATTAGGTCTGTTGTTTCATGTTTGTGTTTATTTCCATTTGGTGTCACTAACCGTTCCAAGGCCGTTCTTCTGTGGCGGTTTATTATGTTGTCGTTTGTTGCTGCCTGCTGTGTGTATCGCTTTTGTCTTCTGGTTTTGGATGGCCATTTGGCCATTTTGTGGGAAAGGAACTATCATTATGGCCATCCTTTGTTTGGGTTTCCATTATGGTCTGGTCGCTTCACGTTTGTGTTTCTTTCCCTTTTGGTGTCTTTGGTGGGTGGAGTAAGTTAATTGTATCGATTCCTGATCTCTGTTTTACTTCTACTCTGATGGGAGCTGTTGGTTGATTGTATCGATTCCTGATCATTGCCTCCACTTCTATTTAGAGGTCCTAAACCTGCCCAGAAAAAGTGGTGCGAGTCGGCCCGTCCATGCATACAAACCACGTGGGTTTTATTTTGCGGCAGGGCATCTCAATGTCTGGTAAAAGTCCTACAGAGTGGAAGCAACGTCTCCAAAATTACCTATATAGTGCTGACGGGGACGATAAACCTCAAATCAAACAAACAAACATAATGAAGTTTTAAATAAATTTAAATCAAGACATTTTCATGCTTCAAGTCTGTTTACTTATGATCCATCCACCCTGTGCACTTTACTTCCTCATATTCTTATAAATAGCCCCCGCCCATTGAGGCTTGAAGAAATAGATGGGCCGCATGATGCTTTTACACACAGCAGGGTTAGCCTCAGATTCTATGACGGTCCCAGCGTAAAGACTTACTGAAAATTAGAGAGAATTTAATTCTATGTAATGTTGGTTGGTGCCCGATACTCTGCCTCTGGTTGGGCCCATCGGAATCTAACTGTTGGTTTTCTTTTGCGTCAGCATTTCAGTGGTTTCTTGCTGTCGGGTCATCACCGTTGTTTCATCTCTGTGGTTGTTTGGTTTTGTGTTCACAGAGATGTAGCACTGATAAGTTTGATGGCCTTCATGCGGACTGAACAAATTGTTTGTCTAAATCGCGACGGAAGTTAGGGCGAGGATTGTGGCCACGTACAATCGAATTAAGCCTCGGGTAGAATTCGTTTCACTGATCCGTCCAAGGCGGCTTTTTTGCCGCAGTTTATTTTTGCTATGGTTTGTTTTTGAGTGTGTTAATCGCTTAGATTATTTTGCTTTGGATAACCAATGTGCCATTTTGTCAGAAAATAACTGTTCTTTTGGCTTTCCACTATTGATGTTTCCATTAGGGTCTAGTTGTTTCATGTTTGTATTTCTTTCCCTTTGGTGTCTCTGATGGGAGCTGTGGGTTAATTGCATCGATTCCTTATCATTGCCTCCACTTCTACTTTACTTCCCCGTCAACACTGTATATAGCATTTTTGAGGCGTTGCTTCCAATTTTGTGGGACTTATACACGACATTGAGATGAAATGACATCTTAAGCCCTGTCGCCCAATGGAACCAATAGGGTTTATAAGCTTGGTCGGTCCGACTTGTACCTCTTTGTCTCGGCGTTGCCTTCACTTGTATTTTGATAGTTTCTCGCTTCTGGACTGTCGAAATAACTTCTGAACTGCTCAATAAGGGTGTAGATTTTATAGATTTACCTAGTATTTTCCTGGATAGTTCGGTGATTTTATCCATTCCAGTTTATTTCAAAATACTGAAACACCCATAATTTGCTAAAAATACAATACACCTGTTATATCTTTTATTTTTAAATTTCAATAAATTGTTTTTGATCTTGATATTGACACTAACACTCCTGATACCTGAGATTGAAAAAAAAAAAAAAAACTCAGTTATTGCTATCCTGATGCTGGTCATCTTATTAATGGCAATTTCCTTCTAAATTTGATTTTAATAAGTATAGAGGTGAACTCGCTGCTGCTTTAAATGAATTTGGTACTCAGTGGTGTAAACGAGGGTATGTTGAGCATAAAGTAGAAGTAAAACAAAGATCAGGAATTGATACAATTAACTTACTCCACCCATAAAAGACACCAAAGGGAAAGAAATACAAACATTAAGCGACCAGACCATAATGGAAACCTAAACAAAGGAAGGCCATAAGGACAGTTACTTTCCCACAAAATGGCCATATGGCCATCCGAAACCAAAAGACACAAGTGATACACACAGTAAGTAACAAACAACAACATAAATAAATCGCCACATAAGAGCCGCCTTGGAACGGTCAGTGGAAGATTTCCACTGGGGGGCTTAAATCGATTTTACGTGGCCACAATCCTCGCCCTTACTTCCGTCGCGATTTAGACAAATAATTTGTTCAGTCCGCACGAAGGCCTCCTAACTCATCAGTGCAACATCTCCGTGAACACAAAAAAAACCCTCAAATGGAAACTTGGAGTTCTGAAACTAGTAAACAAACGCATTTCTTTCTATTCTCAAAATACGAACTTATTACCTCCTAAACCCAAAACGCCTTTGCGTCACATTAAACTAGGTATTCAAGAACTTCACAGGAAGTTTGTTTTGGTACAGCAGACAAGGTCGCTAACAATGAAGTTGTTGTTTGACGGCTCCACTATGTTAATACGCTTCAGCAAGTGCTTGGTGGTACTAAGGCTGGTGAACTGCAGCCTTTGGCTGTAGAGAGAGCTGTAGTTGGTGACCACATTTGTCGTTCAGCCACCGTGTTTGCTGTATGTGTTTCCAAAAGGCCAATACAGGCTTCCTACGTTATGTACCTCAACTTCACAAAAGACTTTTAAAGCACGGTTTACTGAACTATCCAAATTATTGAATTAGTGGTTTACTGTCATAAAAAACAGGTGATTAAATATTGCGACAACATCTTTGAAAGGTCAGGGAGACATTTGTTTTGGTCTATACAAAAAATTCTAATAAAGTTTTTAAAAAATGATATCCAGACGTTTTCGTGCTTCAAGTCTTCTCTACTTATGGTTTTATCCATCCTTTACACTACACTTCCTCATAATCTTATAACAGAAAAATTAATGCTTTAATTGAATGGACATTTCATGGGGAAGATTCCCTCTATCTTGCATGTAATGTACGAAATTCTTTTTTACTTCTGTAGAGCTTAAAATTATACTTTATGATCATGTCAGAAATTGTGTGGAGCTCTCACCTTCCAACTTGGCAATATATACGATTTGGTACTTAGTTATCTGATAAACTGTTGGCATTCGGATGGATACGAATTGCGCACCCTTTGTGGCTGATCTGTTCTTGTTTTGTTATGAAAGAGACTTCATGATGTACCTTTCCGTTGAAAACCCGTTGAAAACCAAACTGAAATCATTGAAGCCTTTAGCTCGACTTCTAGATATTTGCATGATTTATTAAATATTGACAATACCTATTTCAATGGTTTGATCAGTCAAATTTACCCCACATAACTTCAATTAAATTAAGCAAATTCTTCTGATACTGAGGCCCCGTTTTTGGATTTACATTTATCTATTGTAGATTGGTTTGTTTCTTACAAAATTATGATAAACGCGATGATTTTGATTTTGAGATTGTAAACGTTCCTTTCTTGGATGGTGATAATCCTCGTGCGGCATCATATGGCATTTATATTTCGCAATTATTTCGATTTGCCAGATTGTCTATTCATGGAACTGACCTAAACACTCGTACTGAATTGTTAACAGCTTAACTTCTTAATCAGGGTTATTGGTATCATAAACTACGCAAAGACTTGTCAAAATGGTCATAGACGTCATTCCAATTTAATTTAATGTAATTTCAACATTCAGTGTCGGACTTAAATCTCTTCTGCAACAAGGTCTTTCGGAACCCGAATTTTATGGTGACTTAGCATATATTAAGAAAAAATATAAACTTGCAATGACTTCAGCACCCAATTTCGTCAGAAGCCTGTGTGTCGTAGTGGTTACGCTACTTGTTTTGTAAACCAGGGATCGCACGATCGTTCCGGGCTTCTCCAAACTTTCGGATGAGTCTTTAAACCGAGGTCCAGTCTCCGAATGACCTTAGCTTTTGGTGAGTCGTCAAACGCAACACTCAAAACCAATTTCGTAAAAGCATTTTTCGATATAAAAAATGAGTACAAAATAAATGTTATACAACAGACTGTATGAATGGTAGTTAAATTAATCACGGTTGACAGTTTTGTTTCAATATTTAATTGCACGCCGGTGGGTCAGGCCTCAGATTCTATGACGGTTCCAGCGTAAAGAATTACTGCGAATAGGAGAGAATTTAATTTTATGTAATGCTGGTTGGTGCATGATGCTCTATCTCTGGTCGGGCCCATCGGAGTCTAACGGTTGGTTTTCTTTTGCTCCAGCATTTCAGTGGTTTATTGATGTCGAGTCCTCACTGTTGTTTCACTTTGTGGCTATTTGATTTTTGTGTTCACGGAGATGTTGCACTGATGAGTTAGGAGGCCTTCATGCGGACTGAACAAATTGTTTGCAGTGGAATTCGTTTCAATGACCAAGGCGGTTTCCCTGTCGCGGTTTATTTTTGTTGTGGTTTTTCAATGAGTGTGTGTATAGCTTATATTTTTAGCTCATCATAGCCTTCGGCTCCGGGAGAGCTGATAGGATAGGCAGTTGTCCGTCGGCGACGTCTGCGTCGAATGTGTCGTCCTGCGTCAACACTTTCCAACGACATCTCCAGTGAAACCAATGGGCCGATTGAGCCCAAATTTCATCTGTAGCATCCTTGGGCTTGGGGTTAGAAATTTATGAAATTCGGCTCACTTATTTGAATGCTATGGCAACTTAGAGTTTCCATAGACTGATAATGGTAAAATTGAAAAATGGCATTAACTACTAAGCCCTTTCAGATATTTTTACAAAACTTTCGTAGAAATGTTCCTTGTTCTGCTAAATCATTTTATGCCTACTTCTCTTTTTGTTGGTACAATGGAAACCAAAATGCTAAATAATAGACAAATAAAAACAAAAAAAAAATCATCTTCTCACAAACATTATTATGCTCAATGAGGCTGAGACTTAATGGAAATAATCATCATATTGACCTTCATAGTTTGTTTTATATGAAATTGGACTCTTTAGCTTGGTTGCTATGGCAACTTAGATTTTCTATAGACGTATAATGTGGAAAATTGAAAAATGGCATTTATAGTCAAAGCTTTGCAGATATTTTGACAAACCTTTCATAGAAATATTTATAAGCAGTTATATGTCTGCCATATGATTTAAAGCCTACTGCTCACTTTACTTGGTTGCTTAGTTGCCCTGAAAACCAAAATAAAAATAGAAAAAAAATATTTAAAAAATCATCTTCTCAAATACCATGTGCTCTTTGAGGCTGAGACTATATGGAAATAGCCACCGTATTGGGCATTTTGTCACCGTACATGTTTTGTGGTTTGTATGCAATTCGGCTTTTAGTATTGTTGGTATTGCAACTTAGAGTTTTCATAGACTTGTAATGGGGAAAATTGAAAATTGGCATTTACTGTTAAGCCTAAGCGAATATGTTTTGAAAACTTTTATAAAAATATTTTAAGTAAATTTCTGTTTGCCATATGAGTTTCAATAGACTTATAAGGGGATAAATTAAAAAATACCATTAACTGCCAAGCCTTTGCAAATATTTTGTCAAGACTTCATAGAAATGTTCAGTAAGCAATCTACTATCTGTCATATGATTTTAGGCCTACAGCTCAGCGACATCAGACTTCTAAAGCCACTTGGCTGATTGGGTTCAAATTGTATCTAGCGTTATTGGGATCAGGACTTCCATGGTTTTTAAAGTACTTGTTTGCCAGTTGGCAGTGCCCCTGCCCCCACCCCGGCTCTGGTGAGCATAGTGGCCTTGGGTCTCTTGTTTGTTTTGGATAGCCAATTGGCCATTTTGTGGGAAAGTACCTATCCTTTTGTCTTTCCGCTGCTGGTGTGTCCAATAGGTTTAGTTATTTCATATTAATGTTGCTTTCCCTTTTGGGCCTCTGATGGTAGCTGTGGGTTGATTGTATCGATTTCCAATCATTGCCTTCACTTCTATTTTGTGGGGTTGGCTCATGTTTCGTCTGTCTTTGCGAGTGACTCCATGTCAGTTGCTTTCTGCAGGTGACTTGAGATGGCTGCGATCTTTGATCCCTGATTTTGCTGAGTGAACTTTTCTCACTAGTTCACAGGAATGTTGCTTAGGCGACTCTTTACCAGATCTTTAGTAGATAAAAAGGTTCCGCTCTAATGACTAAGGTGGTCGTCAGAGTTAAAACTATAAAAAAATGTGACAACTTTTCAGCGCCGACTTGTATGTCACTATCTGGGCATTTGTGGATATTGAGGGTCAGGACCTAGTGCACCAGACAGAGATTAATGGGTTCAGTCTAACTAACAATGGCCCATGGTGACAAGGGGGTGGTATCAATCCCTCTGACAATACAGTCACTAACTTGGCACCTTGCGGAAGTTGAGGGTCAGTTCCTAGTGCACCATACGGAGAAGAATGGGCTCAGTCTAACTAACAATAATTCATGGTGACTGACAAGTGTGGGTGTGGTATCCATCCCTTTGATAATACAGAGCTGACTTGTATGTCATTGTCTGGGCACCTGGTGGACATTGAGGGCCAGTTCCTAGTTCCCAGACGAAGATGAATGGGCACAGTCTTACTATCCAACAATTACTTATGGTGAAAAGTGTGGGGGTGGTATTCATCCCTTTTACAATACAGAGCTGACTTGTTTGTCACTATCTGGGCACTATCTGTGGACTTTGAGGGTCAGGTCCTAGTGCACCAGATGTAGATGGATAGGTTCAGTCTAACTAACTAACAATGCCTCATGGTGACAAGTGGTAGGGGTGGTAATCATTGTACGTCACTTTCTGGCACCTTTTGGATATTGACGGTCAGCTCCTAGTACACCAGACGGAGATGAATGGGCTCAGTCTAACTATTTTACTAACTATGACCCATGGTGACAAGTGGGGATCCACCCCTTTGAAAATACAGAGCTGACTAGTCACTCTCTGGGCACTTTGCGGACATAGAGGTTCAGGTCCTAGTGCCCCAGACGGAGATGAACACGCTCAATATAACTAACAATAGTGACACAGTGGGGGGGGGGGGGGGGGGTTGTAAAAGGTACCACTATATTCATAAAATATCCCTCCTGATCAAGGTATTACCAAAAGATGACAATTCTGAGCAAGTTTGATGATGATTGGACTAAAACTGTGGCCTCTAGAGTGTTCACAAGATTTTTTATGATTAATAAAAATCAAAAATGAGTTCCTTTAAGAGCAATGAAAACATTCATAAGAAAGAAGATGGGTCATACTACGTAGTTTCGGCTAATAAATAAAAATCAAAAATGAGTTCCTTTAAGAGCAATGAAAACATTCATAAGAAAGAAAATGGGCCATACTACGTAGTTTCGGCTAATAAAGTCTCATCAGTGACCCTGTAATGATCCGGCAAAGAAAGCGTGAGGAAACATACTGCAATTTTGCGAATTTCGAATAGGCAGTCGATTCAAAGACTGATATAAATTAAAACGGGGTCCAAATAATTAAAAACCTGTCTAAAATATGAGTCTAAACCAGTAATTTATTTCCGATTTCTCCGAACATTCACTGACCTCCTTTTTGACCCCACATGACCCGCATGCAAACTTGATCTAGATATTTTATAGATACTCATTCTGAGCAAGTTTGATGATGATTTGACCAAAATGTGGCCTTTAGAGTGTTAACAAAGTGTTCCTTTGATTTGACCTGCTGACCTTTGTTGACCCAACATGACCCTTGACCGAGATATTGTCAGGATGATAATTCTGAGCAAGTTTGAGGATGATTGGGCCAAAACTGTGACCTCTAGAGTGTTAACAAGGTTTTTCTATGATTTGATCTACTGACCTATTTGTTGACGCAACATGACCAATATTCGAACCTGACCGAGATATTGTCATGATGATCATTATGAGCAAGTGTGAGGGTGATTAGACCAAAACTGTGACCTCTAGAGTATTAACAAAGTTTTTCCTATGATGTTGACTACTGACCTACTTTTTGACCCGACGTTACAATATTCGAACTTGACCTAGATCCTTCAGGATGATAATTCTGAGCAAGTTTGGGGATAATTGGACCAAAACGTTGGCCTCTAGCATGTTAACAATGTTTTTCTTATGATTTGACCTACTTACCTACTTTTTAACCCGACATGACCCATATTCGAACTTGAACGAGATATTGTCATGATGATTATTCTGAGCAAGTTTGATGATGATTGGATCAAAACCATGGCCTCTAGAGTGTTATCCAGAAAAGAATACGCACGGTGCACGTTGGACGACGCACGACGTACGACGACGTCGGACATCTAACGGTCACAAAAGCTCACCATGACTTTTGGTCTGGTGAGCTTAAAAGAATCCTCATGTAAACCCAAGTTTTCGACTTATAATGTGGGGGTTCTGAGGGTTTTAATTGCGTACTAGATGAAACGTAAGGTCGACCTGCTTATTAGTTTAAATTATTATTGTTTGTTTTTCCTTTTTATTTAAAAGGAGAAGATAGTGGCTACCAGGTTCCAAATGCTTCTGGACACCTACGATATACAGATTAACAATTTCAATGACTTAAATTCTGATCCGGATGTCGGGTACCAGATACAGATGCTGTTTGACCAGCTAATAAGTCGCTACTGCGCAGCAACAGACCTTAATATTTGGTTCCACATTAGTTTTGATGAGGCCACCCAGTTCACAGTCTGTTCATTGACGGAAAAACTGGAGATAGTCGAAGGCCTAGTCCGTGTCATTCTGAACGACGAAAATGCACATCTTGTTGACGAGATCAAGAAGGATGTAACCGTTCATGAAAAACATGCACTGCTTATCAGGTTGATGGCTGCTCTAAAGGACAGAAACAGAACATTATCCACTCATCTGATGGGATGCTGTCTAGATGCATTTGCTGGACTGTCGCCTACGAACAAATGGTACATCGAGATGATAGTTTTTAACGAGATTTGGGAACCTCTAGAGGCTATTATTATATTGATGCGGTCAAACAAAATCTCACAAGAAGACTTGACGGAGCTTCTTCACATGGTTCAAACGCACAAAATCAGTATCCGTGAGGCCACAGTTGCTCTCAAGAATCAGGAGAGAATAGAAGTCTTGCAAGATTTTGTTGATGACAAAGACAATAAACCTTTGATAACGGTCATAGAGGAAATGAGACAAAACGGGGTGCCCGATGCAATTCTGAGAAACGTGCAGCAGATTTTGGAGTATATTGCTCTCAAGAAACAGGAGAGAAAAGAAGTCTTGCAAGATTTTGTTGATGACAAAGACAATAAACCTTTGATAACGGTCATAGAGGAGATGAGACAAAACGGGGTGCCCGATGCAATTCTGAGAAACGTACAACAGATTGTGGAGTATGTTGTTTCAGCACTGCCAACCTGCGAGGACTTGGACATCTCTGAAAAAATTACCAGCGGAATCGAGAAACTGAAAGAGACAGACTTTAACAATATAAACATATCTCAGTTGGGTCAGATACTGATTGGATTGAGTATCGCTGTTAAACAAGAAATGAACTATTTTCCGAGAGTTACACAGCTTGTTTCCGTAGTTATGCTTCTGCGTTCTAAGACATTTAATCACAAAGGTTGTTTGTTAGAAATCAGCACCGGAGAAGGGAAATCATGTATAGTAGCTATGTTAGCAGTCATCTTGGCTCTCAGAGGAAGCACCGTAGATATAGTTACAAGCTCTCCTTTGTTGGCGATTCGTGATGTCGAAGAATGGAGTGGTTACTTTAAGAAGTTCAATCTGACAGCAAAAACAAACATTCCAATAGGATTATCAAAGTGCAAAACGCCGGATGAACGGGATGCAACCATTGCATCAGCATACAAAGCCAATATAGTTTATGGAACAGTGGGTAATTTTGCCGCAGACACCCTCAGGCAAGAGTTTGAAAAGAAAAACACAAGAGGAACACGCGGATTTGATGCGGTAATTGTTGATGAGGTAGACTATATGACGCTTGATAACGGCGTTCAGGTGACATATTTGTCACACGCATCAAGTGGCATGAGACATGTGGAGCAAGTGCTTGCATCTATATGGAACCTGGTCTGTGGATGCAGACCAGTTGATGATGCCGAGTCTGGGGAGATGCAGTGGTGTACGGGGGTGCAGCACTTCCACAAGGCAGTCGTATCTGCTTTAGTAGGTGCTGAAACAAATGAAAACTTCAACGCTTGGGAAGTTCTGAAACCAGCAATTGACCTAGGATTTATAACAGATACTGACTTTGAAAAATTGGCCCAATATGAATCACGTATGCCTGAAAAGGATGTCCCAGATACAGAAAAGGAACACACTAAAAATTTGATCGATGAACTTATGAGTAAAATCGACGTGCCTGAAGCAAGAGATATGTTAACAGTGTTAGAAGAAGCGACAGATGATGTTTCATTTGAGTGTTACAGAATCAAGTCAGGTCGAGCAGAACTGTTTGGACCAAAGGCGAAAAAGGCTGGAAAAGTGCGAATGCTCCTTCTAGCAAATGGTTTGGCATGCGAGCTTCTCAAAGAAGAAGAAGTGGTAGAATATGTGAAAAAAGCTATTGAAGAAAAATTGGAATATTCGCATGAGTATAAGATGCCTACCAAAGAAGACCAAACCAGTGATGGGGTCATTTTTATCCCGCAATTTTTGAAAAGCTATATACAAAATAGACTGGAGATCTTTATTCAGAATGCACTCAAAGCAATACTGATGACAAAAGGCAGAGAATATACAATCGACAGATCTACTGCAGATAATTCTTCGGATTCTCCCCCGCATCATTTTGATTGTATCATTCCTGTTGATTTCAAAGCTAGTGGTGTACTTGAAAAGAACAAACGATGGGGAGACGGTCTGCAGCAGTTTCTGGAGATGAAACATCAACTCGCATTGACTTCCTTATCTACTGTTACCAATTATCTCTCAAATTTTCACTTCTTCAAGAGATACATTAACAAGTCTGGAATTTATGGACTTTCAGGTACTTTAGGGGATAAGTCAGACTGTGACTTTCTAACAAACCACTTCAATGTTTTTTGCTACCCTATTCCAACGCACAAGCAGAAGAAACTTGTCGAATTGCCTATGGTTCAAGTTAAGAATGGTACAGAAGCATGGATCGCAAGTGTCTGCCAAAGAACTAAAACGGCCATTTCACCCAAGCCATGGTGTAAAGGACAGGTAGCACTTGTTGTATGCGAAGATATAAAAACTGCTTCGAAATTACAGGCTGCTCTTGCCAAGAATGTCTGTAAACCAGAACGTATTGCTTTGTATACACGAAGCGACAAACATAACATTGAAAAAAGGAACTTTGTACCCGGAGAGGTGATTATAGCAACCAACCTTGGTGGTAGAGGAACTAATATATCGGTGACAAGTGAGGTAAACGACAGTGGTGGATTGTTTGTTCTGCTCACGCATTTCCCTTCTAACAGAAGGGTAGAAAAACAAATATTTGGCCGTACAGCAAGGAAAGGTCAACCAGGAATGGTACAAATGGTACTTAACTACCATGGTTTAAAACGAGCCTACCAAGGACAGAATCTTGACATGATGCGACAACTTAGAGAAGACTATGAAAGGGAGAGAATAACAAACATGGAAACTGATGAGCTTTTGACTATCAACATCAGAGAAAAACTGTTTGGGGTTTTCTGTCAAAGATTGTCTATGCTTACAGATATATATGAGGTGAGTTTATTATGGAATAGGCGAAGCCGCCTGATATATGATATTCTAATTGCAGCTTTTTAAAGTGTAATAGCCTTTAAGTCAAAGGCGTTTACCACAATCTTTTTTTTTTAATCTTGATTGTATGAAAATGTTTATGTCACATTTGTTTGAGCGGTTTTACATCTTTACGAGGAAATTTCTTTCGTTGTGACCTCCTATTACTTAACCGTTATAGAGATTATATTTTCTAATTCTTACGGATTACTGAGGACTTAACAGATATTCTTAGTATATTTGAGTATCAAAGAACTGGCCCAGAGAAATATTTAATCTCTCTTTTTTATTCTTTTGGTGTAAATATATATGTGTTTTGTTTCCAAAGGATAGTTTTACATTTAAGTTTTGAAATCAATTCCACGCGTGGGGCACATGTTCTGCTAAAGGAAAGTTTTCTTCACCTAAGATGTACAGTTCACTGTCCGTGTAAATAAAAATCAAAAATGAGTTCCTTTAAGAGCAATGAAAACATTCATAAGAAAGAAGATGGGTCATACTACGTAGTTTCGGCTAATAAAGCCTCATCAGTGACCCTGTAATGATCCGGCAAAGAAAGCCAGAGGAAATATACTGCAATTTTGCGAATTTCGAATTGGCAGTCGGTTCAAAGACTGATATAAATCAAAATGGGGTCCAAATTATTAAAAACCTGTCTAGAATATGAGTCTAAACCAATAATTTATTTCTGATTACTCAGAATATTCACGCTGATCTCAAAGGACCAAAAGTAAAATATAAACTGCACTATGGTTGATGTACGGGGAGACGTTTTACGGCCGCCACACGGCACAACACCAGCTGCAGTGAAGGCAAATAAAAATCAAAAATGAGTTCCTTTAAGAGCAATGAAAACATTCATAAGAAAGAAGATGGGTCATACTACGTAGTTTCGGCTAATAAAGCCTCATCAGTGACCCTGTAATGATCCGGCAAAGAAAGCCAGAGGAAATATACTGCAATTTTGCGAATTTCGAATTGGCAGTCGGTTCAAAGACTGATATAAATCAAAATGGGGTCCAAATTATTAAAAACCTGTCTAGAATATGAGTCTAAACCAATAATTTATTTCTGATTACTCAGAATATTCACGCTGATCTCAAAGGACCAAAAGTAAAATATAAGGCTCATTTGACGTAAATAAAAAACACGATGTGTGTTTTGGGTTTGATATCAGCTAAAAGTACCATTTTAGATAATGATGTCCTTTATGGATTCATTTTCGTGTTGCTTCTTTCTCTTGTTGACCTGGATACAAATTTTAGGACTCCGTTTCTTTCCTTTCCTCGACTCATTATAATTCCCAAATAAATGTTTTTAAGAGATAATATTGAAGTTCTGTACCAACGAGACCCCTTTTTTGTCGCGCGTGCTATTAGCATAGCACGACGCAGGTGTCCAATTTTCCGCCGGTCGCCCGTTTGTCAAACCCTCAGCATAAGCGTTCACTCAAATGGGCAAGGTCTTTTCTAAAGAACTTTAAGAACTTCGTGAATGAAACGTGGTACAAACGTGAACCTAGGACTGACAATTCAAACACAAGCTTGTATATTTGACCGTGATTACATTTCATAACTCACTGACTTTGTGAAAATTTGCCCTCTAGCGTTAACCAAAATAGTCAAGTTCATTTATCAAGAAATATAACGGCCTCCGCCCACAGGGGCTTGAAGAAATATATGGGCTGTACGATGCTTCCACGCAGAGCTGAATCCGGCCCGTACACTAGTAGTGGTAAACCACTTAGAGGATCTAAGCCTGTCCAGGAACCGCGGTGCGAGGCGGACCGTCCATCCTAATAAACCCTATTGGTTTAATTGGGCGACAGGGCTTGAGATGTCATTTCATCTCAATGTCGGGTAAATGTCCCACAAAATTGGCAGCAACGTCTCCAAAATGACCTTTACAGTGTTGACGTGGACGTTAAACTTCAAACCAAACAAACAAATCAAGGACTATAAGAGTGTAACTAATAAAAATTAGTACAAACTGACATCTAGGAATTAGAAAAATATCGCAACCATCCATATGCGACACTGACGTACTTCGAATGGTTCACTGACTGAGTGAATTATTGTTTCAACCATAGCTTTCAAACTTACGTTTAAGTTTATTTCTCTGGAACTTTAAGAGCTTCATTAATGATACATGGATGGTGATGTTCCTCATGCGCAATCATATGGCGATTATATTTCGCAATTAATTCGATTTGCCAGAGTGTGTAGTCATGTAACTTACTTCAATACTCGTAATGAATGGTTAATGGCTAAACCGCTTAATCTGGGTTACAATGACCATAAGCTACGAAATACCTTTTCAAAATTTTATAGACGTCATTCTGATTTAATTTCAAAATTCAATATTGGTCTTAAATCTCTTCTGCAACAAGGTATGTCGGAACCCGAATTTTATGGTGACTTTGTATATAAATGCAGAAAAATATACAACCGCAAAGACTTCAGCACCCAATTTCGTAAAATCATTCTTCGATATAAAAAGATTGGGTACAGCATAAATGTTAAATGACAGACTGCATGCATGGTCGTTAACCGAATCACGGTTGACAACGTTGCTTCCCTCTGTAATTGCACGCCGGTGGGTCAGGCCTCAGATTCTATGACGTTCTAGCGTAAAGGCTTATTGAGAATTAGAGAAATCTAATGCAAGGTAATGTTGGTTGGTGCCTGATTCTCTGTCTCTGGTCGGGCCCATCGGGGTCTAATTGTTGGTTTTCTTTTGCTCCAGCATTTCAGTGGTTTCTTGCTGTCGAGTCCTCACTGTTTTCTCACCTCAGTGGTTCTTTGAATATTTGAATATTTGTGTTCACGGAGATGTTTCACTGATGAGTTAGGAGGCCTTCATGGGGACTGAACAAATTATTTGTCCAAATCGCGACGGAAGTAAGGGCGAGGATTGTGGCCACGTGAAATCGATTTAAGCACCACAGTGAAATTCGTTACCGCTGACCGTTCCAAGGCGGTTCTTCTGTCGCGGTTTATTTTTGTTATGGTTTGAATGTTTGTGTCGCTTATATTTTTTTTTTGATAGCCTATTGGCCATTTTGTGGGAAAGTAACTGTCCTTTTGGCTTTCAGCTATTGATGTTACCATTAGGCTCTGTTGTTTCATGTTTGTGTTTCTTTCCCTTATCGGAACTGTGAGTATATTGTATCGATTCCTGACCATTGCCTCCATTTCTATTTTTATCCACGAATGGCAAAATTTATATTTTGCATGTAAATGTTTGAAATAAATACTGTTTAAACCAAACTTTATGCAAGCATTCATGATTGACGTTAATCTTGATTTCACGGTTCGGTGACTTTTTTTCCTCTCCCCCACCCCCCTCACCAGACACACACAATTGCGACAAAGGCCTCGGTGGAATTCTTCTTGTTGTTTTTTTTAAGCTCACCTGCCACGTAGTGACAAGGTGAGCTTCAGTGATCACATTTTGTCAGCCGTCCGTCGTGCGTGCGTACGTCCGTCCGTGCATCCGTGCGTCCGTAAACATTTCAAATAAGTGTATCTCAATTATTCCATGGCCATTATTGACCACCTTTTTCCGTGAAGCATCATCAGGTAGGGGGGAAAGACAGCATAAGGACTTTTGGCAGATCAGATTGGAAATCTGGTTGCCATGGCAACATATAGCTCCCATAGACTTATAATGGGAAAAAAATCTTCTTCTCTGAAACCACAAAGTCCAGAGCTTAGATAATTAGCTTGTTACAATGTCAAGTGGTAACCAACATGAATCCTGCCAATCATGCCCCTGGGGTCCAAATTGGCCACACCCGGGGCCCCTTAGCTTCCATAGACTCATAATGGGAAAAAAGCTTCAAAAATCTTCTTCTATGAAACCACTGAGCCAAGAGCTTAGATATTCAGCATCTAGCAATGGCAAGTGGTCACCTACATAATTCCTACCAATCATGCCCCTGGGGTCCAAACGGGCCACACCCCGGGGCCCCTTAGCTTCCATTTACTCATAATGGAAAAAAAAGCTTCAAAACTCTTCTTCTCTGAAACCACAGGGCCCAGAGCTTAGATGTTCAACATGTAGCAACGGCAAGTGGTCACCTACATAAATCCTACCAATCATGCCCCTGGGGTCGAAATTGGCCACGCCCCAGGGCCCCTAAGCTTCCTTAGACTCATAATGGGAAAAAAAAAGCTTCAAAAATCTTCTCCTCTGAAACCACAGGTCCCAGAGCTTAGATATTAAGCATGTAGCAACGTCAAGTAGTCACGTACATAAATCCTGCCAATCATGCCCCTGGGGTCCAAATGGGCCACGCTCCGGGGCCCCTTAGCTCCCATAGACTCATAATGAAAAAAAAACAACTTCAAAAATCTTTTTCTCTGAAACCACATGGCCCAGAGATTAGATATTTAACATGAAGCAACGGCAAGTGGTCACCTACATTAATCCTGCCAATCATATCCCTGGGGTCCAAATTGGCCACGTCCTGGGACCCCCTTAGCTCCCATAGACTCATTATGAAAAAAGCTTCAGAATCTTTTTCTCTTAAACTGAAGCACAGAACTTAGATATTTAGTATCTAGTAACATCAAATAGTCCTGCTAACCCTGCCCCTGGGGTCAAAATTGGCCATGCCCGTGCTTATCAGCTCCTATAGACTTATAACGGAAGAAACTTAAAAAAAACTTCTTCTATGAAACCATAAGGCCCAGAGCTTAGATATCTAGTTTGTAGCAAAGTCAAGTGGTCACCGACATAAATACTGCCAATCATGCCTTTGGGATCCAAATTGGCCACACCCCAGGGCTCTTTATCTCCCGTAGACTTGCATATGACGTGCTGCAAACTGTAATAAAACTAGATTGAACGAGCATTATCGCTTTTTATTTTTCATTCTTCGATATAAAAAGATAGGGTACAACATGGATGTTATACGACAGACTGCATGCATGGTAGTTTAACCCAATCACGGTTGGCAGCTTTGCTTCCCACTTTAATTGCATGCCGGTGGGTAAGGCCTCAGACTCTATGACGGTTCCAACGTAAAGGCTTATTTAGACTTAGAGAGATCTAATGCAAGGTAATGTTGGTTGGTGCCTGATGCTCTGTCTCTGGTCGGGCCCATCGGAGTCTAACTGTTGGTTTTCTTTTGCTCATGCATTTCAGTGGTTTCTTGTTGTCGAGTCCTCACTGTTGTCTCACCTCTGTGGTTCTTGGAATATTTGTGTTCACGGAGATGTTGCACTGATGAGTTAGGAGGCCTTCATGCAGATTGAACAAATTATTTGTCTTAATCGCGGCGCAAGTAAGGGGGAGGATTGTGGCCACGTAAAATCGATTTAAGCCCCCCAGTGGAAATCTTTCCAATGATCGTTCCAAGGCGGTTCTTCTGTGGCGGTTTATTTATGTTGTTGTTTGTTAGTTACTGTGTGTATCACTTGTGTCTTTTTATTTTGAATGGCCATATGGCCATTTTGTGGGACAGTAACTGTCCTTATGGCCTTCCTTTGTTTAGGTTTTCATTATGGTCTGGTCGCTTCATGTTTGTGTTTCTTTCCCTTTGGTGCCTTTGATGGGGTGGAGTAAGTTAATTGTATCGATTCCTGATCTTTGTTTTACTTCTACTTTGCAATTGGAAAACACTTAAAAAATCTTCTTCTTTGAAACCACAGGGCCCAGAGCATAAATATGAAGCATATACAAACGTCAAGTGTTCACCTACACAAATCCTGCCAACCATGCTCTTGGGGTCAAAATTACCCACACCCATGGACCCATTAACTCCCATAGACTTATAAGGAAAAAAAACAACAACAAAAATTCAAAACTCTTCTCCTCTGAAACCACTGGGCCAAGAGCTTAGATATTCAGCATGTAGCAATGGCAAGTGGTCACCTACATAATTCCTACCAATCATGCCCCTGGGGTCCAAACGGGCCACACCCGGGGCCCCTTAGCTTTCATTTACTCATAATGGAAAAAAAGCTTAAAAAATCTTCTTCTCTGAAACCACAGGGCACAGAGCTTAGATGTTTAAAATGTAGCAACGGCAAGTGGTCACCTACATAAATCCTACCAATCATGCCCCTGGGGTCGAAATTGGCCACGCCCCAGGGCCCCTAAGCTTCCTTAGACTCATAATGGAAAAAAAGCTTCAAAAATCTTCTTCTCTGAAACCACAGGTCCCAGAGCTTAGATATTTAGCATGTAGCAACGCCAAGTAGTCACGTACATAAATCCTGCAAATCATGCCCCTGGGGTCCAAATGGGCCACGCTCCGGGGCCCCTTAGCTCCCATAGACTCATAATGGAAAAAACAACTTCAAAAATCTTTTTCTCTGAAACCACATGGCCCAGAGATTAGATATTTAACATGAAGCAACGGCAAGTGGTCACCTACATTAATCCTGCCAATCATGCTTCTGGGGTCCAAATTGGCCACGTCCTGGGACCCCCTTAGCTCCCATAGACTCATAATGAAAAAAAGCTTCAGAATCTTTTTCTCTTAAACTGAAGCACAGAACTTAGATATTTAGTATCTAGTAACATCAAATAGTCCTGCTAACCCTGCCCCTGGGGTCAAAATTGGCCATGCCCGTGCTTATCAGCTCCTATAGACTTATAACGGAAGAAACTTAAAACAATTTCTTCTATGAAACCATAAGGCCCAGAGCTTAGATATCTAGTTTGTAGCAAGGTCAAGTGGTCACCGACATAAATACTGCCAATCATGCCTTTGGGATCCAAATTGGCCACACCCCGGGGCTCTTTATCTACCGTAGACTTGAATATGACGTGCTGCAAACTGTAATAAAACTAGATTGAACGATATAAAAAGATAGGGTACAACATGGATGTTATACGACATACTGCATGCATGGTAGTTTAACCCAATCACGGTTGGCAGCTTTGCTTCCCACTTAAATTGCATGCAGGTGGGTAAGGCCTCAGATTCTATGACGGTTCCAACGTAAAGGCTTATTTAGACTTAGAGAGATCTAATTCAAGGTAATGTTGGTTGGTGCCTGATGCTCTGTCTCTGGTCGGGCCCATCGGAGTCTAACTGTTGGTTTTCTTTTGCTCATGCATTTCAGTGGTTTCTTGTTGTCGAGTCCTCACTGTTGTCTCACCTCTGTGGTTCTTGGAATATTTGTGTTCACGGAGATGTTGCACTGATGTGTTAGGAGGCCTTCATGCAGATTGAACAAATTATTTGTCTTAATCGCGGCGGAAGTAAGGGGGAGGATTGTGGCCAAGTAAAATCGATTTAAGCCCCCCAGTGGAAATCTTTCCACTGATCGTTCCAAGGCGGTTCTTCTGTGGCGGTTTATTTATGTTATTGTTTGTTAGTTACTGTGTGTATCACTTGTGTCTTTTTATTTTGAATGGCCATATGGCCATTTTGTGGGAAAGTAACTGTCCTTATGGCCTTCCTTTGTTTAGGATTTCATTATGGTCTGGTCGCTTCATGTTTGTGTTTCTTTCCCTTTGGTGCCTTTGATGGGGTGGAGTAAGTTAATTGTATCGATTCCTGATCTTTGTTTTACTTCTACTTTGCAATTGGAAAAATCTTAGAAAAATCTTCTTCTCTGAAACCACAGGGCCCAGAGCATAAATATGAAGCATATACAAACGTCAAGTGTTCACCTACACAAAACCTGTCAACCATGCTCTTGGGGTCGAAATTACCCACACCCATGGACCCATTCAATCCCATAGACTTATAATGAAAAAAAAAAAAAAACAACAAAAATTCAAAATCTTCTCCTCTGAAAGTCACAGAGGTTAGATATTTAGTTTGTAATGACATGAAATGGTCACCTTAACAAATCCTGCCAAAAATGCCCCTTGGGTCAAACCTGGCCATGCCCATGGGCCCATTACCTACCATAGACCTGCAATGTACAACTAAAAATGACAAAAAAAATTTCAAAAATCTTCTTCTGAAAACATAAGGCTCTTCTGAAAACATAAGGCTGAGAGCTTAGGTATTTAGCATGTAGCAACTTCGAGTGGTCGCCTACATGAATCCTGCCAATCATGCCCCTAGGGTCTTAATTGGCCAAATCCTGTGACCCCTTAACTCCAATAAACTAATAATGGAATAATGGAAAATAAGCTTCGAATATCTTCTTTTCTAAAACCATGAAGTTCAGACCTTAGATATTTAGTATATAGCAACATAAAATGGTCATCCACATAAATCATGCCAACCATGCCCTTTGGGTCAAAGTTTGTCATGCCATAGGGCTCATTAGCACCTCTAGACTTATACTGGAAAAAAAAATATAAAAATTGTCTTCAAACCATGAGGCCCAGAGCTTATATATTTAGTATGTAACAATGTCGAGTGGTCTCCTACATAAACCCTGCCAATCATGCCCCTGGAGTCTGAATTGGCCAGTCGCCAGGGCTCCTTAACTCCAATAGACTTATATTGGATCAAGTTCAAACGGGGCCCCGATTTTTTATTGATTTGAGGTTTAACCTCCCCGTCAACACTGTGTAGGTCATTTTAGAGACTTTGCTTCAAGATTTGTGGGACTTTTACCCTACATTGTGTTGAAATGACATATTGAGCTCTCCTCCCTATGAAACCAATAGGGTTTAAATGCATAGACGGTTCAACTGGCACCACTTTTCCAGGGCAGGCTTAGAACCTCTAAGCTGTTTACCAGTACTCATCTGCGTTCAGTTCCAGCTCTGCGTGGAAGCACCATGTAGCTCAATCTATTTCTTCAAGTCCCGACGGGTATTCTAAACATCACTCATGATTTGTGGTACACAGGTGAGCGCTACAGGGCCAGTTGACCCTCTTGTTTAAATATTCTGACAATATATGACTTTAGAAGGCAGGGAAGATAGTAAAAAAGAACTAAAGCGAAAAAAGGATATGCTTTCATTATTCCAAGACACTCGTTTTATTGTATAAAACATGTTGACATATGGACTACACCAGTATGGATATCATGAGAAAGTAGTTGTATGAATTTGAGAATATTTTTGAAGCGAGAAATACAATGCCGCACCGAAAGTTGAAGCCTTCACTTTTAATACCAGACTAGCTGGTTTCGGCCAATCAGACCTCATCTATGACAAGCTATTGCATTTTACATTTCCGCGTGGAATCATTGATTCCAAAGAACGGACTGGAGAGTATAATTCACACTGTGATGAATATGTTTTACGAAAGGTTTGTCCTTTCGCAGCAATGAATATACCACAGACATACATAGCTAAAAAGTATAGATGTACACGTTTTTCCAAACCAAAATTCTGCCTGAAACTTTCCGATCTCACAATCGTTTAAAATGTTTCTAGAGTAAGTTAAAAAGGGAGTTTGAAATGTCACTATTCTCAAACTGTTTAAGAACAGTTAACCATGCGACACCACGCAACTTTATTAAATTAGATATACACTGTTCCCATCTTGATAAAGGTATTCAAAACACCGAAACGCGTCGATCTAAATAAACAAAAATTTAAAGGTACCGTTGTTGGTTGTTAGATATGTTATGCTTCTTTACCTTTGAGTGTAATCTCACACTCATATAGCAAATTCATCTTTTTCAGGCTTCTGGAGCACAGGAGTTGGCCACAATGACAGTTTCACAGATACGAGATCATCTTACAAAGCTTGATAAAACACAAAGAATGGACTGCAAACCTGCGCAAAATGCTTTCAAGGAAACGTGGGCTCAGTGGCTGATACTAAATGAACACCGCATTGAGAATATTGAAGATGAAAATCAATTAGTCAATGATCTCAAATCTGTACTTGATCAGCGGCAATCTCAGCTTGAACAAGGAGTATCAGAGAATTTTTATGATCATACCAAACAAGCAATAGACCGTATGTACATGCAAGATCAAATCCAACAGGCTTCTGACCGAATGTTTATGCATGGTGCAATGCTTGACCATGATTGTGGGACGCTGGCAGCATGGGATCGAGCGATTGAAGCAGACGGCGCTTATAAGGCAATCGCTTTATACAACAAGGCTTATATTACGATCAATATGGGTAAAGATGGTTACATGGATAAAGCTATTGATTTACTGAAAGACACCATGAAATGCGTCGATGTTCATGTGGCAGAAAATTCAAATACCATGATAGCCTGTCATATCTCTTCATCAATTGGAAAGTTTGAACCTCACAACGAAGGTGAGACTAATTTCAGAAGGCAGCTTGAGATCAGAAAAAGTTTCTTCAAAATATGGTTAGATTATACAGATAAAGCCATCAAGAAACTACAGAAGTTGAAAGAGGAAGGGGAAGATGCAATAACAGAAGAGAAAGGAATATTTGCTCTGATTGAAAAACCAAGTCATCTTGAGGCTAACGAACTTCAAGAACTGTTCAGTGAAGGACTGCAGGTTGTGTATGAGGTTGAGAAGAAACCTAGATTCTGCATTTCTGCTTTGATATGTACGATAATTGGACTCCTGCAAGTCTTTGCTGGTGTGCTTGTTTGTTCATTAAGCTTTGGTTCTGCGAGTCAGATCGGCCTGGGACTGATTTCCGAAGGAATTTCAGATCTCATCGCGGGCATTGAAGGAATGATCACTGGAACATTCGACTGGGCGGAATGGGCCATATCAAAGGCAATCGGTATTGGCTTGTCACTCATCAGTGCCGGCTTTAGTAAAATCAAAGACGCCGCATGTGCTATCGCCAAAGGTGTAAAGGGTCTTCTGACAGGTGTCAAAAGTTTATCCTCTGTCGCAGATGATTGTTTGAGAGCGGGCAAACACATTTGGACATCGACGAAAACATGCCTTAAATCGACTCTCAGTGCTCTTAGTAAGGAATCTGTCCAAAGGTCGGTGGTAACTCTAACATCGAAAGAAGTAGCGAAAGCTAGCATGAAGCAAGCAGGAAAGTATGCGCTACAAGAGGTTCTTACACAAGGTGCTGTGAAAGGCTTAAATGTTGCAATAAGCAAAGGAACAGAAGCCATATTTGAAAAACTGTTATCTGAAAGATTCAACAGTGAAATTGAAAAAGGTTTTCGGGGATCTAATGAAATGAACGATTGTCTTGTCCAGATGATTGTATACTATGGTGTACCAGAAACAACACTAAAAGCACACAATCCTGAATCCTTTAAAATACTACCTTCAACCGATACACTTATTGAGAGGCAAATTGGAGATATTTGCAACATAGTTGTTCCAGATCTGACCACTGATAACGAAACAGTAAAGAAAGTATTTGCTCAGTTAAAAGCAGTAAAGGATCAGATGGGAGAAATTCTAAAAAAAATGGAAAAGAAAGGTATACTGTGTACAGCCGCAAACGTGGCGATCGAGATTGGTGCATATTCAACAACATTTGCAACAATAATACAGAATATTCCAACACAAAAAGTGATGCAAGAAACTGTAGTTCCAGAATTTAAAGAACATATCGATAATTTGATTCAATTTAGTGATGCGCGAACATACAAATCTGACGCCAGATCAAAGTTTCCAACTGTACACGATTTGAAGGAAAAGCTCTTCAAAATCTTGACAAAAAAAGTTGCATCGGCATTCACCGATTCTTGTGCAGCGAACTTGAGTTCTTTTTTGACCGATTTTGCTAAATCCAAACTGAAAGAATCAGTCACTGCCGCTATACATAAAACAACCAGGCGTTATGAAACAAATTACTTTTTCCAGAAGCAACAAGAGCAATATCATGTCCAGAAACTCAAGGGCAACATCGATTCAGGAACTGCTAAACCTGTTTCTAAGCAGGACATTGATGATTTGACATCAAGAGTACAAAGTATGGAGGAAGCTGATAAAGCTCCATCTGTACTTGAACTAAAAGCAATAGCTGCTAGTGGGCAACTCGGTGGTAAAGGTCTTGAAATTCAGACTGTTGACAGAGATGGAACTGAACTTTCATCGGTTGAATTTAGAGGATCAGACAGTGAACAAGGAACCATTAAACTACGCATTGTTCGAAAAGACATTCATTCGGAAGGGTAAACGATTTTGTCTTCTAAACACAAAAGTTCCGCACATGTCTGTACTCAAACTAGTAAGAAAAGGCCACCCAGGAAAGGCCCCAATCTAAGAACGCAGCCGTCCCAAGTCACCTATAGAAAGTGACATTGAGGCTTACACAAAAACAGGCGAAACATGAACCAACGGCACAAAGCGAAATTACAAATAAGACCCTGCAAAAGAACGACAGCCTTGGAACGGTTAGTAGTAAAACTTCTGGGGGGCTTCAACTCTGGAGTGTATGAAATTTCAACTCTCGCCCTCAGTTCCAGTGCAGTATTAATAGCAATAACAAAATGATCCACATAGAGGCTTTCTAGCTCAACAGTGAGTCATGATAAATACATTGTAAAATAGTAATTTACTTTCAAAAGACTGGTTCACGATTCATTATCGCTTGGTTGCGTTCATGATTGTTTCACCTTTTCCCAGAACATATTTAAAGTCCAACACATGTCAGTAGTAAAGAAGTGAGCAGCAGCATAGGTAGAAATGAACCATCTGTAATTTGCGTTTCTATGACGCAGTGGTATGTAAACATTGAGTTTCAAGGGTCTGAAGGTGCCCGTTCTTTGCAGTTTTCTATATATATGTCTTATAGCTTTATGTCGTTGTTGCACATGTTATTTTGTGTTTTTGAGCTTTCAAAATAGAAGTGAAGGCAGTGATCAGGAATCGATACAATGTCCTCACACCTTCATTCGAAGATACCAAAAGGGAAACAAACACCAACATAAAACCGCATCGCCATAATTGAACGTCAGAAGCGAGAATCCAAATGGACAAACAACTACTTTCCCACAAAAATGCACAACGGCCATCCAATATAAAATGATACAATATATACAAATATGCAAATTAGAAGTAAAACAAAGATAAGGAATCGATACAATTACATTGTTCCACCCATCAAAGACACCAAAGGGAAAGAAACACAAACATGAAGCGACCAGACCAGAATGGAAACCTAAACAAACGAACTCCATAAGGACAGTTACTTTCCCACAAAATGGCCAAATGGTCATCCAAAATAAAAAATACACAAGTGATACACACAGTAAGAAACAAACAACAACATAAATAAACCGCCACAAAAGAACCGCCTTGGAACGGTCAGTGGATAGAATTCCACTGGGGGCTGGGGGTGGTGGGTTAAATCGATTCTACATGGCCATAATCCTCGCCCTTACCTCTGTCGCGGTATACACTAATTTTGTTTAGTCCGCATGAAAAGTAGAAGTAAACAAAGATCAGGAATCGATACAATTAACTTACTCCGCCCATCAAAGACATCAAAGGGAAAGAAACACAAACACTAAGCGACCAGACCATAATGGAAACCTAAACAAAGGAAGGCCATAAGGACAGCTACTTTCCCACAAAATGGCCATAATGTCATCCAAAATAAAAAGACAAGTGATACACACAGTAAGTAACAAACAACAACATAAATAAATCGCCACAGCAGAACCGCCTTGGAACGATCAGTGGAAAGATTTCCACTGGGGGCTAAAATCGAGTTTACGTTGCTACAATCCTCGCGATTTCTTCCGTCGCTATTAAGACAAATAATTTGTTCAGTCCGCATGAATGCCTCCTAACTCATCAGTGCAACAGCTCCGTGAACACAAATAATAAAAGAACCCCAAAGATGAGACAACGGTGAGGACTCGACAGCAAGAAACCACTAAAATGCTGGAGCAAAAGAAAACCAACAGTTAGACTCCAATGGGCCCAACCAGAGACAGAGCATCAGGCACCAACCAACATTACCTTGAATTAGATCTCTCTAATTCTCAATAAGCCTTTACGTTGGAACCGTCATAGAATCTGAGGCCTGACCCACCGGCGTGCAATTAAAGAGGGAAGCAAAGAAGGCTTCCTAACTCATCAGTGTAACATCTCCGAGAACATACACATAAAAAACTACAGAGATGAAACAAGGTTGAGGACTCGACAGAATACAACAAAAGAATTGCAAGAGCAAAAACAAAAAAAAAAAAACTGTTAGACTTCGAGGGGCCGAAGGAATTGTGACAATGATAAACCACAAGCTTTGTTTTGTATGAAAAATAAGAAAACAATCGGATTATCCCACAATAACTTCCTTCCAAGTTTTATTGTATTTTATTTTAAAACTCGATTTCCAACTATTATCATAGAACCATAGCAGAAGACGATTCGACGTCTCAAGTATTTTAAATGATCCGCGTTATGAGAATAGAATGATACGTTCCCTTGAAAGGTCCTTTGGAAGCAAGGGCCACAACACATAACTGAAAAGTGTGGGCGTTCATGTATTGTATTTTTTTCTTGGACAAACTAGATAGTTCCGCCCGATTGGGTCTCTTCACTGATTCTCATTTATTTCAAAATTTCGCATTTGCACCAATGATCACAAATGACTAGAAATTTAAACCACACTATGATGAGGAGGAGGGAGCCTTGTTACGACCGCCACAAATTCTCTTTGCAAAACCTGTGGTTTTAAACTACTCAGAAAAAAGCGAATGACACAGAAAAAAACCTTTTTGTCGTTTGCGAAAATAAATTACAGTCGAGCCTGCGCTTCCGCACAGCCTGATCAACAAATTTGTGATCACTGCTTTTAAAACGTATAAATCTTGTTGTAGATCCCATGTTTTCATAATAACCTTAATGTTTTTATAAAGAATGCTTAGTTGTGTAGTTGTCGGTGTTGCGGAGGGATTATTTAAACCTGCTAATAGCACGGTCAAAAACCTGCCATCATGGTCAGACCGACAGCAATAAAGAGAAGGAAAAGAAAGATGAAGGCTCTTGCTACTCTGTGTAGCTGAGGTGGCGGGCTTATCTTATAAAAGAAAAACTTAATGATTTAATTGAATGGACATTTCAAAAGGAAGACTCCCTCTATCTTGCATGTTATGCAAGAAATGCGTTTTTCACTTCTGAAGAGCTTAAAAGTATACTTTATGGTCGTGTTAGAAAGTGTGAAGCTCACACCTTTCTACTTGGCAATATTTACATAAGATTTGGTTCCTAATTGTTTTAGACAAGTTTTGGTGGTATTCCGATGGGTACTAATTGCGCACCGCTTGTGCTGATCTGTATTTGTTATGTTATGAGAGAGACCTCATGATGTCCCTTTCTGCTGAAAACCAGTCTGAAATCATTGAAGCTTTTAGCTCGAATTAGAGATATTTGGATGATTTATTAAATATAGATATTAACTATTTCGATGGATTGGTCAGTCATATTTACCCCCCCCCCCCGAACTTTAGTTAAATAAGGCAAATTCTTCTGATACCGAGGCCATGTTTTTGGATTTACATCTATCTATTGTAGATGGGTTTGTTTCGTGCAAAATTTATGATAACGCGATATTTTTGGTTTTGAGATTGTAAATTTTCCTTTTTGGATGGCTTCGGCACTCGTAATAAATTGTTGTCGGCTAAACTTCTTAATCAGGGTTATCGGTACCATAAACTACGCAAAGCTTTTTCAAAATTTTATAGACGTCATTCAGATTTAATTTCAAATTTCAATATTGGACTTAAATCACTTCTGCAACAAGGTCTATCGGAACCCGAATTTTATGGTGACTTAGTATATAAATTCAGAAAAATATATAACCGGAATGACTTCAGCACCCAATTTCGTAAAACCATTCTTCGATATGAAAAGATTGGGTACAATATAAACGGTATACGACAAACTGCATGCATGGCAGTTAACCCAATCACGTTTGACAACTTTGTTTCCCCCTTTAATTGCACGCCGGTGGGTCAGACCTGAGATTCTATGACGGTTTCAGCGTAAAGGCTTATTGAAAATTAGATAGATCTAATTCAAGGTAATGTTGGTCGGTGCCTGATGCTCTGTTTCTGGTCGGGCCCATCGGAGTCTAACTGTTGGTTTTCTTTTGCTCAAGCATTTCAGTGGTTTCTTGCTGTCGAGTCCTCACAGTTGTTTCATCTCTGTGCTTGTTTGTTTATTTGTGTTCACGGAGAATGTTGCACTGATGAGTTAGGAGGCCTTCATGCGGACTGAACAATTTTTTGTCTAAATCGCGACGGAAGTTAGGGCGAGGATTGTGGCCACGTAAAATCGATTTAAGCCCCCCAGTGGAATGCGTTTCCGTTGACCGTTCCAAGGCGGTTCTTCTGTCGCGGTTTATTTTTGTTACGGTTTGTCTTCGTGTGTTTGTGTCGTTGATATTATTTTATTTTGGATAGCCTATTGGCCATTTTGTGAGAAAGTAACTGTCCTTGCGGCTTTCCGCTGTTGGTGTTTCCATTGAGGTCTGTTGTTTCATGTTTGCGTTTCTGTCCCTTTGGTGTCTCTGATGGGAGCTGTGGGTTGATTGTATTGAGTCCTGATCATTGCCTCCACTACTATTTTTATGTCAAACTCCGAAGTCATATTTTCTTGTGACAGAGTAGCCCTCGAAACTCACCTGTTCATTAAGGATTTTACATGAAGGTTTATGTATTATTGAATGGATTAAAGGAGTTGAGGCAAAGGGATTAAATGCGAGTCTCTACCGAGCATTTTTTTTTCAAATTACCCCAACGAGTTTAATACATTAAAGAATACATGAACACGACTGGCGCATCTATTTTCTGCATTTTTCCACTAGTGGATAACCGAATATATAACATGGCATTTTTACATTCTCATATGATAAATGAGGGTTATTATTATTGTTTTTTTTTTTTTTTTTTTTTTTGCTTTGCTTTTAGGGAAAAGACTTCCTTCACAAAACTGAAGGAAGCAGTTCTTCCAAAAGGCAGCCTTTGGAGTGGTCACTTTGAGCTTATCGGTCAGAATGGTAAAACAACAAAGCTGGACACAGGTGAAGACAACTCACTCTTTTATGCCGTCACTATGGCAGCAAATCCTGGTGTGTGTCGGGAGGAGTTGAAGGAAAAGTCAAGGTTCCTTAGATCAGAGGTTGGAGATGAGGTACGGAAAAACTGAGTGTCACTGATATTGATCATTTGGATTGTCATTGCATAAGAGGTAATAAGCCTGAAATCTCAAATCCTGTTGTCTCGGGGGAGTAAAAATATTTCAAAATGCTGTGTGTTGAAAATTTATCCAGCATGTGGAGCATTTAAGAGACCTTGTTTGCAGATAAGTCACTAGATTCCTAATACAGACAGAAGGCATGAGGTACTAAAATAGCAATGTAGATGAAAATGTATTAATCATATAATAATTCCAATATTCCATCATTTTGCACATTTCGAGCGATTTTATTGGTTGAAATAAACGTTTTATACAATTAATAATTCCATGGGCAAATATCTCAGTACTATTTTTATAACAAATAATTAAGACGGTCCCGCCTCGTTACCTGCATAAGTTTAACAGGTTATTTTATCATCAAAACATCCTCAAATCTTCTAGAAACTAATAATTAATAGCTAAGACATGTCTATTTTGAAAGTTTAAAGGTTAAATTTGTCGTTTCGATTCCGAACAAAATACAAGTTTAGAGAAAATAACATCGCGTTTACAATGGCGATAAACGGCCAAAGACGTTTACACCAATCACCGGTAAATCCCGGCAAATAGTATTATTGAGTGATGACATAGTGTTTGGATGTTTCTATACTTAAACTCCGATACAAGTACAGTACCATTCAGACGATTCTTGACACCCTAGTTGACTCCAAGTCAACTACATTCAGACATGGAGTTAACTCCTAGTCAACTCCATTTCCCGCTTTTGTTAACTAGGGAGTTAACTTTAGTTAACTTCTAGTTGACTAGAAGTCTTAAAAGTTATACAGTAGTACATATATGGATTAGAACAGGTGAATGAATATGTTACTTAATTTGTTATCTGTTTTTTTTTTATTTATTTTCATCATGCTGATGCAAATGGCATGGCAAAAAAAAAATGAAGAATGACAGGTTATATCCCATAATTTCAAAATGATCATTGTTAGCCCTTATCCCGCTGAATAAATTAATTTTACCATACCCATTTCTGGATATCAACCATTCAAATCGTTAAAGGTTATGTATTCATTCAATTCACAAATTGGATGAAAAACAGTGTAGATCCTGACCAGATGAAACAGCCCCCGCCCATAGGGGCTTGAAGAAATATATGGGCTGCATGATGTTTCCACGCAGAGCTGAATCCGGCCCGCACACTAGTACTGGTAAACTGCTTAGAGGATCTAAGCCTGTACAGGAACTGTGGTGCGAGGCGGACCGTCCATGCTAATAAACCCTATTGGTTTCATTGGGCGACAGGGCTTGAGATGTCATTTCATCTCAATGTCGGGTAAAAGTCCCACAAAATTGGAAGCAACGTCTCCAAAATGACCTTTACAGTGTTGACGGGGACGTTAAACCTCAAATCAAACAATCATTAACCATCTGATCAGGATCTATGCTGTTTGCAAAGTTAGGATTTGTCATGTTCAGCGGGATAAGGGTTAATGAATTTCAGGTTATACTCCTGGATTTAAGTGCCCCGAAAATCCAGGTATGGACATTTTAGCCTCTCCAGAACAACAGCTCTGTTTATTTTCATTTGTTAAAATGAACTTCAATAAATCTCAGGTTCACACTGATAAGCGTCACTAATTGCCTAAGCATATGGCAACTGAATATTCATTCAGGAAAATTTCACTTTTGCAAACAGTGCAGGCCCAGATCAGACGCCGCAGAATGGGGCGTCTGATCAGGGCCTCCACTGTTTGCTAAAAGTTCAGTCATTCCCCAAATATACCTTGATGAAAACACACCCCGACACCCTTAAACCTTGAAATGGAGCCCTGGTACATATAAGGAGGAAGATTCCATTTGGTACAAAAAAGGTTCGTACCAAATGAATCTTTCTTCCTACATATAGCCCGAGTCCACCTCAAAGTTCAAGGGTGACAGGTTTTGCCCCTTCAAACTCCATTCGCAAAATGGCTTAACTTTTTGAAAACAGTGTAGGCCCTGAACAGGCGCCCCTTTCTGTGGCGTCTGATCTGGGCCTGCACTGTTTGCCAACTGCCCGTTTTGGGGTTTCTGGTACAAAATGAACAGATATGTATACCTTTACTACGATAAACATTTCAGTCTGGTACTGCACTGTCTAATTTTAAACCTCTAGCATGCTTGGCTGTAATTCGTAATTGTAGTAGTTTTTATTTCATTATTTATTTCAATGAAGTAGAAATATTTATGTTACTATTGTTATTAGTTATTGTTATTGTTATTGTTATTATTATTATTATTATTATTATTATAAGTAATAGTAGTAGTAGTAATATTCACAGGTTTATTTATTGTTATTATTATTAATATCAGTAGTAGTAGTGGTAATAATGTTTTGTTATTTTTTATGTTTATCTCAATTGAGTAGAAATCTTTATGTGACTATTGCTATTAGTAGTAGTGGTGGAAGTAGTAGATGTGACATTGACATTTATTTATTTATTTATTTTGTTTTTCAAGAACAAAATATACTATGTAGTAATATGTTAAAGGACCAATAACAAAATTCATAAGTAATCCATAAGTGGATTATAATGATTAAACCCTTCTTATCAGAAGTCATTATCTGATTTTATCAGATGAATACCATCACCTTAACAGCCATAATCCCCTGAGGTTCAAGTGGTCATTTATTGGTAGGTGATAAGAGAAATGGTTTGTGATATATGATATCCTGGAGTATTATCATTTTGATTGAGATCTAGCAAAGCAGATCTACTTAGAATCTTCGTTTGCCATAGAAAATATTTTTATCATTACAGTACATCACTAGAAAACACACCTATTCAAATATATTGAAAATTTTACCACCTAATAATAGAAAAAATATCAGATAATAAATCTGATTTTTATTTTTATATTTCTGGCCAAAACATACATTGTGGGAACTCGTTATAACCGCGTCAGTGAGGCGGTTCTAACGCGTACCCACAATCTATGTTTTTGGGCGAAAAAATAAAGAAAAATGAATGCGGGAACAAGTTAGAATCGCCTCATTGAGACAGTTCTAATGAGTACCCATAACCTGTTCATGGCTTTAACATGGCTATTGGCTGTTGACTAGTTTTTCTTTTTTATTTCTGCTTCAAACATTATTAAGTGAGAACTTATTAGAATCGCCTCATTGAGACAGCTCTAATAAGCATCCACAACCTGCTCATAACTTTAAACTGGCAATTATCACATATATTTTTTTTATTTCGGCTTCTGAAAAAGGAAGTGGGAATTTGAAAGAACCGCCTCATTGAGTCAGTTCTAACCAGTACCCACAACCTGTTTTGAACCATCTGCTGGTAATTTTAGAAGTCAAATTTTCAATTTTTCAAACAATATGGAACCTAATCAGACTGCTCCTCTTGGAGAAGTCCGATCAGGGTCCACACTGATTGACTATACGCATAAATATGTTTGAAAAGTTTGAAAATATGTTTTGAAAAGTTTACCAGAAGAGCAGCAGACAACATAAACAAATGACAATTTCAGATGCAGTTTTTCATTATCCTGCTGAATAATTAACCCATAAGATGTCAATCACAGCAATTTTGTCTGCTTTGTCGTCTGCTTGTAACTTTGAAAGTCAATTTTGCAAACAATGTGGGACCTGATCAGACTGATTAGAGTCCACACAAATTACTTCACATATTGCATTCATTTAAAATTCGCAAACTGAATGACAGTGTAGATCCAGATCTGGATTTACATTGTTTCATGTTTAGCAGAGTAAGGATTAATTAAATGACAGGGATCCTACAGACATTGTCTATTCCCACATAAGGGGCCAATAAACATCTAATAGTAAATGTTGTTGCGTTTTATTTCTCATTTCCACATTTAACCCATATATGCCAAGCGCCCATTTGTGGGACAGCGGTAAAAAGTTTAGACTCAGATCGGATGCCCCGTCAACCCTATTTATGTCATTTTGAAATGGACCACTCCAAACTTATAAAGTAGAAGATTCCACTGTCATATATGGGTTAAAGAAAGGTAATATCGAATATCACAAGCTTGGACACACACATGTAACTTAATACAACTTAATACTGTAGAAACTTATGCGTGGACAGTGAAGAATCAGATCACGGTGTTTTTTTTTTTTTTGTTTTACTGGAGATCTAACGTCCCTGTCAACACTATGTCATTTTGGAGACGCTGCTTCCAATTTTATGGGGCTATTACCAGACATTGAGATGAAATGACACTTTACCGTGGCATGCTTAGTCCTTCTATATTTACATTAGAAAATTTGGCTCTGAAAATATTTTAGATATTCTAGAAAACAGATACACAGTTTCAACCAATGTGGAGAAATCCTGAACTCAAAAGAAATATAGAATAGATGGTTGATAAAATATAGAATCATTACAAAAACACGCCTGTTCAAATACTTTGTAAAGTTTACCCACGAAAAAAAAAAAAAAGAATGTTTTCAGATAAAACAAAAGATATTTGTCTTATGCCTGCACAAAATATAGATTGTGGGTACTCGACAGAACCGCCTCATTAAGGGGGTTGTAACGAGTACCCACAATCTATGTTTTTCAGCAGAAATATGAAAAAAAATGGTTTATCAACGTAAAACCCGGTTTTAAAAGTGGGGTTTGAGGGGTCAGAATTATAAAGGCATTTTCTTTTGTAATGGGATATGAACTTTTATTACAGTGTGTAGGTATTGTGGGTTTTGTATCTCCTGAATTCATCACCTGAAATGAACACCCCTAAATTCCACTTTATATAGAGAAATTTGGGGTTTACGGGGGTATACATTATTTTTTCTTATTTCTGTTCCACGAGATATGTTGTGGGTACTCATTAGAACCGGTTCAAACGAGTACCTACAACCTATGTTCGCAGTATAAATAAGAAAAATATCACTGATTTTCACCAGAAAAGTAGCCATTTTGAAGATATAAAAGATTGTACTATGACGCACTGATGTGTTATCGTAATGTATCAGAATTTTGTTTTCAAGCACAGTAAATCAGATTCTGTATACACCGGGTAAACTGATTCAATATGCCCTTCGTTGTAATAAAACACCAGAGTAATATTACTCAAGGCAATTTATTAATAAGATGTTAATATGCAGCACATGTCCCATCTTAGTTTAACAATAAACACTTAACGGTACACTTACCTGTTGATTTAACAGGATAAACACATAAGACGCCAATCACAACAATTATCGTCTGCTTTGTCGTCTGCTGTTAACTTTGACATTCATTTTTGCAAACAATGTGGCCCCAGATCAGACTGCTCCTCCAGGAGCTGTATGATCAGGGTCCACTCTGTTTAGCCTGCAAGAAGGTGCAGCAGACAACATAAAGAAACAACATTTTTTTAAACATTTCTTGGCATCTTAAGAGTTAATTCATGACTTTCATCAATGCCAACTATTGTTTTAAGGTTAGGGCCCCCTCAAGATGATTTCACTTATTTCTAGGCGATTCATTATGTTAACAAGTGAACACCCCATAAACTCCACTTTATATGCAGAAAACTGGGCTTTAGAGAGGTTTATACTGTTTTTTATTTCTGCTCCAAGACATGTTGTGGGTTTTCCTGAGGCAGTTCTAACAAGCACCCACAACCTGTATGTCATACAGATGTTTTATTTTAATTGTTAATAAGAGGTGGACGAAAACTGGAGTAACGGGAAAAAATGCTTGACCTATTATTGAGAAATAGATAGATAACAAACTAGATGTGTAAATGTATTAAAAAGAAAGCAAAGTAAAAGGGATTCGCTTTTATAAAGTGCGCATGAAATATAAATCAACTGATTTTTTTTTTAAATGATTTGTATTTCATCTTGTGAAATTTCTGAAAGGTTTCACATTCTTGCTCCAAAACATTTTTAGATATTTTTTATCTGTTATTAAGACAATCTTTTATTAAGAACACATCTGGTCAGCCAAAAATGTGGTCTTAATATAGCAAATTAGATGTACATTTAATAAATTACTCATTTGATAGTAGAAACCATGCATATCTTAATTTTCAGTTATGAAATTATATGCAAATCAAATCTCAGATAAGAGTTTGATGACAGGACAAAGGATTAGTTAACTCCATGTTAACTCCCTAGTGAACTATAGTTAACTAGGGAGTGAACTTGTAGTCAACTCTAGGGTCCAAATGTAGTCTGAATGTAGTCAACTCCTAGTTAACTTGGTGTAAAGATTCGTCTGAATGGTACTGTATATGCTTTTAAAAAGATTTGTAAATGCGATCGTCTTCTTATGTCGCATTGTATATGCAAAAGCCCGACATTAACTTGCAGATTCGAAGAAAAGGTGACAATCACCACTATAATTAGTACACCGATATTGTAATCCAGGGATACAAATTTGAATAAGTCATTTGAGTGTTTATGCCCCAGTAGGAGGGCATATAGTTTTTGAACTGTCCGTTTGTTTGTGCGTTTATTTGTGCGTTTGTAAGTCCGCACTTTTTGTGATGCGAACTACTTCCCAATTTCTTCAACGATTGAGCTGAAACTTTGCACATGCATTCCTTGTGAGGTGTAGGGATGCCTAACACAATTTTCACGTTGGTCCTATCATTTGCGAAGGAGTTACGGCCCTTTATTTTCTAAATAAAATGTGCTAAAAGCCTTGTGATGCGAGCTCCTTTAACATTTCTTTACTGATTTAGCTGAAACTATGCACATGCATTCCTTGTGAGGTGAAGGGGTGCCTAAAATGTGCTAAAAACCTTGTGATGCGAACTCCTTTAACAGTTCTTCACTGATCTAGTTGAAACTATGCACATGCATTCTTTGTGAGGTGAATGGGGTGCCAAATACAATTTTCACGTTGATCCTATCATCTGTGACGAAGTTATGGCCCTTGACTTTCTGAAAAAAAAAACACATTCGAAAACCTTCTAACGCAAACTTCTTCCACATTTCTCCAGCCTTTGAGCTGAAACTTCGCACATGCATTTCTTGTGGGGTAAAGAGGTGTCTAACACAATTTTCAAGTTGATCCTATCATCTGTTACGGAGTTACGGCCCTTGATTTTCTGAAAAACGCGTTCGAAAACCTTGTGACGCGAACTATTTCCACATCTCTCCACCGTTTGAGCTGAAACTTTGTACAAGCATTCCTTGTGAGGTAAAGGGGTGCCGCACGCGATCTGCTTTCACATTTCTTCGACAATTTTGATAATTTTTGCATATCCATTTGCAATGATATGTGGATGCGCCTCGCACATAATTCATCTTGCTCAGATGAAGCGTTTTGAAGTTACTTGATTTTCAAAACAAAATGCGCTAAAAACTCTTATGACGCAAACTACTTCCAAATTTCTCCACCAATTGAGCTGAAACTTTGCACGTGCATTCCTTGTGAGATGAAGGGGTGCCTTAAACAATTTCCAAGTTGATCCTATCACCTGCGATGAAGTTACGGCCCTTGATTTTCTGAAAAACGCGTTTGAAACCTTGTGACGCGAACTGCTTCCACATTTCTTCACCGTTTGAGCTGAAACTTTGCACATGCATTCCTTGTGAGGTAAAGGGGTGCCGCATACAATTTTCACGTTGATCCTATCTCCTGCGAAGGAGTTACGGCTTTTTTTTTCTTAAATACGCGTTCTTCAACCTTGTGACGCGAACTTCTTCCACATTTCTTCGACAATTTTGTTATTTTTTAATGCCCCGTAGGAAGGCATATAGTTTTTACACTGTCCGTTTGTTTGTGGGTTTGTGGGTTAGTCCACGCTGTTTTTCCTCAAATTGGCTCCCACGGGGGGATTGCTCACCTATAGTGACAGCTCTTTTTATGAATCACTTTTGTATGATATTTATGTGTATTTCTGCCATAAATACTTGTGTATAAAATGTATGTATTATATCAAGAAATAAAGTTTAAACCAAGTGTTACAAATATCATTCTGCTTTGTTTGTTTGTTTGGTTCGAGGTTTAGTCCCCGTCAACACTGTAAATGTCATTTTGGAGACTTTGATTCCAATTTGTGGGATTTTTACCCGACATTGAGATGAAATGACATCTCAAGCCCTGTCGTCCAATGAAACCAATAGGGTTTATAAGCATGGACTGTCCGCCGCGCACCGCGGTTCCTGGCCAGGCTTAGATCCTCTAAGTGATTTACCAGTACTAGTGATCGGGCCGGATTCAGCTCTGCGTGGAAGAATCATGCAGCCCATATATTTCTTCAAGCCCCTATGGGCGGGGGCCGTAAATATCATTTTGCACTTCTATTATTATTATTATTAATATTATTATAGATGCGTTCCATTATTTTGACAAATGAGAGTGCTAATAAAAATCAAAAATGAGTTCCTTTAAGAGCAATGAAAACATTCATAAGAAAGAAGATGGGTCATACTACGTAGTTTCGGCTAATAAAGCCTCATCAGTGACCCTGTAATGATCCGGCAAAGAAAGCCAGAGAAAAGACACTGCAATTTTGCGGATTTCGAATTGGCAGTCGATTCAAAGACTGATATAAATCAAAATGGGGTCCAAATAATTAAAAACCTGTCTACAATATGAATCTAAACCAATAATTAAATTCTGATTTCTCAAAATATTCACGCTGATCTCAAAGGACCAAAAGTAAAATTTAAATTGCACTATGGTTGATGTACGGGGAGACGTTTTACGGCCGCCACACGGCACAACACCAGCTGCAGTGAAGGCAAATAAAAATCAGAAATGAGTTCCTTTAAGAGCAATGAAAACATTCATAAGAAAGAAGATGGGTTATACTACGTAGTTTCGGCTAATAAAGCCTCATCAGTGACCCTGTAATAATCCGGCAAAGAAAGCCAGAGAAAACATACTGCAATTTTGCGAATTTCGAATTGGCAGTCGATTCAAAGACTGATATAAATCAAAATGGGGTCCAAATAATTAAAAACCTGTCTAGAATATGAATCTAAACCAATAATTAAATTCTGATTTCTCATCAGTGACCCTGTAATGATCCGGCAAAGTGTTAAACCAAGTTTAACATTTGCTAATTTGGTTGCAAGTTTAACATATGCTAATTTGGTTGTTAACTGTCCGTCCACGGTAAAGTCTAGTCGGAGTTTAAATAAAAATCAGTCCTAGTCAACTTGATGCAAAATTACCTGTATTTAGTACTGTACATTTCCTGTTATAATCACTTACCCTGCCAAAAAGTATGATAAAAACACTTATTTTTTTTTCAGGGAAAATAAGGCTTATCATGTGTTTGCTTATCACACATCATTACAATAACACGCCCGTTTGGCACATTGCATTCCCGCCTATCTCCAAATGGTTACTTTTCTTATGAAATTTGCGATACGTTTCTTATGTATTCTACAAACATAGATTATGGTTTCTCGTTTGAATTGTCCCATTGATGCGGTTGTAGAGAGTACCCACAACCTATGCCTTGAGACAGAAATCTGTAATGTAAATCCTTCTAAATCCTATTTTTCTGTTTAAAGCGGGTATAGGGGGTGGGGTGGGTGGGTGGTTGGGGGGCGTTGATCACACGGACTTCTCAACAAGATGATTGTCAAAATATTATTATCTTTGAGAGTATTTCCTAAATGCTAAGTGCTAGTGTCATTTGTATGCTAAAGGAGAATGGGAACACCTAGCAAAATTTTCCACCATTTTTCAAAGGGAGACAACTTTCGTGACTTCTCGTTCACTTTTCTTTAAGCCCTGTCCTACTGAAAAAGGGGTCTTCACTTAAAAGAAAGAATTTGCTCCTCAGGAGGAAATTCTGTCTTTTAAGAGTTGATCCCTGTTGACATGGGAGACAAAACCAATTTTGCTGGAGTTGCCTCCCCTGAAGGTGTACCGATTCCCCTTAAACCGTAAGCTTTTTGTCTTTACATAGATTCTCAAGCACCCAGATAAGTATGTTGTTCTGCATCGCAGACAGAAAGACTACGAAGCCTCCTACGGGGAATCTACTTTCTTTTCTCTCCCGCAAAAGAAAGCAACAAGCACAGTTGATAATTCATTTGCCATTACAAAAATGAAATTGTCGCTTGAAGAAAGGGCTACAGAATTATGGACAAAACTTTCTTCGGAGGACGGGACCTTCCTGCAGGATACGCTGAAAGCTAGTGTATCCGCACTAACAAACGTCTTAATTCCAGTCGGAGTATGTAGTGCGTAAGTACATTTTTGCCTTTTGAGGAATTGTCAGCATTGATTTCCCGCCCTTTTCATCATTTTAACCAGCTTCCAAAATATGACCTTGTCTTAAAGGAAAGAATGTGGAGCATATCCATTTTCAGCGAGATCTTGGCTTTCGAGGAAGCCACTGACAGTCACGAACCGGGCTACTTGGTTAACTTGGCATGGAATGTCTTGAACAATATCCATTCATCTTGGGTGGCGATACAGCATTCCGAAAGATTTTAGATTTTAGTTTGGAGTTCAATAGCCCAGTCGACACAAATTTTGTCATGTCGTCTTTTTTTCACATTCCGCAACCACACTTTCTCTTGGCAGGCTAACACTTAAGCGAATAATGTATACATGCCCTTTTTTGCGCCGTCCATTCTGAATAATCCGTACGATAACGCACCCGTTTTGAAACGGTGCTTTCTTTCCTATTTCCGACACGGTCATATTTTTGATGGACATTTGTGATATTGTTCATACTTATTGTCCAAACGTAGGCTGTGAATGCTCGTTAGAACCGCCTCAATGAAGTGGTTCTAACGAGTACCCACAACCTATGTCTTTGAAATAAGAAAATAAAAGGAAAGGGCTATTGTCAGTTAACTGGTAATAGCGGTTTCACGTTCAAATGGCTATTGCCGGTTCACTGGCATAAGCGAATTTACGTTAAAATCGCTATTGCCAGTTGGCTTGCGGAATCTTTATGCTAACCTCGTGGTAAGGTATTGTGATCAGTGAATATCCTTCGTCCATCGTGCGTCGTTAACATTTTGGTTTAAATGCGAACTCCTCCTAAACCCTTGTGCCGATTTGGTTCACACTTCACCCGATTGTTTCGTAGGTGACTCCCTACCAAATTAGTTAAACTCGTTCCACTGTGTTGAACAAGATGGCCACCAGAGCTAATAATAGTAAAATCTTTAAACGCCAACTCCTCCTGTACAGTCGGGCTAATTTCATTCAAACTTCATAGAAATGTTGCTCAGGTCACTCTCAACCAAAAGAGCAAAAACGGTTCGCTCCGTTGAGCAAAATGGCCGTCAGAGCTAAAAATAAAAAAAAACATCGTAAATTTGCCTCAAACGCGAACTCCTCCTAAACCCTTGAGCCAATTTGACATAAGCTTCACAGGAATGTTAACTAGGTGACCCCTGACGAAAATAGCCACCAGATGGCCACCAGAGCTAAAAATAGAAAACATCTTCAAACGACAACTCCTCCTGTACTCTATGGCCAATTTCATTCGAACTTCAAAGGAATGTTGCTTAGATGGCCCTCTACCAAAATAGCTAAAACAGTTCACCTCCGATGAATAAATTGGTCGCCAGAGCTAAAAAAAGCCATCGGAAGAGATGGCGAATCCCCCGACCAAAAGCCAATATGGCCTTCAGAAGGTTGTTCACCAATAGAAAGTGCACCAGAATTAAACCGTAAACCAGCATTATATCACAAAAGTATTGGAGTTATGGCAATTACAAGATTATCAGGGGTGGTGGGGGGGGGGGGTTGAGGGGATAACTTAATAACACAGAATTGTGGTTCTTGTGCAAAACATGCATGCTTAAGCGCAGTATTTCTGTACGAAGTACCATTACTGTGTCTCAAAGGGTATTGGAGATATGGTGATCACAAGCTGGTCATACTGTTATATTGGAAGGGTAGATAACTCAAATACCACAGCACCAACAGTTGTGGTTCTTTCACATAACACCTCTTCTGTACCTTGTATACCATTACGTCAAGTTCCTTCAATATATCTCAAAGGGTGTTGGAGTTATGCTCATCACAAAGTTATATTGTCAGGGGAGATAACTCAAAAGCCAGAGCACCCAGAGCTGTAGTTCTTGAGCATGACACACCTCATGTACATCTGTATCAGGTACCACCAATATGTCTAAAGGTATTGGAGGTACGGTGATCACAAGGTGAGATATCTCAAATACCATAGCACCCACCCAGAGTTGTGATTCTTATGCATGAAGCGCCGTCTCAGCCTTGTATACAATTGTGCCAAGTACCATCAATATGTGTCAAAGGGTATTGGAGTTATGCCCATCACAAGGTTATATTGTCAGAGAAAATAATTTAAAAACCAGCGTACCCAGTGTCGTGGTTCTTGCACGTGACCTCATTTACAACTGTACCATGTACTCAATATATCTCAAAGAGTATTGGGGATGTGGCCATCACAAGGTAGTGATTCTATTTTATTGGAAAGGGAGATAACTCAAAAACAATGGCGCCCAGAGTTGTGGTTCTTCTATATGACACACCGTCTCGGCATTGTGAACAACCAAGCGTATCTTAAAGGGTATTGAAGTTATGGCCATCACAAGGTAGTCACTCTGTTTCATTGGAAGGGGAGATAACATAAAAACCATGGCAACCAGAGTTGTGGTTCTTTTGCATGACACGCCGTTTCAGTCTTGTGAACAACTGTGCCAGGTACCATCAAAAGATCTCAAAGGGTATTGGAGTTATGGCCATCACAAAGTAATCATTCTATTTTATTAAAAGGGGAGATAACTAAGGTATGGCATCCAGAGTTCTGGTTCTTGTGCATGATACTCCTCCGCCCATCGGGGCTTGAAGAAATATATGGGTTGCATGATGCTTCCACGCATAACTGAATCCGGCCTGCCCACGAATACGGGTAAACCGCTTAGAAGATCTAAGCCTGCCCAGGCAAAGCGATGCGCACGAGTCGGACAATCTATGCTTATAAACCCTTTTGGTTTAATTGGGCGACAGGTTTTGAGATGTCATTTCATCTTATTGCCGGGTAAAAGTCCAATAAAATTGGAAGCAACGTCTCCAAAATGACCGTTACAGTGTTGACGGGGACGTTAAACTTCAAATCACAAACGCCGTCTCAGCTTTGTGAACAAGTGTGCCAAGAACCTTCAATGAATCTCAAAAGGTATAAGAGTCATGGCCATCGCAAAGTTGCGTCTACGGACGGACGGACGCCAGGCTGATCGCTTTATCCGCCGAACCTATTCGGTCGGGGGATAAAAATAGAAAAATATCGTTCACTTGCTTCAAATGCGAACTCCTTCTACACCTGATTTCATTCAAATTTCACATTAATGATAGCAAGGTGACTCCCTATAGATATAGCTAAAATCGTTCCGCTCAGGTAAACAAGATGGTCGCCAGAGCTAAAAATAAAAAATATTCAAACGACAACTCCTCCTGTACCATTGTCCCATTTTCATTCACACTTCACGGGAATGTTGGCTAGGTGACTTCCTATCAAAATAGCTAAAATCGTTCTGCTCTGATGAACAAGATGACAGCCAGAGCTAAAAATAGAAAAAAATCTTCAAACGACAACTCCTCCTGTACCCTCGCCCGATTTCATTCAAACTTCACAGGAATGTTGGCTAGGTGACTTCCTATCAAAATAGCTAAAATCGTTCTGCTCTGATGAACAAGATGACCGCCAGAGCTAAAAATTGAAAACAAATCTTCAAACGACAACTCCTCCTGTACCCTCGCCCGATTTTATTCAAACTTCACAGGAATGTTGCTTAGGTAACGCTCTACCAAAATAGCTAAAACGATCTGGCTCCGATGAACAAAATGACCACCAGCACTAAAAATAGAAAAACATCTTAAATTTGCTTCAAACGCGAACTCCTACTAAAGCCTTGGGCCAATATGGTTCAAACTTCACAGGAATGTTGCCTAGGTGACTTCCTACCAAAAAAGCTAAAATTTATCTGCTCTGACCAACAAGATGGCCACCAGAGCTAAAAAAAGTAAAACATCTTCAAACGACAACTCCTCCCTTACTCTTTGGTTAATTTCATTCATACTTCATAGGAATGTTCCTTAGATGACCCTCTACCAAAATAGCTGAAACAGTTTACCTCCGATGAACAAAATTTCCGCCAGAGCTAAAAATAGAAAAACATCGTAAATTTGCTTCAAATGCGATTTCTTCCTAAACCATTAGGACAATAAATTTCAGAGGAATGTTGGCTAGCTGACTACCTACCAAAGTAGCGAAAATTGTTCCACTCTGATGGATAAGATGGCCACCAGAGCTAAAAATAGAAAAACTCTTCAAACGACATACTGTATGCATGGTAGTTAACCCAATCACGGTTGACAACTTTGCTTCCCTCTTTAATTGCATGCCGGTGGGTCAGGCCTCAGATTCTTTGACGGCTCCAGCGTGAAGGCTTATGTTGGTTGGTACCCGATGCTCTGTCTATGGTTACGCCCATCGGAGTCTAACTTTTGGTTTTCTTTTGCTCCAGCATTATAGTGGTTTATTGCTGTCGAGTCCTCACCGTTGTTTCATCTCTGTGGTTGTTTAATTTTCGTGTTCACGGAGATGTTGCACTGATGAGTTAGGAGGCCTTCATGGGGACTGATTAAATTATTTGTCTTAATCACGATGGAAGTAAGTGCGAGGATTGTGGCCACGTAAAATCGATTTAAGCCCCCTATGGAATTCGTTTCCGCTGACTGTTCCAAGGCGGTTCTTCTGTCGCGGTATATTTTTGTAATGGTTTGTCTTTGGGTGTTTGTGTCGCTTATATTTTTTTATGTTTGATAGCATATTGGCCATTTTGTGGGAAAGTAACTGTCCTTTTGGCTTTTCGGTATTGATGTTTCCATTAGGATCTGTTGTTTCATGTTTGTGTTTATTTCCCTTTGGTGGCTGATGGGAGCTGTGGGTTAATTGCAACGATTCTTGGCCATTGCCTCCACTGCTATTTTTCCAACGACAAGTCCTCCTATACTCTTTTGCCAATTTTATTCAAAGGAATGTTGCTTAGATGACCCTCTATCAAAATAGATAAAAGCGTTCACCTTCGATGAACCAAATGGCCGCCACAGCTAGAAATAAAAAAAAAACATCGTTAATTTGCTTCAAATGCGATCTCCTCCTAAACCATTGTGACAATATTATTAAAACTTCATAGGAATGTTGGCTAGCTGACTGCCTACCAAAGTCGATAAAACCGTTCCACTCTGATGAACAAGATGGCCGCCAGGGCTAAAAATAGAAAAAAAAATTCGAACGACAACTCCTCCGGTACCCGTATTCAATTTCAATTCAAACTGAAGACCCTCTACCAAAATAGCTAAAACCGTTCACCTCCGATGAGCCAAATGGCCGACACAGCTAAAAGTAGGAAAACATCGTAAATTTGCTTCAAATGCGATCTCCTCCAAAACCATTGGGACAATTATATTCAAACTTCACACGAATGTTGGCTAGATGACTCCCAACCAAAACAGCTAAAATCGTTCCGCTCTGATGAACAGGATGGCCACCAGAGCTAGAAATAGATAAAATCATCAAACGACAACTCCTCCTGTACCCTTGGCCCAATTTCATTCAATCTTCATAGAAAAGTTGTCAAGGTAAACCTCTACCAAAATAGCTAAAACGACTCCGCTCTGATGAGCAAAATGGCCGCTTTAGCTAAAAAAGAAAAAAACCAATTTGCTTCAAACGCGAACTCCTCCTAAAGTCTTGGGCCAATATGATTCAAACGTCACTGGAATATTGCCTAGGTGAGTCCCTACGAAAAAGCTAAAATCGTTTCGCTCGATCAACAAGATGGCCGCCAGAGCTAAAAATAGAAAAACAATCTTGAAACGAAAACTCTTCCTGTGCCCTTGGGCCAATTTCATTCAAACTGCATAGAATATTACTTAGATGACCTAGTTCCGAAATAGCGAAAACGGTTTTGCTCGGATAAACAAAATTGCTGCCAGAGCTAAAAAAGACAAGCATCGTAAATTTGCTTCAAACGCGAACTCCTCCTAATCCCTTGGGTCAATTGGATTGAAACTTCACAGGAATGTTGCCTTGGTGGCTCACTACCAAAATAGCTAAATTTTTTTGCTCTTACAAACAAGATGGCCGCCAGAGCTAAAAATAGGAAAAAAATTCAAACGACAACTCCTCCTGTACCCTTGGGCCAATTTTATACAAACTTCTTTGGAATATAGATGCCCCTCTAACAGAATAGCTTAAATGATCCCGCTACGGTGAACAAAATGGCCACCAAAGATAACAAGAGGGCCATGATGGCCCTGGATCGCTTACCTGATCCACAGAGTAACAAGTGGGCCCCGGGGAGGGCCATTATTGACCCCAGGGTTATAATGTGCATAATGTTGAGGGAGTTCTAAAAAGGTGAAGCTTATTACCAAATATCAACAAGGCTATAATTTGAACAATCTTGGCAAAGGTCTACTAGATGAAGCTACACACCAAATGTCAAAGACCTGGGCCTTGCGGTTTCAGAGAAGAAGGTTTTTTTTAAAGATATTCCCTACATTAGCCTATGTAAAACAAAATGGCCCGAGGGCGGGGGCATTTTTGGCCTCAGGGCTATATTTTAAACAATCCTGGGCCTTGCTGTTTCAGAGAAGAAGATTTCCAAAGATTATCTCTATATAAATCTATGTAAAACCAAAGGGCCCCGGGGCAGGGGCATTTGCGGCCCGATGGCTATAATTTGAAAAATCTTGGTAGAGGTCCACTAGATGAAGTTCCATACCAAATATCAAAGACCATGGCCTTGCAATTTCAGAGAAGAAGACTTTTAAAGATTTCCCTATATAAGTCTATGTAAAACCAAAGGCTCTCGGGCGGGGGCATTTTTGGCCCCGGCACTATAATTTGAACAATCTTGATAGAGGTTTTGTTTGTTTGTTTGATTAGAGGTTTAACGTCTCCGTCAACACTGTAAAGGTCATTTTGGAGACGTTGCTTCCAATTTTGTGGGACTTTTACCCGACATTGAGATGAAATGACATCTCAAGCCCTGTCGCCCAGTGAAAGCAATAGGGTTTATTAGCATGGACGGTCCACCTCGCACAGCGGTACCTGGACAGGCTTAGATCCTCTAAGCGGTTTACCAGTACTAGTGTGCGGGCCGGATTCAGCTCTGCGTGGAAGCATCATGCAGCCCATATGTTTCTTCAATTAAAAATCAAAAAAGAGTTCCTTTAAGAACAATGTAAACATTCATAAGAAAGAAGATGGGTCATACTACGTAGTTTCGGCTAATAAAGCCTCATCAGTGACCCTGTAATGATCCGGCAAAGAAAGCCAGAGGAAACATACTGCAATTTTGCAAATTTCGAATAGGCAGTCGATTCAAAGACTGATATTAATCAAAATGGTTTCCAAATAAATAAAAACCTGTCTAGAATATGAGTCTAAACCAATATTTTTTTCTGATTTCTCAGAATATTCACGCTGATCTCAAAGGATCAAAAGTGAAATATAAACTGCACTATGGTTGATGTACGGGGAGACGTTTTACGGCCGCCACACGGCACAACACCAGCTGCAGTGAAGGCAAATAAAAATAAAAAAAATCAAGCCCCTATGGGCGGGGGCCATCTAGATAGAGGTCCACTAGATGAAATATCACACGAAATATCAAAGACCTAGGCCTTGTGGTTTGAGAGAAGAAGATTTTAAAGATTTTCCCTATATATGCCTATGTAAAACCAAAGGGCCCCGGGGTTGGGGCTTTTTTGGCCCCAGCACTATAATTTGAACAATCTTGGTAGGGGTCTACTAGATGAAGCTTAATACCAAATAGCAAAGACCTGGGTTTTGTGGTTTCAGAGAAGAAGAGTTTTAAAAATTTTCCCTATATAAGTCTATGTAAAACCAAAGGGCCACGTGGCTGGGGTTTTTTGGCACCAGTGCTATAATTTGAACAATATTGGTAGAGGTCCACTAGCTGAAGCTTCATAACAAATATCAAAGACCTAAGCCTTGTGGTTTCAGAGAAGAAGATTTTTAAAGATTTTCCCTATATAAGTCTATGTTAAACCAAAGGGCCACATGGCCGGGGGGTGCAATTTTGGTCTCAGGGCTATAATTTGAACAATCTTGGTAGAGGTCCACTAGCTAAAGCTTCATAACAAATATCAAAGACATAAGCCTTGTGGTTTCAGAGAAGAAGGTTTTTCAAGATTTTCCCTATATTAGTCTATGTAAAACCAAAGGGCCCCGGAGCGGGGGCATTTTTGGCCCAAGGGCTATAATTTGAACAATCTTGGTAGAGGTCTACAAGATGAAGCTTCATACAAAAAATCGTCTGCTGAGTGCAATAACGGTGTAACTGACATTTTGGCCAAAATAGTTTTTTTTGCATAAATGGGTGCGTTAGGACTTGACATACTTGGTAAATAAGAACTACAGCTGGATTTTGCCTAAATCATGATTAATTTCAGCATTTTGGAATTTTTTTTTGTCAGTTACACCGTTTTTGCTCTGACTTTTAGAAAATAAATTGGCGCAAAAACAGTGTAAGTACCCCCATTTTTGCGCCAAGTTTTTTAATACCTCAAAAATATTGAATCCTGCTGCTTAATATTTCAGAATTAGCATGTAAGTACCATGCAGAATGTATAAAATGACACCTATTACCTACCCAGTGCCTTTAATTTACTGCTTTACCGTGTAAAAGGCAAAGAAATAAGGTTTGTACATTTACACTGTTTTAGCGCTGAATGCACTTACACCGTTTTTGCACTAAAAACACTCGGCGCAGAAATGGTGTATCAACCATTAAATGCTAAATATTTCTTTCCAAATTGCATTTATTCAACAATAAACATCACACACAAATGAAAGAAATCGCCATGAAGTTAAGAAACCAGCGGATAGTATGTTTTTTTTCTATGCCATTCTTTAATAAAACAGTTTTTTGTCTCTCCTGAAAAGTTGCCATTTTGCACTTTCAACGTTATTGCACTAAGCAAACGATATCAAAGACCTAGGCCTTGCAATTTCAGAGAAGAAGATTTTTAAAGATTTTCCCTATATAAGCCTATGTAAAACCAAAGGGCCCCGGGGCGGGGGGCATTTTTGGCCCCATCACTATAATTTGAACAATCTTGGTAGAGGTCCACTAGATGGCGCTTCATACCAAATAGCAAAAGCCTGGGCCTTGCAGTTTCAGAGAAGAAGATTTTTAAAGATTTACCCTATATAAGCCCATGTAAAACCAAGGAGTCCTGGGGCGGGGGCATTTTTGGCCATAGCACTATAATTTGAACAATCTTGGTAGGGGTCCAGTAGATGAAGCTTCATACCAAATATCAAAGACCTGGGTCTTGCGGTTTCAGAGAAGAAGATTTTTAAAGATTTTCCCTATATAAGCCCATGTAAAACCAAAGGGCCCCGGTGCGGGGGTATTTTTGGCCGCAGCACTATAATTTGAACAATCTTGGTAGGGGTCCACTAGATGAAGCTTCATACCAAATATCAAAGTCCTGAGCCTTGCGGTTTCAGAGAAGAATATTTTTTTAAGTTTTCGGTGAAAAAAACAAACTATTTTTGGCTCCCGTGACCTATATGTGCAACGGACCGGAACCATTTGAACAACTTTGAAAGGGGGCCACCTAAGGATCATTCCTGTGAAGTTTTGTCTAAATCCGATCAGTTGTTTAGGAGTAGATGTCATTTGAAGAAATTGTTTACGGACGGACGGACGGACGCACCCACGCACGACGGACGAAAAGTGATCCCAAAAGCTCACCTCGTCACTACGTGACTGGTGAGCTAAAAATAGAAAAATATTGTAAATTTGCTTCAAACCCAAACTCCACCTAAACCCTTGGACCATTTTCATTCGAACTTCGCAGGAATGTTGCCTAGGTGACTCCCTTCCAAAATAGCTAAACGCTATCTATCTATCTATCTATCTATCTATCTATCTATCTATCTATCTATCTATCTATCTATCTATCTATCTATCTATCTATCTATCTATCTATCTATCTATCTATCTATCTACTAATACTGCGTCGGTCACGTTTGACCATTACCGCAGAGGTACATTACATACACTGCAGGTTTGCAGGATGAAAGCCTACACAGTAATCAGTGTAATTACGGTAGGGATCTTTAACCTGCACAGGGGATGGTTCTCCCTGCACAGAGGGCCTCCAGTTAATGTCCCGATCCGAAGGACGGTGCACTTTATGACATTTATCCCTGCAAATGATGCCAATGGAGTGTGTTCGGACACCAAAATTTTAACGGACCCTCTAGCATCAGAGCCAAGTGCACTAACCACTGAGCTATCCACTGTAACGAACAAGATGAACACCAGAGCCAAAAATAGAAAGTGCTAGAGACAGTGACACTCAGGTGAGCGATTCAGAGCCCTCTGGGCCCTCTTGTGTCAGTAACTACATCGCAACCCTTGCCACCCATTGAAATTGATGGGGTTTATATACAGGGACAGTGCAATCGCAACACTTTGCTCACACGGCAATTGCCCAAAAGACAGTTGCTCACAAGAAAATTGCTCACAAGGCAGTTGCCCACAACCTTAATGGAAAAAAAGGACAGTTGCTCACAACATATTTATTCATAATTTTATTTTTATATCATCTATAATTATGGGAACTTTTTTTTCCTTTGGATTTCAACTAATTAGTGATTAATGGATTTGAACTAGTTATTGATAACTGAAACATAAGCAGTTTATTAATAACATTAAGTGAATTACTGTAATTAAATTGAATCATATCACACGTTATGTGATACATGTAAAAAAGCTCACATTTAGTTGATTATGGAGATCAAATGAAATTTTATAAAACGTTGGAAACAAAAAATAAATAAAATAAATTATGGTTAATTTTGATTAATGATGAGTATATTTGTCAAGCTTGCTTAACGGCCCCCGCCCATCGGAGCTTGAAGAAAAAGATGGGCTGCATAATGCTTCCACGCAGAGCTGAAACCCACCGCGCAAGAGTACTGGTAAACCGCTTAGATGATCTAAGCCTCCCCAGGCAAAGCGGTGCGAGCAGGACCGTCCATGCTTATAAACATTATTTGTTTAATTGGGCGACAGGCCTGGAGATGACATTTCATCTCAATGTCGGGTAAAAAGCCCATACAATTTGAAGCAACGCCACCAAACTGACCTATTAATTGTTGACGGGGACATTAAACCTCAAATCAATCAATCAAAATCAAGATGCTTAATATATAATATTGATAATTTAAGCTGACTTCTGCTCATTTTAGTTAAGTGATTAGCTGGCTATCATTTCATCCAACTACTGATGGTTACGTTATCACTCATTAGTTGAAATCTAGCTGATTAACTGTTACATAATACCTTCAGGAAGAAATGGTTCCCATAAACTATAGAAAATATGAATAAAAGACTTTCAAAATAAAATAATTAAAAAAATTATGTTGTGAGCAATTGTCCTATGTTCCATTAAGGTTGTGGGCCATTGTCTTGTGAGCAATTCTCTGTTGAGCAAATGTCATGGAATCGGACCTACACTGTTTGCACAAAGTTCGGGCATTTTTTTTCCAAATTATAAATTTTGAAGAAATTGGGAAAAAAGTAATGGTAAAAAGCCCATGTCAGGCGCAGTAGAAGTAGGCGTCTGGTCAGGACCTAAATTATAAAATATTTCAAAAAGTTCAGTCATTTCACAAATAAATTTCGACCCCCCCCCCCCCCCCAACTCCCCCCCCCCCCCCGAATTGCCTACAATTTGAAATTGACTTATGCTATGTATAAGATGGAAGATTCCATTTGGTAAAACAATTGTATTAATTAAACAAAATAAATGAAAATTACAAAAAAAAAATAATTGAACAAATTAGCTGCATCTATGAGTGACTGAACATGAATTATTTCGGAAATTTTGATGAAAAGACAACTTCACACTCTTAAATTTCGAAATGGTCTTGTGGTATTTACCAGGTGGAAGATGATATTTGGTGCCAGTTAGCAAAATGGGCATACCAAGATCATGCGCAACAGAAATAGGCACATGATTGAGATTCACATTGTTTCAAAAAGCTTCATATATTTTCAAAATAAATTTTGAGGAAAACACAACCCCACACTCTTAAATTTTGAAACGATCTGGTGCCTTTTACAAGGTGGAAGATCCCATTTTACGCCAAATGGCAAAAAAGTGCAGATCCAGACCAGACCTAGCAGAAGTATGCGTCTGGTCAGGACCTACTTGGCTTGTAAAAATATACTTTTGAAGAAAACTTAACCTAATACTCTTTTATTTTGAAATAGAATTGTTCTACTAACAAGGTGCAAGATTCTATTTGTCGCCAAATGGCAAAAAAAAAAAAAAACAAAAAAAAACATGCAGACCCAGATCAGACGCAGCAGAAGTAGGCCTCTGATCAGGGCCCATATTTTATACAAAGGGTTCAGTTTGTTTGTTTGATTTGAGGTTTAACGTCCCCGTCAACACTGTAAAGGTCATTTTGGAGACGTTGCTTCCAATTTTGTGGGACTTTTACCCGACATTGAGATGAAATGAGATCTCAAGCCCTGTCGCAAAATGAAACCAATAGGTCCAACTCATGCGGACCGCTTTGCCTGGGCGGCTTAGATCCTCTAAGCGGTTTACCAGTACTTGTGTGCGGGTCGGATTCAGCTCTGCGTGGAAGCATCATGCAGACCCTATATTTCTTCAAGCCCCTATTGGCGGAGGCGTGCATTTCCAAATAAATTTCGAAGAAAACACAACCTGATTCTCCGAGTTAATTAACAAAATAAAAGAAAATTAAAAAAAATAATAATAATTAAAAAATAGGCCGCTTCTGTGAGTGAAAGAACTTGAGAACTATTTCGGACATCTAGAAAAAATGACGATAATGCGGTGTTGTTTTACACAGCTATCTTTATAGCCGCGAGTTGCACCTGGGTGTCATAAAACTTTTTGTCAATAAACATCCTGCATTTCGACAGTCAACTACAATCACTATACAAAACCTGTATTTTACCCTTTACCCCAAGGCAAATGTAAATGGATGATTGACTAGTCCGCCTTTCGGAAATAATCACATTTTTCAAACTGAAAAAAAAAAAAAAATCTGGAAAATTTGAAGAAATAAAAAAAGGGAAATAAATAAGAACGATGAATGCGAAATAGTTACGCAGGACTGATAACGCGAAGCAGTCTGTGAAGGTGCACTATCTGCGTTTTCGACACTCAGGTTTGATTGGCTGGTCAACAATCGCGATTTACACTCAATATCGCGTTATTAATAAAAGCAATCGATCGGCTAAAATGTCATTCGCAAGTGAAACGCGTGATTCGCGAGTGCGAATCTTGCGCGATACAAATGCGAAACAAATGCGAGTGCGCTTGAAAGTTTCACGCAAGCGGGAGTATAGTCGGGCTTCATCAGTGGCTCTTATATTAATTTTGAAATCCTGGCATCGAGGATATAAACCTTTTTCATGCTCCACTCGATTGTGTTTGAACTTTATAATGCTCTTAGAAAGTAAAATATAAATATATTTTGGACACTTTTCCTTTTCCAGTTAGCAGAGACTGTTATTTGTACTGATCAAAAAGTTTGTGAGCAGGACGAATTTCGGGCTCATGTGAATTGAGCATGATTTTAACCTTTGGGTCAAGCAATGTATTTGTTGGTTTCAAAGGAAATTAAGAAAATATAAGCAGCTCTTAACCCTTTTAGTTCCAAATTAAATCTTCTTCCTTATATATAGCATAAGTCCATTTCCAAGTTCAGGGGTGTCAGGTTGTGTTTTCTTCAAAAATTTACTTGGAAAATGCCTGAACGTTATGCAACAGTGTAGGCCCTGATCAGACGCTGGGTTCTGCAGCGTCTGATCTGTACCTGCACTGTTTACCAATTATCCCTTTTGGGGTATGTGGTACTAAATGGGTTATATGAAGTACGGAGATACAGTCTATGTCAACGCCAGCTGCATTTTGGTGAAATGAAGCTATAAAGTGTCAAAAGCAGTTGCCTGCAACAAAGGGGAATGGGAACACCTTCATGGGAGGCAGTCCCTGCAAAACTATTGTTGTCTCCCATGTCAATAGGGGTCATCTCTTAAAGGAAAGAATTTGCTCCTGAGGAGCAAATTCTTTCCTTGAAGAGTTAACCACTTTTTCAGTGGAACAGTGCTTATAGAGAAGTGAACAAGAAGTCCAGAAAGTGGTCTCCGTATGAAAAACGACGGCAAGATCTGCCAGATGTTCCCATTCCCCCATAAAGGCCAGCTTTTCATACCCCTTAAAAAGGAAATTTTAATGCACCAATGTATCATCGCAACGTCTGATTAGTTAACGTCAAAAGTTACGATATCAGGTTATCGGAAACCATACGTTATCAAGTTTCGTCGCTTTTCATTGGCAGGCATTTGGTTTTACGCAGCTCCCAGCGGCTGCCGCTTTCTCCATAATAGAACACTTTTTAACAACACAACCGAATAAGTGCATTAGACACGTCGCCGTAAAACGAAATTTTCGACCGTAAAACCACCGAATTACCTACCAAAATGACGATTTTTAATACAGCTGTACCCTAAATCTGTTGATATAAAGCATATGTCTTGTGTAGTCATGTTTTCATTTTCCAAGGGTGCCTGGTTAAAACTTGTACTGGCAACATTGACTAAACTTAAGAGAAAACATTTCTAAATACAATTTATAGTCTCTTTCTCGATATACTGTCAAGCCCCCTCGCGGACATTCTAGGCAGGTGTATATATTAAATACACTCCAGTTTTGCAGGAAGAAAGCCTACACAGTAATCATGTCATTATGGTTTTGTTTGTTTGATTTGCGGTTTAACGTCCCGGTCAACAGCCAAAAGGTCATTTTGGAGACGTTGTTTCCAATTCTGTAAGACTTTTACCCGACATTGAGATCAAATGACATCTCAAGCCCTGTCGCCTAATGAAACCAATAGGGTTAATAAGCATGGACGGGCCTACTCGCGCCGCTTCGCCTAGGTAGGCAAAGATCCTCTAAGGGATTTACCAGTACTCGTGTGCGGGTCGGATTTCAGCTCTGTGTGGAAGCATCATGCAGCCCATATATTTCTTCAAGCCCCGATAGGCGGGGGCCAGTAATTATGTTAGGTTTTTCTATAACCCTTTTTGTACCAAATAGAATCTTTTTCCTTATATATAGCAGGATTTCGTTTTAAAATTTACGGGTGTCAGGTTGTGTTTTCATCAAAAATTATTTGAAAATGACTGAACTTTTGCAAACAGTGGAGGCCCTGAACAGACGCCGGGTTGTGCGGCATCTGATCTGGGCCTCCACTGTTTGCAAGGGTACCCGTTTTGGGGGTTCTGGTACTTAATGGGTTAAATACCCTCAAGTTTTTGCAGGATGGAAGTCTACACGGTGCGCAGACATTTGCTCACAAGACAATTGCTCACAAGACAATTACTCACAAGACAATTGCCCACAACCTTAATGGAAAACAGGACAATTGCTCACAATACAATTTTTTCATGTTTTTTTTTTCTTAATTATACATGCATTATCTATAGTTTTAATATGGGAACTATTTCGTCAAAGTATTACAGTTTTATGCAACAGTAACAGGTGGTCGGGCAGCTGGATTTCAATTAATTAATGATAATTAAAACAGCAGTAGTTGGATGAAATGATAGCCATGTTAAAGGCTCATACTTAATTGGTTAGGAGATCAACTGTTATGAATTCTTATGAAGTTTTCGAAACAAAACATAAGAATTAATTAATGGTTAATTATAAATGATGATTACATTTATCAAGCAGCTTTGCTCTGTTGTTTAATGGGCCTCCGTGGTTTTGTGGGTAAGAGCGCCGACTCTTAATCATTAGGTCTCTCACCGCTGTGGTTTCAGCCTGGCTCGGGCCACATGTTAGATGTCAAGTTCTGCAACAGAAGACCAGTTGGTTTTTCTCTAGATACTGTGGTAATCTTGAAAGGGCCGTAAAACCAAAAACAATCAATCAGCTTTGTATAATTTACATTAATCTAATTAGTTGAAATCCAGCTAGTCAACTGCTACATAATACTTTCAGGAAGAAATAGTTTTCATAAACTACAGGTAATATGAATAAAACACTTTCAAAAAAAAAAAAAAAAATCATGAAAAAAAAAATGTTGTGAGCAGTTGTCCTATTTTCCATTGAGGCTGTGGTAAATTGTCTTGTGAGCAATTATCTTGTGAGCAACTGTCTTGTGAGCAATTGTCTTGCAAGCAAATGTCATGGAATCGTATACACAGTTATCATGTATAATGGTAGGTTATTTTAACCTACACAGTGGAAGGTTCTCCCTGCACATGGGACCTCCAGTTAACGTCCCAGTCCGAAGGACGGTGCACTTTATGGCATTCATCCATGCAAATGATGCCAATTGAGCGTGTTCGGACACCGAAATTTGTTTGCATCTAATTGTCAATTTCACATGTTAACATTCAAGGTATTTCCTAAACGACAGCAACGGAATGCCAGAAAAACATGTGGTGCCTGGGTCTATAAAGCCCGTGAAAACTAAACAACTGAACCTGCCCTCCCAGGACATCATACAGGAATGCAGTGAAAAAATGAATGCACGATTTTCTGAGATGGCCAAACTCTGGTCACAAGAAACCTTTGTCTCAATGGTGATACCTCTTGAGTGCGATGATGAGATCCTTGCTTCCAAGCACGGAAAGATGTATGGTGTTGAATTCCAAGAGAAGTTGTATGATGTCTACAGGTACAGTATTCCGTTACTATCTTTTTGACATCGCTGCTATTTACATGTAGTTGCGTAACGTCAGTAAATTAAAAAGAGAAGCGATTAGGAACTGATACAATCATTAGATCCCAATGAAAAGTTAAAAGTTTATTTATTTACAGAGCCTGTCCAGGAACCGCGGTGCGAGACGGACCGTCCATGCTAATAAACCCTATTGGTTTCATTGGGCAACGGGGCTTGAGATGTCATTTCATCTCAATGTCGGGTAAAAGTCCCACAAAATTGGAAGCAACGTCTCCAAAATGATCTTTACAGTGTTGACGGGGACGTTAAACATCTAATCAAACAAACTATTTATTTACCAAAATGTTGTAAAATGCATGTAAATTGTCCGATCTACATTAATATACCAGTGGTGACAATGTGGGTGAATGGTCATAAGTAATGTTGTTAGAATTTGTGGCCAAATACCCCTTGCTTGTTTAGCAATAAAATATTATTTAACTAACCCTTTAATTCACAAACAGTGTAGATCCAGCCGTCTGAGCAGTGTCAACACATTAAATGGAATAAATTACATCATGCAATCTGATTGGTTCAAAATCAGAAATGGATGTAACAAAATTAATTATTCATTGGGATAAGGATTAACTGAAGAATCCTGAGAGAGCCACACTGACAATACGTTTATCGTTTGTACTGGAGTTTAACGGTCCAGTCAACACTATATTAGGTCATTTTTTAGCCAGTCAGTTTACCTATCCACACTTTTCCTGGGCAGGCTTGTACGTAAGCGGTTAACCAGTACAGTGCACATATGCACATTCTTTTGCCAGAATCTGATAACTGCCCTTCTTGATTCAGTGGAAGGCAGAGAATGACTGCAGAAATGATTTCATGATCAATCTCCACGAAAGAATGTTGCCGACCCCGGCAGGTATCGAACCCGCATCCTCCTGATCACAAGTCAGACGCGCATCCTAATGTGCTACCGATGTCGGCATGACAATAGACTACCCTTGGCACCAGGAGGGAAAAAACATTACGATAACACATCCGTGCGACATAGTGTATTTTTTCAGATTTCCAAAATGACTACTTTTCAGGTGAAAATCCAGGATTTTTCTTATAAATACTGCAAACATAGCTTATGGGTGCTCGTTAGAACCGCCTCCGATGACTGGGGTGGTTGTAACGTGTACCCGAAACCTTATAAGTGCTCGTTAGAACGGTTCCGGGTCGTTTCGCCCGTGGGTCGTTTCGCCGGGTCGTTTCGCCCTGAGTCGTTTCGCCCTGATTTTGGGGGTGGGTCGTTTCGCCCTTACCCGGTGAGTCGTTTCGCCCGTGAGTCGTTTCGCCCGTTGGTCGTTTCGCCGCAATTATATTTTAAGGGTGTGACAAACGGAATGGATGAGTAAATGGACAGATGGATGAATAAATAAATAAATGAATAAATGGGTGAATGGAGTTGTGCGTTGGTAGATGGACGGACGTACGGATGAACGGACGGCATTTTTAATATACGGAGATAGATAAGTTAATGAATGAATGAATGTATGGGGAGTATTGGTAGCTTGACACACGGAAATGAATGAATGAATGAAGTGATGCTTGTGTAGATGGACGGACCGTTTCTAACGAGCACCTGAGCAGAAATATGAAAAATATGAGAATCTTTGATCAGAACATTTTTTATTTTTTTTTATTTGGTGGTAGAATTTTCCAGTATTTGAATAAGCATGTTTTCGTAATGCAAACTATTAAACAGACCAGTACGAAAACACAGCCGTGCGACATAGTGCAGGTTTTCACATCTCTAAAATGACTACTTTTATTTTTACTTTTTTATGAAAAGCTGTGGTATTTTTTCTTCGCCATATCAGGTGGGGTTTAGGGGGTGTTCATTCCACGGACTTGTTAATGTGCTGCTATAGTTTCATGTCACGCTTTGTTATATATTTATTATGTAAAATATGTGTTTTGTTACGCATAAAATTATGGGAAAAAATGATAAGAACGTATAAAACGTTATGTTTCTATTCCTACCAAGGTTGAGCTACAGTAGATTCTGTATAAAAATTAAACCGACTTTTTACACATGACACTTAATGTGATATATTAATTATTACTCTTTAAGTGACATTTTGTTAACTTTTATTCAGACACCACTGTTTAAAAATATTTCGTTTGTTGAAATTGAGGTTTAACGACCCGTCATCACAATTGACATAATAATGTAACCAGTTATATCACGTCACTATTTTTGCAGAAAGAACAACTGATAAGTAAATAAAATATCATATTAGCAAGTCTATGCAATAACGTCCCCCTAAACACAACTTTATACAGTGAAAAATGGGTTTTCGCATATACTTTATTTCTCTTATTTCTGATTCTAGAACATAGACAATTAGACGGTTCTATTCCAAAATCTATGTTTTTAACCCCATTTTATTGCAAAGACTTGTTAACCTTATGTGAGCTCGAATATCTTTCTCAAAAAGGTGGTAGCGCAGTTGCTCAAACCTGAAGTATAAGCCGTCAGAAGGTCGCCCAGCTGACCAAACGAGGGCAAAACCATGTTTTCCGGAACTCCCAATACCCCCATCAATCCCTTTACATACCAAAAACAAACATAACCTCAATCAATAGGGCTTGAAAAAATAAGGGCAAACGACCCACCTAACCAGGGCGAAACGACCCACGGGCGAAACGACCCAGGGCGAAACGACTCAGGTCGAAACGACCCACGGGCGAAACGACTCATGGGCGAAACGACTCACGGGCGAAACGACCCGAGACCGTTAGAACCGCCATTTTGTTAAGAGTACCCACAACCTATGTCTTTGAGTAGAAATAAAAAGTATTACCCCCGAAAACCCCAGTTTCCTCTATATAAAGTGAGGTTTAGGGGGTGGCCATTTCACGGACTTGTTCACGTGATGGACAGAGAGAACGCGTCACGAAAACAAGCCTATATAATTTTGACCCCCTTGACCCCTACTTTTATATAGTAAAACTGGGTTTTCAGGGGTAACCCTTATTTTTCTTATTTCTGCTCTAACGTATAGCTTGTGGGTACCCGATAGAACCGCCTCGGTGGTTATAACGAGTACCCACAATATATATTTGGAGCAGAAATAATGAAAATAATTTGTCATCTTAAAATTTTCGTTTTCTTGGGGGTAAAGTTTACAATGTAATATACAGGCGTGTTTTCTTAGTACAACTAGAAGCGCTGAAGAAATAGTCATTCAGTGCTCTCTTCCTCATACGGTATGATTAGACAACAAATTATTACGATAAAACACCCATAATGGCTACTTTTCCGATAAAAAAAAATGGTTATATTTTTCTTATTTGTACTTCAAACATAGGTTGCGGGTGCTCGTTAGAACCGCCTCATTGAGGCGGTTCTAACGAGTAACATAGGTTGCGGGTGCTCGTTAGAACCGCCTCATTGAGGCGGTTCTAACGAGTACCCACAACCTATGTATAGGAGCAGAAATAAGCATAATATTGTATTCCCCTGTAAACCCCAGTTTTCTCTACATATAGTGGAGTTTAGGGGGTGTTCATTTCACGAACTTGTTCACGTGATGTGAACAGTAAGGTACAAATAACAGAACGGTTTCGTCAAATTCAGTAAAATACCTATATTAAGACCACCTTTAGTAATGTTCATAAGTGGTCTTTAAGACCACCATTTGAAGAAGATAAACACTAGGAACATGTAACTTAAACCTTCTGAATATGCTTTTAAAAGCGTAATTTGTCTTAATTTTAGGTGGTCTTGATATCGGAATTTCACTGCACAGTAAAACAACAAAGAAGGAGCAATTAAAGAACGACACCAGAAACTAACGGGGATTTAAAGATCTTTTGCGGACGGCAAATCCTTGTCCTGGGTTTTTGGGCGGTTTGTTTAGGCAATGGTGATGTGTATCTTCCGTCACTGGGGCGTCCAATTGATATTGGCTTACAGTTGGACAAGGGCTGCTGACCTTGCAGCGGGTACGGGTATTGGGGTTGGGGGGACGTTGTTATTTATTCGGTTCCTATAAATCCATTCATTTTTCTCTTTCTCTTCTGTCCCTCACTTTTACCTCCTCTATTATCTCTTCTTTTTCCTGGTAGACGACACAAAATGGCACCCAAAACAATCAATCCTTGGTTCAGGTGTAATTCCCAACATAACACACAAACTATTTGATTCGTTTAACGGTTCCCGTACTCAATCCTTGGTTCAGGTGTAATTCCTAACATTACACACAAACTATTTGATTCGTATAACGGTTCCCTTACTCAATCCTATGTTCAGGTGTAATTCCTAACATTACACACAAACTATTTGATTCGTATAACAGTTCCCTTACTCAATCCTTGGTTCAGGTGTAATTCCCAACATTACACACAAACTATTTGATTCGTATAACGTTTCCCTTACTCAATCCTTGGTTCAGGTGTAATTCCTAACATTACACACAAACTATTTGATTCGTATAACGGTTCCCTTACTCAATGCATCATAACGGAAACCCCAAAAGTGGTACTTGGCAACAGTGCAACCCAGATCAGACGCCGATGTCTGATCAGGGCCTACACTATTTGCAAATAGATATGCCATTTTTTCAAATCATTTTGAAGAAAGCACAACCTGACGCCCCTAAATTTTGAAATGGACATGTGCTACATATAAGGAGGAAGATTCCCTTAGGCACATAAAGGAATAAAATCGAGCAATTGAGATGACGCAAGACGAGAGCTACTAGAAAAACCAACCCGTGCGACATAGTGCATTTTTTCACATCTCCAAAATGGCCATTTTTAGCTCACCTGAGCCTTTAGGCTCATAGGTGAGCTTATAGTATAGCCATGGTCCGTCGTCCTTCCGTCCGTCCGTCGTCCGTCCGTCCGTCCGTCCACCATTTTCAAAGATCTTCTTCTCCTATACTGCAGGGCCAATCAAAGCCAAATTTCATATGGAGCCTCAGTGGGATGGGGGAACGAAAGTTTGTTCGCGGGGTCTGGATCACATGACCAAGATGGCCGCCATGCCCGTATATGGTAAAAAGCCTTCAAAAATCTTCTTCTCCAGAACCATAAGGCCAGTGGCCTTGAAACTTGGCATGTAGCATATGGTACTCGGGCCCATCATGGTTTGTACAAATGGTGACCCTGGGTTGACCTTGACCTATTTTACAGCAACGTCAAATTTGTCGACTTAGGCTTTTGCATGGGGCAAAGTGAAAATAATGGATTTATAGGAAACCATTGAAGACAGTGTCACCAAAATTTGTAGATCAGGTAAAGTAACTGAATACATGAATGTATATTGATCAGAAAGGTCAAGGTCATTCATTGGCCATGTTCGCGGGTCTGGATCACATGACCAAGATGGCCGCCATGCCCATATATGGTAAAAAGCCTTCAAAAATCTTCTTCTCCAGAACCATAAGGCCAGTGGCTTTGAAACTTGGCATGTAGCATATGGTACTCGGGCCCATTATGGTTTGTACAAATGGTGACCCTGGGTTGACCTTGACCTATTTTACAGCAATGTCAAATTTTCCGACTTAGGCTTTTGCATGGGGCAAAGTGAAAATAATGGATTTATAGGAAACCATTGAAGACAGTGTTAACAAAATTTGTAGATCAGGTAAAGTAATTGAATACATGAAGATCTATGAGTCAGAAAGGTCAAGGTCATTCATTGGCCTTAGACCAAGGTCATTCAGGATCCATATTTCAAACATTTTTTCTCCAAAACTGCTGAGCCAATTTAAGTAAAATTTAATATGGAGCCTTTGTGAGTTGAACAAATGAAAAAAATGCCAATACGGTCTAGATCACATGACCAAAATGGCCGTCACGCCCATATATGGTGAAAAGCCTTAAAAATTCTTCTCCTCCAGAACCGTAAGGCCAATGGCCTTGAAACTTGGCATGTAGCATATGGTACTCAGGCCCATCATAGTTTGTACAAATGGTGACCCTGAGTTGACCTTGACCTATTTTACAGCAATGTCAAATTTGCCGACTTAGGCTTTTGCATGGGAAAAAGTGAAAATAATGGATTTTTAGGAAACCATTGAAGACACTGTCACCAAAATTAGTAGATAAGGTAAAGTAGCTGAATACATGAAGATCTATGTGTAAAAAAGGTCAAGGTCATTAATTGACCTTAGACCAAGGTCACGCAGGTTCCATATTTCAAACATTTTTTCTCAGAAACTACTGAGTCAATTGAAGTGAAATTCAATATGGAGCCTTTGGGAGTTGAACAAATGAAAAGCTGCCAATATGGTCTAGATCACATGACCAAGATGGCCACCACGCCCATATATGGTAAAAACACTTCGAAATTCTTCTTCTCAAGAACCGTAAGGCCAATGGCCTTGAAACTTGGCATGTAGCATATGGTACTCGGGCCTATCATAATTTGTTCAAATGGTGACCCTGGGTTGAACTTGACCTATTTTACAGTAATGTCAAATATGCTGACTTAGGCTTCTGCATAGGAAAAAGTGAAAATAATGGATTTTTAGCTCACCTGAGCCTTTAGGCTCATAGGTGAGCTTATAGTATAGCCATGGTCCGTCGTCCGTAAATGACATTTTCTGCTGATCTAAGTAGGAAAATTGTCACCGGACAGGTGAGCGGTTCAGGACCACTGGTCCTCTGGTTTCTAATGAAAATCCGTGATATTTCTTTTTATAAATACTGTAAACATAGGTTGTGGTGCTCGTTAGAACCGCCTCAATGAGGCGGGTCTAACGAGTACCCACAACATATGCCTTAGAGCAAGAATAAGAAAAATAATGAATACCCCCTTAAACCCCAGTTTACTCTACATAAATTGGGGTATAGGGGTCTTCATTTCATGGATTTGCTCACGTGATGACTCGTAACACTGTTGACAATCACTAGGTGACTCACAGTGGCATTGCGAAAATACGCCTATACAAATACAATGTAACCTTGATCGCCGAAAAAAATAAAAATTTTAAGATGTTAAAATTGTGATATTTCCTTATAGTTGCTCAAAATAAAGATTGTGGATACTCGTTCCTTCCAAATTACACAGCTGCCTTTTTGAGCATCAAAAATGAATTATGATATGCAGTGCAAGTCTCAACATGACAATTCTATGAACAAAAAAAAAACATGTACAAAACAAATAAAAATACAAGCCCGACCCTGTTTTAGTTTTCGGGAGAAAAAAACAAAATAATAAAAAGCATTTCTGCTACCTACCGACCAAATTTTTTCAGCATGTTAGTAGAAACACAGCTATTTTTTACGCCTCACGTATTTTAAAGCTGTCAAAATGCCCTATCATAATCTCTTCACCAGGGGTGGGGTGCTGGAGATTTGGTGATCAGTATGAGACATACGTATCTAGTGCATTTTATCGGTAGTGTCGGGGTCTACACTGTTTGCATAAAGTACATGAATTTTAGTCCCAATCCCCGTTCAGAACCATTTTAAAACATCGTAATTTTGCTTGAACAAAACTGATTCAAACTTCACAGGAATGTTGCCTAGGCGACTTCTATTTTGTGGGAAAGTAACTGTACTTTTGGCTTTCCGTTCTTGGTGTTTCCGTTGGGGTCTGTTGCTTCATGTTTGTCTTTCTTTCCCTTTGGTGTCTCTGATGGGAGCTGTAAGTTAATTGTATTGATTCCTGATCATTGCCTCTACTTCTATTTTCTACCAATTTAGCTACAATACATGTTGTTCCGCTCTGATGAAAAAGATGGCAACAAGAGCTTAAAGTAGAAATATCTTTAAACGACAACTCCCCCTGCGCCCTTGGGTCAATTTCATTCAAACTTCATATGAATGTTGCGTATGTGACCCTCTACCAAACCGAATAAAACGGTTGTGCTCCGATGAGCACTATGGCCATCAGAGCTTAAAATAGGAAAACATCATAAATTTGCTTCAAACGCGAACTTTTCCTAAACCCTTGGGCCAATATAATTTAAGGGTTAAACGCAATATAAGTCATATCATCCCGCTGACGTAAATCGGCCCCGCCCCTCGGGGCTTTAATAAATAGATTGGGTTCCTTGATACTTTCACACAGAGCTGAAACTGACCGCACATGAGTACTGGTAAACCGCTTCGAGGATCTTAGCCTGCCCATGCAAAGCGGTGTGAGTCGGGCCGTCCATGCTTATAAACCCTATTGGTGACATTGGGCGGCAGGGCTTGGGGTGTCATTTCACCTCAATGTCGGGTAAAAGTTCCACAAAACTGGAAGCGATCTCTCCAAACTGACATACACAGTGTAGACGGGGACGTTAAACCTCAAGTCAAACAAAAGCAAACATAACCTTTGACGATCTTCGGACACTCGACTGTTTGTCCTATCACACCCCAGGTGAATGAACTGATGTCACATTCTGCATCATGTGACATTAGGAAAACATGTCCGAAAGAAATAATAGCGTCCAACATGGTGTCAGAAAACGATAAATATTAGATAAAAATGATAACATCTTTATTATTTCTGCTTTCGACATAGATTGCCTCTTTGAGGCGGTTCTAACGAGTACCCACAATTTATGTTTTTGAGCAAAAACAAGGCAGATAATGTATATCCCGTAAATCCCCACTTTTCTCTATATAAAGTGGGGTTTAGGGGGTATTCGTGTCACGAACTTGTTATCTTGATGACCTGTCCATGCACTGTTGCCGGAGTGTCACCTTTCGTTGATTCCCATAATGTTCTAAATAGAGGATCTTACATGAGTGCTCATGTATTATTGAATTTATTAAACGAGTTGAGGAAAAGGGATAAACTGCGAGGCTGTGCCGAGCATTTTATCCCTTTTCCTCAACGAGTTTAATAAATTCCTGACATAGAGGATCTTACATGAGTGCTCATGTATTATTGAATTTATTAAACTCGTTGAGGAAAAGGGATAAAATGCGAGGCTTTGCCGAGCATTTTATCCCTTTTCCTCAACGAGTTTAATAAATTCCTGACATAGAGGATCTTACATGAGTGCTCATGTATTATTGAATTTATCAAACGAGTTGAGTAAAAGGGATAAAATGCGAGGCTGTGCCGAGCATTTTATCCCTTTTCCTCAACGAGTTTAATAAATTTAATAATACATGAGCACGAATGCAAGATTCTATTTATCATATGACGTTTAAAACGCATTTTATTCACGATTTGTTCACAATAATGTCAATATTTCGCCGTTAGTAAACGCGACGTCGTTAAGGACGTCGTACATGTAACGTTACGGGACGTATCTAGCTAATTTGCATATTTAATCCACTAGTGGATTATCGAAAAATAATACATGACGTTATTACACTCTCAGACGCGACGTCATATGATAAAATGATAAAATGTGGTAAAATAGAAAAGTATAAACAATTATCTAGGCCCTTAAATGAATTGCTCCCCATCACGTATTTTATATAGAGAAAACTAGGGTTCACGGGGATATACATTATTTTTCTTATTTTTGCTTCAAGACATTGGATTTGGGTACTCGTTAGACCCGCCTCAATGAGGCGGTTCTCACGAGCACCCAAAACCTATGTTTGCAGTATTTATAAGAAAATTATCAAGGATTTTCATCAGAAAATGGCCATTTTTGAGATGTGAAAAATGCGCTACGTCGCACGGATGTGTTATCTTAATGCACGTAAAATTTAAAAAATAACATCTTTCATCGTTGGTTCTTCATTGAAATTTCTAATTATCAAGAAAAGTATAAAAACAAGGCAAACTATATGCTTTGCTTTTTGCCGTAAACGTTTTTTTCAGGGCTTTCAAAATAAAAGCACAACAACATTTTTTTAAAGAAAAAGTTGTTGGGAAATATATGATATATCACGAAAACACTCCTATATAATTTTGACCCCCTTGAACCCAACTTTTATATAGTAGAAACTGGGGTTTACAAAGGGTAAACCTTATTTTTCTTATTTCTGCTCTAAAATATTTATGTATTTTTAATTACCCGTATGTGGGACGGGACAGGGCAGAAGTCTTACCTGGATAAATGGGTGATGTTCTCCTGGCAGTATGTCTGACGTCTTCACACTTCAAGAAGCCTGACTAGACTGAAGGAGCATGGTCTTCTTTGCATGATTTTCTCGCTTCCCCGGTACCATGGAATATCCAAGTGGGTAAAACCCATCACCTTCCGGTCGGCGTTTCTGGATAGCTCTAAACACAGCACTCCTCCCCACTTTATCTTGAAGGCATTATCACCGGCTCCAAGGTTCATCCTTGAGTTAGACTAGAAATCCAACTGTCACTTCGGGCTTGGGCGAGAATAGAAGTCCCACCGTATTTTGTCTGGCTTGAAGGAGACTAGAAGTCTCACTTGCAAGCTGCTGTCTTGAGTCTGCCTTGTTATTTTACAGCTTGATCGGACTAGAAGTGTCGCTTTCAATTTGCTGTCTGGCCATGTTGTTAAGTCCAACTGAGATTTCGAACTAGAAGTCCAGAAATCTTGACAGAACTAGAAGCTCAATGTCATTTAGTGGACTTTTACAGAAATCCACGGAGAGGCTGTCGTCTAGAAGACACATTTCTGGATCTGTGCGGTCTAGAAAACCAATCTTTCTTTTTTACTTAGTGGATACTTCCAAAACATCAGCCCAGTTGGTCCACTAGTGAACCTTAGCAATCTGTAAACCTAATGGTTAATGCTTTATTCATGTAAATCTTCTTGTAACAATTTGCCTTTCATCTCTGTGGTTGTCTCCTTATGGCATATCCAATTATTTTTTCCTCCCTGCATAGCTAATTGTACCTGAATGGAGCCACCCACATTTTCCGTGAATCTGACCCTTTAAACAACTGGCCTGGTGCAATAATGACCATCACCGCAGGACAAAACTACAGCTTGTGCGTCAGATAGATACATTTTCTGTTTACCCGACTCGCGACCCAACGTCCCCATCAACATCACCTAGGCCACCATGGCGGCCCCCGGCCATCGGGGCTTGAAGAAACATAATGGCTGCATGATGCTTCCACGCAGAGCTGAATCCGACCCACACATGAGTACTGGTAAATCGCTTAGAGGATCTAAGCCTGCCAAGGCAAAGCGGTGTGAGTGTCGGACCGTCCATTCTTATAAAAAGTAGAAGTAAAACAAAGATCAGGAATCGATATTGGTTTCATTGGGCGGCAGGGCTTGAGATGTCATTTCATCTCAATGTCGGGTAAAAGTCCCACACAATTGGAAGCAACGTCTCCAAAATGACCTTTACAGTGTTGACGGGGACGTTCGACCTCAAATCAAACAAACAAAAGGCCACCATGAAGACGCCGCCCCTAACCCTGCGTGACCCTTACCAGAGATGAAATGACATCTAAATTCCTGCCGCCCAAGGAAATCAACATAGCCTATATGCACGGACAGTCCGACTTGCACTACCCCGCCCGGGCAGGCAAGACCCCCTTAGTGGATTACTAGTACTCACGTGCGGTATGCTGCACATGGCATCAGGAGATCTGAATTCCTTAGCTGTCTGTATTTCCAGGTCAAGCTTCAATGAGATAATCCCTCAACCTATTGCGCTAGCTAACCATTGAGGCACCCTGAACATTAAAAACAATGTTAAACTTAAATGAGCCTTTTCAGAATCTTACCTCGAAGATTGTACCCAAGATAATTGGTAAACAATACTGTGGCTAAAATCTCATTCCTGTTCTTTCAAATGTGTTTTTATTTTGATGGAGGCAAAGAGAAACTGCTATTTATAAGCCTATACTCTTTCAAATTCAGCTAAAATATTCCATTCATTCAATTGTGGCTTTCTTCAATATGGAGACAAAGAGAAACCACTATTTATAAGCCTATACTCTTTCATCTCCAGCTAAAATCTTTTATTCATTCAATTGCATCTTTCTTTAATATGGAGGCTAAGCGAAACTGCTACTTTAGAAGCCTATCTACTTTCTACTCCATTTTAAACTTGCAATGCAAACATTTGGAAGGATCCACATATCACAATAAAGGGACCTGTAACACAGGGTTTGGACAAAACTTTCTTTGCTGTTTCAAAAGCCTTATTTGCCTTAATTCATTATTTTGATAGTCTTTGACTGCCATAGTTTGTCAAGTTACTTGGTATTTTCTTGCCTTGCACTTTAGCAAAAACTTTTCCTAGTGGCTAGAATCCTACTTAGAAACCGTTTGCATCAAGCCATTTCAAAATTTAGTGTAGAAGTCATTAGACAAACAACTGGTTCTTCCACCAATGATCTGAAAATATCAACGTGGATCATTCCATTTGACGTATCAATCTTCTGTCGTTCCGATTCTTGTCCATCAATTCCATTAGCAGTCATTGTCGTTGTACCCGGGATTCTGTTAGTGAGCTGACTGTTAATGGAAAACATCTTGTCTTTCCACATTAAAATGTCTATAGCCTTCAACAGCTTGGGATATGCACGGATATTGTTTTACTCCAGCAGCTTCAATACTTCTAAAATGCTCAAATTAAGCATGCTCGGCCGTCTTTTTATCAGCATATCTCAAACAGCATTTTGAAAAGCCTCCTGCATCCGATTGTTTTCAGGCAGGTCTCTAAATATGGCAGTGGCATGGGTCAGAACTCGGTCAGCTGCTCTTCCGAAAATCTTTCCTGCCTAGAAATGCTGGAATTTTATTCTTGCTGTTTCCAATCGTTTTCCGGTCATGCAGTGATTGTGAAAAAATCCAAAGCTTTGCCCACAAAAGACCAATTTAGGTAATCACAACATTCTCTGTCAGACCATTTTTAAACTGACCTGCAGCTTTCAAACTTGTGCCTGTTTAAAACACATCCAGCACACATTTCCATCAAATCCATGTTCTTTTGAAGCTGTTTTCGGTTCGCCACGCCTCTGTTTCCTTGAGTGTCTAGAAGACTCCTCAGGATGTGTTATGCAGTCATTATTACTTTTTCTCATATCTATAGTGGTATGCCATGGTGACCTTGACCGAGAAGTACTAGCATTAGTGTCTTTTCACTCGACCTTGAATATAACCTTGAATCACAACGTGACCTTGATATATTGTGTCGAGTTTTTGTAACCGTGACCTTGCATATCTGGAGCATGAGATTGGTTTGTCATGCTTTCTTATTGACCTTGACCTGTCATACTTTCTTGATGGTGATCTTGGCCTGCCATGCCTTCTTAAAGAGTCCTTAATATTCCATGCCTTCTAGATGTACTTGACCTTCCATGCCTTCTTGAAGCGACCTTGACGCTTCACGTCTTCTTCAAGGTAACCTTGTTACCTCGACATCGTGACCTTGCCCCTAGTGATTTCCTCACATCATGCCGTCTTGAAGGCGATCTTGACCTTTCATGACCTCTAGAAGGTGACCTTGACAATCCATGTCTTTTTGAAGGCGAGCTTAAAACCTTCCAGGCCTCCTAGGTGACCTTGACAATTTCTGTCTTCCAGAAGGTGGGCTTAACCTTCCATGCCTTCTAGGTGACTCCAATCTTGACTTAATATGCCGTCTTGTGGGTGGTCTTGACCTTTAACCTCTGGAGTTTGACCTTGGTCTGGTTGGCCTTCTTGACGACAACAGTAACCTTGACCCTTGGTACTTCCTACCATGTGACCTTGACCATGAATGTATTTTATGACTGTAGGAATCCTATTCACAGGCACGAGTCCTCTTTTCCCTTCTTATCAAGTCCGAACTGAGACCAAAGACTACTTTTTCACGTGAAACTATTTCTTCATTCTTGACTGATGATGTCGGCCAGAATGCATGCGACTAGAAGATTTCAAACACACTGTGTCAGGTGAACCATCTGGCTGATCAGTCACTACGTTGTTCTGTCAATCTTTAAACGCTTCGTGAAATCCACTGTATGCCCTCTCTGTTCCTGGCCATTGGGATTAGAAATCAACTCCATGTCCTCTACTCTTCCTAGCCAGGAGGACACGAAATAACTGTGCTCTACTGTTCTTGGCCATGGGGATTAGAAATCAACTCCATGTCCACTACATTCTTCTATCAATTCTGTTCATGTGAAAGCATTTCTTCATCCTTTGACTGATGGTGTCGTCCGTTGGCTGTGTATCTAGAAGACGACTAATTCTCCATCAAGCCACCTGTCTGCAACATTTGCCCTTTAATTTATGCAAGATGTGACAAATAAAAACTTGTGTAAAGTGTAATATAAATATTTCGAGAATAACCTTTGTGTATAGAATACTCCTGAGGTTCTTTTCCCGAAACATTTATTTTTGTCTTACTTTCGACAGGCAAGACACTTTATAATAATTTTCGCGTATAGAATACTGCGATTACCCAAGAAAAGGCTGTCTTTTAAATAATTAGCAGGTATTTACTAACACTTTTGAGTATAGAATACTTCTAAAACATTAGAACAATGCTTTTTCAATAGATGGCTGCCTTGTTTTAAGTAATAAGCAGTTCTTTTTAACTATTTTTGGGAATATAATACTCCCAAAATATAAGAACAATGCTTGTTCAGTAGATGACGGTTTGCCAGTACTTTTTAATACAGCAAAATTGAAGAACAATGACTATTTTCGGTTTAGGAAACTCAAGAAAATAACCTTTTCTTCAAAAATGTAGACAGCTATTTGTCACCAATTTTATTCAAGAAGGTACTTTTTGTATAGGATACGCCAAAGATTTTACCTAGGTTTCTTGAACTAATACCACAATCATATAGGTTAGGGATTTCTTTTATAATAATGAGTAGTATTGGGGTCGCTTTGGCGCCATGGACTGCACATGGGCGAAATGACGTCACGACGTGTCGGCGCGGCAGCCATATTGGATGACCTCGGAATAACTTTGGCGCCATGGACTGGGCATGCGCGGGGATGACCTCACGGCGCGTCGGCCAAATTGAATGGCCTTTGCCACGTCTCTATTGTTTGGTGAAGGCACGAAAATTTAAACAAAAGATCAACCCAGCTGCTCCGTGACCTCGGAATAAAAATCCGTTTCTATTGTTCGTAGAAGGCACTAAAAACTGAAAACAAAAGCCTGATCCCTATATGTGAATACATGTTTTGACAAGCAAGCAATGACTTGTTTGAACGGTAAATTACGATTGGATGATTAAAACGCTGCTATTTGATTGGCTGATGAAATCTTGAAAATTCGGTTCTTTTCCATAGGGTTTGTCATTCGCTCTTCGAACTTCAAAATGAAACCAACCTTTAAACTTTCTACCCACACCGTAGAAAAACACTTATATGTTTACAATGAAAACGCTCCAGTCTTTTTTAACGTGGATAAAATGTATGAATGTGTTGAAGCCTGTCTCCAAGAACCGGATACTGTAAAACAGATTGGAAAAAGAACTGAAGTTACAAAACGTTTCAATTTTGACATTGGAATTTTAGGATATACGAATGAACCTAGCAACAAGATAAAAGCGACCTTTACGAGGACTAAGAAGATACGTTTTGTGATAACCGCTTATCCCATTGCTTAAGTGGTCAGTCGACATGTTTGGACACGATTTTCAGTTAAACGATTATTCAGAGAGACGCTACAAATAACAGCCAATCAGAATTGACTCATCACTATAAAAGTAATTGCCTCATTCGTTTTCAGTCATATAGGTTTGAACATTCAGACAGAAAACATGTCACACTTCAGATGCAGGTTCACTCTCGGTAACGATCGGTACGTGGAAATTAACGAATGGAAGGGGCAACTACGTGTTGATCTGAGAGAATGGAAAGACGATAAACCGACGAAGAAGGGTATCTGTCTCACATTGATGCGATGGAAGAATTGGGTCGATTACTTAGAATACGTGGATCAGGCACTGGCAGAGAAGAAATCCTACAGTTCTCACTTAGGAGGTAACGTCTATTGTACGATTGCGGATGGCGGCGTGTGTGTTGATATAAGGCAGTATTAGAAACCCCAGGAGGATGTGGTACCCACGAAAAAGGGACTGTGCTTGAGACCTTTGGAATATAAACGTTCAAAAGAACTGATGTCAGAGATAGGAAACGCTTTACCCGAACTGGACGCAGTGGTACCTTGTTTTCTATAGAGTGATCATATGAACCAACTGGGAGCGTTACAGTGTTCTGAATGTAACTCCGACGATTTTAACAATTGGTGATAAGTTATTGTATGAACAATAGTTGGATTTGTCTGTATGACATTGGCGATATTTGACGAGTCGTGTTGGTGGTTAAGATGTCATCAATTACGAAGAGAAGCCAGAGAGGCTTCAGAACGCTGGTTAGAAATATTTGAAAGATAACAACATGAACATTTATATAGCGTTATATTGTAAATTGTATTGCTATTGTAAACTTGTGTGTAAGAACGTTTATATTTCTTTACATGTTTATGATTAAATATGTCCAACTGGAAACAGTACTTGTCTTCCTTGTACTTTAATTCCAAGTCCCCGGCTAGCTATCTTGTTCCTGAAAAATTGTATCAGTTTGTTAAAACTGAAGGCAAATATAAAATTGGGAGGTATAGAATCCGAAAATGGTTACAAGACCAAGAGTCGTATTCCCTAACCAAAGGCGCTAGACGTAAATATACTAGATCGAGGGTCATTGTGGCGGGCATTGACAGCCAGTGGGATGTGGATCTCATGGATATGGTAGATCTAGCCAAACAGAATGACGGTTATCAATATGTGGTGGTCGCCATAGATATTTTTTCCCGCTTTGCCCACTGTCAACCTGTCAAAAGTAAAAAAAGGGAAGGACGTTGTGGACGCATTGAAACGTCTGCTAAGCGGTCATCGCAAGCCAAACATGGTCCGATCTGACTTAGGAATGGAATTTAGAAGTGTGGAAACCAATAAATACTTTAAACAACAAGGCATTTACCACTTTTACGCATTAAACACAGAGACAAAAGCAAATTATAGCGAACGCCTTATCAAGACTTTAAAGCACAAGCTGTTTAGATACATGATGAAACATTGAACGCATCGCTACATAGATGCCCTTCAAGACATCGTATACAGCTATAATCATACCCGACATCGAAGTCTGGGAAAAGCACCTGCATCCATCAACAAGGACAACGAAGGGGAAAGTAGACTACAGCAATATTTACTGAGACAAAAGGGCATCAAATCGAAGAAGAGGTCCTCTAAAAAAACTTTGCGCCGATACAAGTTTAAACTAGGTCAAACGGTTCGTCTGTCCCACGTGAGAAGCTTGTTCGACAGAGAGTACTCACAAAAATGGACTGGAGAAATATTTAAAGTCAAAACCCGTTTCAGAAGAGATGGTATAACTGTCTATACTCTTGCGTCCTGGGATAAGGAAAGCGTCGACGGGACATTTTATGAACCGGAAATGCAGGCCGTCCTTGTCGTTGCCTCAACGGAATATCACATTCAAGCGATATTAAAGAAGCGTGTGCGAAAGAAAAGAAAAGAAGTTTTAGTAAGATGGTTACACTGGCCCAAAAAAATATGACAGCTGGATACCAGAAGAAGACGTCAAGGACTACTCCTAGACCAATCAGAAGCCGGACCGATCAGAGAATCAAATCACGTGACTCTTGTTACAATAGATATGAAGGACCAATCGTTAGACCCGTCATTATTGAAGGTTACACCATGAAGATTACAAATGTCGTTTATAGCGCTCATTTGTGCAGATCTAACGACTTGAGAGACCTATGTCAGAGCCTATGTAACGCCCGGTACGACCCCAATACGTTTCCAGGACTTATATGGCAACACAGAAATATCGGTGGTAACTGCTTGGTGTTTCCCAACGGCGTGATTAATTGTAACGGTAGTGCTTCCAGTACAGATGAAGGATATCAGAGGTGACGAAGGTATGCCAGACAACTTCAGAACATGGGGTTACCAGTCCAGCTCTGAAAAGTCAAGATGGTGACAGCGTCTGCGAGCCATTCGCTAAGTGATGTTCTTGACATAAAGATGTTGGCCAAAGAAAGAAGAGGTGTGTACGAACCAGAGCTGTTTCCCGCCCTTAATTTTAAAATCTATGGAGTAAACTTTTGCTGTTTTCATACGGGTAAAGTGGTGATCACCGGTATAAAATGTTCTCGCCAAATCGATAATGTGGTCTTTCCAACTCTTATAGAACTGGAGCTCTTTACGCGTAAGAAGCGGTAACGCAAGCACATATTTAACCATGGAGCATTCCAAAGTCTACCAGTGTGTCCACTTTCTGACGACATTGAAGAACGCCACCCCTTCTGTCCGTAAAATGCTGTTAAAAAACCTAACTACACAGCAATTGTTATCCATCATAGAAGTGGCCAAGAGACTGAGCAACGGAACCATCAATCCTCTAAGAAGGGATGCTCAACTTTTTCAGAGAAGACGGTTGGTGCTAAGAACATTGACGTCCCGTGGAAAAAGTGTAAGAAGAAAAAAAGCTTTTGTGAACAGACATTCCTCGATTATACCTCTAATGTTGAAAAGTGTGTACCTGATTCAGAGTATCTTGGACGAAATCAGAGAACAATAATGACAGACTTTTACGTCTACCTCAGCAGCAAAGACTCTTCAGAATTGCGTAAGAACAATAACCCTTCAGATTTTTGGATTCAGTTTCACAAGACTTATACTTTAGACGGTCGCTGGGGGTGCGCTCTCAAACAGATTTCGTTGACGTGTAATTTTACTCCCAGAGCCAAACGACTGTATCTCTGCTTCGATATTGTGGAAGAGTCATACGTAAGAAACAAAACTGTACCCATTTTATGAAATATCGAGATAGAAAACCGATACAAAAAGCTCAAAACTGACACGTTCGAAGACTCCATCTATATACCCGTGAACGTGACGAAGTTGTCTGCCATCAGACTGTATCCACTGGGCGAAAAGCTTCAACCCATAACCTTCGAGTCCAACGACCTGCATTGTGTGCTGCATATTAAACAAAATGGGATCAATCGAAGTGTTTCACAAGAAACTGCTAAAATGGGTGCCCTATGTCCAAGACTACGAGGCATGGTACCAACACTTCAAAGACTTGAGCGAGGGCTTCGTTCAATCCGATTACAGGGGGCGTTATATCGTCGGTAGTGGGAGAAGAAACCGACTTCTAAAAGAAATGGAAGATCAAAGGCAAAAAGAAATAGAAATGCAGGAAAGCAAAAACCCTTGGTGAAATTGGTCAACTCCGTGGCTCAAGCGGTCGAAATGGCTAAATCGGAAATTGAGCGAGACCATAAGAAGGAAGGTGGCGGAATGCGTAAGAAGAAGTCAAGTGTCAGTAAACCACTTCCAAAACTATTAAAACGGCACGCTTACAATCCGGAAGATCAGGTTTAAATCATGGATACATATCATCAAAAACGTTTAAATATTTTCGAAATGCCACCATCAGACACAGCGTTTCAGTCGAGGAAATGGATCGAGTATCGACCGTCAAATCAAGTTACTTCGTCATCAGTGATTGACTTTAACATACCTTCACAGTCTCCCGCTTACATAGACCTCAAAAATAGCTCGTTAAACGTAAAAGTACGATTGACAGATGCTCAAGGGACCCCTCTACAGGAGGACCTCTTCGCTGGACTAATAAACCTACCCTTACACACCATTTTTAGACAAGTGGACGTGACCTTTCAGCAGACGCCGTTGTCAAACATTGGCAAAAAATATCCGTATAAAAGTTACATCGATACCATTTTGAAAACAAACAAGGGCACACAGAAAAAAATATATTATCCAGTCAGCTGTTTTACAAAGATACGGGCGATAACCCAGACTCAGCAGATGCAAAGACAGGGCCTAACAATGGACTTTTTTGTAGATAAATGGCTACCAAAGGAGGAAAAATTGTTGAATTGGAAGGGTCTTTATTTCTTGACATGTTCCAACAGTCGAGATTAACGATTAATGGAGTAGGTATAGGAATCAAACTATGGCCGAGTCTGGACGCATTCAGACTAATGTCGGACAGTTTGAATGCTAGTGAGAAGGTACAGATTGTCGATGTTCGATTCAAACTATGCGTACAACGTTTAAACGGGGCTGTTTTAGTTGCTCACGAGAAACTCATACAGAACCAACCAGCCTTATATCCCTATATAAGATCAGAGGTTAAAGGAGCCTCCATAGCTTCTGAACAGTACGGATTCAGTGCAGATGACATATTTCAAGGATTGGTTCCCACCAAACTTGTGGTAGGACTGGTGTCTAGCGCCGCTTGTACGGGGGACTACACAAAAAACCCGCTTAACTTTCAACCGTACGATTGTAGTTCAGTGGGTCTTTACGTCGACGGCCAGTCATACCCCTCTCAGCCTTTACAACCGAATTATAGTGCTGATCAGTTTGTGGACTGCTACAGAACGCTAACACATTTCAGGAAAGATATCAATGTGCGCAGAGAAGATTTCAAGTACGGATTATGTCTCTATGTCCTGGATGTTGATCCTTACTATGCGTTCAATACAAAGAGGAAAGGGCATTGTAGGTTAGAACTCAAGTTTGCTAATCCTTTACCAGAGAGCGTCACCTTGGTTATGTACGCATCCTTTCCAGAAGTTCTTCAGATTGACCAGTCTAGGTCGGTATATCTAAAATGAATAATCTTGAACTTGAAAGGCTATTGAGAGGTTATCCCGTCAGTGTTTGCGCGGCTGATACTATCAGAAGGAAAAGATTTGTGATCGCAAATACGGATACGATAGCTGGACCCGGAGAGCACTGGGTGGCCTTCTATTTTACAGACAGAGGACAAGACGAGTTCTTCGATTCTCTGGGCAATACGCCGGAATACTACAATGTGCGTTTCGAACGTGTACTACAGAAACATTACTTGACAATCTGCAACCGTTTACAAGACTTTGGATCTGATAGGTGTGGACTGTACTGTATATATTATGTAATGGGTCGATATGCGGGGATGTCATTGAAGGACATTGTGAGGGTGTTCGGCGTGAGAGATCTAGAGAGGAATGATAGATTTGTGAGAACTTTTGTAAATGCAACACAACAATCTATATAGCTGTACATGTATTTATTTGTCGAATAAAATACAAAACATTATTTTGTCTTTCTTGTTTTTAAAATGATATCCAGTCTATGAATCTATCAGTGACTGTGTGAGAATCACGTTTTCCTGGAGGTGTTGGTGTCATAGTACGCGTATGCCGATTCCCTGGAGACAGTGGTGTCACAACTGCTTTACTCTTTATCTTCCTACTGGGCTTCTGCATTATACTTGTTTCCCTCGCCCGTTTCATCGATGGCTTCTCACTATGAGTATGGTGAAGGCTAGTCCTTGCTTGCATTCGTTGATATCTGTCAAAGGGAACGAGTACTAGTTTTTCCATCAATCGAGTACAGCTCTCAAGTAAGGAATGGCTATTTTTAAAAGGATGTACACAAATCGCTGATTCTCCCAAATGACCTTTGTCTTGTGATGATAACCCAGTGCTCTGTCTCCCAAAAGATGCAATAGTCGTCTCTCACGTTTAAGCGACCTTTTCTCCACTTTAGTTAACTGTATCTTGAATTTGACAATGTTGTGAGCTATCTCAGTTATCGCTCTCAGTTGATGTCTGTTGATCGTTTGTAGCAATGTCTTCCTCTGAGCGGGTGTGGTTTGTACGAACAACAATAGAAAATAACGTTCTTTTACCAGTAACTGAACCATGATTACTCTTACAGGTTTCAGTCTCGTTCTTACGTCAGTCTGTAAATCACGGGGTCTTCACCAGGGAAAATACGGGTCCTAAGACGGTATCTGGTTGCGGCATATGGGCTCAAATCTACCAAGAAATATCCGTATTTCTCGTGACTCAGCGCGTCCTCTTGGACTTTTAAAAATCCTTTTGATTTCCCGGGATACAACTGACGTCCCAGTATTGACACTTGTGATACGTCACGCAAATTTTTCATGAGCACCATGTACCACGTATTCAGAGCTATGGATCTTGCATGTTTTCCTCCTGGGTATAAGTTCTGGGTGATCAAAATTACACTCACGCATTTGTGATGAGTCCCTTTGGTAAATAAGAGTTCCATGTCTTTGTTGCGCATAACTTCGTGCATCAGATCATCGATGATAATGAGTTTATGCTTTTTATCTTTGGTAAGTTCGTCTATTTCTTCGGTAGTGGTAGTCTCTGTTGACTGTGAAAATTTGGTATAGTTTCTTCCATGGTTTCATACAGATCTTGGTGTATGCAGTAACAGTATAATATGCGGGTAGGCGGGTCTCGGGGGTACATGGACTGTACATTTTTTCAGAAATTTGTACACCCATTGCGTTTTACCGCTTCTGGTTTGACCACTGATACACACGCTAGAACAAGGTTCAAAAGGTAGTGTACAATTCATTTCTTTAACTTTGGGTTGGGAAGTGCGTAGCCTATGCAGCTACTCAGTAGACTGATCCAAAGTTCTGTGGAACCGTTTTGGAGAGATAAGATCACAATGGAGGTAATGATTATAATGTAGACGATGATCATCTGACAAAAGTAGACAATTTCGGCTTGGGGGACTCGAGTTCCCAGTAAATGCCACTTATCTCCGCTAATACGACTTTCTTCGTCTGGTACCCTAATAAATGCTTCCCTTTCGGGTTCATGAGACTCGGTAGGATTCATATTCTTACGTAGGAATGAAAAAGACAAAGTAAACAAGGTATTCTTACAAACTTAATTTTATTGACTAAAACAGCAATGGCAAACTAATACTGAAACAGAAATGTAAACATAAGAAAAGACACGTACAAAAATCAAAACGGCAATGACAAAAAAAATGAAAATGCTGTGTACAAGAATTGAAAAACTAATGTCGTGTTTTTAAAACGTGAGGTACAAAAATGAAAACGTGGTCTATGGGAAATTACACGTAAATGTACAAAAATCGAAACAGCCATGACAAAAAATGAAAATGCTATGTACAAGAATTGAAAAAACTAAAGTCGTGTTTTTAAAACGTGGGGTACAAAAATGTAAACGTGGTCTATGGGAAATTACACGTAAATGTACAAAAATCGAAACAGCCAAAACAATAAAGAAAATACTATGTACAAAAATTGAAACACTAAAGACGTGTTTTTGAAATGTGAGGTACAAAAATGAAACCGTGGTCTATGGGAAAATACATGTAAATGTACAAAAATCGATACAGCAATATAAAAAAAATGAAAATGCTCTTACCAAAAATTTAAACACCTCTCACACCTTTTTTTGAACACCTACCGCGAAAACTCGACTCAACATTTACTATCCATAAGGCACTGTATCATAGTTATCTATTTTTCTACGCTTCGTATAAACCATCTGATACGTTTTCTTTTCTTCTCGATTTATAAGTTTTTGTTTTCTCTTATCTCTACATATTTTGCTTACCGTGATGTTTGTGCAACTTTTTGGATTGGTTACAATGTCTTTGACGCTTTCAAAATTGATGAGTTGACTGTTCGTATAATTTAAAGTGAATCCCCTAACCTTACAAGTTTCTTTATTTGTGTTTGTTTTGTAAGCATAATTTTTCGGGCCTCAAGACACATCTACAATGTGCTCTCCAGCTGCCAGCTCATCCGTGAGTTCGCCCAGGTAGTCACCCAATGGAGGATCATACTGTCAAGGACGACTCACGTATATCACGCTGTCCGTGTCATAATACAAGACACGCCTGTCTAACTCTTCGAGCACACTGTACAGTTTCAGTCTTGCCCACCATGTAGTGAATGTAGCTAAATAAATGTTGGTTTTGTTATCTTCGGGTTGACAATCTTGCTTTTAAATTGAAAATTCAGAGGTTGTTTCGTTGGATCGGAAAACAATTGGAAGAATATGTTGGCTTCCGTTTGGTGAAAGAACTCTTTCTGTCGCATGTTGAGCCGTTGGCCAGACTTGCCCCAAAAGCTGTTAAAGCATAATTTGGCCAGGGCTCGCAAACCTGGGTTCTTTGCGATATTTCCTCGATCCAACGATACACCCTCCTTCTCGAAATATTGCTGAATGTATTGATTCATATCCGTTTCATTTTCGATCCAGTCCGGGGGACCACTCGCCTTTTGCTTAAACTTTAAAAACGTGTTTATATATTTGGCGAATAGCCCCCCCCCCCCCCCACTACTCTAGTCTTGGGGTCATATTGAGTCGTTTCCTCCCAGTGGTATACCTCGTAAATTTTTTTCAGGCTATATCCTAATCTTAGAGCAGTTTAAATCTCAGGGGTACACCAGGTGCCTGTCAACTCTCTTTCCTCTTCAGAGCACGTGCAAGGGTTTTGATTTTCGGTATCCGCACAGGTTTTGCATAGGGGGAATTTCAATTTACCATTTGATATGTAGGGAAGGACTGGATGATACAGTCCTCTTGGAGGTAGAATTTTTATTTTTGCGATGCCAAAATAGTTAAGTATATTTCCAAAATCTTTAGTGATAATGGTGGGGTGACCTACGGAATACCGACAATACTTGTTTACCCAGGGATAGAGACTAGTAAAATCGACGTATCTGATTTGCTCCTGTTCTGAAGTTTGGTAATAGAGTTGACTCGCATTGGTGCGTCCCCCGAAGAAACTCTCTCTAGGATCTAGCCTGTCCATTAAATCTAACTGTAGGGTAAATTGTTTAAGCTCAGAGTTTTGATTTCGTAGCTTTTTAAACTCATGGTCCCAAATACAAACGTAATTCATGCCTAATTGTTCTATGTATGCTTTCTTTTTCATGGTTAATGCGTATAATTCCTTTAAAGATTGGTTTCTGAGTGGATGGTACGTGTCTTCGCGGTTATCGGAGAAACAGTCAGGGCAACCGTGAAAGATGCAACCATGGTACTCGTATGCCGTGTTTGTTTCTTCGCAATAACAGTCCAGTTTGTAACGTGTGCCCGGTAAAGACTTTTCGCCTGTATTCAAAGCGTGCTGAATGTGTGTGTTACTGACACGTGCCATCCATTCTAACCACTGAATTGAAACCTCGCTGTACTGATCATTGTAACCGCTGGGAGGGATTTTTGCGATAGGTGTACGCACAAACTCTCTTTCGCTTACTCTCTCACTTGTGATGTCGGATTCCTGGACCCATTTGTTGTCTTTAAAAATGTAACATTTTTCATCGACGATTTCGGCGGGCACCCAATCGTCACAGTCTTCAAACTTTACCCGCCATTCTTCTTCGATGAACTTTGTTCTAAACACGCTCATGCACACGGACGCTATGGTGACTGAATCAAATGGATCCACGGCCCCAAACCACTTTCTCTCTTTCTTATTCTTATCATTGATCACTTCTTTTTGAACACCTGTAGCACTCATCAACAACTCTCTAAATTTCAAACACGATTGCCTTAAAATGTCTACACCACTTCTACAATATTCTAACATTTCTTTTCTAAAAGCAAACTCTTCATCCTTTCTCGCACTCAACCATTCCAATAATTCTCCTCTCTCTTCATCTCCCATAAAATTGTGACCATACAATTTAGCTTAAGGGTAGGGTCCCACATAATTTTGCTTTTCTCTCGTATTAAAATAATGGGGGAACCATCCCTTTTTCAGTTCTTCTAGTCCAAAAGCTTTATGTAGGTGCGATAATTTCATAGGTAAGAAGTTAAGACTGTCAATCACTTTGATATGTAAATTTCGCTCGACTGTCATATACATTATTTTTGAACCGTTATAGATGATTTTGTCGGGACGTAGGGACTGGTCAATAAGGTACTCTAAAAGAAAATAGCCATCATATCCTTTCATGTTATGAGCTACAACTTTAAAATGTTTATGTTGGTCGTTAAATAGCCATGCTCCAAATTTTTCGGCGGTATCCGCTCCTTCAAAAGTGACTTCTCTAACACCGCATTTGCCGGGACAAGGACCATCGTCTTCGTTGTCCCACAAACCGGTATTGTCACAATCTTCGCAGCGGGTACCGCACGCCTTACATACAGATTTAGGGGTCAGGGGATGATCAATGCATTTGGGACAAACGGAATGCGCTACGACAAAGTTAGGACGATGCGTAGCCTTACCACACCATGAAGTTTTACAAGTTGACATTTAGAACAAGATTTACATACCTGTTGAGTTTGACAGTCCTTACAATTAACCTTTTTTAAATGTTTATAGTTTTCCATACATTCAGCAATTTCATCCTGACTACATTCAAAATCAAAATATATAAATTTAGGAATAAATAAAAATCAAAAAATGAGTTCCTTTAAGAGCAATGGAAACATTCATAAGAAAGAAGATGGGTTATACTACGTAGTTTCGGCTAATAAAGCCTCATCAGTGACCCTGTAATGATCCGGCAAAGAAAGCCAGAGGAAACCTACTGCAATTTTGCGAATTTCGAATAGGCAGTCGATTCAAAGACTGATATAAATCAAAATGGGGTCCAAATAATTAAAAACATGTCTAGATGATGATGATTTCGTGTTTAACGACGCGTCAACCCTCTTGGTGGGTCATAAGCGTCAGTCGGTTAATGGTTAAACGGCATGAATAATTATGACGATATTAAAAGTAACAAGTCAGAATGATAATGTATAAAAATCTGAAACAGTTAAATCTTATGAAAAAGACCAATTTCTTTTAAGAATAAAATAATGTTATCAACAGGTACATCTCGAAACAGTTTTTGCAATGTGTCAGCTTTGAAATATAAAATACGTGAGGGTGAAAAGTCAACACAGTCTATTAAGATATGTTTCACAGTGAATGGCTGATCACAACCTACACAAGAAGGCTGATCATCACCATTAAAAATATAAGAATGAGTAACTCTAGTATGGCCGATGCGCAGTCGTGTTAATACTACGTCCTCTTTTCTGGAAAACTGTGGAGGAGAACATTTTGTACTAACGACAGGTTTAATGGCATGGAGTTTGTTATTTATTGCACGGTCCCATTCGCCTTGCCATTCCGACAAGATGTATCTGTTGATAAATGGTTTAAAATTATTAAAAGGAATTTTAAAAACAGATGGATCAAGATTGAGCGATTCCTTTGCTTTCTTGTTAGCATATTCATTGCCGACAATGCCAATATGGCTCGGAAGCCAACAAAACAAGATTTGGTGTGTTTTAGAAATTTCATGATGTTTTTCGATCAATTTTTGAATTTGAGGATTTTTAGATGATGAATGGTCTAAAGCCTTAAGCACAGAAAGTGAATCAGAAAATATAATTGCTTTTTGAATTGTTGAAGAACTGATAAAATCTAAAGCTAGGTCTATTGCTTTGGCTTCAGCTGTAAAAATAGATGAACCATCTGGAAGGCGCATGGTTTTGTGCGTATCTTTAGAAACATACGCACAACCAACTTTATCTCCTTCTTTGGAACCATCAGTATAGACTTGCTGGTAATCATTGTAACGTGACTGTAGTACCTGAAAGTTTTGTTTGAGAAGAATTGGATTTGATTCGGATTTTTTGCCATCATGTAAGTCGAACAGAATAGAAGGTTTTTTAACACACCAAGATGGAACTTCGGCCGTTTCATGTTTTTGAATATTTTTAAGGTCGATACCTGAATTTTCTAGCAGTGGTAAAATACGTAATCCAAAAGGTTTGATTGCTGTGGGTTTTGTTTCATACTTATCTACGAATTGAGGTGGAAATGAAATTTTGGATGCCGGGTTAGATTGATTAGCAGCAAGTCTGATAGCATACTGAAGAGAAAGTTTCTCTCTGCGCGAAGTTAAAGATGGTTCACCTGCTTCTACATAAAGGCTTAATATGGGAGAAGTACGGAAGGCTCCCATAGCCAAACGAAGGCCTTGATGATGAATAGTATCCAAAGATTTTAAATAAGACTTTCTCGCAGAACCATAAACAACAGACCCATAATCTAATTTAGATCTTATCAGAGACCGGTAAAGATGTAATAAAGTGTACCGATCTGCTCCCCAACTTGTATGAGCTAAAACTTTCAAAAGATTCAAAGCTTTTAAGCATTTCGCTTTAAGATATTTAATATGTGGTATAAAAGATAACTTTTGGTCAAATATAACCCCAAGAAATTTGGCTTCTTCAACAACAGAAATTTGTGATCCGTATAAGAACAGGGAAGGATGGTCGTGTTTCTTCCGTAGCTTACAAAAATGAACACACTGCGTTTTCGACTTGGAGAACTTGAAACCATTTTTATCAGTCCATTCTTCTATTCGTTTTAAATTTTGTTGTAACTTCCGTTCAATTGTTTTCATGTTTTTTGAACGGTAACATATACAAAAATCATCAACATACAATGAACAGTCTGTTTTGTCGTCCAAACATTGTACAATATTATTTATTTTGATGTTAAATAGCGTAGTTGAGAGAATGCTACCCTGTGGGACACCCTGCTCTTGTGCATAGAGATCTGATAGGGTAGATCCCACGCGGACTTGAAATACACGCTCACCTAAAAAACTTTGAATAAAACTGGGAAGTTTTCCCCTTAAGCCGAGGTTATGGAGATCTCTAAATATTCCATAACGCCAAGTGGTATCATATGCTTTCTCCAAGTCGAAAAAGACAGCTACTACGTGTTCTTTGTTAATAAAAGCATCTCGTATAAATGTTTCTAGTCTTATTAAATTGTCGTTGGTACTACGTTCCGAACGAAAACCTGACTGATATTCTGAAATGAGGTTGTTGGACTCTAAGTATCAGACTAATCTCTTGTTTATCATTCTCTCCAATGTTTTACACAAACAAATTGTCAAAGCTATCGGTCGATAATTCGTAGGTTCTGCATGATCTTTCCCTGGTTTTGGAATTGGTACAACTGTAGCAAAACGCCAGCTCTCAGGACAGACCCCAGTTTCCCAAATATTATTAAAGATATCTAAAAGTGTTGAAAGAGAACTTTTTGCAGATGCTTAAGCATCTGATAATGAATTTCATCGGGGCCGGTTGCTGTATCGTGTGATTTTTCAATGGCTTCCACTAGTTCGGATAAGTTAAAAGGTTTGTTGTATTCTTCGTGATTGTGGGATTTGAAGTTTAGATTTCTTTTCTCTTGGTCCTTTTGGAAATTTCTAAAAGTGTCAGAATAATTACGCGGTGATGAATTGCTCAAAAATGTGCTACCAAGAGTATCTGAAATATCTTTTTTAGTTGAAGCTTTTGTGTCAAAACCAGTATTTAAATGTGTAAAACTAGAGGACTTTGTTTTTCCTGAAATTTTTCGTACCATATCCCAAACCTTTTTAATGGGGGTTTTGTAGTTCAATTTGGAGACATATTCTCTCCATGACTTTCGTTTGGAAGCTCGGATTTTTCGCCGAGCTTTAGCTCTAAAAACTTTAACGTCGTTTAGCTTTTCTGAAGTGGGACTTTTGCAGAACTTATTTAGAGCCTATTTGCACTTTTGAATAGCTTCTTTACAGTCATTATTAAACCAAGGCTTGCTTTTCTTGGTATCTGTGGAGGTCTTTGGAATGCATTGTTCTGATATATTAATTAGTTTATCTGTGAAATCAGAAACAATGTCAGATGATTCATTTAAGTGACCAACTGATAACTCTTCTTCACATAAATTACGGAATAATTCCCAGTCGGCTTTATTCATTTTCCATTTCTGGCTACAGTCCTCATCTTGTTCGTTTACGCTCTCAATTATAACAGGGAAGTGATCACTTCCGCACTGATCATCATGAACAGACCAGTCATAGTCCGAAAAGAGAGATGGATGACACAAAGAGAGATCTAAAGAAGACAAATGACCTGTCGCTGGGTGAAGGTAAGTATAAGATTTATCTTTCATCAAGCAAAGATCGCTCTTTGCAATAAAATCTTCAACAAGCGCTCCTCTGTTATTGATATCTTTACAGCCCCATAGAATATTGTGACCATTGAAGTCGCCAACTAAAAGATATGGGGATGGAAGCTGACTCAGCAATGAGTCAAGATGTTCGGGCTTTAAAGAAAATGAGGGTGGAATATATAAAGAGCATATTGTAGTTTCTTTATCCAGAGAAACCGATACTGCTACAGCTTGTAGGTCTGTTTTTAATTTGATCTCTCTTTGTGGTAAACATGATTTAACAAGAATTGAACTGCCACCAGATGGTTTGTTACCATCAGAATAGATATAGTTGTATGTATTGAAACCCCTGACATCAATGTTGTCATCAGTTTTTAAAAAAGTTTCTTGCAAACAAAAAACCGATGGGTTTAATAACGAAATCAGTAATAAGAGTTCATTATAATTTGATTTAAGACCTCGACAATTCCATTGTATTATTTTGTGTTTTAAATCCATTTTATGAAGAGATTAAGACTAGAAACTATTTTGGAGCTGCAATTGGTGATATAGATCTGCTACCACCAGCTCGTGGTGTTGCTGACCTCGATCTGCTATTGCCATTTGGTGATGATGGAGTTTCAAACTCCATATCACTATCACTCAAAGATCCGAATCTGTTCTGGAATTTTATATGGTCTCTTTCCATTTTACGTTGTCTCTCTGTTTGTTTTTGAGACAAGTGTTGTTTCTTCGGATCTTCTGATCCCTTAATAGTTCGACCTAAGTCGAGTTTCTCTTTTGCATGCGGCGCTGGCTTCGGTACGGTCGCTGTCGACCGATCCGAAGCAACCTGGATTGCGCCATTTGATAAACTGGTTGAAGTTTTTGGTGCTGGAGTGGATTTACTCCATGCACCAGATTTTTTCAGTTCAGCTATGTATGATTCAGCAGTCTGTGTTGCGGAGGGGAAACTTTTACACCAGCACCCTTTGTGATGCTGGCGTAACTTGTGGTTGGTGTTGTGTATCGCTCATCAACAATTTTCCGCGCTTCTGGGAATGTTATCCCCCTTTGGTATTTGACAGTGAGTATTTCTTTTTCTTTTTTCCATGCCGGACAATCGCGAGAGAAAACAGCATGCTTGTCACCACAATTGACGCATTTGGCCTCATTTTTGCAGTTTTGATGGTTATCGACATGTTTTTCATCACCACAATTTGGACAGAGTTGTTTCTTCTGACATCTGCTTTCGTGGTGACCAAAAACCTGACAATGATAACATCTGAGAGGGTTTGGTATATACACCTCTACGTTAACAGATAGATATGCAACTTTTATTTTCTTGGGCAGAACTGGTGTATTAAATGTCAACACGTAGGTACTTGTTGGCTTTAATACACCACTTCTACGAACTTGGATATTACGTACACCAATGACGCCTTCATCTCTTAAATTCTCAACAATCTCGGCATCGTTGCACGGACGTAGCTCTGGGCTGCGGATGACACCTTTACATGAATTGAGTGTTTTGTGCAACGATACTTTGACGTTGAGATCGAAGAGCTTTGTGGTACCAAGCAGGTTTTTGACCTGCTGCTCTCTCTCGACTTCCAAGAGGAGATCACCTGACTTCAGTTTTTTTATACTTTTTGGATGTCCGGCAATGGACACTAAACTCTTTTCGATGACAAAGGGTGATAAATCTGACACCGTACGTGTATCATCGCGTGATGTCATCACCAAGAAGCGTGGAAAAGTATTGAGCTTTGGAGTTTCAACTTGCTGACTTGACTGCTGACTTGACTGCTGTCTTGACTGCTGACTTGACTGCTGACTGGGTTCATCCGTTTCGGATGAATCCTCGTCTTTTTTACGTTTAGCTGCGTTGCGGTTATGTTTTTTTCCATGAGGCATAAGGAAAAAATTCTAGTTTCGTCCCAAGTGCTCTCCGCCCTCCGTGGAGCCCTAAAAGGGAACACCAAAATGGAGTGGTTATCCAACTCGCAGGTGTTAGAGATACACGTGAGGTATACTGGTATAAACAAAATGCCTACACGATTGATCCGTTTAGCCACCGCCTTCTAGAGATAAAAAGACAGAAAAGGGTAAGGTAAATGGGCACATGGTTGGTTTTGTTTGTTTGTTTGAATTGGAGTTTTACGGCCCAGTCAACACTATTTAGATCATTTTTGAGCCGGTCAGTTTACCTATCAACACTTTCCTGGGCAGGCTTATACGTAAGCGGTTAACCAGTACAGTGCACATTCTTTCGCCAGAAACGCACATGGTTGGTATCAGGAAAGATACAAAAAGAGTTGAAGAGAAAGCAAAGCGGTATCTCTAGGGCTCGGCGCGACCAGCCGATTGACCGTGCCGGACCGCACGGCCACCCGTCTACACCGAAAAGCCAGGCCAAAGAGGCGTGTTGGGTACCTGAAGCACCGCCACCTCAGGTAACCCTCAACCTCCAGGATCCCTTCTTCCGGCTTACAGGACGCCACCCAAGGCAAACGGGTGGTACTTCCTTTAGCTCTTCCCAGTGGGCACAGAGACCACAGCGGCAATGTGCCCAGTGAGAATTGAGCCCCCAGGGCCACGGCAAGGCAGGAAGTCTAATACCTGGGGGACATGTCTAGAATATGAGTCCAAACCAATAATTATTTCCGATTTCTCAGAATATTCACGCTGATCTCAAAGGGCCAAAAGTAAAATATAAACTGCACTATGGTTGATGTACGGGGAGACGTTTTACGGCCGCCACACGGCACAACACCAGTTGCAGTGAAGGCAAATAAAAATCAAAAATGAGTTCCTTTAAGAGCAATGGAAACATTCATAAGAAAGAAGATGGGTTATACTACGTAGTTTCGGCTAATAAAGCCTCATCAGTGACCCTGTAATGATCCGGCAAAGAAAGCCAGAGAGGAAAACCTACTGCAATTTTGCGAATTTCGAATAGGCAGTCGATTCAAAGACTGATATAAATCAAAATGGGGTCCAAATAATCAAAAACATGTCTAGAATATGAGTCCAAACCAATAATTATTTCCGATTTCTCAGAATATTCACGCTGATCTCAAAGGGCCAAAAGTAAAATATAAACTGCACTATGGTTGATGTACGGGGAGACGTTTTACGGCCGCCACACGGCACAACACCAGCTGCAGTGAAGGCAAATAAAAATCAAAAATGAGTTCCTTTAAGAGCAATGGAAACATTCATAAGAAAGAAGATGGGTTATACTACGTAGTTTCGGCTAATAAAGCCTCATCAGTGACCCTGTAATGATCCGGCAAAGAAAGCCAGAGGAAACCTACTGCAATTTTGCGAATTTCGAATAGGCAGTCGATTCAAAGACTGATATAAATCAAAATGGGGTCCAAATAATTAAAAACATGTCTATAATATGAGTCCAAACCAATAATTATTTCCGATTTCTCAGAATATTCACGCTGATCTCAAAGGGCCAAAAGTAAAATATAAAGTGCACTATGGTTGATGTACGGGGAGACGTTTTACGGCCGCCACACGGCACAACACCAGCTGCAGTGAAGGCAAATAAAAAACAAAAATGAGTTCCTTTAAGAGCAATGGAAACATTCATAAGAAAGAAGATGGGTTATACTACGTAGTTTCGGCTAATAAAGCCTCATCAGTGACCCTGTAATGATCCGGCAAAGAAAGCCAGAGGAAACCTACTGCAATTTTGCGAATTTCGAATAGGCAGTCGATTCAAAGACTGATATAAATCAAAATGGGGTCCAAATAATTAAAAACATGTCTAGAATATGAGTCCAAACCAATAATTATTTCCGATTTCTCAGAATATTCACGCTGATCTCAAAGGGCCAAAAGTAAAATATAAAGTGCACTATGGTTGATGTACGGGGAGACGTTTTACGGCCGCCACACGGCACAACACCAGCTGCAGTGAAGGCAAATAAAAATCAAAAATGAGTTCCTTTAAGAGCAATGGAAACATTCATAAGAAAGAAGATGGGTTATACTACGTAGTTTCGGCTAATAAAGCCTCATCAGTGACCCTGTAATGATCCGGCAAAGAAAACCAGAGGAAACCTACTGCAATTTTGCGAATTTCGAATAGGCAGTCGATTCAAAGACTGATATAAATCAAAATGGGGTCCAAATAATTAAAAACATGTCTAGAATATGAGTCCAAACCAATAATTATTTCCGATTTCTCAGAATATTAACGCTGATCTCAAAGGGCCAAAAGTAAAATATAAACTGCACTATGGTTGATGTACGGGGAGACGTTTACAGCCGCCACACGGCACAACACCAGCTGCAGTGAAGGCAAATAAAAATCAAAAATGAGTTCCTTTAAGAGCAATGGAAACATTCATAAGAAAGGAGATGGGTTATACTACGTAGTTTCGGCTAATAAAGCCTCATCAGTGACCCTGTAATGATCCGGCAAAGAAAGCCAGAGGAAACCTACTGCAATTTTGCGAATTTCGAATAGGCAGTCGATTCAAAGACTGATATAAATCAAAATGGGGTCCAAATAATTAAAAACATGTCTAAAATATGAGTCCAAACCAATAATTATTTCCGATTTCTCAGAATATTCACGCTGATCTCAAAGGGCCAAAAGTAAAATATAAACTGCACTATGGTTGATGTACGGGGAGACGTTTACGGCCGCCACACGGCACAACACCAGCTGCAGTGAAGGCAAATAAAAATCAAAAATGAGTTCCTTTAAGAGCAATGGAAACATTCATAAGAAAGGAGATGGGTTATACTACGTAGTTTCGGCTAATAAAGCCTCATCAGTGACCCTGTAATGATCCGGCAAAGAAAGCCAGAGGAAACCTACTGCAATTTTGCGAATTTCGAATAGGCAGTCGATTCAAAGACTGATATAAATCAAAATGGGGTCCAAATAATTAAAAACATGTCTAAAATATGAGTCCAAACCAATAATTATTTCCGATTTCTCAGAATATTCACGCTGATCTCAAAGGGCCAAAAGTAAAATATAAACTGCACTATGGTTGATGTACGGGGAGACGTTTACGGCCGCCACACGGCACAACACCAGCTGCAGTGAAGGCAAATAAAAATCAAAAATGAGTTCCTTTAAGAGCAATGGAAACATTCATAAGAAAGGAGATGGGTTATACTACGTAGTTTCGGCTAATAAAGCCTCATCAGTGACCCTGTAATGATCCGGCAAAGAAAGCCAGAGGAAACCTACTGCAATTTTGCGAATTTCGAATAGGCAGTCGATTCAAAGACTGATATAAATCAAAATGGGGTCCAAATAATTAAAAACATGTCTAGAATATGAGTCCAAACCAATAATTATTTCCGATTTCTCAGAATATTCACGCTGATCTCAAAGGGCCAAAAGTAAAATATAAACTGCACTATGGTTGATGTACGGGGAGACGTTTTACGGCCGCCACACGGCACAACACCAGCTGCAGTGAAGGCAAATAAAAATCAAAAATGAGTTCCTTTAAGAGCAATGGAAACATTCATAAGAAAGAAGATGGGTTATACTACGTAGTTTCGGCTAATAAAGCCTCATCAGTGACCCTGTAATGATCCGGCAAAGAAAGCCAGAGGAAACCTACTGCAATTTTGCAAATTTCGAATAGGCAGTCGATTCAAAGTAGAAGTAAAACAAAGATCAGGAATTGATACAATTAACTTACTCCATCCATAAAAGGCACCAAAGGGAAAGAAATACAAACATTAAGTGACCAGACCATAATGGAAACCTAAACAAAGGAAGGCCATATGGACAGTTACTTTCCCACAAAATGGCCATATGGCCATCCAAAATTAAAAGACACAAGCGACACACACAGCAAGCAACAAACAACAACATAAATAAATCGCCACAGAAGAGCCGCCTTGGAACGGTCAGTGGAAGATTTCCACTGGGGGGCTTAAATCGATTTTACGTGGCCACAATCCTCGCCCTTACTTCCGTCGCGATTTAGACAAATAATTTGTTCAGTCCGCATGAAGGCCTCCTAACTCATCAGTGCAACATCTCCGTGAACACAGAAATCAAAGAACCACAGAGGTGAGACAACGGTGAGGACTCGACAGCAAGAAACCACTGAAATGCTGGAGCAAAAGAAAACCAACAGTTAGACTCCGATGAGCCCAACCAGAGACAGAGCATCAGGCACCAACCAACATTATCTCTTTAATTTTCAATAAGCCTTTACGTTGGAGCCGTCATAGAATCTGAGGTCTGACCCACCGGCGTGCAATTAAAGAGGGAAGCAAAGTTGCCAACCGTGATTGGGTTAACTACCATGCATGCAGTCTGTCGTATAATATCCATGTTGTACCCAATCTTTTTATATCGAAGAATGATTTTACGAAATTGGGTGCTGAAGTCATTGCGGTTATATATTTTTCTGAATTTATATACTAAGTCACCATAAAATTCGGGTTCCGATAGACCTTGTTGCAGAAGAGATTTAAGTCCAATATTGAATTTTGAAATTAAATCAGAATGGCGTCTATAAAATTTTGAAAAGGCTTTGCGTAGTTTATGGTACCGATAACTCTGATTAAGAAGTTTAGCCGTTAATAATTTATTACGAGTGTTGAAGTCAGTTACATGACTACACACTCTAGCAAATCGAATTAATTGCGAAATATAAACGCCATAGGATGGCGCACGAGGAACATCACCATCCAAAAAAGGAAAATTTACAATCTCAAAATCAAAGTCATCGCGTTTATCATAAATTTTGCACGAAACAAATCCATCTACAATAGATATATGTAAATCCAAAAACGGGGCCTCGGTATCAGAAGAATTTGCTTTATTTAACTGAAGTTCTAGGGGGTAAATCTGACTGATCAAACCATCAAAATAGGTATTATCAATATTTAATAAATCATCTAAATATCTAGAAGTAGAGCTAAAAGCTTCAATAATTTCAGATTGGTTATCAATGGAAAGCGACAAAATGAAGTCTCTTTCATAACAATACAAGAACAGGTCAGCCACAAGAGGTGCGCAATTAGTACCCATCGGAATACCCACAATTTGTCTAAATAACTTAGTACCGAATCTAATATAAATATTGTCAAGTAGAAAGGTGAGGGCATCACACACTTTCTGACATGACCAAAGTGTATAATTCTTATGCTCTTTAGAAGTGAAAAATGCATTTCTGACATTACATGCAAGATAGAGAGAATCTTCTCTGTGAAAAGCCCATTCAATTAAATCATTAAGCTTTTCTTTTATAAGATTATGAGGAAGTGTAGTGTAAAGAGTGGAAAAATCGTAGGTAGACAGACTAGAAGCACGAAACTGTCTAGATTTCAATTTATTTAAAACCTCATTCGAATTTTTTATAGACCAAAACAGATTTCTTCCTGATCTTTCAAAGACTTTATCACAATATTTAATTACATGCGTTTTAATAGCAGTAAGACTGATATAAATCAAAATGGGGCACAAATAATTAAAAACATGTCTAGAATATGAGTCCAAACCAATAATTATTTCCGATTTCTCAGAATATTCACGCTGATCTCAAAGGGCCAAAAGTAAAATATAAACTGCACTATGGTTGATGTACGGGGAGACGTTTTACGGCCGCCACACGGCACAACACCAGCTGCAGTGAAGGCAAATAAAAATCAAAAATGAGTTCCTTTAAGAGCAATGGAAACATTCATAAGAAAGAAGATGGGTTATACTACGTAGTTTTGGCTAATAAAGCCTCATCAGTGACCCTGTAATGATCCGGCAAAGAAAGCCAGAGGAAACCTACTGCAATTTTGCGAATTTCGAATAGGCAGTCGATTCAAAGACTGATATAAATCAAAATGGGGTCCAAATAATTAAAAACATGTCTAGAATATGGGTCCAAACCAATAATTATTTCCGATTTCTCAGAATATTCACGCTGATCTCAAAGGGCCAAAAGTAAAATATAAACTGCACTATGGTTGATGTACGGGGAGACGTTTTACGGCCGCCACACGGCACAACACCAGCTGCAGTGAAGGCAAATAAAAATCAAAAATGAGTTCCTTTAAGTGCAATGGAAACATTCATAAGAAAGAAGATGGGTTATACTACGTAGTTATGGCTAATAAAGCCTCATCAGTGACCCTGTAATGATCCGGCAAAGAAAGCCAGAGGAAACCTACTGCAATTTTGCGAATTTCGAATAGGCAGTCGATTCAAAGACTGATATAAATCAAAATGGGGTCCAAATAATTAACAAGAGGGTCCAGAGGGCCCTGGTTCGCTCACCTGATCCAATGTATAACAAGTGGGCCCCGGGCAGGGTCAATTTTGGCCCCAGGGCTATAATTTGAACAATCTTGGTAGAGGTCCACAAGATGAAGCTTCATATGGAATATGAAAGACCTGGGCTTTCTGGTTTCAGAGAAGAAGATTTTAAAGGTTTACCCTGCATATAGAAGTCTATGTAAAACAAGATTTTCCCTATATAAGCTTATGTAAAACCAAAGGGCCCCGGAGCAGGGGCATTTTTGGCCCCAGGGCTATACTTTGAACAATCTTGGTAGAGGTCTAGTAGCTGAAGCTTCATAACAAATATCAAAGACCTAAGCCTTGTGTTTCAGAGAAGATGATTTTTAAAGATTCCGAAACTAGCTAGTCTGGCCCAGAAAACATGCACCCTCCGTATTTTTCACTTTTGTGGGGTTTTCCTTGCTTCCAAAGGATAACCCTTTCATAGAACATATTTAACTTCACTACAGCTGGTGTGTGGGAATGTGTGGCGGCGGTTAAACGTCTCCCTGCCCTACATCATAGTGTAGATTATATTTTCTTGTCCTTTGGGATCATTGATTCCATTGTGGAATTTTGAAAATATCTGAGGGTCACTGATGAGGCCTAATTGGCCGAAACTAGCTAGTCTGGCCCAGAAAACATGCACACTCCGTATTTTTCACTTCTGTGGTGTTTTCCTTGCTTCCAAAGGATAACCCTTTCATAGAACATATTTCCCTATAAGTCTATGTAAAACCAAAGGGCCACATGGCGGGGGCATTTTTGGTCTCAGGGCTATAATTTGAACAATCTTTATAGAGGTCCACTAGCTGAAGCTTCATAACAAATATCGAAGACTTAAGCCTTGTGGTTTCAGAGAAGAACATTTTTCAAGATTTTCCCTATAAAAGTCTACGTAAAACCAAAGGGCCCCGGAGCGGGGGCATTTTTGTCCCCAGGGTTATAATTCGAACAATCTTGGTAGAGGTTCACAAGATGAAGCTTCATACCAAATATCAAAGACCTGGGCCTTGCAGTTTCAGAGAAGAAGATTTTTAAAGATTTTCCCTATATAAACCTATGTAAAACAAAAGGGCCCCAGCGCGGGGGCATTTTTGGCCCCAGCACTATAATTTGAACAATCTTGGTAGGGGTCCACTAGATGAAGCTTCATACCAAATATCAAAGACCTGGGCCTTGCGGTTTCAGAGAAGAAGATTTTTCAAGATTTTCCCTGTATAATCCCATGTAAAACCAAAGGGCCCCCGTGCGGGGGCATTTTTAGCTCCAGCACTATAATTTGAACAATCTTTGTAGGGGTCCACTAGATGAAGCTTCATACCAAATATCAAAGACCTGGGCTTTGTGGTTTCAGAGAAGAAGATTTTTCCTATATAAGCCCATGTAAAACCAAAGGGCCCCACCGGGGGCATTTTTGGCCCCAGCACTATAATTTGAACAATCTTGGTAGGGGTCCACTAGATGAAGCTTCATACCAAATATCAAAGACCTGGGCCTTGCGGTTTCAGAGAAGAAGATTTTTTAAGTTTTCGGTGAAAAAAATCTATTTTTGGCTACTGTGACCTATATGTGCAACGGACCGGAACCTCATCAGTGACCCTGTAATGATCCGGCAAAGAAAGCCAGAGGAAACCTACTGCAATTTTGCGAATTTCGAATAGGCAGTCGATTCAAAGACTGATATAAATCAAAATGGGGTCCAAATAATTAAAAACATGTCTAGAATATGAGTCCAAACCAATAATTATTTCCGATTTCTCAGTATATTCACGCTGATCTCAAAGGGCCAAAAGTAAAATATAAACTGCACTATGGTTGATGTACGGGGAGACGTTTTACGGCCGCCACACGACACAACACCAGCTGCAGTGAAGGCAAATAAAAATCAAAAATGAGTTCCTTTAAGAGCAATGGAAACATTCATAAGAAAGAAGATGGGTTATACTACGTAGTTTCGGCTAATAAAGCCTCATCAGTGACCCTGTAATGATCCGGCAAAGAACGCCAGAGGAAACCTACTGCAATTTTGCGAATTTCGAATAGGCAGTCGATTCAAAGACTGATATAAATCAAAATGGGGTCCAAATAATTAAAAACATGTCTAGAATATGAGTCCAAACCAATAATTATTTCCGATTTCTCAGAATATTCACGCTGATCTCAAAGGGCCAAAAGTAAAATATAAACTGCACTATGGTTGATGTACGGGGAGACGTTTTACGGCCGCCACACGGCACAACACCAGCTGCAGTGAAGGCAAATAAAAATCAAAAATGAGTTCCTTTAAGAGCAATGGAAACATTCATAAGAAAGAAGATGGGTTATACTACGTAGTTTCGGCTAATAAAGCCTCATCAGTGACCCTGTAATGATCCGGCAAAGAAAGCCAGAGGAAACCTACTGCAATTTTGCGAATTTCGAATAGGCAGTCGATTCAAAGACTGATATAAATCAAAATGGGGTCCAAATAATTAAAAACATGTCTAGAATATGAGTCCAAACCAATAATTATTTCCGATTTCTCAGAATATTCACGCTGATCTCAAAGGGCCAAAAGTAAAATATAAACTGCACTATGGTTGATGTACGGCGAGACGTTTTACGGCCGCCACACGGCACAACACCAGCTGCAGTGAAGGCAAATAAAAATCAAAAATGAGTTCCTTTAAGAGCAATGGAAACATTCATAAGAAAGAAGATGGGTTATACTACGTAGTTTCGGCTAATAAAGCCTCATCAGTGACCCTGTAATGATCCGGCAAAGAAAGCCAGAGGAAACCTACTGCAATTTTGCGAATTTCGAATAGGCAGTCGATTCAAAGACTGATATAAATCAAAATGGGGTCCAAATAATTAAAAACATGTCTAGAATATGAGTCCAAACCAATAATTATTTCCGATTTCTCAGTATATTCACGCTGATCTCAAAGGGCCAAAAGTAAAATATAAACTGCACTATGGTTGATGTACGGGGAGACGTTTTACGGCCGCCACACGGCACAACACCAGCTGCAGTAAAGGCAAATAAAAATCAAAAATGAGTTCCTTTAAGAGCAATGGAAACATTCATAAGAAAGAAGATGGGTTATACTACGTAGTTTCGGCTAATAAAGCCTCATCAGTGACCCTGTAATGATCCGGCAAAGAACGCCAGAGGAAACCTACTGCAATTTTGCGAATTTCGAATAGGCAGTCGATTCAAAGACTGATATAAATCAAAATGGGGTCCAAATAATTAAAAACATGTCTAGAATATGAGTCCAAACCAATAATTATTTCCGATTTCTCAGAATATTCACGCTGATCTCAAAGGGCCAAAAGTAAAATATAAACTGCACTATGGTTGATGTACGGGGAGACGTTTTACGGCCGCCACACGGCACAACACCAGCTGCAGTGAAGGCAAATAAAAATCAAAAATGAGTTCCTTTAAGAGCAATGGAAACATTCACAAGAAAGAAGATGGGTTATACTACGTAGTTTCGGCTAATAAAGCCTCATCAGTGACCCTGTAATGATCCGGCAAAGAAAGCCAGAGGAAACCTACTGCAATTTTGCGAATTTCGAATAGGCAGTCGATTCAAAGACTGATATAAATCAAAATGGGGTCCAAATAATTAAAAACATGTCTAGAATATGAGTCCAAACCAATAATTATTTCCGATTTCTCAGAATATTCACGCTGATCTCAAAGGGCCAAAAGTAAAATATAAACTGCACTATGGTTGATGTACGGCGAGACGTTTTACGGCCGCCACACGGCACAACACCAGCTGCAGTGAAGGCAAATAAAAATCAAAAATGAGTTCCTTTAAGAGCAATGGAAACATTCATAAGAAAGAAGATGGGTTATACTACGTAGTTTCGGCTAATAAAGCCTCATCAGTGACCCTGTAATGATCCGGCAAAGAAAGCCAGAGGAAACCTACTGCAATTTTGCGAATTTCGAATAGGCAGTCGATTCAAAGACTGATATAAATCAAAATGGGGTCCAAATAATTAAAAACATGTCTAGAATATGAGTCCAGACCAATAATTATTTCCGATTTCTCAGAATATTCACGCTGATCTCAAAGGGCCAAAAGCAAAATATAAACTGCACTATGGTTGATGTACGGGGAGACGTTTTACGGCCGCCACACGGCACAACACCAGCTGCAGTGAAGGCAAATAAAAATCAAAAATGAGTTCCTTTAAGAGCAATGGAAACATTCATAAGAAAGAAGATGGGTTATACTACGTAGTTTCGGCTAATAAAGCCTCATCAGTGACCCTGTAATGATCCGGCAAAGAAAGCCAGAGGAAACCTACTGCAATTTTGCGAATTTCGAATAGGCAGTCGATTCAAAGACTGATATAAATCAAAATGGGGTCCAAATAATTAAAAACATGTCTAGAATATGAGTCCAAACCAATAATTATTTCCGATTTCTCAGAATATTCACGCTGATCTCAAAGGGCCAAAAGTAAAATATAAACTGCACTATGGTTGATGTACGGGGAGACGTTTTACGGCCGCCACACGGCACAACACCAGCTGCAGTGAAGGCAAATAAAAATCAAAAATGAGTTCCTTTAAGAGCAATGGAAACATTCACAAGAAAGAAGATGGGTGATACTACGTAGTTTCGGCTAATAAAGCCTCATCAGTGACCCTGTAATGATCCGGCAAAGAAAGCCAGAGGAAACCTACTGCAATTTTGCGAATTTCGAATAGGCAGTCGATTCAAAGACTGATATAAATCAAAATGGGGTCCAAATAATTAAAAACATGTCTAGAATATGAGTCCAAACCAATAATTATTTCCGATTTCTCAGAATATTCACGCTGATCTCAAAGGGCCAAAAGTAAAATATAAACTGCACTATGGTTGATGTACGGCGAGACGTTTTACGGCCGCCACACGGCACAACACCAGCTGCAGTGAAGGCAAATAAAAATCAAAAATGAGTTCCTTTAAGAGCAATGGAAACATTCATAAGAAAGAAGATGGGTTATACTACGTAGTTTCGGCTAATAAAGCCTCATCAGTGACCCTGTAATGATCCGGCAAAGAACGCCAGAGGAAACCTACTGCAATTTTGCGAATTTCGAATAGGCAGTCGATTCAAAGACTGATATAAATCAAAATGGGGTCCAAATAATTAAAAACATGTCTAGAATATGAGTCCAAACCAATAATTATTTCCGATTTCTCAGAATATTCACGCTGATCTCAAAGGGCCAAAAGTAAAATATAAACTGCACTATGGTTGATGTACGGGGAGACGTTTTACGGCCGCCACACGGCACAACACCAGCTGCAGTGAAGGCAAATAAAAATCAAAAATGAGTTCCTTTAAGAGCAATGGAAACATTCACAAGAAAGAAGATGGGTTATACTACGTAGTTTCGGCTAATAAAGCCTCATCAGTGACCCTGTAATGATCCGGCAAAGAAAGCCAGAGGAAACCTACTGCAATTTTGCGAATTTCGAATAGGCAGTCGATTCAAAGACTGATATAAATCAAAATGGGGTCCAAATAATTAAAAACATGTCTAGAATATGAGTCCAAACCAATAATTATTTCCGATTTCTCAGAATATTCACGCTGATCTCAAAGGGCCAAAAGTAAAATATAAACTGCACTATGGTTGATGTACGGCGAGACGTTTTACGGCCGCCACACGGCACAACACCAGCTGCAGTGAAGGCAAATAAAAATCAAAAATGAGTTCCTTTAAGAGCAATGGAAACATTCATAAGAAAGAAGATGGGTTATACTACGTAGTTTCGGCTAATAAAGCCTCATCAGTGACCCTGTAATGATCCGGCAAAGAAAGCCAGAGGAAACCTACTGCAATTTTGCGAATTTCGAATAGGCAGTCGATTCAAAGACTGATATAAATCAAAATGGGGTCCAAATAATTAAAAACATGTCTAGAATATGAGTCCAGACCAATAATTATTTCCGATTTCTCAGAATATTCACGCTGATCTCAAAGGGCCAAAAGCAAAATATAAACTGCACTATGGTTGATGTACGGGGAGACGTTTTACGGCCGCCACACGGCACAACACCAGCTGCAGTGAAGGCAAATAAAAATCAAAAATGAGTTCCTTTAAGAGCAATGGAAACATTCATAAGAAAGAAGATGGGTTATACTACGTAGTTTCGGCTAATAAAGCCTCATCAGTGACCCTGTAATGATCCGGCAAAGAAAGCCAGAGGAAACCTACTGCAATTTTGCGAATTTCGAATAGGCAGTCGATTCAAAGACTGATATAAATCAAAATGGGGTCCAAATAATTAAAAACATGTCTAGAATATGAGTCCAAACCAATAATTATTTCCGATTTCTCAGAATATTCACGCTGATCTCAAAGGGCCAAAAGTAAAATATAAACTGCACTATGGTTGATGTACGGGGAGACGTTTTACGGCCGCCACACGGCACAACACCAGCTGCAGTGAAGGCAAATAAAAATCAAAAATGAGTTCCTTTAAGAGCAATGGAAACATTCACAAGAAAGAAGATGGGTGATACTACGTAGTTTCGGCTAATAAAGCCTCATCAGTGACCCTGTAATGATCCGGCAAAGAAAGCCAGAGGAAACCTACTGCAATTTTGCGAATTTCGAATAGGCAGTCGATTCAAAGACTGATATAAATCAAAATGGGGTCCAAATAATTAAAAACATGTCTATAATATGAGTCCAAACCAATAATTATTTCCGATTTCTCAGAATATTCACGCTGATCTCAAAGGGCCAAAAGCAAAATATAATCTGCACTATGGTTGATGTACGGGGAGACGTTTTACGGCCGCCACACGGCACAACACCAGCTGCAGTGAAGGCAAATAAAAATCAAAAATGAGTTCCTTTAAGAGCAATGGAAACATTCATAAGAAAGAAGATGGGTTATACTACGTAGTTTCGGCTAATAAAGCCTCATCAGTGATCCTGTTATGATCCGGCAAAGAAAGCCAGAGGAAACCTACTGCAATTTTGCGAATTTCGAATAGGCAGTCGATTCAAAGACTGATATAAATCAAAATGGGGTCCAAATAATTAAAAACATGTCTAGAATATGAGTCCAAACCAATAATTATTTCCGATTTCTCAGAATATTCACGCTGATCTCAAAGGGCCAAAAGTAAAATATAAACTGCACTATGGTTGATGTACGGGGAGACGTTTTACGGCCGCCACATGGCACAACACCAGCTGCAGTGAAGGCAAATAAAAATCAAAAATGAGTTCCTTTAAGAGCAATGGAAACATTCATAAGAAAGAAGATGGGTTATACTACGTAGTTTCGGCTAATAAAGCCTCATCAGTGACCCTGTAATGATCCGGCAAAGAAAGCCAGAGGAAACCTACTGCAATTTTGCGAATTTCGAATAGGCAGTCGATTCAAAGACTGATATAAATCAAAATGGGGTCCAAATAATTAAAAACATGTCTAGAATATGAGTCCAAACCAATAATTATTTCCGATTTCTCAGAATATTCACGCTGATCTCAAAGGGCCCAAAGTAAAATATAAACTGCACTATGGTTGATGTACGGGGAGACGTTTTACGGCCGCCACACGGCACAACACCAGCTGCAGTGAAGGCAAATAAAAATCAAAAATGAGTTCCTTTAAGAGCAATGGAAACATTCATAAGAAAGAAGATGGGTTATACTACGTAATTTCGGCTAATAAAGTCCTCTTTAGCTTGTTTAGTTCTCAGGTAACATTGGTGATCATCCATAACATATTTTTCGCAAGATTTACATAAGTATTCACCACACTCGTGTTCCTCTGTTTTTCGTTTGTCTTTTCTCATTACTTTATAGCATTTAGTACACTTTCACCATTTTTCGCACTGTGATGGACCGCTACGCTTTCCCTTAAATTTTCCATTTTTATGTTCAGGAACCTGTTTGTGTTTCTTATAGCATAATTCAGATCGACAGTCCATATTACAGTCCTGGCAATTTCCTGAGTCTCGGATTTTGGACAATGGTCCTTTTTACATACGATACAGGATGTTTCGCACTGGTGCCTTTCCCTACTGTTGTAATGAAAAAGGCATCTTTCGCAAAAGTATATAGCCCTAATGAAGCCGGTGATAGTGGTAATAGCGTGAAAGTGGTCGTCGTCGACTAGATACACGTAAATACACGGTCTTACGTCGGTACTAGGACTTGTAATAAACTTGTTACCTAGTCTGGCGCTGACCACCATCACGCGTACTCCCAAGGCTTCTTCAAACGCCTTCACATCATTTAAACTCGCCGGTCTGTCCATGACTACTCCCGCTAACTGGCTGATGGCTTCAGCTAATTGTCACTGTTCGTCCCTCGTTTTATTTCTTAAATGTTTGAAGTAACTTTCCGGTACTTTCTGATGTTCCAAAATAAGTTGTAAGTTGCTTTTATTGCCCCTGGTTTTGGTTATTTTTTGCCATTCTTCTGGTGTACACCTTTGGAGTTATGCCCAACTGACCCCGATCGCTCTCGCCAAACAAAGTTGATCATGATTTTCAATTGTCACTATAGATGTCTTTAATTGTAAAGAATTATTGTTTCCTTTAATCTTGGTGATTCTGCGTCGAGCTCCTCCTTTGGGTAAATCTATAGTTCCAATTGTAATGTCAAAACTTTCGTCAATAGCGAGATTTTGATTGCTGTTAAGGACTTTCTCGATGGTCTCCATCACCTTCTGCGCGTCCAGTTGGTCCCAGGCCTGCAGGTGTACAACGATAGGGTCGTGTAAACCTTCGTGATGAATCACGACCCTTCCCAAGTCGTTTCCCTCTAAATTGCCCCGGGCCTCGTTCAAAACGTCGTTGAACATATGATGGAGCCCATCTTGTATGTCTTGTAACCGTTCCCCGTTGTGCTGCTCGTTAAATTTTATCTGGTAGGTGCGGTCCACGGCCGCATTTTTTGCGTACGATCTTTCCGACTTTTTTCTCATGTTGTACTGGAGTGGTGGGGTATCGGGTCGTCGTGACGGTCCCGATTGAGGTTCTTCCCCTCCGCCTGTCTGTGGTAAAGCCGGGTTCCAGTCCCCATCCTCGACACAAGCATTAGCCGTTTCTTCCATCTCGTCATCAAATAGAATAGCCTTGGTCGACTCTTCGACCTCTTTCTGTTCTCGAACGTATTCCAGGGCCAGATCTAAGTCGTCTTCTCTCGACTGTATATGAATAGTTGGCCCTCCCAGATGTTCAAGTATCGTATCTAGTTCTTCTCTGACAAAGACATCTTCGTACTCTTGGTTTCGTAACTGGAACAAACGAAGTCGCATCCCCGGGGAATCCTGTATCCCCCACGTCGCCGCAAAATTCATTAAGGCGACGGCGTCAGTAAAAGTGTTCACCATACTCTCGAACTGTGCTGTGATATTTTCCATGTTGTCGTTGCAAATTCTATAATGACTATAATATATTCCGTCTGCGCTCGTTCTTATATACTTTTGGAAATCGCTTTCTTATGTTTGATTGGATTAAAAAGAAAAAATGTGAACACCAGATTTCTCCGTAAAAAGTAGGGATTTAGTGGGAAGACCACGTGATGCGATCGGTGAGTTCATCACCAGTACTTAGTATACCTTTCAATTTCAAGCCATTCTTTAGGGAATTAAAAGCGATTTCACGCATGTTGGTCACGGTCCGATGATTTCATCTCCTTTCGACGATTCGTTTGATACCCAGATCACCCAAATCGGTTCCGGCAAAGGGAAATAGAGCCATTTAAAGATTACCCAAAGAGTGATAATTTGAACCAGCAAGGGAGATAATGCCGCCACGGCCCGATGATTGTGTCGCGTAGGTTTCCTTTAGACAATTCGTTTGATACCCAGATCACCCAAATCGGTTCAGTCATAAGGGAAATACGGCCATTTAAAGCGTACCAAAAGGGAGATAATTTTGAACAACCAAGGGATATAATTTGGCCACAGTTGAATGTTTTCATTGCGTAGGTCTCCTTTAGACGAGTCCAAACACGATCCCCTTCGGATAAAAACTAAGGCCGTTTGGTTTCACAAACAGGGTAGATCCGGATCAGACGCCACAAAACATGACGTTTCATCCCAGGCCCCACAAAATTTTGCAGCAACGTCTTTACAGTGTAATTTAACATGCACAGTCCGAATTTTATTTCAATCCCACGGCTCATCATAAAAATCACCGATTGTATCGGCTAGGTATTGTTTGAATTTTACGGCGTTCGAAAATCTCTTAGGGGGATGCCAAAGCTTTTGTTTTCAATTTTTAATACCTCAGCTGGGTTTTGGAGAGCCCTTTTGTTTAAAATTAAGTGTCTTCTTCGAACAATAGAGACGTGGCAGAGCTGAACGGACACAGTTATATTTGAGAATCATGACACATTTAAACGCGAATAAGCCAGCTTATTAAGTAAATCTGGATTATTGTTTTGGGGTTTACGGGTTAGACTGATGCGAAAAGCGTATGAGACCGCGTTTATACGCAGTCTGGTCATCTTATATTGCCGCTAAAGATTTACCTTTATAGGTTTTTTCGGTCGCCGGCCCAATACTCGTATCGTATCGATAAAAAGTCAATGTACCGTGAATGAACTTTCAAGCGCTAATCACTCTTTTGTTTTCTATTTTTTCTTTGTTTGGGTTCAGTAGTTCTGCTAATGGCAGGTGTTTCCGTGTTAAGCGGACTGGCGCATTTCAGGCTAAAACCCATTAGCAGATGATATTTTCACAAGTTGGTTTTGAAAGACAAATACACCTATTCAAACATGTTTACGACAAAAATATAGAAAAAAAATCTGATAAAAATGATCGATAGCTCCAAACATAGATTGTGGGTACTCGTATAACGACACAGTCCTTGTCACATTTTTTGTATAAGAGAGAGAGAGAGAGAGAGAGAGAGAGAGAGAGAGAGAGAGAGAGAGAGAGATGCATGCATCTTTTTGGCCCCCCGCCCCTCGGGCCTTGAAGAAATAGATGCTTCCACGAATCGCGCACTGGAAAAAAACGCTTAGCCCAGGCAAAGCGGTGCGAATCAGCCCGTCCATAAACCCTATTGGCAGGGCTTGTCGTTTGACCTCGACCTTTTGTTTCCAATTTTTAGTGCCTTCTACGAACAATAGAGAAGGTTTTTTATTCCGAGGTCACGGAGCAGCTGGGTTGACCTTTTGTTTAAATTTTAGTGCCTTCACCAAACAAAAGAGACGTGGCAAAGGTCAGCCAATATGGCCGACGCGCCGTGACGTCATCCCCGTGCATGCGCAGTCCATGGCGCCAAAGGTATTCCGAGGTCATCCAATATGGCTGCCGCGCCGACGCGTCGTGACGTCATCCCGCGCATGCGCAGTCCGTGGCGCCAAAGCGACCCCATTACTACTATAATGGTCGCGTATAAAATACAGCGAACAATCGAAGAATAGTGCATGTAAATCTTGGTATAGAAAACACAGAGATTACCTTTTCTTCTTTCTTGACAACCAGGTATTCCTCTGCCATTCCACGGAGAAAACCAGCCACCCAACCAGGGAAAACTAAACCCCAATTGGCAAGGGACAATTTAGAATTTTTCCAAACCGAAAATTTCCACAAGTTAAATTAATTTAAGACTGCCTTAAGAATTGGTCCATTCAGCTAAATGCCAAACTCACCGGTTGTCCCCAAAACTGATTGGCTCCACGATGTTGAAAAAATAAACAGGCTAAACCAAGAAGCCTCAAAACTTCACCTGTCTACAATATCAACCCATCAGGCCATTAAGAGTTGAACCCTTCACAGTTCCCTCTGTAAACAAAAGAAACCGCGTATCATGTTTCCGAAAACGTGAAGTAAATTTAAACCCTTCACTATCCCCACCGTTAAATAAATAACGAACTGAACCGCGTATCATGTTCACCGTCCCTCACGAATTCGAGGATAACTCGTGAAGTAGTATTATACATTTCTAACGAAATGACCGGAGAATCCCCTTCCGTTTTATTGCTCGTCGCCATATAATGTATTTTTAATAACCCGTATATGGGACCAGGACTGGGGACGGGACAGGGCAGAAGTCTTACCTGGATAAATGGGTGATGTTCTCCTGGCAGTATGTCTGACGTCTTCACACTTCAAGAGGCCTTGCTAGACTGAAGGAGCATGGTCTTCTTTGTATGCTTTTCTCGCTTCCCGGGTACCATGGAATATCCAAGTGGGTAAAACCCATCACCTTACGGTCAGCGTTTCTGGATAGCTCACGACACAACACTATAGATTGTGTGTACTCGTTAGAACCACCTCGATGAGGCGGTTCTAACGAGTACCCACAATCTATATTTTGAGCAGAAAAAATAACTTTGACGATTTTTCATCTTTTTATTTTTTTCCATTTTTACGGCGATAAAATTTAAAGTGTACTTGTATATGCGTGTTTTCGAAATTCATGCACGAGTGGTCATATCATATGATATCGTCGTTTCATAAATATCATATGAAATGACCACGAGTGTAAGATTCTGTCTATCGATTGACCACTGTAAATGGATGTTATCGCCTTAAAACAAGACAATTTTTCCCCAAATATGCATGGTTGACACGGACGTCGCCATGATGTTACTTAATCCCGCCAAAGTGTTATTACACTTGTCGTCATACCATATTTATGGCATGAGGTTATCGAATGCATATCAATGACGTCATGTGATAAAGTGCTTTCTTTCACATCTCAAAAAAATTGTCATTTTTCTGATTAAAAATTGTGTTATTTGTTCTTATATTTACGCCCAACATAGTTTGTGAGTACCAACAACCTATGTCTTGGAGCAGAAAAAAGTGTATCCCTTCAATCCCCAGTTGTTTTATTGATTAACTCGATGACTAATGTTATAACAGAACAAACAAGGCTACATGCCATTTTTGACCCGATCATTTTCCAGACGACATGCCATTCCTGGATTCTGGTTCTTTAACTATTCCAGCCAATATAAGTGACCACAAAGCGACATATATAACACTACCCTTTCAGTATGATAATGAAGGCGCTTTCAACAGACTAATATTTTTATATAAAAATGCTAATTTTACACTTTTAAAACAAAAAAATTCAAATTATGATTGGTCATGTCTAAGCGAAGGTACTCTAGATGAAGCCTGTTCTAAATTTAATGATACCTTTCTTGAATTTGTTAACTCTTGTGTTCCATCCAAAAATGTACTTGTTAGACCTGATGACAAGCCGTGGTACGATTCTGAAATAAGACGTGTGTCTAGAAAACGTGATAGATTAAAACGGAAATTCAACAAATCAGGTAATGCTAATACTCTGTCAAGATAAAAGTTCTTTCGTAATAAAGTTAACAATTTAAAGCGACACGCAAAAGAGCAATTCTACAACAATTTAGAATTTTCTATTTCTGATTTTCACTCTAATGATAAAAAACAATTTTGGAAAGTGGTACGCCACTTTGTTAAAAGCAATTCCAGCTACGCTTCAATTCCACCTCTAAATTCATTCCCAGTTACTGGGCAAAACGACTTTTGTTTTTCATCAGAAGATAAAGCAGAATTATTAAACGAATATTTTACATCTATCTCCACAGTCAATGATGAAAACGTCGACTTGCCTGATTTTGAATATAAATGCCAAAGTCGGTTATCAAGCATTGCATGTACACCACAAAAGTAAGCATCTTTGATTGAAATTTTATTTCCGAACAAGGCTACAGGGCCAGATGGTATTAGTACCAAAATGCTAAAATCTGTAGCAAATGAAGTATCTGTGCCTCTGTGTACACTCTTTAATAGATCTTTCAGAGAAGGCAAGTTTGCAGAGATTTATAAATATTCAAATGTTATACCTTTACCCAAAAAGGGAGATAATTCCGATCCTTCGACATTTCGACCTGTTTCTCTCTTAAGTAACGTTGGCAAACTACAAGAGAGAATAGCTTTTAAACACATTATAACTTTTTATATGAAAATAATTTACTTATAAATACCAATCTGGTGTTTTACCCAATCATTCAACAACCTTTCAACTTATAGACATCTATCATCACATCTGACAGACTTTTGATAATAACCAATTTTCATGTATGGTTTTCTTAGACGTTTCTAAAGCTTTTGACAGAGTGTGGCATAAGGGACTGGTTTTTAAATTAAAACAAAGTGGCATAGACGGTGAATTATTGGATTGGATTACTGACTACCTCAAAAATAGGAAGCAAAAAGTCGTTATAAGAAACAGTTCTTCAACCTTAAGGAGAGTAAATGCCGGCGTTCCTCAAGGGTCTGTTCTAGGCCCCCTGTTATTTTTAGTTTACATCAATGATATATCTGATTCTCTGCTTAGCCTTACTAGATTATTTGCCGACGATAGCTCCCTATTCTGCGCTGCAGCTACTCTAAATGACATTGAGGGTATCATTAATCATGATTTGCGAATGTTAGTAAATTGGGCATCTCAGTGGTTGATAAAATTTAACCCATTTAAAACAGAAGCAATGATTTTTACCTTAAAAACATATTGAATCACTTCCTAATATAATATTTGATGGAACTCCCGTAAAATTTGTTACATATCATAAACATTTAGGTCTAACCTTCAGTAGTAACGGTAAATGGCATTCCCATATTGAGAATATTAAAACAGTGCATCAAAAGTTATTGGCATAATGAGGAAACTGAAATATACATTTAGTCGTGTTGCATTAAATCAAATTTATTTATCGTACTTGTTGCCTATTATCGAATATTCATGTGTTGTGTGGGATGGCTGTACTGTAGAGGAAATAAACTCGCTTCAAAAACTTCAGAATGAAGCTGCCCGCATAGTTACAGGTTTAACCAGATCAGTTTCTCTGGACAACCTGTACAGAGAATGTGGCTGGGTGTCACTTTTGGAACGGTGCAGACAGCAAAAACTTGTATTTATGTATAAATCAATAAACGGGTTCGTTCCTACATATATATCCGATCTAATTCCCCCTTTAGTGGGAGAAGCAAATGCTTACAATCTCCGAAACCAAGCAGATGTTACCGCTCCTTTCTGCTGGACTGAAATCTCTCGCAAATCTTGTATTCCATCCTCAATTTTTTCTCTTGACGTCGAATTACGTAATTCACCGTCTCTGGCAAGTTTTAGGTATCAACTGAAAAGGCATCAAAACAACTCGAAAGTCCCATTACACTATAGAACTGGTAACAAATATGTGTCTGCTTTACACGCAAGAATTAGAAATAATTGTAGTAATTTACGTCTTGACTTATATATTAATCACTTATCACCTAATTTCACTTGTAGTTGCTCTGACGAAGCCGAAGATGCTGCTCATTATTTTTTTCACTATTCACATTACACTAACGAAAGAGTAATTCTTTTCCAATCAACCAGAGCTTTTCATCCACTCAATATTAATATTCTTCTATTTGGAGATGTTAGTCTGTCGATAGAAGATAACACTCTCATCTTTACAGCCGTACAAACATTTATTAAGGATACTAGAAGGTTCGCCAACTTGGCTGCTGCTCACTTAGGCCAGCATGACATCTCATTCCATTTTCACTTTATTATTTTTATCATACTGTTTTTCTTTATTTAATTATTCATTATACATCTTATACATTTTTTTCTCACCATTTTTTCTTTTTGTCATCATCTTTGGAAAATGTGATGTATGTTTATTTGTTATATCACTCCATATGAAGTATTCAAAATGTCTCTGTATTTGCCACTATCATGTGCATGTATCTATTACTGTAATACTGTTTTGTAGGGGAGGGCCGTAACTAATGTTGGCAGAACTTGTGGCCCGACCCTGTTGCTTGATTTATGATGCAATAAAATATGTTTATACTAATCCCCAGTTTTCTCTATATAAAGTAGGGTTTATGGGGGTGTTCATTTCATGGACTTGTTAACATGATGGTCAGTGCAGTCTCATCACTGTCTACATTGTGCACTGTGTGGACCGGCGCTTACCCTGGGCTACTTTGGGTCGACAAAAGGTCATCATCACGAAAACACGCCTATATAATTCTAATCCCCTCGAACCCCACTTTTATATGGTAAAATGGAGGTTTACAGGGGTAAACCTTTTTCATATATCTGCTCTAAAATATAAAGTGTGGGTACTCGTTAGAACCTCATTGATGGGGTGGTTCTAAGGTGTACTCACAATCTATATTTTTAGTGAGTGAGTGTTTGCGTTTTACGTCCCACCAGCAGCTCAGGTCATACGGAGACGGGCCATCGGTTTAAAGACTCATCCGAAAGTCTGGAGAAGCCCAGGATCGATCCTGCGACCCCTGTTTACAAGGCGAGTAGCGTAACCACTACACCACGGAGGCATCTTATCTATATTTTTAGCATCACTTTTTTTCATCTTAAAACTTTCGTTTTTATTCTAGTGAATTTTTAGTCGGTGAATTCAGGAAAGTGAATTCTCATGACTATAGCGACAGTCACGACGTCATCTCAAAGCTCATAACGATCGTGTTATGTTTCCGGCTTACTACTACGCGCAGAAAATAGATCTTGAAAGAATGTGAATAAACTGGTAGTATAACCGAAAAAGGGTTATAAGAGTAACATTAATTAATAATGTCATAGATCTATACCTTATTTGACAAATGTTAACTGTTGTGGACTTAGTCTAGTCCCGCACTGCATGATTTGAGCAAAGATTGTAGGTCAATCGACCATTCGTAAAGAAGCGGCGAAGGTAGCTTTTTATCCGAATGATGGTGTTTGTTTGTTTGTTTGTTTGTTTGATTTGAGGTTTAACGTCCCCGTCAACACTGTAAAGGTCATTTTGGAGACGTTGCTTCCAATTTTGTGGGGAATTTACCCGACATTGAGATGAAATGACATCTCAAGCCCTGCTACCCAATGAAACCCATAGGGTTTATAAGCATGGACGGGCCGACTCGCACCGCTTTACCTGGGCAGGCTTCGATCCTCTAAGCGGTTTACCAGTACCCGTATGCGGGTCGGTTTCAGCTCTGCGTGGAAGCATCATGCAGCCCATATATTTCTTCAAGCCCCGTTGGGCGGGGGCCGCCGAATGATGGTGTACAGTTGTGTTATTTTTAAAATAGAGTACGTCTGCGCAAAGTGGTATATTAAATAGTCCTCTGCATTCGCTGATATATTTTACAATGACTCAATAGTCTTATTAAATCTGGCAGCTCATAATTGCTGTGTAAAGGTTTTATCCAGCATCATATAATATGACCCCAATTTGCTTAAGAGTCATAAGTTCAACAAGTCCATTACGTAAACACACCCGTGCGATAAAGTGCATTTTTTCACATCTACAAAATGGCTAATCACTTTTCAGATGAAATTCTATGATTTTGTTTTATTTATAATGCAAACAAAGGTAGTAGGTTCTCGTTAGAACCGCCTCAGTTAGACGGTTCTAACGAGTAGCTACAACCTAAGTCTTGGAGCAGAAATAAAAAAGATAATGTATATCCCCGTAAACCCCATTTTCTCTAAAAAAGTATGGTTTAGGGTGTGTTCATTTCACAGACTTGTTTACGTGATGAATGTAAAGGATACCCCTTTGAACCCCCTGAATACAGAGAAAAATAGGGTCTACAGAGTATACATTATTATTACAAAGATTGTGGGTATCCGTTAGAACATTTGCATTGAGGCAGTTCTAACGAGCACATTCAATCGATGTATGTAGCAGAAATAAGAAAGAAAAAAAAATACCTGAAAAAAAAAAAAAAAAAAAACACTTGAGTTTTGAGTTGCAAAAAGAATGCGCCTTGTCCAGAAATCAGATAATAATTTCACATGATTATAATAATATGTGCAAGCGTTATTATAGTAAAAATTACCTGAAAAAAACCTCGAGTTTTGAGCTGTAAAAAGAATGCGCCTGGTCCAGAATCATTCAGACGAAAAGCAAATAATAATTTCACACGTTATTTGTAAGCGTTATCAGCTAACAAGAAAAAAAAAATATAGAGATCAACCATGGTTTTTCATGCAATAACATTCGCCGGGTGCGAGGAAGCTGTTCGAACATGAGGCCCCAAGGCCGAATGTTCAGATATCTTCCGAGGGATCCGGTAAAATGTTAATGCAATGAAATAACCATGGATGATCGTTGTTCTTGCATGACTTACGATTCCGACAGCACATTTTGACGAAAACGCCCAAAAGTTCATATAAACTCCATATAAACTCTTCAAATGCAACCGGCGAACCAACATGGCGGCCAGTTCAGAACGTTGTTAACAATGAGGTTGTCATGCAGTAACGCATCCCCCCCCCCCACACCGGTCATCATAGAACCCTAAAACGCTACGTTCAGGGCGATAACGATATATGCATTCCTTATGAAAAAATAATTGACCCGTTTTTTTCTCGCCAGGTTTATGCCCCTTTCTTGAGTTATGCCCCTTTGCAAAAAAACTTTGAAATCTTGTAAGTAAGATATCTCAAAAACTATTTGAGCTTTTGCCCTGAAACTTTACAGAATGGTTGGGGATGATGAGAAGATGAACTGATTAACTTTTGACAAAAATCCATGTTTTTCTCTTGAGTTATGCCCCTTTGAACTTTTGCGCATTTGAAGCTTGTAAGCATGATAGCTGAAAAACTGTATGAGCTATTGCTCTGAAACTTTACAGGCTGATTCAGGATGATGAGTAGATGAAATGATTAACTGTTGGAAAAAAATCCGATTTTTTTTCTTCAGTTATGGCCCTTTGATTTTTTTGCGTTTTAAGCTTGTAATAAAGATAACTCAAAAACTGTTTGAGCTATTGCCCTGAAACTTTACAGAATGGTTGGGGATGATGAGAAGATGAACTGATTAGTTTATGACAAAACTCCTTTTTTTTCGTGAGTTATGCCCTTTGAAATTTTGCGCGTTTTAAGCTTGTAAGCAAGATATCTCATAAACTGTTCGAACTATGGCCCTGAAACTTCACAGGCTGGTTCAGGATGATGAGTGTATGACCTGATAAACTTTTGAAAAAAATCCGAAGGATTATGCCCCGGTCTTGAGTTATGCCCTTTTGCAAAAAAATACTTTGAAATCTTGTAAGCAAGTTATCTCAAAAACGGTTTGAGCTTTTGTCCTGAAACGTAAGAGACTGGTTGGAGATGATTAGTAGATGAACTGATTAACTTTTGAAAAAAAAAATCCGTAATGGACTTTACAGAATGGTTGGGGCTGATGAGAAGATGAACTGATCACCTTTCGAGAAAAATCCATTTTTTTCTTGAGTTATGCCCTTTAAAATTTTTCGCAATTTAAGCTTGTAAGCAAGATATCTCAAAAACTGTTCGAGCTATAGCCCTGAAACTTTACAGGCTGGTTCAGGATGATGAGTAGATGAACTGATTTACTTTTGAAAAATATCCGAATTTTTTTTTTTTTTTTTTTTAGTTTTGGCCCTTTGAAATTTATTGCGTTTTAATTTTATAAGCAAGATAACTCAAAAACTGATGGAGCTATTTCCCTGTAACTTTACAGAATGGTTGGGGATGATGCGAAGATGGACTGATTAACTTTTGACAAAAATCCAATTTTTTTCTTGAATATGCCCCTTTGTAATTTTGTGCGTTATAAGCTTGTAAGCAAGATATCTCAAAAACTGTTTGAGATATTGCCTTAAAACTGTGCGGGCTGATTCAGGATGATGAGTAGATGATCTGATTAACTTCTGAAAAAAATAAATCTGAAAGATTATGACCCTGTCTTGAAAAAAACAAAAACAAAAAAAAACAAAAACAAAAAAAAACTGAAAACAATTTCTTAAGTTATGCTCCTTTGGAAATTTGGCATTCAAAATACAGTCCAACCTGTATTAACCATGCACCTCAGGGATAATGAAAATGAGCTTGCTAAAGACAGGTGCTTGCTCAATACAGGTGAATTTTAATGCATTTGCATTTTTAGGGTACTTATTGCATGCTTGCTTAATTCAGGTAGCTCGCTTAATAGAGGTGGACACTAAGACATGTTTGAATGTATCTCTAAAAATGTAGACGGGCCTCCGTGGCCTAGTGGATAAGAGCGCTGACTCTTAGTCATTAGGTCTCTCACTGCCGTAGGTTCGAGCCTCGCTCGGGCCACGTGTGAGACGCCAAGTTCTGCAACGGAAGGTCAGGTGGTTTTTCTCCGGGTACTCCGGTTTTCGCCCATCTCTGATTAACGATCGGCTCGATATGAGTGAAATAATCTTGAAAGGGCCGTAAAACCCAAACCAAAAAAAAAAAAAAAAAAAAAAAAAATCTCTAAAAATGTATGAGCTATTGTCCTTTAACTTAAAACAATGTTATGGGGTGATAAATAAATGACCTGATTAACTTCAGTTTTTCTTGTGTTATGTTCCTTCTAAAATTTTAGCATTGCAGCCAAATAAAAAAAAAGATATCTCAATTACTGTTAGGGACAAGCATGGTTAGGGTCAAGCAATGTTAGGGTCAAGCAGCTGCGAGCATTGTGTTTCATAAACACTGGCTCTAGTTTGCCTTATTTTTGCTCAAAATATAGAGAGTGGGGACTCGTAAAAATCGGCCCATTTAGGCGGTTCAAACGAGCACCCTCAATCTATGTTGGAAGACAAAAATAAAAAAGATATTACTTTTCTTCCATAATATTTGTCATTTTTGACACTATGTTGGACGCCATTATTTCACATGGACATGTTTTCCTAATGTTTTCGCTTTTCACAGCTCGCTTGATTTCTATTTAATTATAATAAAGAAACATGCATCATAATATGTTTTGTTTGTTTGATATGTATTTTAACGTCCCCGTCAACACTGTATAGGTCATTTTGGAGACGTTGCTTCCAACTTTGTGGGACTTTTACCCGACATGGAGATGAAATGACATATCAAGCCCTGTTGTCCAGTTAAACCTATAGGGTGTATAAATATATGGACGGTCTGACTTTCACCGCTTTGTCTGGGCAGGCTTAAATACTTTAAGTATCAGTACTCTTGTGCGGTCAGATTCAGCTCTGCGTAGAAGCAATGTGCAGTCCATCTATTTCTTCAAGCCCCGATGGGCGGGGCCGTTAATAATATCTTACTTATTTTATCATATGACGTCGCGTCTGAGAGTGTAATAACGCCATGTATTATTTTCGATAATCCACTAGTGGATTAAATATGCAAATTAGCTAGATACGTTCCGTAACGTTACATGTACGACGTCCTTAACGACGTCGCTTTTACTAATGGCGGAATATTGACATTTTTGTAAACAGTCGTCAATAAAATGCGTTTTAAATGTCATATGATAAATAGAATCTTGCATTCGTGTACATGTATTATTGAATTTATTAAACTCGTTCAGGAAAAGGGATAAAATGCTCGGCAAAGCCTCGCATTTTATCCCTTTTCCTCAACTCGTTTAATAAATTCAATAATACATGAACACTCATGTAAGATCTTCTATGTATTTTACTAGGAATTTAGTGAAAGAGTGCTTGACTGGATCCTCAGAAGAATGCAATCCAGCTCGACTACTGAAGTTGACAATGATCTGTTCTCATCCGGACTCCACTATGTTCATTCTAGTAGACACAGGTCTGCTGAAGAAAACGTCTCTAGAGTCGATGGAAAGTGAACTTGTTAAACCGGAAGGAGTTACTGAAGAAGAAGAGATACCGGAAGACCAAGATCCTCGAGTGGGTAAAACCTTGGACTTTGATCCTGAAACTGGAAAAAGAATGGAGGGACCGTGGAGTCTATCCAATGAAAGCCTGGATGTGTACTTTAAACTTTGCTATCTGGTCGTATTATCCAAGTATAAGATTGCCAGCTGCCTGGGAGATGATATATATCAGCAGCTTGTTTCTTGGGTGGAACAAAATGGCTTTCTGGATAAGGGGAAAGAATATGATGACATTTTAAATGCTATTAAAGCTATTCAGTAGATACATTCCGATTTTGGACTGCTTTGAACATTAATCAACCGTTGCGCTTCTTTCTGATTAGACTCTTTCGTGGCTTGAGCTAATTAGTGAATCGGTGACCATTTTGATATAGAGGATCTCACTTGAGAACCCTTGTACTATTAATGAATTCAATAATACACGAGCACGAATGCAAGATTCTATTTATCATATGACATTTAAAACGCATTTTATTCGAGATTGTTTTATACAAATGTCAATATTCCGCCATTAGTAAACGCGACGTCGTTAAGAACGCCGTACATGTAACGTTACGGGGCGTATCTAACTAATTTGCATATTTAATCCACGAGTGGATGATCGAAAATTATTTCAATCTCAGACGCGACGTCATATGATAAATAAAAATATTGAGTGTATTATCTTATATAAACTGTTCCTTAATGTTTAGCTTATGTAAGTGTATTAACGTTTGCTTCTTGTTCGGTTTTGATTTGTTACTGTTCAGTAGTGGTTGGGTGGGTGGCCAACTGATATTGGCTTATAGATGGGCAAAGCCTGCGGTCCTTGCAACAGGTAAGGGTGGAGGGGGATGATGTTATTGCCTCTGTTTCTAAACTTCAATTCATTTCCTCTTTTTGTTCTGATCCTTACTTTCATCTCCTGTACTGCCTTTTATGCCTCTTTTCTCCCTTTCTCTGGGAGACGACACAAAATCACCCACAAGGGTTGACATTTCATTAGACCCAATACCATTAATCAACTTCAAGTGAATGATTATCAATTAGTTTAAATTTATTTATTTTAGTTCGATTGCGATGGAAGCTTGCAGCTTATTTAATCGCTCTCGAACTCTCGTTTAGGATGTTTTCACGCGCTGGAGAGAAAGGCAGTGACTATTACACCACTGCTACCCATTTACACCTGGGTGAAGTGAGGCAGTGTCATGACGTGTCTTGCCCAAGGACACACCTCGATACCGGGTGCCGGATTCGAACGCACAACCTCTCGGTCATGAGTCGAACGCGTTAACCACTGCGCTATCGAGGCTGTCCAGAACAAAGATTTGTCCGTCCGTATCAATTAACCATTGATCGGAGCAAGTGTTAGGAATATATAAACAAGGAATATCTTTAAAACAGATAAACGACGTAATAGATACTGGAATATGCATATTAAAACTACTTTGTGGTTCAATAGGAACTGTTGTGAAATATAAACTTTAGATCTATCATAATTCAAAAACAGTATAAAAAGTATTTGAAAAACCCGTGCCACTTGGGCACCTTTTTGTTAAAGAGTACAAAGTGTAACATTGTGCAGCCCAATCTATTTCTTCAGGCCTGCCAAACAGAATTGCTTTAACAATATTTGAAGACCTTCTTTTAAAGAAACTATCTCGTGGAAAAAAATCAAAGCAATCCTCATACAGGAGATTTTGAAATATTTGGTTGCTTTAGAAACTAATAGAACATAAGCACAAGCATGCTGATTTAGGTATACGTGTACGTCATGATCAATTTGTGTACTAAGTTTCAACTTTGAAGCCCTTATGGTTCCTGGAAAAAATTTGATCCAAATTTTTTAATGTGTAAAATTTTGAGAAAAAGAAAATTAACAAGGAGAAAGGACAGATAAGCAGCAGCAGCCTGATTTTAGTATATACAAGATATTTAACCACTGTCCACATAAGTACACAGCTTCAACATTGTTACGCCCCGCGGTAACTCCTCGTTAAGATAGATAACTCTGTATTGACCCAAGTGTGTGACTTTACGTCACAAACTCGAATACACAAAAGAAAAAGCTCAAAATACGGCTAAAAACAAAGGCAATAAAAATTGTTGTTAAAAAGAAACTGTTGAATTTGCTTTATAGACTTACAAATCCCCAACCCTTTCCAACCCCCATTTGCAATAAGGCTGCGGTTAGTGCACCGAAATATACGACCCTAGGTTCGCATTTAAACTGGACTGAATCTTGTCAGAATAAGTTCCCTTTGAAAACGGACACGGCTTAAAAAAGACTTTTCAAATACACTTAACCATAGAGATGAGCCTCGGTAGGGACCCATGCACTATGCAACTGGTCCCAGCATTTGAGGAGACAGACTCCGAACTCGTCTTTTAAAGGTTGAATGTTAATATCTCTTCAAAGTCGAAAGAGTGCACATGTATCTGTCGGTGTATTTTGTGTAAAACTTCCCTTTTAATTCTTCACAATAAATCACAGAACTTTCAGTTCACTGTACAATGACAATAATTTACAAGTAATTTACAATTATTTATTCAAGTAGCGACATTTAAACCTTAGATATAGAAGACTGGAGTCTAGTATGTTAAAAAAACATGGCATGTTTTCACAGAAATATAATTTTCATTCATTTCCGCTTGGAAAATAACATTTTAACTCGGAGGATTCATCGTTTTGGGACAAAATCGTTTGTATTTTAGCACTTTGAATGGTTAAGGCAATCCCATAGCTCATAAGAAACCTGACAACCAATCTGCGTGCTTCGTATACAATTAACACACAACAGACAATTTGTAGGATATGAAAGTTTTACCATAACCCTCAAAATAAATAAATAAACACAAATTTTGCTCGGCCCCCGCCCATCGGGGCTTTAAAGAAATAGATGGGCTGCATGATGCTTCCACGCAGAGCTGAAACCGACCGCACACGAGTACTGGTAAACCGCTTACAAGATCTAAGGCTGCCCAGGCAAATCGGTGCAAGTCGGAGCGTCCATGCTTATACACCCTACTGGTTTCATTGGGCGACAGGGCTTGAGATGTCATGTCATTTCAATGTCGGGTAAGAGTCCCACAAAATTGGAAGAAAAGTCTCCACAATGACCTATAAAGTGTTGCCGGGGACGTTAAACCTCAAATCAAACACAACACAAAGCATACCGTGTCAACCTTATTTAATTTTGCAAGTGACAAACCGTCACTGCACAGACAATCCATGTGGAGCGCTGTGGTGCAGTGGTAAAGTATCGGACTCGGGATCGAGAGGTACCGGGTTCGAACCCCACAAGCGGCAAGTGTTGTTTCCTTGAGCAAGAAACTTTATCCACATTGCGTAGTACTGGTTTCTACCCAGGAAAACAGGGCCACATGGAAGATTAGTACTAGTTTACTAAATGTGTTACCCGCTATAAATAAAGGCGATTATTATTATTATTATTATTATTATTATTATTATTAATATTACTCGCAACGCTTTGCCTGGGCAGGCTTAGATGCTCTAAACAGTTAACCACTACTCGTGTGCGGTCGGATTTCAGCTCTGCGTGGAAGCATCATGCAGCCCATCCATTTCTTCAAGACCCGATGGGCTAACTTACAGTTGCCTTACAGTTGGAAAACGCCTGCTGTTCTTGCAGGAGGTAAAGTTAGAGGGGGGGGGGATTTAGCGTTTTATTCTGTCTCTCCACTTCCATTCATTTTCCTCATTATCCACTGTCCCTCGCTTTAATCACCTCTACTATCTTTTTTATCTCTTTTCTCCCATTCTTTGGGAGAAGACACAAAATGGCCCATTAGAATTGACGTGTTATTTAACACAAAACAATCAATCAGTCTTTTTCCTTGTTAGGATTGAACAATATTATTCGCCGGACTCGGTAGCTACATGTAAGGTAAGTAAGTAAGTAGACTTTATTTATAGAGGGTTACTCAGTTGGCATAGCCAATCTTCCCTGAGGCCCTCGTAAAACATATATAGTAATAACATACATAGCAATTATATTAGACATTTAAGCAAATACAAGAATTAAACAATCATTGAGTTTTACATGAGATGGATGGAAAAATGAGACGGACGCATGAAAAGATACTAGCTACATGCAAATACTCGCTCACTAATATATAAAAGCTCGCACGTAATCAATAAATTATTCATGAATGTTACGGCAATAACGTTGCGCGCAACTTTGTCAAATTTATGCTTACAAGTGTAAAATCAAAATTTGGAGCTTTGAAACCTGCTAACTCACGGACATAGAAAAAAACAACAAAAACAAACATATATCTCTTTACAATGAGAGGGCTACAACACTGATGCCTGAGGCCCCTTTCCCATTAGGGCTTGAAGAAACAGATTTGTCTGCATGATGCCCTTAGGCAGAGCCAAAACCGACTGCTCATGGACACCGAAAAATCGCCCAGCGTTTCTAAGCCTGCCCATGTGAAGATGTGCGAGTAGGACCGTTCATTCATGCATACGCCTAATTGGTTTGATTGGGCGACTGGGCTTGAGGTGTCATTTCATCTCAATTTCGGGTAAGAATCCCACACACTGGAAGCAATGTTGCAAAATGACCTTTACGATGTTAATGGAGGGGCGTTAAACTTCAATTCTAATCCACTTACGTATGTAACGAGGCCTTTAAATGGATAGCGTAAAAAAAAATCAACAGTATGTCCTGCGATATTATGTAGAATCCCGACGTCATGATGTAACGTCGCTTTTCATTGACTGACTCTTGGTTTTACGCAGCTCACAGCGCTTACCGCTTTGTACAAAGAAGCACAGCCGAAAAAGTGCATCAAAATGGGGATAACTGTATTGCAAACCGTCACTTGGGGAGGCAAATCCCCGGCACCACGGTCGAAATTTACTTTTAACGGCTCCGCTTACGCGTCGCCGTAAAGCGAAATTTCCAACACAAAACCCGCAATTTACCTCCCCAAAATGACAATCCATATACAGTTATCCCCGAAATCAACAAAAACTGATACCGGCGTATACTTTCCCGTTAGTACATCCACTCGCATCCATCGATATTTCAACCACAGCTAGCAAACACTCATCCACACCCAGTGCAACAGCCCTAAATCAATTTTTTTAAGAAATAATTTATATTATGTCCAGGTACACAAAAGTGAAAAAAAAAAAAACTTTATGTAAACACAATGATGATGATGACAATATGACGGTGGGGGTGTAGCAATTATCTTTTCACCCACTCTAAACATTTTGACGCAAACGAATTAATCGAGGCTGCGTTCTTTATATCAAGTGGAATGCAGTTCCAAATAAGTGCTCCCGAATAGGACAGACTGCTTTTAAACAAATTATTGTTCGGCTTTGGTATTAAGAAGTTTCGGTTGACAACCGACCGCAAATTAGAATAAGTATCATTAACATTCCTCATTTGAAATAAGTCTGTTAAGTAGACAGGCGCAATATTGTTAGCTATTTTATACATAACTTTTGCCTTCTGTAAAAATACTGATTCATCAAACGAAAGGATTTTAAGTTGGCTTCGCGCATCTGTTAAGTTAGTATAAGTGTTGCCTAGTATAAGTTTACATGCTCTCCGCTGTAGTTTATTTATCTTATCTATATTGCTATTAGATGTTCTGCCCCAGATGATGCTACAATAGTCAAAATGTGTTTTTATATATGCATTATAATATAAAAGTTTATGCTCTAGAGATAGATAGTTTTTAATTTGTGACAAAAGCCATCCATTTGATGATACCTTCTTTGAACCATAATTAAAATGTGTATTCCACACGAAATTTTCGTCTATATTTATGCCTAATACCTTTTCATTACTACTCAGTTGCAAATCTACGCCATCATACTTTAGACTTAAAATATTATCAGTAAAGGTGACCCTTTTCTGTCTGCTGGTTATAAACATTACTTTTGTTTTAGCTGTATTGAGTACCATTCCATTTTCCTAACACCAATTTTGCAGCAACTGCAGTGGTCTTTGAAGATTATTTTCAAGAAGTGTTTTGTCTGCTTAAATGTCATACATAGAAGAATCATCAGCATAGAAATCTATTTCAGAAACAGCTGTCTTCAATGTCAACGGCATATCGTTAACAAATAATAAAAATAACAACGGACCCAGAATTGACCCTTGTGGGACTCCACATGGTACAGTTTGTTTTTCTGACATTATACCATTTATTGAAACAGATTATTTTCTGTTTGACAAATATGATCGGAACCAAGATAATGATAAGTTACTACATTTATAATCCCATTTTCTTAAGAAGTATCTGATGATCTACCATGTCAAACGCTTTGCGAAAATCTACCATTACACAGCCTACAAGCTTCCCTTCATTTATTGCTTTTAACCAAGTATCAATCATCAAAAGCATGGCTGCTTCTGTTGAATGGCCTTCTCTAAAACCACTCTGCCTCTGATGAAGAGGATTATGTGAATTTAAGAATGAGGACAACTTTATTGTTACCCATTTTTCAATTATCTTAGAAAGTGTTGGCAAAATGGATATGAGGTGATAATTATTCACTTCTTCTCTAGGCCCTACCTTAAAAACTGGACTGACCCTTGCTTGCTTCCATATGCCTGGAAAAATACCAGACTTTATACTTGAATTAATTATAAAAGCTATGCTAGGTGAAAGGACTTCCGGTGCAATTTTTAATAACTTGGGACCAACAAAATCCAGCCCGGTAGACTTAGCTGTATCTAAGTGTACCAAGAAATTTGTTACAAAACTTATATTTATATTTGGGATGTTAAAATTTGCCTCAGGGCTGACATTTTCGTTCACATAATCCTTTAAGTCATTGAAATCAGAGTTCTTAATGGGTTCTTTTAATTTAGTCGCTAAATTAAATTAAATTAACCCGCGTCTGACTGGTGATCGGGAGGACGCGGGTTCGATACTTGCCGGGGTCGGCAACATTCCTTCGTGGAGAAGGATCATGAAATCTTTCCTACGGTCGTTTTCTCCATTCCGCTGATTCAAGAAGGGCAGTTGTCAGTTTCTGGAGAAAGAATGTGCATTGTTCTGGTTATCCGCTTACGTATAAGCCTGCCCAGGAAAGGTGTGGATATGTAAATTGACCGGCTCAAAAATGACCTAAATAGTGGTGACTGGGCCGTTAAACTGCGATACAAACAAACAAACAATATTATTTATGTTGCCAATATTTATACCAAGCATAAGGCATAGGTCTAGTTCCTGTTCATTTATAAAATTAAAACATGCGATTTTACTTTTCTTTTAGCACATCATAAAAGGCACATGTTAATTCCCTTTACCGAGTACTGTATTTAGAAAGCTTTAACTTGTAAATAATTACTGCTCATTGTTTATGTTGTATTTTCCCTTGTTAGAAGTTTCAAGCCTTTGTTAAACGTACATTTTTTATCTATGAAAACATGGTTTATTTATAAATTAATTTTAAAAGTGTACTTACTGTAATGATATGTTAAATTCAGTATTTAGTTATCTTATATAGCTTACATGTATAGCGGTTACTGACCAGTTTGGTGTGAAATTAATAAAATTTGAAATTAGTGTCTGAACGTGCCGTCGGTGACGAGAAGGTATATTATACACTGTAATTTTAAATCTGTTTGGATAATAAATTGTAGAGCTTTTAAATACTCTCAGTAGTATTTTGTCCACCCCTTTAGACCATCAGGCCTCAACTCAAGTCCAGTGATATGAAACTTGGTTGTTCAATGCAGGCTGTCGGTCAACGTACACTAACTAAAACACAACGCGAGGTTAGACTGGAGTGGGATAGCCTAGTCCATACCACAGTCTAGTACACTGTAAAAAATTAAAAGCTTGTTTATAATGATTTACTTCATTGTAACTATTTTATTAGATAACGGATATTTCTCCATTGTTTAACATCTGCATCGCCGTACAGTACAACTTTAAATAGATAAATGCCATACATGTACTCAAGTGATTATTCAGTCACGCTATACTTACCGCTACTTTTTTGCAGAAGTTTACACATTTTTAATCAATCGCAAATTTTAATTTATTCAATCGAGACTAATATCAATAATTAGGTCGAAAACCAGCTTATACACCTACGCCGAAATAAATGCCTTCAAAATTAACCAGATGTATTTTAGTTAACTCTTTCATAGCTATAAGTTGGACAAATCCATTTGTCATATCAGGGGCGTCAGGCCTATTTTTTTCGTTTCTATTCAAATTTTGACGGAAAATGCTGTTAGCAAATAGTACAGGCCCTGATCAGACGTTCCACGATTTGATCTGAGCCTGCACTATTTGCCAAGGTACCCCTTTAGGTTTCACGCATGCAATGGGTTAATCTGTAATAGCGCATGTAGAAAAAAAAACACACATAACTTTTCTGTATGATAGATATACCAGTAAGTAGAGACTACAAATGATTTTGGAGGTCTAGAATCAGTATTATATGAGTTTGCATATAGACATCACGAAATCACGCCTATATAAATGTTGCCCCCTCTGACCCACTTTTTATTGTAAAACTGGGGTTAACAGGGGTAAACCTTACTTGTCTTATTTCTGCTCTAAAATATAGATTGTGGGTACTCGTTAGAACCGCATCGATGAGGCGGTTCTAACGAGTACACACAATCTATATATTGAGCAGAAATAAGAAAAATATCACAATTTTTCATCTTAAAATCTTTGTTTTTTGGGCGGTAAAATTTACAATGTATTTGTATAGACATGGTTTCGTAATGGAGACAAAGGGTTTAGCCGTCATGAAAAAGTCATTATCAGAACCTTAAAGGAGTAATCTTTGGGACAATTGATTGGTCGGCAAACCACTTTTGTTTGTTTGTTTGATTTGAGGTCTAACGTCCCCGTCAACACTGTAAAGGTCATTTTGGAGACGCTGCTTCCAATTTTGTCGGACTTTTACCCGACATTCAGATGAAATAACATCTCAAGCCCTGCCACCCAATGAAACCAATAGGGTTTATAAGCCTCGACGGGCCGACACGCAGCGCTTTGTCTGGGCAGGCTTAGATCCTCTAAGTTGTTTATTAGTACTCGTGTGTGGGTCGGTTTCAGCAATTGCGTGAAAGAATCATGCAGCCCATATATTTCTTCAAGCGCCGATGGGCGGGGGCAAACCACTACTGTGCAGAACTTCGACTGATATTGCAGACTTTGGTGGCCACAGCCATCACATTAACAAGTCAGTGTAATGAGCACCCCTTATGGTCGCTCAAAGACATAGATTGTGGGTACTCGTTAGAACCACATAAAAGAGGCGATTCTAACTAGCCCCGCATTCTATACTTGGACTAGAAATAAGAAAAGTAGGTAACATTTACCTCTGAAACATGCTTGATCTAGAGATAGAAGGGTCGTCAGTTTTGCACACGGGGTGTTGTCATTGCAATGTAGTCGAACTTCAATGCCTCAAACGCTTTCGGACCATGACTTTTGTTTTCGATAAAGGTTAGTTCGAGTCAGTTGGGGTTACCAACACCGCCAGGCAAGGCAGGACATCTTCTCGAGTTTCTTTACAATAGGTATGTTGTGTGTACTCATTAGGATCGCCGCGGTTGAATTTCAGAAGAAGGAGAAGTAAAAATAGAAAAGAAAAAAAATTACAATGTAAAATTTGATGTCATCACAGAAACGACAACCTGGGCAAGCAAAGCTTTTAACGTTTAAGTTTCGTATTGGACTCCTTCGATTTTCTAACTAGGAAAAGCAAAGCAAAAATGAAATTTTTGATATTAATGTGGCTATTTTCTGAAGCTAAATATCTGTGTCATGGATCTATTTGCGCATCGTGAAAAATACAGCTGTGTTTCGTTCTTGTACTTTCACTTTCGATTTAGTTATATTCTGTATACATCACCCCCGCCACTACGCAAAAAAAAAAAAAAAAAAAAAAGAACTCTACATATATTTGACGTCATTATTACTCGTCTGACGTGTTCGTTTACAAAAATACAGTGTAAAAAAATGATGCCATATTAGAAAATTCCTTAATGAGCCTGGGCATGGCAAAATCCACAGTACAAAACAAGAGTACGCATCTGAAGCAAATAATCAGACCAGTTTGACTATATGCCTAAATCAGGAGGACGCGTGTTCAATAACTGTCAAGATGGGCACTATTCTTTCGTGGATATTGGTAATGAAATGCTTTAAATGGTCATTTTCTCCTTTCCGCTGATTCAAGAAGGACAGTTGCCAGTTTCTGGCGGTAGAATTTGCGCTGTACTAGTTAACCGCTTACGTATAGTAGAAGTAAAACAAAGATCAGGAATCGATACAATTAACTTACTCCACTCATCAAAGACACCAGAGGTAAAGAAACACAAACATTAAGCGACCAGACCATAATGGAAACCTAAACAAAGGAAGGCCATAAGGGCAGTTACTTTCCCACAAAATGGCCATATGGCTATCCAAAATAAAAAGACACAAGTGATACACACAGTAAGTAACAAACAACAACATAAATAAATCGCCACAGAAGAACCGCCTTGGAGCGGTCAGTGGAAATATTTCCACTGGGGAGTGGGGGGGGGGGGGGGGCTTAAATTGATTCCACGTGGCCACAATCCTCGCCCCTACTTCTGTCGCGATTTAGACAAATAATTTGTTCAGTCCGCATGAAGGCCTCCCAACTCATCAGTGCAACATCTCCGTGAACACAAACAATCGAAGAACCACAGAGGCAAGACAACGGCGAGGACTCGACAGCAAGAAACCACTGAAACGCTGGAGCAAAAGAAAACCAGCAGCCAGACCCCGACGGGCCCGACCAGAGACAGAGCACCAGACACCAACCAACACTACCTTGAATTAGATCTCTCTAATTCTCAACAAGCCTTCACGTTGGAACCGTCACAGAACCCGAGGCCCGACCCACCGGCGCGCAATCAAAGAGGTAAGCAAAGCCGTCAACCGCGACTGGGCTAACTACCATGCATGCAGTCTGTCGTATAACATCCATGCCGTACCCAATCTTTTTACATCGAAGAACGACCCCACGAAACCGTGCGCTGAAGTCACTGCGGCCACACATCCCTCTGAATTTATATACTAAGTCACCATAAAACTCGGGCTCCGACAGACCTTGTTGCAGAAGAGATTCAAGTGCAATATTGAATTTTGAAACTAAATCAGAATGGCGTCTATAAAATTTTGAAAAGGCTTTGCGTAGTCTATGGCACCGATAACCCTGATTAAGAAGTCTAACCGTCAATAACCCATTACGAGTGTTGAAGTCAGTTACACGACTACACACTCTAGCAAATCGAATTAACTGCGAAACACAAACGCCACAGGATGGCGCACAAGGAACACCACCACCCAAAAAATGAAAACTTACAATCTCAAAATCAAAGTCACCGCGTTTATCACAAATTTTGCACGAAACAAACCCATCCACAGCAGATAGATGCAAATCAAAAAACGGGGCGCCGGCACCAGAAGAATCTGCCCCACTCAACCGAAGCCCAGGGGGGCAAATCCGACTGATCAAACCATCGAAATAGGCCTGTCCTGGGAAAATGTGGATAGGTAAGCCAAAAAGCTCAATATGGCATAAATAGTGTTGACTGGGCAGTGAAACCGTGCAGCAGCTCGTGTGAGGGTAGTTGTTCTTACACGTGTACATAATAAACGTACCCCGGCCCATGTTAGGTCTGGGTGTAAATGGTTTACACAGGACGAGAAATCAGGTGTGTCACGCCAAGCGAAAGGTATGCTCGAGCCCATACGACCAGCTATACTGTTCCGAGCCTGCGCGTACGCGCAGCCTGAACACAGCCTTCGCTTTGTGACTAATGTTATGCATTTGGACATAACGAAAAGAAAATGCGAAAGCCCCCTTTGTTATTCACGTACGTTAAAGACACAAATGACTTTGGTCATAACTTTTGAACCTTTTTGAGATAGAGCCTTCAGATTTGGCATGCAGGTTCCATGTAAAAGGGCCTCCTAAATATACATAAAAGACCTTCACTTTTAACCTAGTTTTAAGAGCAAAAGACAGGTGCGTGTTTCACAAATACAAAGAGATTATGGGTACTTGTTATGAAAAACAGATAATGTTTTGTTTCCCCAAACAACTGCCACTAGTAAGAACCGCGTCATAACGGCGCTTCTAAACTGGATTCGCAATTTATATTTTGAGCCTCGTTTTTTCCCTCGTGTTATATTATTATTATTTTTTTTCAAACCATAGACAATGTATAATTATTAGAATCGTCTCGATAGCCGCTTTTTTGTTTTTGTATGCTTAAATTGTTAATAAAACTATTTCATTATATCGAGCCGATCGTTAATCAGGTGAGCAACAACCGGAGTAGCCAGAGAAAAAACACATGATCTTCCAAAGCCGTTCTCCAGCGGTTCAAGCGAATAAAAAAAAATATGTTCATGAGGCCAAAATGCGACAATCTACTATGTGATCAAAAGTGAGGGTCTTTCCTTTGGGGTTTCTTGTGCTAAATGGGTTAAATTTAGATAGGGTTTGTCCGAAAGCCTGGCCGAAAGCATTATGGTATAAGCATTGCACTGCGTTATCTGAGCTGGTTCTGGTTCTACACAGTTTGCTTTGCATATATTTAAATCTCTAATGTTTTTTGTTTTGTTTTTTTTAAAAAAGAAAGCTGAATAATCACACATGTTGTGATAAACACGGTATCATAGCGATAAGTGTAATTCACGGCGTAAAAGAGATTAAATGACTGAGCCATGACATACGACATGAGACACATTTTAGCATGTGCACTCTGCGAAGATTCCAGCGTGTTTTGCTTTCCCGTCCACACAAAGAGAAAATCTAGAACACCAGGGATCCGTTTTGTGCTAAGCGATGACTGATGAGACTATGCGTATGGGCGGACTGACTTGAGTCTTCGCCAGGTACAATTGCTCACAGAACCCTTTTTACTTGGCGCAGCTCGAATGTGTTTCTCCGTTAAGTTAAAGAATATCCCGTGGTTTCAGTATGTGTACGTGACAGTTGAAAAATCTCACATAGCACATCAAACCTCCATATTTACAACGTTGAAATCCACGGAAACGGGTACCCTGGCAAACAGTGCAGGCCCGGATCAGACGCCGCAAAACGCGGGAATATCAGCGTAGATTTTATTCATTGTAAGCTTTACGGTGGCACTACAGTAAAAAAAATCCCCTTACTCACAATGTAAATTGGGGTATATTCCATGTTCTACCACATTTCAGCAAGCCTAATGCTTCCATTATGAGGCATATAATTTGACAGGCTGACCATTTACCTTCCAGAAGCAGCTAAAAAATATGGGTGCTGTGCGGCATATTTTGGCCTTTTTGGCAGCCAGTGTCAACGAACCCATACCCCAGCGAATAAATCCAGGCATTTCCAGTGGCCAGTCATAACAATTTTCTGGTTCAATTTAAATCAGCTGCTTTTCACAATAGCAAATACCTACTAATATTTCTTCTAATAAACAATAATACTTCTCAGAAAAATAATGGTTTAGTACCAAAACCAATCAGAAGCAGTAGAATATTCAATTCTGTACTGAAAGCTCTCCCCAAAGCAAGTACAGCTTTCATAAAGACCAATTATTTACTGTAGTGCAACCTATACCAAACCCTAATTTCTTTATGATCCATCAAAAGAATTGCCAAACACAAGTTTAGACCATATCTAATAATATAGTCATGCATATTTAATGTCCAGCGACAAAGAATCTTTAAACTTTGCGAAAAAGTTATCGCTTCCAGATTCTACGATGAAAGCCGAACAAACCATGTTTTGCGAAAAAGCGATAAGTTTACCTCTTTCCAGAATGGAACCCAGAAACCTGCTTGCATCAGTGTTTCTTCTCAGATGTCTTTAGAATACTTTAATCCTAAAATGCACTAAATCATATCCATTTAGCACCCATGCTAGAAATTTTGGCTGTTCACACACCTATACCCCCTAATTTCAGTAAAAATTGGCATTTTGAGGATATTTTGGAGACAAAACTTTGATGAAAATGATTATAAATGCCTTAATGCCATGAGAAATGGCTGAATATATCTGTTCAAAACCTTATAACATGAACCCAACCAATAAGAACTTACAATGGCTGAGAAAACCCATTGCGATATTGCAGCGGTCTGTTCGGAGAGACAATTTTGCAATTTTGCATTGGCTTGAGACCCTTGCCTAATGCCAAGTAACATCAGTGTTATATTCAATATGGAGTATATTCTTTTTCTTGTGTTCCTGTTTATACATTTACTGCAAGGCTGCTTTCCAAACAGACCAATGACAACTGATTTACATGGCTTTGAAGACCCCCCCCCCCCCTCCAATTACATGGAACAGAAGCAAAAACTGATAAAATACACCCAGTTAGTCCTAAATTAGCACTAAACTTACAATTTGTACAGTTTCTGTGACAAAATACATGCCAGGAAGATCCATCTTAAGATACAGAATTGGAGGGAACATATGATGTATGAAAATATTATGTAATGAATGAAAAAAGGGCAGTGAAGCTCATTTTTCTACTTTCGGTTTAGGTGGCACTACAGTAAAAAAAATCCCCTTACTCACAATGTAAATTGGGGTATATTCCATGTTCTACCACATTTCAGCAAGCCTAATGCTTCCATTATGAGGCATATAATTTGACAGGCTGACCATTTACCTTCCAGAAGCAGCTAAAAAATATGGGTGCTGTGCGGCATATTTTGGCCTTTTTGGCAGCCAGTGTCAACGAACCCATACCCCAGCGAATAAATCCAGGCATTTCCAGTGGCCAGTCATAACAATTTTCTGGTTCAATTTAAATCAGCTGCTTTTCACAATAGCAAATACCTACTAATATTTCTTCTAATAAACAATAATACTTCTCAGAAAAATAATGGTTTAGTACCAAAACCAATCAGAAGCAGTAGAATATTCAATTCTGTACTGAAAGCTCTCCCCAAAGCAAGTACAGCTTTCATAAAGACCAATTATTTACTGTAGTGCAACCTTACATAACATCCCGTCCTTTAACCCATGTACCCATGTAGCGAATGGTCCATGTATATTTTCAGCAAACAGTGTAGACCCTGATTAGACGCCGCTTTCTGTGGCGTCTAATCTGGGTCTATACTGTTTGCCAATGTCCAAAAAAAGAGGGCCGCTAGGCATATATGGGTTAAGCACTCTCTTTTTTTTTTTTCGACCTTTTGTTTCCTGTAAACTTTGATACAGTAAAATTCCTCTATTAGGTCCATCTTTGGGACTGTTCAGAAGTGGTCTTAAAGACCACTTTTGAACATTCCCAAAGGTGGTCCCTGACCAGAGGATATTGTAGGCAGAAAACACAAAGAAAAATTCAGTGTACCCTTCAAAATAAGCTTTCTATAGCAAAATTAGTCATAACTTTAGGTGGTCTTAATAGAGGAATTTCACTGTACAATGTTATATAGAGGATCTTACATTCGTGCTCATGTATTATTGAATTTATTAAACGAGTTGAGGAAAAGGGATAAAATGCGAGGCTTTGCCGAGCATTTTATCCCTCTTCCTCAACGAGTTTAATAAATTCAATAATACATGAGCACGAATGCAAGATTCTATTTATCATATGACATTTTAAAACGCATTTTATTCAAGATTGTTTTCAAAAATGTCAATATTCCGCCATTAGTAAACACGGCGTCGTTAAGGACATCGTACATGTAACGTTACGGAACGTATCTAGCTAATTTGCATATTTAATCCACTAGTGGATTATCGAAAATAATACATGGCGTTATTACACTCTCAGACGCGACGTCATATGATAAATCAAGGAAACATGTCGTTTTGCACATGGCTGGCTTATAAACATTACGAAAACACGCCTATACATAAACATTGTAAATTCTACCGGTGTAAAAAGAAACGATTTTTAGATGAAAAATGTAATATTTTTCTAATTTCTGCTCAAAATATAGATTATGGCTACTCGTTAGAACCACCTCATCGAGGCGGTTCTAACGAGTACCCATAATCTGTGTTTTAGAGCAGAAATAAGAAAAAAATGTTAACCCCTGTAAACCCAGTTTTTCTATATGAAAGTGGGGTTCGAGGGGTAAAAACTATATAGGCGTGTTTTCGTGATGAAGGCGATTCTAATGAGTGCAAACAACATACATTTTCAAGAGAAAATAAGACAATTATTCCAAATATACTAAAATCTGCAGTTCATTACGAAAACACGCCTATACAAATACATTGTGAACTTGATCGCCGAATAAAAAAGCAAAATTTCAGATGAAAAATTGTGATATTTTTCTTATTTCTGCTCAAAATATAGGTTGTGGATACTCGTTAGAACAACCTCGATGAGGCAGTTCTAACGAATACCTACAATCTATATTTTAGAGCAGAAATAAGCAAAATAAGGTTTATCCCTGTAAACCCCATTTTTACTGTATAAAACTTGGGTTCAAGGGGGTCAAAATTATATAGGCGTGTTTTCGTGATGTAGAAAATATTCCTTGGGAGTAAAGAACAGGTTCGAAGTAGCCATGGTAAACGAGACATCAACGTTGGAGTCATCGAAGCTTCATTGTACATAACATCACTGTTTGACTGCATTACAAAAACACGCCTATACAAATAAATTCTATATTTAACCGCCGTAAAACAAAACAAAAAAAATCAGATGAAAATTTGTGATATATTTCCTATTTCGGCTCAAAATATAAGCCCCTGCCCATAGGGGCTTGAAGAAATATATGGGCTGCATGATGGTTCCACGCAGAGCTGAACCCGGCCCGCAAATTAGTACTGGTAAACTGCTTAGAGGATCTAAGCCTGTCCAGGAACCGGGTGCGAGGCAGACCGTCCATGCTAATAAACCCTATTGGTTTCATTGAGCGACAGGGCTTGAGATGTCATTTCATCTCAATGTCGGGTAAAAGCCCCACAAAATTGGAAGCAACGTCTCCATAATGACCTTTACAGTGTTGAAAGGGACGTTAAACCTCAAATAAAACAAACAAACTGCTCAAAATATAAGTTTTGGGTACTCGTTAGAACCAAGAAATAAGAAAAATGTCACAATTTTTTCATCGTAAAATCTTTTTTTCTTTTTTCGGCGATTAAATGTGCTATGTATTTTTATAGGCGTGTTTTCGTAATGATACAATAGCATCATGCATGTTTGACTATAAGACTTTTATTGGCATTACGTTAACAGGTCTATGTAATGAATTCGAATTCCCCAAAAAGGTAATCCTTTGGAAGCAAATGAACTGAGAATTATGGAGTGTACCAGATTTTTCTGGGCCAGACAAGCTAGTTTCGGCCTTTTAGGCCTCGTCAGTGACGCTCATATATTTCCTTAATTCCTGAATGAAATCAATGGTCCCAAAGCGGAATGGTATAACCCACACTGTGGTGAAGATCGTGGAGAAATTTTACGGCCGTTACTTTACATATAGACAAGAAAAACGCCAAATGGCATTATGGACTGGTTTTTCAGGGTTAACCAAAAGGTAAACCAGGACGCGGACGCCCGCCCGCACGCCCGACCGGACATCGCTATTCTAAAGGACGGAATTTTTCCTTGACAAACCCGTCCAAAAATGGCTTTATTGACGGGTTTTTCAGGGTAAACAAAAAGGTAAACCTGGACGCGGACACCCGTTCGCCCGCCTGCCCGCCCGCACGGACATCGCTATTCTAAAGGACGGAATTTTTTCTAGAAAAAAAAACCGTCTTAGAACTCATCGAGGCGGTTCTAAGGAGTATCTACAATCTATATTTTAGAGTAGAAATAATAAAAATAGAGTTTACCCCTGTAAACTCAAGTTTTTTCTATTTACTCGTAGAAGTGGGGTTCAAGGGGTTCAGAATGATATAGGAGTGTTTATGGATCCCTCCCACTTTATGTAGTGTTGTATTTTATACTATCTAATATGTTATATTTTAACATAAATGTGCTTGCTCTTTTTATGTATCCCCAGTCGTAATCATATTGTAAGGAAGAGTGTAGAAGTGGCAGAAAGCAGTATTAGATATCTTTACGAAAACACGCACATACAAATACATTGTAAACTTTACCTCCGAAAAATCGATTTTTTAGATGAAAAATTGTGATCTTTTTCTTATTTCTGCTCAAAATATAGATTGTCGGTACCCGTTAGAACCACCTCATCGAGGCGGTTCTAACGAGTACCCACAATCTATATTTTAGAGCAGAAATAATAAAATAAGGTTTACCCCTGTTAACTCCAGTTTTAAAATATAAAAGTGGGGATTAAGGGGGTCAATACTGTGTAGGCGTATTTTCGTGATGGATTGGTATTTTCACGTCGTAATTGTCCACCAGTTTTCCACCGGAGCGACTCCTTGGACTATTCAACTTCAACGTGGAAGTTTGAAGGTTCGAGAATAAAAAAAAATAATTGCTACATACAGTAACTGAACTTTGAATGATTCAAATGAGTGTTCATTTGTTTAATAACCCTGTAAAGTTGTTCTGTCTTGAAATATTGCCATAATAACTGGATAAAAACAAAACTCCCTTTGACTACCGAGAACTTATGTCATACTCGTAGCATGTCTATGAATAGGCTCTTAAAAGCATTTCGTCACAGAATATTACAGAATGTTACACAATGCGTTACAAAATGTTACAGAATGTAAAACAGTGCGTTACAGGGGCCTGTCTAAAACGCTGAAAAACCTGCTGAATTCAGCAGGTTGCTGATCAGCAGATAGTGACTAAAACGCTGATCTGTTGAAATGCTGAATATTTATTAAATATGGTAATCTTGTGTATTTTTCACAGTTTATGTGTTTATGTATGTGTTTATTCATTTTTCAATTATGTATTTAAGGCCCCCGCCCATAGGGGCTTGAGGAAATATATGGGCTGCATGATGCTTCCACGCAGAGCTGAACCCGGCCCGCTCACTAAGTACTGGTAAACCGCTTAGAGGATCTAAGCCTGTCCAGGAACCGCGGTGCGAGGAGGACCGTCCATGCTAATAAACCCTATTGGTTTCATTGGGCGACAGGGCTTGAGATGTCATTTCATCGCAATGCCGGGTAGAAGTCCCACAAAATTGGAAGCAACGTCTCCAAAATGACCTTTACAGTGTTGACGGGGACGTTAAACCTCAAATCAAACAAATTAATTATGTATTTATTTATTTGTTTATATTTTATGGCCCAATTGACAGTGTTGGTGCATTAATTAAAAATTGCTGACATCACTAGACACCTATATAGAGAGTACTGCCAGTACATATCTACGTGGGTTATGGAAACGTTGTGTGTGTGTGTGTGTGTGTGTGTGTGTGTGTGTGTGTGTGTGTGTGTGTGTGTGTGTGTGTTGAGCTTTGCGCACCGCCAACAGCTAAGATCATGCGGAGACAATACCTCAGTTTGAAGATTCCTCCGAAAGCCTGGAGAAGCCCGGAATCGACCCCACGACTCCTTGGTTTATGGGGCGAGTAGCTTAACCACTACTACACGGAGACTGCTAGAAGTTGCCAAACTCATGTAAGTACCAAATATATTATGGATACTCGTTAGAACATGCTCCTTTGTAGATGTTATAACGAGTACCAGAACTTTTTAGAACATAGAAAAAAATAATGTTAACCTCTAAAAACCCCAGGTTTTTTACTAATATGGGTTTTTGAGGGTTTTCATTTCATAGACTTTTTTAACTTGATAATTGTCAGTTTAAGATTGTAAACGGAAAAAGACTGGACTATTTTGTATTCTTAGTTTTATTCTATTTATACTTAATCTACAAGGTAAGTCGGTAAGTAGAAATAAAAGAAATAGAGAAACGCTCATAACAACATCACCAAATGCAGTAACATATTCATAGAATCATATTGTTTTCGTTTCTGATTACGATTAAGAAAGTATGCCTAGTCAAATTATATTGAATTTTTTACCACCAGAGAAAAATCATATAAAAATCTGATATATTGCAAACTTCTAAGATTGTAGGTATTCGTTAGAGCAGCTTCGGCAAGGCAATTCTAACGTGTACCAGCCACAATCTATGTTTAGAGCAGAAACAAGAAAAACAATGCATACAATGTTAACCCCAGTTTTACCGTATAAACATTAAGCCCCCGCCCAGCGGGACAAGTTGAAGAAAAAGATGGGCTTCATGATGCTTCCACGCCGAGCTAAACCGACCGCACACGAGTACTGGTAAACCGCTAAGAGGATTTAAGCCTGCCCGGCCTAGTAGGCAATGCGGTGCGAGTCGGACCGTCCATGCTTATAAACCCTATTGGTAACATTGGACGACAGGGCTTGAGATGTCATTTCATCTCAATGTCGGTTAAAAGTCCCACATTTCATCTCAATGTCGGGTAAAAGTACCACAAAATTGGAAGCAACGTCTCCAAAACGTTTACAGTGTTGACAGGGACGTTAAACCTCAAATCAAATAAAAAAATTAAAGCATAAAAGTGGTAATAATACTGGCGTACTTTTCGTTGTGCATGATTCATCCAATATCAACATAAATCAATCAGTAAATGAGTAATTGACAGTACGCTTTCATACCAATTCACACCTGACTGACTAGCGGGCCGTCTTTAAATCCGGTGTTTGATCAAATTAATGCGTGATAGTTTACATACTGAATTCCTTCTATTATAGTTCATCAACGACCCTTGAGAGTTCAAAGATTAAGCGTGACAAGACTATTCCATGTTTTAGGGGAAGCAGGTTTCGGACAACATTTATACTTGATTTTAAATACTTAGGTAAATGTTTTGACATTGCCATCATGTAAAAGTCTTGGCTTAGTGGTTTCGTGTGAAGCTTAGCACTGCGAGTCAAACTAGAACCTTTTAGCCGAGTCGGGTTCGAGTCCCAGTGGCATACATATTTTTCTTTATTATTTTCTATTTAATTTTCATCTTTATGTGCTTAATTTCTAATGTTTATAGTTAGTTTCTTTATTTGTATTTTTCATATTTTATCTTTCGGTTCCCTAATTATTTTAAACAATTATATTTTATTTCATTTCATTTTATAATGTTCAGATACATTTCAACAAAGCATTCAAACATGCAGCTTCGCCTTCACTGACAGTATATCATGATGGCATCCATCTTAGTAACATTTTTGATAATTTTACTAGAATCCGAGCAACAACGATTCCCTTGCGCTAGTTTCAAATATATACATCTGGTGTGATGGCCCACGTCCATCGGTGTTTTGAGAAACAGATCGGGCTGTAAGATGCTTTTTTAACAGAGCTGGAATTGATCGCACATGAATAATGGTAAATCTCTTAGTAAATCTAATGCAGGCAAAGTGTTGTGAGTTGGCCCGTACATTCATATAACCCCTTTTGGTTTCGTTTGAGATGTCATTTCATTACAAAAGCATGCCTATACAAAAATATTGGAAATATTTACTACCAAATGAACGAAAATTTTGCTAAAAAATTACAATATTTATTTCTTATTTTTGTTCCAAACATAGATTGTGGGCACTCGTTAGAACCGCCTCGACGAAGCAGTTCTAACGAGTATCCACAATCTATTAATTAGAGCAGGTACATGTATAAAGAAAATATTGTTTACTTCCAAGTTTTACCATATGAACGTCGGGTTCGGTGATGTCAAAATTATATTGGCCTGTTTTTGTGTGTCATCTCAATGTCAGGTAGAACCCCGTAGAATTGGTAGCAACGTCTCAAAAATGGACGGGGACGATAAACCGCCAATCAAACAAACAAACCAATATCTTGTGTGACCCACTTATATGATTTACGCGGTAAACGCGTGATCAAATTTACGAAAACTGTTTAGGAAAAGAAAAAAAAGTAATAATACATAAATAAAAACCTCCCCCTAGACTTGAACCTTAGACCTCCATGTTGACAGACGCGCGTTAATAGACCCTCTCGACTAAACTTCTATGATACATAAGATTAAGAATAAGACGGTAGCTATCGCCAAGTGTGAAAATACCAATTGAAGGCGTTTTACCTAAAATATGGACGAGTCCAAAGTTAAAAGTGCAGTCACGTCTCACTGCGTTTTGAACGACTATACGTACCAGGATATTCAGACGTAATGCAAGCCAGTAAATATGATCACATTTTTTCGTGTCAAAACAGACTGTAGGCTTAAGGACGCGCTTTGTGCAAAATTCCACTAAGTGTGCGATTGCGAAAACACCGCGATCAACACCATTTGTCTGCTTTTGGGTCTCAATTAATATGACTTCCAAATCATGATCGGTGTGTTCCCCACACATTAAACCTAACTGAATTGACAAGCTCGGTGTCAGTATGAAGCGGGCCTGTCTGTCGAAGCCAAGGCTCTCAAACATAAAAATACTGTTTGTCTCATCCATAAATGAGATTACCCAGTGATCTTTACCAGTGTGGTGAATCCGGCAAGCGAGACTTTTGTCATTTGGAAGAGAATTCATAACTGTTTGTTTTTGGACATGTCAACGTCTTTTTTTTTTTTTTTTTTTTTCGGGAGATATTATGGAGCCTTTTCTGGCAGCTGAAGGCTTGATATCATCGGAAATTGCTTTCTTGCTAAATCATTAACTGCTTCTATTATTTGTGAATTAAGCTTACCGCTGTTTATAATTGCATTTTTATCAGTAGAAGTTAAACCTAAATACTTTATCCACAAGGGTTCTGATTTTGGCGGGTTTTTATTTTTCGAAATGAGGTAGGAGGGGTCTTCAGTAGTATCATGGCGGGAATCATTAATATCCATCAAAATCTCTTCACCTATATGATCTTCAGTTACATTTGTCAAGTGTTGAAGTTCAAGTTTCATCCTTTTAGGTGTAGGCGAATCTGTGTTTTCACTTTCAAAGAGACGTTTCTTACAAGATTTTTTTAATTGATTTGTGAGAGAAAGAAAAACGTATACCCATGTAAACCTCATCATTTACAGAAGCTATGGGTTCTTGGGTTTCCACTGAGCGCCCTGCTATAATTCTGATCGATAACTAGGGTCTACATGGGATGTTCATTATTTTTTGTTTTAACGAGCACCCACAACATACATGTGGAATATATATAACAAAAGTATCATTTATTTAATTCAGACGTAAGACAGGTTGTTGGTACTCGTCAGGACAACCTCATTGACACTGTTCTAACGTGCACCCACAACCTACGTGTGGAATATAAATAACAAAAGTATCATTTTTTTATTCCGACGTAAGACATAGGTTGTGGGTACTCACCAGTAAGAAAAGTATCATACGTTTTCTGCAGTTAAACGTTTTGTAAGTGGCGGTTTACAAGTATTCGTGTGTGGGTAGGTTTCAGCTCTGCGTGGAAGCATCATGCAGCCTATCTATTTCTTCAAGCCCCGATGGGCGGGGGCCGCCAAGCAGAAGAGTACATGAATATAGAAACATACAGTGTAACAAATACAGAGCGTCAATTGATCAAAAATGATATGTACACATAGAAAAATTATATAAGCATGCTATGAAATGATACCTATACGATGCCTCGGAGTCTAACTGTTGGTTTTCTTTTGCTCCAGCAATTCTGTTGATGTATGTTGTCAAGTCCTCAACCTTGTTTCATCTCTGTAGTTTTTTTATTTGTATGTTCTCTGAGATGTTACATTGATGAGTTAGGAAGCCTTCATGCGGACTAAACAAAATTAGTGTATACCGCCACAGAGGTAAGGGCGAGGATTATGGCCATGTAAAATCGATTTAAGATCCCCAGTGGAATTCTTTCCACTGACCGTTCCAAGGCGGTTCTTCTGTTGCGGTTTATTTATATTTTTGTTTGTTACTTACTGTGAGTATCACTTGTGTCTTTTTATTTTGGATGGCCATTTGGCCATTCTGTGGGAAAGTAACTATCCTTATGACCTTCCTTTGTTTAGGTTTCCATTATGGTCTGGTCGCTTCATGTTTGTGTTGCTTTCCCTTTGGTGTCTTTGGTGTGTGGAGTAAGTTGATTGTATCGAGTCCTGATCTTTGTTTTACTTCTACTAAATGTATGCAATGAGCATGACACTACAAAAGAAAGCGTTAGCTATAATGCACCATCCACATCGAATGAAGCGATGTCAAAACTATACCCCAGAAGAGATACATGACATTTTCATTAAGATCAAGTCCAGGATGAAGTTCTACAAGAAGTAGTGATACAAGAGACACTTTGTCCAAACGCCTTATGTAGAACTTGCCCCACAGCTTCACTCTCTCTTGGTGCATATATTATTCATTCACTTATACAGTGGTCCACAACATTGTTGTATAAACTATTGCATTTGCTGCATAACCGCGCATCGAAGTCAAGTATATTCGAATGCATCTGCATTGCTGCCTCGCACGCTAAGGTTAGCTTTGGAAATTGCTTGGACAAAAGCAAAAACAAATGAATCTCAAATGTAGGTACAATACGGTTAAAGCGCCTAAACTCAGGCTGCGATGTGCGGGTATGCCATAAATGTATAACGGTTATGGATAAATACCACTTCTACAGCCTTGCTGTAGGAGCCGGCTCTTTTAACGACGCGGGTAGAGTGGTTGGCTTATTCACGAAGTTAAGCAACGGAGATAGCGGTTGGTACTTGGATGGGTGACCGCGTTGCTTGACTTCGTGGACGACCCGGTACACGCTACATTGGTGACAGCGGTAGGATGGTTTGTTACATAGACTCCGCCCTCGGGTTTAGCCTTGTGAGGCATGTGTGACTTCGGGACGAAGTCAAGAGATGAGGGGGTGGGATGTAACGGTTATGGATAAATACCACTTCTAGAGCCTTGCTGTAGGAGCCAGCTCTTTTAGCGACGCGAGTAGTGTGGTTGGCTTATTCACGAAAGTTAAGCAACGGAGATAGCGGTTAGTACTTGGATTGGTGACCCCGTTGCTTGACTTCGTGGACGACCCGGTACACGCTTCAAATGCAATTCATGTTCACGTAGTTTCGATTTGGCCATCTTTTTCCACAACATTTTGCTGGGAACTATACTGTCCCTTCTGAATAAGTCTAGAATATCTATCAGGTTATACTTTTGGATTAATTTCACTACATCAGGTGCTCGGCAGCTTGAAGAAATACATGGGCTGCATGAAGCTTCCACGCAAAGCTAAACCCGACCCGAACCCGAGTACTGGTAAACCGCTAAGAGGATCTAAGCCAGCCCAGCCAAAGCGGTACGAGTCGGACCGTCCATGCATATAAAAAGTAGAAGTGGGGGCAAAGATCAGGAATCGATACAATTAACATACAGCTCCCGTCAGAGACACCAAAGGGAAAGAAACACAAACATGAAACAACAAACCCTAATGGAAAAATTAATAGCGGAAAGCCAAAAGTACAGTTACTTTCCAACAAAATGGCCAATAGGCTATCCAAAATAGAATAATATAAGCGAACAAACACCCAAAGACAAACCATAACAAAAATAAACCGCGACAGAAGAACCGCCCTGGAACGGTCAGCGGAAACGAACCTATTGGTTTCATTGGGCGACAGGGCTTGAGAAGTCATTTCATCTCAACGTCTGGTTAAAAGTCCTGCAAAATTGGAAGACACGTCTCCAAAATGACCTTTACTGTGTTGACGGGGACGTTAAACCTCAAATCAAACAAAAAAAAATCACGTGCTCGGCACTATTCACACACTATAAGGTTACCCGGTTTTGAAACACAGTTCGTAGCCAATGTTGAAAGCTCAATCTACAAAACTGACCAAAGAGTGACACTTTTAGAAAATCAATTTCTGATTCCAGGGAAAACGTGCCAATTATACTCAGAGCAATATCTGTACGAGTTTGCCAATGCAGGCCTTGCATGAACACCGAGGCACTAGAAAGTGCCGAAATAAAGGGACCTTCGAAGGTCAATGTACTGTAAGTTTGGGCCCTTATATCTCCGAAACTGTTTGATAGAAATAACTCCCATTTTAAACCATGTTGTTTGGCACGCATGGGCACGTTTTGGCACCATTTTCATGCGTCTACGTTAAAGTGACCAAAATGAGAATTTAGCATCCACCACAGGTAACAACAAACAAATTTTCTAAACATTTTTTCTTGGCCTCTATTGAACGCAGCGATGTATAATTTGCCCCGAGGGTGTATTATATTGAGAACGTCTAACGTTGAAAAATCCGCTATTGTTATCGCCCTCTAGGCTGTGCCGCGGCGTTTTATTCGTTTTTCCCGTAGACCTCAATGTAAAAATGAGCCCCTTATTTCGGCACTTTCTAGTGCCTCGGTGTTCGCGAGTTTTTGCACGATGGCAGGAGACATAAATGCCTGTTGAAAGCGGCATACTGCACCTCTGTAACTCATTTCGTCTTCCCGAGAAATAAGCACAAAGTTTAGTTTCCTCGAATTTCAAAGGTTTATAACTCGCAAGATACGTTTTGTAGCAGTATGAAATTTTGTAATCTTCGAGGCACTGAGGTGTACTAGCAGCATGCAAAATTTCAGCTCAATCGCTATACAAACAATCGAGTTATAAGGGCCTAAAGTTTTGGGCGGGACAAGAATATGCCGAAGGTGTCTCAATGTTGCAAAGGTGACTTCATCGAATTGGCTTATAGTTGCTGCCAAATGATGCACCTTTGACCCAAGTGTCATGGGATAAAATGGGAGTTGTCTTCGTTCTTTGTGTTTCGAGTTATGGCCCTTCGAAGGTCAATGTACCGTAAGTTTGGGCCCTTATATCTCCAAAACTGTTTGATAGAAACAACTCCCATTTTAAACCATGTTGTTTTGCACGCATGGGCACGTTTTGGCACCATTTTCATGCGTCTACGTTAAAGTGACCAAAATGAGAATTTAGCATCCACCACAGGTAACAACAAACAAATTTTCTAAGCCACTTTTCTTGGCCTCTATTGAACGCAGCGATCTATAATTTGCCCGGAGGGTGTATTATATTTAGAACGTCTAACGGTGAAAAAACCGCCATTGTTATCGCCCTCTAGGCTGTGGCGCGGCGTTTTTTTCGTTTTGCCCGTAAACCTCAATGTAAAAATGAGCCCTTTATTTCGGCACTTTCTAGTGCCTCGGTGTTCGCGAGTTTTTGCACGATGACAGGAGACATAAATGCCTGTTGAAAGCGGCATACTGCACCTCTGTAACTCATTTCGTCTTCCCGAGAAATAGGCACAAAGTTTAGTTTACTCGAATTTCAAAGGCTTATAACTCGCAAGATACTTTTTAGCAGTATGACATTTTGTAATCTTCGAGGCACTGAGGTGTACTAGCAGCATGCAAAATTTCAGCTCAATCGCTATACAAACAATCGAGTTATAAGGGCCTAAAGTTTTGGGCGGGACAACAATAGACCGAAGGTGTCTCAATGTTGCAAAGGTGACTTCATCGAATTGGCTTATAGTTGCTGCCAAATAATGCACCTTTGACCCAAGTGTCATGGGATAAGATGGGAGTTGTCTTCGTTCTTTGTGTTTCGAGTTATGGCCCTTCGAAGGTCAATGTACCGTAAGTTTGGGCCCTTATATCTCCGAAACTGTTTGATAGAAACAACTCCCATTTTAAACCATTTTGTTTTGCACGCATGGGCACGTTTTGGCACCATTTTCATGCGTCTACGTTAAAGTGACCAAAATGAGAATTAAGCATCCACCACAGGTAACAACAAACAAATTTTCTAAGCCACTTTTCTTGGCCTCTACTGAACGCAGCGATGTATAATTTGCCCGGAGGGTGTATTATATTGAGAACGTCTAACGGTGAAAAAACGCTATTGTTATCGCCCTCTAGGCTGTGCCGCGGCGTTTTATTCGTTTTTCCCGTAGACCTCAATGTAAAAATGAGCCCTTTATTTCGGCACTTTCTAGTGCCTCGGTGTTCGCGAGTTTTTGCACGATCGCAGGAGACATAAATGCCTGTTGAAGGCGGCATACTGCACCTCTGTAACTCATTTCGTCTTCCCGAGAAATAGGCACAAAATTTAGTTTCCCCGAATTTCAAAGGCTTATAACTCGCAAGATACTTTTTTTAGCAGTATGAAATTTTGTAATCTTCGAGGCACTGAGGTGTACTAGCAGCATGCAAAATTTCAGCTCAATCGCTATACAAACAATCGAGTTTTAAGGGCCTAAAGTTTTGGGCGGGACAACAATAGGCCGATGGTATCTCAATGTTGCAAAGGTGACTTCATCGAATTGGCTTATAGTTGCTGCCAAATAATGCGCCTTTGACCCAAGTGTCATGGGATAAAATGGGAGTTGTCTTCGTTCTTTGTGTTTCGAGTTATGGCCCTTCGAAGGTCAATGTACCGTAAGTTTGGGCCCTTATATCTCCGAAACTGTTTGATAGAAACAACTCCCATTTTAAACCATGTTGTTTGGCACGCATGGGCACGTTTGGCACTATTTTCATGCGTCTACGTTAAAGTAACCAAAATGAGAATTTAGCATCCACCACAGGTAACAACAAACAAATTTTCTAAGCCACTTTTCTTGGCCTCTATTGAACACAGCGATCTATAATTTGCCCCGAGGGTTTATTATATTGAGGTCGTCTAACGGTGAAAAAAACGCTATTGTTATCGCCCTCTAGGCTGTGCCGCGGCGTTTTATTCGTTTTTCCCGTTTGTTTGATTTGAGGTTTAACGTCCCCGTCAACACTCTAAAGGTCATTTTGGAGATGTTGCTTCCAATTTTGTGGGACTTTTACCCGACATTGAGATGAAATGACATCTCAAGCCCTGTCGCCCAATGAAACCAATAGGGTTTATTAGCATGGACGGTCTGCCCCGCGCAGCGGTTCCTGGACAGGCTTAGATCCTCTAAGCCGTTTACCAGTACTAGTGTGCGGGCCGGATTCAGCTCTGCGTGGAAGCATCATGCAGCTCATATATTTCTTCAAGCCCCTATGGGCGGGGGCCATAGTTTTTCCCGTAGACCTCAATATAAAAATGAGCCCTTTACTTCGGCACTTTCTAGTGCCTCGGTGTTCGCGAGTTTTTGCACGATGGCAGGAAACATAAATGCCTGTTGAAAGCGGCATACTGCACCTCTGTAACGCATTTCGTCTTCCCGAGAAATAGGCACAAAGTTTAGTTTCCTCGAATTTCAAAGGCTTATAACTCGCAAGATACGATTTGTAGCAGTATGAAATTTTGTAATCTTCGAGGCACTGAGGTGTACTAGCAGCATGCAAAATTTCAGCTCAATCGCTATGCAAACAATCGAGTTATAAGGGCCTAAAGTTTTGGGCGGGACAACAATATGCCGAAGATGTCTCAATGTTGCAAAGGTGACTTCATCGAATTGGCTTATTGTTGCTGCCAAATGATGCACCTTTGACCCAAGTGTCATGGGAAAAAAATGGAGTTGCCTTCGTTCTTTGTGTTTCGAGTTATGGCCCTTCGAAGGTCAATGTACCGTAAGTTTGGGCCCTTTTATCTCCGAAACTGTTTGATAGAAACAACTCCCATTTTAAACCATGTTGTTTGGCACGCATGGGCACGTTTTGGCACCATTTTCATGCGTCTACGTTAAAGTGACCAAAATGAGAATTTAGCATCCACCACAGGTAACAACAAACACATTTTCTAAGCCAATTTTCTTGGCCTCTATTGAACGCAGCGATCTATAATTTGTCCCGAGGGTGTATTATATTGAGAACGTCTAACGGTGAAAAACCGCTATTGTTATCGCCCTCTAGGCTGTGCCGCGGCGTTTTATTCGTTTTTCCCGTAGACCTCAATGTAAAAATGAGCCCTTTATTTCGGCACTTTCTAGTGCCTCGGTGTTCGCGAGTTTTTGCACGATGGCAGGAGACATAAATGCCTGTTGAAAGCGGCATACTGCACCTCTGTAACTCATTTCGTCTTCCCGAGAAATAGGCACAAATTTTAGTTTCCTCGAATTTCAAAGGGTTATAACTCGCAAGATACGTTTTGTAGCAGTATGAAATTTTGTAAACTTCGAGGCACTGAGGTGTACTAGCAGCATGCAAAATTTCAGCTCAATCACTATACAAAAAATCGAGTTATAAGGGCCTAAAGTTTTGGGCGGGACAACAATATGCCGAAGGTGTCTCAATGTTGCAAAGGTGAATTCATCGAATTGGCTTATAGTTGCTGCCAAATGATGCACCTTTGACCCAAGTGTCATGGGATAAAATGGGAGTTGTCTTCGTTCTTTGTGTTTCGAGTTATGGCCCTTCGAAGGTCAATGTACCGTAAGTTTGGGTCCTTATATCTCCGAAACTGTTTGATAGAAACAACTCCCATTTTAAGCCATGTTGTTTGGCACGCATAGGCACGTTTTGGCACCATTTTCATGCGTCTACGGTAAAGTGACCAAAATGAAAATTTAGCATCCACCACAGGTAATAACAAACACATTTTCTAAGCCACTTTTCTTGGCCTCTATTGAACGCAGCGATCTATAATTTGCCCCGAGGTGTACTATATTGAGAACGTCTAACGGTGAAACAACCGCTATTGTTATCGCCCTCTAGGCTGTGCCGCGGCGTTTTATTCGTTTTTCCCGTAGACCTCAATGTAAAAATGAGCCCTTTATTTCGGCACTTTCTAGTGCCTCCGTGTTTGCGAGTTTTTCCACAATGGCAGGAGACATAAATGCCTGTTGAAAGCGGCATACTGCACCTCTGTAACTCATTTCGTCTTCCCGAGAAATAGGCACAAATTTAGTTTCCTCGAATTTCAAAGGCTTATAACTCGCAAGATACGTTTTGTAGCAGTATGAAATTTACTAATCTTCGAGGCACTGAGGTGTACCAGCAGCATGCAAAATTTCAGCTCAATCGATATACAAACAATCGAGTTATAAAAGCCACTTTTCTTGGCCTCAATTGAACGCAGCGATCTATAATTTGCCCCGAGGGTGTATTATATTGAGAACGTCTAACGGTGAAAAAAACCGCTATTGTTATCGCCCTCTAGGCTGTGCCGCGGCGTTTTATTCGTTTTTCCCGTAGACCTCAATGTAAAAATGAGCCCTTTATTTAGGCACTTTCTAGTCCCTCGGTGTTCGCGAGTTTTTACACGATGGCAGGAGACATAAATGCCTGTTGAAAGCGGCATACTGCACCTCTGTAACTCATTTCTTCTTCCCGAGAAATAGGCACAAAGTTTAGTTTCCTCGAATTTCAAAGGCTTATAACTCGCAAGATACGTTTTGTAGTAGTATGAAATTTTGCAATCTTCGAGGCACTGAGGTGTACTAGCAGCAACCAAAATTTCAGCTCAATCGCTATACAAACAATCGAGTTATAAATGCCACTTTTCTTGGCCTCCATTGAACGCATCGATCTATAATTTGCCCCGAGGGTGTATTATATTGAGAACGTCTAACGGTGAAAAAACCGCTATTGTTATCACCCTCTAGGCTGTGCCGCGGCGTTTTATTCGTTTTTCCCGTAGACCCTAATGTAAAAATGAGCCCTTTATTTCGGCACTTTCTAGTGCCTCGGTGTTCGCGAGTTTTTGCACGATGGCAGGAGACATAAATGCCTGTTGAAAGCGGCATGCATACTGCACCTCTGTAACTCATTTCGTCTTCTCTCGAAATAGGCACAAAATTTAGTTTCTTCGAATTTCAAAGGCTTATAACTCGCCAAATATGTTTTGAAGCAGTATGAAATTTTGTAATCTTCGAGGCACTGAGGTGTACTAGCAGCGTACAAAATTTCAGCTCAATCGCTATACAAACAATAGAGTTATAAGGGTCTAAAATTTTGGGCGGGACAACAATATGCCGAAGGTGTCTCAATGTTGCAAAGGTGACTTCATCGAATTGGCTTATAGTTGCTGCCAAATGATGCACCTTTGACTCAAGTGTCATGGGATAAAATGGGAGTTGTCTTCGTTCTTTGTGTTTCGAGTTATGGCCCTTCGAAGGTCAATGTACCGTAAGTTTGGACCCTTATATCTCCGAAACTGTTTGATAGAAACAACTCCCATTTTAAACCATGTTGTTGGGCACGCATGGGCACGTTTTGGCACTATTTTCATGCGTCTACGTTAAAGTGACCAAAATGAGAATTTAGCATCCACCACAGGTAACAACAAACAAATTTTCTAAGCCACATTTCTTGGCCTCTATTGAACGCAGCGATCTATAATTTGCCCCGAGGGTGTATTATATTGAGAACGTCTAACGGTAAAAAAACCGCTATTGTTATCGCCCTCTAGGCTGTGCCGCGGCGTTTTATTCGTTTTTTCCGTAGACCTCAATGTAAAAATGAGCCCTTTATTTAGGCACTTTCTAGTGCCTCGGTGTTCGCGAGTTTTTGCACGATGGTAGGAGACATAAATGCCTGTTGAAAGCGGCATACTGCACCTCTGTAACTCAGTTCGTCTGCCCGAGAAATAGGCACAACGTTTAGTTTCCTCGAATTTCAAAGGCTTATAACTCGCAAGATACGTTTTGTAGCAGTATGAAATTTTGTAATCTTCGAGGCACTGAGGTGTACTAGCAGCAGGCAAAATTTCAGCTCAATCGCTATACAAACAATCGAGTTATAAGGGCCTAAAGTTTTGGGCGGGACAACAATATGCCGAAGGTGTCTCAATGTTGCAAAGGTGACTTCATCGGATTGGCTTATAGTTGCTGCCAAATGATGCACCTTTGACCCAAGTGTCATGGGATAAAATGGGAGTTGTCTTCGTTCTTTGTGTTTCGAGTTATGGCCCTTCGAAAGTCAATGTACCGAAACTGTTTGATATAAACAACTCCCATTTTAAACCATGTTGTTGGGCACGCATGGGCACGTTTTGGCACCATTTTTATGCGTCTACGTTAGAGTCACCAAAATGAGAATTTAGCATCCACCACAGGTAACAACAAACAAATTTTCTAAACCACTTTTCTGAGCCTCTATTGAACGCAGCGATCTATTATTTGCCCCGAGGGTGTATTATATTGAGAACGTCTAACGGTGAAAAAACCGCTATTGTTATCGCCCTCTAGGCTGTGCCGCGGTGTTTTATTCGTTTTTCCCGTAGACCTCAATGTAAAAATGAGCCCTTTATTTCGGCACTTTCTAGTGCCTCGGTGTTCGCGAGTTTTTGCACGATGGCAGGAGACATAAATGCCTGTTGAAAGCGGCATACTGCACCTCTGTAACTCATTTCGTCTTCCCGAGAAATAGGCACAAAGTTAGTTTCCTCGAACTTCAAAGGCTTATAACTCGCAAGATACGTTTTGTAGCAGTATGAAATTTTGTAATCTTCGAGGCACTGTGGTGTACTAGCAGCATGCAAAATTTCAGCTCAATCGCTATACAAAAAATCGAGTTATAAGGGCCTAAAGTTTTGGGCGGGACAACAATATGCCGAAGGTGTCTCAATGTTGCAAAGGTGACTTCATCGAATCGGCTTATAGTTGCTGCCAAATGATGCACCTTTGACCCAAGTGTCATGGGATGAAATGGGAGTTGTCTTCGTTCTTTGTTTTTCGAGTTATGGCCCTTCGAAGGTCAATGTACCGTAAGTTTGGGCCCTTATATCGCCGAAACTGTTTGATAGAAACAACTCCCATTTTAAACCAAATTGTTTGGCACGCATGGTCACGTTTTGGCACCATTTTCATGCGTCTACGTTTAAGTGACCAAAATGAGAATTTAGCATCCACCACAGGTAACAAAAAACACATTTTCTAAGCCACTTTTCTTGGCCTCTATTGAACGCAGCGATCTATAATATGCCCCGATGTGTACTATATTGAGAACGTCTAACGGTGAAAAAACCGCTATTGTTATCGCCCTCTAGGCTGTGCCGCGGCGTTTTATTCGTTTTTCCCGTAGACCTCAATGTAAAAATGAGCCCTTATTTCGGCACTTTCTAGTGCCTCGGTGTTTGCGATTTTTCCACAATGGCAGGAGACATAAATGCCTGTTGAAAGCGGCATACTGCACCTCTGTAACTCATTTCGTCTTCCCGAGAAATAGGCACAATTTTAGTTTCCTCGAATTTCAAAGGCTTATAACTCGCAAGATACGTTTTGTAGCAGTATGAAATTTTGTAATCTTCGAGGCACTGAGGTGTACTAGCAGCATGCAAAATTTCAGCTCAATCGCTATACAAACAATCGAGTTATAAAAGCCACTTTTCTTGGACTCTATTGAACGCAGCGATCTTTAATTTGCCCCGAGGGTGTATTATATTGAGAACGTCTAACGGTGAAAAAACCGCTATTGTTATCGCCCTCTAGGCTGTGCCGCGGCGTTTTATTCGTTTTTCCCGTAGACCTCAATGTAAAAATGAACCCTTTATTTAGGCACTTTCTAGTCCCTCGGTGTTCGCGAGTTTTTGCACGATGGCAGGAGACATACATGCCTGTTGAAAGCGGCATACTGCACCTCTGTAACTCATTTCGTCTTCCCGAGAAATAGGCACAAAATTTAGTTTCCTCGATATTCAAAGGCTTATAACTCGCAAGATACGTTTTGTAGCAGTATGAAATTTTGCAATCTTCGAGGCACTGAGGTGTACTAGCAGCAAGCAAAATTTCAGCTCAATCGCTATACAAACAATCGAGTTATAAATGCCACTTTTCTTGACCTCCATTGAACGCATCGATCTATAATTTGCCCAGAGGGTGTATTATATTGAGAACGTCTAACGGTGAAAAAACCGCTATTGTTATCGCCCTCTAGGCTGTGCCGCGGCGTTTTATTCGTTTTTCCCGTAGACTTTCATGTAAAATGAGCCCTTTATTTCGGCACTTTCTTGTGCCTCGGTGTTCGCGACTTTTTGCACGTTGGCAGGAGACATAAATGCCTGTTGAAAGCGGCATACTGCACCTCTGTAACTCATTTCGTCTTCCCGCGAAATAGGCACAAAATTTAGTTTCTTCGAATTTCAAAGGCTTATAACTCGCAAGATACGTTTTGTAGCAGTATGAAATTTTGTAATCTTCGAGGCACTGAGGTGTGCTAGCAGCATGCAAAATTTCAGCTCAATCGCTATACAAACAATCGAGTTATAAGGGCCTAAAGTTTTGGGCGTGACAAGAATATGCCGAAGGTGTCTCAATGTTGCAAAGGTGACTTCATCGAATTGGCTTATAGTTGCTGCCAAATGATGCACCTTTGACCCAAGTGTCATGGGATAAAATGGGAGTTGTCTTCGTTCTTTGTGTTTCGAGTTATGGCCCTTCGAAGGTCAATGTACCGTAAGTTTGGGCCCTTATACCTCCGAAACTGTTTGATAGAAACAACTCCCATTTTAAACCATGTTGTTGGGCACGCATGGGCACGTTTTGGCACTATTTTCATGCGTCTACGTTAAAGTGACCAAAATGAGAATTTAGCATCCACCACAGGTAACAACAAACAAATTTTCTAAGCCACTTTTCTTGGCCTCTATTGAACGCAGCGATCTATAATTTGCCCCTAGGGTGTATTATATTGAGAACGTTTAACGGTAAAAAAACAAAAAACCGCTATTGTTATCGCCCTCTAGGCTGTGCCGCGGCGTTTTATTCGTTTTTTTCCGTAGACCTCAATGTAAAAATGAGCCCTTTATTTCGGCACTTTCTAGTGCCTCGGTGTTCGCGAGTTTTTGCACGATGGCAGGAGACATAAATGCCTGTTGAAAGCGGCATACTGCACCTCTGTAACTCATTTCGTCTTCCCGAGAAATGGGCACAAAGTTTAGTTTCCTCGAATTTCAAAGGTTTATAACTCGCAATATACGTTTTGTAGCAGTATGAAATTTTGTAATCTTCGAGGCACTGAGGTGTACTAGCAGCATGCAAAATTTCAGCTCAATCGCTATACAAACAATCGAGTTATAAAAGCCACTTTTCTTGGACTCTATTGAACGCAGCGTTCTTTAATTTGCCCCGAGGGTGTATTATATTGAGAACGTCTAACGGTGAAAAAACCGCTATTGTTATCGCCCTCTAGGCTGTGCCGCGGCGTTTTATTCGTTTTTCCCGTAGACCTCAATGTAAAAATGAGCCCTTTATTTAGGCACTTTCTAGTCCCTCGGTGTTCGCGAGTTTTTGCACGATGGCAGGAGACATAAATGCCTGTTGAAAGCGGCATACTGCACCTCTGTAACTCATTTCGTCTTCCCGAGAAATAGGCGCAAAGTTTAGTTTCCTCGAAATTCAAAGGCTTATAACTCGCAAGATACGTTTTGTAGCAGTATGAAATTTTGCAATCTTCGAGGCACTGAGGTGTACTAGCAGCAAGCAAAATTTCAGCTCAATCGCTATACAAACAATCGAGGTATAAATGCCACTTTTCTTGGCCTCCATTGAACGCATCGATCTATAATTTGCCCCGAGGGTGTATTATATTGAGAACGTCTAACGGTGAAAAAACCGCTATTGTTATCGCCCTCTAGGCTGTGCCGCGGTGTTTTATTCGTTTTTCCCGTAGACCTCAATGTAAAAATGAGCCCTTTATTTCGGCACTTTCTAGTGCCTCGGTGTTCGCGAGTTTTTGCACGATGGCAGGAGACATAAATGCCTGTTGAAAGCGGCATACTGCACCTCTGTAACTAATTTCGTCTTCCCGCGAAATAGGCACAAAGTTTAGTTTCTTCGAATTTCAAAGGATATAACTCGCAAGATACGTTTTGTAGCAGTATGAAATTTTGTAATCTTCGAGGCACTGAGGTGTACTAGCAGCATGCAAAATTTCAGCTCAATCGCTATACAAACAATCGAGTTATAAGGGCCTAAAGTTTTGGGCGGGACAACAATATGCTGAAGGTGTCTCAATGTTGCAAAGGTGACTTCATCGAATTGGCGTATAGTTGCTGCCAAATGATGCACCTTTGACCCAAGTGTAATGGGATAAAATGGGAGTTGTCTTCGTTCTTTGTGTTTCGAGTTATGGCCCTTCGAAGGTCAATGTACCGTAAGTTTGGGCCCTTATACCTCAGAAACTGTTTGATAGAAACAACTCCCATTTTAAACCATGTTGTTGGGCACGCATGGGCACGTTTTGACACTTTTTTCATGCGTCTACGTTAAAGTGACCAAAATGAGAATTTAGCATCCACCACAGGTAACAACAAACAAATTTTCTAAGCCACTTTTCTTGGCCTCTATTGAACGCAGCGATCTATAATTTGCCCCTAGGGTGTATTATATTGAGAACGTCTAACGGTAAAAAACCAAAAAACCGCTATTGTTATCGCCCTCTAGGCTGTGCCGCGGCGTTTTATTCGTTTTTTCCGTAGACCTCAATGTAAAAATGAGCCCTTTATTTCGGCACTTTCTAGTGCCTCGGTGTTCGCGAGTTTTTGCACGATGGCAGGAGACATTAATGCCTGTTGAAAGCGGCATACTGCACCTCTGTAACTCATTTCGTCTTCCCGAGAAATAGGCACAAAGTTTAGTTTCCTCGAATTTCAAAGGCTTATAACTCGCAATGTACGTTTTGTAGCAGTATGAAGTTTTGCAAACTTCGAGGCACTGAGGTGTACTAGCAGCATGCAAAATTTCAGCTCAATCGCTATACAAACAATCGAGTTATAAGGGCCTAAAGTTTTGGGCGGGACAACAATATGCCGAAGGTGTCTCAATGTTGCAAAGGTGACTTCATCGGATTGGCTTATAGTTGCTGCCAAATGATGCACCTTTGACCCAAGTGTCATGGGATAAAATGGGAGTTGTCTTCGTTCTTTGTGTTTCGAGTTATGGCCCTTCGAAAGTCAATGTACCGTAAGTTTGGGCCCTTATATCTCTGAAACTGTTTGATAGAAACAACTCCCATTTTAAACCATGTTGTTGGGCACGCATGGGCACGTTTTGGCACCATTTTCATGCGTCTACGTTAGAGTCACCAAAATGAGAATTTAGCATCCACCACAGGTAACAACAAACAAATTTTCTAAGCCATTTTCTTGGCCTCTATTGAACGCAGCGATCTATAATTTGCCCCGAGGGTGTATTATATTGAGAACGACTAACGGTGAAAAAATCGCTATTGTTATCGCCCTCTAGGCTGTGCCGCGGCGTTTTATTCGTTTTTTCCGTAGACCTCAATGTAAAAATGAGCCCTTTATTTCGGCACTTTCTAGTGCCTCGGTGTTCGCGAGTTTTTGTACGATGGCAGAAGACATAAATGCCTGTTGAAAGCGGTATACTGCACCTCTGTAACTAATTTCGTCTTCCCGAGAAATAGGCACCAAATTTAGTTTCCTCGAAATTCAAAGGCTTTTAACTCGCAAGATACGTTTTGTAGCAGTATGAAATTTTGTTATCTTCGAGGCACTGAGGTGTACTAGCAACATGCAAAATTTCAGCTCAATCGCTATACAAACAATCGAGTTATAAGGGCCTAAAATTTTGGGCGGGACAACAATATGCCGAAGGTGTCTCAATGTTGCAAAGGTGACTTCATCGAATCGGCTTATATATAGTTGCTGCCAAATGATGCACCTTTGACCCAAGTGTCATGGGATAAAATGGGAGTTGTCTTCGTTCTTTGTTTTTCGAGTTATGGCCCTTCGAAGGTCAATGTACCGTAAGTTTGGGCACTTATATCTCCGAAACTGTTTGATAGAAACAACTCCCATTTTAAACCAAATTGTTTTGCACGCATGGGCACGTTTTGGCACCATTTTCATGCGTCTACATTAAAGTGACCAAAATGAGAATTTAGCATCCACCACAGGTAAGAACAAACAAATTTTCTTAGCTACTTTTCTTGGCCTCTATTGAACGCAACGATCTATAATTTGCCCCGAGGGTGTATTATATTGAGAATGTCTAACGGTGAAAAAACCGCTATTGTTATAGCCCTCTAGGCTGTACCGCGGCGTTTTATTCGTTTTTCCCGTAGACCTCAATGTAAAAATGAGCCCGTTATTACGGCACTTTCTAGTGCCTCGGTGTTCGCGAGATTTTGCACGATGGCAGGAGACATAAATGCCTGTTGAAAGCGGCATACTGCACCTCTGTAACTTATTTCGTCTTCCCGAGAAATAGGCACAAAATTTAGTTTTCTCGAATTTCAAAGGCTTATAACTAGCAAGATACGTTTTGTAGCAGTATGAAATTTTGTAATCTTCGAGGCACTGAGGTGTACTAGCAGCATGCAAAATTTCAGCTCAATCGCTATACAAACAATCGAGTTATAAGGGCCTAAAGTTTTGGCGGGACAACAATATGCCGAAGGTGTCTCAATGTTGCAAAGGTGACTTCATCGAATTGGCTTATAGTTGCTGCCAAATGATTCACAATTGACCCAAGTGTCATGGGATAAAATGGAAGTTGTCTTCGTTCTTTGTGTTTCGAGTTATGGCCCTTCGAAGGTCAATGTACCGTAAGTTTGGGCTCTTATATCTCCGAAACTGTTTGCTAGAAACAACTCCCGTTGCAAAGGTGACTTCATCGAATTGGCTTATAGTTGCTGCCAAATGATTCACAATTGACCCAAGTGTCATGGGATAAAATGGAAGTTGTCTTCGTTCTTTGTGTTTCGAGTTATGGCCCTTCGAAGGTCAATGTACCGTAAGTTTGGGCTCTTATATCTCCGAAACTGTTTGCTAGAAACAACTCCCATTTTAAACCGTGTTGTTTGGCACGCATGTGCAAGTTTTGGCACCATTTTCATGCGTCTACGTTAAGTGACCAAAATGAGAATTTAGCGTCCATCACAGGTAACAACAAACACATTTTCTAAGCCACTTTTCTTGGCCTCTATTGAACGCAGCGATCTACAATTTGCCCCGAGGGTGTATTATATTGAGAACGTCTAACGGTGAAAAAACCGCTATTGTTATAGCCCTCTAGGTTGTAACGCGGCTATTTATTCGTTTTTCCCGTAGACCTCAATGTAAAAATGAGCCCAGTATTTCGGCACTTTCTAGTACCTCGGTGTTCGCGAGTTTTTGCACGATGGCAGGAGACATAAATGCCTGTTGAAAGCGGCATACTGCACCTCTGTAACTAATTTCGTCTTCCCGAGAAATAGGCACAAAGTTTAGTTTCCTCGAATTTCAAAGGCTTATAACTCGCAAGATACGTTTTGTAGCAGTATGAAATTTTGTAATCTTCGAGAAACTGAGGTGTACTAGCAGCATGCAGAATTTCAGCTCAATCGCTATACAAGCAATCGAGTTATAAGGGCCTAAAGTTTTGGGCGGGACAACAATATGCCGAAGGTGTCTCAATGTTGCAAAGGTGACTTCATCGAATTGGCTTATAGTTGCTGCCAAATGATGCACCTTTGACCCAAGTGTCATGGGATAAAATGGGAGTTGTCTTCGTTCTTTGTTTTTCGAGTTATGGCCATTCGAAGGTCAATGTACCGTAAGTTTGGGCCCTTATATCTCCGAAACCGTTTGATAGAAACAACTCCCATTTCAAACCATGTTGTTTGGCACGCATGGGCACGTTTTGGCACCATTTTCATGCGTCTACGTTAAAGTGACCAAAATGAGAATTTAGCATCCACCACAGGTAACAACAACACATTTTCTAAGCCACTATTCTTGGCATCTATTGAACGCAGCGATCTATAATTTGCCCCGAGGGTGTATTATATTGAGAACGACTAACGGTGAAAAAACCGCTATTGTTATCGCTCTCTAGGCTGTGCCGCGGCGTTTTATTCGTTTTTCCCGTAGACCTCAATGTAAAAATGAGCCCTTTATTTCGGCACTTTCTTGTGCCTCGGTGTTCGCAAATTTTTGCACGATGGCAGGAGACATAAATGCCTGTTGAAAGCGACATACTGCACCTCTGTAACTCATTTCGTCTTCCCGAGAAATAGGCACCAAATTTAGTTTCCTCGAATTTCAAAGGCTTATAACTCGCAAGATACGTTTTGTAGCAGTATGAAATTTTGTAATCTTCGAGGCACTGAGGTGTACTAGCAGCATGCAAAATTTCAGCTCAATCGCTATACAAACAATCGAGTTATAAGGGCCTAAAGTTTTGGGCGGGACAAGAATATGCCGAAGGTGTCTCAATGTTGCAAAGGTGACTTCATCGAATCGGCTTATAGTTGCTGCCAAATGATGCACCTTTGACCCAAGTGTCATGGGATAAAATGGGAGTTGTCTTCGTTCTTTGTGTTTCGAGATATGGCCCTTCGAAGGTCAAGGTACCGTAAGTTTGGGCCCTTATATCTCCGAAACTGTTTGATAGAAACAACTCCCATTTTAAACCATGTTGTTTGGCACGCATGGGCATGTTTTGGCACAATTTTCATGCGTCTACGTTAAAGTGACCAAAATGAGAATTTAGCATCCACCACAGGTAACAACAAACAAATTTTCTAAGCCACTTTTCTTGGCCTCTATTGAACACAGCGATCTATAATTTGCCCCGAGGGTGTATTATATTGAGAACGACTACCGGTGAAAAAACCGCTATTGTTATCGCCCTCGAGGCTGTGCCGCGGCGTTTTATTCGTTTTTCCCGTAGACCTCAATGTAAAAATGAACCCTTTATTTCGGCACTTTCTAGTGCCTCGGTGTTCGCGAGTTTTTGCACGATGGCAGGAGACATAAATGCCTGTTGAAAGCGGCATACTGCACCTCTTTAACTAATTTCGTCTTCCCGAGAAATAGGCACAAAGTTTAGTTTCCTCGAATATTAAAGGCTTACAACTCGCAAGATACGTTTTGTATCAGTATGAAATTTTGTAATCTTCGAGGCACTGAGGTGTACTAGCAGCATGCAAAATTCCAGCTCAATCGCTATACAAACAATTGTGATATAAGGGCCTAAAATTTTGGACGGGACAACAGTATGCCGAAGGTGTCTCAATGTTGCAAAGGTGACTTCATCGAATCGGCTTATAGTTGTTGCTAAATGATGCACCTTTGACCCGAGTGTCATGGGATAAAATGGGAGTTGTCTTCGTTCTTTGTGTTTCGAGTAATGGCCCTTCGAAGGTCAATGTACCGTAAGTTTGGGCCCTTATATCTCCGAAACTGTTTGATAGAAACAACTCCCATTTTAAACCATGTTGTTTGGCACGCATGGGCACGTTTTGGCACCATTTTCATGCGTCTACGTTAAAGTGACCAAAATGAGAATTTAGCATCCACCACAGGTAACAAAAAACACATTTACTAAGCCACTTTTCTTGGCCTCTATTGAACGCAGCGATCTATATGTCACAGGGGTGGAAAAAGAACATGACTCGACCGGGACTCGAACCCAGGGCCTTTCGCATACCGTGCGAACACTCTACCGACTGAGCTACCGAGCCACACGGTCGACCTGCTACATTTTCCCCCTGCTTAATTAGATTCGTCCCGAATCTCTTCTCATGAGATTCGTCCCGAATCTCTAAGTCCTATCCAGTCCGGCTGCGAGACTTATTTTCATACTCTTTCATGCCCTCAGACGCGGTGCTGGACCCACACTGGCCACCAAATGTCACAGGGTTGGAAAAAGAACATGACTCGACCGGGACTCGAACCCAGGGCCTTTCGCATACCGTGCGAACACTCTACCGACTGAGCTACCGAGCCACACGGTCGACCTGCTACATATAATTTGCCCCGAAGGTGTAATATATTGAGAACGACTAACGGTGAAAAAACCGCTATTGTTATCGCCCTCTAGGCTGTGCCGCGGCGTTTAATTCGTTTTTCCCGTAGACCTCAATGTAAAAATGAGCCCTTTATTTCGGCACTTTCTAGTGCCTCGGTGTTCGCAACTTATTGTACGATGGCAGGAGACATAAATGCCTGTTGAAAGCGGCGTACTGCACCTCTGTAACTCATTTCGTCTTCCCGAGAAATAGGCACAAAATTTAGTTTCCTCGAATTTCAAAGGCTTATAACTCACAAGATACGTTTTGTATCAGTATGAAATTTTGCAATCTTCGAGGCACTGAGGTGTACTAGTAGCATGCAACATTTCAGCTTAATCGCTATACAAACAATCGAGTTATAAGGGCCTAAAGTTTTGGGCGGGACAAGAATATGCCGAAGGTGTCTCAATGTTGCAAAGGTGACTTCATCGAATCGGCTTATAGTTGCTGCCAAATGATGCACCTTTGACCCAAGTGTCATGGGATAAAATGGGAGTTGTCTTCGTTCTTTGTGTTTCGAGTTTTGGTTCTTCGAAGGTCAATGTACCGTAAGTTTGGGCTCTTATATCTCCGAAACTGTTTGATAGAAACAACTCCCATTTTAAACCGTGTTGTTTTGCACGCATGGGCACGTTTTGGCACCATTTTCATGCGTCTACGTTAAAGTGACGAAAATGAGAATTTAGCATCCACCACAGGTAAGAACAAACAAATTTTCTAAGCCACTTTTCTTCGCCTCTATTGAACGCAGCGATGTATAATTTGCCCGGAGGGTGTATTAAATTAAGACGTCTAACGGTGAAAAAACCGCTATTGTTATCGCCCTCTAGGCTGTGCCGCGGCGTTTTATTCGTTTTTCCCTTAGACCTCAATGAAAAAATGAGCCCTTTATTTCGGCACTTTCTAGTGCCTCGGTATTCGCGAGTTTTTGCACGATGGCAGGATACATAAATGCCTGTTGAAAGCGGCATACTGCACCTCTGTAACTCATTTCGTCTTCCCGAGAAATAGACACAAAATTTAGTTTCCTCGAATTTCAGAGGCTTATAACTCGCAAGATACGTTTTGTATCAGTATGAAATTTTGTAATCTTCGAGGCACTGAGGTGTACTAGCAGCATGCAAAATTCCAGCTCAATCGCTATACAAACAATCGAGTTATAAGGGCCTAAAGTTTTGGGCGGGACAACAATATGCCGAAGGTGTCTCAATGTTGCAAAGGTGACTTCATCGAATTGGCTTATAGTTGCTGCCAAATGATGCACCTTTGACCCAAGTGTCATGGGATAAAATGGGAGTTGTCTTCGTTCTTTGTGTTTCGAGTTATGGCCCTTCGAAGGTCAATGTACCGTAAGTTTGGGCCCTTATATCTCCGAAACTGTTTGATAAAAACAACTCCCATTTTAAACCATGTTGTTGGGCACGCATGGGCACGTTTTGGCACTATTTTCATGCGTCTACGTTAAAGTGACCAAAATGAGAATTTAGCATCCACCACAGGTAACAACAAACAAATTTTTTAATCCACTTTTCTTGGCCTCTATTGAACGCAGCGATCTATAATTTGCCCCGAGGGTGTATTATATTGAGAACGTCTAACGGTGAAAAAACAGCTATTGTTATCGCCCTCTAGGCTGTGCCGCGGCGTTTTATTCGTTTTTCCCGTAGACCTCAATGTAAAAATGAGCCCTTTATTTCGGCACTTTCTAGTGTCTCGGTGTTCGCGAGTTTTTGCACGATGGCAGGAAACATAAATGCCTGTTGAAACCGGCATACTGCACCTCTGTACCTCATTTCGTCTTCCCGAGAAATAGGCACAAAGTTTAGTTTCCTCGAATTTCAAAGGCTTATTACTCGCAAGATACGTTTTGTATCAGTATGAAATTTTGTAATTTTCGAGGCACTGAGGTGTACTAGCAGCATGCAAAATTTCAGCTCAATCGCTTTACAAACAATCGAGTTATAAGGGCCTAAAGTTTTGGCGGGACAACAATATGCCGAAGGTGTCTCAATGTTGCAAAGATGACTTCATCGAATCGGCTTATAGTTGCTGCCAAATGATGCACCTTTGACCCAAGTGGCATGGGATAAAATGGGAGTTGTCTTCGTTCTTTGTGTTTCGAGTTATGGCCCTTCGAAGGTCAATGTACCGTAAGTTTGGGCCCTTATATCTCCGAAACTGTTTGATCGAAACAACTCGCATTTTAAACCTTGTTGTTTGGAACGCATGGGCACGTTTTGGCACCATTTTCATGCGTCTACGTTAAAGTGACCAAAATGAGAACTTAGCATCCACCACAGGTAACACCAAACAAATTTTCTAAGCCACTTTTCTTGGCCTCTATTGAACGCAGCGATGTATAATTTGCCCGGAGGGTGTATTATATTGAGAACGTCTAACGGTGAAAAAACCGCTATTGTTATCGCCCTCTAGGCTGTGCCGCGGCGTTTTATTCGTTTTTCCCGTATACCTCAATGTAAAAATGAGCCCTTTGTTTCGGCACTTTCTAGTGCCTCGGTGTTCGCGAGATTTTGCACGATGGCAGGAGACATAAATGCCTGTTGGAAGCTGCATACTGCCCCTCTGTAACTCATTTCGTCTTCCCGTGAAATAGGCACAAAGTTTAGTTTCCTCGAATTTCAAAGGCTTATAACTCGCAAGATACGTTTTGTATCAGAATGAAATTTTGTAATCTTCGAGGCACTGAGGTTTACTAGCAGCAAGCAAAATTCCATCTCCATCGCTATACAAACAATCGAGTTATAAGGGCCTAAAGTTTTGGGCGGGACAACAATATGCCGAAGGTGTCTCAATGTTGCAAAGGTGACTTCATCGAATTGGCTTATAGTTGCTGCCAAATGATGCACCTTTGACCAAGTGTCATGGGATAAAATGGGAGTTGTCTTCGTTCTTTGAGTTTCGAGTTATGGGCACGTTTTGGCACCATTTTCATGCGTCTACGTAAAAGTGACCAAAATGAGAATTTAGCATCCACCACAGGTAACAACAAACAAATTTTCTAAGCCACTTTTCTTGGCCTCTATTGAACGCAGCGATCTATAATTTGCCCCGAGGGTGTATTATATTGAGAACGTCTAACGGTGAAAACACCGCTATTGTTATCGCCCTCTAGGCTGTGCCGCGGCGTTTTATTCGTTTTTCCCGTAGACCTCAATGTAAAAATGAGCCCTTTACTTTGGCACTGTCTAGTGCCTCGGTGTTCGTGAGTTTATGTACGATGGCAGGTGACATAAATGCCTGTTGAAAGCGGCATACTGCACCTCTGTAACTCATTTCGTCTTCCCGAGAAATAGGCACAAAGTTTAGTTTCCTCGAATTTCAAAGGCGTATAACTCGCAAGATACGTTTTGTATCAGTATGAAATTTTGTAATCTTCGAGGCACTGAGGTGTTCTAGCAGCATGCAAAATTGCAGCTCAATCGCTATACAAACAATCGAGTTATAAGGGCCTAAAGTTTTGTGCGGGACAACAATATGCCGAAGGTGTCTCAATGTTGCAAAGGTGACTTCATCGAATTGGCTTATAGTTGCTGCCAAATGATGCACCTTTGACCCAAGTGTCATGGGATAAAATGGGAGTTGTCTTCGTTCTTTGTGTTTTGAGTTATGGCCCTTCGAAGGTCAATGTACCGTACGTTTGGGCCCTTATATCTCCGAAACTGTTTGATAGAAACAACTCCTATTTTAAACCATGTTGTTGGGCACGCATGGGCACGTTTTGGCACCATTTTCATGCGTCTACGTTAAAGTGACCAAAATGAGAATTTAGCATCCACCACAGGTAACAACAAACAAATTTTCTAAGCCACTTTTCTTGGCCTCTATTGAACGCAGCGATCTATAATTTGCCCCGAGGGTGTATTATATTGAGAACGTCTAACGGTGAAAAATCCGCTATTGTTATCGCCCTCTAGGCTGTGCCGCGGCGTTTATTACGTTTTTCCCGTAGACCTCAATGTAAAAATGAGCCCTTTATTTCGGCACTTTCTAGTGCCTCGGTGTTCGCGAGTTTTCGTACGATGGCAGGAGACATAAATGCCTGTTGAAAACGGCATACTGCACCTCTGTAACTAATTTCGTCTTCCCGAGAAATAGGCACCAAATTTAGTTTCCTCGAATTTCAAAGGCTTTTAACTCGCAAGATACGTTTTGTAGCAGTATGAAATTTTGTTATCTTCGAGGCACTGAGGTGTACTAGCAGCATGCAAAATTTCAGCTCAATCGCTATACAAACAATCGAGTCATAAGGGCCTAAAGTTTTGGGCTGGACAACAATATGCCGAAGGTGTCTCAATGTTGCAAAGGTGACTTCATCGAATCGGCTTATAGTTGCTGCCAAATGATGCACCTTTGACCCAAGTGTCATGGGATAAAATGGGAGTTGTCTTCGTTCTTTGTGTTTCGAGTTATGGCCCTTCAAAGGTCAATGTACCGTACGTTTGGGCCCTTATATCTCCGAAACTGTTTGATAGAAACAACTCCTATTTTAAACCATGTTGTTGGGCACGCATGGACACGTTTTGGCAACATTTTCATGCGTCTACGTTAAAGTGACCAAAATGAGAATTTAGCATCCACCACAGGTAACAACAAACAAATTTTCTAAGCCACTTTTCTTGGCCTCTATTGAACGCAGCGATCTATAATTTGCCCCGAGGGTGTATTATATTTAGAACGACTAACGGTGAAAAAACCGCTATTGTTATCCCCCTCTAGGTTGTGCCGCGGCGTTTTATTCGTTTTTACCGTAGACCTCAATGTAAAAATGAGCCCTTTATTTCGGCACTTACTAGTGCCTCGGTGTTCGCGATTTTTTGCACGATGGCAGGAGACATAAATGCCTGTTGAAAGCCGCATACTGCACCTCTGTAACTCATTTCTTCATCCCGAGAAAAAGGCGCAAAATTTAGTTTCCTCGAATTTCAAAGGCTTATAACTCGCAAGATACGTTTTGTAGCATTATGAAATTTTGTTATCTTCGAGGCACTGAGGTGTACTAGCAGCATGCAAAATTTCAGCTCAATCGCTATACAAACAATCAAGTTATGAGGGCCTAATGTTTTGGGCGGGACAACAATATGCCGAAGGTGTCTCAATGTTGCAAAGGTGACTTCATCGAATTGGCTTATAGTTGCTGCCAAATGATGCACCTTTGACCCAAGTGTCATGGGATAAAATGGGAGTTGTCTTCGTTCTTTGTGTTTCGAGTTATGGCCCTTCGAAGGTCAATGTACCGTAAGTTTGGGCCCTTATATCTCCGAAACTGTTTGATAGAAACAACTCCCATTTTAAACCACGTTGTTTGGCACGCATGGGCACGTTTTGGCACCATTTTCATGCGTCTACGTTAAAGTGACCAAAATGGGAATTTAGCATCCACCACAGGTAACAACAAACAAATTTTCTAAGCCACTTTTCTTGGCCTCTATTGAACGCAGCGATCTATAATTTGCCCCGAGGGTGTATTATATTGAGAACGTCTAACGGTGAAAAATCCGCTATTGTTATCGCCCTCTAGGCTGTGCCGCGGCGTTTATTACGTTTTTCCCGTAGACCTCAATGTAAAAATGAGCCCTTTATTTCGGCACTTTCTAGTGCCTCGGTGTTCGCGAGTTTTCGTACGATGGCAGGAGACATAAATGCCTGTTGAAAGCGGCATACTGCACCTCTGTAACTAATTTCGTCTTCCCGAGAAATAGGCACCAAATTTAGTTTCCTCGAATTTCAAAGGCTTTTAAATCGCAAGATACGTTTTGTAGCAGTATGAAATTTTGTTATCTTCGAGGCACTGAGGTGTACTAGCAGCATGCAAAATTTCAGCTCAATCGCTATACAAACCATCGAGTTATAAGGGCCTAAAGTTTTGGGCTGGACAACAATATGCCGAAGGTGTCTCAATGTTGCAAAGGTGACTTCATCGAATTGGCTTATAGTTGCTGCCAAATGATGCACATTTGACCCAAGTGTCATGGGATAAAATGGGAGTTGTTTTCGTTCTTTGTGTTTCAAGTTATGGCCCTTCGAAGGTAAATGTACCGTAAGTTTGGGCCCTTATATCTCCGAAACTGTTTGATAGAAACAACTCCCATTTTAAACCGTGTTGTTTAGCACGCATGGGCGCGTTTTGGCACCATTTTCATGCGTCTACGTTAAAGTGACCAAAATGAGAATTTAGCATCCACCACAGGTAACAACAAACACATTTTCTGAGCCAATTTTCTTGGCCTCTATTGAACGCAGCGATCTATAATTTGTCCCGAGGGTGTATTCTATTTAGAACGACTAACGTTGAAAAAACCGCTATTGTTATCGCCCTCTAGGTTGTGCTGTGGCGTTTTATTCGTTTTTCCCGTAGACCTCAATATAAAAATGAGCCCTTTATTTCGGCACTTTCTAGTGCCTCGGTGTTCGCGAGTTTTTGCAAGATGGCAGGGGACATAAATGCCTGTTGAAAGCGGCATACTGCACCTCTGTAACTCATTTCGTCTTCCCGAAAAATAGGCACAAAGTTTAGTTTCCTCGAAATTCAAAGGCTTATAACTCGCAAGATACGTTTTGTAGCAGTATGAAATTTTGTAATCTTCGAGGCACTGAGGTGTACTAGCAGCATGCTAAATTTCAGCTCAATCGCTATACAAATAATCGAGTCATAAGGGCCTAAAGTTTTGGGCGGGACAACAATATGCCGAAGGTGTCTCAATGTTGCAAAGGTGACTTCATCGAATTGGCTTATAGTTGCTGCCAAATGATGCACCTTTTTTCCAAAGTGTCATGGGATAAAATGGGAGTTGTCTTCGTTCTTTGTGTTTCGAGTTATGGCCCTTCGAAGGTCAATGCACCGTACGTTTGGGCCCTTATACCTCCGAAACTGTTTGATAGAAACAACTCCCATTTTAAACCATGTTGTTTGGCACGCATGGGCACGTTTTGGCACCATTTGCAGGCGTCTACGTTAAAGTGACCAAAAAGATAATTTAGCATCCACCACAGTTAACAACAAACAAATTTTCTAAGCCACTTTTCTTGGCCTCTATTGAACGCAGCGATCTATAATTTGCGCCGAGGGTGTTTTATATTGAGAACGACTAAGGGTGAAAAAACCGCTATTGTTATCGCCATCTAGGCTGTGCCGCGGCGTTTCATTCGTTTTTCCCGTAGACCTCAATGTAAAAATGAGCCCTTTATTTCGGCACTTTCTAGTGCCTCGGGGTTCGCGAGTTTTTGCACGATGGCAGGAGACATAAATGCCTGTTGAAAGCGGCATACTGCACCTCTGTATCTCAATTCGTCTTCCCGAGAAATAGGCACAAAGTTTAGTTTTCTCGAATTTCAAAGGCTTATAACTCCCAAGATACGTTTTGTAGCAGTATGAAGTTTTGTAATCTTCGAGGCACTGAGGTGTACTAGCAGCATGCAAAATTTCAGCTCAATCGCTATACAAACAATCGAGTTATAAGGGCCTAAAATTTTGGGCGGGACAACAATATGCCGAAGGTGTCTCAATGTTGCAAAGGTGACTTCATCGTATCGGATTATAGTTGCTGCCAAATGATGCACCTTTGACCCAAGTGTCATGGGATAAAATTGGAGTTGTCTTCGTTCTCTGTGTTTCGAGTTATGGCCCTTCGAAGGTCAATGTACCGTAAGTTTGGGCCCTTATATCTCCGAAACTGTTTGATAGAAACAACCTTTATTTTAAACCATGTTGTTTGGCACGCATGGGCACGTTTTGGCACCATTTTTATGCGTCTACGTTAAAGTGACCAAAATGAGATTTTAGCATCCACCACAGGTAACAACAAACAAATTTTCTAAGCCACTTTTCTTGGCCTCTATTGAACGCAGCAATCTATAATTTGCCCCGAGGGTGTATTATATTGAGAACGTCTAACGGTGAAAAAAAACCGCTATTGTTATCGCCCTCTAGGCTGTGCCGCGGCGTTTTATTCGTTTCTCCCGTACACCTCAATGTAAAAATGAGCCCTTTATTTCGGCACTTTCTAGTGCCTCGGGGTTCGCGAGTTTTTGCACGATGGCAGGAGACATAAATGCCTGTTGAAAGCGGCATACTGCACCTCTGTAACTCATTTCGTCTTCCCGAGAAATAGGCACAAAATTTAGTTTCCTCGAATTTCAAAGGCTTATAACTCGCAAGATACGTTTTGTAGCAGTATGAAGTTTTGTAATCTTCGAGGCACTGAGGTGTACTAGCAGCATGCAAAATTTCAGCTCAATCGCTATACAATCAATCGAGTTATAAGGGCCTAAAATTTTGGGCGGGACAACAATATGCCGAAGGTGTCTCAATGTTGCAAAGGTGACTTCATCGAATCGGCTTATAGTTGCTGCCAAATGATGCACCTTTGACCCAAGTGTCATGGGATAAAATTGGAGTTGTCTTCGTTCTCTGTGTTTCGAGTTATGGCCCTTCGAAGGTCAATGTACCGTAAGTTTGGGCCCTTATATCTCCGAAACTGTTTGATAGAAACAACCTTTATTTTAAACCATGTTGTTTGGCACGCATGGGCACGTTTTGGCACCATTTTTATGCGTCTACGTTAAAGTGACCAAAATGAGATTTTAGCATCCACCACAGGTAACAACAAACAAATTTTCTAAGCCACTTTTCTTGTCCTCTATTGAACGCAGCAATCTATAATTTGCCCCGAGGGTGTATTATATTGAGAACGTCTAACGGTGAAAACAAACCGCTATTGTTATCGCCCTCTAGGCTGTGCCGCGGCGTTTTATTCGTTTTTCCCGTAGACCTCAATGTAAAAATGAGCCCTTTATTTCGGCACTTTCTAGTGCCTCGGTGTTCGCGAGTTTTTGCACGATGGCAGGAGACATAAATGCCTGTTGAAAGCGGCATACTGCACCTCTGTAACTCATTTCGTCTTCCCGAGAAATAGGCACAAAATTTAGTTTCCTCGAATTTCAAAGGCTTATAACTCGCAAGATACGTTTTGTAGCAGTATGAAATTTTGTAATCTTCGAGGCACTGAGGTGTACTAGCAGCATGCAAAATTTCAGCTCAATCGCTATACAAACAATCGAGTTATAAGGGCCTAAAGTTTTGGGCGGAACAACAATATGCCGAAGGTGTCTCAATGTTGCAAAGGTGACTTCATCGAATTGGCTTATAGTTGCTGCCAAATGATGCACCTTTGACCCAAGTGTCATGGGATAAAATGGGAGTTGTCTTCGTTCTTTGTGTTTCGAGTTATGGCCCTTCGAAGGTCAATGTACCGTAAGTTTGGGCCCTTATATCTCCGAAACTGTTTGATAGAAACAACTCCCATTTTAAACCATGTTGTTTGGCACGCATGGGCACGTTTTGGCACCATTTTCATGGGTCTACGTAAAAGTGACCAAAATGAGAATTTAGCATCAACCACAGGTAACAACAAAAAAATTTTCTAAGCCACTTTTCTTGGCCTCTATTGAACGCAGCGATCTATAATTTGCCCCGAGGGTGTATTATATTGAGAACGACTAACGGTGAAAAAAACGCTGTTGTAATCGCCCTCTAGGCTGTGCCGCGGCGTTTTATTCGTTTTTCCCGTAGACCTCAATGTAAAAATGAGCCCTTTGTTTCGGCACTTTCTAGTGCCTCGGTTTTCGCGAGTTTTTGCACGATGGCAGGAGACATAAATGCCTGTGGAAGGCGGTATACTGCACCTCTGTAACTCATTTCGTCTTCCCGAGAAATAGGCACAAAATTTGGTTTTCTCGAATTTCAAAGGCTTATAACTCGCAAGATACATTTTGAAGCAGTATGACATTTTGTAATCCTCGAGGCACTGAGGTGTACTAGCAGCATGCAGAATTTCAGCTCAATCGCTATATAAACAATCGAGTTATAAGGGCCTAAAGTTTTGGGCGGGACAACAATATGCCGAAGGTGTCTCAATGTTGCAAAGGTGACTTCATCGAATATGCTTATAGTTGCTGCCAAATGATGCACCTTTGATCCAAGTGTCATGGGATAAAATTGGAGTTGTCTTCGTTCTTTGTGTTTCGAGTTATGGCCCTTCGAAGGTCAATGTACCGTAAGTTTGGGCCCTTATATCTCCGAGACTGTTTGATAGAAACATCTCCCATTTTAAACCATGTTGTTTGGCACGCATGGGCACGTTTTGGCACCATTTTCATGCGTCTACGTTAAAGTGACCAAAAGAGAATTTAGCATCCACCACAGGTAACAACAAACAAATTTTCTAAGCCACTTTTCTTGGCCTCTATTGGACGCAGCGATCTATAATTTGCCCCGAGGGTGTATTATATTGAAAACGACTAACGGTGAAAAACCGCTATTGTTATCGCCCTTATATCGCGGAAACTGTTTGATAGAAACAACTCCCATTTTAAACCATGTTGTTTGGCACGCATGGGCACGTTTTGGCACGATTTTCATGCGTCTACGTTAAAGTGACCAAAATGAGAATTTAGCATCCACCACAGGTAACAACAAACAAATTTTCTAAGCAACTTTTCTTGGCCTCTATTGAACGCAGCGATCTATAATTTGCCCCGAGGGTGTATTATATCGAGGACCTCTATCGGTGAAAAAACCGCTATTGTTATCGCCCTCTAGGCTGTGCCGCGGCGTTTTATTCGTTTTTCCGTAGACTTCAATGTAAAAATGAGCCCTTTATTTCGGCTGTTTCTAGTGCCTCGGTGTTCGCGAGTTTTTGCACGATGGCAGGAGACATAAATGCCTGTTGAAAGCGGCATACTGCACCTCTGTAACTCATTTCGTCTTCCCGAGAAATAGGCACCAAATTTAGTTTCCTCGAATTTCAAAGGCTTTTAAATCGCAAGATACGTTTTGTAGCAGTATGAAATTTTGTTATCTTCGAGGCACTGAGGTGTACTAGCAGCATGCAAAATTTCAGCTCAATCGCTATACAAACAATCGAGTCATAAGGGCCTAAAGTTTTGGGCTGGACAACAATATGCCGAAGGTGTCTCAATGTTGCAAAGGTGACTTCATCGAATCGGCTTATAGTTGCTGCCAAATGATGCACCTTTGACCCAAGTGTCATGGGATAAAATGGGAGTTGTCTTCGTTCTTTGTGTTTCGAGTTATGGCCCTTCAAAGGTCAATGTACCGTACGTTTGGGCCCTTATATCTCCGAAACTGTTTGATAGAAACAACTCCTATTTTAAACCATGTTGTTGGGCACGCATGGACACGTTTTGGCAACATTTTCATGCGTCTACGTTAAAGTGACCAAAATGAGAATTTAGCATCCACCACAGGTAACAACAAACAAATTTTCTAAGCCACTTTTCTTGGCCTCTATTGAACGCAGCGATCTATAATTTGCCCCGAGGGTGTATTATATTTAGAACGACTAACGGTGAAAAAACCGCTATTGTTATCCCCCTCTAGGTTGTGCCGCGGCGTTTTATTCGTTTTTACCGTAGACCTCAATGTAAAAATGAGCCCTTTATTTCGGCACTTACTAGTGCCTCGGTGTTCGCGATTTTTTGCACGATGGCAGGAGACATAAATGCCTGTTGAAAGCCGCATACTGCACCTCTGTAACTCATTTCGTCATCCCGAGAAAAAGGCGCAAAATTTAGTTTCCTCGAATTTCAAAGGCTTATAACTCGCAAGATACGTTTTGTAGCATTATGAAATTTTGTTATCTTCGAGGCACTGAGGTGTACTAGCAGCATGCAAAATTTCAGCTCAATCGCTATACAAACAATCAAGTTATGAGGGCCTAATGTTTTGGGCGGGACAACAATATGCCGAAGGTGTCTCAATGTTGCAAAGGTGACTTCATCGAATTGGCTTATAGTTGCTGCCAAATGATGCACCTTTGACCCAAGTGTCATGGGATAAAATGGGAGTTGTCTTCGTTCTTTGTGTTTCGAGTTATGGCCCTTCGAAGGTCAATGTACCGTAAGTTTGGGCCCTTATATCTCCGAAACTGTTTGATAGAAACAACTCCCATTTTAAACCACGTTGTTTGGCACGCATGGGCACGTTTTGGCACCATTTTCATGCGTCTACGTTAAAGTGACCAAAATGGGAATTTAGCATCCACCACAGGTAACAACAAACAAATTTTCTAAGCCACTTTTCTTGGCCTCTATTGAACGCAGCGATCTATAATTTGCCCCGAGGGTGTATTATATTGAGAACGTCTAACGGTGAAAAATCCGCTATTGTTATCGCCCTCTAGGCTGTGCCGCGGCGTTTATTACGTTTTTCCCGTAGACCTCAATGTAAAAATGAGCCCTTTATTTCGGCACTTTCTAGTGCCTCGGTGTTCGCGAGTTTTCGTACGATGGCAGGAGACATAAATGCCTGTTGAAAGCGGCATACTGCACCTCTGTAACTAATTTCGTCTTCCCGAGAAATATTCACCAAATTTAGTTTCCTCGAATTTCAAAGGCTTTTAAATCGCAAGATACGTTTTGTAGCAGTATGAAATTTTGTTATCTTCGAGGCACTGAGGTGTACTAGCAGCATGCAAAATTTCAGCTCAATCGCTATACAAACCATCGAGTTATAAGGGCCTAAAGTTTTGGGCTGGACAACAATATGCCGAAGGTGTCTCAATGTTGCAAAGGTGACTTCATCGAATTGGCTTATAGTTGCTGCCAAATGATGCACATTTGACCCAAGTGTCATGGGATAAAATGGGAGTTGTTTTCGTTCTTTGTGTTTCAAGTTATGGCCCTTCGAAGGTAAATGTACCGTAAGTTTGGGCCCTTATATCTCCGAAACTGTTTGATAGAAACAACTCCCATTTTAAACCGTGTTGTTTAGCACGCATGGGCACGTTTTGGCACCATTTTCATGCGTCTACGTTAAAGTGACCAAAATGAGAATTTAGCATCCACCACAGGTAACAACAAACACATTTTCTGAGCCAATTTTCTTGGCCTCTATTGAACGCAGCGATCTATAATTTGTCCCGAGGGTGTATTCTATTTAGAACGACTAACGTTGAAAAAACCGCTATTGTTATCGCCCTCTAGGTTGTGCTGTGGCGTTTTATTCGTTTTTCCCGTAGACCTCAATATAAAAATGAGCCCTTTATTTCGGCACTTTCTAGTGCCTCGGTGTTCGCGAGTTTTTGCAAGATGGCAGGGGACATAAATGCCTGTTGAAAGCGGCATACTGCACCTCTGTAACTCATTTCGTCTTCCCGAAAAATAGGCACAAAGTTTAGTTTCCTCGAAATTCAAAGGCTTATAACTCGCAAGATACGTTTTGTAGCAGTATGAAATTTTGTAATCTTCGAGGCACTGAGGTGTACTAGCAGCATGCTAAATTTCAGCTCAATCGCTATACAAATAATCGAGTCATAAGGGCCTAAAGTTTTGGGCGGGACAACAATATGCCGAAGGTGTCTCAATGTTGCAAAGGTGACTTCATCGAATTGGCTTATAGTTGCTGCCAAATGATGCACCTTTTTTCCAAAGTGTCATGGGATAAAATGGGAGTTGTCTTCGTTCTTTGTGTTTCGAGTTATGGCCCTTCGAAGGTCAATGCACCGTACGTTTGGGCCCTTATATCTCCGAAACTGTTTGATAGAAACAACTCCCATTTTAAACCATGTTGTTTGGCACGCATGGGCACGTTTTGGCACCATTTGCAGGCGTCTACGTTAAAGTGACCAAAAAGATAATTTAGCATCCACCACAGTTAACAACAAACAAATTTTCTAAGCCACTTTTCTTGGCCTCTATTGAACGCAGCGATCTATAATTTGCGCCGAGGGTGTTTTATATTGAGAACGACTAAGGGTGAAAAAACCGCTATTGTTATCGCCATCTAGGCTGTGCCGCGGCGTTTCATTCGTTTTTCCCGTAGACCTCAATGTAAAAATGAGCCCTTTATTTCGGCACTTTCTAGTGCCTCGGGGTTCGCGAGTTTTTGCACGATGGCAGGAGACATAAATGCCTGTTGAAAGCGGCATACTGCACCTCTGTATCTCAATTCGTCTTCCCGAGAAATAGGCACAAAGTTTAGTTTTCTCGAATTTCAAAGGCTTATAACTCCCAAGATACGTTTTGTAGCAGTATGAAGTTTTGTAATCTTCGAGGCACTGAGGTGTACTAGCAGCATGCAAAATTTCAGCTCAATCGCTATACAAACAATCGAGTTATAAGGGCCTAAAATTTTGGGCGGGACAACAATATGCCGAAGGTGTCTCAATGTTGCAAAGGTGACTTCATCGTATCGGATTATAGTTGCTGCCAAATGATGCACCTTTGACCCAAGTGTCATGGGATAAAATTGGAGTTGTCTTCGTTCTCTGTGTTTCGAGTTATGGCCCTTCGAAGGTCAATGTACCGTAAGTTTGGGCCCTTATATCTCCGAAACTGTTTGATAGAAACAACCTTTATTTTAAACCATGTTGTTTGGCACGCATGGGCACGTTTTGGCACCATTTTTATGCGTCTACGTTAAAGTGACCAAAATGAGATTTTAGCATCCACCACAGGTAACAACAAAAAAATTTTCTAAGCCACTTTTCTTGGCCTCTATTGAACGCAGCGATCTATAATTTGCCCCGAGGGTGTATTATATTGAGAACGACTAACGGTGAAAAAAACGCTGTTGTAATCGCCCTCTAGGCTGTGCCGCGGCGTTTTATTCGTTTTTCCTGTAGACCTCAATGTAAAAATGAGCCCTTTGTTTCGGCACTTTCTAGTGCCTCGGTTTTCGCGAGTTTTTGCACGATGGCAGGAGACATAAATGCCTGTGGAAGGCGGTATACTGCACCTCTGTAACTCATTTCGTCTTCCCGAGAAATAGGCACAAAATTTGGTTTTCTCGAATTTCAAAGGCTTATAACTCGCAAGATACATTTTGAAGCAGTATGACATTTTGTAATCCTCGAGGCACTGAGGTGTACTAGCAGCATGCAGAATTTCAGCTCAATCGCTATATAAACAATCGAGTTATAAGGGCCTAAAGTTTTGGGCGGGACAACAATATGCCGAAGGTGTCTCAATGTTGCAAAGGTGACTTCATCGAATATGCTTATAGTTGCTGCCAAATGATGCACCTTTGATCCAAGTGTCATGGGATAAAATTGGAGTTGTCTTCGTTCTTTGTGTTTCGAGTTATGGCCCTTCGAAGGTCAATGTACCGTAAGTTTGGGCCCTTATATCTCCGAGACTGTTTGATAGAAACATCTCCCATTTTAAACCATGTTGTTTGGCACGCATGGGCACGTTTTGGCACCATTTTCATGCGTCTACGTTAAAGTGACCAAAAGAGAATTTAGCATCCACCACAGGTAACAACAAACAAATTTTCTAAGCCACTTTTCTTGGCCTCTATTGAACGCAGCGATCTATAATTTGCCCCGAGGGTGTATTATATTGAAAACGACTAACGGTGAAAAACCGCTATTGTTATCGCCCTTATATCGCGGAAACTGTTTGATAGAAACAACTCCCATTTTAAACCATGTTGTTTGGCACGCATGGGCACGTTTTGGCACGATTTTCATGCGTCTACGTTAAAGTGACCAAAATGAGAATTTAGCATCCACCACAGGTAACAACAAACAAATTTTCTAAGCAACTTTTCTTGGCCTCTATTGAACGCAGCGATCTATAATTTGCCCCGAGGGTTTATTATATCGAGGACCTCTATCGGTGAAAAAACCGCTATTGTTATCGCCCTCTAGGCTGTGCCGCGGCGTTTTATTCGTTTTTCCGTAGACCTCAATGTAAAAATGAGCCCTTTATTTCGGCTGTTTCTAGTGCCTCGGTGTTCGCGAGTTTTTGCACGATGGCAGGAGACATAAATGCCTGTTGAAAGCGGCATACTGCACTTCTGTAACTCATTTCGTCTTCCCGAAAAATAGGCACAAAATTTAGCTTCCTCGAATTTCAAAGGCTTATAACTTGCAAGATACGTTTTGTAGCAGTATGAAATTTTGTAATCTTCGAGGCACTGAGTTGTTCTAGCAGCATGCAAAATTTCAGCTCAATCGCTGTACAAACAATCGAGTTATAAGGGCCTGAAATTTTGGGCGGGACAACAATATGCCGAAGGTGTCTCAATGTTGCAAAGGTGACTTCATCGAATTGGCTTATAGTTGCTGCCAAATGATGCACCTTTGTCCCAAGTGTCATGGGATAAAATGGGAGTTGTCTTTGTTCTTTGTGTTTCAAGTTATGGCCCTTCGAAGGTCAATGTACCGTAAGTTTGGGCCCTTATATCGCCGAAACTGTTTGATAGAACCAACTCCCATTTTAAACCGTGTTGTTTGGCACGCATGGGCACGTTTTGGCACGAATTTCATGCGTCTACGTTAAAGTGACCAAAATGAGAATTGAGCATCCACCACAGGTAACAACAAACAAATTTTCTAAGCAACTCTTCTTGGCCTCTATTGAACGCAGCGATCTATAATTTGCCCCGAGGGTGTATTATATTGAGAACGTCTAACGGTGAAAAAAACCGCTATTGTTATCGCCCTCAAGGCTGTGCCGCGGCGTTTTATGCGTTTTTCCCGTAGACCTCAATGTAAAAATGAGCCCTTTATTTCGGCTGATTCTAGTGCCTCGGTGTTCGCGAGTTTTTGCATGATGGCAGGAGACATAAATGCCTGTGGAAAGCGGTATACTGCACCTCTGTAACTCATTTCGTCTTCCCGAGAAATAGGCACAAAGTTTGGTTTTCTCGACTTTCAAAGGCTTATAACTCGCAAGATACATTTTGTAGCAGTATGAAATTTTGTAATCCTCGAGGCACTGAGGTGTACTAGCAGCATGCAAAATTTCAGCTCAATCGCTATACAAACAATCAAGTTATAAGGGCCTAAAGTTTTGGGCGGACAACAATATGCCGAAGGTGTCTCAATGTTGCAAAGGTGACTTCATCGAATTGGCTTATAGTTGCTGCCAAATGATGCACCTTTGACCCAAGTGTCATGGGATAAAATGGGAGTTGTCTTCGTTCTTTGTGTTTCGAGTTATGGCCCTTCGAAAGTCAATGTACCGTACGTTTGGGCCCTTATATCTCCGAAACTATTTGATAGTAACAACTCCCATTTTAAACCATGTTGTTTGGCACGCATGGGCACGTTTGGCACCATTTTTATGCGTCTACGTTAAAGTGACCAAAATGAGAATTTAGCATCCACCACAGGTAACAACAAACAAATTTTCTAAGCCACTTTTCTTGGCCTCTGTTGAACGCAGCGATCTATAATTTGTCCCGAGTGTGTATTATATTGAGGACCTCTCTTTAAGCCCCCGCCCATAGGGGCTTGAAGAAATATATGGGCTGCATGATGCTTCCACGCAGAGCTGGATCTGGCCCGCACACTAGTACTGGTAAACCGCTTAGAGGATCTAAGCCTGTCCAGGAACCGCGGTGCGAGGCGGACCGTCCATGCTTATTTAATAAACCCTATTGGTTTCATTGGGCGACAGGGCTTGAGATGTCATTTCATCTCAATGTTTGGTAAAAGTCCCACAAAATTGGAAGCAACGTCTCCAAAATGACCTTTACAGTGTTGACGGGGACGTTAAACCTCAAATCAAACAAAACAAATTGAGGACCTCTAACGGTGAAAAAACCGCTATTGTTGTCGCCCTCTAGGCTGTGCCGCGGCGTTTTATTCGTTTTTCCCGTAGACCTCAATGTAAAAATGAGCCCTTTATTTCGGCACTTTCTAGTACCTCGGTGTTCGCGAGTTTTTGCACGATGGCAGGAGACATAAATGCCTGTTGAAAGCGGCATACTGCACCTCTGTAACTCATTTCGTCTTCCCGAGAAATAGGCACAAAGTTTAGTTTCCTCGAATTTCAAATGCTTTTAACTCGCAAGACACGTTTTTTAGCAGTATGAAATTTTGCAATCTTCGAGGCACTGAGGTGTACTAGCAGCATGCAAAATTTCAGCTCAATCGCTATACAAACAATCAAGTTATAAGGGCCTAAAGTTTTGGGCGGGACAACAATATGCCGAAGGTGTCTCAATGTTGCAAAGGTGACTTCATCGAATTGGCTTATAGTTGCTGCCAAATGATGCACCTTTGACCCAAGTGTCATGGGATAAAATGGGAGTTGTCTTCGTTCTTTGTGTTTCGAGTTATGGCCCTTCGAAGATCAATGTACCGTAAGTTTGGGCCCTTATATCTCCGAAACTGTTTGATAGAAACAACTCCCATTTTAAACCATGTTGTTTGGCACGCATGGACACGTTTTAGCACCATTTTCATGCGTCTACGTTAAAGTGACCAAAATGAGAATTTAGCATCCACCACAGGTAACAACAAACAAATTTTCTAAGCCACTTTTCTTGGCCTCTATTGAACGCAGCAATCTATAATTTGCCCGGAGGGTGTATTATATTGAGAACAACTAACGGTGAAAAAACCGCTATTGTTATCGCCCTCTAGGCTGTGCCGCGGCGTTTTAATCGTTTTTCCCGTAGACCTCAATGTAAAAATGAGCCCTTTATTTCGGCACTTTCTAGTGCCTCGGTGTTCGTGAGTATTTGCACGATGGCAGGAGACATAAATGCCTGTTGAAAGCGGCATACTGCACCTCTGTAACTTATTTCGTCTTCCCTAGAAATAGACACAAAGCTTAGTTTCCTCGAAATTCAAAGGCTTATAACTCGCAAGATACGTTTTGTAGCAGTATGAAATTTTGTAATCTTCGAGGCACTGAGGTGTACTAGCAGCATGCAAAATTTAAGCTCAATCGCTATACAACCAATCGAGTTATAAGGGCCTAAACTTTTGGGCGGGACAACAATTACTGAAGGTGTCTCAATGTTGCAAAGGTGACTTTATCGAATCGGCTTATAGTTGCTGCCAAATGATGCACCTTTGACCCAAGTGTCATGGGATAAAATGGGAGTTGTCTTCGTTCTTTGTGTTTCGAGTTATGGCCCTTCGAAGGTCAATGTACCGTAAGTTTGTGCCCTTATATCTCCGAAACTGTTTGATAGAAACAAGTCCCATTTTAAACCATGTTGTTTGGCACGCATGGACACGTTTTGGCACCATTTTCATGCGTCTACGTTAAAGTGACCAAAATGAGAATTTAGCATCCACCACAGGTAACAACAAACAAATTTTCTAAGCCACTTTTCTTGGCCTCTATTGAACGCAGCGATCTATAATTTGCCCCGAGGGTGTATTATATTGAGAACGACTAAGCGTGAAAAAACCGCAATTTTTGTCGCCCTCTAGGCTGTGCCGCGGCGTTTTATTCGTTTTTCCCGTAGACCTCAATGTTTTTGCACGATGGCAGGAGACATAAATGCCTGTTGAAAGCGGCATACTGCACCTCTGTAACTCAATTCGTCTTCCCGAGAAATAGGCACAAAATTTAGTTTTCTCGAATTTCAAAGATATAAGGGTCCAAACTTACGGTACATTGACCTTCGAAGGGCCATAACTCGAAACACAAAGAACGAAGACAACTCCCATTTTATCCCATGACACTTGGGTCAAAGGTGCATCATTTGGCAGCAACTATAAGCCGATTCGATGCTAGTACACCACAGTGCCTCGAAGATTACAAAATTTCATACTGCTACAAAACGTATTTTGCGAGTTATACGCCTTTGAAATTCGAGGAAACTAAATTTTTGCCTATTTCTCGCGAAGACGAAATGAGTTACAGAGGTGCAGTATGCCGCTTTCAACAGGCATTTATGTATCCTGCCATCGTGCAAAAACTCGCGAACACCGAGGCACTAGAAAGTGCCGAAATAAAAGGCTCATTTTTACATTGAGGTCTACGGGAAAAACGAATAAAACGCCGCTGCACAGCCTAGAGGGCGATAACAATAGCGGTTTTTTCACCGTTAGTCGTTCTCAATATAATACACCCTGGGGGCAAATTATAGATCGCTGCGCTCAATAGAGGCCAAGAAAAGTGGCTTAGAAAATTTGTTTGTTGTTACCTGTGGTGGATGCAAAAATTCTCATTTTGGTCACTTTAACGTAGACGCATGTAATGGTGCCAAAACGTGCCTATGCGTGCCAAACAACATGGTTTAAAATGGGAGTTGTTTCTATCAAACAGTTTCGGAGATATAAGGGCCCAAACTTACGGTACATTGACCTTCGAAGGGCCATAACTCGAAAAACAAAGAACGAAGACAATTAAAAATCAAAAATGAGTTCCTTTAAGAGCAATGAAAACATTCATAAGAAAGAAGATGGGTCATACTACGTAGTTTCGGCTAATAAAGCCTCCTCAGTGACCCTTGAATGATCCGGCAAAGAAAGCCAGAGGAAAAATACTGCAATTTTGCGAATTTCGAATAGGCAGTCGATACAAAGACTGATATAATTCAAAATAGGGTCCAAATAATTAAAAACCTGTCTAGAATATGAGTCTAAACCAATAATTAATTTCTGATTTCTCAGAATATTCACGCTGATCTCAAAGGACCATTTTATCCCATGACACTTGGGTCAAAGGTGCATCATTTGGCAGCAACTATAAGCCAATTCGATGAAGTCACCTTTGCAACATTGAGACACCTTCGGCATATTGTTGTCCCGCCCAAAATTTTAGGCCCTTATAACTCGATTGTTTGTATAGCGATTGAGCTGAAATTTTGCATGCTGCTAGTACACCTCAGTGCCTCGAAGATTACAAAATTTCATACTGCTACAAAACGTATCTTGCGAGTTATAAGCCTTTGAAATTCGAGGAAACTAAATTTTGTGCCTATTTCTCGGGAAGACGAAATGAGTTACAGAGGTGCAGTATGCCGCTTTCAACAGGCATTTATGTCTCCTGCCATCGTGCAAAAACTCGCGAACACCGAGGCACTAGAAAGTGCCGAAATAAAGGGCTCATTTTTACATTGAGGTCTACGGGAGAAACGAATAAAACGCCGCGGCACAGCCTAGAGAGCGATAACAATAGCGGTTTTTTTCACCGTTAGACGTTCTCAATATAATACACCCTCGGGGCAAATTATAGATTGCTGCGTTCAATAGAGGCCAAGAAAAGTGGCTTAGAAAATTTGTTTGTTGTTACCTGTGGTGGATGCTAAAATCTCATTTTGGTCACTTTAACGTAGACGCATAAAAATGGTGCCAAAACGTGCCCATGCGTGCCAAACAACATGGTTTAAAATAAAGGTTGTTTCTATCAAACAGTTTCGGAGATATAAGGGCCCAAACTTACGGTACATTGACCTTCGAAGGGCCATAACTCGAAACACAGAGAACGAAGACAACTCCAATTTTATCCCATGACACTTGGGTCAAAGGTGCATCATTTGGCAGCAACTATAAGCCGATTCGATGAAGTCACCTTTGCAACATTGAGACACCTTCGGCATATTGTTGTCCCGCCCAAAATTTTAGGCCCTTATAACTCGATTGTTTGTATAGCGATTGAGCTGAAATTTTGCATGCTGCTAGTACACCTCAGTGCCTCGAAGATTACAAAACTTCATACTGCTACAAAACGTATCTTGCGAGTAATAAGCCTTTGAAATTCGAGGAAACTAAACTTTGTGCCTATTTCTCGGGAAGACGAATTGAGATACAGAGGTGCAGTATGCCGCTTTCAACAGGCATTTATGTCTCCTGCCATCGTGCAAAAACTCGCGAACACCGAGGCACTAGAAAGTGCCGAAATAAAGGGCTCATTTTTACATTGAGGTCTACGGGAGAAACGAATAAAACGCCGCGGCACAGCCTAGAGGGCGATAACAATAGCGGTTTTTTTTCACCGTTAGACGTTCTCAATATAATACACCCTCGGGGCAAATTATAGGTTGCTGCGTTCAATAGAGGCCAAGAAAAGTGGCTTAGAAAATTTGTTTGTTGTTACCTGTGGTGGATGCTAAATTCTCATTTTGGTCACTTTAACGTAGACGCATGAAAATGGTGCCAAAACGTGCCCATGCGTGCCAAACAACACGGTTTAAAATGGGAGTTGTTTCTATCAAACAGTTTCGGAGATATAAGGGCCCAAACTTACGGTACATTTACCTTCGAAGGGCCATAACTTGAAACACAAAGAACGAAAACAACTCCCATTTTATCCCATGACACTTGGGTCAAATGTGCATCATTTGGCAGCAACTATAAGCCAATTCGATGAAGTCACCTTTGCAACATTGAGACACCTTCGGCATATTGTTGTCCAGCCCAAAACTTTAGGCCCTTATAACTCGATGGTTTGTATAGCGATTGAGCTGAAATTTTGCATGCTGCTAGTACACCTCAGTGCCTCAAAGATAACAAAATTTCATACTGCTACAAAACGTATCTTGCGAGTTATAAGCCTTTGAAATTCGAGGAAACTAAATTTGGTGCCTATTTCTCGGGAAGACGAAATTAGTTACAGAGGTGCAGTATGCCGCTTTCAACAGGCATTTATGTCTCCTGCCATCGTACGAAAACTCGCGAACACCGAGGCACTAGAAAGTGCCGAAATAAAGGGCTCATTTTTACATTGAGGTTTACGGGAAAAACGTAATAAACGCCGCGGCACAGCCTAGAGGGCGATAACAATAGCGGATTTTTCACCGTTAGACGTTCTCAATATAATACACCCTCGGGGCAAATCATAGATCGCTGCGTTCAATAGAGGCCAAGAAAAGTGGCTCAGAAAATTTGTTTGTTGTTACCTGTGGTGGATGCTAAATTCTCATTTTGGTCACTTTAACGTAGACGCATGAAAATGGTGCCAAAACGTGCCCATGCGTGCCAAACAACGTGGTTTAAAATGGGAATTGTTTCTATCAAACAGTTTCGGAGATATAAGGGCCCAAACTTACGGTACATTGACCTTCGAAGGGCCATAACTCGAAACACAAAGAACGCAGACAACTCCCATTTTATCCCATGACACTTGGGTCAAAGGTGCATCATTTGGCAGCAACTATAAGCCAATTCGATGAAGTCACCTTTGCAACATTGAGACACCTTCGGCATATTGTTGTCCCGCCCAAAACTTTAGGCCCTTATAACTTGATTGTTTGTATAGCGATTGAGCTGAAATTTTGCATGCTGCTAGTACACCTCAGTGCCTCGAAGATTTCAAAATTTCATAATGCTACAAAACGTATCTTGCGAGTTATAAGCCTTTGAAATTCGAGGAAACTAAATTTTGCGCCTTTTTCTCGGGATGACGAAATGAGTTACAGAGGTGCAGTATGCGGCTTTCAACAGGCATTTATGTCTCCTGCCATCGTGCAAAAAATCGCGAACACCGAGGCACTAGTAAGTGCCGAAATAAAGGGCTCATTTTTACATTGAGGTCTACGGTAAAAACGAATAAAACGCCGCGGCACAGCCTAGAGGGGGATAACAATAGCGGTTTTTTCACCGTTAGTCGTTCTAAATATAATACACCCTCGGGGCAAATTATAGATCGCTGCGTTCAATAGAGGCCAAGAAAAGTGGCTTAGAAAATTTGTTTGTTGTTACCTGTGGTGGATGCTAAATTCTCATTTTGGTCACTTTAACGTAGACGCAAGAAAATGGTGCCAAAACGTGCCCATGCGTGCCCAACAACATGGTTTAAAATAGGAGTTGTTTCTATCAAACAGTTTCGGAGATATAAGGGCCCAAACGTACGGTACATTGACCTTCGAAGGGCCATAACTCGAAACACAAAGAACGAAGACAACTCCCATTTTATCACATGACACTTGGGTCAAAGGTGCATCATTTGGCAGCAACTATAAGCCGATTCGATGAAGTCACCTTTGCAACATTGAGACACCTTCGGCATATTGTTGTCCAGCCCAAAACTTTAGGCCCTTATAACTCGATTGTTTGTATAGCGATTGAGCTGAAATTTTGCATGCTGCTAGTACACCTCAGTGCCTCGAAGATAACAAAATTTCATACTGCTACAAAACGTATCTTGCGAGTTAAAAGCCTTTGAAATTCGAGGAAACTAAATTTGGTGCCTATTTCTCGGGAAGACGAAATTAGTTACAGAGGTGCAGTATGCCGTTTTCAACAGGCATTTATGTCTCCTGCCATCGTACGAAAACTCGCGAACACCGAGGCACTAGAAAGTGCCGAAATAAAGGGCTCATTTTTACATTGAGGTCTACGGGAAAAACGTAATAAACGCCGCGGCACAGCCTAGAGGGCGATAACAATAGCGGATTTTTCACTGTTAGACGTTCTCAATATAATACACCCTCGGGGCAAATTATAGATCGCTGCGTTCAATAGAGGCCAAGAAAAGTGGCTTAGAAAATTTGTTTGTTGTTACCTGTGGTGGATGCTAAATTCTCATTTTGGTCACTTTAACGTAGACGCATGAAAATGGTGCCAAAACGTGCCCATGCGTGCCAAACAACGTGGTTTAAAATGGGAGTTGTTTCTATCAAACAGTTTCGGAGAAATAAGGGCCCAAACTTACGGTACATTGACCTTCGAAGGGCCATAACTCGAAACACAAAGAACGCAGACAACTCCCATTTTATCCCATGACACTTGGGTCAAAGGTGCATCATTTGGCAGCAACTATAAGCCAATTCGATGAAGTCACCTTTGCAACATTGAGACACCTTCGGCATATTGTTGTCCCACCCAAAACTTTAGGCCCTTATAAATTGATTGTTTGTATAGCGATTGAACTGAAATTTTGCATGCTGCTAGTACACCTCAGTGCCTCGAAGATTTCAAAATTTCATAATGCTACAAAACGTATCTTGCGAGTTATAAGCCTTTGAAATTCGAGGAAACTAAATTTTGCGCCTTTTTCTCGGGATGACGAAATGAGTTACAGAGGTGCAGTATGCGGCTTTCAACAGGCATTTATGTCTCCTGCCATCGTGCAAAAAATCGCGAACACCGAGGCACTAGTAAGTGCCGAAATAAAGGGCTCATTTTTACATTGAGGTCTACGGTAAAAACGAATAAAACGCCGCGGCACAGCCTAGAGGGGAATAACAATAGCGGTTTTTTCACCGTTAGTCGTTTTAAATATAATACACCCTCGGGGCATATTATAGATCGCCGCGTTCAATAGAGGCCAAGAAAAGTGGCTTAGAAAATTTGTTTGTTGTTACCTGTGGTGGATGCTAAATTCTCATTTTGGTCACTTTAACGTAGACGCATGAAAATGGTGCCAAAACTTGCCCATGCGTGCCAAACAACGTGGTTTAAAATGGGAGTTGTTTCTATCAAACAGTTTCGGAGATATAAGGGCCCAAACGTACGGTACATTGACCTTCGAAGGGCCATAACTCGAAACACAAAGAACGAAGACAACTCCCATTTTATCCCATGACACTTGGGTCAAAGGTGCATCATTTGGCAGCAACTATAAGCCGATTCGATGGAGTCACCTTTGCAACATTGAGACACCTTCGGCATATTGTTGTCCAGCCCAAAACTTTAGGCCCTTATAACTCGATTGTTTGTATAGCGATTGAGCTGAAATTTTGCATGCTGCTAGTACACCTCAGTGCCTCGAGGATTTTAAAATTTCATACTGCTACAAAACGTATCTTGCGAGTTATAAGCCTTTGAAATTCGAGGAAACAAAACTTTGTGCCTATTTCTCGGGAAGACGAAATGAGTTACAGAGGTGCAGTATGCCGCTTTCAACAGACATTTATATCTCCTGCCATCGTGCAAAAACTCGCAAACACCGAGGCACTAGAAAGTGCCGAAATAAAGGGCTCATTTTTACATTGAGGTCTACGGGAAAAACGAATAAAACGACGCGGCACAGCCTAAAGGGCGATAACAATAGCGATTTTTTCACCGTTAGACGTTCTCAATATAATACACCATCGGTGCGATTTATAGATCGCTGCGTTCAATAGAGGCCAAGAAAAGTGGCTTAGAAAATGTGTTTGTTGTTACCTGTGGTGGATGCTTAATTCTCATTTTGGTCACTTTAACGTAGACGCATGAAAAAGGTGCCAAAACGTGCCCATGCGTGCCAAACAACATGGTTTAAAATAGGAGTTGTTTCTATCAAACAGTTTCGGAGATATAAGGGCCCAAACTTACGGTGCATTGACCTTCGAAGGGCCATAACTCGAAACACAAAGAACGAAGGCAACTCCCATTTTATCCCATGACCCTTGGGTCAAAGGTGCATCATTTGGCAGCAACTATAAGCCAATTCGATGAAGTCACCTTTGCAACATTGAGACACCTTCGGCATATTGTTGCCCCGCCCCAAAACTTTAGGCCCTTATAACTCGATTGTTTGTATAGCGATTGAGCTGAAATTTTGCATGCCGCTAGTACACCTCAGTGCCTCGAAGATGACAAAAATTTCATACTGCTACAAAACGTATCTTGCGAGTTGTAAGCCTTTGAAATTCGAGGAAACTAAACTTTGTGCCTTTTTCTCGGGAAGACGAAATGAGTTACAAAGGTGCAGTATACCGCTTTCAACAGGCATTTATGTCTTCTGCCATCGTACGAAAACTCGCGAACACCGAGGCACTAGAAAGTGCCGAAATAAAGGGCTCATTTTTACATTGAGGTCTACGGGAAAAACGTAATAAACGCCGCGGCACAGCCTAGAGGGCGATAACAATAGCGGATTTTTCACCGTTAGACGTTCTCAATATAATACACCCTCGGGGCAAATTATAGATCGCTGTGTTTAATAGAGGCCAAGAAAAGTGGCTTAGAAAATATGTTTGTTGTTACCTGTGGTGGATGCTAAATTCTCATTTTTATCACTTTAACATAGACGCATGAAAATGGTGCCAAAACGTGTCCATGTGTGCCAAACAACATGGTTTAAAATGGGAATTGTTTCTATCAAACAGTTTCGGAGATATAAGGGCCCAAACTTACTGTACATTGACCTTCGAAGGGACATAACTCAAAATACAAAGAACGAAGACAACTCCCATTTTATCCCATGACACTTGGGTCAAAGGTGCATCATTTGGCAGCAACTATAAGCCGATTCGATGAATTCACCTTTGCAACATTGAGACACTATCGGTATATTGTTGTCCCGCCCAAACTTTAGGCCCTTATAACTCGATTGTTTGTATAGCGATTGAGCTGAAATTTTGCATGCTGCTAGTACACCTCAGTGCCTCGAAGATAACAAAATTTCATAATGCTACAAAACGTATCTTGCGAGTTATAAGCCTTTGAAATTCGAGGAAACTAAATTTGGTGCCTATTTCTCGGGAAGACGAAATTAGTTACAGAGGTGCAGTATGCCCATTTCAACAGGCATTTATGTCTCCTGCCATCGTACGAAAACTCGCGAACACCGAGGCACTAGAAAGTGCCGAAATAAAGGGCTCATTTTTACATTGAGGTCTACGGGAAAAACGTAATAAACGCCGCGGCACAGCCTAGAGGGCGATAACAATAGCGGATTTTTCACCGTTAGACGTTCTCAATATAATACACCCTCGGGGCAAATCATAGATCGCTGCGTTCAATAGAGGCCAAGAAAAGTGGCTTAGAAAATTTGTTTGTTGTTACCTGTGGTGGATGCTAAATTCTCATTTTGGTCACTTTAACGTAGACGCATGAAAATGGTGCCAAAACGTGCCCATACGTGCCAAACAACGTGGTTTAAAATGGGAATTGTTTCTATCAAACAGTTTCGGAGATATAAGGGCCCAAACTTACGGTACATTGACCTTCGAAGGGCCATAACTCGAAACACAAAGAACGCAGACAACTCCCATTTTATCCCATGACACTTGGGTCAAAGGTGCATCATTTGGCAGCAACTATAAGCCAATTCGATGAAGTCACCTTTGCAACATTGAGACACCTTCGGCATATTGTTGTCCCGCCCAAAACTTTAGGCCCTTATAACTTGATTGTTTGTATAGCGATTGAGCTGAAATTTTGCATGCTGCTAGTACACCTCAGTGCCTCGAAGATTTCAAAATTTCATAATGCTACAAAACGTATCTTGCGAGTTATAAGCCTTTGAAATTCGAGGAAACTAAATTTTGCGCCTTTTTCTCGGGATGACGAAATGAGTTACAGAGGTGCAGTATGCGGCTTTCAACAGGCATTTATGTCTCCTGCCATCGTGCAAAAAATCGCGAACACCGAGGCACTAGTAAGTGCCGAAATAAAGGGCTCATTTTTACATTGAGGTCTACGGTAAAAACGAATAAAACGCCGCGGCACAGCCTAGAGGGGGATAACAATAGCGGTTTTTTCACCGTTAGTCGTTCTAAATATAATACACCCTCGGGGTGAAGTCACCTTTGCAACATTGAGACACCTTCGGCATATTGTTGCCCCGCCCCAAAACTTTAGGCCCTTATACCTCGATTGTTTGTATAGCGATTGAGCTGAAATTTTGCATGCTGCTAGTACACCTCAGTGCCTCGAAGATGACAAAAATTTCATACTGCTACAAAACGTATCTTGCGAGTTGTAAGCCTTTGAAATTCGAGGAAACTAAACTTTGTGCCTTTTTCTCGGGAAGACGAAATGAGTTACAAAGGTGCAGTATACCGCTTTCAACAGGCATTTATGTCTCCTGCCATCGTACGAAAACTCGCGAACACCGAGGCACTAGAAAGTGCCGAAATAAAGGGCTCATTTTTACATTGAGGTCTACGGGAAAAACGTAATAAACGCCGCGGCACAGCCTAGAGGGCGATAACAATAGCGGATTTTTCACCGTTAGACGTTCTCAATATAATACACCCTCGGGGCAAATTATAGATCGCTGCGTTCAATAGAGGCCAAGAAAAGTGGCTTAGAAAATATGTTTGTTGTTACCTGTGGTGGATGCTAAATTCTCATGTTTATCACTTTAACATAGACGCATAAAAATGGTGCCAAAACGTGTCCATGTGTGCCAAACAACATGGTTTAAAATGGGAGTTGTTTCTATCAAACAGTTTCGGAGATATAAGGGCCCAAACTTACTGTACATTGACCTTCGAAGGGACATAACTCAAAACACAAAAAAACGAAGACAACTCCCATTTTATCCCATGACACTTGGGTCAAAGGTGCATCATTTGGCAGCAACTATAAGCCGATTCGATGAATTCACCTTTGCAACATTGAGACACCTTCGGCATATTGTTGTCCCGCCCAAAACTTTAGGCCCTTATAACTCGATTGTTTGTATAGCGATTGAGCTGAAATTTTGCATGCTGCTAGTACACCTCAGTGCCTCGAAGATTACAAAAACTTCATACTGCTACAAAACGTATCTTGCGAGTTATAAGCCTTTGAAATTCGAGGAAACTAAACTTTGTGCCTATTTCTCGAGAAGATGAAATGAGTTACAGAGGTGCAGTATGCCGCTTTCAACGGGCATTTATGTCTCCTGTCATCGTGCAAAAACTCGCGAACACCGAGGCACTAGAAAGTGCCGAAATAAAGGGCTCATTTTTACATTGAAGTCTACGGGAAAAACGAATAAAACGCCGCAGCACAACCTAGAGGGCGATTACAATAGCGGTTTTTTCACCGTTAGTCGTTCTCAATATAATACACCCTCGGGGCAAATTATAGATTGCTGCGTTCGATAGAGGCCAAGAAAAGTGGCTTAGAAAATTTGTTTGTTGTTACCTGTGGTGGATGCTAAATTCTCATTTTGGTCACTTTAACGTAGACGCATGAAAATGGTGCCAAAACGAGCCCATGCGTGCCAAACAACATGGTTTAAAATGGGAGTTGTTTCTGTCAAACAGTTTCGGAGATATAAGGGCCCAAACGTACGGTGCATTGACCTTCGAAGGGCCATAACTCGAAACACAAAGAACGAAGACAACTCCCAATTTATCCCATGACCTTTGGGTCAAAGGTACATCATTTGGCAGCAACTATAAGCCGATTCGATGAAGTCACCTTTGCAACATTGAGACACCTTCGGCATATTGTTGTCCCGCCCAAAACTTTAGGCCCTTATAACTCGATTGTTTGTATAGCGATTGAGCTGAAATTTTGCATGCGGCTAGTACACCTCAGTGCCACGAAGATTACAAAATTTCATACTGCTGCAAAACGTATCTTGCGAGTAATAAGCCTTTGAAATTCGAGGAAACTAAATTTTGCGCCTATTTCTCGGGAAGACGAAATGAGTTACAGAGGTGCAGTATGCCGCTTTCAACAGGCATTTATGTCTCCTGCTATCGTGCAAAAACTCGCGAACACCGAGGCACTAGAAAGTGCCGAAATAAAGGGCTCATTTTTACATTGAGGTCTACGGGAAAAACGAATAAAACGCCGCGGCACAGCCTAGAGGGCGAAAACAATGGCGGTTTTTTCACCGTTAGACGTTCTCAATATAATACACCCTCGGGTCAAATTATAGATCGCTGCGTTCAATAGAGGCCAAGAAAAGTGGCTTAGAAAATTTATTTGTTGTTACCTGTGGTGGATGCTTAATTCTCATTTTGATCACTTTAACGTAGACGCATGAAAATGGTGCCAAAACGTGCCCATGCGTGCCAAACAACATGGTATAAAATGGGAGTTGTTTCTATCAAACAGTTTCGGAGATATAAGGGCCCAAACTTACGGTACATTGACTTTCGAAGGGCCATAACTCGAAACACAAAGAACGAAGACAACTCCCATTTTATCCCATGACACTTGGGTCAAAGGTGCATCATTTGGCAGCAACTATAAGCCAATTCGATGAAGTCACCTTTGCAACATTGAGACACCTTCGGCATGTTGTTGTCCCGCCCAAAAGTTTAGGCCCTTATAACTCAATTGTTTGTACAGCGATTGAGCTGAAATTTTGCATGCTGCTAGTACACCTCAGTGCCTCGAAGATTACAAAATTGCATACTGCTACAAAACGTATCTTGCGAGTTATAAGCCTTTGAAATTCGAGGAAACTAAATTTTGTGCCTATTTCTCGGGAAGACGAAATGAGTTACAGAGGTGCAGTATGCCGCTTTCAACAGGCATTTATGTCTCCTGCCATCGTGCAAAGACTCGCGAACACCGAGGCACTAGAAAGTGCCGAAATAAAGGGCTCATTTTTACATTGAGGTCTACGGGGAAAACGAATAAAACGCCGCGGCACAGCCTTGAGGGCGATAACAATAGCGGTTTTTTCACCGTTAGTCGTTCTCAATATAATACACCCTCGGAGCAAATTATAGATCGCTACTTTCAATAGAGGCCACGAAAAGTGGCTTAGAAAATTTGTTTGTTGTTCCCTGTGGTGGATGCTAAATTCTCATTTTGGTCACTTTAACGTAGACGCATGAAAATGGTGCCAAAACGTGCCCATGCGCGCCAAAGAACGTGGTTTAAAATGGGAGTTGTTTCTATCAAACAGTTTCGGAGATATAAGGGCCCAAACTTACGGTACATTGACCTTCGAAGGGCCATAACTCGAAAAACAAAGAACGAAGACAACTCCCATTTTATCCCATGACACTTGGGTCAAAGGTGCATCATTTGGCAGCAACTATAAGCCAATTCGATGAAGTCACCTTTGCAACATTGAGACACCTTCGGCATATTGTTGTCCCGCCCAAAATTTTAGGCCCTTATAACTCGATTGTTTGTATAGCGATTGAGCTGATATTTTGCATGCTGCTAGTACACCTCAGTGCCTCGAAGATTAAAAAACTTCATACTGCTACAAAACGTATCTTGCGAGTTATAAGCCTTTGAAATTCGAGGAAACTAAACTTGGTGCCTATTTCTCGGGAAGACGAAATTAGTTACATAGGTGCAGTATGCCGCTTTCAACAGGCATTTATGTCTCCTGCCATCGTGCAAAAACTCGCGAACACCGAGGCACTAGAAAGTGCCGAAATAAAGGGCTCATTTTTACATTGAGGTCTACGGGGAAAACGAATAAAACGCCGCGGCACAGCCTAGAGGGCGATAACAATAGCGGTTTTTTCACCGTTAGTCGTTCTCAATATAATACACCCTCGGAGCAAATTATAGATCGCTGTGTTCAATAGAGGCCAAGAAAAGTGGCTTAGAAAATTTGTTTGTTGTTACCTGTGGTGGATGCTAAATTCTCATTTTGGTCACTTTAACGTAGACGCATGAAAATGGTGCCAAAACGTGCCCATGCGTGCCAAACAACATGGTTTAAAATGGGAGTTGTTTCTATCAAACAGTTTCGGAGATATATGGGCCCAAACTTACGGTACATTGACCTTCGAAGGGCCATAACTCGAAAAACAAAGAACGAAGACAACTCCCATTTTATCCCATGACACTTGGGTCAAAGGTGCATCATTTGGCAGCAACTATAAGCCAATTCGATGAAGTCACCTTTGCAACATTGAGACACCTTCGGCATATTGTTGTCCCGCCCAAAACTTTAGGCCCTTATAACTCGAGTGTTTGTATGGCGATTAAGCTGAAATTTTGCCTGCTGCTAGTACACCTCAGTGCCTCGAAGAGTGCAAAATTTCATACTGCTACAACACGTATCTTGCGAGTTATAAGCCTTTGAAATTCGAGGAAACTAAATTTTGTGCCTATTTCTCGGGAAGACGAAATGAGTTACAGAGGTGCAGTATGCCGCTTTCAACAGGCATTTATGTCTCCTGCCATCGTGCAAAAACTCGCGAACACCAAGGCACTAGAAAGTGCCGAAATAAAGGGCTCATTTTTACATTGAGGTCTACGGGAAAAACGAATAAAACGCCGCGGCACAGCCTAGAGGGCGATAACAATAGCGGTTTTTTCACCGTTAGACGTTCTCAATATAATACACCCTCGGGGCAAATTATAGATCGCTGCGTTCAATAGAGGCCAAGAAAAGCGGCTTAGAAAATTTGTTTGTTGTTACATGTGGTGGATGCTAAATTCTCATTTTGGTCACTTTAACGTAGACGCATGAAAATGGTGCCAAAACGTACCGATGCGTGCCCGACAACATGGTTTAAAATGGGAGTTGTTTCTATCAAACAGTTTCGGAGATATAAGGGTCCAAACTTACGGTACATTGACCTTCGAAGGGCCATAACTCGAAACACAAAGAACGAAGACAACTCCCATTTTATTCTATGACTCTTGGGTCAAAGGAGCATCATTTGGCAGCAACTATAAGCCGATTCGATGAAGTCACCTTTGCAACATTGAGACACCTTCGGCATATTGTTGTCCCGCCCAAAATTTTAGGCCCTTATAACTCGATTGTTTGTATAGCGATTGAGCTGAAATTTTGCATGTTGCTAGTACACCTCAGTGCCTCGAAGATAACAAAATTTCATAATGCTACAAAACGTATCTTGCGAGTTAAAAGCCTTTGAAATTCGAGGAAACTAAACTTGGTGCCTATTTCTCGGGAAGACGAAATTAGTTACAGAGGTGCAGTATGCCGCTTTCAACAGGCATTTATGTCTCCTGCCATCGTGCAAAAACTCGCGAACACCGAGGCACTAGAAAGTGCCGAAATAAAGGGCTCATTTTTACATTGAGGTCTACGGGAAAAACGAATAAAACGCCGCGGCACAGCCTAGAGGGCGATAACAATAGCGTTTTTTTCACCGTTAGACGTTCTCAATATACTACACCCTCGGGGCAAATTATAGATCGCTGCGTTCAATAGAGTCCAAGAAAAGTAGCTAAGAAAATTTGTTTGTTGTTACCTGTGGTGGATGCTAAATTCTCATTTTGGTCACTTTAACGTAGACGCATGAAAATGGTGCCAAAACGTGCCCATGCGTGCCAAACAACATGGTTTAAAATGGGAGTTGTTTCTATCAAACAGTTTCGGAGATATAAGGGCCCAAACTTACGGTACATTGACCTTCGAAGGGCCATAGCTCGAAACACAAAGAACGAAGACAACTCCCATTTTATCCCATGACACTTGGGTCAAATGTGCATCATTTGGCAGCAACTATAAGCCGATTCGATGAAGTCACCTTTGCAACATTGAGACACCTTCGGCATATTGTTGTCCCGCCCAAAACTTTAGGCCCTTATAACTCGATTGTTTGTATAGCGATTGAGCTGAAATGTTGCATGCTGCTAGTACACCTCAGTGCCTCGAAGATTACAAAATTTCATACTGCTACAAAACGTATCTTGCGAGTTATAAGCCTTTGAAATTCGGGGAAACTAACTTTGTGCCTATTTCTCGGGAAGACGAAATGAGTTACAGAGGTGCAGTATGCCGCTTTCAACAGGCATTTATGTCTCCTGCCATCGTGCAAAAACTCGCGAACACCGAGGGACTTGAAAGTGCCGAAATAAAGGGCTCATTTTTACATTAAGGTCTATGGGAAAAAACGAATAAAACGCCGCGGCACAGCCTAGAGGGCGATACCAATAGCGGTTTTTTAACCGTTAGACGTTCTCAATATAATACACCCTCGGGGCAAATTAAAGATCGCTGTGTTCAATAGAGGCCAAGAAAAGTGGCTTTTATAACTCTATTGTTTGTATAGCGATTGAGCTGAAATTTTGCAAGCTGCTAGTACACCTCAGTGCCTCGAAGATTACAAAATTTCATACTGCTACAAAACGTATCTTGCGAGTTATAAGCCTTTGAAATTCGAGGAAACTTAATTTGTGCCTATTTCTCGGGAAGACGAAATGAGTTACAGAGGTGCAGTATGCCGCTTTCAACAGGCATTTATGTCTCCTGCCAACGTACAAAAACTCGCGAACACCGAGGCACTAGAAAGTGCCGAAATAAAGGGTTCATTTTTACATTGAGGTCTACGGGAAAAACGAATAAAACGCCGCGGCACAGCCTAGAGGGCGATAACAATAGCGGTTTTTTCACCGTTAGACGTTCTCAATTTAATACACCCTCGGGGCAAATTCTAGATCGCTGCGTTCAATAGAGGCCAAGAAAAGTGGCTTAGAAAATTTGTTTGTTGTTACCTGTGGTGGATGCTAAATTCTCATTTTGGTTACTTTAACGTAGACGCATGAAAATGGTGCCAAAACGTGCCCATGTGTGCCAAACAACATGGTTTAAAATGGGAGTTGTTTCTATCAAACAGTTTCGGAGATATAAGGGCCCAAACTTACGGTACATTGACCTTCGAAGGGCCATAACTCGAAACACAAAGAACGAATACAACTCCCATTTTATCCCATGACACTTGGGTCAAAGGTGCATCATTTGGCAGCAACTATAAGACAATTCGATGAAGTCACCTTTGCAACATTGAGACACCTTCGGCATATTGTTGTCCTGCCAAAAACTTTAGGCCCTTATAACTCGATTGTTTGTATAGCGATTGAGCTGAAATTTTGCAAGCTGCTAGTACACCTCAGTGCCTCGAAGATTACAAAATTTCATACTGCTACAAAACGTATCTTGCGAGTTATAAGCCTTTGAAATTCGAGGAAACTAAATTTTGTGCCTATTTCTCGGGAAGACGAAATGAGTTACAGAGGTGCAGTATGCCGCTTTCAACAGGCATTTATGTCTCCTGCCATCGTGCAAAAACTCGCGAACACCGAGGCACTAGAAAGTGCCGAAATAAAGGACTCATTTTTACATTGAGGTCTACGGGAAAAACGAATAAAACGCCGCGGCACAGCCTAGAGGGCGATAACAATAGCGGTTTTTTACCGTTAGACGTTCTCAATATAATACACCCTCGGGGCAAATTATAGATCGCTGCGTTCAATAGAGGCCAAGAAAAGTGGCTCAGAAAATTTGTTTGTTGTTACCTGTGGTGGATGCTAAATTCTCATTTTGGTCACTTTAACGTAGACGCATGAAAATGGTGCCAAAACGTGCCCATGCGTGCCAAACAACATGGTTTAAAATGGGAGTTGTTTCTATCAAACAGTTTCGGAGATATATGGGCCCAAACTTACGGTACATTGACCTTCGAAGGGCCATAACTCGAAACACAAAGAACGAATACAACTCCCATTTTATCCGATGACACTTGGGTCAAAGGTGCATCATTTGGCAGCAACTATAAGCCAATTCGACGAAGTCACCTTTGCAACATTGAGACACCTTCGGCATATTGTTGTCCCGCCCAAAACTTTAGGCCCTTATAACTCGATTGTTTGTATAGCGAATGAGCTGAAATTTTGCTAGCTGCTAGTACACCTCAGTGCCTCGAAGATTACAAAATTTCATACTGCTACAAAACGTATCTTGCGAGTTATAAGCCTTTGAAATTCGAGGAAACTTAATTTGTGCCTATTTCTCGGGAAGACGAAATGAGTTACAGAGGTGCAGTATGCCGCTTTCAACAGGCATTTATGTCTCCTGCCATCGTGCAAAAACTCGCGAACACCGAGGGACTTGAAAGTGCCGAAATAAAGGGCTCATTTTTACATTGAGGTCTACGGGAAAAACGAATAAAACGCCGCGGCACAGCCTAGAGGGCGATAACAATAGCGGTTTTTTCACAGTTAGACGTTCTCAATATAATACACCCTCGGGGCAAATTATAGGTCGATGCGTTCAATGGAGGCCAAGAAAATAAAGGGCTCATTTTTACATTGAGGTCTACGGGAAAACCGAATAAAACGCCGCGGCGCAGCCTAGAGGGCGATAACAATAGCGGTTTTTTCACCGTTAGTCCTTCTCAATATAATACACCCTCGGGGCAAATTACAGATCGCTGCGTTCAATAGAGGCCGAGAAAAGTGGCTTAGAAAATTTGATTGAGGTTACCTGTGGTGGATGCTAAATTCTCATTTTGGTCACTTTAACGTAGACGCATGAAAACGGTGCCAAAACGTGCCCATGCGTGCCAAACAACCTGGGGTAAAATGGGAGTTGTTTCCGTCAAATAGTTTCGGAGATATAAGGGCCCAAACTTACGGTACTTTGACCTTCACAGGGCCATAACTCGAAACACAGAGAACGAAGACAACTCCCATTTTATCCCAGGACACTTGGGTCAAGGGCGCATCATTTGGCAGCAATTATAAGCCGATTCCATCAAGTCACCTTTGCAACATTTAGACACCTTCGGCATATTGTTGTCCCGCCCAAAATTTTTGGCCCTTTTAACTCGAGTGTTTGTATGGCGATTAAGCTGAAATTTTGCATGCTGCTAGTACACCTCAGTGCCTCGTAGATTACAAAATTTCATACTGCTAAAAATCGTATCTTGCGAGTTATAAGCCTTTGAAATTCGAGGAAACTAAACTTTGTGCCTATTTCTCGGGAAGACGAAATGAGTTGAAGAGGTGCAGTATGCCGCTTTCAAAAGGCATTGATGTCGCCTGCCATCGTGCAAAAACTCGCGAACACTGGGGCACTAGAAAGTGCCGAAATAAAGGGCTCATTTTTACATTGAGGTCTACGGAAAAAACGAATAAAACGCCGCGGCGCAGCCTAGAGGGCGATAACAATAGCGGTTTTTTCACCGTTAGTCCTTCTCAATATAATACACCCTCGGGGCAAATTACAGATCGCTGCGTTCAATAGAGGCCGAGAAAAGTGGCTTAGAAAATTTGATTGAGGTTACCTGTGGTGGATGCTAAATTCTCATTTTGGTCACTTTAACGTAGACGCATGAAAACTGTGCCAAAACGTGCCCATGCGTGCCAAACAACCTGGGGTAAAATGGGAGTTGTTTCTGTCAAATAGTTTCGGAGATATAAGGGCCCAAACTTACGGTACTTTGACCTTCTAAGGGCCATAACTCGAAACACAGAGAACGAAGACAACTCCCATTTTATCCCAGGACACTTGGGTCAAGGGCGCATCATTTGGCAGCAATTATAAGCCGATTCCATCAAGTCACCTTTGCAACATTTAGACACCTTCGGCATATTGTTGTCCCACCCAAAAGTTTAGGCCCTTATAACTCGAGTGTTTGTATGGCGATTAAGCTGAAATTTTGCATGCTGCTAGTACACCTCAGTGCCTCGAAGAGTGCAAAATTTCATACTGCTACAACACGTATCTTGCGAGTTATAAGCCTTTGAAATTCGAGGAAACTAAACTTTGTGCCTATTTCTCGGGAAGACGAAATGAGTTGAAGAGGTGCAGTATGCCGCTTTCAAAAGGCATTGATGTCGCCTGCCATCGTGCAAAAACTCGCGAAAACTGGGGCACTAGAAAGTGCCGAAATAAAGGGCTCATTTTTACATTGAGGTCTACGGGAAAAGAGAATAAAACGCCGCGGCGCAGCCTAGAGGGCGATAACAATAGCGGTTTTTTCACCGTTAGTCCTTCACAATATAATACACCCTCGGGGCAAATTACAGATCGCTGCGTTCAATAGAGGCCGAGAAAAGTGGCTTAGAAAATTTGATTGAGGTTACCTGTTGTGGATGCTAAATTCTCATTTTGGTCACTTTAACGTAGACGCATGAAAACGGTGCCAAAACGTGCCCATGCGTGCCAAACAACCTGGGGTAAAATGGGAGTTGTTTCTGTCAAATAGTTTCGGAGATATAAGGGCCCAAACTTTCGGTACTTTGACCTTCTAAGGGCCATTACTCGAAACACAGAGAACGAAGACAACTCCCATTTTATCCCAGGACACTTGGGTCAAGGGCGCATCATTTGGCAGCAATTATAAGCCGATTCCATCAAGTCACCTTTGCAACATTTAGACACCTTCGGCATATTGTTGTCCCGCCCAAAACTTTAGGCCCTTATAACTCGAGTGTTTGTATGGCGATTAAGCTGAAATTTTGCATGCTGCTAGTACACCTCAGTGCCTCGAAGAGTGCAAAATTTCATACTGCTACAACACGTATCTTGCGAGTTATAAGCCTTTGAAATTCGAGGAAACTAAATTTTGTGCCTATTCCTCTGGAAGACGAAATGAGTTCAAGAGGTGCAGTATGCCGCTTTCAAAAGGCATTGATGTCGCCTGCCATCGTGCAAAAACTCGCGGACACTGGGGCACTAGAAAGTGCCGAAATAAAGGGCTCATTTTTACATTGAGGTCTACGGGAAAACCGAATAAAACGCCGCGGCGCAGCCTAGAGGGCGATAACAATAGCGGTTTTTTCACCGTTAGTCCTTCTCAATATAATACACCCTCGGGACAAATTACAGATCGCTGCGTTCAATAGAGGCCGAGAAAAGTGGCTTAGAAAATTTGATTGAGGTTACCTGTGGTGGATGCTAAATTCTCATTTTGGTCACTTTAACGTAGACGCATGAAAACGGTGCCAAAACGTGCCCATGCGTGCCAAACAACCTGGGGTAAAATGGGAGTTGTTTCTGTCAAATAGTTTCGGAGATAAAAGGGCCCAAACTTACGGTACTTTGACCTTCTAAGGGCCATAACTCGAAACACAGAGAACGAAGACAACTCCCATTTTATCCCAGGACACTTGGGTCAAGGGCGCATCATTTGGCAGCAATTATAAGCCGATTCCATCAAGTCACCTTTGCAACATTTAGACACCTTCGGCATATTGTTGTCCCGCCCAAAATTTTAGGCCCTTATAACTCGAGTGTTTGTATGGCGATTAAGCTGAAATTTTGCATGCTGCTAGTACACCTCAGTGCCTCGAAGAGTGCAAAATTTCATACTGCTACAACACGTATCTTGCGAGTTATAAGCCTTTGAAATTCGAGGAAACTAAACTTTGTGCCTATTTCTCGGGAAGACGAAATGAGTTGAAGAGGTGCAGTATGCCGCTTTCAAAAGGCATTGATGTCGCCTGCCATCGTGCAAAAACTCGCGAACACTGGGGCACTAGAAAGTGCCGAAATAAAGGGCTCATTTTTACATTGAGGTCTACGGGAAAACCGAATAAAACGCCGCGGCGCAGCCTAGAGGGCGATAACAATAGCGGTTTTTTCACCGTTAGTCCTTCTCAATATAATACACCCTCGGGGCAAATTACAGATCGCTGCGTTTAATAGAGGCCGAGAAAAGTGGCTTAGAAAATTTGATTGAGGTTACCTGTGGTGGATGCTAAATTCTCATTTAGGTCACTTTAACGTAGACGCATGAAAACGGTGCCAAAACGTGCCCATGCGTGCCAAACAACCTGTGGTAAAATGGGAGTTGTTTCTGTCAAATAGTTTCGGAGATATAAGGGCCCAAACTTACGGTACTTTGACCTTCTAAGGGCCATAACTCGAAACACAGAGAACGAAGACAACTCCCATTTTATCCCAGGACACTTGGGTCAAGGGCGCATCATTTGGCAGCAATTATAAGCCGATTCCATCAAGTCACCTTTGCAACATTTAGACACCTTCGGCATATTGTTGTCCCGCCCAAAACGTTAGGCCCTTATAACTCGAGTGTTTGTATGGCGATTAAGCTGAAAATTTGCATGCTGCTAGTACACCTCAGTGCCTCGAAGAGTGCAAAATTTCATACTGCTACAACACGTATCTTGCGAGTTATAAGCCTTTGAAATTCGAGGAAACTAAACTTTGTGCCTATTTCTCGGGAAGACGAAATGAGTTGAAGAGGTGCAGTATGCCGCTTTCAAAAGGCATTGATGTCGCCTGCCATCGTGCAAAAACTCGCGAACACTGGGGCACTAGAAAGTGCCAAAATAAAGGGCTCATTTTTACATTGAGGTCTACGGGAAAACCGAATAAAACGCCGCGGCGCAGCCTAGAGGGCGATAACAATAGCGTTTTTTTTCACCGTTAGTCCTTCTCAATATAATACACCCTCGGGGCAAATTACAGATCGCTGCGTTCAATAGAGGCCGGGAAAAGTGGCTTAGAAAATTTGATTGAGGTTACCTGTGGTGGATGCTAAATTCTCATTTTGGTCACTTTAACGTAGACGCATGAAAACGGTGCCAAAACGTGCCCATGCGTGCCAAACAACCTGGGGTAAAATGGGAGTTGTTTCTGTCAAATAGTTTCGGAGATATAAGGGCCCAAACTTACGGTACTTTGACCTTCTAAGGGCCATAACTCGAAACACAGAGAACGAAGACAACTCCCATTTTATCCCAGGACACTTGGGTCAAGGGCGCATCATTTGGCAGCAATTATAAGCCGATTCCATCAAGTCACCTTTGCAACATTTAGACACCTTCGGCATATTGTTGTCCCGCCCAAAACTTTAGGCCCTTAAAACTCGAGTGTTTGTATGGCGATTAAGCTGAAATTTTGCATGCTGCTAGTACACCTCAGTGCCTCGAAGAGTGCAAAATTTCATACTGCTACAACATGTATCTTGCGAGTTATAAGCCTTTGAAATTCGAGGAAACTAAACTTTGTGCCTATTTCTCGGGAAGACGAAATGAGTTGAAGAGGTGCAGTATGCCGCTTTCAAAAGGCATTGATGTCGCCTGCCATCGTGCAAAAACTCGCGGACACTGGGGCACTAGAAAGTGCCGAAATAAAGGGCTCATTTTTACATTGAGGTCTACGGGAAAACCGAATAAAACGCCGCGGCGCAGCCTAGAGGGCGATAACAATAGCGGTTTTTTTCACCGTTAGTCCTTCTCAATATAATACACCCTCGGGGCAAATTACAGATCGCTGCGTTCAATAGAGGCCGAGAAAAGTGGCTTAGAAAATTTGATTGAGGTAAGTTGTGGTGGATGCTAAATTCTCATTTTGGTCACTTTAACGTAGACGCATGAAAACGGTGCCAAAACGTGCCCATGCGTGCCAAACAACCTGGGGTAAAATGGGAGTTGTTTCTGTCAAATAGTTTCGGAGATATAAGGGCCCAAACTTACGGTACTTTGACCTTCTAAGGGCCATAACTCGAAACACAGAGAACGAAGACAACTCCCATTTTATCCCAGGACACTTGGGTCAAGGGCGCATCATTTGGCAGCAATTATAAGCCGATTCCATCAAGTCACCTTTGCAACATTTAGACACCTTCGGAATATTGTTGTCCCGCCCAAAACTTTAGGCCCTTATAACTCGAGTGTTTGTATGGCGATTAAGCTGAAATTTGCATGCTGCTAGTACACCTCAGTGCCTCGAAGAGTGCAAAATTTCATACTGCTACAACACGTATCTTGCGAGTTATAAGCCTTTGAAATTCGAGGAAACTAAACTTTGTGCCTATTTCTCGGGAAGACGAAATGAGTTGAAGAGGTGCAGTATGCCGCTTTCAAAAGGCATTGATGTCGCCTGCCATCGTGCAAAAACTCGCGGACACTGGGGCACTAGAAAGTGCCGAAATAAAGGGCTCATTTTTACATTGAGGTCTACGGGAAAACCGAATAAAACGCCGCGGCACAGCCTAGAGGGCGATAACAATAGCGGTTTTTTCACCGTTAGTCCTTCACAATATAATACACCCTTGGGGCAAATTACAGATCGCTGCGTTCAATAGAGGCCGAGAAAAGTGGCTTAGAAAATTTGATTGAGGTTACCTGTGGTGGATGCTAAATTCTCATTTTGGTCACTTTAACGTAGACGCATGAAAACGGTGCCAAAACGTGCCCATGCGTGCCAAACAACCTGGGGTAAAATGGGATTTGTTTCTGTCAAATAGTTTCGGAGATATAAGGGCCCAAACTTAGGGTACTTTGACTTTCTAAGGGCCGTAACTCGAAATACAGAGAACGAAGACAACTCCCATTTTATCCCAGGACACTTGGGTCAAGGGCGCATCATTTGGCAGCAATTATATGCCGATTCCATCAAGTCACCTTTGCAACATTTAGACACCTTCGGCATATTATTGTCCCGCCCAAAACTTTAAGCCCTTATAACTCGAGTGTTTGTATGGCGATTAAGCTGAAATTTTGCATGCTGCTAGTACATCACAATGCCTCGAAGAGTACAAAATTTCATACTACTACAACACGTATCTTGCGAGTTATAAGCCTTTGAAATTCGAGGAAACTAAACTTTGTGCCTATTTCTCGGGAAGACGAAATGAGTTGAAGAGGTGCAGTATGCCGCTTTCAAAAGGCATTGATGTCGCCTGCCATCGTGCAAAAACTCGCGAACACTGGGGCACTAGAAAGTGCCGAAATAAAGGGCTCATTTTTACATTGAGGTCTACGGGAAAACCGAATAAAACGCCGCGGCGCAGCCTAGAGGGCGATAACAATAGCGGTTTTTTCACCGTTAGTCCTTCTCAATATAATACACCCTCGGGGCAAATTACAGATCGCTGCGTTCAATAGAGGCCGAGAAAAGTGGCTTAGAAAATTTGATTGAGGTTACCTGTGGTGGATGCTAAATTCTCATTTTGGTCACTTTAACGTACACGCATGAAAACGGTGCCAAAACGTGCCCATGCGTGCCAAACAACCTGGGGTAAAATGGGAGTTGTTTCTGTCAAATAGTTTCGGAGATATAAGGGCCCAAACTTACGGTACTTTGACCTTCTAAGGGCCATAACTCGAAACACAGAGAACGAAGACAACTCCCATTTTATCCCAGGACACTTGGGTCAAGGGCGCATCATTTGGCAGCAATTATAAGCCGATTCCATCAAGTCACCTTTGCAACATTTAGACACCTTCGGCATATTGTTGTCCCGCCCAAAACTTTAGGCCATTATAACTCGAGTGTTTGTATGGCGATTAAGCTGAAATTTTGCATGCTGCTAGTACTCCTCAGTGCCTCGAAGAGTGCAAAATTTCATACTGCTACAACACGTATCTTGCGAGTTATAAGCCTTTGAAATTCGAGGAAACTAAACTTTGTGCCTATTTCTCGGGAAGACGAAATGAGTTTAAGAGGTACAGTATACCGCTTTCAAAAGGCATTGATGTCGCCTGCCATCGTGCAAAACTCGCGAACACTGGGGCACTAGAAAGTGCCGAAATAAAGGGCTCATTTTTACATTGAGGTCTACGGGAAAACCGAATAAAACGCCGCGGCGCAGCCTAGAGGGCGATAACAATAGCGGTTTTTTCACCGTTAGTCCTTATTAATATAATACACCCTCGGGGCAAATTACAGATCGCTGCGTTCAATAGAGGCCGAGAAAAGTGGCTTAGAAAATTTGATTGAGGTAAGCTGTGGTGGATGCTAAATTCTCATTTTGGTCACTTTAACGTAGACGCATGAAAACGGTGCCAAAACGTGCCCATGCGTGCCAAACAACCTGGGGTAAAATGGGAGTTGTTTCTGTCAAATAGTTTCGGAGATATAAGGGCCCAAACTTACGGTACTTTGACCTTCTAAGGGCCATAACACGAAACACAGAGAACGAAGACAACTCCCATTTTATCCCAGGACACTTGGGTCAAGGGCGCATCATTTGGCAGCAACTATAAGCCGATTCCATCAAGTCACCTTTGCAACATTTAGACACCTTCGGCATATTGTTGTCCCGCCCAAAACTTTAGGCCCTTATAACTCGAGTGTTTGTATGGCGATTAAGCTGAAATTTTGCATGCTGCTAGTACACCTCAGTGCCTCGAAGAGTGCAAAATTTCATACTGCTACAACACGTATCTTGCGAGTTATAAGCCTTTGAAATTCGAGGAAACTGAAGTTTGTGCCTATTTCTCGGGAAGACGAAATGAGTTGAAGAGGTGCAGTATGCCGCTTTCAAAAGGCATTGATGTCGCCTGCCATCGTGCAAAAACTCGCGAACACTGGGGCACTAGAAAGTGCCGAAATAAAGGGCTCATTTTTACATTGAGGTCTACGGGAAAACCGAATAAAACGCCGCGGCGCAGCCTAGAGGGCGATAACAATAGCGGTTTTTTCACCGTTAGTCCTTCTCAATATAATACACCCTCGGGGCAAATTACAGATCGCTGCGTTCAATAGAGGCCGAGAAAAGTGGCTTAGAAAATTTGATTGAGGTTACCTGTGGTGGATGCTAAATTCTCATTTTGGTCACTTTAACGTAGACGCATGAAAACGGTGCCAAAACGTGCCCATGCGTGCCAAAAAACCTGGGGTAAAATGGGAGTTGTTTCTGTCAAATAGTTTCGGAGATATAAGGGCCCAAACTTACGGTACTTTGACCTTCTAAGGGCCATAACTCGAAACACAGAGAACGAAGACAACTCCCATTTTATCCCAGGACACTTGGGTCAAGGGCGCATCATTTGGCAGCAATTATAAGCCGATTCCATCAAGTCACCTTTGCAACATTTAGACACCTTCGGCATATTGTTGTCCCGCCCAAAACTTTAGGCCCTTATAACTCGAGTGTTTGTATGGCGATTAAGCTGAAATTTTGCATGCTGCTAGTACACCTCAGTGCCTCGAAGAGTGCAAAATTTCATACTGCTACAACACGTATCTTGCGAGTTATAAGCCTTTGAATTTCGAGGAAACTAAATTTTGTGCCTATTTCTCGGGAAGACGAAATGAGTTGAAGAGGTGCAGTATGCCGCTTTCAGAAGGCATTGATGTCGCCTGCCATCGTTCAAAAACTCGCGAACACTGGGGCACTAGAAAGTGCCGAAATAAAGGGCTCAGTTTTACATTGAGGTCTACGGGAAAACCGAATAAAACGCCGCGGCGCAGCCTAGAGGGCGATAACAATAGCGCTTTTTTCACCGTTAGTCCTTCTCAATATAATACACCATCGGGGCAAATTACAGATCGCTGCGTTCAATAGAGGCCGAGAAAAGTGGCTTAGAAAATTTGATTGAGGTTACCTGTGGTGGATGCTAAATTCTCATTTTGGTCACGTTAACGTAGACGCATGAAAACGGTGCCAAAACGTGCCCATGCGTGCCAAACAACCTGGGGTAAAATGGGAGTTGTTTCTGTCAAATAGTTTCGGAGATATAAGGGCCCAAACTTACGGTACTTTGACCTTCTAAGGGCCATAACTCGAAACACAGAGAACGAAGACAACTCCCATTTTATCCCAGGACACTTGGGTCAAGGGCGCATTATTTGGCAGCAATTATAAGCCGATTCCATCAAGTCACCTTTGCAACATTTAGACACCTTCGGCATATTGTTGTCCCGCCCAAAACTTTAGGCCCTTATAACTCGAGTGTTTGTATGGCGATTAAGCTGAAATTTTGCATGCTGCTAGTACACCTCAGTGCCTCGAAGAGTGCAAAATTTCATACTGCTACAACACGTATCTTGCGAGTTATAAGCCTTTGAAAATCGAGGAAACTAAACTTTGTGCCTATTTCTCGGGAAGACGAAATGAGTTGAAGAGGTGCAGTATGCCGCTTTCAAAAGGCATTGATGTCGCCTGCCATCGTGCAAAAACTCGCGAACACTGGGGCACTAGAAAGTGCCGAAATAAAGGGCTCATTTTTACATTGGGGTCTACGGGAAAACCGAATAAAACGCCGCGGCGCAGCCTAGAGGGCGATAACAATAGCGGTTTTTTCACCGTTAGTCCTTCTCAATATAATACACCCTCGGGGCAAATTACAGATCGCTGCGTTCAATAGAGGCCGAGAAAAGTGGCTTAGAAAATTTGATTGAGGTTACCTGTGGTGGATGCTAAATTCTCATTTTGGTCACTTTAACGTAGACGCATGAAAATGGTGCCAAAACGTGCCCATGCGTGCCAAACAATCTGGGGTAAAATGAGAGTTGTTTCTGTCAAATAGTTTCGGAGATATAAGGGCCCAAACTTACGGTACTTTGACCTTCTAAGGGCCATAACTCGAAACACAGAGAACGAAGACAACTCCCATTTTATCCCAGGACACTTGGGTCAAGGGCGCATCATTTGGCAGCAATTATAAGCCGATTCCATCAAGTCACCTTTGCAACATTTAGACACCTTCGGCATATTGTTGTCCCGCCCAAAATTTTAGGCCCTTATAACTCGAGTGTTTGTATGGCGATTAAGCTGAAATTTTGCATGCTGCTAGTACACCTCAGTGCCTCGAAGAGTGCAAAATTTCATACTGCTACAACACGTATCTTGCGAGTTATAAGCCTTTGAATTTCGAGGAAACTAAACTTTGTGCCTATTTCTCGGGAAGACGAAATGAGTTGAAGAGGTGCAGTATGCCGCTTTCAGAAGGCATTGATGTCGCCTGCCATCGTTCAAAAACTCGCGAACACTGGGGCACTAGAAAGTGCCGAAATAAAGGGCTCAGTTTTACATTGAGGTCTACGGGAAAACCGAATAAAACGCCGCGGCGCAGCCTAGAGGGCGATAACAATAGCGGGTTTTTCACCGTTAGTCCTTCTCAATATAATACACCATCGGGGCAAATTACAGATCGCTGCGTTCAATAGAGGCCGAGAAAAGTGGCTTAGAAAATTTGATTGAGGTTACCTGTGGTGGATGCTAAATTCTCATTTTGGTCACGTTAACGTAGACACATGAAAACGGTGCCAAAACGTGCCCATGCGTGCCAAACAACCTGGGGTAAAATGGGAGTTGTTTCTGTCAAATAGTTTCGGAGATATAAGGGCCCAAACTTACGGTACTTTGACCTTCTAAGGGCCATAACTCGAAACACAGAGGACGAAGACAACTCCCATTTTATCCCAGGACACTTGGGTCAAGGGCGCATTATTTGGCAGCAATTATAAGCCGATTCCATCAAGTCACCTTTGCAACATTTAGACACCTTCGGCATATTGTTGTCCCGCCCAAAACTTTAGGCCCTTATAACTCGAGTGTTTGTATGGCGATTAAGCTGAAATTTTGCATGCTGCTAGTACACCTCAGTGCCTCGAAGAGTGCAAAATTTCATACTGCTACAACACGTATCTTGCGAGTTATAAGCCTTTGAAAATCGAGGAAACTAAACTTTGTGCCTATTTCTCGGGAAGACGAAATGAGTTGAAGAGGTGCAGTATGCCGCTTTCAAAAGGCATTGATGTCGCCTGCCATCGTGCAAAAACTCGCGAACACTGGGGCACTAGAAAGTGCCGAAATAAAGGGCTCATTTTTACATTGAGGTCTATGGGAAAACCGAATAAAACGCCGCGGCGCAGCCTAGAGGGCGATAACAATAGCGGGTTTTTCACCGTTAGTCCTTCTCAATATAATACACCCTCGGGGAAAATTACAGATCGCTGCGTTCAATAGAGGCCGAGAAAAGTGGCTTAGAAAATTTGATTGAGGTTACCTGTGGTGCATGCTAAAATCTCATTTTGATCACTTTAACGTAGACGCATGAAAACGGTGCCAAAACGTGCCCATGCGTGCCAAACAACCTGGGGTAAAATGGGAGTTGTTTCTGTCAAATAGTTTCGGAGATATAAGGGCCCAAACTTACGGTACTTTGACCTTCTAAGGGCCATAACTCGAAACACAGAGAACGAAGACAACTCCCATTTTATCCCAGGACACTTGGGTCAAGGGCGCATCATTTGGCAGCAATTATAAGCCGATTCCATCAAGTCACCTTTGCAACATTTAGACACCTTCGGCATATTGTTGTCCCGCCCAAAACTTTAGGCCCTTATAACTCGAGTGTTTGTATGGCCATTAAGCTGAAATTTTGCATGCTGCTAGTACACCTCAGTGTCTCGAAGAGTGCAAAATTTTATACTACTACAACACGTATCTTGCGAGTTATAAGCCTTTGAAATTCGAGGAAACTAAATTTTGTGCCTATTTCTCGGGAAGACGAAATGAGTTGAAGAGGTGCAGTATGCCGCTTTCAAAAGGCATTGATGCCGCCTGCCATCGTGCAAAAACTCGCGAACACTGGGGCACTAGAAAGTGCCGAAATAAAGGGCTCATTTTTACATTGAGGTCTACAGGAAAACCGAATAAAACGCCGCGGCGCGGCCTAGAGGGCGATAACAATAGCGGGTTTTTCAACGTTAGTCCTTCTCAATATAATACACCCTCGGGGCAAATTACAGATCGCTGCGTTCAATAGAGGCCGAGAAAAGTGTCTTAGAAAATTGGATTGAGGTTACCTGTGGTGGATGCTAAATTCTCATTTTGGTCACTTTAACGTAGACGCATGAAAACGGTGCCAAAACGTGCCCATGCGTGCAAAACAACCTGGGGTAAAATGGGAGTTGTTTCTGACAAATAGTTTCAGAGATATAAGGGCCCAAACTTACGGTACTTTGACCTTCTAAGGGCCATAACTCGAAACACAGAGAACGAAGACAACTCCCATTTTATCCCAGGACACTTGGGTCAAGGGCGCATCATTTGGCAGCAATTATAAGCCGATTCCATCAAGTCACCTTTGCAACATTTAGACACCTTCGGCATATTGTTGTCCCGCCCAAAACTTTAGGCCCTTATAACCCGAGTGTTTGTATGGCGATTAAGCTGAAATTTTGCATGCTGCTAGTACACCTCAGTGCCTCGAAGAGTGCAAAATTTCATACTGCTACAACACGTATCTTTCGAGTTATAAGCCTTTGAAAATCGAGGAAACTAAACTTTGTGCCTATTTCTCGGGAAGACGAAATGAGTTGAAGAGGTGCAGTATGCCGCTTACAAAAGGCATTGATGTCGCCTGTCATCGTGCAAAAACTCGCGAACACTGGGGCACTAGAAAGTGCCGAAATAAAGGGCTCATTTTTACATTGAGGTCTACGGGAAAACCGAATAAAACGCCGCGGCGCAGCCTAGAGGGCGATAACAATAGCGGTTTTTTCACCGTTAGTTCTTCTCAGTGGTTAGTGCACTTGCCTCTGATGCTAGAGGTCCCGGGTTCGATCCCCGGCAGCGGCGATAAAATTTCGGTGTCCAAACACGCTCCATTGGCATCATTTGCAGGGATGAATGTCATTAAGTGCACCGTCCTTCGGATCGGGACGTTAACTGGAGGCCCCCTGTGCAGGGAGAACCATCCCCTGTGCAGGTTAAAGATCCCTACCGTAATTACATGATTACTGTGTAGGCTTTCATCCTGCAAAACTGGAGTGTATATAATATACACCTGCGGTAATGGTCAAATGTGACCGACGCAGTATCAGAAGATAGATAGATAGATAATACACCCTCGGGGCAAATTACAGATCGCTGCGTTCAATAGAGGCCGAGAAAAGTGGCTTAGAAAATTTGATTGAGGTTACCTGTGGTGGATGCTAAATTCTCATTTTGGTCACTTTAACGTAGACGCATGAAAACGGTGCCAAAACGTGCCCATGCGTGCCAAACAACCTGGGGTAAAATGGGAGTTGTTTCTGTCAAATAGTTTCGGAGATATAAGGGCCCAAACTTACGGTACTTTGACCTTCTAAGGGCCATAACTCGAAACACAGAGAACGAAGACAACTCCCATTTTATCCCAGGACACTTGGGTCAAGGGCGCATCATTTGGCAGCAATTAAAAGCCGATTCCATCAAGTCACCTTTGCAACATTTAGACACCTTCGGCATATTGTTGTCCCGATCAAAACTTTAGGCCCTTATAACTCGAGTGTTTGTATGGCGATTAAGCTGAAATTTTGCATGCTGCTAGTACACCTCAGTGCCTCGAAGAGTGCAAAATTTCATACTGCTACAACACGTATCTTGCGAGTTATAAGCCTTTGAAATTCGAGGAAACTAAATTTTGTGCCTATTTCTCGGGAAGACGAAATGAGTTGAAAAGGTGCAGTATGCCGCTTTCAAAAGGCATTGATGTCGCCTGCCATCGTGCAAAAACTCGCGAACACTGGGGCACTAGAAAGTGCCGAAATAAAGGGCTCATTTTTACATTGAGGTCTACAGGAAAACCGAATAAAACGCCGCGGCGCGGCCTAGAGGGCGATAACAATAGCGGGTTTTTCACCGTTAGTCCTTCTCAATATAATACACCCTCGGGGCAAATTACAGATCGCTGCGTTCAATAGAGGCCGAGAAAAGTGGCTTAGAAAATTGGATTGAGGTTACCTGTGGTAGATGCTAAATTCTCATTTTGGTCACTTTAACGTAGACGCATGAAAACGGTGCCAAAACGTGCCCATGCGTGCAAAACAACCTTGGGTAAAATGGGAGTTGTTTCTGTCAAATAGTTTCAGAGATATAAGGGCCCAAACTTACGGTACTTTGACCTTCTAAGGGCCATAACTCGAAACACAGAGAACGAAGACAACTCCCATTTTATCCCAGGACACTTGGCTCAAGGGCGCATCATTTTGGCAGCAATTATAAGCCGATTCCATCAAGTCACCTTTGCAACATTTAGACACCTTCGGCATATTGTTGTCCCGCCCAAAACTTTAGGCCCTTATAACCCGAGTGTTTGTATGGCGATTAAGCTGAAATTTTGCATGCTGCTAGTACACCTCAGTGCCTCGAAGAGTGCAAAATTTCATACTGCTACAACACGTATCTTTCGAGTTATAAGCCTTTGAAAATCGAGGAAACTAACTTTGTGCCTATTTCTCGGGAAGACGAAATGAGTTGAAGAGGTGCAGTATGCCGCTTACAAAAGGCATTGATGTCGCCTGTCATCGTGCAAAAACTCGCGAACACTGGGGCACTAGAAAGTGCCGAAATAAAGGGCTCATTTTTACATTGAGGTCTACGGGAAAACCGAATAAAACGCCGCGGCGCAGCCTAGAGGGCGATAACAATAGCGGTTTTTTCACCGTTAGTCCTTCTCAATATAATACACCCTCGGGGCAAATTACAGATCGCTGCGTTCAATAGAGGCCGAGAAAAGTGGCTTAGAAAATTTGATTGAGGTTACCTGCGGTGGATGCTAAATTCTCATTTTGGTCACTTTAACGTAGACGCATGAAAACGGTGCCAAAACGTGCCCATGCGTGCCAAACAACCTGGGGTAAAATGGGAGTTGTTTCTGTCAAATAGTTTCGGAGATATAAGGGCCCAAACTTACGGTACTTTGACCTTCTAAGGGCCATAACTCGAAACACAGAGAACGAAGACAACTCCCATTTTATCCCAGGACACTTGGGTCAAGGGCGCATCATTTGGCAGCAATTATAAGCCGATTCCATCAAGTCACCTTTGCAACATTTAGACACCTTCGGCATATTGTTGTACCGCCCAAAATTTTAGGCCCTTATAACTCGAGTGTTTGTATGGCGATTAAGCTGAAATTTTGCATGCTGCTAGTACACCTCAGTGTCCGAAGAGTGCAAAATTTCATACTGCTACAACACGTATCTTGCGAGTTATAAGCCTTTGAAATTCGAGGAAACTAAATTTTGTGCCTATTTCTCGGGAAGACGAAATGAGTTGAAGAGGTGCAGTATGCCGCTTTCAAAAGGCATTGATGTCGCCTGCCATCGTGCAAAAACTAGCGAACACTGGGGCACTAGAAAGTGCCGAAATAAAGGGCTCATTTTTACATTGAGGTCTACAGGAAAACCGAATAAAACGCCGCGGCGCGGCCTAGAGGGCGATAACAATAGCGGGTTTTTCAACGTTAGTCCTTCTCAATATAATACACCCTCGGGGCAAATTACAGATCGCTGCGTTCAATAGAGGCCGAGAAAAGTGGCTTAGAAAATTGGATTGAGGTTACCTGTGGTGGATGCTAAATTCTCATTTTGGTCACTTTAACGTAGACGCATGAAAACGGTGCCAAAACGTGCCCATGCGTGCAAAACAACCTGGGGTAAAATGGGAGTTGTTTCTGTCAAATAGTTTCAGAGATATAAGGGCCCAAACTTACGGTACTTTGACCTTCTAAGGGCCATAACTCGAAACACAGAGAACGAAGACAACTCCCATTTTATCCCAGGACACTTGGGTCAAGGGCGCATCATTTTGGCAGCAATTATAAGCCGATTCCATCAAGTCACCTTGGCAACATTTAGACACCTTCGGCATATTGTTGTCCCGCCCAAAACTTTAGGCCCTTATAACCCGAGTGTTTGTATGGCGATTAAGCTGAAATTTTGCATGCTGCTAGTACACCTCAGTGCCTCGAAGAGTGCAAAATTTCATACTGCTACAACACGTATCTTTCGAGTTATAAGCCTTTGAAAATCGAGGAAACTAAACTTTGTGCCTATTTCTCGGGAAGACGAAATGAGTTGAAGAGGTGCAGTATGCCGCTTACAAAAGGCATTGATGTCGCCTGTCATCGTGCAAAAACTCGCGAACACTGGGGCACTAGAAAGTGCCGAAATAAAGGGCTCATTTTTACATTGAGGTCTACGGGAAAACCGAATAAAACGCCGCGGCGCAGCCTAGAGGGCGATAACAATAGCGGTTTTTTCACCGTTAGTCCTTCTCAATATAATACACCCTCGGGGCAAATTACAGATCGCTGCGTTCAATAGAGGCCGAGAAAAGTGGCTTAGAAAATTTGATTGAGGTTACCTGCGGTGGATGCTAAATTCTCATTTTGGTCACTTTAACGTAGACGCATGAAAACGGTGCCAAAACGTGCCCATGCGTGCCAAACAACCTGGGGTAAAATGGGAGTTGTTTCTGTCAAATAGTTTCGGAGATATAAGGGCCCAAACTTACGGTACTTTGACCTTCTAAGGGCCATAACTCGAAACACAGAGAACGAAGACAACTCCCATTTTATCCCAGGACACTTGGGTCAAGGGCGCATCATTTGGCAGCAATTATAAGCCGATTCCATCAAGTCACCTTTGCAACATTTAGACACCTTCGGCATATTGTTGTCCCGCCCAAAATTTTAGGCCCTTATAACTCGAGTGTTTGTATGGCGATTAAGCTGAAATTTTGCATTCTGCTAGTACACCTCAGTGCCTCGAAGAGTGCAAAATTTCATACTGCTACAACACGTATCTTGCGAGTTATAAGCCTTTGAAAATCGAGGAAACTAAACTTTGTGCCTATTTCTCGGGAAGACGAAATGAGTTGAAGAGGTGCAGTATGCCGCTTTCAAAAGGCATTGATGTCGCCTGCCATCGTGCAAAAACTCGCGAACACTGGGGCACTAGAAAGTGCCGAAATAAAGGGCTCATTTTTACATTGAGGTCTATGGGAAAACCGAATAAAACGCCGCGGCGCAGCCTAGAGGGCGATAACAATAGCGGGTTTTTCACCGTTAGTCCTTCTCAATATAATACACCCTCGGGGAAAATTACAGATCGCTGCGTTCAATAGAGGCCGAGAAAAGTGGCTTAGAAAATTTGATTGAGGTTACCTGTGGTGCATGCTAAAATCTCATTTTGATCACTTTAACGTAGACGCATGAAAACGGTGCCAAAACGTGCCCATGCGTGCCAAACAACCTGGGGTAAAATGGGAGTTGTTTCTGTCAAATAGTTTCGGAGATATAAGGGCCCAAACTTACGGTACTTTGACCTTCTAAGGGCCATAACTCGAAACACAGAGAACGAAGACAACTCCCATTTTATCCCAGGACACTTGGGTCAAGGGCGCATCATTTGGCAGCAATTATAAGCCGATTCCATCAAGTCACCTTTGCAACATTTAGACACCTTCGGCATATTGTTGTCCCGCCCAAAACTTTAGGCCCTTATAACTCGAGTGTTTGTATGGCCATTAAGCTGAAATTTTGCATGCTGCTAGTACACCTCAGTGTCTCGAAGAGTGCAAAATTTTATACTACTACAACACGTATCTTGCGAGTTATAAGCCTTTGAAATTCGAGGAAACTAAATTTTGTGCCTATTTCTCGGGAAGACGAAATGAGTTGAAGAGGTGCAGTATGCCGCTTTCAAAAGGCATTGATGCCGCCTGCCATCGTGCAAAAACTCGCGAACACTGGGGCACTAGAAAGTGCCGAAATAAAGGGCTCATTTTTACATTGAGGTCTACAGGAAAACCGAATAAAACGCCGCGGCGCGGCCTAGAGGGCGATAACAATAGCGGGTTTTTCAACGTTAGTCCTTCTCAATATAATACACCCTCGGGGCAAATTACAGATCGCTGCGTTCAATAGAGGCCGAGAAAAGTGTCTTAGAAAATTGGATTGAGGTTACCTGTGGTGGATGCTAAATTCTCATTTTGGTCACTTTAACGTAGACGCATGAAAACGGTGCCAAAACGTGCCCATGCGTGCCAAACAACCTGGGGTAAAATGGGAGTTGTTTCTGACAAATAGTTTCAGAGATATAAGGGCCCAAACTTACGGTACTTTGACCTTCTAAGGGCCATAACTCGAAACACAGAGAACGAAGACAACTCCCATTTTATCCCAGGACACTTGGGTCAAGGGCGCATCATTTGGCAGCAATTATAAGCCGATTCCATCAAGTCACCTTTGCAACATTTAGACACCTTCGGCATATTGTTGTCCCGCCCAAAACTTTAGGCCCTTATAACCCGAGTGTTTGTATGGCGATTAAGCTGAAATTTTGCATGCTGCTAGTACACCTCAGTGCCTCGAAGAGTGCAAAATTTCATACTGCTACAACACGTATCTTTCGAGTTATAAGCCTTTGAAAATCGAGGAAACTAAACTTTGTGCCTATTTCTCGGGAAGACGAAATGAGTTGAAGAGGTGCAGTATGCCGCTTACAAAAGGCATTGATGTCGCCTGTCATCGTGCAAAAACTCGCGAACACTGGGGCACTAGAAAGTGCCGAAATAAAGGGCTCATTTTTACATTGAGGTCTACGGGAAAACCGAATAAAACGCCGCGGCGCAGCCTAGAGGGCGATAACAATAGCGGTTTTTTCACCGTTAGTTCTTCTCAATATAATACACCCTCGGGGCAAATTACAGATCGCTGCGTTCAATAGAGGCCGAGAAAAGTGGCTTAGAAAATTTGATTGAGGTTACCTGTGGTGGATGCTAAATTCTCATTTTGGTCACTTTAACGTAGACGCATGAAAACGGTGCCAAAACGTGCCCATGCGTGCCAAACAACCTGGGGTAAAATGGGAGTTGTTTCTGTCAAATAGTTTCGGAGATATAAGGGCCCAAACTTACGGTACTTTGACCTTCTAAGGGCCATAACTCGAAACACAGAGAACGAAGACAACTCCCATTTTATCCCAGGACACTTGGGTCAAGGGCGCATCATTTGGCAGCAATTATAAGCCGATTCCATCAAGTCACCTTTGCAACATTTAGACACCTTCGGCATATTGTTGTCCCGCCCAAAACTTTAGGCCCTTATAACTCGAGTGTTTGTATGGCGATTAAGCTGAAATTTTGCATGCTGCTAGTACACCTCAGTGCCTCGAAGAGTGCAAAATTTCATACTGCTACAACACGTATCTTGCGAGTTATAAGCCTTTGAAATTCGAGGAAACTAAATTTTGTGCCTATTTCTCGGGAAGACGAAATGAGTTGAAAAGGTGCAGTATGCCGCTTTCAAAAGGCATTGATGTCGCCTGCCATCGTGCAAAAACTCGCGAACACTGGGGCACTAGAAAGTGCCGAAATAAAGGGCTCATTTTTACATTGAGGTCTACAGGAAAACCGAATAAAACGCCGCGGCGCGGCCTAGAGGGCGATAACAATAGCGGGTTTTTCAACGTTAGTCCTTCTCAATATAATACACCCTCGGGGCAAATTACAGATCGCTGCGTTCAATAGAGGCCGAGAAAAGTGGCTTAGAAAATTGGATTGAGGTTACCTGTGGTGGATGCTAAATTCTCATTTTGGTCACTTTAACGTAGACGCATGAAAACGGTGCCAAAACGTGCCCATGCGTGCAAAACAACCTTGGGTAAAATGGGAGTTGTTTCTGTCAAATAGTTTCAGAGATATAAGGGCCCAAACTTACGGTACTTTGACCTTCTAAGGGCCATAACTCGAAACACAGAGAACGAAGACAACTCCCATTTTATCCCAGGACACTTGGGTCAAGGGCGCATCATTTTGGCAGCAATTATAAGCCGATTCCATCAAGTCACCTTTGCAACATTTAGACACCTTCGGCATATTGTTGTCCCGCCCAAAACTTTAGGCCCTTATAACCCGAGTGTTTGTATGGCGATTAAGCTGAAATTTTGCATGCTGCTAGTACACCTCAGTGCCTCGAAGAGTGCAAAATTTCATACTGCTACAACACGTATCTTTCGAGTTATAAGCCTTTGAAAATCGAGGAAACTAAACTTTGTGCCTATTTCTCGGGAAGACGAAATGAGTTGAAGAGGTGCAGTATGCCGCTTACAAAAGGCATTGATGTCGCCTGTCATCGTGCAAAAACTCGCGAACACTGGGGCACTAGAAAGTGCCGAAATAAAGGGCTCATTTTTACATTGAGGTCTACGGGAAAACCGAATAAAACGCCGCGGCGCAGCCTAAAAGCGATAACAATAGCGGTTTTTTCACCGTTAGTCCTTCTCAATATAATACACCCTCGGGGCAAATTACAGATCGCTGCGTTCAATAGAGGCCGAGAAAAGTGGCTTAGAAAATTTGATTGAGGTTACCTGCGGTGGATGCTAAATTCTCATTTTGGTCACTTTAACGTAGACGCATGAAAACGGTGCCAAAACGTGCCCATGCGTGCCAAACAACCTGGGGTAAAATGGGAGTTGTTTCTGTCAAATAGTTTCGGAGATATAAGGGCCCAAACTTACGGTACTTTGACCTTCTAAGGGCCATAACTCGAAACACAGAGAACGAAGACAACTCCCATTTTATCCCAGGACACTTGGGTCAAGGGCGCATCATTTGGCAGCAATTATAAGCCGATTCCATCAAGTCACCTTTGCAACATTTAGACACCTTCGGCATATTGTTGTCCCGCCCAAAATTTTAGGCCCTTATAACTCGAGTGTTTGTATGGCGATTAAGCTGAAATTTTGCATGCTGCTAGTACACCTCAGTGTCTCGAAGAGTGCAAAATTTCATACTGCTACAACACGTATCTTGCGAGTTATAAGCCTTTGAAATTCGAGGAAACTAAATTTTGTGCCTATTTCTCGGGAAGACGAAATGAGTTGAAGAGGTGCAGTATGCCGCTTTCAAAAGGCATTGATGTCGCCTGCCATCGTGCAAAAACTAGCGAACACTGGGGCACTAGAAAGTGCCGAAATAAAGGGCTCATTTTTACATTGAGGTCTACAGGAAAACCGAATAAAACGCCGCGGCGCGGCCTAGAGGGCGATAACAATAGCGGGTTTTTCAACGTTAGTCCTTCTCAATATAATACACCCTCGGGGCAAATTACAGATCGCTGCGTTCAATAGAGGCCGAGAAAATTGGCTTAGAAAATTGGATTGAGGTTACCTGTGGTGGATGCTAAATTCTCATTTTGGTCACTTTAACGTAGACGCATGAAAACGGTGCCAAAACGTGCCCATGCGTGCAAAACAACCTGGGGTAAAATGGGAGTTGTTTCTGTCAAATAGTTTCAGAGATATAAGGGCCCAAACTTACGGTACTTTGACCTTCTAAGGGCCATAACTCGAAACACAGAGAACGAAGACAACTCCCATTTTATCCCAGGACACTTGGGTCAAGGGCGCATCATTTTGGCAGCAATTATAAGCCGATTCCATCAAGTCACCTTTGCAACATTTAGACACCTTCGGCATATTGTTGTCCCGCCCAAAACTTTAGGCCCTTATAACCCGAGTGTTTGTATGGCGATTAAGCTGAAATTTTGCATGCTGCTAGTACACCTCAGTGCCTCGAAGAGTGCAAAATTTCATACTGCTACAACACGTATCTTTCGAGTTATAAGCCTTTGAAAATCGAGGAAACTAAACTTTGTGCCTATTTCTCGGGAAGACGAAATGAGTTGAAGAGGTGCAGTATGCCGCTTACAAAAGGCATTGATGTCGCCTGTCATCGTGCAAAAACTCGCGAACACTGGGGCACTAGAAAGTGCCGAAATAAAGGGCTCATTTTTACATTGAGGTCTACGGGAAAACCGAATAAAACGCCGCGGCGCAGCCTAGAGGGCGATAACAATAGCGGTTTTTTCACCGTTAGTCCTTCTCAATATAATACACCCTCGGGGCAAATTACAGATCGCTGCGTTCAATAGAGGCCGAGAAAAGTGGCTTAGAAAATTTGATTGAGGTTACCTGCGGTGGATGCTAAATTCTCATTTTGGTCACTTTAACGTAGACGCATGAAAACGGTGCCAAAACGTGCCCATGCGTGCCAAACAACCTGGGGTAAAATGGGAGTTGTTTCTGTCAAATAGTTTCGGAGATATAAGGGCCCAAACTTACGGTACTTTGACCTTCTAAGGGCCATAACTCGAAACACAGAGAACGAAGACAACTCCCATTTTATCCCAGGACACTTGGGTCAAGGGCGCATCATTTGGCAGCAATTATAAGCCGATTCCATCAAGTCACCTTTGCAACATTTAGACACCTTCGGCATATTGTTGTCCCGCCCAAAATTTTAGGCCCTTATAACTCGAGTGTTTGTATGGCGATTAAGCTGAAATTTTGCATGCTGCTAGTACACCTCAGTGTCTCGAAGAGTGCAAAATTTCATACTGCTACAACACGTATCTTGCGAGTTATAAGCCTTTGAAATTCGAGGAAACTAAATTTTGTGCCTATTTCTCGGGAAGACGAAATGAGTTGAAGAGGTGCAGTATGCCGCTTTCAAAAGGCATTGATGTCGCCTGCCATCGTGCAAAAACTAGCGAACACTGGGGCACTAGAAAGTGCCGAAATAAAGGGCTCATTTTTACATTGAGGTCTACAGGAAAACCGAATAAAACGCCGCGGCGCGGCCTAGAGGGCGATAACAATAGCGGGTTTTTCAACGTTAGTCCTTCTCAATATAATACACCCTCGGGGCAAATTACAGATCGCTGCGTTCAATAGAGGCCGAGAAAAGTGGCTTAGAAAATTTGATTGAGGTTACCTGCGGTGGATGCTAAATTCTCATTTTGGTCACTTTAACGTAGACGCATGAAAACGGTGCCAAAACGTGCCCATGCGTGCCAAACAACCTGGGGTAAAATGGGAGTTGTTTCTGTCAAATAGTTTCGGAGATATAAGGGCCCAAACTTACGGTACTTTGACCTTCTAAGGGCCATAACTCGAAACACAGAGAACGAAGACAACTACCATTTTATCCCAGGACACTTGGGTCAAGGGCGCATCATTTGGCAGCAATTATAAGCCGATTCCATCAAGTCACCTTTGCAACATTTAGACACCTTCGGCATATTGTTGTCCCGCCCAAAACTTTAGGCCCTTATAACCCGAGTGTTTGTATGGCGATTAAGCTGAAATTTTGCATGCTGCTAGTACACCTCAGTGCCTCGAAGAGTGCAAAATTTCATACTGCTACAACACGTATCTTTCGAGTTATAAGCCTTTGAAAATCGAGGAAACTAAACTTTGTGCCTATTTCTCGGGAAGACGAAATGAGTTGAAGAGGTGCAGTATGCCGCTTACAAAAGGCATTGATGTCGCCTGTCATCGTGCAAAAACTCGCGAACACTGGGGCACTAGAAAGTGCCGAAATAAAGGGCTCATTTTTACATTGAGGTCTACGGGAAAACCGAATAAAACGCCGCGGCGCAGCCTAGAGGGCGATAACAATAGCGGTTTTTTCACCGTTAGTCCTTCTCAATATAATACACCCTCGGGGCAAATTACAGATCGCTGCGTTCAATAGAGGCCGAGAAAAGTGGCTTAGAAAATTTGATTGAGGTTACCTGTGGTGGATGCTAAATTCTCATTTTGGTCACTTTAACGTAGACGCATGAAAACGGTGCCAAAACGTGCCCATGCGTGCCAAACAACCTGGGGTAAAATGGGAGTTGTTTCTGTCAAATAGTTTCGGAGATATAAGGGCCCAAACTTACGGTACTTTGACCTTCTAAGGGCCATAACTCGAAACACAGAGAACGAAGACAACTCCCATTTTATCACAGGACACTTGGGTCAAGGGCGCATCATTTGGCAGCAATTATAAGCCGATTCCATCAAGTCACCTTTGCAACATTTAGACACCTTCGGCATATTGTTGTCCCGCCCAAAACTTTAGGCCCTTATAACTCGAGTGTTTGTATGGCGATTAAGCTGAAATTTTGCATGCTGCTAGTACACCTCAGTGTCTCGAAGAGTGCAAAATTTCATACTGCTACAACACGTATCTTGCGAGTTATAAGCCTTTGCAATTCGAGGAAACTAAACTTTGTGCCTATTTCTCGGGAAGACGAAATGAGTTGAAGAGGTGCAGTATGCCGCTTTCAGAAGGCATTGATGTCGCCTGCCATCGTGCAAAAACTCGCGAACACTGGGGCACTAGAAAGTGCCGAAATAAAGGGCTCATTTTTACATTGAGGTCTACGGGAAAACCGAATAAAACGCCGCGGCGCAGCCTAGAGGGCGATAACAATAGCGGTTTTTTCACCGTTAGTCCTTCTCAATATAATACACCCTCGGGGCAAATTACAGATCGCTGCGTTCAATAGAGGCCGAGAAAAGTGGCTTAGAAAATTTGATTGAGGTTACCTGTGGTGGATGCTAAATTCTCATTTTGGTCACTTTAACATAGACGCATGAAAACGGTGCCAAAACGTGCCCATGCGTGCAAAACAACCTGGGGTAAAATGGGAGTTGTTTCTGTCAAATAGTTTCAGAGATATAAGGGCCCAAACTTACGGTACTTTGACCTTCTTAGGGCCATAACTCGAAACACAGAGAACGAAGACAACTCCCATTTTATCCCAGGACACTTGGGTCAAGGGCGCATCATTTGGCAGCAATTATAAGCCGATTCCATCAAGTCACCTTTGCAACATTTAGACACCTTCGGCATATTGTTGTCCCGCCCAAAATTTTAGGCCCTTATAACCCGAGTGTTTGTATGGCGATTAAGCTGAAATTTTGCATGCTGCTAGCACACCTCAGTGCCTCGCAATGTGCAAAATTTCATACTGCTACAACACGTATCTTTCGAGTTATAAGCCTTTGAAATTCGAGGAAACTAAACTTTGTGCCTATTTCTCGGGAAGACGAAATGAGTTGAAGAGGTGCAGTATGCCGCTTACAAAAGGCATTGATGTCGCCTGTCATCGTGCAAAAACTCGCGAACACTGGGGCACTAGAAAGTGCCGAAATAAAGGGCTCATTTTTACATTGCGGTCTACGGGAAAACCGAATAAAACGCCGCGGCGCAGCCTAGAGGGCGATAACAATAGCGGTTTTTTCACCGTTAGTCCTTCTCAATATAATACACCCTCGGGGCAAATTACAGATCGCTGCGTTCAATAGAGGCCGAGAAAAGTGGCTTAGAAAATTTGATTGAGGTTACCTGTGGTGGATGCTAAATTCTCATTTTGGTCACTTTAACGTAGACGCATGAAAACGGTGCCAAAACGTGCCCATGCGTGCCAAACAACCTGGGGTAAAATGGGAGTTGTTTCTGTCAAATACAGGACACTTGGGTCAAGGGCGCATCATTTGGCAGCAATTATAAGCCGATTCCATCAAGTCACCTTTGCAACATTTAGACACCTTCGGCATAGTGTTGTCCCGCCCAAAACTTTAGGCCCTTATAACTCGAGTGTTAGTATGGCGATTAAGCTGAAATTTTGCATGCTGCTAGTACACATCAGTGCCTCGAATAGTGCAAAATTTCATACTGCTACAACACGTATCTTGCGAGTTATAAGCCTTTGAAATTCGAGGAAACTAAATTTTGTGCCTATTTCTCGGGAAGACGAAATGAGTTGAAGTGGTGCAGTATGCCGCTTTCAAAAGGCATTGATGTCGCCTGCCATCGTGCAAAAACTCGCGAACACTGGGGCACTAGAAAGTGCCGAAATAAAGGGCTCATTTTTACATTGAGGTCTACGGGAAAACCGAATAAAACGCCGCGGCGCAGCCTAGAGGGACGATAACAATAGCGGTTTTTTCACCGTTAGTCCTTATTAATATAATACACCATCGGGGCAAATTACAGATCGCTGCGCTCAATAGAGGCCGAGAAAAGTGGCTTAGAAAATTTGATTGAGGTAAGCTGTGGTGGATGCTAAATTTTCATTTTGGTCACTTAAACGTAGACGCATGAAAACGGTGCCATAGTGTTCAAATTCGCTGCTAGTACACCTCAGTGCCTCGCAGAGTGCAAAATTTCATACTGCTACAACACGTATCTTTCGAGTTATAAGCCTTTGAAATTCGAGGAAACTAAACTTTGTGCCTATTTCTCGGGAAGACGAAATGAGTTGAAGAGGTGCAGTATGCCGCTTACAAAAGGCATTGATGTCGCCTGTCATCGTGCAAAAACTCGCGAACACTGGGGCACTAGAAAGTGCCGAAATAAAGGGCTCATTTTTACATTGAGGTCTACGGGAAAACCGAATAAAACGCCGCGGCGCAGCCTAGAGGGCGATAACAATAGCGGTTTTTTCACCGTTAGTCCTTCTCAATATAATACACCCTCGGGGCAAATTACAGATCGCTGCGTTCAATAGAGGCCGAGAAAAGTGGCTTAGAAAATTTGATTGAGGTTACCTGTGGTGGATGCCAAATTCTCATTTTGGTCACTTTAACGTAGACGCATGAAAACGGTGCCAAAACGTGCCCATGCGTGCCAAACAACCTGGGGTAAAATGGGAGTTGTTTCTGTCAAATAGTTTCGGAGATATAAGGGCCCAAACTTACGGTACTTTGACCTTCTAAGGGCCATAACACGAAACACAGAGAACGAAGACAACTCCCATTTTATCCCAGGACACTTGGGTCAAGGGCGCATCATTTGGCAGCAATTATAAGCCGATTCCATCAAGTCACCTTTGCAACATTTAGACACCTTCGGCATATTGTTGTCCCGCCCAAAACTTTAGGCCCTTATAACTCGAGTGTTTGTATGGCGATTAAGCTGAAATTTTGCATGCTGCTAGTACACCTCAGTGCCTCGAAGATTGCAAACTTTCATACTGCTACAACACGTATCTTGCGAGTTATAAGCCTTTGGAATTCGAGGAAACTAAAGTTTGTGCCTATTTCTCGGGAAGACGAAATGAGTTGAAGAGGTGCAGTATGCCGCTTTCAAAAGGCATTGATGTCGCCTGCCATCGTGCAAAAACTCGCGAACACTGGGGCACTAGAAAGTGCCGAAATAAAGGGCTCATTTTTACATTGAGGTCTACGGGAAAACCGAATAAAACGCCACGGCGCAGCCTAGAGGGCGACAACAATAGCGTTTTTTTCACCGTTAGTCCTTCTCAATATAATACACCCTCGGGGCAAATTACAGATCGCTGCGTTCAATTGTGGCCGAGAAAAGTGGCTTAGAAAATTTGATTGAGGTTACCTGTGGTGGATGCTAAATTCTCATTTTGGTCACTTTAACGTAGACGCATGAAAACGGTGCCAAAACGTGCCCATGCGTGCCAAACAACCTGGGGTAAAATGGGAGTTGTTTCTGTCAAATAGTTTCGGAGATTTAAGGGCCCAAACTTACGGTACTTTGACTTTCTAAGGGCCATAACTCGAAACACAGAGAACGAAGACAACTCCCATTTTATCCCAGGACACTTGGGTCAAGAGCGCATCATTTTGCAGCAATTATAAGCCGAATCTATCAAGTCACCTTTGCAACAGTTAGACACCTTTGACATATTGTTGTCCCGCCCAAAACTTTAGGCCCTTATAACTCGAGTGTTTGTATGGCGATTAAGCTGAAATTTTGCATGCTGTTAGTACAACTCAGTGCCTCGAAGAGTGCAAAATTTCATACTGCTACACCACGTATCTTGCGAGTTACAAGCCTTTGAAATTCGATGAAAACTAAACTTTGTGCCTATTTCTCGGGAAGACGAACTGAGTTGAAGAGGTGCAGTATGCCGCTTTCAAAAGGCATTGATGTCGCCTGCCATCGTGCAAAAACTCGCGAACACTGGGGCACTAGAAAGTGCCGAAATAAAGGGCTCATTTTTACATTGAGGTCTACGGGAAAACCGAATAAAACGCCGCGGCGCAGCCTAGAGGCCGATAACAATAGCGTTTTTTTTCACCGTTAGTCCATCTCAATATAATACACCCTCGGGGCAAATTACAGATCGCTGCGTTCAATAGAGGCCGAGAAAAGTGGCTTAGAAAATTTGATTGAGGTTACCTGTGGTGGATGCTAAATTCTCATTTTGGTCACTTTAACGTTGACGCATGAAAACGGTGCCAAAACGTGCCCATGCGTGCCAAACAACCTGGGGTAAAATGGGAGTTGTTTCTGTCAAATAGTTTCGGAGATATAAGGGCCCAAACTTACGGTACTTTGACCGTCTTAGGGCCATTACTCGAAAAACAGAGAACGAAGACAACTCCCATTTTATCTCAGGACACTTGGGTCAAGGGCGCATCATTTGGCAGCAATTATAAGCCGATTCCATCAAGTCACCTTTGCAACATTTAGACACCTTCGGCATACTGTTGTTCCGCCCAAAACTTTAGGCCCTTATAACTCGAGTGTTTTTATGGCGATTAAGCTGAAATTTTGCATGCTGCTAGTACACCTCAGTGCCTCGAAGAGTGCAAAATTTGATACTGCTACAACACGTATCTTGCGAGTTATAAGCCTTTGAAATTCGAGGAAACTAAACTTTGTGCCTATTTCTCGGGAAGACGAAATGAGTTGAAGAGGTGCAGTATGCCGCTTTCAAAAGGCATTGATGTCGCCTGCCATCGTGCAAAAACTCGCGAACACTGGGGCACTAGAAAGTGCCGAAATAAAGGGCTCATTTTTACATTGAGGTCTACGGGAAAACCGAATAAAACGCCGCGGCGCAGCCTAGAGGGCGATAACAATAGCGGTTTTTTCACCGTTAGTCCTTCTCAATATAATACACCCTCGGGGCAAATTACAGATCGCTGCGTTCAATAGAGGCCGAGAAAAGTGGCTTAGAAAATTTGATTGAGGTTACCTGTGGTGGATGCTAAATTCTCATTTTGGTCACTTTAACGTAGACGCATGAAAACGGTGCCAAAACGTGCCCATGCGTGCCAAACAACCTGGGGAAAAATGGGAGTTGTTTCTGTCAAATAGTTTCGGAGATATAAGGGCCCAAACTTACGGTACTTTGACCTTCTAAGGGCCATAACTCGAAACACAGAGAACGAAGACAACTCCCATTTTATCCCAGGACACTTGGGTCAAGGGCGCATCATTTGGCAGCAATTATAAGCCGATTCCATCAAGTCACCTTTGCAACATTTAGACACATTCGGCATATTGTTGTCCCGCCCAAAACTTTAGGCCGTTATAACCCGAGTGTTTGTATGGCGATTAAGCTGAAAGTTTGCATGCTGCTAGTAAACCTCAGTGCCGCCTCGAAGAGTGCAAAATTTCATACTGCTACAACACGTATCTTGCGAGTTATAAGCCTTTGAAATTCGAGGAAACTAAGTTTTGTGCCTATTTCTCGGGAAGACGAAATGAGTTGAAGAGGTGCAGTATGCCGCTTTCAAAAGGCATTGATGTCGCCTGCCATCGTGCAAAAACTCGCGAACACTGGGGCACTAGAAAGTGCCGAAATAAAGGGCTCATTTTTACATTGAGGTCTACGGGAAAACCGAATAAAACGCCGCGGCGCAGCCTAGAGGGCGATAACAATGGCGGTTTTTTCACCGTTAGTCCTTCTCAATATAATACACCCTCGGGGCAAATTACAGATCGCTGCGTTCAATAGAGGCCGAGAAAAGTGGCTTAGAAAATTTGATTGAGGTTACCTGTGGTGGATGCTAAATTCTCATTTTGGTCACTTTAACGTAGACGCATGAAAACGGTGCCAAAACGTGCCCATGCGCGCCAAACAACCTGGGGTAAAATGGGAGTTGTTTCTGTCAAATAGTTTCGGAGATATAAGGGCCCAAACTTACGGTACTTTGACCTTCTAAGGGCCATAACTCGAAACACAGAGAACGAAGACAACTCCCATTTTATCCCAGGACACTTGGGTCAAGGGCGCATCATTTGGCAGCAATTATAAGCCGATTCCATTAAGGCACCTTTGCAACAGTTAGACACCTTCGGCATATTGTTGTCCCGCCCAAAATTTTAGGCCCTTATAACTCGAGTGTTTGTATGGCGATTAAGCTGAAATTTTGCATGCTGCTAGTACACCTCAGTGCCTCGAAGAGTGCAAAATTTCATACTGCTACAACACGTATCTTGCGAGTTATAAGCCTTTGAAATTCGAGGAAACTAAACTTTGTGCCTATTTCTCGGGAAGACGAAATGAGTTGAAGAGGTGCAGTATGCCGCTTTCAAAAGGCATTGATGTCGCCTGCCATCGTGCAAAAACTCGCGAACACTGGGGCACTAGAAAGTGCCGAAATAAAGGGCTCATTTTTACATTGAGGTCTACGGGAAAACCGAATAAAACGCCGCGGCGCAGCCTAGAGGGCGATAACAATAGCGGGTTTTTCACCGTTAGTCCTTCTCAATATAATACACCCTCGGGGCAAATTACAGATCGCTGCGTTCAATAGAGGCCGAGAAAAATGGCTTAGAAAATTTGATTGAGGTTACCTGTGGTGGATGCTAAATTCTCATTTTGGTCACTTTAACGTAGACGCATGAAAACGGTGCCAAAACGTGCCCATGCGTGCCAAACAACCTGGGACAAAATGGGAGTTGTTTCTGTCAAATAGTTTCGGAGATATAAGGGCCCAAACTTACGGTACTTTGACCTTCTAAGGGCCATAACTCGAAACACAGAGAACGAAGACAACTCCCATTTTATCCCAGGACACTTGGGTCAAGGGCGCATCATTTGGCATCAATTATAAGCCGATTCCATCAAGTCACCTTTGCAACATTTAGACACCTTCGGCATATTGTTGTCCCGCCCAAAACTTTAGGCCCTTATAACTCGAGTGTTTGTATGGCGATTAAGCTGAAATTTTGCATGCTGCTAGTACACCTCAGTGCCTCGAAGAGTGCAAAATTTCATACTGCTACAACACGTATCTTGCGAGTTATAAGCCTTTGAATTTCGAGGAAACTAAACTTTGTGCCTATTTCTCGGGAAGACGAAATGAGTTGAAGAGGTGCAGTATGCCGCTTTCAAAAGGCATTGATGTCGCCTGCCATCGTGCAAAAACTCGCGAACACTGGGGCACTAGAAAGTGCCGAAATAAAGGGCTCATTTTTACATTGAGGTCTACGGGAAAACCGAATAAAACGCCGCGGCGCAGCCTAGAGGGCGATAACAATAGCGGTTTTTTCACCGTTAGTCCTTCTCAATATAATACACCCTCGGGGCAAATTACAGATCGCTGCGTTCAATAGAGGCCGAGAAAAGTGGCTTAGAAAATTTGATGGAGGTTACCTGTGGTGGATGCTAAATTCTCATTTTGGTCACTTTAACGTAGACGCATGAAAACGGTGCCAAAACGTGCCCATGCGTGCCAAACAACCTGGGGTAAAATGGGAGTTGTTTCTGTCAAATAGTTTCGGAGATATAAGGGCCCAAACTTACGGTACTTTGACCTTCTAAGGGCCATAACTCGAAACACAGAGAACGAAGACAACTCCCATTTTATCCCAGGACACTTGGGTCAAGGGCGCATCATTTGGCAGCAATTATAAGCCGATTCCATCAAGTCACCTTTGCAACATTTAGACACCTTCGGCATATTGTTGTCCCGCCCAAAACTTTAGGCCCTTATAACTCGAGTGTTTGTATGGCGATTAAGCTGAAATTTTGCATGCTGCTAGTACACCTCAGTGCCTCGAAGAGTGCAAAATTTCATACTGCTACAACACGTATCTTGCGAGTTATAAGCCTTTGAAATTCGAGGAAACTAAACTTTGTGCCTATTTCTCGGGAAGACGAAATGAGTTGAAGAGGTGCAGTATGCCGCTTTCAAAAGGCATTGATGTCGCCTGCCATCGTGCAAAAACTCGCGAACACTGGGGCACTAGAAAGTGCCGAAATAAAGTGCTTATTTTTACATTGAGGTCTACGGGAAAACCGAATAAAACGCCGCAGCGCAGCCTAGAGGGCGATAACAATAGCGGGTTTTTCACCGTTAGTCCTTCTCAATATAATACACCCTCGGGGCAAATTACAGATCGCTGCGTTCAATAGAGGCCGAGAAAAGTGGCTTAGAACATTTGATTGAGGTTACCTGTGGTGGATGCTAAATTCTCATTTTGGTCACTTTAACGTAGACGCATGAAAACGGTGCCAAAACGTGCCCATGCGTGCCAAACAACCTGGGGTAAAATGGGAGTTGTTTCTGTCAAATAGTTTCGGAGATATAAGGGCCCAAACTTACGGTACTTTGACCTTCTAAGGGCCATAACTCGAAACACAGAGAACGAAGACAACTCCCATTTTATCCCAGGACACTCCGGTCAAGGGCGCATCATTTGGCAGCAATTATAAGCCGATTCCATCAAGTCACCTTTGCAACATTTAGACACCTTCGGCATATTGTTTAAGAAGCCTCCGTGGTGCAGTGGTTACGCTACTTGCCTTGTAAACCAGGGATCGCAGGATCGATCCCGGGCTTCTCCAGACTTTCGGATGAGTCTTTAAATCGAGGTCCCGTCTCCGTATGACCTTAGCTGTTGGTGGGACGTAAAACTAAAACTCACTCACTCACTCGGCATATTGTTGTCCCGCCCAAAACTTTAGGCCCTTATAACTCGAGTGTTTGTATTGCGATTAAGCTGAAATTTTGCATGCTGGTAATACACCTCAATGCTTCGAAGAGTGCAAAATTTCATACTGCTACAACACGTATCTTGCGAGTTATAAGCCTTTGAAATTCGAGGAAACTAAACTTTGTGCCTATTTCTCGGGAAGACGAAATGAGTTGAAGAGGTGCAGTATGCCGCTTTCAAAAGGCATTGATGTCGCCTGCCATTGTGCAAAAACTCGCGAACACTGGGGCACTAGAAAGTGCCGAAATAAAGGGCTCATTTTTACATTGAGGTCTACGGGAAAACCGAATAAAACGCCGCGGCGCAGCCTAGAGGGCGATAACAATAGCGGGTTTTTCACCGTTAGTCCTTCTCAATATAATACACCCTCGGGGCAAATTACAGATCGCTGCGTTCAATAGAGGCCGAGAAAAATGGCTTAGAAAATTTGATTGAGGTTACCTGTGGTGGATGCTAAATTCTCATTTTGGTCACTTTAACGTAGACGCATGAAAACGGTGCCAAAACGTGCCCATGCGTGCCAAACAACCTGGGGTAAAATGGGAGTTGTTTCTGTCAAATAGTTTCGGAGATATAAGGGCCCAAACTTACGGTACTTTGACCTTCTAAGGGCCATAACTCGAAACACAGAGAACGAAGACAACTCCCATTTTATCCCAGGACACTTGGGTCAAGGGCGCATCATTTGGCAGCAATTATAAGCCGATTCCATCAAGTCACCTTTGCAACATTTAGACACCTTCGGCATATTGTTGTCCCGCCCAAAACTTTAGGCCCTTATAACTCGAGTGTTTGTATGGCGATTAAGCTGACATTTTGCATGCTGGTAATACACCTCAATGCCTCGAAGAGTGCAAAATTTCATACTGCTACAACACGTATCTTGCGAGTTATAAGCCTTTGAAATTCGAGGAAACTAAACTTTGTGCCTATTTCTCGGGAAGACGAAATGAGTTGAAGAGGTGCAGTATGCCGCTTTCAAAAGGCATTGATGTCGCCTGCCATCGTGCAAAAACTCGCGAACACTGGGGCACTAGAAAGTGCCGAAATAAAGGGCTCATTTTTACATTGAGGTCTACGGGAAAACCGAATAAAACGCCGCGGCGCAGCCTAGAGGGCGATAACAATAGCGGGTTTTTCACCGTTAGTCCTTCTCAATATAATACACCCTCGGGGCAAATTACAGATCGCTGCGTTCAATAGAGGCCGAGAAAAATGGCTTAGAAAATTTGATTGAGGTTACCTGTGGTGGATGCTAAATTCTCATTTTGGTCACTTTAACGTAGACGCATGAAAACGGTGCCAAAACGTGCCCATGCGTGCCAAACAACCTGGGGTAAAATGGGAGTTGTTTCTGTCAAATAGTTTCGGAGATATAAGGGCCCAAACTTACGGTACTTTGACCTTCTAAGGGCCATAACTCGAAACACAGAGAACGAAGACAACTCCCATTTTATCCCAGGACACTTGGGTCAAGGGCGCATCATTTGGCAGCAATTATAAGCCGATTCCATCAAGTCACCTTTGCAACATTTAGACACCTTCGGCATATTGTTGTCCCGCCCAAAACTTTAGGCCCTTATAACTCGAGTGTTTGTATGGCGATTAAGCTGAAATTTTGCATGCTGCTAGTACACCTCAGTGCCTCGAAGAGTGCAAAATTTCATACTGCTACAACACGTATCTTGCGAGTTATAAGCCTTTGAAATTCGAGGAAACTAAACTTTGTGCCTATTTCTCGGGAAGACGAAATGAGTTGAAGAGGTGCAGTATGCCGCTTTCAAAAGGCATTGATGTCGCCTGCCATCGTGCAAAAACTCGCGAACACTGGGGCACTAGAAAGTGCCGAAATAAAGGGCTCATTTTTACATTGAGGTCTACGGGAAAACCGAATAAAACGCCGCGGCGCAGCCTAGAGGGCGATAACAATAGCGGTTTTTTCACCGTTAGTCCTTCTCAATATAATACACCCTCGGGGCAAATTACAGATCGCTGCGTTCAATAGAGGCCGAGAAAAGTGGCTTAGAAAATTTGATGGAGGTTACCTGTGGTGGATGCTAAATTCTCATTTTGGTCACTTTAACGTAGACGCATGAAAACGGTGCCAAAACGTGCCCATGCGTGCCAAACAACCTGGGGTAAAATGGGAGTTGTTTCTGTCAAATAGTTTCGGAGATATAAGGGCCCAAACTTACGGTACTTTGACCTTCTAAGGGCCATAACTCGAAACACAGAGAACGAAGACAACTCCCATTTTATCCCAGGACACTTGGGTCAAGGGCGCATCATTTGGCAGCAATTATAAGCCGATTCCATCAAGTCACCTTTGCAACATTTAGACACCTTCGGCATATTGTTGTCCCGCCCAAAACTTTAGGCCCTTATAACTCGAGTGTTTGTATGGCGATTAAGCTGAAATTTTGCATGCTGCTAGTACACCTCAGTGCCTCGAAGAGTGCAAAATTTCATACTGCTACAACACGTATCTTGCGAGTTATAAGCCTTTGAAATTCGAGGAAACTAAACTTTGTGCCTATTTCTCGGGAAGACGAAATGAGTTGAAGAGGTGCAGTATGCCGCTTTCAAAAGGCATTGATGTCGCCTGCCATCGTGCAAAAACTCGCGAACACTGGGGCACTAGAAAGTGCCGAAATAAAGTGCTTATTTTTACATTGAGGTCTACGGGAAAACCGAATAAAACGCCGCGGCGCAGCCTAGAGGGCGATAACAATAGCGGTTTTTTCACCGTTAGTCCTTCTCAATATAATACACCCTCGGGGCAAATTACAGATCGCTGCGTTCAATAGAGGCCGAGAAAAGTGGCTTAGAACATTTGATTGAGGTTACCTGTGGTGGATGCTAAATTCTCATTTTGGTCACTTTAACGTAGACGCATGAAAACGGTGCCAAAACGTGCCCATGCGTGCCAAACAACCTGGGGTAAAATGGGAGTTGTTTCTGTCAAATAGTTTCGGAGATATAAGGGCCCAAACTTACGGTACTTTGACCTTCTAAGGGCCATAACTCGAAACACAGAGAACGAAGACAACTCCCATTTTATCCCAGGACACTTGGGTCAAGGGCGCATCATTTGGCAGCAATTATAAGCCGATTCCATCAAGTCACCTTTGCAACATTTAGACACCTTCGGCATATTGTTGTCCCGCCCAAAACTTTAGGCCCTTATAACTCGAGTGTTTGTATGGCGATTAAGCTGAAATTTTGCATGCTGCTAGTACACCTCAGTGCCTCGAAGAGTGCAAAATTTCATACTGCTACAACACGTATCTTGCGAGTTATAAGCCTTTGAAATTCGAGGAAACTAAACTTTGTGCCTATTTCTCGGGAAGACGAAATGAGTTGAAGAGGTGCAGTATGCCGCTTTCAAAAGGCATTGATGTCGCCTGCCATCGTGCAAAAACTTGCGAACACTGGGGCACTAGAAAGTGCCGAAATAAAGGGCTCATTTTTACATTGAGGTCTACGGGAAAACCGAATAAAACGCCGCGGCGCAGCCTAGAGGGCGATAACAATAGCGGTTTTTTCACCGTTAGTCCTTCTCAATATAATACACCCTCGGGGCAAATTACAGATCGCTGCGTTCAATAGAGGCCGAGAAAAGTGGCTTAGAAAATTTGATGGAGGTTACCTGTGGTGGATGCTAAATTCTCATTTTGGTCACTTTAACGTAGACGCATGAAAACGGTGCCAAAACGTGCCCATGCGTGCCAAACAACCTGGGGTAAAATGGGAGTTGTTTCTGTCAAATAGTTTCGGAGATATAAGGGCCCAAACTTACGGTACTTTGACCTTCTAAGGGCCATAACTCGAAACACAGAGAACGAAGACAACTCCCATTTTATCCCAGGACACTTGGGTCAAGGGCGCATCATTTGGCAGCAATTATAAGCCGATTCCATCAAGTCACCTTTGCAACATTTAGACACCTTCGGCATATTGTTGTCCCGCCCAAAACTTTAGGCCCTTATAACTCGAGTGTTTGTATGGCGATTAAGCTGAAATTTTGCATGCTGCTAGTACACCTCAGTGCCGCGAAGAGTGCAAAATTTCATACTGCTACAACACGTATCTTGCGAGTTATAAGCCTTTGAAATTCGAGGAAACTAAACTTTGTGCCTATTTCTCGGGAAGACGAAATGAGTTGAAGAGGTGCAGTATGCCGCTTTCAAAAGGCATTGATGTCGCCTGCCATCGTGCAAAAACTCGCGAACACTGGGGCACTAGAAAGTGCCGAAATAAAGGGCTCATTTTTACATTGAGGTCTACGGGAAAACCGAATAAAACGCCGCGGCGCAGCCTAGAGGGCGATAACAATAGCGGTTTTTTCACCGTTAGTCCTTCTCAATATAATACACCCTCGGGGCAAATTACAGATCGCTGCGTTCAATAGAGGCCGAGAAAAGTGGCTTAGAAAATTTGATTGAGGTAAGCTGTGGTGGATGCTAAATTCTCATTTTGGTCACTTTAACGTAGACGCATGAAAACGGTGCCAAAACGTGCACGTGCCCATGCGTGCCAAACAACCTGGGGTAAAATGGGAGTTGTTTCTGTCAAATAGTTTCGGATATATAAGGGCCCAAACTTACGGTACTTTGACCTTCTAAGGGCCATAACACGAAACACAGAGAACGAAGACAACTCCCATTTTATCCCAGGACACTTGGGTCAAGGGCGCATCATTTGGCAGCAATTATAAGCCGATTCCATCAAGTCACCTTTGCAACATTTAGACACCTTCGGCATATTGTTGTCCCGCCCAAAACTTTAGGCCCTTATAACTCGAGTGTTTGTATGGCGATTAAGCTGAAATTTTGCATGCTGCTAGTACACCTCAGTGCCTCGAAGAGTGCAATTTAATACTGCTACAACACGTATCTTGCGAGTTATAAGCCTTTGAAATTCGAGGAAACTAAACTTTGTGCCTATTTCTCGGGAAGACGAAATGAGTTGAAGAGGTGCAGTATGCCGCTTTCAAAAGGCATTGATGTCGCCTGCCATCGTGCAAAAACTCGCGAACACTGGGGCACTAGAAAGTGCCGAAATAAAGGGCTCATTTTTACATTGAGGTCTACGGGAAAACCGAATAAAACGCCGCGGCGCAGCCTAGAGGGCGATAACAATAGCGGTTTTTTCACCGTTAGTCCTTCTCAATATAATACACCCTCGGGGCAAATTACAGATCGCTGCGTTCAATAGAGGCCGAGAAAAGTGGCTTAGAAAATTTGATTGAGGTAAGCTGTGGTGGATGCTAAATTCTCATTTTGGTCACTTTAACGTAGACGCATGAAAACGGTGCCAAAACGTGCACGTGCCCATGCGTGCCAAACAACCTGGGGTAAAATGGGAGTTGTTTCTGTCAAATAGTTTCGGATATATAAGGGCCCAAACTTACGGTACTTTGACCTTCTAAGGGCCATAACACGAAACACAGAGAACGAAGACAACTCCCATTTTATCCCAGGACACTTGGGTCAAGGGCGCATCATTTGGCAGCAATTATAAGCCGATTCCATCAAGTCACCTTTGCAACATTTAGACACCTTCGGCATATTGTTGTCCCGCCCAAAACTTTAGGCCCTTATAACTCGAGTGTTTGTATGGCGATTAAGCTGAAATTTTGCATGCTGCTAGTACACCTCAGTGCCTCGAAGAGTGCAAATTTAATACTGCTACAACACGTATCTTGCGAGTTATAAGCCTTTGAAATTCGAGGAAACTAAACTTTGTGCCTATTTCTCGGGAAGACGAAATAAGTTGAAGAGGTGCAGTATGCCGCTTTCAAAAGGCATTGATGTCGCCTGCCATCGTGCAAAAACTCGCGAACACTGGGGCACTAGAAAGTGCCGAAATAAAGGGCTCATTTTTACATTGAGGTCTACGAGAAAACCGAATAAAACGCCGCGGCGCAGCCTAGAGGGCGATAACAATAGCGGTTTTTTCACCGTTAGTCCTTCTCAATATAAAACACCCTCGGGGCAAATTACAGATCGCTGCGTTCAATAGAGGCCGAGAAAAGTGGCTTAGAAAATGTGATGGAGGTTACCTGTGGTGGATGCTAAATTCTCATTTTGGTCACTTTAACGTAGACGCATGAAAACGGTGCCAAAACGTGCCCATGCGTGCCAAACAACCTGGGGTAAAATGGGAGTTGTTTCTGTCAAATAGTTTCGGAGATATAAGGGCCCAAACTTACGGTACTTTGACCTTCTAAGGGCCATAACTCGAAACACAGAGAACGAAGACAACTCCCATTTTATCCCAGGACACTTGTGTCAAGGGCGCATCATTTGGCAGCAATTATAAGCAGATTCCATCAAGTCACCTTTGCAACATTTAGACACCTTCGGCATATTGTTGTCCCGCCCAAAACTTTAGGCCCTTATAACTCGAGTGTTTGTATTGCGATTAAGCTGAAATTTTGCATGCTGCTAGTACACCTCAGTGCCTCGAAGAGTGCAAAATTTCATACTGCTACAACACGTATCTTGCGAGTTATAAGCCTTCGAAATTCGAGGAAACTAAACTTTGTGCCTATTTCTCGGGAAGATGAAATGAGTTGAAGAGGTGCAGTATGCCGCTTTCAAAAGGCATTGATGTCGCCTGCCATCGTGCAAAAACTCGCGAACACTGGGGCACTAGAAAGTGCCGAAATAAAGGGCTCATTTTTACATTGAGGTCTACGGGAAAACCGAATAAAACGCCGCGGCGCAGCCTAGAGGGCGATAACAATAGCGGTTTTTTCACCGTTAGTCCTTCTCAATATAATACACCCTCGGGGCAAATTACAGATCGCTGCGTTCAATAGAGGCCGAGAAAAGTGGCTTAGAAAATTTGATTGAGGTAAGCTGTGGTGGATGCTAAATTCTCATTTTGGTCACTTTAACGTAGACGCATGAAAACGGTGCCAAAACGTGCACGTGCCCATGCGTGCCAAACAACCTGGGGTAAAATGGGAGTTGTTTCTGTCAAATAGTTTCGGATATATAAGGGCCCAAACTTACGGTACTTTGACCTTCTAAGGGCCATAACACGAAACACAGAGAACGAAGACAACTCCCATTTTATCCCAGGACACTTGGGTCAAGGGCGCATCATTTGGCAGCAATTATAAGCCGATTCCATCAAGTCACCTTTGCAACATTTAGACACCTTCGGCATATTGTTGTCCCGCCCAAAACTTTAGGCCCTTATAACTCGAGTGTTTGTATGGCGATTAAGCTGAAATTTTGCATGCTGCTAGTACACCTCAGTGCCTCGAAGAGTGCAATTTAATACTGCTACAACACGTATCTTGCGAGTTATAAGCCTTTGAAATTCGAGGAAACTAAACTTTGTGCCTATTTCTCGGGAAGACGAAATGAGTTGAAGAGGTGCAGTATGCCGCTTTCAAAAGGCATTGATGTCGCCTGCCATCGTGCAAAAACTCGCGAACACTGGGGCACTAGAAAGTGCCGAAATAAAGTGCTTATTTTTACATTGAGGTCTACGGGAAAACCGAATAAAACGCCGCGGCGCAGCCTAGAGGGCGATAACAATAGCGTTTTTTTTCACCGTTAGTCCTTCTCAATATAATACACCCTCGGGGCAAATTACAGATCGCTGCGTTCAATAGAGGCCGAGAAAAGTGGCTTAGAACATTTGATTGAGGTTACCTGTGGTGGATGCTAAATTTCAATTTTGGTCACTTTAACGTAGACGCATGAAAACGGTGCCAAAACGTGCCCATGCGTGCCAAACAACCTGGGGTAAAATGGGAGTTGTTTCTGTCAAATAGTTTCGGAGATATAAGGGCCCAAACTTACGGTACTTTGACCTTCTAAGGGCCATAACTCGAAACACAGAGAACGAAGACAACTCCCATTTTATCCCAGGACACTTGGGTCAAGGGCGCATCATTTGGCAGCAATTATAAGCCGATTCCATCAAGTCACCTTTGCAACATTTAGACACCTTCGGCATATTGTTGTCCCGCCCAAAACTTTAGGCCCTTATAACTCGAGTGTTTGTATGGCGATTAAGCTGAAATTTTGCATGCTGCTAGTACACCTCAGTGCCTCGAAGAGTGCAAAATTCCATACTGCTACAACACGTATCTTGCGAGTTATACGCCTTTGAAATTCGAGGAAACTAAACTTTGTGCCTATTTCTCGGGAAGACGAATTGAGTTGAAGAGGTGCAGTATGCCGCTTTCAAAAGGCATTGATGTCGCCTGCCATCGTGCAAAAATTCGCGAACACTGGGGCACTAGAAAGTGCCGAAATAAAGGGCTCATTTTTACATTGAGGTCTACGGGAAAACCGAATAAAACGCCGCGGCGCAGCCTAGAGGGCGATAACAATAGCGGTTTTTTCACCGTTAGTCCTTCTCAATATAATACACCCTCGGGGCAAATTACAGATCGCTGCGTTCAATAGAGGCCGAGAAAAGTGGCTTAGAAAATTTGATTGAGGTTACCTGTGGTGGATGCTAAATTCTCATTTTGGTCACTTTAACGTAGACGCATGAAAACGGTGCCAAAACGTGCCCATGCGTGCCAAACAACCTGGGGTAAAATGGGAGTTGTTTCTGTCAAATAGTTTCGGAGATATAAGGGCCCAAACTTACGGTACTTTGACATTCTAATGGCCATAACACGAAACACAGAGAACGAAGACAACTCCCATTTTATCCCAGGACACTTGGGTCAAGGGCGCATCATTTGGCATCAATTATAAGCCGATTCCATCAAGTCACCTTTGCAACATTTAGACACCTTCGGCATATTGTTGTCCCGCCCAAAACTTTAGGCCCTTATAACTCGAGTGTTTGTATGGCGATTAAGCTGTAATTTTGCATGCTGCTAGTACATCTCAGTGCCTCGAAGAGTGCAAAATTTCATACTGCTACAGCACGTATCTTGCGAGTTATAAGCCTTTGAAATTCGAGGAAACTAAACTTTGCGCCTATTTCTCGGGAAGACGAAATGAGTTGAAGAGGTGCAGTATGCCGTTTTCAAAAGGCATTGATGTCGCCTGCCATCGTGCAAAAACTCGCGAACACTGGGGCACTAGAAAGTTCCGAAATAAAGGGCTCAATTTTACATTGAGGTCTACGGGAAAACCGAATAAAACGCCGCGGCGCAGCCTAGAGGGCGATAACAATAGCGGTTTTTTCACCGTTAGTCCTTCTCAATATAATACACCCTCGGGGCAAATTACAGATCGCTGCGTTCAATAGAGGCCGAGAAAAGTGGCTTAGAAAATTTGATTGAGGTTACCTGTGGTGGATGCTAAATTCTCATTTTGGTCACTTTAACGTAGACGCATGAAAACGGTGCCAAAAACGTGCCCATGCGCGCCAAACAACCTGGGGTAAAATGGGAGTTGTTTCTGTCAAATAGTTTCGGAGATATAAGGGCCCAAACTTACGGTACTTTGACCTTCTAAGGGCCATAACTCGAAACACAGAGAACGAAGACAACTCCCATTTTATCCCAGGACACTTGGGTCAAGGGCGCATCATTTGGCAGCAATTATAAGCCGATTCCATCAAGTCACCTTTGCAACATTTAGACACCTTCGGCATATTGTTGTCCCGCCCAAAACTTTAGGCCCTTATAACTCGAGTGTTTGTATGGCGATTAAGCTGAAATTTTGCATGCTGCTAGTACACCTCAGTGCCTCGAAGAGTGCAAAATTTCATACTGCTACAACACGTATCTTGCGAGTTATAAGCCTTTGAAATTCGAGGAAACTAAACTTTGTGCCTTTTTCTCGGGAAGACGAAATGAGTTGAAGAGGTGCAGTATGCCGCTTTCAAAAGGCATTGATGTCGCCTGCCATCGTGCAAAAACTCGCGAACACTGGGGCACTAAAAAGTGCCGAAATAAAGGGTTCAATTTTACATTGAGGTCTACGGGAAAACCGAATAAAACGCCGCGGCGCAGCCTAGAGGGCGATAACAATAGCGGTTTTTTCACCGTTAGTCCTTCTCAATATAATACACCCTCGGGGCAAATTACAGATCGCTGCGTTCAATAGAGGCCGAGAAAAGTGGCTTAGAAAATTTGATTGAGGTTACCTGTGGTGGATGCTAAATTCTCATTTTGGTCACTTTAACGTAGACGCATGAAAACGGTGCCAAAACGTGCCCATGCGCGCCAAACAACCTGGGGTAAAATGGGAGTTGTTTCTGTCAAATAGTTTCGGAGATATAAGGGCCCAAACTTACGGTACTTTGCCCTTCTAAGGGCCATAACTCGAAACACAGTGAACGAAGACAACTCCCATTTTATCCCAGGACACTTGGGTCAAGGGCGCATCATTTGGCAGCAATTATAAGCCGATTCCATTAAGGCACCTTTGCAACATTTAGACACCTTCGGCATATTGTTGTCCCGCCCAAAACTTTAGGCCCTTATAACTCGAGTGTTTGTATGGCGATTAAGCTGAAATTTTGCATGCTGCTAGTACACCTCAGTGCCTCGAAGAGTGCAAAATTTCATACTGCTACAACAAGTATCTTGCGAGTTATAAGCCTTTGAAATTCGAGGAAACTAAACTTTGTGCCTATTTTTCGGGAAGACGAAATGAGTTGAAGAGGTGCAGTATGCCGCTTTCAAAAGGCATTGGTGTCGCCTGCCATCGTGCAAAAACTCGCGAACACTGGGGCACTAGAAAGTGCCGAAATAAAGGGCTCATTTTTACATCGAGGTCGACGGGAAAACCGAATAAAACGCCGCGGCGCAGCCTAGAGGGCGATAACAATAGCGGTTTTTTCACCGTTAGTCCTTCTCAATATAATACACCCTCGGGGCAAATTACAGATCGCTGCGTTCAATAGAGGCCGAGAAAAGTGGCTTAGAAAATTTGATTGAGGTAAGCTGTGGTGGATGCTAAATTCTCATTTTGGTCACTTTAACGTAGACGCATGAAAACGGTGCCAAAACGTGCCCATGCGTGCCAAACAACCTGGGGTAAAATGGGAGTTGTTTCTGTCAAATAGTTTCGGAGATATAAGGGCCCAAACTTACGGTACTTTGACCTTCTAAGGGCCATAACACGAAACACAGAGAACGAAGACAACTCCCATTTTATCCCAGGACACTTGGGTCAAGGGCGCATCATTTGGCAGCAATTATAAGCCGATTCCATCAAGTCACCTTTGCAACATTTAGACACCTTCGGCATATTGTTGTCCCGCCCAAAACTTTAGGCCCTTATAACTCGAGTGTTTGTATGGCGATTAAGCTGAAATTTTGCATGCTGCTAGTACACCTCAATGCCTCGAAGAGTGCAAAATTTCATACTGCTACAACACGTATCTTGCGAGTTATAAGCCTTTGAAATTCGAGGAAACTAAACTTTGTGCCTATTTCTCGGGAAGACGAAATGAGTTGAAGAGGTGCAGTATGCCGCTTTCAAAAGGCATTGATGTCGCCTGCCATCGTGCAAAAACTCGCGAACACTGGGGCACTAGAAAGTGCCGAAATAAAGGGCTCATTTTTACATTGAGGTCTACGGGAAAACCGAATAAAACGCCGCGGCGCAGCCTAGAGGGCGATAACAATAGCGGTTTTTTCACCGTTAGTCCTTCTCAATATAATACACCCTCGGGGCAAATTACAGATCGCTGCGTTCAATAGAGGCCGAGAAAAGTGGCTTAGAAAATTTGATTGAGGTTACCTGTGGTGGATGCTAAATTCTCATTTTGGTCACTTTAACGTAGACGCATGAAAACGGTGCCAAAACGTGCCCATGCGCGCCAAACAACCTGGGGAAAAATGGGAGTTGTTTCTGTCAAATAGTTTCGGAGATATAAGGGCCCAAACTTACGGTACTTTGACCTTCTAAGGGCCATAACTCGAAACACAGAGAACGAAGACAACTCCCATTTTATCCCAGGACACTTGGGTCAAGGGCGCATCATTTGGCAGCAATTATAAGCCGATTCCATTAAGGCACCTTTGCAACATTTAGACACCTTCGGCATATTGTTGTCCCGCCCAAAACTTTAGGCCCTTATAACTCGAGTGTTTGTATGGCGATTAAGCTATAATTTTGCATGCTGCTAGTACACCTCAGTGCCTCGAAGAGTGCAAAATTTCATACTGCTACAACACGTATCTTGCGAGTTATAAGCCTTTGAAATTCGAGGAAACTAAACTTTGTGCCTATTTTTCGGGAAGACGAAATGAGTTGAAGAGGTGCAGTATGCCGCTTTCAAAAGGCATTGGTGTCGCCTGCCATCGTGCAAAAACTCGCGAACACTGGGGCACTAGAAAGTGCCGAAATAAAGGGCTCATTTTTACATCGAGGTCGACGGGAAAACCGAATAAAACGCCGCGGCGCAGCCTAGAGGGCGATAACAATAGCGGTTTTTTCACCGTTAGTCCTTCTCAATATAATACACCCTCGGGGCAAATTACAGATCGCTGCGTTCAATAGAGGCCGAGAATAGTGGCTTAGAAAATTTGATTGAGGTAAGCTGTGGTGGATGCTAAATTCTCATTTTGGTCACTTTAACGTAGACGCATGAAAACGGTGCCAAAACGTGCCCATGCGTGCCAAACAACCTGGGGTAAAATGGGAGTTGTTTCTGTCAAATAGTTTCGGAGATATAAGGGCCCAAACTTACGGTACTTTGACCTTCTAAGGGCCATAACACGAAACACAGAGAACGAAGACAACTCCCATTTTATCCCAGGACACTTGGGTCAAGGGCGCATCATTTGGCAGCAATTATAAGCCGATTCCATCAAGTCACCTTTGCAACATTTAGACACCTTCGGCATATTGTTGTCCCGCCCAAAACTTTAGGCCCTTATAACTCGAGTGTTTGTATGGCGATTAAACTGAAATTTTGCATGCTGCTAGTACACCTCAGTGCCTCGAAGAGTGCAAAATTTCATACTGCTACAACACGTATCTTGCGAGTTATAAGCCTTTGAAATTCGAGGAAACTAAACTTTGTGCCTATTTCTCGGGAAGACGAAATGAGTTGAAGAGGTGCAGTATGCCGCTTTCAAAAGGCATTGATGTCGCCTGCCATCGTGCAAAAACTCGCGAACACTGGGGCACTAGAAAGTGCCGAAATAAAGGGGACATTTTTACATTGAGGTCTACGGGAAAACCGAATAAAACGCCGCGGCGCAGCCTAGAGGGCGATAACAATAGCGGTTTTTTCACCGTTAGTCCTTCTCAATATAATACACCCTCGGGGCAAATTACAGATCGCTGCGTTCAATAGAGGCCGAGAAAAGTGGCTTAGAAAATTTGATTGAGGTAAGCTGTGGTGGATGCTAAATTCTCATTTTGGTCACTTTAACGTAGACGCATGAAAACGGTGCCAAAACGTGCCCATGCGTGCCAAACAACCTGGGGTAAAATGGGAGTTGTTTCTGTCAAATAGTTTCGGAGATATAAGGGCCCAAACTTACGGTACTTTGACCTTCTAAGGGCCATAACACGAAACACAGAAAACGAAGACAACTCCCATTTTATCCCAGGACACTTGGGTCAAGGGCGCATCAATTGGCAGCAATTATAAGCCGATTCCATCAAGTCACCTTTGCAACATTTAGACCAAGAGACAAACTGTCACAAACACCTAGGACTTACTTTTTCTAGTTCCTGCAACTGGTCAGATCATGTAAAAATCATTTCTGCAAAGGCCTGGTCGAGACTAAACCTACTCCGAGCTCTAAAATTCAGAGTAAGTAGAAAATCACTGAGCAAAATGTACATGGCATATGTCCTGCCCCTGCTAGAATATTGTGACTCGGTGTGGGACAACTGTCCTGCGGAGACAAAAAAACAGCTTGACGCAATCCATATCGAGGCTGCTCGAATTATAACAGGTGCGACTAAACTATGTAGCGTAAGCAAACTTCTTACAGATCTTGGATGGGAGACTCTCCAAAACAGGAGAAATAAGCACAAACTCATAATCCTCTTCAAACTTCTTCATGGACTAACTCCTACCTATCTCTACGATCTCCTACCACCACTCGTGCGAGACACGACCACTTACAATCTTAGAAACTCAAATCATTTCCAGAACTATCGCGCTAATACCAACTTGTTTTTAAATTCCTTTTTCCCAGCAACTATCCGTGCATGGAACGATCTCCCTACTGAAGTCAGAGAAGTGCCATCAGTGGCTGCCTTCAAATCACGTCTGAATAGGGATCTGAATAAGCCTCCTCCGTACTATAACACTGGTACACGCATCGGCCAAATTCTCCAAGCACGACTAAGATTGGGATGCAGCTCCTTAAACGCAGATCTCTATCGCAAAAATATCGTTCCCAGTCCTACTTGTGCGTGTGGAGATTTTGAAAGTGCGTATCACTTTTTCTTTGTATGCCCTAGGCTGGCTCATATTCGGAGAAATTGCTTACCAGACACACTCCGAAACTACACGGTAAATGATTTTCTTCATGGCAACGAAAATTTAACGTTCCAGGAAAACGAAAGTATATTTCTCAAAGTGCAAGAATACATAGTAAAATCCGGCAGATTCTTGTAGTCCCTAGATGTAACCATGGATTCGAGTGGGGTTATTGGGGGAGGGGGTCCAGGGAATCAGCCATAGTATTTTCATTTGTCGCAAGAATATTTCACAGCTGTTGAATCTGAGCTCTAGAACTCTAGAATATGCTTGTGTTTTATTACCGTTTCAAGTTCTTAGCTATTTCTCTTCTGTATTTATAACTGAGCTGCCACTTAATTCGCTAATCAGTTCTAGATATTGTATTCTCATCAAACGTATAAAATGAGACGTTCTTGATCATTCTTTCTTTCTTTCTTTCTTTCTTTCTTTCTTTCTTTCTTTCTTTCTTTCTTTCTTTCCTTCTATATTTGTTTTTTTTATATTCATATCACATGTTTACGCTGCATTCCATTAATAGAAGATGTAACTTATTGTCTTTGTCTTCCAGGAGATGACTCAAATTAAGCACTTGTGCTTACTGTCAAATCCTGTGACATATATGTCTAATATTGTGTATTGTATATGTTTACTGTAAAGTCAAATAAATACAGTTTAAACCAACAATTAGACACCTTCGGCATATTGTTGTCCCGCCCAAAACTTTAGGCCCTTATAACTCGAGTGTTTGTATGGCGATTAAGCTGAAATTTTGCATGCTGCTAGTACACCTCAGTGCCTCGAAGAGTGCAAAATTTCATACTGCTACAACACGTATCTTGCGAGTTATAAGCCTTTGAAATTCGAGGAAACTAAACTTTGTGCCTATTTCTCGGGAAGACGAAATGAGTTGAAGAGGTGCAGTATGCCGCTTTCAAAAGGCATTGATGTCGCCTGCCATCGTGCAAAAACTCGCGAACACTGGGGCCATAGAAAGTGCCGAAATAAAGGGCTCATTTTTACATTGAGGTCTACGGGAAAACCGAATAAAACGCCGCGGCGCAGCCTAGAGGGCGATAACAATAGCGGTTTTTTCACCGTTAGTCCTTCTCAATATAATACACCCTCGGGGCAAATTACAGATCGCTGCGTTCAATAGAGGCCGAGAAAAGTGGCTTAGAAAATTTGATTGAGGTAAGCTGTGGTGGATGCTAAATTCTCATTTTGGTCACTTTAACGTAGACGCATGAAAACGGTGCCAAAACGTGCCCATGCGTGCCAAACAACCTGGGGTAAAATGGGAGTTGTTTCTGTCAAATAGTTTCGGAGATATAAGGGCCCAAACTTACGGTACTTTGACCTTCTAAGGGCCATAACACGAAACACAGAGAACGAAGACAACTCCCATTTTATCCCAGGACACCTGGGTCAAGTGCGCATCATTTGGCAGCAATTATAAGCCGATTCCATCAAGTCACCTTTGCAACATTTAGACACCTTCGGCATATTGTTGTCCCGCCCAAAACTTTAGGCCCTTATAACTCGAGTGTTTGTATGGCGATTAAGCTGAAATTTTGCATGCTGCTAGTACACCTCAGTGCCTCGAAGAGTGCAAAATTTCATACTGCTACAACACGTATCTTGCGAGTTATAAGCCTTTGAAATTCGAGGAAACTAAACTTTGTGCCTATTTCTCGGGAAGACGAAATGAGTTGAAGAGGTGCAGTATGCCGCTTTCAAAAGGCATTGATGTCGCCTGCCATCGTGCAAAAACTCGCGAACACTGGGGCACTAGAAAGTGCCGAAATAAAGGGCTCATTTTTACATTGAGGTCTACGGGAAAACCGAATAAAACGCCGCGGCGCAGCCTAGAGGGCGATAACAATAGCGGTTTTTTCACCGTTAGTCCTTCTCAATATAATACACCCTCGGGGCAAATTACAGATCGCTGCGTTCAATAGAGGCCGAGAAAAGTGGCTTAGAAAATTTGATTGAGGTTACCTGTGGTGGATGCTAAATTCTCATTTTGGTCACTTTAACGTAGACGCATGAAAACGGTGCCAAATCGTGCCCATGCGTGCCAAACAACCTGGGGTAAAAGGGGAGTTGTTTCTGTCAAATAGTTTCGGAGATATAAGGGCCCAAACTTACGGTACTTTGACCTTCTAAGGGCCATAACTCGAAACACAGAGAACGAAGACAACTCCCATTTTATCCCAGGACACTTGGGTCAAGGGCGCATCATTTGGCAGCAATTATAAGCCGATTCCATCAAGTCACCTTTGCAACATTTAGACACCTTCGGCATATTGTTGTCCCGCCCAAAACTTTAGGCCCTTATAACTCGAGTGTTTGTATGGCGATTAAGCTGAAATTTTGCATGCTGCTAGTACACCTCAGTGCCTCAAAGAGTGCAATATTTCGTACTGCTACAACACGTATATTTCGAGTTATAAGCCTTTGAAATTCGAGGAAACTAAATTTTGTGCCTATTTCTCGGGAAGACGAAATGAGTTGAAGAGGTGCAGTATGCCGCTTTCAAAAGGCATTGATGTCGCCTGTCATCGTGCAAAAACTCGCGAACACTGGGGCACTAGAAAGTGCCGAAATAAAGGGCTCATTTTTACATTGAGGTCTACGGGAAAACCGAATAAAACGCCGCGGCGCAGCCTAGAGGGCGATAACAATAGCGGTTTTTTCACCGTTAGTCCTTCTCAATATAATACACCCTCGGGGCAAATTACAGATCGCTGCGTTCAATAGAGGCCGAGAAAAGTGGCTTAGAAAATTTGATTGAGGTAAGCTGTGGTGGATGCTAAATTCTCCATTTTGGTCACTTTAACGTAGACGCATGAAAACGGTGCCAAAACGTGCCCATGCGTGCCAAACAACCTGGGGTGAAATGGGAGTTGTTTCTGTCAAATAGTTTCAGAGATATAAGGGCCCAAACTTACGGTACTTTGACCTTCTAAGGGCCATAACACGAAACACAGAGAACGAAGACAACTCCCATTTTATCCCAGGACACTTGGGTCAAGGGCGCATCATTTGGCAGCAATTATAAGCCGATTCCATCAAGTCACCTTTGCAACATTTAGACACCTTCGGCATATTGTTGTCCCGCCCAAAACTTTAGGCCCTTATAACTCGAGTGTTTGTATGGCGATTAAGCTGAACTGTTGCATGCTGCTAGTACACCTCAGTGCCTCGAAGAGTGCAAAATTTCATACTGCTACAACACGTATCTTGCGAGTTATAAGCCTTTGAAATTCGAGGAAACTAAACTTTGTGCCTATTTCTCGGGAAGACGAAATGAGTTGAAGAGGTGCAGTATGCCGCTTTCAAAAGGCATTGATGTCGCCTGCCATCGTGCAAAAACTCGCGAACACTGGGGCACTAGAAAGTGCCGAAATAAAGGGCTCATTTTTACATTGAGGTCTACGGGAAAACCGAATAAAACGCCGCGGCGCAGCCTAGAGGGCGATAACAATAGCGGTTTTTTCACCGTTAGTCCTTCTCAATATAATACACCCTCGGGGCAAATTACAGATCGCTGCGTTCAATAGAGGCCGAGAAAAGTGGCTTAGAAAATTTGATTGAGGTTACCTGTGGTGGATGCTAAATTCTCATTTTGGTCACTTTAACGTAGACGCATGAAAACGGTGCCAAAACGTGCCCATGCGTGCCAAACAACCTGGGGTAAAATGGGAGTTGTTTCTGTCAAATAGTTTCGGAGATATAAGGGCCCAAACTTACGGTACTTTGACCTTCTAAGGGCCCTAACTCGAAACACAGAGAACGAAGACAACTCCCATTTTATCCCAGGACACTTGGGTCAAGGGCGCATCATTTGGCAGCAATTATAAGCCGATTCCATCAAGTCACCTTTGCAACATTTAGACACCTTCGGCATATTGTTGTCCCGCCCAAAACTTTAGGCCCTTATAACTCGAGTGTTTGTATGGCGATTAAGCTGAAATTTTGCATGCTGCTAGTACACCTCAGTGCCTCGAAGAGTGCAAAATTTCATACTGCTACAACACGTATCTTTCGAGTTATAAGCCTTTGAAATTCGAGGAAACTAAATTTTGTGCCTATTTCTCGGGAAGACGAAATGAGTTGAAGAGGTGCAGTATGCCGCTTTCAAAAGGCATTGATGTCGCCTGTCATCGTGCAAAAACTCGCGAACACTGGGTCACTAGAAAGTGCCGAAATAAAGGGCTCATTTTTACATTGAGGTCTACGGGAAAACCGAATAAAACGCCGCGGCGCAGCCTAGAGGGCGATAACAATAGCGGTTTTTTCACCGTTAGTCCTTCTCAATATAATACACCCTCGGGGCAAATTACAGATCGCTGCGTTCAATAGAGGCCGAGAAAAGTGGCTTAGAAAATTTGATTGAGGTAAGCTGTGGTGGATGCTAAATTCTCCATTTTGGTCACTTTAACGTAGACGCATGAAAACGGTGCCAAAACGTGCCCATGCGTGCCAAACAACCTGGGGTAAAATGGGAGTTGTTTCTGTCAAATAGTTTCGGAGATATAAGGGCCCAAACTTACGGTACTTTGACCTTCTAAGGGCCATAACACGAAACACAGAGAACGAAGACAACTCCCATTTTATCCCAGGACACTTGGGTCAAGGGCGCATCATTTGGCAGCAATTATAAGCCGATTCCATCAAGTCACCTTTGCAACATTTAGACACCTTCGGCATATTGTTGTCCCGCCCAAAATTTTAGGCCCTTATAACTCGAGTGTTTGTATGGCGATTAAGCTGAAATTTTGCATGCTGCTAGTACACCTCAGTGCCTCGAAGAGTGCAAAATTTCATACTGCTACAACACGTATCTTGCGAGTTATAAGCCTTTGAAATTCGAGGAAACTAAACTTTGTGCCTATTTCTCGGGAAGACGAAATGAGTTGAAGAGGTGCAGTATGCCGCTTTCAAAAGGCATTGATGTCGCCTGCCATCGTGCAAAAACTCGCGAACACTGGGGCACTAGAAAGTGCCGAAATAAAGGGCTCATTTTTACATTGAGGTCTACGGGAAAACCGAATAAAACGCCGCGGCGCAGCCTAGAGGGCGATAACAATAGCGGTTTTTTCACCGTTAGTCCTTCTCAATACAATACACCCTCGGGGCAAATTACAGATCGCTGCGTTCAATAGAGGCCGAGAAAAGTGGCTAAGAAAATTTGATTGAGGTTACCTGTGGTGGATGCTAAATTCTCATTTTGGTCACTTTAACGTAGACGCATGAAAACGGTGCAAAAACGTGCCCATGCGTGCCAAACAACCTGGGGTAAAATGGGAGTTGTTTCTGTCAAATAGTTTCGGAGATATAAGGGCCCAAACTTACGGTACTTTGACCTTCTAAGGGCCATAACTCGAAACACAGAGAACGAAGACAACTCCCATTTTATCCCAGGACACTTGGGTCAAGGGCGCATCATTTGGTAGCAATTATAAGCCGATTCCATCAAGTCACCTTTGCAACATTTAGACACCTTCGGCATATTGTTGTCCCGCCCAAAATTTTAGGCCCTTATAACTCGAGTGTTTGTATGGCGATTAAGCTGAAATTTTGCATGCTGCTAGTACACCTCAGTGCCTCGAAGAGTACAAAATTTCATACTGCTACAACACGTATCTTGCGAGTTATAAGCCTTTGAAATTCGAGGAAACTAAATTTTGTGCCTATTTCTCGGGAAGACGAAATGAGTTGAAGAGGTGCAGTATGCCGCTTTCAAAAGGCATTGATGTCGCCTGCCATCGTCCAAAAACTCGCGAACACTGGGGCACTAGAAAGTGCCGAAATAAAGGGCTCATTTTTACATTGAGGTCTACGGGAAAACCGAATAAAACGCCGCGGCGCAGCCTAGATTGCGATAACAATAGCGGTTTTTTCACCGTTAGTCCTTCCCAATATAATACAACCTCGGGGCAAATTACAGATCGCTGCGTTCAATAGAGGCGGAGAAAAGTGGCTTAGAAAATTTGATTGAGGTAAGCTGTGGTGTATGCTAAATTCTCATTTTGGTCACTTTAACGTAGACGCATGAAAACGGTGCCAAAACGTGCCCATGCGTGCCAAACAACCTGGGGTAAAATGGGAGTTGTTTCTGTCAAATAGTTTCGGAGATATAAGGGCCCAAACTTACGGTACTTTGACCTTCTAAGGGCCATAACACGAAACACAGAGAACGAAGACAACTCCCATTTTATCCCAGGACACTTGGGTCAAGGGCGCATCATTTGGCAGCAATTATAAGCCGATTCCATCAAGTCACCTTTGCAACATTTAGACACCTTCGGCATATTGTTGTCCCGCCCAAAACTTTAGGCCCTTATAACTCGAGTGATTGTATGGCGATTAAGCTGAAATTTTGCATGCTGCTAGTACACCTCAGTGCCTCGAAGAGTGCAAAATTTCATACTGCTACAACACGTATCTTGCGAGTTATAAGCCTTTGAAATTCGAGGAAACTAAACTTTGTGCCTATTTCTCGGGAAGACGAAATGAGTTGAAGAGGTGCAGTATGCCGCTTTCAAAAGGCATTGATGTCGCCTGCCATCGTGCAAAAACTCGCGAACACTGGGGCACTAGAAAGTGCCGAAATAAAGGGCTCATTTTTACATTGAGGTCTACGGGAAAACCGAATAAAACGCCGCGGCGCAGCCTAGAGGGCGATAACAATAGCGGTTTTTTCACCGTTAGTCCTTCTCAATCTAATACACCCTCGAGGCAAATTACAGATCGCTGCGTTCAATAGAGGCCGAGAAAAGTGGCTTAGAAAATTTGATTGAGGTTACCTGTGGTGGATGCTAAATTCTCATTTTGGTCACTTTAACGTAGACGCATGAAAACGGTGCCAAAACGTGCCCATGCGTGCCAAACAACCTGGGGTAAAATGGGAGTTGTTTCTGTCAAATAGTTTCGGAGATATAAGGGCCCAAACTTACGGTACTTTGACCTTCTAAGGGCCATAACTCGAAACACAGAGAACGAAGACAACTCCTATTTTATCCCAGGACACTTGGGTCAAGGGCGCATCATTTGGCAGCAATTATAAGCCGATTCCATCAAGTCACCTTTGCAACATTTAGACACCTTCGGCATATTGTTGTCCCGCCCAAAACTTTAGGCCCTTATAACTCGAGTGTTTGTATGGCGATTAAGCTGAAATTTTGCATGCTGCTAGTACACCTCAGTGCCTCGAAGAGTGCAAAATTTCATACTGCTATAACACGTATCTTGCGAGTTATAAGCCTTTGAAGTTCGAGGAAACTAAATTTTGTGCCCATTTCTCGGGAAGACGAAATGAGTTGAAGAGGTGCAGTATGCCGCTTTCAAAAGGCATTGATTTCGCCTGCCATCGTGCAAAAACTCGCGAACACTGGGGCACTAGAAAGTGCCGAAATAAAGGGCTCAGTTTTACATTGAGGTCTACGGGAAAACCGAATAAAACGCTGCGGCGCAGCCTAGAGGGCGATAACAATAGCGGTTTTTTCACCGTTAGTCCTTCTCAATATAATACACCCTCGGGGCAAATTACAGATCGCTGCGTTCAATAGAGGCCGAGAAAAGTGGCTTAGAAAATTTGATTGAGGTAAGCTGTGGTGGATGCTAAATTCTCATTTTGGTCACTTTAACGTAGACGCACGAAAACGGTGCCAAAACGTGCCCATGCGTGCCAAACAACCTGGGGTAAAATGGGAGTTGTTTCTGTCAAATAGTTTCGGAGATATAAGGGCCCAAACTTACGGTACTTTGACCTTCTAAGGGCCATAACACGAAACACAGAGAACGAAGACAACTCCCATTTTATCCCAGGACACTTGGGTCAAGGGCGCATCATTTGGCAGCAATTATAAGCCGATTCCATCAAGTCACCTTTGCAACATTTAGACACCTTCGGCATATTGTTGTCCCGCCCAAAACTTTAGGCCCTTATAACTCGAGTGTTTGTATGGCGATTAAGCTGAAATTTTGCATGCTGCTAGTACACCTCAGTGCCTCGAAGAGTGCAAAATTTCATACTGCTATAACACGTATCTTGCGAGTTATAAGCCTTTGAAGTTCGAGGAAACTAAATTTTGTGCCCATTTCTCGGGAAGACGAAATGAGTTGAAGAGGTGCAGTATGCCGCTTTCAAAAGGCATTGATTTCGCCTGCCATCGTGCAAAAACTCGCGAACACTGGGGCACTAGAAAGTGCCGAAATAAAGGGCTCAGTTTTACATTGAGGTCTACGGGAAAACCGAATAAAACGCTGCGGCGCAGCCTAGAGGGCGATAACAATAGCGGTTTTTTCACCGTTAGTCCTTCTCAATATAATACACCCTCGGGGCAAATTACAGATCGCTGCGTTCAATAGAGGCCGAGAAAAGTGGCTTAGAAAATTTGATTGAGGTTACCTGTGGTGGATGCTAAATTCTCATTTTGGTCACGTCAACGTAGACGCATTAAAAACGGTGCCAAAACGTGCCCATGCGTGCCAAACAACCTGGGGTAAAATGGGAGTTGTTTCTGTCAAATAGTTTCGGAGATATAAGGGCCCAAACTTACGGTACTTTGACCTTCTAAGGGCCATAACTCGAAACACAGAGAACGAAGACAACTCCCATTTTATCCCAGGACACTTGGGTCAAGGGCGCATCATTTGGCAGCAATTATAAGCCGATTCCATCAAGTCACCTTTGCAACATATAGACACCTTCGGCATATTGTTGTCCCGCCCAAAACTTTAGGCCCTTATAACTCAAGTGTTTGTATGGCGATTAAGCTGAAATTTTGCATGCTGCTAGTACACCTCAGTGCCTCGAAGAGTGCAAAATTTCATACTGCTACAACACGTATCTTGCGAGTTATAAGCCTTTGAAATTCGAGGAAACTAAACTTTGTGCCTATTTCTCGGTAAGACGAAATGAGTTGAAGAGGTGCAGTATGCCGCTTTCAGAAGGCATTGATGTCGCCTGCCATCTTGCAAAAAATTGCGAACACTGGGGCACTAGAAAGTGCCGAAATAAAGGGCTCATTTTTACATTGAGGTCTACGGGAAAACCGAATAAAACGTCGCGGCGCAGCCTAGAGGGCGATAACAATAGCGGTTTTTTCATCGTTAGTCCTTCTCAATATAATACACCCTCGGGGCAAATTACAGATCGCTGCGTTCAATAGAGGCCGAGAAAAGTGGCTTAGAAAATTTGATTCAGGTTACCTGTGGTGGATGCTAAATTCTCATTTTGGTCACTTTAACGTAGACGCATGAAAACGGTGCCAAAACGTGCCCATGCGTGCCAAACAACCTGGGGTAAAATGGGAGTTGTTTCTGTCAAATAGTTTCGGAGATATAAGGGCCCAAACTTACGGTACTTTGACCTTCTAAGGGCCATAACTCGAAACACAGAGAACGAAGACAACTCCCATTTTATCCCAGGACACTTGGGTCAAGGGCGCATCATTTGGCAGCAATTATAAGCCGATTCCATCAAATCACCTTTGCAACATATAGACACCTTCGGCATATTGTTGTCCCGCCCAAAACTTTAGGCCCTTATAACTCGAGTGTTTGTATGGCGATTAAGCTGAAATTTTGCATGCTGCTAGTACACCTCAGTGCCTCGAAAAGTGCAAAATTTCATACTGCTACAACACGCATCTTGCGAGTTATAAGCCTTTGAAATTCGAGGAAACTAAATTTTGTGCCTATTTCTCGGGAAGACGAAATGAGTTGAAGAGGTGCAGTATGCCGCTTTCAAAAGGCATTGATGTCGCCTGTCATCGTGCAAAAACTCGCGAACACTGGGGCACTAGAAAGTGCCGAAATAAAGGGCTCATTTTTACATTGAGGTCTACGGGAAAACCGAATAAAACGCCGCGGCGCAGCCTAGAGGGCGATAACAATAGCGGTTTTTTCACCGTTAGTCCTTCTCAATCTAATACACCCTCGGGGCAAATTACAGATCGCTGCGTTCAATAGAGGCCGAGAAAAGTGGCTTAGAAAATTTGATTGAGGTTACCTATGGTGGATGCTAAATTCTCATTTTGGTCACTTTAACGTAGACGCATGAAAACGGTGCCAAAACGTGCCCATGCGTGCCAAACAACCTGGGGTAAAATGGGAGTTGTTTCTGTCAAATAGTTTCGGAGATATAAGGGCCCAAACTTACGGTACGTTGACCTTCTAAGGGCCATAACTCGAAACACAGAGAACGAAGACAACTCCCATTTTATCCCAGGACACTTGGGTCAAGGGCGCATCATTTGGCAGCAATTATAAGCCGATTCCATCAAGTCACCTTTGCAACATTTAGACACCTTCGGCATATTGTTGTCCCGCCCAAAATTTTAGGCCCTTATAACTCGAGTGTTTATATGGCGATTAAGCTGAAATTTTGCATGCTGCTAGTACACCTCAGTGCCTCGAAGAGTGCAAAATTTCATACTGCTACAGCACGTATCTTACGAGTTATAAGCCTTTGAAATTCGAGGAAACTAAAGTTTGTACCTATTTCTCGGGAAGACGAAATGAGTTGAAGAGGTGCAGTATGCCGCTTTCAAAAGGCATTGATGTCGCCTGCCATCGTGCCAAAACTCGCGAACACTGGGGCACTAGAAAGTGCTGAAATAAAGGGCTCATTTTTACATTGAGGTCTACGGGAAAACCGAATAAAACGCCGCGGCGCAGCCTAGAGGGCGATAACAATAGCGGTTTTTTCACCGTTAGTCCTTCTCAATATAATACACCCTCGGGGCAAATTACAGATCGCTGCGTTCAATAGAGGCCGAGAAAAGTGGCTTAGAAAATTTGATTGAGGTTACCTGTGGTGGATGCTAAATTCTCATTTTGGTCACTTTAACGTAGACGCATGAAAACGGTGCCAAAACGTGCACATGCGTGCCAAACAACCTGGGGTAAAATGGGAGTTGTTTCTGTCAAATAGTTTCGGAGATATAAGGGCCCAAACTTACGGTACTTTGACCTTCTAAGGGCCATGACTCGAAACACAGAGAACGAAGACAACTCCCATTTTATCCCAGGACACTTGGGTCAAGGGCGCATCATTTGGCAGCAATTATAAGCCGATTCCATCAAGTCACCTTTGCAACATTTAGACACCTTCGGCATATTGTTGTCCCGCCCAAAACTTTAGGCCCTTATAACTCGAGTGTTTGTATGGCGATTCAGCTGAAATTTTGCATGCTGCTAGTACACCTCAGTGCCTCGAAGAGTGCAAAATTTCATACTGCTACAACACGTATCTTGCGAGTTATAAGCCTTTGAAATTCGAGGAATATAAATTTTGTGCCTATTTCTCGGGAAGACGAAATGAGTTGAAGAGGTGCAGTATGCCGCTTTCAGAAGGCGTTGATGTCGCCTGCCATCGTGCAAAAACTCGCGAACACTGGGGCACTAGAAAGTGCCGAAATAAAGGGCTCATTTTTACATTGAGGTCTACGGGAAAACCGAATAAAACGCCGCGGCGCAGCCTAGAGGGCGATAACAATAGCGGTTTTTTCACCGTTAGTCCTTCTCAATATAATACACCCTCGGGGCAAATTACAGATCGCTGCGTTCAATAGAGGCCGAGAAAAGTGGCTTAGAAAATTTGATCGAGGTTACCTGTGGTGGATGCTAAATTCTCATTTTGGTCACTTTAACGTAGACGCATGAAAACGGTGCCAAAACGTGCACATGCGTGCCAAACAACCTGGGGTAAAATGGGAGTTGTTTCTGTCAAATAGTTTCGGAGATATAAGGGCCCAAACTTACGGTACTTTGACCTTCTAAGGGCCATAACTCGAAACACAGAGAACGAAGACAACTCCCATTTTATCCCAGGACACTTGGGTCAAGGGCGCATCATTTGGCAGCAATTATAAGCCGATTCCATCAAGTCACCTTTGCAACATATAGACACCTTCGGCATATTGTTGTCCCGCCCAAAACTTTAGGCCCTTATAACTCGAGTGTTTGTATGGCGATTAAGCTGAAATTTTGCATGCTGCTAGTACACCTCAGTGCCTCGAAGAGTGCAAAATTTCATACTGCTACAACACGTATCTTGCGAGTTATAAGCCTTTGAAATTCGAGGAAACTAAACTTTGTGCCTATTTCTCGGTAAGACGAAATGAGTTGAAGAGGTGCAGTATGCCGCTTTCAGAAGGCATTGATGTCGCCTGCCATCTTGCAAAAACTCGCGAACACTGGGGCACTAGAAAGTGCCGAAATAAAGGGCTCATTTTTACATTGAGGTCTACGGGAAAACCGAATAAAACGCCGCGGCGCAGCCTAGAGGGCGATAACAATAGCGGTTTTTTCATCGTTAGTCCTTCTCAATATAATACACCCTCGGGGCAAATTACAGATCGCTGCGTTCAATAGAGGCCGAGAAAAGTGGCTTAGAAAATTTGATTGAGGTTACCTGTGGTGGATGCTAAATTCTCATTTTGGTCACTTTAACGTAGACGCATGAAAACGGTGCCAAAACGTGCCCATGCGTGGCAAACAACCTGGGGTAAAATGGGAGTTGTTTCTGTCAAATAGTTTCGGAGATATAAGGGCCCAAACTTACGGTACTTTGACCTTCTAAGGGCCATAACTCGAAACACAGAGAACGAAGACAACTCCCATTTTATCCCAGGACACTTGGGTCAAGGGCGCATCATTTGGCAGCAATTATAAGCCGATTCCATCAAGTCACCTTTGCAACATTTAGACACCTTCGGCATATTGTTGTCCCGCCCAAAATTTTAGGCCCTTATAACTCGAGTGTTTGTATGGCGATTAAGCTGAAATTTTGCAAGCTGCTAGTACACCTCAGTGCCTCGAAGAGTGCAAAATTTCATACTGCTACAACACGTATCTTGCGAGTTATAAGCCTTTGAAATTCGAGGAAACTAAACTTTGTGCCTATTTCTCGGGAAGACGAAATGAGTTGAAGAGGTGCAGTATGCCGCTTTCAGAAGGCATTGATGTCGCCTGCCATCGTGCAAAAACTCGCGAACACTGGGGCACTAGAAAGTGCCGAAATAAAGGGCTCATTTTTACATTGAGGTCTACGGGAAAACCGAAAAAAACGCCGCGGCGCAGCCTAGAGGGCGATAACAATAGCGGTTTTTTCACTGTTAGTCCTTCTCAATATAATACACCCTCGGGGCAAATTACAGATCGCTGCGTTCAATAGAGGCCGAGAAAAGTGGCTTAGAAAATTTGATTAGGGTTACCTGTGGTGGATGCTAAATTCTCATTTTGGTCACGTTAACGTAGACGCATGAAAACGGTGCCAAAACGTGCCCATGCGTGCCAAACAACCTGGGGTAAAATGGGAGTTGTTTCTGTCAAATAGTTTCGGAGATATAAGGGCCCAAACTTACGGTACGTTGACCTTCTAAGGGCCATAACTCGAAACACAGAGAACGAAGACAACTCCCATTTTATCCCAGGACACTTGGGTCAAGGGCGCATCATTTGGCAGCAATTATAAGCCGATTCCATCAAGTCACCTTTGCAACATTTAGACACCTTCGGCATATTGTTGTCCCGCCCAAAACTTTAGGCCCTTATAACTCGAGTGTTTGTATGGCGATTAAGCTAAACTTTTGCATGCTGCTAGTACACCTCAGTGCCTCGAAGAGTGCAAAATTTCATACTGCTGCAACACGTATCTTGCGAGTTATAAGCCTTTGAAATTCGAGGAAACTAAATTTTGTGCCTATTTCTCGGGAAGACGAAATGAGTTGAAGAGGTGCAGTATGCCGCTTTCAAAAGGCATTGATGTCGCCTGCCATCATGCAAAAACTCGCGAACACTAGGGCACTAGAAAGTGCCGAAATAAAGGGCTCATTTTTACATTGAGGTCTACGGGAAAACCGAATAAAACGCCGCGGCGCAGCCTAGAGGGCGATAACAATAGCGTTTTTTTCACCGTTAGTCCTTCTCAATATAATACACCCTCGGGGCAAATTACAGATCGCTGCGTTCAATAGTGGCCGAGAAAAGTGGCTTAGAAAATTTGATTGAGGTTACCTGTGGTGGATGCTAAATTCTCATTTTGGTCACGTTAACGTAGACGCATGAAAACGGTGTCAAAACGTGCCCATGCGTGCCAAACAACCTGGGGTAAAATGGGAGTTGTTTCTGTCAAATAGTTTCGGAGATATAAGGGCCCAAACTTACGGTACTTTGACCTTCTAAGGGCCATAACTCGAAACACAGAGAACGAAGACAACTCCCATTTTATCCCAGGACACTTGGGTCAAGGGCGCATCATTTGGCAGCAATTATAAGCCGATTCCATCAAGTCACCTTTGCAACATTTAGACACCTTCGGCATATTGTTGTCCCGCCCAAAATTTTAGGCCCTTATAACTCGAGTGTTTGTATGGCGATTAAGCTGAAATTTTGCAAGCTGCTAGTACACCTCAGTGCCTCGAAGAGTGCAAAATTTCATACTGCTACAACACGTATCTTGCGAGTTATAAGCCTTTGAAATTCGAGGAAACTAAACTTTGTGCCTATTTCTCGGGAAGACGAAATGAGTTGAAGAGGTGCAGTATGCCGCTTTCAAAAGGCATTGATGTCGCCTGCCATCGTGCAAAAACTCGCGAACACTGGGGCACTAGAAAGTGCCGAAATAAAGGGCTCATTTTTACATTGAGGTCTACGGGAAAACCGAATAAAACGCCGCGGCGCAGCCTAGAGGGCGATAACAATAGCGTTTTTTTCACCGTTAGTCCTTCTCAATATAATACACCCTCGGGGCAAATTACAGATCGCTGCGTTCAATAGAGGCCGAGAAAAGTGGCTTAGAAAATTTGATTGAGGTTACCTGTGGTGGATGCTAAATTCTCATTTTGGTCACTTTAACGTAGACGCATGAAAACGGTGCCAAAACGTGCACATGCGTGCCAAACAACCTGGGGTAAAATGGGAGTTGTTTCTGTCAAATAGTTTCGGAGATATAAGGGCCCAAACTTACGGTACTTTGACCTTCTAAGGGCCATAACTCGAAACACAGAGAACGAAGACAACTCCCATTTTATCCCAGGACACTTGGGTCAAGGGCGCATCATTTGGCAGCAATTATAAGCCGATTCCATCAAGTCACCTTTGCAACATTTAGACACCTTCGGCATATTGTTGTCCCGCCCAAAACTTTAGGCCCTTATAACTCGAGTGTTTGTATGGCGATTAAGCTGAAATTTTGCATGCTGCTAGTACACCTCAGTGCTTCGAAGAGTGCAAAATTTCATACTGCTACAACACGTATCTTGCGAGTTATAAGCCTTTGAAATTCGAGGAAACTAAACTTTGTGCCTATTTCTCGGGAAGACGAAATGAGTTGAAGAGGTGCAGTATGCCGCTTTCAAAAGGCATTGATGTCGCCTGCCATCGTGCAAAAACTCGCGAACACTGGGGCACTAGAAAGTGCCGAAATAAAGGGCTCATTTTTACATTGAGGTCTACGGGAAAACCGAATAAAACGCCGCGGCGCAGCCTAGAGGGCGATAACAATAGCGGTTTTTTCACCGTTAGTCCTTCTCAATATAATACACCCTCGGGGCAAATTACAGATCGCTGCGTTCAATAGAGGCCGAGAAAAGTGGCTTAGAAAATTTGATTGAGGTTACCTGTGGTGGATGCTAAATTCTCATTTTGGTCACTTTAACGTAGACGCATGAAAACGGTGCCAAAACGTGCCCATGCGTGCCAAACAACCTGGGGTAAAATGGGAGTTGTTTCTGTCAAATAGTTTCGGAGATATAAGGGCCCAAACTTACGGTACTTTGACCTTCTAAGGGCCATAACTCGAAACACAGAGAACGAAGACAACTCCCATTTTATCCCAGGACACTTGGGTCAAGGGCGCATCATTTGGCAGCAATTATAAGCCGATTCCATCAAGTCACCTTTGCAACATTTAGACACCTTCGGCATATTGTTGTCCCGCCCAAAAGTTTAGGCCCTTATAACTCGAGTGTTTGTATGGCGATTAAGCTGAAATTTTGCATGCTGCTAGTACACCTCAGTGCCTCGTAGAGTTCAAAATTTCATACTGCTACAACACGTATCTTGCGAGTTATAAGCCTTTGAAATTCGAGGAAACTAAATTTTGTGCCTATTTCTCGGGAAGACGAAATGAGTTGAAGAGTTGCAGTATGCCGCTTGCAAAAGGCATTGATGTCGCCTGCCATCGTGCAAAAACTCGCGAACACTGGGGCACTAGAAAGTGCCGAAATAAAGGGCTCATTTTTACATTGAGGTCTACGGGAAAACCGAATAAAACGCCGCGGCGCAGCCTAGAGGGCGATAACAATAGCGGTTTTTTCACCGTTAGTCCTTCTCAATATAATACACCCTCGGGGCAAATTACAGATCGCTGCGTTCAATAGAGGCCGAGAAAAGTGGCTTAGAAAATTTGATTGAGGTTACCTGTGGTGGATGCTAAATTCTCATTTTGGTCACTTTAACGTAGACGCATGAAAACGGTGCCAAAACGTGCCCATGCGTGCCAAACAACCTGGGGTAAAATGGGAGTTGTGTCTGTCAAATAGTTTCGGAGATATAAGGGCCCAAACTTACGGTACTTTGACCTTCTAAGGGCCATAACTCGAAACACAGAGAACGAAGACAACTCCCATTATATTCCAGGACACTTGGGTCAAGGGCGCATCATTTGGCAGCAATTATAAGCCGATTCCATCAAGTCACCTTTGCAACATTTAGACACCTTCGGCATATTGTTGTCCCGCCCAAAAATTTAGGCCCTTATAACTCGAGTGTTTGTATGGCGATTAAGCTAAAATTTTGCATGCTGCTAGTACACCTCAGTGCCTCGAAGAGTGCAAAATTTCATACTGCTACAACACGTATTTTGCGAGTTATAAGCCTTTGAAATTCGAGGAAACTAAACTTTGTGCCTATTTCTCGGGAAGACGAAATGAGTTGAAGAGGTGCAGTATGCCGCTTTCAAAAGGCATTGATGTCGCCTGCCATCGTGCAAAAACTCGCGAACACTGGGGCACTAGAAAGTGCCGAAATAAAGGGCTCATTTTTACATTGAGGTCTACGGGAAAACCGAATAAAACGCCGCTGCGCAGCCTAGAGGGCGATAACAATAGCGGTTTTTTCACCGTTTGTCCTTCTCAATATAATACACCCTCGGGGCAAATTACAGATCGCTGCGTTCAATAGAGGCCGAGAAAAGTGGCTTAGAAAATTTGATTGAGGTAAGCTGTGGTGGATGCTAAATTCTCATTTTGGTCACTTTAACGTAGACGCATGAAAACGGTGCCAAAACGTGCCCATGCGTGCCAAACAACCTGGGGTAAAATGGGAGTTGTTTCTGTCAAATAGTTTCGGAGATATAAGGGCCCAAACTTACGGTACTTTGACCTTCTAAGGGCCATAACACGAAACACAGAGAACGAAGACAACTCCCATTTGATCCCAGGACACTTGGGTCAAGGGCGCATCATTTGGCAGCAATTATAAGCCGATTCCATCAAGTCACCTTTGCAACATTTAGACACCTTCGGCATATTGTTGTCCCGCCCAAAACTTTAGGCCCTTATAACTCGAGTGTTTGTATGGCGATTAAGCTGAAATTTTGCATGCTGCTAGTACACCTCAGTGCCTCGAAGAGTGCAAAATTTCATACTGCTATAACACGTATCTTGCGAGTTATAAGCCTTTGAAATTCGAGGAAACTAAATTTTGTGCCCATTTCTCGGGAAGACGAAATGAGTTGAAGAGGTGCAGTATGCTGCTTTCAAAAGGCATTGATTTCGCCTGCCATCGTGCAAAAACTCGCGAACACTGGGGCACTAGAAAGTGCCGAAATAAAGGGCTCAGTTTTACATTAAGGTCTACGGGAAAACCGAATAAAACGCTGCGGCGCAGCCTAGAGGGCGATAACAATAGCGTTTTTTTCACCGTTAGTCCTTCTCAATATAATACACCCTCGGGGCAAATTACAGATCGCTGCGTTCAATAGAGGCCGAGAAAAGTGGCTTAGAAAATTTGCTTGAGGTTACCTGTGGTGGATGCTAAATTCTCATTTTGGTCACTTTAACGTAGACGCATGAAAACGGTGCCAAAACGTGCCCATGCGTGCCAAACAACCTGGGGTAAAATGGGAGTTGTTTCTGTCAAATAGTTTCGGAGATATAAGGGCCCAAACTTACGGTACTTTGACCTTCTAAGGGCCATAACTCGAAACACAGAGAACGAAGACAACTCCCATTTTATCCCAGGACACTTGGGTCAAGGGCGCATCATTTGGCAGCAATTATAAGCCGATTCCATCAAGTCACCTTTGCAACATATAGACACCTTCGGCATATTGTTGTCCCGCCCAAAACTTTAGGCCCTTATAACTCGAATGTTTGTATGGCGATTAAGCTGAAATTTTGCATGCTGCTAGTACACCTCAGTACCTCGAAAAGTGCAAAATTTCATACTGCTACAACACGCATCTTGCGAGTTATAAGCCTTTGAAATTCGAGGAAACTAAATTTTGTGCCTATTTCTCGGGAAGACGAAATGAGTTGAAGAGGTGCAGTATGCCGCTTTCAAAAGGCATTGATGTCGCCTGTCATCGTGCAAAAACTCGCGAACACTGGGGCACTAGAAAGTGCCGAAATAAAGGGCTCATTTTTACATTGAGGTCTACGGGAAAACCGAATAAAACGCCGCGGCGCAGCCTAGAGGGCGATAACAATAGCGGTTTTTTCACCGTTAGTCCTTCTCAATATAATACACCCTCGGGGCAAATTACAGATCGCTGCGTTCAATAGAGGCCGAGAAAAGTGGCTTAGAAAATTTGATTGAGGTTACCTGTGGTGGATGCTAAATTCTCATTTTGGTCACTTTAACGTAGACGCATGAAAACGGTGCCAAAACGTGCCCATGCGTGCCAAACAACCTGGGGAAAAAATGGGAGTTGTTTCTGTCAAATAGTTTCGGAGATATAAGGGCCCAAACTTACGGTACTTTGACCTTCTAAGGGCCATAACTCGAGTTGAAGAGGTGCAGTATGCCGCTTTCAAAAGGCATTGATGTCGCCTGTCATCGTGCAAAAACTCGCGAACAATGGGGCACTAGAAAGTGCCGAAATAAAGGGCTCATTTTTACATTGAGGTCTGCGGGAAAACCGAATAAAACGCCGCGTATTATAAAAAGCAATTATAAGCCGATTCCATCAAGTCACCTTTGCAACATTTAGACACCTTCGGCATATTGTTGTCCCGCCCAAAATTTTAGGCCCTTATAACTCGAGTGTTTGTATGGCGATTAAGCTGAAATTTTGCATGCTGCTAGTACACCTCATTGCCTCGAAAAGTGCAAAATTTCATACTGGTACAGCACGTATCTTGCGAGTTATAAGCCTTTGAAATTCGAGGAAACTAAACTTTGTGCCTATTTCTCGGGAAGACGAAATGAGTTGAAGAGGTGCAGTATGCCGCTTTCAAAAGGCATTGATGTCGCCTGCCATCGTGCAAAAACTCGCGAACACTGGGGCACTAGAAAGTGCCGAAATAAAGGGCTCATTTTTACATTGAGGTCTACGGGAAAACCGAATAAAACGCCGCGGCGCAGCCTAGAGGGCGATAACAATAGCGGTTTTTTCACCGTTAGTCCTTCTCAATATAATACACCCTCGGGGCAAATTACAGATCGCTGCGTTCAATAGAGGCCGAGAAAAGTGGCTTAGAAAATTTGATTGAGGTTACCTGTGGTGGATGCTAAATTCTCATTTTGGTCACTTTAACGTAGACGCATGAAAACGGTGCCAAAACGTGCCCATGCGTGCCAAACCACCTGGGGTAAAATGGGAGTTGTTTCTGTCAAATAGTTTCGGAGATATAAGGGCCCAAACTTACGGTACTTTGACCTTCTAAGGGCCATAACTCGAAACACAGAGAACGAAGACAACTCCCATTTTATCCCAGGACACTTGGGTCAAGGGCGCATCATTTGGCAGCAATTATAAGCCGATTCCATCAAGTCACCTTTGCAACATTTAGACACCTTCGGCATATTGTTGTCCCGCCCAAAACTTTAGGCCCTTATAACTCGAGTGTTTGTATGGCGATTAAGCTGAAATTTTGCATGCTGCTAGTACACCTCAGTGCCTCGAAGAGTGCAAAATTTCATACTGCTACAACACGTATCTTGCGAGTTATAAGCCTTTGAAATTCGAGGAAACTAAATTTTGTGCCTATTTCTCGGGAAGACGAAATGAGTTGAAGAGGTGCAGTATGCCGCTTTCAAAAGGCATTGATGTCGCCTGCCATCGTGCAAAAACTCGCGAACACTGGGGCACTAGAAAGTGCCGAAATAAAGGGCTCATTTTTACATTGAGGTCTACGGGAAAACCGAATAAAACGCCGCGGCGCAGCCTAGAGGGCGATAACAATAGCGGTTTTTTCACCGTTAGTCCTTCTCAATATAATACACCCTCGGGGCAAATTACAGATCGCTGCGTTCAATAGAGGCCGAGAAAAGTGGCTTAGAAAATTTGATTGAGGTAAGCTGTGGTGGATGCTAAATTCTCATTTTGGTCACTTTAACGTAGACGCATGAAAACGGTGCCAAAACGTGCCCATGCGTGCCAAACAACCTGGGGTAAAGTGGGAGTTGTTTCTGTCAAATAGTTTCGGAGATATAAGGGCCCAAACTTACGGTACTTTGACCTTCTAAGGGCCATAACACGAAACACAGAGAACGAAGACCACTCCCATTTGATCCCAGGACACTTGGGTCAAGGGCGCATCATTTGGCAGCAATTATAAGCCGATTCCATCAAGTCACCTTTGCAACATTTAGACACCTTCGGCATATTGTTGTCCCGCCCAAAACTTTAGGCCCTTATAACTCGAGTGTTTGTATGGCGATTAAGCTGAAATGTTGCATGCTGCTAGTACACCTCAGTGCCTCGAAGAGTGCAAAATTTCATACTGCTATAACACGTATCTTGCGAGTTATAAGCCTTTGAAATTCGAGGAAACTAAATTTTGTGCCCATTTCTCGGGAAGACGAAATGAGTTGAAGAGGTGCAGTATGCCGCTTTCAAAAGGCATTGATTTCGCCTGCCATCGTGCAAAAACTCGCGAACACTGGGGCACTAGAAAATGCCGAAATAAAGGGCTCATTTTTACATTGAGGTCTACGGGAAAACCGAATAAAACGCCGCGGCGCAGCCTAGAGGGCGATAACAATAGCGGTTTTTTCACCGTTAGTCCTTCTCAATATAATACACCCTCGGGGCAAATTACAGATCGCTGCGTTCAATAGAGGCCGAGAAAAGTGGCTTAGAAAATTTGATTGAGGTTACCTGTGGTTGATGCTAAATTCTCATTTTGGTCATTTTAACGTAGACGCATGAAAACGGTGCCAAAACGTGCCCATGCGTGCCAAACAACCTGGGGTAAAATGGGAGTTGTTTCTGTCAAATAGTTTCGGAGATATAAGTGCCCAAACTTACGGTACTTTGACCTTCTAAGGGCCATAACTCGAAACACAGAGAACGAAGACAACTCCCATTTTATCCCAGGACACTTGGGTCAAGGGCGCATCATTTGGCAGCAATTATAAGCCGATTCCATCAAGTCACCTTTGCAACATTTAGACACCTTCGGCATATTGTTGTCCCGCCCAAAACTTTAGGCCCTTATAACTCGAGTGTTTGTATGGCGATTAAGCTGAAATTTTGCATGCTGCTAGTACACCTCAGTGCCTCGAAAAGTGCAAAATTTCATACTGCTACAACACGCATCTTGCGAGTTATAAGCCTTTGAAATTCGAGGAAACTAAATTTTGTGCCTATTTCTCGGGAAGACGAAATGAGTTGAAGAGGTGCAGTATGCCGCTTTCAAAACGCATTGATGTCGCCTGTCATCGTGCAAAAACTCGCGAACACTGGGGCACTAGAAAATGCCGAAATAAAGGGCTCATTTTTACATTGAGGTCTACGGGAAAACCGAATAAAACGCCGCGGCGCAGCCTAGAGGGCGATAACAATAGCGGTTTTTTTCACCGTTAGTCCTTCTCAATATAATACACCCTCGGGGCAAATTACAGATCGCTGCGTTCAATAGAGGCCGAGAAAAGTGGCTTAGAAAATTTGATTGAGGTTACCTGTGGTGGATGCTAAATTCTCATTTTGGTCACTTTAACGTAGACGCATGAAAACGGTGCCAAAACGTGCCCATGCGTGCCAAACAACCTGGGGTAAAATGGGAGTTGTTTCTGTCAAATAGTTTCGGAGATATAAGGGCCCAAACTTACGGTACTTTGACCTTCTAAGGGCCATAACTCGAGTTGAAGAGGTGCAGTATGCCGCTTTCAAAAGCCATTGATGTCGCCTGTCATCGTGCAAAAACTCGCGAACACTGGGGCACTAGAAAGTGCCGAAATAAAGGGCTCATTTTTACATTGAGGTCTACGGGAAAACCGAATAAAACGCCGCGTATTATAAAAGCAATTATAAGCCGATTCCATCAAGTCACCTTTGCAACATTTAGACACCTTCGGCATATTGTTGTCCCGCCCAAAACTTTAGGCCCTTATAACTCGAGTGTTTGTATGGCGATTAAGCTGAAATTTTGCAAGCTGCTAGTACATCTCAGTGCCTCGAAGAGTGCAAAATTTCATACTGCTACAGCACGTATCTTGCGAGTTATAAGCCTTTGAAATTCGAGGAAACTAAACTTTGTGCCTATTTCTCGGGAAGACGAAATGAGTTGAAGAGGTGCAGTATGCCGCTTTCAAAAGGCATTGATGTCGCCTGCCATCGTGCAAAAACTCGCGAACACTGGGGCACTAGAAAGTGCCGAAATAAAGGGCTCATTTTTACATTGAGGTCTACGGGAAAACCGAATAAAACGCCGCGGCGCAGCCTAGAGGGCGATAACAATAGCGTTTTTTTCACCGTTAGTCCTTCTCAATATAATACACCCTCGGGGCAAATTACAGATCGCTGCGTTCAATAGAGGCCGAGAAAAGTGGCTTAGAAAATTTGATTGAGGTTACCTGTGGTGGATGCTAAATTCTCATTTTGGTCACTTTAACGTAGACGCATGAAAACGGTGCCAAAACGTGCCCATGCGTGCCAAACAACCTGGGGTAAAATGGGAGTTGTTTCTGTCAAATAGTTTCGGAGATATAAGGGCCCAAACTTACGGTACTTTGACCTTCTAAGGGCCATAACTCGAAACACAGAGAACGAAGACAACTCCCATTTTATCCCAGGACACTTGGGTCAAGGGCGCATCATTTGGCAGCAATTATAAGCCGATTCCATCAAGTCACCTTTGCAACATTTAGACACCTTCGGCATATTGTTGTCCCGCCCAAAACTTTAGGCCCTTATAACTCGAGTGTTTGTATGGCGATTAAGCTGAAATGTTGCATGCTGCTAGTACACCTCAGTGCCTCGAAGAGTGCAAAATTTCATACTGCTATAACACGTATCTTGCGAGTTATAAGCCTTTGAAATTCGAGGAAACTAAATTTTGTGCCCATTTCTCGGGAAGACGAAATGAGTTGAAGAGGTGCAGTATGCCGCTTTCAAAAGGCATTGATTTCGCCTGCCATCGTGCAAAAACTCGCGAACACTGGGGCACTAGAAAATGCCGAAATAAAGGGCTCATTTTTACATTGAGGTCTACGGGAAAACCGAATAAAACGCCGCGGCGCAGCCTAGAGGGCGATAACAATAGCGGTTTTTTCACCGTTAGTCCTTCTCAATATAATACACCCTCGGGGCAAATTACAGATCGCTGCGTTCAATAGAGGCCGAGAAAAGTGGCTTAGAAAATTTGATTGAGGTTACCTGTGGTTGATGCTAAATTCTCATTTTGGTCATTTTAACGTAGACGCATGAAAACGGTGCCAAAACGTGCCCATGCGTGCCAAACAACCTGGGGTAAAATGGGAGTTGTTTCTGTCAAATAGTTTCGGAGATATAAGTGCCCAAACTTACGGTACTTTGACCTTCTAAGGGCCATAACTCGAAACACAGAGAACGAAGACAACTCCCATTTTATCCCAGGACACTTGGGTCAAGGGCGCATCATTTGGCAGCAATTATAAGCCGATTCCATCAAGTCACCTTTGCAACATTTAGACACCTTCGGCATATTGTTGTCCCGCCCAAAACTTTAGGCCCTTATAACTCGAGTGTTTGTATGGCGATTAAGCTGAAATTTTGCATGCTGCTAGTACACCTCAGTGCCTCGAAAAGTGCAAAATTTCATACTGCTACAACACGCATCTTGCGAGTTATAAGCCTTTGAAATTCGAGGAAACTAAATTTTGTGCCTATTTCTCGGGAAGACGAAATGAGTTGAAGAGGTGCAGTATGCCGCTTTCAAAACGCATTGATGTCGCCTGTCATCGTGCAAAAACTCGCGAACACTGGGGCACTAGAAAATGCCGAAATAAAGGGCTCATTTTTACATTGAGGTCTACGGGAAAACCGAATAAAACGCCGCGGCGCAGCCTAGAGGGCGATAACAATAGCGGTTTTTTTCACCGTTAGTCCTTCTCAATATAATACACCCTCGGGGCAAATTACAGATCGCTGCGTTCAATAGAGGCCGAGAAAAGTGGCTTAGAAAATTTGATTGAGGTTACCTGTGGTGGATGCTAAATTCTCATTTTGGTCACTTTAACGTAGACGCATGAAAACGGTGCCAAAACGTGCCCATGCGTGCCAAACAACCTGGGGTAAAATGGGAGTTGTTTCTGTCAAATAGTTTCGGAGATATAAGGGCCCAAACTTACGGTACTTTGACCTTCTAAGGGCCATAACTCGAGTTGAAGAGGTGCAGTATGCCGCTTTCAAAAGCCATTGATGTCGCCTGTCATCGTGCAAAAACTCGCGAACACTGGGGCACTAGAAAGTGCCGAAATAAAGGGCTCATTTTTACATTGAGGTCTACGGGAAAACCGAATAAAACGCCGCGTATTATAAAAGCAATTATAAGCCGATTCCATCAAGTCACCTTTGCAACATTTAGACACCTTCGGCATATTGTTGTCCCGCCCAAAACTTTAGGCCCTTATAACTCGAGTGTTTGTATGGCGATTAAGCTGAAATTTTGCAAGCTGCTAGTACATCTCAGTGCCTCGAAGAGTGCAAAATTTCATACTGCTACAGCACGTATCTTGCGAGTTATAAGCCTTTGAAATTCGAGGAAACTAAACTTTGTGCCTATTTCTCGGGAAGACGAAATGAGTTGAAGAGGTGCAGTATGCCGCTTTCAAAAGGCATTGATGTCGCCTGCCATCGTGCAAAAACTCGCGAACACTGGGGCACTAGAAAGTGCCGAAATAAAGGGCTCATTTTTACATTGAGGTCTACGGGAAAACCGAATAAAACGCCGCGGCGCAGCCTAGAGGGCGATAACAATAGCGTTTTTTTTCACCGTTAGTCCTTCTCAATATAATACACCCTCGGGGCAAATTACAGATCGCTGCGTTCAATAGAGGCCGAGAAAAGTGGCTTAGAAAATTTGATTGAGGTTACCTGTGGTGGATGCTAAATTCTCATTTTGGTCACTTTAACGTAGACGCATGAAAACGGTGCCAAAACGTGCCCATGCGTGCCAAACAACCTGGGGTAAAATGGGAGTTGTTTCTGTCAAATAGTTTCGGAGATATAAGGGCCCAAACTTACGGTACTTTGACCTTCTAAGGGCCATAACTCGAAACACAGAGAACGAAGACAACTCCCATTTTATCCCAGGACACTTGGGTCAAGGGCGCATCATTTGGCAGCAATTATAAGCCGATTCCATCAAGTCACCTTTGCAACATTTAGACACCTTCGGCATATTGTTGTCCCGCCCAAAACTTTAGGCCCTTATAACTCGAGTGTTTGTATGGCGATTAAGCTGAAATTTTACATGCTGCTAGTACACCTCAGTTCTTCGAAGAGTGCAAAATTTCATACTGCTACAACACGTATCTTGCGAGTTATAAGCCTTTGAAATTCGAGGAAACTAAATTTTGTGCCTATTTCTCGGGAAGACGAAATGAGTTGAAGAGGTGCAGTATGCCGCTTTCAAAAGGCATTGATGTCGCCTGCCATCGTGCAAAAACTCGCGAACACTGGGGCACTAGAAAGTGCCGAAATAAAGGGCTCATTTTTACATTGAGGTCTACGGGAAAACCGAATAAAACGCCGCGGCGCAGCCTAGAGGGCGATAACAATAGCGGTTTTTTCACCGTTAGTCCTTCTCAATATAATACACCCTCGGGGCAAATTACAGATTGCTGCGTTCAATAGAGGCCGAGAAAAGTGGCTTAGAAAATTTGATTGAGGTTACCTGTGGTGGATGCTAAATTCTCATTTTGGTCACTTTAACGTAGACGCATGAAAACGGTGCCAAAACGTGCCCATGCGTGCCAAACAACCTGGGGTAAAATGGGAGTTGTTTCTGTCAAATAGTTTCGGAGATATAAGGGCCCAAACTTACGGTACTTTGACCTTCTAAGGGCCATAACTCGAAACACAGAGAACGAAGACAACTCCCATTTTATCCCAGGACACTTGGGTCAAGGGCGCATCATTTGGCAGCAATTATAAGCCGATTCCATCAAGTCACCTTTGCAACATTTAGACACCTTCGGCATATTGTTGTGCCGCCCAAAACTTTAGGCCCTTATAACTCGAGTGTTTGTATGGCGATTAAGCTGAAATTTTGCAAGCTGCTAGTACACCTCAGTGCCTCAAAGAGTGCAAAATTTCATACTGCTACAACACGCATCTTGCGAGTTATAAGCCTTTGAAATTCGAGGAAACTAAATTTTGTGCCTATTTCTCGGGAAGACGAAATGAGTTGAAGAGGTGCAGTATGCCGCTTTAAAAAGGCATTGATGTCGCCTGCCATCGTGCAAAAACTCGCGAACACTGGGGCACTAGAAAGTGCCGAAATAAAGGGCTCATTTTTACATTGAGGTCTACGGGAAAACCGAATAAAACGCCGCGGCGCAGCCTAGAGGGCGATAACAATAGCGGTTTTTTCACCGTTAGTCCTTCTCAATATAATACACCCTCGGGGCAAATTACAGATCGCTGCGTTCAATAGAGGCCGAGAAAAGTGGCTTAGAAAATTTGATTGAGGTAACTGTGGTTGATGCTAAATTCTCATTTTGGTCATTTTAACGTAGACGCATGAAAACGGTGCCAAAACGTGCCCATGCGTGCCAAACAACCTGGGGTAAAATGGGAGTTGTTTCTGTCAAATAGTTTCGGAGATATAAGTGCCCAAACTTACGGTACTTTGACCTTCTAAGGGCCATAACTCGAAACACAGAGAACGAAGACAACTCCCATTTTATCCCAGGACACTTGGGTCAAGGGCGCATCATTTGGCAGCAATTATAAGCCGATTCCATCAAGTCACCTTTGCAACATTTAGACACCTTCGGCATATTGTTGTGCCGCCCAAAACTTTAGGCCCTTATAACTCGAGTGTTTGTATGGCGATTAAGCTGAAATTTTGCATGCTGCTAGTACATCTCAGTGCCTCGAAGAGTGCAAAATTTCATACTGCTACAACACGTATCTTGCGAGTTATAAGCCTTTGAAATTCGAGGAAACTAAAATTTGTGCCTATTTCTAGGGAAGACGAAATGAGTTGAAGAGGTGCAGTATGCCGCTTTCAAAAGGCATTGATGTCGCCTGCCATCGTGCAAAAACTCGCGAACACTGGGGCACTAGAAAGTGCCGAAATAAAGGGCTCATTTTTACATTGAGGTCTACGGGAAAACCGAATAAAACGCCGCGGCGCAGCCTAGAGGGCGATAACAATAGCGGTTTTTTCACCGTTAGTCCTTCTCAATATAATACACCCTCGGGGCAAATTACAGATCGCTGCGTTCAATAGAGGCCGAGAAAAGGGGCTTAGAAAATTTGATTGAGGTTACCTGTGGTGGATGCTAAATTCTCATTTTGGTCACTTTAACGTAGACGCATGAAAACGGTGCCAAAACGTGCCCATGCGTGCCAAACAACCTGGGGTAAAATGGGAGTTGTTTCTGTCAAATAGTTTCGGAGATATAAGGGCCCAAACTTACGGTACTTTGACCTTCTAAGGGCCATGACTCGAAACACAGAGAACGAAGACAACTCCCATTTTATCCCAGGACACTTGGGTCAAGGGCGCATCATTTGGCAGCAATTATAAGCCGATTCCATCAAGTCACCTTTGCAACATTTAGACACCTTCGGCATGTCGTTGTGCCGCCCAAAACTTTAGGCCCTTATAACTCGAGTGTTTGTATGGCGATTAAGCTGAAATTTTGCATGCTGCTAGTACACCTCAGTGCCTCGAAGAGTGCAAAATTTCATACTGCTACAACACGTATCTTGCGAGTTATAAGCCTTTGAAATTCGAGGAAACTAAATTTTGTGCCTATTTCTCGGGAAGACGAAATGAGTTGAAGAGGTGCAGTATGCCGCTTTCAGAAGGCATTGATGTCGCCTGCCATCGTGCAAAAACTCGCGAACACTGGGGCACTAGAAAGTGCCGAAATAAAGGGCTCATTTTTACATTGAGGTCTACGGGAAAACCGAATAAAACGCCGCGGCGCAGCCTAGAGGGCGATAACAATAGCGGTTTTTTCACCGTTAGTCCTTCTCAATATAATACACCCTCGGGGCAAATTACAGATCGCTGCGTTCAATAGAGGCCGAGAAAAGTGGCTTAGAAAATTTGATTGAGGTTACCTGTGGTTGATGCTAAATTCTCATTTTGGTCATTTTAACGTAGACGCATGAAAACGGTGCCAAAACGTGCCCATGCGTGCCAAACAACCTGGGGTAAAATGGGAGTTGTTTCTGTCAAATAGTTTCGGAGATATAAGGGCCCAAACTTACGGTACTTTGACCTTCTAAGGGCCATAACTCGAAACACAGAGAACGAAGACAACTCCCATTTTATCCCAGGACACTTGGGTCAAGGGCGCATCATTTGGCAGCAATTATAAGCCGATTCCATCAAGTCACCTTTGCAACATTTAGACACCTTCGGCATATTGTTGTGCCGCCCAAAATTTTAGGCCCTTATAACTCGAGTGTTTGTATGGCGATTAAGCTGAAATTTTGCATGCTGCTAGTACATCTCAGTGCCTCGAAGAGTGCAAAATTTCATACTGCTACAACACGTATCTTGCGAGTTATAAGCCTTTGAAATTCGAGGAAACTAAAATTTGTGCCTATTTCTCGGGAAGACGAAATGAGTTGAAGAGGTGCAGTATGCCGCTTTCAAAAGGCATTGATGTCGCCTGCCATCGTGCAAAAACTCGCGAACACTGGGGCACTAGAAAGTGCCGAAATAAAGGGCTCATTTTTACATTGAGGTCTACGGGAAAACCGAATAAAACGCCGCGGCGCAGCCTAGAGGGCGATAACAATAGCGGTTTTTTCACCGTTAGTCCTTCTCAATATAATACACCCTCGGGGCAAATTACAGATCGCTGCGTTCAATAGAGGCCGAGAAAAGGGGCTTAGAAAATTTGATTGAGGTTACCTGTGGTGGATGCTAAATTCTCATTTTGGTCACTTTAACGTAGACGCATGAAAACGGTGCCAAAACGTGCCCATGCGTGCCAAACAACCTGGGGTAAAATGGGAGTTGTTTCTGTCAAATAGTTTCGGAGATATAAGGGCCCAAACTTACGGTACTTTGACCTTCTAAGGGCCATGACTCGAAACACAGAGAACGAAGACAACTCCCATTTTATCCCAGGACACTTGGGTCAAGGGCGCATCATTTGGCAGCAATTATAAGCCGATTCCATCAAGTCACCTTTGCAACATTTAGACACCTTCGGCATATTGTTGTCCCGCCCAAAACTTTAGGCCCTTATAACTCGAGTGTTTGTATGGCGATTAAGCTGAAATTTTGCATGCTGCTAGTACACCTCAGTGCCTCGAAGAGTGCAAAATTTCATACTGCTACAACACGTATCTTGCGAGTTATAAGCCTTTGAAATTCGAGGAAACTAAATTTTGTGCCTATTTCTCGGGAAGACGAAATGAGTTGAAGAGGTGCAGTATGCCGCTTTCAAAAGGCATTGATGTCGCCTGCCATCGTGCAAAAACTCGCGAACACTGGGGCACTAGAAAGTGCCGAAATAAAGGGCTCATTTTTACATTGAGGTCTACGGGAAAACCGAATAAAACGCCGCGGCGCAGCCTAGAGGGCGATAACAATAGCGGTTTTTTCACCGTTAGTCCTTCTCAATATAATACACCCTCGGGGCAAATTACAGATCGCTGCGTTCAATAGAGGCCGAGAAAAGTGGCTTAGAAAATTTGATTGAGGTTACCTGTGGTGGATGCTAAATTCTCATTTTGGTCACGTTAACGTAGACGCATGAAAACGGTGCCAAAACGTGCCCATGCGTGCCAAACAACCTGGGGTAAAATGGGAGTTGTTTCTGTCAAATAGTTTCGGAGATATAAGGGCCCAAACTTACGGTACTTTGACCTTCTAAGGGCCATAACTCGAAACACAGAGAACGAAGACAACTCCCATTTTATCCCAGGACACTTGGGTCAAGGGCGCATCATTTGGCAGCAATTATAAGCCGATTACATCAAGTCACCTTTGCAACATTTAGACACCTTCGGCATATTGTTGTCCCGCCCAAAACTTTAGGCCCTTATACCTCGAGTGTTTGTATGGCGATTAAGCTGAAATTTTGCATGCTGCTAGTACACCTCAGTGCCTCGAAGAGTGCAAAATTTCATCCTGCTACAACACGTATCTTGCGAGTTATAAGCCTTTGAAATTCGAGGAAACTAAATTTTGTGCCTATTTCTCGGGAAGTCGAAATGAGTTGAAGAGGTGCAGTATGTCGCTTTCACTAGGCATTGATGTCGCCTGCCATCGTGCAAAAACTCGCGAACACTTGGGCACTAGAAAGTGCCTAAATAAAGGGCTCATTTTTACATTGAGGTCTACGGGAAAACCGAATAAAACGCCGCGGCGCAGCCTAGAGGGCGATAACAATAGCGGTTTTTTCACCGTTAGTCCTTCTCAATATAATACACCCTCGGGGCAAATTACAGATCGCTGCGTTCAATAGAGGCCGAGAAAAGTGGCTTAGAAAATTTGATTGAGGTTACCTGTGGTGGATGCTAAATTCTCATTTTGGTCACTTTAACATAGACGCATGAAAACGGTGCCAAAACGTGCCCATGCGTGCCAAACAACCTGGGGTAAAATGGGAGTTGTTTCTGTCAAATAGTTTCGGAGATATAAGGGCCCAAACTTACGGTACTTTGACCTTCTAAGGGCCATAACTCGAAACACAGAGAACGAAGACAACTCCCATTTTATCCCAGGACACTTGGGTCAAGGGCGCATCATTTGGCAGCAATTATAAGCCGATTCCATCAAGTCACCTTTGCAACATTTAGACACCTTCGACATATTGTTGTCCCGCCCAAAACTTTAGGCCCTTATAACTCGAGTGTTTGTATGGCGATTAAGCTGAAATTTTGCATGCTGCTAGTACACCTCAGTGCCTCGAAGAGTGCAAAATTTCATACTGCTACAACACGTATCTTGCGAGTTATAAGCCTTTGAAATTCGAGGAAACTAAATTTTGTGCCTATTTCTCGGGAAGACGAAATGAGTTGAAGAGGTGCAGTATGTCGCTTTCAAAAGGCATTGATGTCGCCTGCCATCCTGCAAAAACTCGCGAACACTGGGGCACTAGAAAGTGCCTAAATAAAGGGCTCATTTTTAAATTGAGGTCTACGGGAAAACCGAATAAAACGCCGTGGCGCAGCCTAGAGGGCGATAACAATAGCGGTTTTTTCACCGTTAGTCCTTCTCAATATAATACACCCTCGGGGCAAATTACAGATCGCTGCGTTCAATAGAGGCCGAGAAAAGTGGCTTAGAAAATTTGATTGAGGTTACCTGTGGTGGATGCTAAATTCTCATTTTGGTCACTTTAACGTAGACGCATGAAAACGGTGCCAAAACGTGCCCATGCGTGCCAAACAACCTGGGGTAAAATGGGAGTTGTTTCTCTCAAATAGTTTCGGAGATTTAAGGGCCCAAACTTACGGTACTTTGACCTTCTAAGGGCCATAACTCGAAACACAGAGGACGAAGACAACTCCCATTTTATCCCAGGACACTTGGGTCAAGGGCGCATCATTTGGCAGCAATTATAAGCCGATTCCATCAAGTCACCTTTGCAACATTTAGACACCTTCGACATATTGTTGTCCCGCCCAAAATTTTAGGCCCTTATAACTCGAGTGTTTGTATGGCGATTAAGCTGAAATTTTGCATGCTGCTAGTACACCTCAGTGCCTCGAAGAGTGCAAAATTTCATACTGCTACAACACGTATCTTGCGAGTTATAAGCCTTTGAAATTCGAGGAAACTAAACTTTGTGCCTATTTCTCGGGAAGACGAAATGAGTTGAAGAGGTGCAGTATGTCGCTTTCAAAAGGCATTGATGTCGCCTGCCATCGTGCAAAAACTCGCGAACACTGGGGCACTAGAAAGTGCCGAAATATAGGGCTCATTTTTACATTGAGGTCTACGGGAAAACCGAATAAAACGCAGCGGCGCAGCCTAGAGGGCGATAACAATAGCCTTTTTTTCACCGTTAGTCCTTCTCAATATAATACACCCTCGGGGCAAATTACAGATCGCTGCGTTCAATAGAGGCCGAGAAAAGTGGCTTAGAAAATTTGATTGAGGTTACCTGTGGTGGATGCTAAATTCTCATTTTGGTCACTTTAACGTAGACGCATGAAAACGGTGCCAAAACGTGCCCATGCGTGCCAAACAACCTGGGGTAAAATGGGAGTTGTTTCTGTCAAATAGTTTCGGAGATATAAGGGCTCAAACTTACGGTACTTTGACCTTCTAAGGGCCATAACTCGAAACACAGAAACCGAAGACAACTCCCATTTTATCCCAGGACACTTGGGTCAAGGGCGCATCATTTGGCAGCAATTATAAGCCGATTCCATCAAGTCACCTTTGCAACATTTAGACACCTTCGGCATATTGTTGTCCCGCCCAAAACTTTAGGCCCTTATAACTCGAGTGTTTGTATGGCGATTAAGCTGAAATTTTGCATGCTGCTAGTACACCTCAGTGCCTCGACAAGAGCAAAATTTCATACTGCTACAACACGTATCTTGCGAGTTATAAGCCTTTGAAATTCGAGGAAACTAAACTTTGTGCCTATTTCTCGGGAAGACGAAATGAGTTGAAGAGGTGCAGTATGCCGCTTTCAAAAGGCATTGATGTCGCCTGCCATCGTGCAAAAACTCGCGAACACTGGGGCACTAGAACGTGCCGAAATAAAGGGCTCATTTTTACATTGAGGTCTACGGGAAAACCGAATAAAACGCCGCGGCGCAGCCTAGAGGGCGATAACAATAGCGGTTTTTTCACCGTTAGTCCTTCTCAATATAATACACCCTCGAGGCAAATTACAGATCGCTGCGTTCAATAGAGGCCGAGAAAAGTGGCTTAGAAAATTTGATTGAGATTACCTGTGGTGGATGCTAAATTCTCATTTTGGTCACTTTAACGTAGACGCATGAAAACGGTGCCAAAACGTGCCCATGCATGCCAAACAACCTGGGGTAAAATGGGAGTTGTTTCTGTCAAATAGTTTCGGAGATATAAGGGCCCAAACTTACGGTACTTTGACCTTCTAAGGGCCATAACTCGAAACACAGAGAACGAAGACAACTCCCATTTTATCCCAGGACACTTGGGTCAAGGGCGCATCATTTGGCAGCAATTATAAGCCGATTCCATCAAGTCACCTTTGCAACATTTAGACACCTTCGGCATATAACACCTCCCGCCCAAAATTTAGGCCCTTATAACTCATGTGTTTGTATGGCGATTAAGCTGAAATTTTGCATGCTGCTAGTACACCTCAGTGCCTCGAAGAGTTCTAAATTTCATACTGCTACAACATGTATCTTGCGAGTTATAAGCCTTTAAATTTCGAGGAAACTTAACTTTGTGCCTATTCTCTGGAAGACGAAATGAGTTGAAGAGGTGCAGTATGCCGCTTTCAAAAGGCATTGATGTCGCCTGCCATCGTGCAAAAACTCGCGAACACTGGGGCACTAGAAAGTGCCGAAATAAAGGGCTCATTTTTACATTGAGGTCTACGGGAAAACCGAATAAAACGACGCGGCGCAGCCTAGAGGGCGATAACAATAGCGTTTTTTTCACCGTTAGTCCTTCTCAATATAATACACCCTCGGGGCAAATTACAGATCGCTGCGTTCAATAGAGGCCGAGAAAAGTGGCTTAGAAAATTTGATTGAGGTTACCTGTGGTTGATGCTAAATTCTCATTTTGGTCACTTTAACGTAGACGCATGAAAACGGTGCCAAAACGTGCCCATGCGTGCCAAACAACCTGGGGTGAAATGGGAGTTGTTTCTGTCAAATAGTTTCGGAGATATAAGGGCCCAAACTTACGGTACTTTGACCTTCTAAGGGCCATAACTCGAAACACAGAGAACGAAGACAACTCCCATTTTATCCCAGGACACTTGGGTCAAGGGCGCATCATTTGGCAGCAATTATAAGCCGATTCCATCAAGTCACCTTTGCAACATTTAGACACCTTCGGCATATTGTTGTCCCGCCCAAAACTTTAGGCCCTTATAACTCGAGTGTTTGTATGGCGATTAAGCTGAAATTTTGCATGCTGCTAGTACACCTCAGTGCCTCGAAGAGTGCAAAATTTCATACTGCTATAACACGTATCTTGCGAGTTATAAGCCTTTGAAATTCGAGGAAACTAAATTTTGTGCCTATTTCTCGGGAAGACGAAATGAGTTGAAGAGGTGCAGTATGCCGCTTTCAAAAGGCATTGATGTCGCCTACCATCGTGCAAAAACTCGCGAACACTGGGGCACTAGAAAGTGCCGAAATAAAGGGCTCATTTTTACATTGAGGTCTACGGGAAAACCGAATAAAACGCCGCGACGCAGCCTAGAGGGCGATAACAATAGCGGTTTTTTCACCGTTAGTCCTTCTCAATATAATACAGCCTCGGGGCAAATTACAGGTCGCTGCGTTTAATAGAGGCCGAGAAAAGTGGCTTAGAAAATTTGATTGAGGTTACCTGTGGTGGATGCTAAATTCTCATTTTGGTCACTTTAACGTAGACGCATGAAAACGGTGCCAAAACGTGCCCATGCGTGCCAAACAACCTGGGGTAAAATGGGAGTTGTTTCTGTCAAATAGTTTCGGATATATAAGGGCCCAAACTTACGGTACTTTGACCTTCTAAGGGCCATAACTCGAAACACAGAGAACGAAGACAACTCCCATTTTATCCCAGGACATTTGGGTCAAGGGCGCATCATTTGGCAGCAATTATAAGCCGATTCCATCAAGTCACCTTTGCAACATTTAGACACCTTCGGCATATTGTTGTCCCGCCCAAAATTCTCATTTTGGTCACTTTAACGTAGACGCATGAAAACGGTGCCAAAACGTGCCCATGCGTGCCAAACAACCTTGGGTAAAATGGGAGTTGTTTCTGTCAAATGGTTTCGGAGATATAAGGGCCCAAACTTACGGTACTTTGACCTTCTAAGGGCCATAACTCGAAACACAGAGAACGAAGACAACTCCCATTTTATCCCAGGACACTTGGGTCAAGGGCGCACCATTTGGCAGCAATTATAAGCCGATTCCATCAAGTCACCTTTGCAACATTTAGACACCTTCGGCATATTGTTGTCCCGCCCAAAACTTTAGGCCCTTATAACTCGAGTATTTGTATGGCGATTAAGCTGAAATTTTGCACGCTGCTAGTACACCTCAGTGCCTCGAAGAGTGCTAAATTTCATACTGCTACAACATGTATCTTGCGAGTTATAAGCCTTTAAATTTCGAGGAAACTAAACTTTGTGCCTATTCTCTGGAAGACGAAATGAGTTGAAGAGGTGCAGTATGCCGCTTTCAAAAGGCATTGATGTCGCCTGCCATCGTGCAAAAACTCGCGAACACTGGGGCACTAGAAAGTGCCGAAATAAAGGGCTCATTTTTACATTGAGGTCTACGGGAAAACCGAATAAAACGACGCGGCGCAGCCTAGAGGGCGATAACAATAGCGTTTTTTTCACCGTTAGTCCTTCTCAATATAATACACCCTCGGGGCAAATTACAGATCGCTGCGTTCAATAGAGGCCGAGAAAAGTGGCTTAGAAAATTTGATTGAGGTTACCTGTGGTTGATGCTAAATTCTCATTTTGGTCACTTTAACGTAGACGCATGAAAACGGTGCCAAAACGTGCCCATGCGTGCCAAACAACCTGGGGTGAAATGGGAGTTGTTTCTGTCAAATAGTTTCGGAGATATAAGGGCCCAAACTTACGGTACTTTGACCTTCTAAGGGCCATAACTCGAAACACAGAGAACGAAGACAACTCCCATTTTATCCCAGGACACTTGGATCAAGGGCGCACCATTTGGCAGCAATTATAAGCCGATTCCATCAAGTCACCTTTGCAACATTTAGACACCTTCGGCATATTGTTGTCCCGCCCAAAACTTTAGGCCCTTATAACTCGAGTGTTTGTATGGCGATTTAGCTGAAATTTTGCATGCTGCTAGTACACCTCAGTGCCTCGTAGAGTACAAAATTTCATACTGCTACAACACGTATCTTGCGAGTTATAAGCCTTTGAATTTCGAGGAAACTAAACTTTGTGCCTATTTCTCGGGAAGACGAAATGAGTTGAAGAGGTGCAGTATGCCGCTTTCAAAAGGCATTGATGTCGCCTGCCATCGTGTAAAAACTCGCGAACACTGGGGCACTAGCAAGTGCCGAAATAAAGGGCTCATTTTTACATTGAGGTCTACAAGAAAACCGAATAAAACGCCGCGGCGCAGCCTAGAGGGCGATAACAATAGCGGTTTTTTCACCGTTAGTCCTTCTCAATATAATACACCCTCGGGGCAAATTACAGATCGCTGCGTTCAATAGAGGCCGAGAAAAGTGGCTTAGAAAATTTGATTGAGGTTACCTGTGGTGGATGCTAAATTCTCATTTTGGTCACTTTAACGTAGACGCATGAAAACGGTGCCAAAACGTGCCCATGCGTGCCAAACAACCTGGTGTAAAATGGGAGTTGTTTCTGTCAAACAGTTTCGGATATATAAGGGCCCAAACTTACGGTACTTTGACCTTCTAAGGGCCATAACTCGAAACACAGAGAACGAAGACAACTCCCATTTTATCCCAGGACACTTGGGTCAAGGGCGCATCATTTGGCAGCAATTATAAGCCGATTCCATCAAGTCACCTTTGCAACATTTAGACACCTTCGGCATATTGTTGTCCCGCCCAAAAGTTTAGGCCCTTATAACTCGAGTGTTTGTATGGCGATTAAGCTGAAATTTTGCATGCTGCTAGTACACCTCAGTGCCTCGAAGAGTGCAAAATTTCATACTGCTACAACACGTATCTTGCGAGTTATAAGCCTTTGAAATTCGAGGAAACTAAACTTTGTGCCTATTTCTCGGGAAGACGAAATGAGTTGAAGAGGTGCAGTATGCCGCTTTCAAAAGGCATTGATGTCGCCTGCCATCGTGCAAAAACTCGCGAACACTGGGGCACTAGAAAGTGCCGAAATAAAGGGCTCATTTTTACATTGAGGTCTACGGGAAAACCGAATAAAACGCCGCGGCGCAGCCTAGAGGGCGATAACAATAGCGTTTTTTTTTCACCGTTAGTCCTTCTCAATATAATACAGCCTCGGGGCAAATTACAGGTCGCTGCGTTTAATAGAGGCCGAGAAAAGTGGCTTAGAAAATTTGATTGAGGTTACCTGTGGTGGATGCTAAATTCTCATTTTGGTCACTTTAACGTAGACGCATGAAAACGGTGCCAAAACGTGCCCATGCGTGCCAAACAACCTGGGGTAAAATGGGAGTTGTTTCTGTCAAATAGTTTCGGAGATATAAGGGCCCAAACTTACGGTACTTTGACCTTCTAAGGGCCATAACTCGAAACACAGAGAACGAAGACAACTCCCATTTTATCCCAGGACATTTGGGTCAAGGGCGCATCATTTGGCAGCAATTATAAGCCGATTCCATCAAGTCACCTTTGCAACATTTAGACACCTTCGGCATATTGTTGTCCCGCCCAAAATTCTCATTTTGGTCACTTTAACGTAGACGCATGAAAACGGTGCCAAAACGTGCCCATGCGTGCCAAACAACCTGGGGTAAAATGGGAGTTGTTTCTGTCAAATGGTTTCGGAGATATAAGGGCCCAAACTTACGGTACTTTGACCTTCTAAGGGCCATAACTCGAAACACAGAGAACGAAGACAACTCCCATTTTATCCCAGGACACTTGGGTCAAGGGCGCATCATTTGGCAGCAATTATAAGCCGATTCCATCAAGTCACCTTTGCAACATTTAGACACCTTCGGCATATTGTTGTCCCGCCCAAAACTTTAGGCCCTTATAACTCGAGTATTTGTATGGCGATTAAGCTGAAATTTTGCATGCTGCTAGTACACCTCAGTGCCTCGAAGAGTGCTAAATTTCATACTGCTACAACATGTATCTTGCGAGTTATAAGCCTTTAAATTTCGAGGAAACTAAACTTTGTGCCTATTCTCTGGAAGACGAAATGAGTTGAAGAGGTGCAGTATGCCGCTTTCAAAAGGCATTGATGTCGCCTGCCATCGTGCAAAAACTCGCGAACACTGGGGCACTAGAAAGTGCCGAAATAAAGGGCTCATTTTTACATTGAGGTCTACGGGAAAACCGAATAAAACGACGCGGCGCAGCCTAGAGGGCGATAACAATAGCGGTTTTTTCACCGTTAGTCCTTCTCAATATAATACACCCTCGGGGCAAATTACAGATCGCTGCGTTCAATAGAGGCCGAGAAAAGCTGCTTAGAAAATTTGATTGAGGTTACCTGTGGTGGATGCTAAATTCTCATTTTGGTCACTTTAACGTAGACGCATGAAAACGGTGCCAAAACGTGCCCATGCGTGCCAAACAACCTGGGGTGAAATGGGAGTTGTTTCTGTCAAATAGTTTCGGAGATATAAGGGCCCAAACTTACGGTACTTTGTCCTTCTAAGGGCCATAACTCGAAACACAGAGAACGAAGACAACTCCCATTTTATCCCAGGACACTTGGGTCAAAAGCGCATCATTTGGCAGCAATTATAAGCCGATTCCATCAAGTCACCTTTGCAACATTTAGACACCTTCGGCATATTGTTGTCGCGCCCAAAACTTTAGGCCCTTATAACTCGAGTGTTTGTATGGCGATTAAGCTGAAATTTTGCATGCTGCTAGTACACCTCAGTGCCTCAAAGAGTGCAAAATTTCATACTGCTACAACACGTATCTTGCGAGTTATAAGCCTTTGAAATTCGAGGAAACTAAATTTTGTGCCTATTTCTCGGGAAGACGAAATGAGTTGAAGAGGTGCAGTATGCCGCTTTCAAAAGGCATTGATGTCGCCTGCCATCGTGCAAAAACTCGCGAACACTGGGGCACTAGAAAGTGCCGAAATAAAGGGCTCATTTTTACATTGAGGTCTACGGGAAAACCGAATAAAACGCCGCGGCGCAGCCTAGAGGGCGATAACAATAGCGGTTTTTTTAACCGTTAGTCCTTCTCAATATAATACACCCTCGGGGCAAATTACAGATCGCTGCGTTCAATAGAGGCCGAGAAAAGTGGCTTAGAAAATTTGATTGAGGTTACCTGTGGTGGATGCTAAATTCTCATTTTGGTCACTTTAACGTAGACGCATGAAAACGGTGCCAAAACGTGCCCATGCGTGCCAAACAACCTGGGGTAAAATGGGAGTTGTTTCTGTCAAATAGTTTCGGAGATATAAGGGCCCAAACTTACGGTACTTTGACCTTCTAAGGGCCATAACTCGAAACACAGAGAACGAAGACAACTCCCATTTTATCCCAGGACACTTGGGTCAAGGGCGCATCATTTGGCAGCAATTATAAGCCGATTCCATCAAGTCACCTTTGCAACATTTAGACACCTTCGGCATATTGTTGTCCCGCCCAAAACTTTAGGCCCTTATAACTCGAGTGTTTGTATGGCGATTAAGCTGTAAATTTTGCATGCTGCTAGTACACCTCAGTGCCTCGAAGAGTGCAAAATTTCATACTGCTACAACACGTATCTTGCGAGTTATAAGCCTTTGAAATTCGAGGAAACTAAATTTTGTGCCTATTTCTCGGGAAGACGAAATGAGTTGAAGAGGTGCAGTATGCCGCTTTCAAAAGGCATTGATGTCGCCTGCCATCGTGCAAAAACTCGCGAACACTGAGGCACTAGAAAGTGCCGAAATAAAGGGCTCATTTTTACATTGAGGTCTACGGGAAAACCGAATAAAACGCCGCGGCGCAGCCTAGAGGGCGATAACAATAGCGGTTTTTTCACCGTTAGTCCTTCTCAATATAATACACCCTCGAGGCAAATTACAGATCGCTGCGTTCAATAGAGGCCGAGAAAAGTGGCTTAGAAAATTTGATTGAGGTTACCTGTGGTGGATGCTAAATTCTCCTTTTGGTCACTTTAACGTAGACGCATGAAAACGGTGCCAAAACGTGCCCATGCGTGCCAAACAACCTGGGGTAAAATGGGAGTTGTTTCTGTCAAATAGTTTCGGAGATATAAGGGCCCAAACTTCCGGTACTTTGACCTTCTAAGGGCCATAACTCGAAACACAGAGAACGAAGACAACTCCCATTTTATCCCAGGACACTTGGGTCAAGGGCGCATCATTTGGCAGCAATTATAAGCCGATTCCATCAAGTCACCTTTGCAACATTTAGACACCTTCGGCATATTGTTGTCCCGCCCAAAACTTTAGGCCCTTATAACTCGAGTGTTTGTATGGCGATTAAGCTGAAATTTTGCATGCTGCTAGTACACCTCAGTGCCTCGAAGAGTGCAAAATTTCATACTGCTACAACACGTATCTTGCGAGTTATAAGCCTTTGAAATTCGAGGAAACTAAACTTTGTGCCTATTTCTCGGGAAGACGAAATGAGTTGAAGAGGTGCAGTATGCCGCTTTCAAAAGGCATTGATGTCGCCTGCCATCGTGCAAAAACTCGCGAACACTGAGCCACTAGAAAGTGCCGAAATAAAGGGCTCATTTTTACATTGAGGTCTACGGGAAAACCGAATAAAACGCCGCGGCGCAGCCTAGAGGGCGATAACAATAGCGGTTTTTTCACCGTTAGTCCTTCTCTATATAATACACCCTCGAGGCAAATTACAGATCGCTGCGTTCAATAGAGGCCGAGAAAAGTGGCTTAGAAATTTTGATTGAGGTTACCTGTGGTGGATGCTAAATTCTCCTTTTGGTCACTTTAACGTAGACGCATGAAAACGGTGCCAAAACGTGCCCATGCGTGCCAAACAACCTGGGGTAAAATGGGAGTTGTTTCTGTCAAATAGTTTCGGAGATATAAGGGCCCAAACTTACGGTACTTTGACCTTCTAAGGGCCATAACTCGAAACAAAGAGAACGAAGATAACTCCCATTTTATCCCAGGACACTTGGGTCAAGGGCGCATCATTTGGCAGCAATTATAAGCCGATTCCATCAAGTCACCTTTGCAACATTTAGACACCTTCGGCATATTGTTGTCCCGCCCAAAACTTTAGGCCCTTATAACTCGAGTGTTTGTATGGCGATTAAGCTGAAATTTTGCATGCTGCTAGTACACCTCAGTGCCTCGAAGTGTGCAAAATTTCATACTGCTACAACACGTATCTTGCAAGTTATAAGCCTTTGAATTTCGAGGAAACTAAAATTTGTGCCTATTTCTCGGGAAGACGAAATGAGTTGAAGAGGTGCAGTATGCCGCTTTCAAAAGGCATTGATGTCGCCTGCCATCGTGCAAAAACTCGCGAACACTGGGGCACTAGAAAGTGCCGAAATAAAGGGCTCATTTTTACATTGAGGTCTACGGGAAAACCGAATAAAACGCCGCGGCGCAGCCTAGAGGGCGATAACAATAGCGGTTTTTCACCGTTAGTCCTTCTCAATATAATACACCCTCGGGGCAAATTACAGATCGCTGCGTTCAATAGAGGCCGAGAAAAGTGGCTTAGAAAATTTGATTGAGGTTACCTGTGGTGGATGCTAAATTCTCATTTTGGTCACTTTAACGTAGACGCATGAAAACGGTGCCAAAACGTGCCCATGCGTGCCAAACAACCTGGGGTAAAATGGGAGTTGTTTCTGTCAAATAGTTTCGGAGATATAAGGGCCCAAACTTACGGTACTTTGACCTTCTAAGGGCCATAACTCGAAACACAGAGAACGAAGACAACTCCCATTTTATCCCAGGACACTTGGGTCAAGGGCGCATCATTTGGCAGCAATTATAAGCCGATTCCATCAAGTCACCTTTGCAACATTTAGACACCTTCGGCATATTGTTGTCCCGCCCAAAACTTTAGGCCCTTATAACTCGAGTGTTTGTATGGCGATTAAGCTGAAATTTTGCATGCTGCTAGTACACCTCAGTGCCTCGAAGAGTGCAAAATTTCATACTGCTACAACACGTATCTTGCGAGTTATAAGCCTTTGAAATTCGAGGAAACTAAACTTTGTGCCTATTTCTCGGGAAGACGAAATGAGTTGAAGAGGTGCAGTATGCCGCTTTCAAAAGGCATTGATGTCGCCTGCCATCGTGCAAAAACTCGCGAACACTGGGGCACTAGAAAGTGCCGAAATAAAGGGCTCATTTTTACATTGAGGTCTACGGGAAAACCGAATAAAACGACGCGGCGCAGCCTAGAGGGCGATAACAATAGCGGTTTTTTCACCGTTAGTCCTTCTCAATATAATACACCCTCGGGGCAAATTACAGATGGCTGCGTTCAATAGAGGCCGAGAAAAGTGGCTTAGAAAATTTGATTGAGGTTACCTGTGGTGGATGCTAAATTCTCATTTTGGTCACTTTAACGTAGACGCATGAAAACGGTGCCAAAACATGCCCATGCGTGCCAAACAACCTGGGGTGAAATGGGAGTTGTTTCTGTTAAATAGTTTCGGAGATATAAGGGCCCAAACTTACGGTACTTTGACCTTCTAAGGGCCATAACTCGAAACACAGAGAACGAAGACAACTCCCATTTTATCCCAGGACACTTGGGTCAAGGGCGCATCATTTGGCAGCAATTATAAGCCGATTCCATTAAGGCACCTTTGCAACATTTAGACACCTTCGGCATATTGTTGTCCCGCCCAAAACTTTAGGCCCTTATAACTCGAGTGTTTGTATGGCGATTAAGCTGAAATTTTGCATGCTGCTAGTACACCTCAGTGCCTCGAAGAGTACAAAATTGCATACTGCTACAACACGTATCTTGCGAGTTATAAGCCTTTGTAATTCGAGGAAACTAAATTTTGTGCCTATTTCTCTGGAAGACGAAATGAGTTGAAGAGGTGCAGTATGCCGCTTTCAAAAGGCATTGATGTCGCCTGCCATCGTGCAAAAACTCGCGAACACTGGGGCACTAGAAAGTGCCGAAAAAAGGGCTCATTTTTACATTGAGGTCTACGGGAAAACCGAATAAAACGCCGCGGCGCAGCCTTGAGGGCGATCACAATAGCGGTTTTTTTCACCGTTAGTCCTTCTCAATATAATACACCCTCGGGGCAAATTACAGATCGCTGCGTTCAATAGAGGCCGAGAAAAGTGGCTTAGAAAATTTGATTGAGGTTACCTGTGGTGGATGCTAAATTCTCATTTTGGTCACTTTAACTTAGACGCATGAAAACGGTGCAAAAACGTGCCCATGCGTGCCAAACAACCTAGGGTAAAATGGGAGTTGTTTCTGTCAAATAGTTTAGGAGATATAAGGGCCCAAACTCACGGTACTTTGACCTTCTAAGGGCCATAACTCCAAACACAGAGAACGAAGACAACTCCCATTTTATCCCAGGACACTTGGGTCAAGGGCGCATCATTTGGCAGCAATTATAAGCCGATTCCATTAAGGCACCTTTGCAACATTTAGACACCTTCGGCATATTGTTGTCCCGCCCAAAATTTTAGGCCCTTATAACTCGAGTGTTTGTATGGCGATTAAGCTGAAATTTTGCACGCTGCTAGTACACCTCAGTGCCTCGAGGAGTGCAAAATTTCATACTGCTACAACACGTATCTTGCGAGTTATAAGCCTTTGTAATTCGAGGAAACTAAACTTTGTGCCTATTTCTCGGGAAGACGAAATGAGTTGAAGAGGTGCAGTATGCCGCTTTCAAAAGGCATTGATGTCGCCTGCCATCGTGCAAAAACTCGCGAACACTGGGGCACTAGAAAGTGCCGAAATAAAGGGCTCATTTTTACATTTTGGTCTACGGGAAAACCGAATAAAACGCCGCGGCGCAGCCTAGAGGGCGATAACAATAGCGGTTTTTTCACCGTTAGTCCTTCTCAATATAATACACCCACTGGGCAAATTACAGATCGCTGCGTTCAATAGAGGCCGAGAAAAGTGGCTTAGAAAATTTGATTGAGGTTACCTGTGGTGGATGCTAAATTCTCATTTTGGTCACTTTAACTTAGACGCATGAAAACGGTGCAAAAACGTGCCCATGCGTGCCAAACAACCTAGGGTAAAATGGGAGTTGTTTCTGTCAAATAGTTTAGGAGATATAAGGGCCCAAACTCACGGTACTTTGACCTTCTAAGGGCCATAACTCCAAACACAGAGAACGAAGACAACTCCCATTTTATCCCAGGACACTTGGGTCAAGGGCGCATCATTTGGCAGCAATTATAAGCCGATTCCATCAAGTCACCTTTGCAACATTTAGACACCTTCGGCATATTGTTGTCCCGCCCAAAACTTTAGGCCCTTATAACTCGAGTGTTTGTATGGCGATTAAGCTGAAATTTTGCATGCTGCTAGTACACCTCAGTGCCTCGAAGAGTGCAAAATTTTATACTGCTACAACACGTATCTTGCGAGTTATAAGCCTTAGAAATTTGAGGAAACTAAATTTTGTGCCTATTTCTCGGGAAGACGAAATGAGTTGAAGAGGTGCAGTATGCCGCTTTCAAAAGGCATTGATGTCGCCTGCCATCGTGCAAAAACTCGCGAACACTGGGGCACTAGAAAGTGCCGAAATAAAGGGCTCATTTTTACATTGAGGTCTACGGGAAAACCGAATAAAACGCCGCTGCGCAGCCTAGAGGGCGATAACAATAGCGGTTTTTTCACCGTTAGTCCTTCTCAATATAATACACCCTCGGGGCAAATTACAGATCGCTGCGTTCAATAGAGGCCGAGAAAAGTGGCTTAGAAAATTTGATTGAGGTTACCTGTGGTGGATGCTAAATTCTCATTTTGGTCACTTTAACGTAGACGCATGAAAACGGTGCCAAAACGTGCCCATGCGTGCCAAACAACCTGGGGTAAAATGGGAGTTGTTTCTGTCAAATAGTTTCGGAGATATAAGGGCCCAAACTTCCGGTACTTTGACCTTCTAAGTGCCATAACTCGAAACACAGAGAACGAAGACAACTCCCATTTTATCCCAGGACACTTGGGTCAAGGGCGCATCATTTGGCAGCAATTATAAGCCGATTCAATTAAGGCACCTTTGCAACATTTAGACACCTTCGGCATATTGTTGTCCCGCCCAAAACTTTAGGCCCTTATAACTCGAGTGTTTGTATGGCGATTAAGCTGAAATTTTGCATGCTGCTAGTACACCTCAGTGCCTCAAAGAGTGCAAAATTTCGTACTGCTACAACACGTATCTTGCGAGTGATAAGCCTTTGAACTTCGAGGAAACTAAACTTTGCGCCTATTTCTCGGGAAGACGAAATGAGTTGAAGAGGTGCAGTATGCCGCTTTCAAAAGGCATTGATGTCGCCTGCCATCGTGCAAAAACTCGCGAACACTGGGGCACTAGAAAGTGCCGAAATAAAGGGCTCATTTTTACATTGAGGACTACGGGAAAACCGAATAAAACGCCGCGGCGCAGCCTAGAGGGCGATAACAATGCCGCTTTCAAAAGGCATTGATGTCGCCTGCCATCGTGCAAAAACTCGCGAACACTTGGGCACTAGAAAGTGCCGAAATAAAGGGCTCATTTTTACATTGAGGTCTACGGGAAAACCGAATAAAACGCCGCGGCGCAGCCTAGAGGGCGATAACAATAGCGTTTTTTTCACCGTTAGTCCTTCTCAATATAATACACCCTCGGGGCAAATTACAGATCGCTGCGTTCAATAGAGGACGAGAAAAGTGGCTTAGAATATTTGATTGAGGTTTCCTGTGATGGATGCTAAATTCTCATTTTGGTCACTTTAACGTAGACGCATGAAAACGGTGCCAAAACGTGCCCATGCGTGCCAGACAACCTGGGGTAAAATGGGAGTTGTTTCTGTCAAATAGTTTCGGAGATATAAGGGCCCAAACTTACGGTACTTTGACCTTCTAAGGGCCATAACTCGAAACACAGAGAACGAAGACAACCCCCATTTTATCCCAGGACACTAGGGTCAAGGGCGCATCATTTGGCAGCAATTATAAGCCGATTCCATCAAGTCACCTTTGCAACATTTAGACACCTTCGGCATATTGTTGTCCCGCCCAAAATTTTAGGCCCTTATAACTCGAGTGTTTGTATGGCGATTAAGCTGAAATTTTGCATGCTGCTAGTACACCTCAGTGCCTCGAAGAGTGCAAAATTTCATACTGCTACTACACGTATCTTGCGAGTTATAAGCCTTTGAAATTCGAGGAAACTAAATTTTGTGCCTATTTCTCGGGAAGACGAAATGAGTTGAAGAGGTGCAGTATGCCGCTTTCAAAAGGCATTGATGTCGCCTGCCATCGTGCAAAAACTCGCGAACACTGGGGCACTATAAAGTGCCGAAATAAAGGACTCATTTTTACATTGAGGTCTACGGGAAAACCGAATAAAACGCCGCGGCGCAGCCTAGAGGGCGATAACAATAGCGGTTTTTTCACCGTTAGTCCTTCTCAATATAATACACCCTCGGGGCAAATTACAGATCGCTGCGTTCAATAGAGGCCGAGAAAAGTGGCTTAGAAAATTTGATTGAGGTTACCTGTGGTGGATGCTAAATTCTCATTTTGGTCACTTTAACGTAGACGCATGAAAACGGTGCCAAAACGTGCCCATGCGTGCCAAACAACCTGGGGTAAAATGGGAGTTGTTTCTGTCAAATAGTTTCGGAGATATAAGGGCCCAAACTTACGGTACTTTGACCTTCTAAGGGCCATAACTCGAAACACAGAGAACGAAGACAACTCCCATTTTATCCCAGGACACTTCGGTCAAGGGCGCATCATTTGGCAGCAATTATAAGCCGATTCCATCAAGTCACCTTTGCAACATTTAGACACCTTCGGCATATTGTTGTCCCGCCCAAAACTTTAGGCCCTGATTACTCGAGTGTATGGTGATTAAGCTGAAATTTTGCATGCTGCTAGTACACCTCAGTGCCTCGAAGAGTGCAAAATTTCATACTGCTACAACACGTATCTTGCGAGTTATAAGCCTTTGAAATTCGAGGAAACTAAATTTTGTGCCTATTTCTCGGGAAGACGAAATGAGTTGAAGAGGTGCAGTATGCCGCTTTCAAAAGGCATTGATGTCGCCTGCCATCGTGCAAAAACTCGCGAACACTGGGGCACTAGAAAGTGCCGAAATAAAGGGCTCATTTTTACATTGAGGTCTACGGGAAAACCGAATAAAACGCCGCGGCGCAGCCTAGAGGGCGATAACAATAGCGGTTTTTTCACCGTTAGTCCTTCTCAATATAATACACCCTCGGGGCAAATTACAGATCGCTGCGTTCAATAGAGGCCGAGAAAAGTGGCTTAGAAAATTTGATTGAGGTTACCTGTGGTGGATGCTAAATTCTCATTTTGGTCACTTTAACGTAGACGCATGAAAACGGTGCCAAAACGTGCCCATGCGTGCCAAACAACCTGGGGTAAAATGGGAGTTGTTTCTGTCAAATAGTTTCGGAGATATAAGGGCCCAAACTTCCGGTACTTTGACCTTCTAAGTGCCATAACTCGAAACACAGAGAACGAAGACAACTCCCATTTTATCCCAGGACACTTGGGTCAAGGGCGCATCATTTGGCAGCAATTATAAGCCGATTCCATTAAGGCACCTTTGCAACATTTAGACACCTTCGGCATATTGTTGTCCCGCCCAAAACTTTAGGCCCTTATAACTCGAGTGTTTGTATGGCGATTAAGCTGAAATTTTGCATGCTGCTAGTACACCTCAGTGCCTCGAAGAGTGCAAAATTTCATACTGCTACAACACGTATCTTGCGAGTGATTAGCCTTTGAACTTCGAGGAAACTAAACTTTGCGCCTATTTCTCGGGAAGACGAAATGAGTTGAAGAGGTGCAGTATGCCGCTTTCAAAAGGCATTGATGTCGCCTGCCATCGTGCAAAAACTCGCGAACACTGGGGCACTAGAAAGTGCCGAAATGAAGGGCTCATTTTTACATTGAGGACTACGGGAAAACCGAATAAAACGCCGCGGCGCAGCCTAGAGGGCGATAACAATGCCGCTTTCAAAAGGCATTGATGTCGCCTGCCATCGTGCAAAAACTCGCGAACACTTGGGCACTAGAAAGTGCCGAAATAAAGGGCTCATTTTTACATTGAGGTCTACGGGAAAACCGAATAAAACGCCGCGGCGCAGCCTAGAGGGCGATAACAATAGCGGTTTTTTCACCGTTAGTCCTTCTCAATATAATACACCCTCGGGGCAAATTACAGATCGCTGCGTTCAATAGAGGACGAGAAAAGTGGCTTAGAAAATTTGACTGAGGTTTCCTGTGGTGGATGCTAAATTCTCATTTTGGTCACTTTAACGTAGACGCATGAAAACGGTGCCAAAACGTGCCCATGCGTGCCAGACAACCTGGGGTAAAATGGGAGTTGTTTCTGTCAAATAGTTTCGGAGATATAAGGGCCCAAACTTACGGTACTTTGACCTTCTAAGGGCCATAACTCGAAACACAGAGAACGAAGACAACCCCCATTTTATCCCAGGACACTTGGGTCAAGGGCGCATCATTTGGCAGCAATTATAAGCCGATTCCATCAAGTCACCTTTGCAACATTTAGACACCTTCGGCATATTGTTGTCCCGCCCAAAACTTTAGGCCCTTATAACTCGAGTGTTTGTATGGCGATTAAGCTGAAATTTTGCATGCTGCTAGTACACCTCAGTGCCTCGAAGAGTGCAAAATTTCATACTGCTACTACACGTATCTTGCGAGTTATAAGCCTTTGAAATTCGAGGAAACTAAATTTTGTGCCTATTTCTCGGGAAGACGAAATGAGTTGAAGAGGTGCAGTATGCCGCTTTCAAAAGGCATTGATGTCGCCTGCCATCGTGCAAAAACTCGCGAACACTGGGGCACTATAAAGTGCCGAAATAAAGGACTCATTTTTACATTGAGGTCTACGGGAAAACCGAATAAAACGCCGCGGCGCAGCCTAGAGGGCGATAACAATAGCGGTTTTTTCACCGTTAGTCCTTCACAATATAATACACCCTCGGGGCAAATTACAGATCGCTGCGTTCAATAGAGGACGAGAAAAGTGGCTTAGAAAATTTGATTGAGGTTACCTGTGGTGGATGCTAAATTCTCATTTTGGTCACTTTAACGTAGACGCATGAAAACGGTGCCAAAACGTGCCCATGCGTGCCAAACAACCTGGGGTAAAATGGGAGTTGTTTCTGTCAAATAGTTTCGGAGATATAAGGGCCCAAACTTACGGTACTTTGACCTTCTAAGGGCCATAACTCGAAACACAGAGAACGAAGACAACTCCCATTTTATCCCAGGACACTTGGGTCAAGGGCGCATCATTTGGCAGCAATTATAAGCCGATTCCATCAAGTCACCTTTGCAACATTTAGACACCTTCGGCATATTGTTGTCCCGCCCAAAACTTTAGGCCCTGATTACTCGAGTGTATGGTGATTAAGCTGAAATTTTGCATGCTGCTAGTACACCTCAGGGCCTCGAAGAGTGCAAAATTTCATACTGCTACAACACGTATCTTGCGAGTTATAAGCCTTTGAAATTCGAGGAAACTAAATTTTGTGCCTTTTTCTCGGGAAGACGAAATGAGTTGAAGAGGTGCAGTATGCCGCTTTCAAAAGGCATTGATGTCGCCTGCCATCGTGCAAAAACTCGCGAACACTGGGGCACTAGAAAGTGCCGAAATAAAGGGCTCATTTTTACATTGAGGTCTACGGGAAAACCGAATAAAACGCCGCGGCGCAGCCTAGAGGGCGATAACAATAGCGGTTTTTTCACCGTTAGTCCTTCTCAATATAATACACCCTCGGGGCAAATTACAGATCGCTGCGTTCAATAGAGGACGAGAAAAGTGGCTTAGAAAATTTGATTGAGGTTACCTGTGGTGGATGCTAAATTCTCATTTTGGTCACTTTAACGTAGACGCATGAAAACGGTGCCAAAACGTGCCCATGCGTGCCAAACAACCTGGGGTAAAATGGGAGTTGTTTCTGTCAAATAGTTTCGGAGATATAAGGGCCCAAACTTACGGTACTTTGACCTTCTAAGGGCCATAACTCGAAACACAGAGAACGAAGACAACTCCCATTTTATCCCAGGACACTTGGGTCAAGGGCGCATCATTTGGCAGCAATTATAAGCCGATTCCATCAAGTCACCTTTGCAACATTTAGACACCTTCGGCATATTGTTGTCCCGCCCAAAACTTTAGGCCCTTATTACTCGAGTGTATGGTGATTAAGCTGAAATTTTGCATGCTGCTAGTACACCTCAGTGCCTCGAAGAGTGCAAAATTTCATACTGCTACAACACGTATCTTGCGAGTTATAAGCCTTCGAAATTCGAGGAAACTAAACTTTGTGCCTATTTCTCGGGAAGACGAAATGAGTTGAAGAGGTGCAGTATGCCGCTTTCAAAAGGCATTGATGTCGCCTGCCATCGTGCAAAAACTCGCGAACACTAGGGCACTAGAAAGAGCCGAAATAAAGGGCTCATTTTTACATTGAGGTCTACGGGAAAACCGAATAAAACGCCGCGGCGCAGCCTAGAGGGCGATAACAAAAGCGGTTTTTTCACCGTTAGTCCTTCTAAATATAATACACACTCGGGGCAAATTACAGATCGCTGTGTTCAATAGAGGCCGAGAAAAGTGGCTTAGAAAATTTGATTGAGGTTACCTGTGGTGGATGCTAAATTCTCATTTTGGTCACTTTCACGTAGACGCATGAAAACGGTGCCAAAACGTGCCCATGCGTGCCAAACAACCTGGGGTAAAATGGGAGTTGTTTCTGTCAAATAGTTTCGGAGATATAAGGGCCCAAACTTACTGTACTTTGACCTTCTAAGGGCCATAACTCGAAACACAGAGAACGAAGACAACTCCCATTTTATCCCAGGACACTTGGGTCAAGGGCGCATCATTTGGCAGCAATTATAAGCCGATTCCATCAAGTCACCTTTGCAACATTTAGACACCTTCGGCATATTGTTGTCCCGCCCAAAATTTTAGGCCCTTATAACTCGAGTGTTAGTATGGCGATTAAGCTGAAATTTTGCCTGCTGCTAGTACACCTCAGTGCCTCGAAGAGTGCAAAATTTCATACTGCTACAACACGTATCTTGCGAGTTATAAGCCTTTGAAATTCGAGGAAACTAAACTTTGTGCCTATTTCTCGGGAAGACGAAATGAGTTGAAGAGGTGCAGTATGCCGCTTTCAAAAGGCATTGATGTCGCCTGCCATCGTGCAAAAAGTCGCGAACACTGGGGCACTAGAAAGTGCCGAAATAAAGGGCTCATTTTTACATTGAGGTCTACGGGAAAACCGAATAAAACGCCGCGGCGCAGCCTAGAGGGCGATAACAATAGCGGTTTTTTCACCGTTAGTCCTTCTCAATATAATACACCCTCGGGGCAAATTACAGATCGCTGCGTTCAATAGAGACCGAGAAAAGTGGCTTAGAAAATTTGATTGAGGTTACCTGTGGTGGATGCTAAATTCTCATTGTGGTCACTTTGATGTAGACGCATGAAAACGGTGCCAAAACGTGCCCATGCGTGCCAAACAACCTGGGGTAAAATGGGAGTTGTTTCTGTCAAATAGTTTCGGAGATATAAGGGCCCAAACTTACGGTACTTTGACCTTCTAAGGGCCATAACTCAAAACACAGAGAACGAAGACAACTCCCATTTTATCCCAGGACACTTGGGTCAAGGGCGCATCATTTGGCAGCAATTATAAGCCGATTCCATCAAGTCACCTTTGCAACATTTAGACACCTTCGGCATATTGTTGTCCCGCCCAAAACTTTAGGCCCTTATAACTCGAGTGTTTGATTGGCGATTAAGCTGAAAATTTGCATGCTGCTAGTACACCTCAGTGCCTCGAAGAGTGCAAAATTTCATATTGCTACAACACGTATCTTGCGAGTTATAAGCCTTTAAATTTCGAGGAAACTAAACTTTGTGCCTATTTCTCGGGAAGACGAAATGAGTTGAAGAGGTGCAGTATGCCGCTTTCAAAAGGCATTGATGTCGCCTGCCATCGTGCAAAAACTCGCGAACACTGGGGCACTAGAAAGTGCCGAAATAAAGGGCTCATTTTTACATTGAGGTCTACGGGAAAACCGAATAAAACGCCGCGGCGCAGCCTAGAGGGCGATAACAATAGCGTTTTTTTCACCGTTAGTCCTTCTCAATATAATACACCCTCGGGGCAAATTACAGATCGCTGCGTTCAATAGAGGCCGAGAAAAGTGGCTTAGAAAATTTGATTGAGGTTACCTGTGGTGGATGCTAAATTCTCATTTTGGTCACTTTAACGTAGACGCATGAAAACGGTGCTAAAACGTGCCCATGCGTGCCAAACAACCTGGGGTAAAATGGGAGTTGTTTCTGTCAAATAGTGTCGGAGATATAAGGGCCCAAACTTACGGTACTTTGACCTTCTAAGGGCCATAACTCGAAACACAGAGAACGAAGACAACTCCCATTTTATCCCAGGACACTTGGGTCAAGGGCGCATCATTTGGCAGCAATTATAAGCCGATTCCATCAAGTCACCTTTGCAACATTTAGACACCTTCGGCATATTGTTGTGCCGCCCAAAACTTTAGGCCCTTATAACTCGAGTGTATGGTGATTAAGCTGAAATTTTGCATGCTGCTAGTACACCTCAGTGCCTCGAAGAGAGCCCAATTTTTACAACGCTACAACACGTATCTTGCGAGTTATAAGCCTTTGAAATTCGAGGAAACTAAACTTTGTGCCTATTTCTCGGGAAGACGAAATGAGTTGAAGAGGTGCAGTATGCCGCTTTCAAAAGGCATTGATGTCGCCTGCCATCGTGCAAAAACTCGCGAACACTGGGGCACTATAAAGTGCCGAAATAAAGGGCTCATTTTTACATTGAGGTCTACGGGAAAACCGAATAAAACGCCGCGGCGCAGCCTAGAGGGCGATAACAATAGCGGTTTTTTCACCGTTAGTCCTTCTCAATATAATACACCCTCGGGGCAAATTACAGATCGCTGCGTTCAATAGAGGCCGAGAAAAGTGGCTTAGAAAATTTGATTGAGGTTACCTGTGGTGGATGCTAAATTCTCATTTTGGTCACTTTAACGTAGACGCATGAAAACGGTGCCAAAACGTGCCCATGCGTGCCAAACAACCTGGGGTAAAATGGGAGTTGTTTCTGTCAAATAGTGTCGGAGATATAAGGGCCCAAACTTACGGTACTTTGACCTTCTAAGGGCCATAACTCGAAACACAGAGAACGAAGACAACTCCCATTTTATCCCAGGACACTTGGGTCAAGGGCGCATCATTTGGCAGCAATTATAAGCCGATTCCATCAAGTCACCTTTGCAACATTTAGACACCTTCGGCATATTGTTGTCCCGCCCAAAACTTTAGGCCCTTATAACTCGATTGTATGGTGATTAAGCTGAAATTTTGCATGCTGCTAGTACACCTCAGTGCCTCGAATAGTGCAAAATTTCATACTGCTACAACACGTATCTTGCGAGTTATAAGCCTTTGAAATTCGAGGAAACTAAACTTTGTGCCTATTTCTCGGGAAGACGAAGAGGTGCAGTATGCCGCTTTCAAAAGGCATTGATGTCGCCTGCCATCGTGCAAAAACTCGCGAACACTGGGGCACTAGAAAGTGCCGAAATAAAGGGCTCATTTTTACATTGAGGTCTACGGGAAAACCGAATAAAACGCCGCGGCGCAGCCTAGAGGGCGATAACAATAGCGGTTTTTTCACCGTTAGTCCTTCTCAATATAATACACCCTCGGGGCAAATTACAGATCGCTGCGTTCAATAGAGGCCGAGAAAAGTCGCTTAGAAAATTTGATTGAGGTTACCTGTGGTGGATGCTAAATTCTCATTTTGGTCACTTTAACGTAGACGCATGAAAACGGTGCCAAAACGTGCCCATGCGTGCCAAACAACCTGGGGTAAAATGGGAGTTGTTTCTGTCAAATAGTGTCGGAGATATAAGGGCCCAAACTTACGGTACTTTGACCTTCTAAGGGCCATAACTCGAAACACAGAGAACGAAGACAACTCCCATTTTATCCCAGGACACTTGGGTCAAGGGCGCATCATTTGGCAGCAATTATAAGCCGATTCCATCAAGTCACCTTTGCAACATTTAGACACCTTCGGCATATTGTTGTCCCGCCCAAAACTTTAGGCCCTTATAACTCGAGTGTATGGTGATTAAGCTGAAATTTTGCATGCTGCTAGTACACCTCAGTGCCTCGAAGAGTGCAAAATTTCATATTGCTACAACACTTATCTTGCGAGTTATAAGCCTTTGAAATTCGAGGAAACTAAACTTTGTGCCTATTTCTCGGGAAGACGAAATGAGTTGAAGAGGTGCAGTATGCCGCTTTCAAAAGGCATTGATGTCGCCTGCCATCGTGCAAAAACTCGCGAACACTGGGGCACTATAAAGTGCCGAAATAAAGGGCTCATTTTTACATTGAGGTCTACGGGAAAACCGAATAAAACGCCGCGGCGCAGCCTAGAGGGCGATAACAATAGCGGTTTTTTTTCACCGTTAGTCCTTCTCAATATAATACACCCTCGGGGCAAATTACAGATCGCTGCATTCAATAGAGGCCGAGAAAAGTGGCTTAGAAAATTTGATTGAGGTTACCTGTGGTGGATGCTAAATTCTCATTTTGGTCACTTTAACGTAGACGCATGAAAACGGTGCCAAAACGTGCCCATGCGTGCCAAACAACCTGGGGTAAAATGGGAGTTGTTTCTGTCAAATAGTGTCGGAGATATAAGGGCCCAAACTTACGGTACTTTGACCTTCTAAGGGCCATAACTCGAAACACAGAGAACGAAGACAACTCCCATTTTATCCCAGGACACTTGGGTCAAGGGCGCATCATTTGGCAGCAATTATAAGCCGATTCCATCAAGTCACCTTTGCAACATTTAGACACCTTCGGCATATTGTTGTCCCGCCCAAAACTTTAGGCCCTTATAACTCGAGTGTATTGTGATTAAGCTGAAATTTTGCATGCTGCTAGTACACCTCAGTGCCTCGAAGAGTGCAAAATTTCATACTGCTACAACACGTATCTTGCGAGTTATAAGCCTTTGAAATTCGAGGAAACTAAACTTTGTGCCTATTTCTCGGGAAGACGAAATGAGTTGAAGAGGTGCAGTATGCCGCTTTCAAAAGGCATTGATGTCGCCTGCCATCGTGCAAAAACTCGCGCACACTGGGGCACTATAAAGTGCCGAAATAAAGGGCTCATTTTTACATTGAGGTCTACGGGAAAACCGAATAAAACGCCGCGGCGCAGCCTAGAGGGCGATAACAATAGCGTTTTTTTCACCGTTAGTCCTTCTCAATATAATACACCCTCGGGGCAAATTACAGATCGCTGCGTTCAATAGAGGCCGAGAAATGTGGCTTAGAAAATTTGATTGAGGTTACCTGTGGTGGATGCTAAATTCTCATTTTGGTCACTTTAACGTAGACGCATGAAAACGGTGCCAAAACGTGCCCATGCGTGCCAAACAACCTGGGGTAAAATGGGAGTTGTTTCTGTCAAATAGTGTCGGAGATATAAGGGCCCAAACTTACGGTACTTTGACCTTCTAAGGGCCATAACTCGAAACACAGAGAACGAAGACAACTCCCATTTTATCCCAGGACACTTGGGTCAAGGGCGCATCATTTGGCAGCAATTATAAGCCGATTCCATCAAGTCACCTTTGCAACATTTAGACACCTTCGGCATATTGTTGTCCCGCCCAAAACTTTAGGCCCTTATAACTCGATTGTATGGTGATTAAGCTGAAATTTTGCATGCTGCTAGTACACCTCAGTGCCTCGAAGAGTGCAAAATTTCATACTGCTACAACACGTATCTTGCGAGTTATAAGCCTTTGAAATTCGAGGAAACTAAACTTTGTGCCTATTTCTCGGGAAGACGAAGAGGTGCAGTATGCCGCTTTCAAAAGGCATTGATGTCGCCTGCCATCGTGCAAAAACTCGCGAACACTGGGGCACTAGAAAGTGCCGAAATAAAGGGCTCATTTTTACATTGAGGTCTACGGGAAAACCGAATAAAACGCCGCGGCGCAGCCTAGAGGGCGATAACAATAGCGGTTTTTTCACCGTTAGTCCTTCTCAATATAATACACCCTCGGGGCAAATTACAGATCGCTGCGTTCAATAGAGGCCGAGAAAAGTCGCTTAGAAAATTTGATTGAGGTTACCTGTGGTGGATGCTAAATTCTCATTTTGGTCACTTTAACGTAGACGCATGAAAACGGTGCCAAAACGTGCCCATGCGTGCCAAACAACCTGGGGTAAAATGGGAGTTGTTTCTGTCAAATAGTGTCGGAGATATAAGGGCCCAAACTTACGGTACTTTGACCTTCTAAGGGCCATAACTCGAAACACAGAGAACGAAGACAACTCCCATTTTATCCCAGGACACTTGGGTCAAGGGCGCATCATTTGGCAGCAATTATAAGCCGATTCCATCAAGTCACCTTTGCAACATTTAGACACCTTCGGCATATTGTTGTCCCGCCCAAAACTTTAGGCCCTTATAACTCGAGTGTATGGTGATTAAGCTGAAATTTTGCATGCTGCTAGTACACCTCAGTGCCTCGACGAGTGCAAAATTTCATATTGCTACAACACGTATCTTGCGAGTTATAAGCCTTTGAAATTCGAGGAAACTAAACTTTGTGCCTATTTCTCGGGTAGACGAAATGAGTTGAAGAGGTGCAGTATGCCGCTTTCAAAAGGCATTGATGTCGCCTGCCATCGTGCCAAAACTCGCGAACACTGGGGCACTATAAAGTGCCGAAATAAAGGGCTCATTTTTACATTGAGGTCTACGGGAAAACCGAATAAAACGCTGCGGCGCAGCCTAGAGGGCGATAACAATAGCGGTTTTTTTCACCGTTAGTCCTTCTCAATATAATACACCCTCGGGGCAAATTACAGATCGCTGCGTTCAATAGAGGCCGAGAAAAGTGGCTTAGAAAATTGGATTGAGGTTACCTGTGGTGGATGCTAAATTCTCATTTTGGTCACTTTAACGTAGACGCATGAAAACGGTGCCAAAACGTGCCCATGCGTGCCAAACAACCTGGGGTAAAATGGGAGTTGTTTCTGTCAAATAGTGTCGGAGATATAAGGGCCCAAACTTACGGTACTTTGACCTTCTAAGGGCCATAACTCGAAACACAGAGAACGAAGACAACTCCCATTTTATCCCAGGACACTTGGGTCAAGGGCGCATCATTTGGCAGCAATTATAAGCCGATTCCATCAAGTCACCTTTGCAACATTTAGACACCTTCGGCATATTGTTGTCCCGCCCAAAACTTTAGGCCCTTATAACTCGAGTGTATTGTGATTAAGCTGAAATTTTGCATGCTGCTAGTACACCTCAGTGCCTCGAAGAGTGCAAAATTTCATACTGCTACAACACGTATCTTGCGAGTTATAAGCCTTTGAAATTCGAGGAAACTAAACTTTGTGCCTATTTCTCGGGAAGACGAAATGAGTTGAAGAGGTGCAGTATGCCGCTTTCAAAAGGCATTGATGTCGCCTGCCATCGTGCAAAAACTCGCGAACACTGGGGCACTAGAAAGTGCCGAAATAAAGGGCTCATTTTTACATTGAGGTCTACGGGAAAACCGAATAAAACGCCGCGGCGCAGCCTAGAGGGCGATAACCATAGCGGTTTTTTCACCGTTAGTCCTTCTCAATATAATACACCCTCGGGGCAAATTACAGATCGCTGCGTTCAATAGAGGCCGAGAAAAGTGGCTTAGAAAATTTGATTGAGGTTACCTGTGGTGGATGCTAAATTCTCATTTTGGTCACTTTAACGTAGACTCATGAAAACGGTGCCAAAACGTGCCCATGCGTGCCAAACAACCTGGGGTAAAATGGGAGTTGTTTCTGTCAAATAGTGTCGGAGATATAAGGGCCCAAACTTACGGTACTTTGACCTTCTAAGGGTCATAACTCGAAACACAGAGAACGAAGACAACTCCCATTTTATCCCAGGACATTTGGGTCAAGGGCGCATCATTTGGCAGAAATTATAAGCCGATTCCATCAAGTCACCTTTGCAACATTTAGACACCTTCGGCATATTGTTGTCCCGTCCAAAATTTTAGGCCCTTATAACTCGAGTGTTTGTATGGCGATTAAGCTGAAATTTTGCATGCTGCTAGTACACCTCAGTGCCTCGAAGAGTGCAAAATTTCATACTGCTACAAAACATATCTTGCGAGTTATAAGCCTTCGAAATTCGAGGAAACTAAACTTTGTGCCTATTTCTCGGGAAGACGAAATGAGTTGAAGAGGTGCAGTATGCCGCTTTCAAAAGGCATTGGTGTCGCCTGCCATCGTGCAAAAACTCGCGAACACTGGGGCACTAGAAAGTGCCGAAATAAAGGGCTCATTTTTACATTGAGGTCTACGGGAAAACCGAATAAAACGCCGCGGCGCAGCCTAGAGGGCGATAACAATAGCGGTTTTTTCACCGTTAGTCCTTCTCAATATAATACACCCTCGGGGCAAATTACAGATCGCTGCGTTCAATAGAGGCCGAGAAAAGTCGCTTAGAAAATTTGATTGAGGTTACCTGTGGTGGATGCTAAATTCTCATTTTGGTCACTTTAACGTAGACGCATGAAAACGGTGCCAAAACGTGCCCATGCGTGCAAAACAACCTGGGGTAAAATGGGAGTTGTTTCTGTCAAATAGTTTCGGAGATATAAGGGCGCAAACTTACGGTACTTTGACCTTCTAAGGGCCATAACTCGAAACACAGAGAACGAAGACAACTCCCATTTTATCCTAGGACACTTGGGTCAAGGGCGCATCATTTGGGAGCAATTATAAGCCGATTCCATCAAGTCACCTTTGCAACATTTAGACACCTTCGGCATATTGTTGTCCCGCCCAAAATTTTAGGCCCTTATAACTCGAGTGTTTGTATGGCGATTAAGCTGAAAGTTTGCATGCTGCTAGTACACCTCAGTGCCTCGAAGAGTGCAAAATTTCATACTGCTACAACACGTATCTTGCGAGTTATTGCCTTTGAAATTCGAGGAAACTAAACTTTGTGCCTATTTCTCGGGAAGACGAAATGAGTTGAAGAGGTGCAGTATGCCGCTTTCAAAAGGCATTGATGTCGCCTGCCATCGTGCAAAAACTCGCGAACACTGGGGCACTAGAAAGTGCCGAAATAAAGGGCTCATTTTTACATTGAGGTCTACGGGAAAACCGAATAAAACGCCGCGGCGCAGCCTAGAGGGCGATAACAATAGCGTTCTTTTTACCGTTAGTCCTTCTCAATATAATACACCCTCGGGGCAAATTACAGATCGCTGCGTTCAATAGAGGCCGAGAAAAGTGGCTTAGAAAATTTGATTGAGGTTACCTGTGGTGGATGCTAAATTCTCATTTTGGTCACTTTAACGTAGACGCATGAAAACGGTGCCAAAACGTGCCCATGCGTGCCAAACAACCTTGGGTAAAATGGGCGTTGTTTCTGTCAAATAGTTTCGGAGATATAAGGTCCCAAACTTACGGTACTTTGACCTTCTAAGGGCCATAACTCGAAACACAGAGAACGAAGATAACTCCCATTTTATCCAAGGACATTTGGGTCAAGGGCGCATCATTTGGCAGCAATTATAAGCCGATTCCATCAAGTCACCTTTGCAACATTTAGACACCTTCGGCATATTGTTGTCCCGTCCAAAACTTTAGGCCCTTATAACTCGAGTGTTTGTATGGCGATTAAGCTGAAATTTTGCATGCTGCTAGTACACCTCAGTGCCTCGAAGAGTGCAAAATTTCATACTGCTACAACACGTATCTTGCGAGTTATAAGCCTTTGAAATTCGAGGAAACTAAACTTTGTGCCTATTTCTCGGGAAGACGAAATGAGTTGAAGAGGTGCAGTATGCCGCTTTCAAAAGGCATTGATGTCGCCTGCCATCGTGCAAAAACTCGCGAACACTGGGGTACTAGAAAGTGCCGAAATAAAGGGCTCATTTTTACATTGAGGTCTACGGGAAAACCGAATAAAACGCCGCGGCGCAGCCTACAGGGCGATAACAATAGCGGTTTTTTCACCGTTAGTCCTTCTCAATATAATACACCCTCGGGGCAAATTACAGATCGCTGCGTTCAATAGAGGCCGAGAAAAGTGGCTTAGAAAATTTGATTGAGGTTACCTGTGGTGGATGCTAAATTCTCATTTTGGTCACTTTAACGTAGACGCATGAAAACGGTGCCAAAACGTGCCCATGCGTGCCAAACAACCTGGGGTAAAATGGGAGTTGTTTCTGTCAAATAGTTTCGGAGATATAAAGGCCCAAACTTACGGTACTTTGACCTTCTAAGGGCCATAACTCGAAACACAGAGAACGAAGACAACTCCCATTTTATCCCAGGACACTTGGGTCAAGGGCGCATCATTTGGCAGCAATTATAAGCCGATTCCATCAAGTCACCTTTGCAACATTTAGGCACCTTCGGCATATTGTTTTCCCGCCCAAAACTTTAGGCCCTTATAACTCGAGTGTTTGTATGGCGATTAAGCTGAAATTTTGCATGCTGCTAGTACACCTCAGTGCCTCGAAGAGTGCAAAATTTCATACTGCTACAACACGTATCTTGCGAGTTATAAGCCTTTGAAATTCGAGGAAACTAAATTTTGTGCCTATTTCTCGGGAAGACGAAATGAGTTGAAGAGGTGCAGTATGCCGCTTTCAAAAGGCATTGATGTCGCCTGCCATCGTGCAAAAACTCGCGAACACTGGGGCACTAGAAAGTGCCGAAATAAAGGGCTCATTTTTACATTGAGGTCTACGGGAAAACCGAATAAAACGCCGCGGCGCAGCCTACAGGGCGATAACAATAGCGGTTTTTTCACCGTTAGTCCTTCTCAATATAATACACCCTCGGGGCAAATTACAGATCGCTGCGTTCAATAGAGGCCGAGAAAAGTGGCTTAGAAAATTTGATTGAGGTTACCTGTGGTGGATGCTAAATTCTCATTTTGGTCACTTTAACGTACACGCATGAAAACGGTGCCAAAACGTGCCCATGCGTGCCAAACAACCTGGGGTAAAATGGGAGTTGTTTCTGTCAAATAGTTTCGGAGATATAAGGGCCCAAACTTACGGTACTTTGACCTTCTAAGGGCCATAACTCGAAACACAGAGAACGAAGACAACTCCCATTTTATCCCAGGACATTTGGGTCAAGGGCGCATCATTTGGCAGCAATTATAAGCCGATTCTATCAAGTCACCTTTGCAACATTTAGACACCTTCGGCATATTGTTGTCCTGTCCAAAATTTTAGGCCCTTATAATTCGAGTGTTTGTATGGCGATTAAGCTGAAATTTTGCATGCTGCTAGTACACCTCAGTGCCTCGAAGAGTGCAAAATTTCATACTGCTACAACACGTATCTTGCGATATATAAGCCTTCGAAATTCGAGGAAACTAAACTTTGTGCCTATTTCGCGGGAAGACGAAATGAGTTGAAGAGGTGCAGTATGCCGCTTTCAAAAGGCATTGATGTCGCCTGCCATCGTGCAAAAACTCGCGAACACTGGGGCACTAGAAAGTGCCGAAATAAAGGGCTCATTTTTACATTGAGGTCTTCGGGAAAACCGAATAAAACGCCGCGGCGCAGCCGAGATTGCGATAACAATAGCGTTCTTTTTACCGTTAGTCCTCAATATAATACACCCTCGGGGCAAATTACAGATCGCTGCGTTCAATAGAGGCCGAGAAAAGTGGCTTAGAAAATTTGATTGAGGTTACCTGTGGTGGATGCTAAATTCTCATTTTGGTCACTTTAACGTAGACGCATGAAAACGGTGCCAAAACGTGCCCATGCGTGCCAAACAACCTGGGGTAAAATGGGAGTTGTTTCTGTCAAATAGTTTCGGAGATATAAAGGCCCAAACTTACGGTACTTTGACCTTCTAAGGGCCATAACTCGAAACACAGAGAACGAAGACAACTCCCATTTTATCCCAGGACACTTGGGTCAAGGGCGCATCATTTGGCAGCAATTATAAGCCGATTCCATCAAGTCACCTTTGCAACATTTAGACACCTTCGGCATATTGTTGTCCCGCCCAAAACTTTAGGCCCTTAAAACTCGAGTGTTTGTATGGCGATTAAGCTGAAATTTTGCATGCTGCTAGTACACCTCAGTGCCTCGAAGAGTGCAAAATTTCATATTGCTACAACACGTATCTTGCGAGTTATAAGCCTTTGAAATTCGAGGAAACTAAACTTTGTGCCTATTTCTCGGGAAGACGAAATGAGTTGAAGAGGTGCAGTATGCCGCTTTCAAAAGGCATTGATGTCGCCTGCCATCGTGCAAAAACTCGCGAACACTGGGGCACTAGAAAGTGCCGAAATAAAGGGCTCATTTTTACATTGAGGTCTACGGGAAAACCGAATAAAACGCCGCGGCGCAGCCTACAGGGCGATAACAATAGCGGTTTTTTCACCGTTAGTCCTTCTCAATATAATACACCCTCGGGGCAAATTACAGATCGCTGCGTTCAATAGAGGCCGAGAAAAGTGGCTTAGAAAATTTGATTGAGGTTACCTGTGGTGGATGCTAAATTCTCATTTTGGTCACTTTAACGTAGACGCATGAAAACGGTGCCAAACGTGCCCATGCGTGCCAAACAACCTGGGGTAAAATGGGAGTTGTTTCTGTCAAATAGTTTCGGAGATATAAGGGCCCAAACTTACGGTACTTTGACCTTCTAAGGGCCATAACTCGAAACACAGAGAACGAAGACAACTCCCATTTTATCCCAGGACATTTGGGTCAAGGGCGCATCATTTGGCAGCAATTATAAGCCGATTCCATCAAGTCACCTTTGCAACATTTAGACACCTTCGGCATATTGTTGTCCTGTCCAAAATTTTAGGCCCTTATAATTCGAGTGTTTGTATGGCGATTAAGCTGAAATTGTGCATGCTGCTACTACACCTCAGTGCCTCGAAGAGTGCAAAATTTCATACTGCTACAACACGTATCTTGCGAGTTATAAGCCTTTGTAATTCGAGGAAACTAAACTTTGTGCCTATTTCTCGGGAAGACGAAATGAGTTGAAGAGGTGCAGTATGCCGCTTTCAAAAGGCATTGATGTCGCCTGCCATCGTGCAAAAACTCGCGAACACTGGGGCACTAGAAAGTGCCGAAATAAAGGGCTCATTTTTACATTGAGGTCTACGGGAAAACCGAATAAAACGCCGCGGCGCAGCCTACAGGGCGATAACAATAGCGGTTTTTTCACCGTTAGTCCTTCTCAATATAATACACCCTCGGGGCAAATTACAGATCGCTGCGTTCAATAGAGGCCGAGAAAAGTGGCTTAGAAAATTTGATTGAGGTTACCTGTGGTGGATGCTAAATTCTCATTTTGGTCACTTTAACGTAGACGCATGAAAACGGTGCCAAAACGTGCCCATGCGTGCCAAACAACCTGGGGTAAAATGGGAGTTGTTTCTGTCAAATAGTTTCAGAGATATAAGGGCCCAAACTTACGGTACTTTGACCTTCTAAGGGCCATAACTCGAAACACAGAGAACGAAGAAAACTCCCATTTTATCCCAGGACACTTGGGTCAAGGGCGCATCATTTGGCAGCAATTATAAGCCGATTCCATCAAGTCACCTTTGCAACATTTAGACACCTTCGGCATATTGTTGTCCCACCCAAAACTTTAGGCCCTTATAACTCGAGTGTTTGTATGGCGATTAAGCTGAAATTTTGCATGCTGCTAGTACACCTCAGTGCCTCGAAGAGTGCAAAATTTCATACTGCTACAACACGTATCTTGCGAGTTATAAGCCTTTGAAATTCGAGGAAACTAAACTTTGTGCCTATTTCTCGGGAAGACGAAATGAGTTGAAGAGGTGCAGTATGCCGCTTTCAAAAGGCATTGATGTCGCCTGCCATCGTGCAAAAACTCGCGAACACTGGGGCACTAGAAAGTGCCGAAATAAAGGGCTCATTTTTACATTGAGGTCTACGGGAAAACCGAATAAAACGCCGCGGCGCAGCCTAGAGGGCGATAACAATTGCGGTTTTTTCACCGTTAGTCCTTCTCAATATAATACACCCTCGGGGCAAATTACAGATCGCTGCGTTCAATAGAGGCCGAGAAAAGTGGCTTAGAAAATTTGATTGAGGTTACCTGTGGTGGATGCTAAATTCTCATTGCGGTCACTTTAACGTAGACGCATGAAAACGATGCCAAAACGTGCCCATACGTGCCAAACAACCTGGGGTAAAATGGGAGTTGTTTCTGTCAAATAGTTTCGGAGATATAAGGGCCCAAACTTACGGTACTTTGACCTTCTAAGGGCCATAACTCGAAACACAGAGAACGAAGACAACTCCCATTTTATCCCAGGACACTTGGGTCAAGGGCGCATCATTTGGCAGCAATTATAAGCCGATTCCATCAAGTCACCTTTGCAACATTTAGACACCTTCGGCATATTGTTGTCCCGCCCAAAACTTTAGGCCTTATAACTCATGTGTTTGTATGGCGATTAAGCTGAAATTTTGCATGCTGCTAGTACACCTCAGTGCCTCGAAGAGTGCAAAATTTCATACTGCTACAACACGTATCTTGCGAGTTATAAGCCTTTGAAATTCGAGGAAACTAAATTTTGTGCCTATTTCTCGGTAAGACGAAATGAGTTGAAGAGGTGCAGTATGCCGCTTTCAAAAGGCATTGATGTCGCCTGCCATCGTGCAAAAACTCGCGAACACTGGGGCACTAGAAAGTGCCGAAATAAAGGGCTCATTTTTACATTGAGGTCTACGGGAAAACCGAATAAAACGCCGCGGCGCAGCCTAGAGGGCGATAACAATAGCAGTTTTTTCACCGTTAGTCCTTCTCAATATAATACACCCTCGGGGCAAATTACAGATCGCTGCGTTCAATAGAGGCCGAGAAAAGTGGCTTAGAAAATTTGATTGAGGTTACCTGTGGTGGATGCTAAATTCTCATTTTGGTCACTTTAACGTAGACGCATGAAAACGGTGCCAAAACGTGCCCATGCGTGCCAAACAACCTGGGGTAAAATGGGAGTTGTTTCTGTCAAATAGTTTCGGAGATATAAGGGCCCAAACTTACGGTACTTTGACCTTCTAAGGGCCATAACTCGAAACACAGAGAACGAAGACACTTCCCATTTTATCCCAGGACACTTGGGTCAAGGGCGCATCATTTGGCAGCAATTATAAGCCGATTCCATCAAGTCACCTTTGCAACATTTAGACACCTTCGGCATATTGTTGTCCCGCCCAAAACTTTAGGCCCTTATAACTCGAGTGTTTGTATGGCGATTAAGCTGCGATTTTGCATGCTGCTAGTACACCTCAGTGCCTCGTAGAGTGCAAAATGTCATACTGCTACATCACGTATCTTGCGAGTTATAAGCCTTTGAAATTCGAGGAAACTAAATTTTGTGCCTATTTCTCGGGAAGACGAAATGAGTTGAAGAGGTGCAGTATGCCGCTTTCAAAAGGCATTGATGTCGCCTGCCATCGTGCAAAAACTCGCGAACACTGGGGCACTAGAAAGTGCCGAAATAAAGGGCTCATTTTTACATTGAGGTCTACGGGAAAACCGAATAAAACGCCGCGGCGCAGCCTACAGGGCGATAACAATTGCGGTTTTTCACCGTTAGTCCTTCTCAATATAATACACCCTCGGGGCAAATTACAGATTGCTGCGTTCAATAGAGGCCGAGAAAAGTGGCTTAGAAAATTTGATTGAGGTTACCTGTGGTGGATGCTAAATTCTCATTTGGGTCACTTTAACGTAGACGCATGAAAACGGTGCCAAAACGTGCCCATGCGTGCCAAACAACCTGGGGTAAAATGGGAGTTGTTTCTGTCAAATAGTTCCGGAGATATAAGGGCCCAAACTTACGGTACTTTGACCTTCTAAGGGCCATAACTCGAAACACAGAGAACGAAGACAACTCCCATTTTATCCCAGGACACTTGGGTCAAGGGCGCATCATTTGGCAGCAATTATAAGCCGATTCCATCAAGTCACCTTTGCAACATTTAGACACCTTCGGCATATTGTTGTCCCGCCCAAAACTTTAGGCCCTTATAACTCGAGTGTTTGTATGGCGATTAAGCTGAAATTTTGCATGCTGCTAGTACACCTCAGTGCCTCGAAGAGTGCAAAATTTCATACTGCTACAACACGTATCTTGCGAGTTATAAGCCTTTGAAATTCGTGGAAACTAAACTTTGTGCCTATTTCTCGGGAAGACGAAATGAGTTGAAGAGGTGCAGTATGCCGCTTTCAAAAGGCATTGATGTCGCCTGCCATCGTGCAAAAACTCGCGAACACTGGGGCACTAGAAAGTGCCGAAATAAAGGGCTCATTTTTACATTGAGGTCTACGGGAAAACCGAATAAAACGCCGCGGCGCAGCCTAGAGTGCGATAACAATAGCGGTTTTTTCACCGTTAGTCCTTCTCAATATAATACACCCTCGGGGCAAATTACAGATCGCTGCGTTCAATAGAGGCCGAGAAAAGTGGCTTAGAACATTTGATTGAGGTTACCTGTGGTGGATGCTAAATTCTCATTTGGGTCACTTTAACGTAGACGCATGAAAACGATGCCAAAACGTGCCCATACGTGCCAAACAACCTGGGGTAAAATGGGAGTTGTTTCTGTCAAATAGTTTCGGAGATATAAGGGCCCAAACTTACGGTACTTTGACCTTCTAAGGGCCATAACTCGAAACACAGAGAACGAAGACAACTCCCATTTTATCCCAGGACACTTGGGTCAAGGGCGCATCATTTGGCAGCAATTATAAGCCGATTCCATCAAGTCACCTTTGCAACATTTAGACACCTTCGGCATATTGTTGTCCCGCCCAAAATTTTAGGCCCTTATAACTCGAGTGTTAGTATGGCGATTAAGCTGAAATTTTGCATGCTGCTAGTACACCTCAGTGCCTCGAAGAGGACAAAATTTCATACTGCTACAACACGTATCTTGCGAGTTATAAGCCTTTGAAATTCGAGGAAACTAAATTTTGTGCCTATTTCTCGGGAAGACGAAATGAGTTGAAGAGGTGCAGTATGCCGCTTTCAAAAGGCATTGATGTCGCCTGCCATCGTGCAAAAACTCGCGAACACTGGGGCACTAGAAAGTGCCGAAATAAAGGGCTCATTTTTACATTGAGGTCTACGGGAAAACCGAATAAAACGCCGCGGCGCAGCCTAGAGGGCGATAACAATAGCGGTTTTTTCACCGTTAGTCCTTCTCAATATAATACACCCTCGGGGCAAATTACAGATCGCTGCGTTCAATAGAGGCCGAGAAAAGTGGCTTAGAAAATTTGATTGAAGTTACCTGTGGTGGATGCTAAATTCTCATTTGGGTCACTTTAACGTAGACGCATGAAAACGATGCCAAAACGTGCCCATACGTGCCAAACAACCTGGGGTAAAATGGGAGTTGTTTCTGTCAAATAGTTTCGGAGATATAAGGGCCCAAACTTACGGTACTTTGACCTTCTAAGGGCCATAACTCGAAACACAGAGAACGAAGACAACTCCCATTTTATCCCAGGACACTTGGGTCAAGGGCGCATCATTTGGCAGCAATTATAAGCCGATTCCATCAAGTCACCTTTGCAACATTTAGACACCTTCGGCATATTGTTGTCCCGCCCAAAACTTTAGGCCCTTATAACTCGAGTGTTTGTATGGCGATTAAGCTGAAATTGTGCATGCTGCTAGTACACCTCAGTGCCTCGAAGAGTGCAAAATTTCATACTGCTACAACACGTATCTTGCGAGTTATAAGCCTTTGAAATTCGAGGAAACTAAACTTTGTGCCTATTTCTCGGGAAGACGAAATGAGTTGAAGAGGTGCAGTATGCCGCTTTCAAAAGGCATTGATGTCGCCTGCCATCGTGCAAAAACTCGCGAACACTGGGGCACTAGAAAGTGCCGAAATAAAGGGCTCATTTTTACATTGGGGTCTACGGGAAAACCGAATAAAACGCCGCGGCGCAGCCTAGAGGGCGATAACAATAGCGGTTTTTTCACCGTTAGTCCTTCTCAATATAATACACCCTCGGGGCAAATTACAGATCGCTGCGTTCAATAGAGGCCGAGAAAACTGGCTTAGAAAATTTGATTGAGGTTACCTGTGGTGGATGCTAAATTCTCATTTGGGTCACTTTAACGTAGACGCATGAAAACGGTGCCAAAACGTGCCCATGCGTGCCAAACAACCTGGGGTAAAATGGGAGTTGTTTCTGTCAAATAGTTTCGGAGATATAAGGGCCCAAACTTACGGTACTTTGACCTTCTAAGGGCCATCACTCGAAACACAGAGAACGAAGACAACTCCCATTTTATCCCAGGACACTTGGGTCAAGGGCGCATCATTTGGCAACAATTATAACCCGATTCCATCAAGTCACCTTTGCAACATTTAGACACCTTCGGCATATTGTTGTCCCGCCCAAAACTTTAGGCCCTTATAACTCGAGTGTTTGTATGGCGATTAAGCTGAAATTTTGCATGCTGCTAGTACACCTCAGTGCCTCGTAGAGTGCAAAATTTCATACTGCTACAACACGTATCTTGCGAGTTATAAGCCTTTGAAATTCGAGGAAACTAAACTTTGTGCCTATTTCTCGGGAAGACGAAATGAGTTGAAGAGGTGCAGTATGCCGCTTTCAAAAGGCATTGATGTCGCCTGCCATCGTGCAAAAACTCGCGAACACTGGGGCACTAGAAAGTGCCGAAATAAAGGGCTCATTTTTACATTGAGGTCTACGGGAAAACCGAATAAAACGCCGCGGCGCAGCCTAGAGTGCGATAACAATAGCGGTTTTTTCACCGTTAGTCCTTCTCAATATAATACACCCTCGGGGCAAATTACAGATCGCTGCGTTCAATAGAGGCCGAGAAAAGTGGCTTAGAACATTTGATTGAGGTTACCTGTGGTGGATGCTAAATTCTCATTTGGGTCACTTTAACGTAGACGCATGAAAACGATGCCAAAACGTGCCCATACGTGCCAAACAACCTGGGGTAAAATGGGAGTTGTTTCTGTCAAATAGTTTCGGAGATATAAGGGCCCAAACTTACGGTACTTTGACCTTCTAAGGGCCATAACTCGAAACACAGAGAACGAAGACAACTCCCATTTTATCCCAGGACACTTGGGTCAAGGGCGCATCATTTGGCAGCAATTATAAGCCGATTCCATCAAGTCACCTTTGCAACATTTAGACACCTTCGGCATATTGTTGTCCCGCCCAAAATTTTAGGCCCTTATAACTCGAGTGTTAGTATGGCGATTAAGCTGAAATTTTGCATGCTGCTAGTACACCTCAGTGCCTCGAAGAGGACAAAATTTCATACTGCTACAACACGTATCTTGCGAGTTATAAGCCTTTGAAATTCGAGGAAACTAAATTTTGTGCCTATTTCTCGGGAAGACGAAATGAGTTGAAGAGGTGCAGTATGCCGCTTTCAAAAGGCATTGATGTCGCCTGCCATCGTGCAAAAACTCGCGAACACTGGGGCACTAGAAAGTGCCGAAATAAAGGGCTCATTTTTACATTGAGGTCTACGGGAAAACCGAATAAAACGCCGCGGCGCAGCCTAGAGGGCGATAACAATAGCGGTTTTTTCACCGTTAGTCCTTCTCAATATAATACACCCTCGGGGCAAATTACAGATCGCTGCGTTCAATAGAGGCCGAGAAAAGTGGCTTAGAAAATTTGATTGAGGTTACCTGTGGTGGATGCTAAATTCTCATTTGGGTCACTTTAACGTAGACGCATGAAAACGATGCCAAAACGTGCCCATACGTGCCAAACAACCTGGGGTAAAATGGGAGTTGTTTCTGTCAAATAGTTTCGGAGATATAAGGGCCCAAACTTACGGTACTTTGACCTTCTAAGGGCCATAACTCGAAACACAGAGAACGAAGACAACTCCCATTTTATCCCAGGACACTTGGGTCAAGGGCGCATCATTTGGCAGCAATTATAAGCCGATTCCATCAAGTCACCTTTGCAACATTTAGACACCTTCGGCATATTGTTGTCCCGCCCAAAATTTTAGGCCCTTATAACTCGAGCGTTTGTATGGCGATTAAGCTGAAATTTTGCATGCTGCTAGTACACCTCAGTGCCTCGAAGAGTGCAAAATTTCATACTGCTACAACACGTATCTTGCGAGTTATAAGCCTTTGAAATTAGAGGAAACTAAACTTTGTGCCTGTTTCTCGGGAAGACGAAATGAGTTGAAGAGGTGCAGTATGCTGCTTTCAAAAGGCATTGATGTCGCCTGCCATCGTGCAAAAACTCGCGAACACTGGGGCACTAGAAAGTGCCGAAATAAAGGGCTCATTTTTACATTGAGGTCTACGGGAAAACCAAAGAAAACGCCGCGGCGCAGCCTAGAGGGCGATAACAATTGCGGTTTTTTCACCGTTAGTCCTTCTCAATATAATACACCCTCGGGGCAAATTAAGCTGAAATTTTGCATGCTGCTAGTACACCTCAGTGCCTCGTAGAGTGCAAAATTTCATACTGCTACAACACGTATCTTGCGAGTTATAAGCCTTTGAAATTCGAGGAAACTAAACTTTGTGCCTATTTCTCGGGAAGAAGAAATGAGTTGAAGAGGTGCAGTATGCTGCTTTCAAAAGGCATTGATGTCGCCTGCCATCGTGCAAAAACTCGCGAACACTGGGGCACTAGAAAGTGCCAAAATAAAGGGCTCATTTTTACATTGAGGTCTACGGGAAAACCGAATAAAACGCCGCGGCGCAGCCTAGAGGGCGATAACAATAGCGGTTTTTTCACCGTTAGTCCTTCTCAATATAATACACCCTCGGGGCAAATTACAGATCGCTGCGTTCAATAGAGGCCGAGAAAAGTGGCTTAGAAAATTTGATTGAGGTTACCTGTGGTGGATGCTAAATTCTCATTTGGGTCACTTTAACGTAGACGCATGAAAACGATGCCAAAACGTGCCCATACGTGCCAAACAACCTGGGGTAAAATGGGAGTTGTTTCTGTCAAATAGTTTCGGAGATATAAGGGCCCAAACTTACGGTACTTTGACCTTCTAAGGGCCATAACTCGAAACTCAGAGAACGAAGACAACTCCCATTTTATCCCAGGACACTTGGGTCAAGGGCGCATCATTTGGCAGCAATTATAAGCCGATTCCATCAAGTCACCTTTGCAACATTTAGACACCTTCGGCATATTGTTGTCCCGCCCAAAACTTTAGGCCTTATAACTCGAGTGTTTGTATGGCGATTAAGCTGAAATTTTGCATGCTGCTAGTACACCTCAGTGCCTCGAAGAGTGCAAAATTTCATACTGCTACAACACGTATCTTGCGAGTTATAAGCCTTTGAATTTCGAGGAAACTAAACTTTGTGCCTATTTCTCGGGAAGACGAAATGAGTTGAAGAGGTGCAGTATGCCGCTTTCAAAAGGCATTGATGTCGCCTGCCATCGTGCAAAAACTCGCGAACACTGGGGCACTAGAAAGTGCCGAAATAAAGGGCTCATTTTTACATTGAGGTCTACGGGAAAACCGAATAAAACGCCGCGGCGCAGCCTAGAGGGCGATAACAATAGCAGTTTTTTCACCGTTAGTCCTTCTCAATATAATACACCCTCGGGGCAAATTACAGATCGCTGCGTTCAATAGAGGCCGAGAAAAGTGGCTTAGAAAATTTGATTGAGGTTACCTGTGGTGGATGCTAAATTCTCATTTTGGTCACTTTAACGTAGACGCATGAAAACGGTGCCAAAACGTGCCCATGCGTGCCAAACAACCTGGGGTAAAATGGGAGTTGTTTCTGTCAAATAGTTTCGGAGATATAAGGGCCCAAACTTACGGTACTTTGACCTTCTAAGGGCCATAACTCGAAACACAGAGAACGAAGACAACTCCCATTTATCCCAGGACACTTGGGTCAAGGGCGCATCATTTGGCAGCAATTATAAGCCGATTCCATCAAGTCACCTTTGCAACATTTAGACACCTTCGGCATATTGTTGTCCCGCCCAAAACTGTAGGCCCTTATAACTCGAGTGTTTGTATGGCGATTAAGCTGAAATTTTGCATGCTGCTAGTACACCTCAGTGCCTCGAAGAGTGCAAATTTTCATACTGCTACAACACGTATCTTGCGAGTTATAAGCCTTTGAAATTCGAGGAAACTAAACTTTGTGCCTATTTCTCGGGAAGACGAAATGAGTTGAAGAGGTGCAGTATGCCGCTTTCAAAAGGCATTGATGTCGCCTGCCATCGTGCAAAAACTCGCGAACACTGGGGCACTAGAAAGTGCCGAAATAAAGGGCTCATTTTTACATTGGGGTCTACGGGAAAACCGAATAAAACGCCGCGGCGCAGCCTAGAGGGCGATAACAATAGCGTTTTTTTCACCGTTAGTCCTTCTCAATATAATACACCCTCGGGGCAAATTACAGATCGCTGCGTTCAATAGAGGCCGAGAAAAGTGGCTTAGAAAATTTGATTGAGGTTACCTGTGGTGGATGCTATATTCTCATTTTGGTCACTTTAACGTAGACGCATGAAAACGGTGCCAAAACGTGCCCATGCGTGCCAAACAACCTGGGGTAAAATGGGAATTGTTTCTGTCAAATAGTTTCGGAGATATAAGGGCCCAAACTTACGGTACTTTGACCTTCTAAGGGCCATAACTCGAAACACAGAGAACGAAGACAACTCCCATTTTATCCCAGGACACTTGGGTCAAGGGCGCATCATTTGGCAGCAATTATAAGCCGATTCCATCAAGTCACCTTTGCAACATTTAGACACCTTCGGCATATTGTTGTCCCGCCCAAAACTTTAGGCCCTTATAACTCGAGTGTTTGTATGGCGATTAAGCTGCAATTTTGCATGCTGCTAGTACACCTCAGTGCCTCGTAGAGTGCAAAATGTCATACTGCTACAACACGTATCTTGCGAGTTATAAGCCTTTGAAATTCGAGTAAACTAAATTTTGTGCCTATTTCTCGGGAAGACGAAATGAGTTGAAAAGGTGCAGTATGCCGCTTTCAAAAGGCATTGATGTCGCCTGCCATCGTGCAAAAACTCGCGAACACTGGGGCACTAGAAAGTGCCGAAATAAAGGGCTCATTTTTACATTGAGGTCTACGGGAAAAACGAATAAAACGCCGCGGCGCAGCCTAGAGGGCGATAACAATAGCGTTTTTTTTCACCGTTAGTCCTTCTCAATATAATACACCCTCGGGGCAAATTACAGATCGCTGCGTTCAATAGAGGCCGAGAAAAGTGGCTTAGAAAATTTGATTGAGGTTACCTGTGGTGGATGCTAAATTCTCATTTTGGTCACTTTAACGTAGACGCATGAAAACGGTGCCAAAACGTGCCCATGCGTGCCAAACAACCTGGGGTATAATGGGAGTTGTTTCTGTCAAATAGTTTCGGAGATATAAGGGCCCAAACTTACGGTACTTTGACCTTCTAAGGGCCATAACTCGAAACACAGAGAACGAAGACAACTCCCATTTTATCCCAGGACACTTGGGTCAAGGGCGCATCATTTGGCAGCAATTATAAGCCGATTCCATCAAGTCACCTTTGCAACATTTAGACACCTTCGGCATATTGTTGTCCCGCCCAAAACTTTAGGCCCTTATAACTCGAGTGTTTGTATGGCGATTAAGCTGAAATTTTGCATGCTGCTAGTACACCTCAGTGCCTCGATGAGTGCAAATTTTCATACTGCTACAACACGTATCTTGCGAGTTATAAGCCTTTGAAATTCGAGGAAACTAAACTTTGTGCCTATTTCTCGGGAAGACGAAATGAGTTGAAGAGGTGCAGTATGCCGCTTTCAAAAGGCATTGATGTCGCCTGCCATCGTGCAAAAACTCGCGAACACTGGGGCACTAGAAAGTGCCGAAATAAAGGGCTCATTTTTACATTGGGGTCTACGGGAAAACCGAATAAAACGCCGCGGCGCAGCCTAGAGGGCGATAACAATAGCGTTTTTTTCACCGTTAGTCCTTCTCAATATAATACACCCTCGGGGCAAATTACAGATCGCTGCGTTCAATAGAGGCCGAGAAAAGTGGCTTAGAAAATTTGATTGAGGTTACCTGTGGTGGATGCTATATTCTCATTTTGGTCACTTTAACGTAGACGCATGAAAACGGTGCCAAAACGTGCCCATGCGTGCCAAACAACCTGGGGTAAAATGGGAATTGTTTCTGTCAAATAGTTTCGGAGATATAAGGGCCCAAACTTACGGTACTTTGACCTTCTAAGGGCCATAACTCGAAACACAGAGAACGAAGACAACTCCCATTTTATCCCAGGACACTTGGGTCAAGGGCGCATCATTTGGCAGCAATTATAAGCCGATTCCATCAAGTCACCTTTGCAACATTTAGACACCTTCGGCATATTGTTGTCCCGCCCAAAACTTTAGGCCCTTATAACTCGAGTGTTTGTATGGCGATTAAGCTGCAATTTTGCATGCTGCTAGTACACCTCAGTGCCTCGTAGAGTGCAAAATGTCATACTGCTACAACACGTATCTTGCGAGTTATAAGCCTTTGAAATTCGAGGAAACTAAATTTTGTGCCTATTTCTCGGGAAGACGAAATGAGTTGAAAAGGTGCAGTATGCCGCTTTCAAAAGGCATTGATGTCGCCTGCCATCGTGCAAAAACTCGCGAACACTGGGGCACTAGAAAGTGCCGAAATAAAGGGCTCATTTTTACATTGAGGTCTATGGGAAAAACGAATAAAACGCCGCGGCGCAGCCTAGAGGGCGATAACAATAGCGTTTTTTTCACCGTTAGTCCTTCTCAATATAATACACCCTCGGGGCAAATTACAGATCGCTGCGTTCAATAGAGGCCGAGAAAAGTGGCTTAGAAAATTTGATTGAGGTTACCTGTGGTGGATGCTAAATTCTCATTTTGGTCACTTTAACGTAGACGCATGAAAACGGTGCCAAAACGTGCCCATGCGTGCCAAACAACCTGGGGTAAAATGGGAGTTGTTTCTGTCAAATAGTTTCGGAGATATAAGGGCCCAAACTTACGGTACTTTGACCTTCTAAGGGCCATAACTCGAAACACAGAGAACGAAGACAACTCCCATTTATCCCAGGACACTTGGGTCAAGGGCGCATCATTTGGCAGCAATTATAAGCCGATTCCATCAAGTCACCTTTGCAACATTTAGACACCTTCGGCATATTGTTGTCCCGCCCAAAACTTTAGGCCTTATAACTCGAGTGTTTGTATGGCGATTAAGCTGAAATTTTGCATGCTGCTAGTACACCTCAGTGCCTCGAAGAGTGCAAAATTTCATACTGCTACAACACGTATCTTGCGAGTTATAAGCCTTTGAATTTCGAGGAAACTAAACTTTGTGCCTATTTCTCGGGAAGACGAAATGAGTTGAAGAGGTGCAGTATGCCGCTTTCAAAAGGCATTGATGTCGCCTGCCATCGTGCAAAAACTCGCGAACACTGGGGCACTAGAAAGTGCCGAAATAAAGGGCTCATTTTTACATTGAGGTCTACGGGAAAACCGAATAAAACGCCGCGGCGCAGCCTAGAGGGCGATAACAATAGCAGTTTTTTCACCGTTAGTCCTTCTCAATATAATACACCCTCGGGGCAAATTACAGATCGCTGCGTTCAATAGAGGCCGAGAAAAGTGGCTTAGAAAATTTGATTGAGGTTACCTGTGGTGGATGCTAAATTCTCATTTTGGTCACTTTAACGTAGACGCATGAAAACGGTGCCAAAACGTGCCCATGCGTGCCAAACAACCTGGGGTAAAATGGGAGTTGTTTCTGTCAAATAGTTTCGGAGATATAAGGGCCCAAACTTACGGTACTTTGACCTTCTAAGGGCCATAACTCGAAACACAGAGAACGAAGACAACTCCCATTTATCCCAGGACACTTGGGTCAAGGGCGCATCATTTGGCAGCAATTATAAGCCGATTCCATCAAGTCACCTTTGCAACATTTAGACACCTTCGGCATATTGTTGTCCCGCCCAAAACTGTAGGCCCTTATAACTCGAGTGTTTGTATGGCGATTAAGCTGAAATTTTGCATGCTGCTAGTACACCTCAGTGCCTCGAAGAGTGCAAATTTTCATACTGCTACAACACGTATCTTGCGAGTTATAAGCCTTTGAAATTCGAGGAAACTAAACTTTGTGCCTATTTCTCGGGAAGACGAAATGAGTTGAAGAGGTGCAGTATGCCGCTTTCAAAAGGCATTGATGTCGCCTGCCATCGTGCAAAAACTCGCGAACACTGGGGCACTAGAAAGTGCCGAAATAAAGGGCTCATTTTTACATTGGGGTCTACGGGAAAACCGAATAAAACGCCGCGGCGCAGCCTAGAGGGCGATAACAATAGCGTTTTTTTCACCGTTAGTCCTTCTCAATATAATACACCCTCGGGGCAAATTACAGATCGCTGCGTTCAATAGAGGCCGAGAAAAGTGGCTTAGAAAATTTGATTGAGGTTACCTGTGGTGGATGCTATATTCTCATTTTGGTCACTTTAACGTAGACGCATGAAAACGGTGCCAAAACGTGCCCATGCGTGCCAAACAACCTGGGGTAAAATGGGAATTGTTTCTGTCAAATAGTTTCGGAGATATAAGGGCCCAAACTTACGGTACTTTGACCTTCTAAGGGCCATAACTCGAAACACAAAGAACGAAGACAACTCCCATTTTATCCCAGGACACTTGGGTCAAGGGCGCATCATTTGGCAGCAATTATAAGCCGATTCCATCAAGTCACCTTTGCAACATTTAGACACCTTCGGCATATTGTTGTCCCGCCCAAAACTTTAGGCCCTTATAACTCGAGTGTTTGTATGGCGATTAAGCTGCAATTTTGCATGCTGCTAGTACACCTCAGTGCCTCGTAGAGTGCAAAATGTCATACTGCTACAACACGTATCTTGCGAGTTATAAGCCTTTGAAATTCGAGGAAACTAAATTTTGTGCCTATTTCTCGGGAAGACGAAATGAGTTGAAAAGGTGCAGTATGCCGCTTTCAAAAGGCATTGATGTCGCCTGCCATCGTGCAAAAAATCGCGAACACTGGGGCACTAGAAAGTGCCGAAATAAAGGGCTCATTTTTACATTGAGGTCTACGGGAAAAACGAATAAAACGCCGCGGCGCAGCCTAGAGGGCGATAACAATAGCGTTTTTTTTCACCGTTAGTCCTTCTCAATATAATACACCCTCGGGGCAAATTACAGATCGCTGCGTTCAATAGAGGCCGAGAAAAGTGGCTTAGAAAATTTGATTGAGGTTACCTGTGGTGGATGCTAAATTCTCATTTTGGTCACTTTAACGTAGACGCATGAAAACGGTGCCAAAACGTGCCCATGCGTGCCAAACAACCTGGGGTATAATGGGAGTTGTTTCTGTCAAATAGTTTCGGAGATATAAGGGCCCAAACTTACGGTACTTTGACCTTCTAAGGGCCATAACTCGAAACACAGAGAACGAAGACAACTCCCATTTTATCCCAGGACACTTGGGTCAAGGGCGCATCATTTGGCAGCAATTATAAGCCGATTCCATCAAGTCACCTTTGCAACATTTAGACACCTTCGGCATATTGTTGTCCCGCCCAAAACTTTAGGCCCTTATAACTCGAGTGTTTGTATGGCGATTAAGCTGAAATTTTGCATGCTGCTAGTACACCTCAGTGCCTCGATGAGTGCAAATTTTCATACTGCTACAACACGTATCTTGCGAGTTATAAGCCTTTGAAATTCGAGGAAACTAAACTTTGTGCCTATTTCTCGGGAAGACGAAATGAGTTGAAGAGGTGCAGTATGCCGCTTTCAAAAGGCATTGATGTCGCCTGCCATCGTGCAAAAACTCGCGAACACTGGGGCACTAGAAAGTGCCGAAATAAAGGGCTCATTTTTACATTGGGGTCTACGGGAAAACCGAATAAAACGCCGCGGCGCAGCCTAGAGGGCGATAACAATAGCGTTTTTTTCACCGTTAGTCCTTCTCAATATAATACACCCTCGGGGCAAATTACAGATCGCTGCGTTCAATAGAGGCCGAGAAAAGTGGCTTAGAAAATTTGATTGAGGTTACCTGTGGTGGATGCTATATTCTCATTTTGGTCACTTTAACGTAGACGCATGAAAACGGTGCCAAAACGTGCCCATGCGTGCCAAACAACCTGGGGTAAAATGGGAATTGTTTCTGTCAAATAGTTTCGGAGATATAAGGGCCCAAACTTACGGTACTTTGACCTTCTAAGGGCCATAACTCGAAACACAGAGAACGAAGACAACTCCCATTTTATCCCAGGACACTTGGGTCAAGGGCGCATCATTTGGCAGCAATTATAAGCCGATTCCATCAAGTCACCTTTGCAACATTTAGACACCTTCGGCATATTGTTGTCCCGCCCAAAACTTTAGGCCCTTATAACTCGAGTGTTTGTATGGCGATTAAGCTGCAATTTTGCATGCTGCTAGTACACCTCAGTGCCTCGTAGAGTGCAAAATGTCATACTGCTACAACACGTATCTTGCGAGTTATAAGCCTTTGAAATTCGAGGAAACTAAATTTTGTGCCTATTTCTCGGGAAGACGAAATGAGTTGAAAAGGTGCAGTATGCCGCTTTCAAAAGGCATTGATGTCGCCTGCCATCGTGCAAAAACTCGCGAACACTGGGGCACTAGAAAGTGCCGAAATAAAGGGCTCATTTTTACATTGAGGTCTATGGGAAAAACGAATAAAACGCCGCGGCGCAGCCTAGAGGGCGATAACAATAGCGTTTTTTTCACCGTTAGTCCTTCTCAATATAATACACCCTCGGGGCAAATTACAGATCGCTGCGTTCAATAGAGGCCGAGAAAAGTGGCTTAGAAAATTTGATTGAGGTTACCTGTGGTGGATGCTAAATTCTCATTTTGGTCACTTTAACGTAGACGCATGAAAACGGTGCCAAAACGTGCCCATGCGTGCCAAACAACCTGGGGTAAAATGGGAGTTGTTTCTGTCAAATAGTTTCGGAGATATAAGGGCCCAAACTTACGGTACTTTGACCTTCTAAGGGCCATAACTCGAAACACAGAGAACGAAGACAACTCCCATTTATCCCAGGACACTTGGGTCAAGGGCGCATCATTTGGCAGCAATTATAAGCCGATTCCATCAAGTCACCTTTGCAACATTTAGACACCTTCGGCATATTGTTGTCCCGCCCAAAACTGTAGGCCCTTATAACTCGAGTGTTTGTATGGCGATTAAGCTGAAATTTTGCATGCTGCTAGTACACCTCAGTGCCTCGAAGAGTGCAAATTTTCATACTGCTACAACACGTATCTTGCGAGTTATAAGCCTTTGAAATTCGAGGAAACTAAACTTTGTGCCTATTTCTCGGGAAGACGAAATGAGTTGAAGAGGTGCAGTATGCCGCTTTCAAAAGGCATTGATGTCGCCTGCCATCGTGCAAAAACTCGCGAACACTGGGGCACTAGAAAGTGCCGAAATAAAGGGCTCATTTTTACATTGGGGTCTACGGGAAAACCGAATAAAATGCCGCGGCGCAGCCTAGAGGGCGATAACAATAGCGTTTTTTTCACCGTTAGTCCTTCTCAATATAATACACCCTCGGGGCAAATTACAGATCGCTGCGTTCAATAGAGGCCGAGAAAAGTGGCTTAGAAAATTTGATTGAGGTTACCTGTGGTGGATGCTATATTCTCATTTTGGTCACTTTAACGTAGACGCATGAAAACGGTGCCAAAACGTGCCCATGCGTGCCAAACAACCTGGGGTAAAATGGGAATTGTTTCTGTCAAATAGTTTCGGAGATATAAGGGCCCAAACTTACGGTACTTTGACCTTCTAAGGGCCATAACTCGAAACACAGAGAACGAAGACAACTCCCATGTTATCCCAGGACACTTGGGTCAAGGGCGCATCATTTGGCAGCAATTATAAGCCGATTCCATCAAGTCACCTTTGCAACATTTAGACACCTTCGGCATATTGTTGTCCCGCCCAAAACTTTAGGCCCTTATAACTCGAGTGTTTGTATGGCGATTAAGCTGCAATTTTGCATGCTGCTAGTACACCTCAGTGCCTCGTAGAGTGCAAAATGTCATACTGCTACAACACGTATCTTGCGAGTTATAAGCCTTTGAAATTCGAGGAAACTAAATTTTGTGCCTATTTCTCGGGAAGACGAAATGAGTTGAAAAGGTGCAGTATGCCGCTTTCAAAAGGCATTGATGTCGCCTGCCATCGTGCAAAAACTCGCGAACACTGGGGCACTAGAAAGTGCCGAAATAAAGGGCTCATTTTTACATTGAGGTCTACGGGAAAACCGAATAAAACGCCGCGGCGCAGCCTAGAGGGCGATAACAATTGCGGTTTTTTCACCGTTAGTCCTTCTCAATATAATACACCCTCGGGGCAAATTAAGCTGAAATTTTGCATGCTGCTAGTACACCTCAGTGCCTCGTAGAGTGCAAAATTTCATACTGCTACAACACGTATCTTGCGAGTTATAAGCCTTTGAAATTCGAGGAAACTAAACTTTGTGCCTATTTCTCGGGAAGACGAAATGAGTTGAAGAGGTGCAGTATGCCGCTTTCAAAAGGCATTGATGTCGCCTGCCATCGTGCAAAAACTCGCGAACACTGGGGCACTAGAAAGTGCCGAAATAAAGGGCTCATTTTTACATTGAGGTCTACGGGAAAACCGAATAAATCGCCGCGGCGCAGCCTAGAGGGCGATAACAATAGCGGTTTTTTCACCGTTAGTCCTTCTCAATATAATACACCCTCGGGGCAAATTACAGATCGCTGCGTTCAATAGAGGCCGAGAAAAGTGGCTTAGAAAATTTGATTGAGGTTACCTGTGGTGGATGCTAAATTCTCATTTTGGTCACTTTAACGTAGACGCATGAAAACGGTGCCAAAACGTGCCCATGCGTGCCAAACAACCTGGGGTAAAATGGGAGTTGTTTCTGTCAAATAGTTTCGGAGATATAAGGGCCCAAACTTACGGTACTTTGACCTTCTAAGGGCCATAACTCGAAACACAGAGAACGAAGACAACTCCCATTTTATCCCAGGACACTTGGGTCAAGGGCGCATCATTTGGCAGCAATTATAAGCCGATTCCATCAAGTCAGCTTTGCAACATTTAGACACCTTCGGCATATTGTTGTCCCGCCCAAAACTTTAGGCCCTTATAACTCGAGTGTTTGTATGGCGATTAAGCTGCAATTTTGCATGCTGCTAGTACACCTCAGTGCCTCGTAGAGTGCAAAATGTCATACTGCTACAACACGTATCTTGCGAATTATAAGCCTTTGAAATTCGAGGAAACTAAATTTTGTGCCTATTTCTCGGGAAGACGAAATGAGTTGAAAAGGTGCAGTATGCCGCTTTCAAAAGGCATTGATGTCGCCTGCCATCGTGCAAAAACTCGCGAACACTGGGGCACTAGAAAGTGCCGAAATAAAGGGCTCATTTTTACATTGAGGTCTACGGGAAAAACGAATAAAACGCCGCGGCGCAGCCTAGAGGGCGATAACAATAGCGTTTTTTTCACCGTTAGTCCTTCTCAATATAATACACCCTCGGGGCAAATTACAGATCGCTGCGTTCAATAGAGGCCGAGAAAAGTGGCTTAGAAAATTTGATTGAGGTTACCTGTGGTGGATGCTAAATTCTCATTTTGGTCACTTTAACGTAGACGCATGAAAACGGTGCCAAAACGTGCCCATGCGTGCCAAACAACCTGGGGTAAAATGGGAGTTGTTTCTGTCAAATAGTTTCGGAGATATAAGGGCCCAAACTTACGGTACTTTGACCTTCTAAGGGCCATAACTCGAAACACAGAGAACGAAGACAACTCCCATTTTATCCCAGGACACTTGGGTCAAGGGCGCATCATTTGGCAGCAATTATAAGCCGATTCCATCAAGTCACCTTTGCAACATTTAGACACCTTCGGCATATTGTTGTCCCGCCCAAAACTTTAGGCCCTTATAACTCGAGTGTTTGTATGGCGATTAAGCTGAAATTTTGCATGCTGCTAGTACACCTCAGTGCCTCGAAGAGTGCAAAATTTCATACTGCTACAACACGTATCTTGCGAGTTATAAGCCTTTGACGTTCGAGGAAACTAAACTTTGTGCCTATTTCTCGGGAAGACGAAATGAGTTGAAGAGGTGCAGTATGCCGCTTTCAAAAGGCATTGATGTCGCCTGCCATCGTGCAAAAACTCGCGAACACTGGGGCACTAGAAAGTGCCGAAATAAAGGGCTCATTTTTACATTGAGGTCTACGGGAAAACCGAATAAATCGCCGCGGCGCAGCCTAGAGGGCGATAACAATAGCGGTTTTTTCACCGTTAGTCCTTCTCAATATAATACACCCTCGGGGCAAATTACAGATCGCTGCGTTCAATAGAGGCCGAGAAAAGTGGCTTAGAAAATTTGATTGAGGTTACCTGTGGTAGATGCTAAATTCTCATTTGGGTCACTTTAACGTAGACGCATGAAAACGATGCCAAAACGTGCCCATACGTGCCAAACAACCTGGGGTAAAATGGGAGTTGTTTCTGTCAAATAGTTTCGGAGATATAAGGGCCCAAACTTACGGTACTTTGACCTTCTAAGGGCCATAACTCGAAACACAGAGAACGAAGACAACTCCCATTTTATCCCAGGACACTTGGGTCAAGGGCGCATCATTTGGCAGCAATTATAAGCCGATTCCATCAAGTCACCTTTGCAACATTTAGACACCTTCGGCATATTGTTGTCCCGCCCAAAACTTTAGGCCTTATAACTCGAGTGTTTGTATGGCGATTAAGCTGAAATTTTGCATGCTGCTAGTACACCTCAGTGCCTCGAAGATTGCAAAATTTCATACTGCTACAACACGTATCTTGCGAGTTATAAGCCTTTGAAATTCGAGGAAACTAAACTTTGTGCCTATTTCTCGGGAAGACGAAATGAGTTGAAGAGGTGCAGTATGCCGCTTTCAAAAGGCATTGATGTCGCCTGCCATCGTGCAAAAACTCGCGAACACTGGGGCACTAGAAAGTGCCGAAATAAAGGGCTCATTTTTACATTGAGGTCTACGGGAAAACCGAATAAATCGCCGCGGCGCAGCCTAGAGGGCGATAACAATAGCGGTTTTTTCACCGTTAGTCCTTCTCAATATAATACACCCTCGGGGCAAATTACAGATCGCTGCGTTCAATAGAGGCCGAGAAAAGTGGCTTAGAAAATTTGATTGAGGTTACCTGTGGTGGATGCTAAATTCTCATTTTGGTCACTTTAACGTAGACGCATGAAAACGGTGCCAAAACGTGCCCATGCGTGCCAAACAACCTGGGGTAAAATGGGAGTTGTTTCTGTCAAATAGTTTCGGAGATATAAGGGCCCAAACTTACGGTACTTTGACCTTCTAAGGGCCATAACTCGAAACACAGAGAACGAAGACAACTCCCATTTTATCCCAGGACACTTGGGTCAAGGGCGCATCATTTGGCAGCAATTATAAGCCGATTCCATCAAGTCAGCTTTGCAACATTTAGACACCTTCGGCATATTGTTGTCCCGCCCAAAACTTTAGGCCCTTATAACTCGAGTGTTTGTATGGCGATTAAGCTGCAATTTTGCATGCTGCTAGTACACCTCAGTGCCTCGTAGAGTGCAAAATGTCATACTGCTACAACACGTATCTTGCGAATTATAAGCCTTTGAAATTCGAGGAAACTAAATTTTGTGCCTATTTCTCGGGAAGACGAAATGAGTTGAAAAGGTGCAGTATGCCGCTTTCAAAAGGCATTGATGTCGCCTGCTATCGTGCAAAAACTCGCGAACACTGGGGCACTAGAAAGTGCCGAAATAAAGGGCTCATTTTTACATTGAGGTCTACGGGAAAAACGAATAAAACGCCGCGGCGCAGCCTAGAGGGCGATAACAATAGCGTTTTTTTCACCGTTAGTCCTTCTCAATATAATACACCCTCGGGGCAAATTACAGATCGCTGCGTTCAATAGAGGCCGAGAAAAGTGGCTTAGAAAATTTGATTGAGGTTACCTGTGGTGGATGCTAAATTCTCATTTTGGTCACTTTAACGTAGACGCATGAAAACGGTGCCAAAACGTGCCCATGCGTGCCAAACAACCTGGGGTAAAATGGGAGTTGTTTCTGTCAAATAGTTTCGGAGATATAAGGGCCCAAACTTACGGTACTTTGACCTTCTAAGGGCCATAACTCGAAACACAGAGAACGAAGACAACTCCCATTTTATCCCAGGACACTTGGGTCAAGGGCGCATCATTTGGCAGCAATTATAAGCCGATTCCATCAAGTCACCTTTGCAACATTTAGACACCTTCGGCATATTGTTGTCCCGCCCAAAACTTTAGGCCCTTATAACTCGAGTGTTTGTATTGGGATTAAGCTGAAATTTTGCATGCTGCTAGTACACCTCAGTGCCTCGAAGAGTGCAAAATTTCATACTGCTACAACACGTATCTTGCGAGTTATAAGCCTTTGAAATTCGAGGAAACTAAACTTTGTGCCTATTTCTCGGGAAGACGAAATGAGTTGAAGAGATGCAGTATGCCACTTTCAAAAGGCATTGATGTCGCCTGCCATCGTGCAAAAACTCGCGAACACTGGGGCACTAGAAAGTGCCGAAATAAAGGGCTCATTTTTACATTGAGGTCTACGGGAAAACCGAATAAAACGCCGTGGCGCAGCCTAGAGGGCGATAACAATAGCGGTTTTTTCACCGTTAGTCCTTCTCAATATAATACACCCTCGGGGCAAATTACAGATCGCTGCGTTCAATAGAGGCCGAGAAAAGTGGCTTAGAAAATTTGATTGAGGCTACCTGTGGTGGATGCTAAATTCTCATTTTGGTCACTTTAAAGTAGACGCATGAAAACGATGCCAAAACGTGCCCATGCGGGCCAAACAACCTGGGGTAAAATGGGAGTTGTTTCTGTCAAATAGTTTCGGAGATATAAGGGCCCAAACTTACGGTACTTTGACCTTCTAAGGGCCATAACTCGAAACACAGAGAACGAAGACAACTCCCATTTTATCCCAGGACACTTGGGTCAAGGGCGCATGATTTGGCAGCAATTATAAGCCGATTCCATCAAGTCACCTTTGCAACATTTAGACACCTTCGGCATATTGTTGTCCCGCCCAAAACTTTAGGCCCTTATAACTCGAGTGTTTGTATGGCGAATATGCTGAAATTTTGCATGCTGCTAGTACACCTCAGTGCCTCGAAGAGTGCAAAATTTCATACTGCTACAACACGTATCTTGCGAGTTATAAGCCTTTGAAATTCGAGGAAACTAAACTTTGTGCCTATTTCTCGGGAAGACGAAATGAGTTGAAAAGGTGCAGTATGCCGCTTTCAAAAGGCATTGATGTCGCCTGCCATCGTGCAAAAACTCGCGAACACTGGGGCACTAGAAAGTGCCGAAATAAAGGGCTCATTTTTACATTGAGGTCTACGGGAAAACCGAATAAAACGCCGCGGCGCAGCCTAGAGGGCGATAACAATAGCGTTTTTTTCACCGTTAGACCTTCTCAATATAATACACCCTCGGGGCAAATTACAGATCGCTGCGTTCAATAGAGGCCGAGAAAAGTGGCTTAGAAAATTTGATTGAGGTTACCTGTGGTGGATGCTAAATTCTCATTTTGGTCACTTTAACGTAGACGCATGAAAACGGTGCCAAAACGTGCCCATGCGTGCCAAACAACCTGGGGTAAAATGGGAGTTGTTTCTGTCAAATAGTTTCGGAGATATAAGGGCCCAAACTTACGGTACTTTGACCTTCTAAGGGCCATAACTCGAAACACAGAGAACGAAGACAACTCCCATTTATCCCAGGACACTTGGGTCAAGGGCGCATCATTTTGCAGCAATTATAAGCCGATTCCATCAAGTCACCTTTGCAACATTTAGACACCTTCGGCATATTGTTGTCCCGCCCAAAACTGTAGGCCCTTATAACTCGAGTGTTTGTATGGCGATTAAGCTGAAATTTTGCATGCTGCTAGTACACCTCAGTGCCTCGAAGAGTGCAAATTTTCATACTGCTACAACACGTATCTTGCGAGTTATAAGCCTTTGAAATTCGAGGAAACTAAACTTTGTGCCTATTTCTCGGGAAGACGAAATGAGTTGAAGAGGTGCAGTATGCCGCTTTCAAAAGGCATTGATGTCGCCTGCCATCGTGCAAAAACTCGCGAACACTGGGGCACTAGAAAGTGCCGAAATAAAGGGCTCATTTTTACATTGGGGTCTACGGGAAAACCGAATAAAACGCCGCGGCGCAGCCTAGAGGGCGATAACAATAGCGTTTTTTTCACCGTTAGTCCTTCTCAATATAATACACCCTCGGGGCAAATTACAGATCGCTGCGTTCAATAGAGGCCGAGAAAAGTGGCTTAGAAAATTTGATTGAGGTTACCTGTGGTGGATGCTATATTCTCATTTTGGTCACTTTAACGTAGACGCATGAAAACGGTGCCAAAACGTGCCCATGCGTGCCAAACAACCTGGGGTAAAATGGGAATTGTTTCTGTCAAATAGTTTCGGAGATATAAGGGCCCAAACTTACGGTACTTTGACCTTCTAAGGGCCATAACTCGAAACACAGAGAACGAAGACAACTCCCATTTTATCCCAGGACACTTGGGTCAAGGGCGCATCATTTGGCAGCAATTATAAGCCGATTCCATCAAGTCACCTTTGCAACATTTAGACACCTTCGGCATATTGTTGTCCCGCCCTAAACTTTAGGCCCTTATAACTCGAGTGTTTGTATGGCGATTAAGCTGCAATTTTGCATGCTGCTAGTACACCTCAGTGCCTCGTAGAGTGCAAAATGTCATACTGCTACAACACGTATCTTGCGAGTTATAAGCCTTTGAAATTCGAGGAAACTAAATTTTGTGCCTATTTCTCGGGAAGACGAAATGAGTTGAAAAGGTGCAGTATGCCGCTTTCAAAAGGCATTGATGTCGCCTGCCATCGTGCAAAAACTCGCGAACACTGGGGCACTAGAAAGTGCCGAAATAAAGGGCTCATTTTTACATTGAGGTCTACGGGAAAAACGAATAAAACGCCGCGGCGCAGCCTAGAGGGCGATAACAATAGCGTTTTTTTCACCGTTAGTCCTTCTCAATATAATACACCCTCGGGGCAAATTACAGATCGCTGCGTTCAATAGAGGCCGAGAAAAGTGGCTTAGAAAATTTGATTGAGGTTACCTGTGGTGGATGCTAAATTCTCATTTTGGTCACTTTAACGTAGACGCATGAAAACGGTGCCAAAACGTGCCCATGCGTGCCAAACAACCTGGGGTAAAATGGGAGTTGTTTCTGTCAAATAGTTTCGGAGATATAAGGGCCCAAACTTACGGTACTTTGACCTTCTAAGGGCCATAACTCGAAACACAGAGAACGAAGACAACTCCCATTTTATCCCAGGACACTTGGGTCAAGGGCGCATCATTTGGCAGCAATTATAAGCCGATTCCATCAAGTCACCTTTGCAACATTTAGACACCTTCGGCATATTGTTGTCCCGCCCAAAACTTTAGGCCCTTATAACTCGAGTGTTTGTATGGCGATTAAGCTGCAATTTTGCATGCTGCTAGTACACCTCAGTGCCTCGTAGAGTGCAAAATGTCATACTGCTACAACACGTATCTTGCGAGTTATAAGCCTTTGAAATTCGAGGAAACTAAATTTTGTGCCTATTTCTCGGGAAGACGAAATGAGTTGAAAAGGTGCAGTATGCCGCTTTCAAAAGGCATTGATGTCGCCTGCCATCGTGCAAAAACTCGCGAACACTGGGGCACTAGAAAGTGCCGAAATAAAGGGCTCATTTTTACATTGAGGTCTACGGGAAAAACGAATAAAACGCCGCGGCGCAGCCTAGAGGGCGATAACAATAGCGTTTTTTTCACCGTTAGTCCTTCTCAATATAATACACCCTCGGGGCAAATTACAGATCGCTGCGTTCAATAGAGGCCGAGAAAAGTGGCTTAGAAAATTTGATTGAGGTTACCTGTGGTGGATGCTAAATTCTCATTTTGGTCACTTTAACGTAGACGCATGAAAACGGTGCCAAAACGTGCCCATGCGTGCCAAACAACCTGGGGTAAAATGGGAGTTGTTTCTGTCAAATAGTTTCGGAGATATAAGGGCCCAAACTTACGGTACTTTGACCTTCTAAGGGCCATAACTCGAAACACAGAGAACGAAGACAACTCCCATTTTATCCCAGGACACTTGGGTCAAGGGCGCATCATTTGGCAGCAATTATAAGCCGATTCCATCAAGTCACCTTTGCAACATTTAGACACCTTCGGCATATTGTTGTCCCGCCCAAAACTTTAGGCCCTTATAACTCGAGTGTTTGTATGGCGATTAAGCTGAAATTTTGCATGCTGCTAGTACACCTCAGTGCCTCGAAGAGTGCAAAATTTCATACTGCTACAACACGTATCTTGCGAGTTATAAGCCTTTGAAATTCGAGGAAACTAAACTTTGTGCCTATTTCTCGGGAAGACGAAATGAGTTGAAGAGGTGCAGTATGCCGCTTTCAAAAGGCATTGATGTCGCCTGCCATCGTGCAAAAACTCGCGAACACTGGGGCACTAGAAAGTGCCGAAATAAAGGGCTCATTTTTACATTGTGGTCTACGGGAAAACCGAATAAAACGCCGCGGCGCAGCCTAGAGGGTGATAACAATAGCGGTTTTTTCACCGTTAGTCCTTCTCAATATAATACACCCTCGGGGCAAATTACAGATCGCTGCGTTCAATAGAGGCCGAGAAAAGTGGCTTAGAAAATTTGATTGAGGTTACCTGTGGTGGATGCTAAATTCTCATTTTGGTCACTTTAACGTAGACGCATGAAAACGGTGCCAAAAGGTGCCCATGCGTGTCAAACAACCTGGGGTAAAATGGGAGTTGTTTCTGTCAAATAGTTTCGGAGATATAAGGGCCCAAACTTACGGTACTTTGACCTTCTAAGGGCCATGACTCGAAACACAGAGAACGAAGACAACTCCCATTTTATCCCAGGACACTTGGGTCAAGGGCGCATCATTTGGCAGCAATTATAAGCCGATTCCATCAAGTCACCTTTGCAACATTTAGACACCTTCGGCATATTGTTGTCCCGCCCAAAACTTTAGGCCCTTATAACTCGAGTGTTTGTATGGCGATTAAGCTGAAATTTTGCATGCTGCTAGTACACCTCAGTGCCTCGAAGAGTGCAAAATTTCATACTGCTACAACACGTATCTTGCGAGTTATAAGCCTTTGAAATTCGAGGAAACTAAATTTTGTGCCTATTTCTCGGGAAGACGAAATGAGTTGAAGAGGTGCAGTATGCCGCTTTCAAAAGGCATTGATGTCGCCTGCCATCGTGCAAAAACTCGCGAACACTGGGGCACTAGAAAGTGCCGAAATAAAGGGCTCATTTTTACATTGAGGTCTACGGGAAAACCGAATAAAACGCCGCGGCGCAGCCTAGAGGGCGATAACAATAGCGTTTTTTTCACCGTTAGTCCTTCTCAATATAATACACCCTCGGGGAAAATTACAGATCGCTGCGTTCAATAGAGGCCGAGAAAAGTGGCTTAGAAAATTTGATTGAGGTTACCTGTGGTGGATGCTAAATTCTCATTTTGGTCACTTTAACGTAGACGCATGAAAACGGTGCCAAAACGTGCCCATGCGTGCCAAACAACCTGGGGTAAAATGGGAGTTGTTTCTGTCAAATAGTTTCGGAGATATAAGGGCCCAAACTTACGGTACTTTGACCTTCTAAGGGCCATGACTCGAAACACAGAGAACGAAGACAACTCCCATTTTATCCCAGGACATTTGGGTCAAGGGCGCATCATTTGGCAGCAATTATAAGCCGATTCCATCAAGTCACCTTTGCAACATTTAGACACCTTCGGCATATTGTTGTCCCGCCCAAAACTTTAGGCCCTTATAACTCGAGTGTTTGTATGGCGATTAAGCTGAAATTTTGCATGCTGCTAGTACACCTCAGTGCCTCGAAGAGTGCAAAATTTCATACTGCTACAACACGTATCTTGCGAGTTATAAGCCTTTGAAATTCGAGGAAACTAAATTTTGTACCTATTTCTCGGGAAGACGAAATGAGTTGAAGAGGTGCAGTATGCCGCTTTCAGAAGGCGTTGATGTCGCCTGCCATCGTGCAAAAACTCGCGAACACTGGGGCACTAGAAAGTGCCGAAATAAAGGGCTCATTTTTACATTGAGGTCTACGGGAAAACCGAATAAAACGCCGCGGCGCAGCCTAGAGGGCGATAACAATAGCGTTTTTTTCACCGTTAGTCCTTCTCAATATAATACACCCTCGGGGCAAATTACAGATCGCTGCGTTCAATAGAGGCCGAGAAAAGTGGCTTAGAAAATTTGACTGAGTTTACCTGTGGTGGATGCTAAATTCTCATTTTGGTCACGTTAACGTAGACGCATGAAAACGGTGTCAAAACATGCCCATGCGTGCCAAACAACCTGGGGTAAAATGGGAGTTGTTTCTGTCAAATAGTTTCGGAGATATAAGGGCCCAAACTTACGGTACTTTGACCTTCTAAGGGCCATAACTCGAAACACAGAGAACGAAGACAACTCCCATTTTATCCCAGGACACTTGGGTCAAGGGCGCATCATTTGGCAGCAATTATAAGCCGATTCCATCAAGTCACCTTTGCAACATTTAGACACCTTCGGCATATTGTTGTCCCGCCCAAAACTTTAGGCGGTTATAACTCGAGTGTTTGTATGGCGATTCAGCTGAAATTTTGCATGTTGCTAGTACTCCTCAGTGCCTCGAAGAGTGCAAAATTTCATCCTGCTACAACACGTATCTTGCGAGTTATAAGCCTTTGAAATTCGAGGAAACTAAATTTTGTGCCTATTTCTCGGGAAGACGAAATGAGTTGAAGAGGTGCAGTATGTCGCTTTCACTAGGCATTGATGTCGCCTGCCATCGTGCAAAAACTCGCGAACACTGGGGCACAAGAAAGTGCCTAAATAAAGGGCTCATTTTTACATTGAGGTCTACGGGAAAACCGAATAAAACGCCGCGGCGCAGCCTAGAGGGCGATAACAATAGCGTTTTTTTCACCGTTAGTCCTTCTCAATATAATACACCCTCGGGGCAAATTACAGATCGCTGCGTTCAATAGAGGCCGAGAAAAGTGGCTTAGAAAATTTGATTGAGGTTACCTGTGGTGGATGCTAAATTCTCATTTTGGTCACTTTAACGTAGACGCATGAAAACGGTGCCAAAACGTGCCCATGCGTGCCAAACAACCTGGGGTAAAATGGGAGTTGTTTCTGTCAAATAGTTTCGGAGATATAAGGGCCAAAACTTACGGTACTTTGACCTTCTAAGGGCCATAACTCGAAACACAGAAACCGAAGACAACTCCCATTTTATCCCAGGACACTTGGGTCAAGGGCGCATCATTTGGCAGCAATTATAAGCCGATTCCATCAAGTCACCTTTGCAACATTTAGACACCTTCGGCATATTGTTGTCCCGCCCAAAACTTTAGGCCCTTATAACTCGAGTGTTTGTATGGCGATTAAGCTGAAATTTTGCATGCTGCTAGTACACCTCAGTGCCTCGAAAAGAGCGAAATTTCATACTGCTACAACACGTATCTTGCGAGTTATAAGCCTTTGAAATTCGAGGAAACTAAACTTTGTGCCTATTTCTCGGGAAGACGAAATGAGTTGAAGAGGTGCAGTATGCCGCTTTCAAAAGGCATTGATGTCGCCTGCCATCGTGCAAAAACTCGCGAACACTGGGGCACAAGAACGTGCCGAAATAAAGGGCTCATTTTTACATTGAGGTCTACGGGAAAACCGAATAAAACGCCGCGGCGCAGCCTAGAGGGCGATAACAATAGCGGTTTTTTCACCGTTAGTCCTTCTCAATATAATACACCCTCGGGGCAAATTACAGATCGCTGCGTTCAATAGAGGCCGAGAAAAGTGGCTTAGAAAATTTGATTGAGGTTACCTGTGGTGGATGCTAAATTCTCATTTTGGTCACTTTAACGTAAACGCATGAAAACGGTGCCAAAACGTGCCCATGCGTGCCAAACAACCTGGGGTAAAATGGGAGTTGTTTCTGTCAAATAGTTTCGGAGATATAAGGGCCCAAACTTACGGTACTTTGACCTTCTAAGGGCCATAACTCGAAACACAGAGAACGAAGACAACTCCCATTTTATCCCAGGACACTTGGGTCAAGGGCGCATCATTTGGCAGCAATTATAAGCCGATTCCATCAAGTCACCTTTGCAACATTTAGACACCTTCGGCATATGACACCTCCCGCCCAAAATTTAGGCCCTTATAACTCGAGTGTTTGAATGGCGATTAAGCTGAAATTTTGCATGCTGCTAGTACACCTCAGTGCCTCGAAGAGTGCAAAATTTCATACTGCTACAACACGTATCTTGCGAGTTATAAGCCTTTGAAATTCGAGGAAACTAAATTTTGTGCCTATTTCTCGGGAAGACGAAATGAGTTGAAGAGGTGCAGTATGCCGCTTTCAAAAGGCATTGATGTCGCCTGCCATCGTGCAAAAACTCGCGAACACTGGGGCACTAGAAAGTGCCGAAATAAAGGGCTCATTTTTACATTGAGGTCCTCGGGAAAACCGAATAAAACGCCGCGGCGCAGCCTAGAGGGCGATAACAATAGCGTTTTTTTCACCGTTAGTCCTTCTCAATATAATACACCCTCGGGGCAAATTACAGATCGCTGCGTTCAATAAAGGCCGAGAAAAAGGCTTAGAAAATTTGATTGAGGTTACCTGTGGTGGATGCTAAATTCTCATTTTGGTCACTTTAACGTAGACGCATGAAAACGGTGCCAAAACGTGCCCAGGCGTGCCAAACAACCTGGGGTAAAATGGGAGTTGTTTCTGTCAGATAGTTTCGGAGATATAAGGGCCCAAACTTACGGTACTTTGTCCTTCTAAGGGCCATAACTCGAAACACAGAGAACGAAGACAACTCCCATTTTATCCCAGGACACTTGGGTCAAGGGCGCATCATTTGGCAGCAATTATAAGCCGATTCCATCAAGTCACCTTTGCAACATTTAGACACCTTCGGCATATTGTTGTCGCGCCCAAAACTTTAGGCCCTTATAACTCGAGTGTTTGTATGGCGATTAAACTGAAATTTTGCATGCTGCTAGTACACCTCAGTGCCTCGAAGAGTGCAAAATTTCATACTGCTACAATACGTATCTTGCGAGTTATAAGCCTTTGAAATTCGAGGAAACTAAATTTTGTGCCTATTTCTCGGGAAGACGAAATGAGTTGAAGAGGTGCAGTATGCCGCTTTCAAAAGGCATTGATGTCGCCTGCCATCGTGCAAAAACTCGCGAACACTGGGGCACTAGAAAGTGCCGAAATAAAGGGCTCATTTTTACATTGAGGTCTACGGGAAAACCGAATAAAACGCCGCGGCGCAGCCTAGAGGGCGATAACAATAGCGGTTTTTTCACCGTTAGTCCTTCTCAATATAATACACCCTCGGGGCAAATTACAGATCGCTGCGTTCAATAGAGGCCGAGAAAAGTGGCTTAGAAAATTTGATTGAGGTTACCTGTGGTGGATGCTAAATTCTCATTTTGGTCACTTTAACGTAGACGCATGAAAACGGTGCCAAAACGTGCCCATGCGTGCCAAACAACCTGGGGTAAAATGGGAGTTGTTTCTGTCAAATAGTTTCGGAGATATAAGGGCCCAAACTTACGGTACTTTGACCTTCTACGGGCCATAACTCGAAACACAGAGAACGAAGACAACTCCCATTTTATCCCAGGACACTTGGGTCAAGGGCGTATCATTTGGCAGCAATTATAAGCCGATTCCATCAAGTCACCTTTGCAACATTTAGACACCTTCGGCATATTGTTGTCCCGCCCAAAACTTTAGGCCCTTATAACTCGAGTGTTTGTATGGCGATTAAGCTGAAATTTTGCATGCTGCTAGTACACCTCAGTGCCTCGAAGAATGCAAAATTTCATACGGCTACAACACGTATCTTGCGAGTTATAAGCCTTTGAAATTCGAGGAAACTAAAGTTTGTGCCTATTTCTCGGGAAGACGAAATGAGTTGAAGAGGTGCAGTATGCCGCTTTCAAAAGGCATTGATGTCGCCTGCCATCGTGCAAAAACTCGCGAACACTGAGGCACTAGAAAGTGCCGAAATAAAGGGCTCATTTTTACATTGAGGTCTACGGGAAAACCGAATAAAACGCCGCGGCGCAGCCTAGAGGGCGATAACAATAGCGGTTTTTTCACCGTGAGTCCTTCTCAATATAATACACCCTCGGGGCAAATTACAGATCGCTGCGTTCAATAGAGGCCGAGAAAAGTGGCTTAGAAAATTTGATTGAGGTTACCTGTGGTGGATGCTAAATTCTCCTTTTGGTCACTTTAACGTAGACGCATGAAAACGGTGCCAAAACGTGCCCATGCGTGCCAAACAACCTGGGGTAAAATGGGAGTTGTTTCTGTCAAATAGTTTCGGAGATATAAGGGCCCAAACTTACGGTACTTTGACCTTCTAAGGGCCATAACTCGAAACACAGAGAACGAAGATAACTCCCATTTTATCCCAGGACACTTGGGTCAAGGGCGCATCATTTGGCAGCAATTATAAGCCGATTCCATCAAGTCACCTTTGCAACATTTAGACACCTTCGGCATATTGTTGTCCAACCCAAAACCTTAGGCCCTTATAACTCGAGTGTTTGTATGGCGATTAAGCTGAAATTTTGCATGCTGCTAGTACACCTCAGTGCCTCGAAGAGTGCAAAATTTCATACTGCTACAACACGTATCTTGCAAGTTATAAGCCTTTGAAATTCAAGGAAACTAATTTTTGTGCCTATTTCTCGGGAAGACGAAATGAGTTGAAGAGGTGCAGTATGCCGCTTTCAAAAGGCATTGATGTCGCCTGCCATCGTGCAAAAACTCGCGAACACTGGGGCACTAGAAAGTGCCGAAATAAAGGGCTCATTTTTACATTGAGGTCTACGGGAAAACCGAATAAAACGCCGCGGCGCAGCCTAGAGGGCGATAACAATAGCGGTTTTTCACCGTTAGTCCTTCTCAATATAATACACCCTCGGGGCAAATTACAGATCGCTGCGTTCAATAGAGGCCGAGAAAAGTGGCTTAGAAAATTTGATTGAGGTTACCTGTGGTGGATGCTAAATTCTCATTTTGGTCACTTTAACGTAGACGCATGAAAACGGTGCCAAAACGTGCCCATGCGTGCCAAACAACCTGGGGTAAAATGGGAGTTGTTTCTGTCAAATAGTTTCGGAGATATAAGGGCCCAAACTTTCGGTACTTTGACCTTCTAAGGGCCATAACTCGAAACACAGAGAACGAAGACAACTCCCATTTTATCCCAGGACACTTGGGTCAAGGGCGCATCATTTGGCAGCAATTATAAGCCGATTCCATCAAGTCACCTTTGCAACATTTAGACACCTTCGGCATATTGTTGTCCCGCCCAAAATTTTAGGCCGTTATAACTCGAGTGTTTGTATGGCGATTAAGCTGAAATTTTGCATGCTGCTAGTACACATCAGCGCCTCGAAGATTGCAAAATTTCATCCTGCTACAACACGTATCTTGCGAGTTATAAGCCTTTGAAATTCGAGGAAACTAAATTTTGTGCCTATTTCTCGGGAAGACGAAATGAGTTGAAGAGTTGCAGTATGTCGCTTTCACTAGGCATTGATGTCGCCTGCCATCGTGCAAAAACTCGCGAACACTGGGGCACTAGAAAGTGCCGAAATAAAGGGCTCATTTTTACATTGAGGTCTACGGGAAAACCGAATAAAACGCCGCGGCGCAGCCTAGAGGGCGATAACAATAGCGGTTTTTCACCGTTAGTCCTTCTCAATATAATACACCCTCGGGGCAAATTACAGATCGCTGCGTTCAATAGAGGCCGAGAAAAGTGGCTTAGAAAATTTGATTGAGGTTACCTGTGGTGGATGCTAAATTCTCATTTTGGTCACTTTAACGTAGACGCATGAAAACGGTGCCAAAACGTGCCCATGCGTGCCAAACAACCTGGGGTAAAATGGGAGTTGTTTCTGTCAAATAGTTTCGGAGATATAAGGGCCCAAACTTACGGTACTTTGACCTTCTAAGGGCCATAACTCGAAACACAGAGAACGAAGACAACTCCCATTTTATCCCAGGACACTTGGGTCAAGGGCGCATCATTTGGCAGCAATTATAAGCCGATTCCATCAAGTCACCTTTGCAACATTTAGACACCTTCGGCATATTGTTGTCCCGCCCAAAACTTTAGGCCCTTATAACTCGAGTGTTTGTATGGCGATTAAGCTGAAATATTGCATGCTGCTAGTACACCTCAGTGCCTCGAAGAGTGCAAAATTTCATACTGCTACAACACGTATCTTGCGAGTTATAAGCCTTTGAAATTCGAGGAAACTAAATTTTGTGCCTATTTCTCGGGAAGACGAAATGAGTTGAAGAGGTGCAGTATGTCGCTTTCAAAAGGCATTGATGTCGCCTGCCATCGTGCAAAAACTCGCGAACACTGGGGCACTAGAAAGTGCCGAAATAAAGGGCTCATTTTTACATTGAGGTCTACGGGAAAACCGAATAAAACGCCGCGGCGCAGCCTAGAGGGCGATAACAATAGCGGTTTTTTCACCGTTAGTCCTTCTCAATATAATACAACCTCGGGGCAAATTACAGATCGCTGCGTTCAATAGAGGCCGAGAAAAGTGGCTTAGAAAATTTGATTGAGGTTACCTGTGGTGGATGCTAAATTCTCATTTTGGTCACTTTAACGTAGACGCATGAAAACGGTGCCAAAACGTGCCCATGCGTGCCAAACAACCTGGGGTAAAATGGGAGTTGTTTCTGTCAAATAGTTTCGGAGATATAAGGGCCCAAACTTACGGTACTTTGACCTTCTAAGGGCCATAACTCGAAACACAGAAACCGAAGACAACTCCCATTTTATCCCAGGACACTTGGATCAAGGGCGCATCATTTGGCAGCAATTATAAGCCGATTCCATCAAGTCACCTTTGCAACATTTAGACACCTTCGGCATATTGTTGTCCCGCCCAAAACTTTAGGCCCTTATAACTCGAGTGTTTGTATGGCGATTAAGCTGAAATTTTGCATGCTGCTAGTACACCTCAGTGCCTCGATAAGAGCAAAATTTCATACTGCTACAACACGTATCTTGCGAGTTATAAGCCTTTGAAATTCGAGGAAACTAAACTTTGTGCCTATTTCTCGGGAAGACGAAATGAGTTGAAGAGGTGCAGTATGCCGCTTTCAAAAGGCATTGATGTCGCCTGCCATCGTGCAAAAACTCGCGAACACTGGGGCACTAGAACGTGCCGAAATAAAGGGCTCATTTTTACATTGAGGTCTACGGGAAAACCGAATAAAACGCCGCGGCGCAGCCTAGAGGGCGATAACAATAGCGGTTTTTTCACCGTTAGTCCTTCTCAATATAATACACCCTCGGGGCAAATTACAGATCGCTGCGTTCAATAGAGGCCGAGAAAAGTGGCTTAGAAAATTTGATTGAGGTTACCTGTGGTGGATGCTAAATTCTCATTTTGGTCACTTTAACGTAGACGCATGAAAACGGTGCCAAAACGTGCCCATGCGTGCCAAACAACCTGGGGTAAAATGGGAGTTGTTTCTGTCAAATAGTTTCGGAGATATAAGGGCCCAAACTTACGGTACTTTGACCTTCTAAGGGCCATAACTCGAAACACAGAGAACGAAGACAACTCCCATTTTATCCCAGGACACTTGGGTCAAGGGCGCATCATTTGGCAGCAATTATAAGCCGATTCCATCAAGTCACCTTTGCAACATTTAGACACCTTCGGCATATGAACCTCCCGCCCAAAACTTTAGGCCCTTATAACTCGAGTGTTTGTATGGCGATTAAGCTGAAATTTTGCATGCTGCTAGTACACCTCAGTGCCTCGAATAGTGCAAAATGTCATACTGCTACTACACGTATCTTGCGAGTTATAAGCCTTTGAAATTCGAGGAAACTAAACTTTGTGCCTATTTCTCGGGAAGGCGAAATGAGTTGAAGAGGTGCAGTATGCCGCTTTCAAAAGGCATTGATGTCGCCTGCCATCGTGCAAAAACTCGCGAACACTGGGGCACTAGAAAGTGCCGAAATAAAGGGCTCATTTTTACATTGAGGTCTACGGGAAAACCGAATAAAACGCCGCGGCGCAGCCTAGAGGGCGATAACAATAGCGGTTTTTTCACCGTTAGTCCTTCTCAATATAATACACCCTCGGGGCAAATTACAGATCGCTGCGTTCAATAGAGGCCGAGAAAAGTGGCTTAGAAAATTTGATTGAGGTTACCTGTGGTGGATGCTAAATTCTCATTTTGGTCACTTTAACGTAGACGCATAAAAACGGTGCCAAAACGTGCCCATGCGTGCCAAACAACCTGGGGTAAAATGGGAGTTGTTTCTGTCAAATAGTTTCGGAGATATAAGGGCCCAGACTTACGGTACTTTGACCTTCTAAGGGCCATAACTCGAAACACAGAGAACGAAAAAACTCCCATTTCATCCCAGGACACTTGGGTCAAGGGCGCATCATTTGGCAGCAATTATAAGCCGATTCCATCAAGTCACCTTTGCAACATTTAGACACCTTCGGCATATTGTTGTCCCGCCCAAAACTTTAGGCCCTTATAACTCGAGTGTTTGTATGGCGATTAAGCTGAAATTTTGCATGCTGCTAGTACACCTCAGTGCCTCGAAGAGTGCAAAATTTCATACTGCTATAACACGTATCTTGCGAGTTATAAGCCTTTGAAATTCGAGGAAACTAAATTTGGTGCCTATTTCTCGGGAAGACGAAATGAGTTGAAGAGGTGCAGTATGCCGCTTTCAAAAGGCATTGATGTCGCCTGCCATCGTGCAAAAACTCGCGAACACTGGGGCACTAGAAAGTGCCGAAATAAAGGGCTCATTTTTACATTGAGGTCTACGGGAAAACCGAATAAAACGCCGCGGCGCAGCCTAGAGGGCGATAAAAATAGCGGTTTTTTTCACCGTTAGTCCTTCTCAATATAATACACCCTCGGGGCAAATTACAGATCGCTGCGTTCAATAGAGGCCGAGATAAGTGGCTTAGAAAATTTGATTGAGGTTACCTGTGGTGGATGCTAAATTCTCATTTTGGTCACTTTAACGTAGACGCATGAAAACGGTGCCAAAACGTGCCCATGCGTGCCAAACAACCTGGGGTAAAATGGGAGTTGTTTCTGTCAAATAGTTTCGGAGATATAAGGGCCCAAACTTACGGTACTTTGACCTTCTAAGGGTCATAACTCGAAACACAGAGAACGAAGACAACTCCCATTTTATCCCAGGACACTTGGGTCAAGGGCGCATCATTTGGCAGCAATTATAAGCCGATTCCATCAAGTCACCTTTGCAACATTTAGACACCTTCGGCATATTGTTGTCCCGCCCAAAACTTTAGGCCCTTATAACTCGAGTGTTTGTATGGCGATTTAGCTGACATTATGCATGCTGCTAGTACACCTCAGTGCCTCGAAGAGTGCAAAATTTCATACTGCTACAACACGTATCTTGCGAGTTATAAGCCTTTGAAATTCGAGGAAACTAAAGTTTGTGCCTATTTCTCGGAAAGACGAAATGAGTTGAAGAGGTGCAGTATGCCGCTTTCAAAAGGCATTGATGTCGCCTGCCATCGTGCAAAAACTCGCGAACACTGAGGCACTAGAAAGTGCCGAAATAAAGGGCTCATTTTTACATTGAGGTCTACGGGAAAACCGAATAAAACGCCGCGGCGCAGCCTAGGGGGCGATGACAATAGCGGTTTTTTCACCGTGAGTCCTTCTCAATATAATACACCCTCGGGGCAAATTACAGATCGCTGCGTTCAATAGAGGCCGAGAAAAGTGGCTTAGAAAATTTGATTGAGGTTACCTGTGGTGGATGCTAAATTCTCCTTTTGGTCACTTTAACGTAGACGCATGAAAACGGTGCCAAAACGTGCCCATGCGTGCCAAACAACCTGGGGTAAAATGGAAGTTGTTTCTGTCAAATAGTTTCGGAGATATAAGGGCCCAAACTTAAGGTACTTTGACCTTCTAAGGGCCATAACTCGAAACACAGAGAACGAAGATAACTCCCATTTTATCCCAGGACACTTGGGTCAAGGGCGCATCATTTGGCAGCAATTATAAGCCGATTCCATCAAGTCACCTTTGCAACATTTAGACACCTTCGGCATATTGTTGTCCCGCCCAAAACTTTAGGCCCTTATAACTCGAGTGTTTGTATGGCGATTAAGCTGAAATTTTGCATGCTGCTAGTACACCTCAGTGCCTCGAAGAGTGCAAAATTTCATACTGCTACAACACGTATCTTGCGAGTTATAAGCCTTTGAAATTCGAGGAAACTAAACTTTGTGACTATTTCTCGGGAAGACGAAATGAGTTGAAGAGGTGCAGTATGCCGCTTTCAAAAGGCATTGATGTCGCCTGCCATCGTGCAAAAACTCGCGAACACTGGGGCACTAGAAAGTGCCGAAATAAAGGGCTCATTTTTACATTGAGGCCTACGGGAAAACCGAATAAAACGCCGTGGCGCAGCCTAGAGGGCGATAACAATAGCGGTTTTTTCACCGTTAGTCCTTCTCAATATAATACAGCCTCGGGGCAAATTACAGGTCGCTGCGTTTAATAGAGGCCGAGAAAAGTGGCTTAGAAAATTTGATTGAGGTTACCTGTGGTGGATGCTAAATTCTCATTTTGGTCACTTTAACGTAGACGCATGAAAACGGTGCCAAAACGTGCCCATGCGTGCCAAACAACCTGGGGTAAAATGGGAGTTGTTTCTGTCAAATAGTTTCGGAGATATAAGGGCCCAAACTTACGGTACTTTGACCTTCTAAGGGCCATAACTCGAAACACAGAGAACGAAGACAACTCCCATTTTATCCCAGGACATTTGGGTCAAGGGCGCATCATTTGGCAGCAATTATAAGCCGATTCCATCAAGTCACCTTTGCAACATTTAGACACCTTCGGCATATTGTTGTCCCGCCCAAAATTCTCATTTTGGTCACTTTAACGTAGACGCATGAAAACGGTGCCAAAACGTGCCCATGCGTGCCAAACAACCTGGGGTAAAATGGGAGTTGTTTCTGTCAAATGGTTTCGGAGATATAAGGGCCCAAACTTACGGTACTTTGACCTTCTAAGGGCCATAACTCGAAACACAGAGAACGAAGACAACTCCCATTTTATCCCAGGACACTTGGGTCAAGGGCGCATCATTTGGCAGCAATTATAAGCCGATTCCATCAAGTCACCTTTGCAACATTTAGACACCTTCGGCATATTGTTGTCCCGCCCAAAACTTTAGGCCCTTATAACTCGAGTGTTTGTATGGCGATTAAGCTGAAATTTTGCATGCTGCTAGTACACCTCAGTGCCTCGAAGATTGCAAAATTTCATACTGCTACAACACGTATCTTGCAAGTTATAAGCCTTTGAAATTCGAGGAAACTAAATTTTGTGCCTATTTCTCGGGAAGACGAAATGAGTTGAAGAGGTGCAGTATGCCGCTTTCAAAAGGCATTGATGTCGCCTGCCATCGTGCAAAAACTCACGAACACTGGGGCACTGGAAAGTGCCGAAATAAAGGGCTCATTTTTACATTGAGGTATACGGGAAAACCGAATAAAACGCCGCGGCGCAGCCTACAGGGCGATAACAATAGCGGTTTTTTCACCGTTAGTCCTTCTCAATATAATACACCCTCGGGGCAAATTACAGATCGCTGCGTTCAATAGAGGCCGAGAAAAGTGGCTTAGAAAATTTGATTGAGGTTACCTGTGGTGGATGCTAAATTCTCATTTTGGTCATTTTAACGTAGACTCATGAAAACGGTGCCAAAACGTGCCCATGCGTGCCAAACAACCTGGGGTAAAATGGGAGTTGTTTCTGTCAAATAGTTTCGGAGATATAAGGGCCCAAACTTACGGTACTTTGACCTTCTAAGGGCCATAACTCGAAACACAGAGAACGAAGACAACTCCCATTTTATCCCAGGACACTTGGGTCAAGGGCGCATCATTTGGCAGCAATTATAAGCCGATTCCATCAAGTCACCTTTGCAACATTTAGACACCTTCGGCATATTGTTGTCCCGCCCAAAACTTTAGGCCCTTATAACTCGAGTGTTTGTATGGCGATTAAGCTGAAATTTTGCATGCTGCTAGTACACCTCAGTGCCTCGAAGAGTGCAAAATTTTATACTGCTACAACACGTATCTTGCGAGTTATAAGTCTTTGAAATTCGAGGAAACTAAATTTTGTGCCTATTTCTCGGGAAGACGAAATGAGTTGAAGAGGTGCAGTATGCCGCTTTCAAAAGGCATTGATGTCGCCTGCCATCGTGCAAAAACTCGCGAACACTGGGGCACTAGAAAGTGCCGAAATAAAGGGCTCATTTTTACATTGAGGTCTACGGGAAAACCGAATAAAACGCCGCGGCGCAGCCTAGAGGGCGATAACAATAGCGGGTTTTTCACCGTTAGTCCTTCTCAATATAATACACCCTCGGGGCAAATTACAGATCGCTGCGTTCAATAGAGGCCGAGAAAAGTGGCTTAGAAAATTTGATTGAGGTTACCTGTGGTGGATGCTAAATTCTCATTTTGGTCACTTTAACGTAGACGCATGAAAACGGTGCCAAAACGTGTCCATGCGTGCCAAACAACCTGGGGTAAAATGGGAGTTGTTTCTGTCAAATAGTTTCGGAGATATAAGGGCCCAAACTTACGGTACTTTGACCTTCTAAGGGCCATAACTCGAAACACAGAGAACGAAGACAACTCCCATTTTATCCCAGGACACTTGGGTCAAGGGCGCATCATTTGGCAGCAATTATAAGCCGATTCCATCAAGTCACCTTTGCAACATTTAGACACCTTCGGCATATTGTTGTCCCGCCCAAAACTTTAGGCCCTTATAACTCGAGTATTTGTATGGCGATTAAGCTGAAATTTTGCATGCTGCTAGTACACCTCAGTGCCTCGAAGAGTGCTAAATTTCATACTGCTACAACATGTATCTTGCGAGTGATAAGGCTTTAAATTTCGAGGAAACTAAACTTTGTGCCTATTCTCTGGAAGACGAAATGAGTTGAAGAGGTGCAGTATGCCGCTTTCAAAAGGCATTGATGTCGCCTGCCATCGTGCAAAAACTCGCGAACACTGGGGCACTAGAAAGTGCCGAAATAAAGGGCTCGTTTTTACATTGAGGTCTACGGGAAAACCGAATAAAACGCCGCGGCGCAGCCTAGAGGGCGATAACAATAGCGGTTTTTTCACCGTTAGTCCTTCTCAATATAATACACCCTCGGGGCAAATTACAGATCGCTGCGTTCAATAGAGGCCGAGAAAAGTGGCTTAGAAAATTTGATTGAGTTTACCTGTGGTGGATGCTAAATTCTCATTTTGGTCACGTTAACGTAGACGCATGAAAACGGTGTCAAAACGTGCCCATGCGTGCCAAACAACCTGGGGTAAAATGGGAGTTGTTTCTGTCAAATAGTTTCGGAGATATAAGGGCCCAAACTTACGGTACTTTGACCTTCTAAGGGCCATAACTCGAAACACAGAGAACGAAGACAACTCCCATTTTATCCCAGGACACTTGGGTCAAGGGCGCATCATTTGGCAGCAATTATAAGCCGATTCCATCAAGTCACCTTTGCAACATTTAGACACCTTCGGCATATTGTTGTCCCGCCCAAAACTTTAGGCCCTTATAACTCGAGTGTTTGTATGGCGATTAAGCTGAAATTTTGCATGCTGCTAGTACACCTCAGTGCCTCGAAGAGTGCAAAATTTTATACTGCTCCAACACGTATCTTGCGAGTTATAAGCCTTTGAAATTCGAGGAAACTAAATTTTGTGCCTATTTCTCGGGAAGACGAAATGAGTTGAAGAGGTGCAGTATGCCGCTTTCAAAAGGCATTGATGTCGCCTGCCATCGTGCAAAAACTCGCGAACACTGGGGCACTAGAAAGTGCCGAAATAAAGGGCTCATTTTTACATTGAGGTCTACGGGAAAACCGAATAAAACGCCGCGGCGCAGCCTAGAGGGCGATAACAATAGCGGGTTTTTCACCGTTAGTCCTTCTCAATATAATACACCCTCGGGGCAAATTACAGATCGCTGCGTTCAATAGAGGCCGAGAAAAGTGGCTTAGAAAATTTGATTGAGGTTACCTGTGGTGGATGCTAAATTCTCATTTTGGTCACTTTAACGTAGACGCATGAAAACGGTGCCAAAACGTGTCCATGCGTGCCAAACAACCTGGGGTAAAATGGGAGTTGTTTCTGTCAAATAGTTTCGGAGATATAAGGGCCCAAACTTACGGTACTTTGACCTTCTAAGGGCCATAACTCGAAACACAGAGAACGAAGACAACTCCCATTTTATCCCAGGACACTTGGGTCAAGGGCGCATCATTTGGCAGCAATTATAAGCCGATTCCATCAAGTCACCTTTGCAACATTTAGACACCTTCGGCATATTGTTGTCCCGCCCAAAACTTTAGGCCCTTATAACTCGAGTATTTGTATGGCGATTAAGCTGAAATTTTGCATGCTGCTAGTACACCTCAGTGCCTCGAAGAGTGCTAAATTTCATACTGCTACAACATGTATCTTGCGAGTGATAAGCCTTTAAATTTCGAGGAAACTAAACTTTGTGCCTATTCTCTGGAAGACGAAATGAGTTGAAGAGGTGCAGTATGCCGCTTTCAAAAGGCATTGATGTCGCCTGCCATCGTGCAAAAACTCGCGAACACTGGGGCACTAGAAAGTGCCGAAATAAAGGGCTCATTTTTACATTGAGGTCTACGGGAAAACCGAATAAAACGCCGCGGCGCAGCCTAGAGGGCGATAACAATAGCGGTTTTTTCACCGTTAGTCCTTCTCAATATAATACACCCTCGGGGCAAATTACAGATCGCTGCGTTCAATAGAGGCCGAGAAAAGTGGCTTAGAAAATTTGATTGAGGTTACCTGTGGTGGATGCTAAATTCTCATTTTGGTCACTTTAACGTAGACGCATGAAAACGGTGCCAAAACGTGTCCATGCGTGCCAAACAACCTGGGGTAAAATGGGAGTTGTTTCTGTCAAATAGTTTCGGAGATATAAGGGCCCAAACTTACGGTACTTTGACCTTCTAAGGGCCATAACTCGAAACACAGAGAACGAAGACAACTCCCATTTTATCCCAGGACACTTGAGTCAAGGGCGCATCATTTGGCAGCAATTATAAGCCGATTCCATCAAGTCACCTTTGCAACATTTAGACACCTTCGGCATATTGTTGTCCCGCCCAAAACTTTAGGCCCTTATAACTCGAGTATTTGTATGGCGATTAAGCTGAAATTTTGCATGCTGCTAGTACACCTCAGTGCCTCGAAGAGTGCTAAATTTCATACTGCTACAACATGTATCTTGCGAGTGATAAGCCTTTAAATTTCGAGGAAACTAAACTTTGTGCCTATTCTCTGGAAGACGAAATGAGTTGAAGAGGTGCAGTATGCCGCTTTCAAAAGGCATTGATGTCGCCTGCCATCGTGCAAAAACTCGCGAACACTGGGGCACTAGAAAGTGCCGAAATAAAGGGCTCGTTTTTACATTGAGGTCTACGGGAAAACCGAATAAAACGCCGCGGCGCAGCCTAGAGGGCGATAACAATAGCGGTTTTTTCACCGTTAGTCCTTCTCAATATAATACACCCTCGGGGCAAATTACAGATCGCTGCGTTCAATAGAGGCCGAGAAAAGTGGCTTAGAAAATTTGATTGAGTTTACCTGTGGTGGATGCTAAATTCTCATTTTGGTCACGTTAACGTAGACGCATGAAAACGGTGTCAAAACGTGCCCATGCGTGCCAAACAACCTGGGGTAAAATGGGAGTTGTTTCTGTCAAATAGTTTCGGAGATATAAGGGCCCAAACTTACGGTACTTTGACCTTCTAAGGGCCATAACTCGAAACACAGAGAACGAAGACAACTCCCATTTTATCCCAGGACACTTGGGTCAAGGGCGCATCATTTGGCAGCAATTATAAGCCGATTCCATCAAGTCACCTTTGCAACATTTAGACACCTTCGGCATATTGTTGTCCCGCCCAAAACTTTAGGCCCTTATAACTCGAGTGTTTGTATGGCGATTCAGCTGAAATTTTGCATGCTGCTAGTACACCTCAGTGCCTCGAAGAGTGCAAAATTTCATCCTGCTACAACACGTATCTTGCGAGTTATAAGCCTTTGAAATTCGAGGAAACTAAATTTTGTGCCTATTTCTCGGGAAGACGAAATGAGTTGAAGAGGTGCAGTATGTCGCTTTCACTAGGCATTGATGTCGCCTGCCATCGTGCAAAAACTCGCGAACACTGGGGCACTAGAAAGTGCCTAAATAAAGGGCTCATTTTTACATTGAGGTCTACGGGAAAACCGAATAAAACGCCGCGGCGCAGCCTAGAGGGCGATAACAATAGCGTTTTTTTCACCGTTAGTCCTTCTCAATATAATACACCCTCGGGGCAAATTACAGATCGCTGCGTTCAATAGAGGCCGAGAAAAGTGGCTTAGAAAATTTGATTGAGGTTACCTGTGGTGGATGCTAAATTCTCATTTTGGTCACTTTAACGTAGACGCATGAAAACGGTGCCAAAACGTGCCCATGCGTGCCAAACAACCTGGGGTAAAATGGGAGTTGTTTCTGTCAAATAGTTTCGGAGATATAAGGGCCCAAACTTACGGTACTTTGACCTTCTAAGGGCCATAACTCGAAACACAGAAACCGAAGACAACTCCCATTTTATCCCAGGACACTTGGGTCAAGGGCGCATCATTTGGCAGCAATTATAAGCCGATTCCATCAAGTCACCTTTGCAACATTTAGACACCTTCGGCATATTGTTGTCCCGCCCAAAACTTTAGGCCCTTATAACTCGAGTGTTTGTATGGCGATTAAGCTGAAATTTTGCATGCTGCTAGTACACCTCAGTGCCTCAAAAAGAGCGAAATTTCATACTGCTACAACACGTATCTTGCGAGTTATAAGCCTTTGAAATTCGAGGAAACTAAACTTTGTGCCTATTTCTCGGGAAGACGAAATGAGTTGAAGAGGTGCAGTATGCCGCTTTCAAAAGGCATTGATGTCGCCTGCCATCGTGCAAAAACTCGCGAACACTGGGGCACTAGAACGTGCCGAAATAAAGGGCTCATTTTTACATTGAGGTCTACGGGAAAACCGAATAAAACGCCGCGGCGCAGCCTAGAGGGCGATAACAATAGCGGTTTTTTCACCGTTAGTCCTTCTCAATATAATACACCCTCGGGGCAAATTACAGATCGCTGCGTTCAATAGAGGCCGAGAAAAGTGGCTTAGAAAATTTGATTGAGGTTACCTGTGGTGGATGCTAAATTCTCATTTTGGTCACTTTAACGTAAACGCATGAAAACGGTGCCAAAACGTGCCCATGCGTGCCAAACAACCTGGGGTAATATGGGAGTTGTTTCTGTCAAATAGTTTCGGAGATATAAGGGCCCAAACTTACGGTACTTTGACCTTCTAAGGGCCATAACTCGAAACACAGAGAACGAAGACAACTCCCATTTTATCCCAGGACACTTGGGTCAAGGGCGCATCATTTGGCAGCAATTATAAGCCGATTCCATCAAGTCACCTTTGCAACATTTAGACACTTTCGGCATATGACACCTCCCGCCCAAAATTTAAGCCCTTATAACTCGAGTGTTTGAATGGCGATTAAGCTGAAATTTTGCATGCTGCTAGTACACCTCAGTGCCTCGAAGAGTGCAAAATTTCATACTGCTACAACACGTATCTTGCGAGTTATAAGCCTTTGAAATTCGAGGAAACTAAATTTTGTGCCTATTTCTCGGGAAGACGAAATGAGTTGAAGAGGTGCAGTATGCCGCTTTCAAAAGGCATTGATGTCGCCTGCCATCGTGCAAAAACTCGCGAACACTGGGGCACTAGAAAGTGCCGAAATAAAGGGCTCATTTTTACATTGAGGTCTACGGGAAAACCGAATAAAACGCCGCGGCGCAGCCTAGAGGGCGATAACAATAGCGGTTTTTTCACCGTTAGTCCTTCTCAATATAATACACCCTCGGGGCAAATTACAGATCGCTGCGTTCAATAAAGGCCGAGAAAAAGGCTTAGAAAATTTGATTGAGGTTACCTGTGGTGGATGCTAAATTCTCATTTTGGTCACTTTAACGTAGACGCATGAAAACGGTGCCAAAACGTGCCCAGGCGTGCCAAACAACCTGGGGTAAAATGGGAGTTGTTTCTGTCAAATAGTTTCGGAGATATAAGGGCCCAAACTTACGATACTTTGTCCTTCTAAGGGCCATAACTCGAAACACAGAGAACGAAGACAACTCCCATTTTATCCCAGGACACTTGGGTCAAAGGCGCATCATTTGGCAGCAATTATAAGCCGATTCCATCAAGTCACCTTTGCAACATTTAGACACCTTCGGCATATTGTTGTCCCGCCCAAAACTTTAGGCCCTTATAACTCGAGTGTTTGTATGGCGATTAAGCTGAAATTTTGCATGCTGCTAGTACACCTCAGTGCCTCGAAGAATGCAAAATTTCATACTGCTACAACACGTATCTTGCGAGTTATAAGCCTTTGAAATTCGAGGAAACTAAATTTTGTGCCTATTTCTCGGGAAGACGAAATGAGTTGAAGAGGTGCAGTATGCCGCTTTCAAAAGGCATTGATATCGCCTGCCATCGTGCAAAAACTCGCGAACACTGAGGCACTAGAAAGTGCCGAAATAAAGGGCTCATTTTTACATTGAGGTCTACGGGAAAACCTAATAAAACGCCGCGGCGCAGCCTAGAGGGCGATAACAATAGCGGTTTTTTCACCGTTAGTCCTTCTCAATATAATACACCCTCGGGGCAAATTACAGATCACTGCGTTCAATAGAGGCCGAGAAAAGTGGCTTAGAAAATTTGATTGAGGTTACCTGTGGTGGATGCTAAATTCTCCTTTTGGTCACTTTAACGTAGACGCATGAAAACGGTGCCAAAACGTGCCCATGCGTGCCAAACAACCTGGGGTAAAATGGGAGTTGTTTCTGTCAAATAGTTTCGGAGATATAAGGGCCCAAACTTACGGTACTTTGACCTTCTAAGGGCCATAACTCGAAACACAGAGAACGAAGACAACTCCCATTTTATCCCAGGACACTTGGGTCAAGGGCGCATCATTTGGCAGCAATTATAAGCCGATTCCATCAAGTCACCTTTGCAACATTTAGACACCTTCGGCATATTGTTGTCCCGCCCAAAACTTTAGGCCCTTATAACTCAAGTGTTTGTATGGCGATTAAGCTGAAATTTTGCATGCTGCTAGTACACCTCAGTGCCTCGAAGAGTGCAAAATTTCATACTGCTACAACACGTATCTTGCAAGTTATAAGCCTTTGAAATTCAAGGAAACTAAATTTTGTGCCTATTTCTCGGGAAGACGAAATGAGTTGAAGAGGTGCCGTATGCCGCTTTCAAAAGGCATTGATGTCGCCTGCCATCGTGCAAAAACTCGCGAACACTGGGGCACTAGAAAGTGCCGAAATAAAGGGCTCATTTTTACATTGAGGTCTACGGGAAAACCGAATAAAATGCCGCGGCGCAGCCTAGAGGGCGATAACAATAGCGTTTTTTTCACCGTTAGTCCTTCTCAATATAATACACCCTCGGGGCAAATTACAGATCGCTGCGTTCAATAGAGGCCGAGAAAAGTGGCTTAGAAAATTTGATTGAGGTTACCTGTGGTGGATGCTAAATTCTCATTTTGGTCACTTTAACGTAGACGCATGAAAACGGTGCCAAAACGTGCCCATGCGTGCCAAACAACCTGGGGTAAAATGGGAGTTGTTTCTGTCAAATAGTTTCGGAGATATAAGGGCCCAAACTTACGGTACTTTGACCTTCTAAGGGCCATAACTCGAAACACAGAAACCGAAGGCAACTCCCATTTTATCCCAGGACACTTGGGTCAAGGGCGCATCATTTGGCACTATTATAAGCCGATTCCATCAAGTCACCTTTGCAACATTTAGACACCTTCGGCATATTGTTGTCCCGCCCAAAACTTTAGGCCCTTATAACTCGAGTGTTGGTATGGCGATTAAGCTGAAATTTTGCATGCTGCTAGTACACCTCAGTGCCTCGACAAGAGCAAAATTTCATACTGCTACAACACGTATCTTGCGAGTTATAAGCCTTTGAAATTCGAGGAAACTAAACTTTGTGCCTATTTCTCGGGAAGACGAAATGAGTTGAAGAGGTGCAGTATGCCGCTTTCAAAAGGCATTGATGTCGCCTGCCATCGTGCAAAAACTCGCGAACACTGGGGCACTAGAACGTGCCGAAATAAAGGGCTCATTTTTACATTGAGGTCTACGGGAAAACCGAATAAAACGCCGCGGCGCAGCCTAGAGGGCGATAACAATAGCGGTTTTTTCACCGTTAGTCCTTCTCAATATAATACACCCTCGGGGCAAATTACAGATCGCTGCGTTCAATAGAGGCCGATAAAAGTGGCTTAGAAAATTTGATTGAGGTTACCTGTGGTGGATGCTAAATTCTCATTTTGGTCACTTTAACGTAGACGCATGAAAACGGTGCCAAAACGTGCCCATGCGTGCCAAACAACCTGGGGTAAAATGGGAGTTGTTTCTGTCAAATAGTTTCGGAGATATAAGGGCCCAAACTTACGGTACTTTGACCTTCTAAGGGCCATAACTCGAAACACAGAGAACGAAGACAACTCCCATTTTATCCCAGGACACTTGGGTCAAGGGCGCATCATTTGGCAACAATTATAAGCCGATTCCATCAAGTCACCTTTGCAACATTTAGACACCTTCGGCATATTGTTGTCCAGCCCAAAACTTTAGGCCCTTATAACTCGAGTGTTTGTATGGCGATTAACCTGAAATTTTGCATGCTGCTAGTACACCTCAGTGCCTCGAAGAGTGCAAAATATCATACTGCTACAACACGTATCTTGCGAGTTATAAGCCTTTGAAATTCGAGGAAACTAAATTTTGTGCCTATTTCTCGGGAAGACGAAATGAGTTGAAGAGGTGCAGTATGTCGCTTTCAAAAGGCATTGATGTCGCCTGCCATCGTGCAAAAACTCGCGAACACTGGGGCACTAGAAAGTGCCGAAATAAAGGGCTCATTTTTACATTGAGGTCTACGGGAAAACCGAATAAAACGCCGCGGCGCAGCCTAGAGGGCGATAACAATAGCGTTTTTTTCACCGTTAGTCCTTCTTAATATAATACACCCTCGGGGCAAATTACAGATCGCTGCGTTCAATAGAGGCCGAGAAAAGTGGCTTAGAAAATTTGATTGAGGTTACCTGTGGTGGATGCTAAATTCTCATTTTGGTCCCTTAAACGTAGACGCATGAAAACGGTGCCAAAACGTGCCCATGCGTGCCAAACAACCTGGGGTAAAATGGGAGTTGTTTCTGTCAAATAGTTTCGGAGATATAAGGGCCCAAACTTACGGTACTTTGACCTTCTAAGGGCCATAACTCGAAACAAAGAGAACGAAGACAACTCCCATTTTATCCCAGGACACTTGGGTCAAGGGCGCATCATTTGGCAGCAATTATAAGCCGATTCCATCAAGTCACCTTTGCAACATTTAGACACCTTCGCATATGAACCTCCCGCCCAAAATTTAGGCCCTTATAACTCGAGTGTTTGTATGGCGATTAAGCTGAAATTTTGCATGCTGCTAGTACACCTCAGTGCCTCGAATAGTGCAAAATGTCATACTGCTACAACACGTATCTTGCGAGTTATAAGCCTTTGAAATTCGAGGAAACTAAACTTTGTGCCTATTTCTCGGGAAGACGAAATGAGTTGAAGAGGTGCAGTATGCCGCTTTCAAAAGGCATTGATGTCGCCTGCCATCGTGCAAAAACTCGCGAACACTGGGGCACTAGAAAGTGCCGAAATAAAGGGCTCATTTTTACATTGAGGTCTACGGGAAAACCGAATAAAACGCCGCGGCGCAGCCTAGAGGGCGATAACAATAGCGGTTTTTTCACCGTTAGTCCTTCTCAATATAATACACCCTCGGGGCAAATTACAGATCGCTGCGTTCAATAGAGGCCGAGAAAAGTGGCTTAGAAAATTTGATTGAGGTTACCTGTGGTGGATGCTAAATTCTCATTTTGGTCACTTTAACGTAGACGCATAAAAACGGTGCCAAAACGTGCCCATGCGTGCCAAACAACCTGGGGTAAAATGGGAGTTGTTTCTGTCAAATAGTTTCGGAGATATAAGGGCCCAGACTTACGGTACTTTGACCTTCTAAGGGCCATAACTCGAAACACAGAGAACGAAAAAAACTCCCATTTTATCCCAGGACACTTGGGTCAAGGGCGCATCATTTGGCAGCAATTATAAGCCGATTCCATCAAGTCACCTTTGCAACATTTAGACACCTTCGGCATATTGTTGTCCCGCCCAAAACTTTAGGCCCTTATAACTCGAGTGTTTGTATGGCGATTAAGCTGAAATTTTGCATGCTGCTAGTACACCTCAGTGCCTCGAAGAGTGCAAAATTTCATACTGCTATAACACGTATCTTGCGAGTTATAAGCCTTTGAAATTCGAGGAAACTAAATTTGGTGCCTATTTCTCGGGAAGACGAAATGAGTTGAAGAGGTGCAGTATGCCGCTTTCAAAAGGCATTGATGTCGCCTGCCATCGTGCAAAAACTCGCGAACACTGGGGCACTAGAAAGTGCCGAAATAAAGGGCTCATTTTTACATTGAGGTCTACGGGAAAACCGAATAAAACGCCGCGGCGCAGCCTAGAGGGCGATAAAAATAGCGTTTTTTTTTCACCGTTAGTCCTTCTCAATATAATACACCCTCGGGGCAAATTACAGATCGCTGCGTTCAATAGAGGCCGAGAAAAGTGGCTTAGAAAATTTGATTGAGGTTACCTGTGGTGGATGCTAAATTCTCATTTTGGTCACTTTAACGTAGACGCATGAAAACGGTGCCAAAACGTGCCCATGCGTGCCAAACAACCTGGGGTAAAATGGGAGTTGTTTCTGTCAAATAGTTTCGGAGATATAAGGGCCCAAACTTACGGTACTTTGACCTTCTAAGGGCCATAACTCGAAACACAGAGAACGAAGACAACTCCCATTTTATCCCAGGACACTTGGGTCAAGGGCGCATCATTTGGCAGCAATTATAAGCCGATTCCATCAAGTCACCTTTGCAACATTTAGACACCTTCGGCATATTGTTGTCCCGCCCAAAACTTTAGGCCCTTATAACTCGAGTGTTTGTATGGCGATTAAGCTGAAATTTTGCATGCTGCTAGTACACCTCAGTGCCTCGAAGAATGCAAAATTTCATACTGCTACAACACGTATCTTGCGAGTTATAAGCCTTTGAAATTCGAGGAAACTAAAGTTTGTGCCTATTTCTCGGTAAGACGAAATGAGTTGAAGAGGTGCAGTATGCCGCTTTCAAAAGGCATTGATGTCGCCTGCCATCGTGCAAAAACTCGCGAACACTGAGGCACTAGAAAGTGCCGAAATAAAGGGCTCATTTTTACATTGAGGTCTACGGGAAAACCGAATAAAACGCCGCGGCGCAGCCTAGGGGGCGATAACAATAGCGGTTTTATTCACCGTGAGTCCTTCTCAATATAATACACCCTCGGGGCAAATTACAGATCGCTGCGTTCAATAGAGGCCGAGAAAAGTGGCTTAGAAAATTTGATTGAGGTTACCTGTGGTGGATGCTAAATTCTCCTTTTGGTCACTTTAACGTAGACGCATGAAAACGGTGCCAAAACGTGCCCATGCGTGCCAAACAACCTGGGGTAAAATGGAAGTTGTTTCTGTCAAATAGTTTCGGAGATATAAGGGCCCAAACTTACGGTACTTTGACCTTCTAAGGGCCATAACTCGAAACACAGAGAACGAAGATAACTCCCATTTTATCCCAGGACACTTGGGTCAAGGGCGCATCATTTGGCAGCAATTATAAGCCGATTCCATCAAGTCACCTTTGCAACATTTAGACACCTTCGGCATATTGTTGTCCCGCCCAAAACTTTAGGCCCTTATAACTCGAGTGTTTGTATGGCGATTAAGCTGAAATTTTGCATGCTGCTAGTACACCTCAGTGCCTCGAAGAGTGCAAAATTTCATACTGCTACAACACGTATCTTGCAAGTTATAAGCCTTTGAAATTCGAGGAAACTAAATTTTGTGCCTATTTCTCGGGAAGACGAAATGAGTTGAAGAGGTGCAGTAGGCCGCTTTCAAAAGGCATTGATGTCGCCTGCGATCGTGCAAAAACTCGCGAACACTGGGGCACTAGAAAGTGCCGAAATAAAGGGCTCATTTTTACATTGAGGTCTACGGGAAAACCGAATAAAACGCCGCGGCGCAGCCTAGAGGGCGATAACAATAGCGGTTTTTCACCGTTAGTCCTTCTCAATATAATACACCCTCGGGGCAAATTACAGATCGCTGCGTTCAATAGAGGCCGAGAAAAGTGGCTTAGAAAATTTGATTGAGGTTACCTGTGGTGGATGCTAAATTCTCATTTTGGTCACTTTAACGTAGACGCATGAAAACGGTGCCAAAACGTGCCCATGCGTGCCAAACAACCTGGGGTAAAATGGGAGTTGTTTCTGTCAAATAGTTTCGGAGATATAAGGGCCCAAACTTACGGTACTTTGACCTTCTAAGGGCCATAACTCGAAACACAGAGAACGAAGACAACTCCCATTTTATCCCAGGACACTTGGGTCAAGGGCGCATAATTTGGCAGCAATTATAAGCCGATTCCATCAAGTCACCTTTGCAACATTTAGACACCTTCGGCATATTGTTGTCCCGCCCAAAACTTTAGGCCCTTATAACTCGAGTGTTTGTATGGCGATTAAGCTGAAATTTTGCATGCTGCTAGTACACCTCAGTGCCTCGAAGAGTGCAAAATTTCATACTTCTACAACACGTATCTTGCGAGTTATAAGCCTTTGAAATTCGAGGAAACTAAACTTTGTGCCTATTTCTCGGGAAGACGAAATGAGTTGAAGAGGTGCAGTATGCCGCTTTCAAAAGGCATTGATGTCGCCTGCCATCGTGCAAAAACTCGCGAACACTGGGGCACTAGAAAGTGCCGAAATAAAGGGCTCATTTTTACATTGAGGTCTACGGGAAAACCGAATAAAACGCCGCGGCGCAGCCTAGAGGGCGATAACAATAGCGGTTTTTTCACCGTTAGTCCTTCTCAATATAATACACCCTCGGGGCAAATTACAGGTCGCTGCGTTTAATAGAGGCCGAGAAAAGTGGCTTAGAAAATTTGATTGAGGTTACCTGTGGTGGATGCTAAATTCTCATTTTGGTCACTTTAACGTAGACGCATGAAAACGGTGCCAAAACGTGCCCATGCGTGCCAAACAACCTGGGGTAAAATGGGAGTTGTTTCTGTCAAATAGTTTCGGAGATATAAGGGCCCAAACTTACGGTACTTTGACCTTCTAAGGGCCATAACTCGAAACACAGAGAACGAAGACAACTCCCATTTTATCCCAGGACATTTGGGTCAAGGGCGCATCATTTGGCAGCAATTATAAGCCGATTCCATCAAGTCACCTTTGCAACATTTAGACACCTTCGGCATATTGTTGTCCCGCCCAAAATTCTCATTTTGGTCACTTTAACGTAGACGCATGAAAACGGTGCCAAAACGTGCCCATGCGTGCCAAACAACCTGGGGTAAAATGGGAGTTGTTTCTGTCAAATGGTTTCGGAGATATAAGGGCCCAAACTTACGGTACTTTGACCTTCTAAGGGCCATAACTCGAAACACAGAGAACGAAGACAACTCCCATTTTATCCCAGGACACTTGGGTCAAGGGCGCATCATTTGGCAGCAATTATAAGCCGATTCCATCAAGTCACCTTTGCAACATTTAGACACCTTCGGCATATTGTTGTCCCGCCCAAAACTTTAGGCCCTTATAACTCGAGTGTTTGTATGGCGATTAAGCTGAAATTTTGCATGCTGCTAGTACACCTCAGTGCCTCAAAGAGTGCAAAATTTCATACTGCTACAACACGTATCTTGCAAGTTATAAGCCTTTGAAATTCAAGGAAACTAAATTTTGTGCCTATTTCTCGGGAAGACGAAATGAGTTGAAGAGGTGCCGTATGCCGCTTTCAAAAAGCATTGATGTCGCCTGCCATCGTGCAAAAACTCGCGAACACTGGGGCACTAGAAAGTGCCGAAATAAAGGGCTCATTTTTACATTGAGGTCTACGGGAAAACCGAATAAAATGCCGCGGCGCAGCCTAGAGGGCGATAACAATAGCGTTTTTTTCACCGTTAGTCCTTCTCAATATAATACACCCTCGGGGCAAATTACAGATCGCTGCGTTCAATAGAGGCCGAGAAAAGTGGCTTAGAAAATTTGATTGAGGTTACCTGTGGTGGATGCTAAATTCTCATTTTGGTCACTTTAACGTAGACGCATGAAAACGGTGCCAAAACGTGCCCATGCGTGCCAAACAACCTGGGGTAAAATGGGAGTTGTTTCTGTCAAATAGTTTCGGAGATATAAGGGCCCAAACTTACGGTACTTTGACCTTCTAAGGGCCATAACTCGAAACACAGAAACCGAAGACAACTCCCATTTTATCCCAGGACACTTGGGTCAAGGGCGCATCATTTGGCAGCAATTATAAGCCGATTCCATCAAGTCACCTTTGCAACATTTAGACACCTTCGGCATATTGTTGTCCCGCCCAAAACTTTAGGCCCTTATAACTCGAGTGTTGGTATGGCGATTAAGCTGAAATTTTGCATGCTGCTAGTACACCTCAGTGCCTCGAAGAGTGCAAAATTTCATACTGCTACAACACGTATCTTGCGAGTTATAAGCATTTGAAATTCGAGGAAACTAAACTTTGTGCCTATTTCTCGGGAAGACGAAATGAGTTGAAGAGGTGCAGTATGCCGCTTTCAAAAGGCATTGATGTCGCCTGCCATCGTGCAAAAACTCGCGAACACTGGGGCACTAGAACGTGCCGAAATAAAGGGCTCATTTTTACATTGAGGTCTACGGGAAAACCGAATAAAACGCCGCGGCGCAGCCTAGAGGGCGATAACAATAGCGGTTTTTTCACCGTTAGTCCTTCTCAATATAATACACCCTCGGGGCAAATTACAGATCGCTGCGTTCAATAGAGGCCGAGAAAAGTGGCTTAGAAAATTTGATTGAGGTTACCTGTGGTGGATGCTAAATTCTCATTTTGGTCACTTTAACGTAGACGCATGAAAACGGTGCCAAAACGTGCCCATGCGTGCCAAACAACCTGGGGTAAAATGGGAGTTGTTTCTGTCAAATAGTTTCGGAGATATAAGGGCCCAAACTTACGGTACTTTGACCTTCTAAGGGCCATAACTCGAAACACAGAGAACGAAGACAACTCCCATTTTATCCCAGGACACTTGGGTCAAGGGCGCATCATTTGGCAGCAATTATAAGCCGATTCCATCAAGTCACCTTTGCAACATTTAGACACCTTCGGCATATTGTTGTCCCGCCCAAAACTTTAGGCCCTTATAACTCGAGTGTTTGTATGGCGATTAACCTGAAATTTTGCATGCTGCTAGTACACCTCAGTGCCTCGAAGAGTGCAAAATTTCATACTGCTACAACACGTATCTTGCGAGTGATAAGCCTTTGAAATTCGAGGAAACTAAATTTTGTGCCTATTTCTCGGGAAGACGAAATGAGTTGAAGAGGTGCAGTATGTCGCTTTCAAAAGGCATTGATGTCGCCTGCCATCGTGCAAAAAACTCGCGAACACTGGGGCACTAGAAAGTGCCGAAATAAAGGGCTCATTTTTACATTGAGGTCTACGGGAAAACCGAATAAAACGCCGCGGCGCAGCCTAGAGGGCGATAACAATAGCGTTTTTTTCACCGTTAGTCCTTCTTAATATAATACACCCTCGGGGCAAATTACAGATCGCTGCGTTCAATAGAGGCCGAGAAAAGTGGCTTAGAAAATTTGATTGAGGTTACCTGTGGTGGATGCTAAATTCTCATTTTGGTCACTTTAACGTAGACGCATGAAAACGGTGCCAAAACGTGCCCATGCGTGCCAAACAACCTGGGGTAAAATGGGAGTTGTTTCTGTCAAATAGTTTCGGAGATATAAGGGCCCAAACTTACGGTACTTTGACCTTCTAAGGGCCATAACTCGAAACACAGAGAACGAAGACAACTCCCATTTTATCCCAGGACACTTGGGTCAAGGGCGCATCATTTGGCAGCAATTATAAGCCGATTCCATCAAGTCACCTTTGCAACATTTAGACACCTTCGGCATATGAACCTCCCGCCCAAAATTTAGGCCCTTATAACTCGAGTGTTTGTATGGCGATTAAGCTGAAATTTTGCATGCTGCTAGTACACCTCAGTGCCTCGAATAGTGCAAAATGTCATACTGCTACAACACGTATCTTGCGAGTTATAAGCCTTTGAAATTCGAGGAAACTAAACTTTGTGCCTATTTCTCGGGAAGACGAAATGAGTTGAAGAGGTGCAGTATGCCGCTTTCAAAAGGCATTGATGTCGCCTGCCATCGTGCAAAAACTCGCGAACACTGGGGCACTAGAAAGTGCCGAAATAAAGGGCTCATTTTTACATTGAGGTCTACGGGAAAACCGAATAAAACGCCGCGGCGCAGCCTAGAGGGCGATAACAATAGCGGTTTTTTCAACGTTAGTCCTTCTCAATATAATACACCCTCGGGGCAAATTACAGATCGCTGCGTTCAATAGAGGCCGAGAAAAGTGGCTTAGAAAATTTGATTGAGGTTACCTGTGGTGGATGCTAAATTCTCATTTTGGTCACTTTAACGTAGACGCATAAAAACGGTGCCAAAACGTGCCCATGCGTGCCAAACAACCTGGGGTAAAATGGGAGTTGTTTCTGTCAAATAGTTTCGGAGATATAAGGGCCCAGACTTACGGTACTTTGACCTTCTAAGGGCCATAACTCGAAACACAGAGAACGAAAAAACTCCCATTTTATCCCAGGACACTTGGGTCAAGGGCGCATCATTTGGCAGCAATTATAAGCCGATTCCATCAAGTCACCTTTGCAACATTTAGACACCTTCGGCATATTGTTGTCCCGCCCAAAACTTTAGGCCCTTATAACTCGAGTGTTTGTATGGCGATTAAGCTGAAATTTTGCATGCTGCTAGTACACCTCAGTGCCTCGAAGAGTGCAAAATTTCATACTGCTATAACACGTATCTTGCGAGTTATAAGCCTTTGAAATTCGAGGAAACTAAATTTGGTGCCTATTTCTCGGGAAGACGAAATGAGTTGAAGAGGTGCAGTATGCCGCTTTCAAAAGGCATTGATGTCGCCTGCCATCGTGCAAAAACTCGCGAACACTGGGGCACTAGAAAGTGCCGAAATAAAGGGCTCATTTTTACATTGAGGTCTACGGGAAAACCGAATAAAACGCCGCGGCGCAGCCTAGAGGGCGATAAAAATAGCGTTTTTTTTTTCACCGTTAGTCCTTCTCAATATAATACACCCTCGGGGCAAATTACAGATCGCTGCGTTCAATAGAGGCCGAGAAAAGTGGCTTAGAAAATTTGATTGAGGTTACCTGTGGTGGATGCTAAATTCTCCTTTTGGTCACTTTAACGTAGACGCATGAAAACGGTGCCAAAACGTGCCCATGCGTGCCAAACAACCTGGGGTAAAATGGAAGTTGTTTCTGTCAAATAGTTTCGGAGATATAAGGGCCCAAACTTACGGTACTTTGACCTTCTAAGGGCCATAACTCGAAACACAGAGAACGAAGATAACTCCCATTTTATCCCAGGACACTTGGGTCAAGGGCGCATCATTTGGCAGCAATTATAAGCCGATTCCATCAAGTCACCTTTGCAACATTTAGACACCTTCGGCATATTGTTGTCCCGCCCAAAACTTTAGGCCCTTATAACTCGAGTGTTTGTATGGCGATTAAGCTGAAATTTTGCATGCTGCTAGTACACCTCAGTGCCTCGAAGAGTGCAAAATTTCATACTGCTACAACACGTATCTTGCAAGTTATAAGCCTTTGAAATTCGAGGAAACTAAATTTTGTGCCTATTTCTCGGGAAGACGAAATGAGTTGAAGAGGTGCAGTAGGCCGCTTTCAAAAGGCATTGATGTCGCCTGCGATCGTGCAAAAACTCGCGAACACTGGGGCACTAGAAAGTGCCGAAATAAAGGGCTCATTTTTACATTGAGGTCTACGGGAAAACCGAATAAAACGCCGCGGCGCAGCCTAGAGGGCGATAACAATAGCGGTTTTTCACCGTTAGTCCTTCTCAATATAATACACCCTCGGGGCAAATTACAGATCGCTGCGTTCAATAGAGGCCGAGAAAAGTGGCTTAGAAAATTTGATTGAGGTTACCTGTGGTGGATGCTAAATTCTCATTTTGGTCACTTTAACGTAGACGCATGAAAACGGTGCCAAAACGTGCCCATGCGTGCCAAACAACCTGGGGTAAAATGGGAGTTGTTTCTGTCAAATAGTTTCGGAGATATAAGGGCCCAAACTTACGGTACTTTGACCTTCTAAGGGCCATAACTCGAAACACAGAGAACGAAGACAACTCCCATTTTATCCCAGGACACTTGGGTCAAGGGCGCATAATTTGGCAGCAATTATAAGCCGATTCCATCAAGTCACCTTTGCAACATTTAGACACCTTCGGCATATTGTTGTCCCGCCCAAAATTTAGGCCCTTATAACTCGAGTGTTTGTATGGCGATTAAGCTGAAATTTTGCATGCTGCTAGTACACCACAGTGCCTCGAAGAGTGCAAAATTTGATACTGCTACAACACGTATCTTGCGAGTTATAAGCCTTTGAAATTCGAGGAAACTAAACTTTGTGCCTATTTCTCGGGAAGACGAAATGAGTTGAACAGGTGCAGTATGCCGCTTTCAAAAGGCATTGATGTCGCCTGCCATCGTGCAAAAACTCGCGAACACTGGGGCACTAGAAAGTGCCGAAATAAAGGGCTCATTTTTACATTGAGGTCTACGGGAAAACCGAATAAAACGCCGCGGCGCAGCCTAGAGGGCGATAAAAATAGCGTTTTTTTTTTCACCGTTAGTCCTTCTCAATATAATACACCCTCGGGGCAAATTACAGATCGCTGCGTTCAATAGAGGCCGAGAAAAGTGGCTTAGAAAATTTGATTGAGGTTACCTGTGGTGGATGCTAAATTCTCCTTTTGGTCACTTTAACGTAGACGCATGAAAACGGTGCCAAAACGTGCCCATGCGTGCCAAACAACCTGGGGTAAAATGGAAGTTGTTTCTGTCAAATAGTTTCGGAGATATAAGGGCCCAAACTTACGGTACTTTGACCTTCTAAGGGCCATAACTCGAAACACAGAGAACGAAGATAACTCCCATTTTATCCCAGGACACTTGGGTCAAGGGCGCATCATTTGGCAGCAATTATAAGCCGATTCCATCAAGTCACCTTTGCAACATTTAGACACCTTCGGCATATTGTTGTCCCGCCCAAAACTTTAGGCCCTTATAACTCGAGTGTTTGTATGGCGATTAAGCTGAAATTTTGCATGCTGCTAGTACACCTCAGTGCCTCGAAGAGTGCAAAATTTCATACTGCTACAACACGTATCTTGCAAGTTATAAGCCTTTGAAATTCGAGGAAACTAAATTTTGTGCCTATTTCTCGGGAAGACGAAATGAGTTGAAGAGGTGCAGTAGGCCGCTTTCAAAAGGCATTGATGTCGCCTGCGATCGTGCAAAAACTCGCGAACACTGGGGCACTAGAAAGTGCCGAAATAAAGGGCTCATTTTTACATTGAGGTCTACGGGAAAACCGAATAAAACGCCGCGGCGCAGCCTAGAGGGCGATAACAATAGCGGTTTTTCACCGTTAGTCCTTCTCAATATAATACACCCTCGGGGCAAATTACAGATCGCTGCGTTCAATAGAGGCCGAGAAAAGTGGCTTAGAAAATTTGATTGAGGTTACCTGTGGTGGATGCTAAATTCTCATTTTGGTCACTTTAACGTAGACGCATGAAAACGGTGCCAAAACGTGCCCATGCGTGCCAAACAACCTGGGGTAAAATGGGAGTTGTTTCTGTCAAATAGTTTCGGAGATATAAGGGCCCAAACTTACGGTACTTTGACCTTCTAAGGGCCATAACTCGAAACACAGAAACCGAAGGCAACTCCCATTTTATCCCAGGACACTTGGGTCAAGGGCGCATCATTTGGCACTATTATAAGCCGATTCCATCAAGTCACCTTTGCAACATTTAGACACCTTCGGCATATTGTTGTCCCGCCCAAAACTTTAGGCCCTTATAACTCGAGTGTTGGTATGGCGATTAAGCTGAAATTTTGCATGCTGCTAGTACACCTCAGTGCCTCGACAAGAGCAAAATTTCATACTGCTACAACACGTATCTTGCGAGTTATAAGCCTTTGAAATTCGAGGAAACTAAACTTTGTGCCTATTTCTCGGGAAGACGAAATGAGTTGAAGAGGTGCAGTATGCCGCTTTCAAAAGGCATTGATGTCGCCTGCCATCGTGCAAAAACTCGCGAACACTGGGGCACTAGAACGTGCCGAAATAAAGGGCTCATTTTTACATTGAGGTCTACGGGAAAACCGAATAAAACGCCGCGGCGCAGCCTAGAGGGCGATAACAATAGCGGTTTTTTCACCGTTAGTCCTTCTCAATATAATACACCCTCGGGGCAAATTACAGATCGCTGCGTTCAATAGAGGCCGATAAAAGTGGCTTAGAAAATTTGATTGAGGTTACCTGTGGTGGATGCTAAATTCTCATTTTGGTCACTTTAACGTAGACGCATGAAAACGGTGCCAAAACGTGCCCATGCGTGCCAAACAACCTGGGGTAAAATGGGAGTTGTTTCTGTCAAATAGTTTCGGAGATATAAGGGCCCAAACTTACGGTACTTTGACCTTCTAAGGGCCATAACTCGAAACACAGAGAACGAAGACAACTCCCATTTTATCCCAGGACACTTGGGTCAAGGGCGCATCATTTGGCAACAATTATAAGCCGATTCCATCAAGTCACCTTTGCAACATTTAGACACCTTCGGCATATTGTTGTCCAGCCCAAAACTTTAGGCCCTTATAACTCGAGTGTTTGTATGGCGATTAACCTGAAATTTTGCATGCTGCTAGTACACCTCAGTGCCTCGAAGAGTGCAAAATATCATACTGCTACAACACGTATCTTGCGAGTTATAAGCCTTTGAAATTCGAGGAAACTAAATTTTGTGCCTATTTCTCGGGAAGACGAAATGAGTTGAAGAGGTGCAGTATGTCGCTTTCAAAAGGCATTGATGTCGCCTGCCATCGTGCAAAAACTCGCGAACACTGGGGCACTAGAAAGTGCCGAAATAAAGGGCTCATTTTTACATTGAGGTCTACGGGAAAACCGAATAAAACGCCGCGGCGCAGCCTAGAGGGCGATAACAATAGCGTTTTTTTCACCGTTAGTCCTTCTTAATATAATACACCCTCGGGGCAAATTACAGATCGCTGCGTTCAATAGAGGCCGAGAAAAGTGGCTTAGAAAATTTGATTGAGGTTACCTGTGGTGGATGCTAAATTCTCATTTTGGTCCCTTAAACGTAGACGCATGAAAACGGTGCCAAAACGTGCCCATGCGTGCCAAACAACCTGGGGTAAAATGGGAGTTGTTTCTGTCAAATAGTTTCGGAGATATAAGGGCCCAAACTTACGGTACTTTGACCTTCTAAGGGCCATAACTCGAAACAAAGAGAACGAAGACAACTCCCATTTTATCCCAGGACACTTGGGTCAAGGGCGCATCATTTGGCAGCAATTATAAGCCGATTCCATCAAGTCACCTTTGCAACATTTAGACACCTTCGCATATGAACCTCCCGCCCAAAATTTAGGCCCTTATAACTCGAGTGTTTGTATGGCGATTAAGCTGAAATTTTGCATGCTGCTAGTACACCTCAGTGCCTCGAATAGTGCAAAATGTCATACTGCTACAACACGTATCTTGCGAGTTATAAGCCTTTGAAATTCGAGGAAACTAAACTTTGTGCCTATTTCTCGGGAAGACGAAATGAGTTGAAGAGGTGCAGTATGCCGCTTTCAAAAGGCATTGATGTCGCCTGCCATCGTGCAAAAACTCGCGAACACTGGGGCACTAGAAAGTGCCGAAATAAAGGGCTCATTTTTACATTGAGGTCTACGGGAAAACCGAATAAAACGCCGCGGCGCAGCCTAGAGGGCGATAACAATAGCGGTTTTTTCACCGTTAGTCCTTCTCAATATAATACACCCTCGGGGCAAATTACAGATCGCTGCGTTCAATAGAGGCCGAGAAAAGTGGCTTAGAAAATTTGATTGAGGTTACCTGTGGTGGATGCTAAATTCTCATTTTGGTCACTTTAACGTAGACGCATAAAAACGGTGCCAAAACGTGCCCATGCGTGCCAAACAACCTGGGGTAAAATGGGAGTTGTTTCTGTCAAATAGTTTCGGAGATATAAGGGCCCAGACTTACGGTACTTTGACCTTCTAAGGGCCATAACTCGAAACACAGAGAACGAAAAAAACTCCCATTTTATCCCAGGACACTTGGGTCAAGGGCGCATCATTTGGCAGCAATTATAAGCCGATTCCATCAAGTCACCTTTGCAACATTTAGACACCTTCGGCATATTGTTGTCCCGCCCAAAACTTTAGGCCCTTATAACTCGAGTGTTTGTATGGCGATTAAGCTGAAATTTTGCATGCTGCTAGTACACCTCAGTGCCTCGAAGAGTGCAAAATTTCATACTGCTATAACACGTATCTTGCGAGTTATAAGCCTTTGAAATTCGAGGAAACTAAATTTGGTGCCTATTTCTCGGGAAGACGAAATGAGTTGAAGAGGTGCAGTATGCCGCTTTCAAAAGGCATTGATGTCGCCTGCCATCGTGCAAAAACTCGCGAACACTGGGGCACTAGAAAGTGCCGAAATAAAGGGCTCATTTTTACATTGAGGTCTACGGGAAAACCGAATAAAACGCCGCGGCGCAGCCTAGAGGGCGATAAAAATAGCGTTTTTTTTTCACCGTTAGTCCTTCTCAATATAATACACCCTCGGGGCAAATTACAGATCGCTGCGTTCAATAGAGGCCGAGAAAAGTGGCTTAGAAAATTTGATTGAGGTTACCTGTGGTGGATGCTAAATTCTCATTTTGGTCACTTTAACGTAGACGCATGAAAACGGTGCCAAAACGTGCCCATGCGTGCCAAACAACCTGGGGTAAAATGGGAGTTGTTTCTGTCAAATAGTTTCGGAGATATAAGGGCCCAAACTTACGGTACTTTGACCTTCTAAGGGCCATAACTCGAAACACAGAGAACGAAGACAACTCCCATTTTATCCCAGGACACTTGGGTCAAGGGCGCATCATTTGGCAGCAATTATAAGCCGATTCCATCAAGTCACCTTTGCAACATTTAGACACCTTCGGCATATTGTTGTCCCGCCCAAAACTTTAGGCCCTTATAACTCGAGTGTTTGTATGGCGATTAAGCTGAAATTTTGCATGCTGCTAGTACACCTCAGTGCCTCGAAGAATGCAAAATTTCATACTGCTACAACACGTATCTTGCGAGTTATAAGCCTTTGAAATTCGAGGAAACTAAAGTTTGTGCCTATTTCTCGGTAAGACGAAATGAGTTGAAGAGGTGCAGTATGCCGCTTTCAAAAGGCATTGATGTCGCCTGCCATCGTGCAAAAACTCGCGAACACTGAGGCACTAGAAAGTGCCGAAATAAAGGGCTCATTTTTACATTGAGGTCTACGGGAAAACCGAATAAAACGCCGCGGCGCAGCCTAGGGGGCGATAACAATAGCGGTTTTATTCACCGTGAGTCCTTCTCAATATAATACACCCTCGGGGCAAATTACAGATCGCTGCGTTCAATAGAGGCCGAGAAAAGTGGCTTAGAAAATTTGATTGAGGTTACCTGTGGTGGATGCTAAATTCTCCTTTTGGTCACTTTAACGTAGACGCATGAAAACGGTGCCAAAACGTGCCCATGCGTGCCAAACAACCTGGGGTAAAATGGAAGTTGTTTCTGTCAAATAGTTTCGGAGATATAAGGGCCCAAACTTACGGTACTTTGACCTTCTAAGGGCCATAACTCGAAACACAGAGAACGAAGATAACTCCCATTTTATCCCAGGACACTTGGGTCAAGGGCGCATCATTTGGCAGCAATTATAAGCCGATTCCATCAAGTCACCTTTGCAACATTTAGACACCTTCGGCATATTGTTGTCCCGCCCAAAACTTTAGGCCCTTATAACTCGAGTGTTTGTATGGCGATTAAGCTGAAATTTTGCATGCTGCTAGTACACCTCAGTGCCTCGAAGAGTGCAAAATTTCATACTGCTACAACACGTATCTTGCAAGTTATAAGCCTTTGAAATTCGAGGAAACTAAATTTTGTGCCTATTTCTCGGGAAGACGAAATGAGTTGAAGAGGTGCAGTAGGCCGCTTTCAAAAGGCATTGATGTCGCCTGCGATCGTGCAAAAACTCGCGAACACTGGGGCACTAGAAAGTGCCGAAATAAAGGGCTCATTTTTACATTGAGGTCTACGGGAAAACCGAATAAAACGCCGCGGCGCAGCCTAGAGGGCGATAACAATAGCGGTTTTTCACCGTTAGTCCTTCTCAATATAATACACCCTCGGGGCAAATTACAGATCGCTGCGTTCAATAGAGGCCGAGAAAAGTGGCTTAGAAAATTTGATTGAGGTTACCTGTGGTGGATGCTAAATTCTCATTTTGGTCACTTTAACGTAGACGCATGAAAACGGTGCCAAAACGTGCCCATGCGTGCCAAACAACCTGGGGTAAAATGGGAGTTGTTTCTGTCAAATAGTTTCGGAGATATAAGGGCCCAAACTTACGGTACTTTGACCTTCTAAGGGCCATAACTCGAAACACAGAGAACGAAGACAACTCCCATTTTATCCCAGGACACTTGGGTCAAGGGCGCATAATTTGGCAGCAATTATAAGCCGATTCCATCAAGTCACCTTTGCAACATTTAGACACCTTCGGCATATTGTTGTCCCGCCCAAAACTTTAGGCCCTTATAACTCGAGTGTTTGTATGGCGATTAAGCTGAAATTTTGCATGCTGCTAGTACACCTCAGTGCCTCGAAGAGTGCAAAATTTCATACTTCTACAACACGTATCTTGCGAGTTATAAGCCTTTGAAATTCGAGGAAACTAAACTTTGTGCCTATTTCTCGGGAAGACGAAATGAGTTGAAGAGGTGCAGTATGCCGCTTTCAAAAGGCATTGATGTCGCCTGCCATCGTGCAAAAACTCGCGAACACTGGGGCACTAGAAAGTGCCGAAATAAAGGGCTCATTTTTACATTGAGGTCTACGGGAAAACCGAATAAAACGCCGCGGCGCAGCCTAGAGGGCGATAACAATAGCGGTTTTTTCACCGTTAGTCCTTCTCAATATAATACACCCTCGGGGCAAATTACAGGTCGCTGCGTTTAATAGAGGCCGAGAAAAGTGGCTTAGAAAATTTGATTGAGGTTACCTGTGGTGGATGCTAAATTCTCATTTTGGTCACTTTAACGTAGACGCATGAAAACGGTGCCAAAACGTGCCCATGCGTGCCAAACAACCTGGGGTAAAATGGGAGTTGTTTCTGTCAAATAGTTTCGGAGATATAAGGGCCCAAACTTACGGTACTTTGACCTTCTAAGGGCCATAACTCGAAACACAGAGAACGAAGACAACTCCCATTTTATCCCAGGACATTTGGGTCAAGGGCGCATCATTTGGCAGCAATTATAAGCCGATTCCATCAAGTCACCTTTGCAACATTTAGACACCTTCGGCATATTGTTGTCCCGCCCAAAATTCTCATTTTGGTCACTTTAACGTAGACGCATGAAAACGGTGCCAAAACGTGCCCATGCGTGCCAAACAACCTGGGGTAAAATGGGAGTTGTTTCTGTCAAATGGTTTCGGAGATATAAGGGCCCAAACTTACGGTACTTTGACCTTCTAAGGGCCATAACTCGAAACACAGAGAACGAAGACAACTCCCATTTTATCCCAGGACACTTGGGTCAAGGGCGCATCATTTGGCAGCAATTATAAGCCGATTCCATCAAGTCACCTTTGCAACATTTAGACACCTTCGGCATATTGTTGTCCCGCCCAAAACTTTAGGCCCTTATAACTCGAGTGTTTGTATGGCGATTAAGCTGAAATTTTGCATGCTGCTAGTACACCTCAGTGCCTCAAAGAGTGCAAAATTTCATACTGCTACAACACGTATCTTGCAAGTTATAAGCCTTTGAAATTCAAGGAAACTAAATTTTGTGCCTATTTCTCGGGAAGACGAAATGAGTTGAAGAGGTGCCGTATGCCGCTTTCAAAAAGCATTGATGTCGCCTGCCATCGTGCAAAAACTCGCGAACACTGGGGCACTAGAAAGTGCCGAAATAAAGGGCTCATTTTTACATTGAGGTCTACGGGAAAACCGAATAAAATGCCGCGGCGCAGCCTAGAGGGCGATAACAATAGCGTTTTTTTCACCGTTAGTCCTTCTCAATATAATACACCCTCGGGGCAAATTACAGATCGCTGCGTTCAATAGAGGCCGAGAAAAGTGGCTTAGAAAATTTGATTGAGGTTACCTGTGGTGGATGCTAAATTCTCATTTTGGTCACTTTAACGTAGACGCATGAAAACGGTGCCAAAACGTGCCCATGCGTGCCAAACAACCTGGGGTAAAATGGGAGTTGTTTCTGTCAAATAGTTTCGGAGATATAAGGGCCCAAACTTACGGTACTTTGACCTTCTAAGGGCCATAACTCGAAACACAGAAACCGAAGACAACTCCCATTTTATCCCAGGACACTTGGGTCAAGGGCGCATCATTTGGCAGCAATTATAAGCCGATTCCATCAAGTCACCTTTGCAACATTTAGACACCTTCGGCATATTGTTGTCCCGCCCAAAACTTTAGGCCCTTATAACTCGAGTGTTGGTATGGCGATTAAGCTGAAATTTTGCATGCTGCTAGTACACCTCAGTGCCTCGAAGAGTGCAAAATTTCATACTGCTACAACACGTATCTTGCGAGTTATAAGCATTTGAAATTCGAGGAAACTAAACTTTGTGCCTATTTCTCGGGAAGACGAAATGAGTTGAAGAGGTGCAGTATGCCGCTTTCAAAAGGCATTGATGTCGCCTGCCATCGTGCAAAAACTCGCGAACACTGGGGCACTAGAACGTGCCGAAATAAAGGGCTCATTTTTACATTGAGGTCTACGGGAAAACCGAATAAAACGCCGCGGCGCAGCCTAGAGGGCGATAACAATAGCGGTTTTTTCACCGTTAGTCCTTCTCAATATAATACACCCTCGGGGCAAATTACAGATCGCTGCGTTCAATAGAGGCCGAGAAAAGTGGCTTAGAAAATTTGATTGAGGTTACCTGTGGTGGATGCTAAATTCTCATTTTGGTCACTTTAACGTAGACGCATGAAAACGGTGCCAAAACGTGCCCATGCGTGCCAAACAACCTGGGGTAAAATGGGAGTTGTTTCTGTCAAATAGTTTCGGAGATATAAGGGCCCAAACTTACGGTACTTTGACCTTCTAAGGGCCATAACTCGAAACACAGAGAACGAAGACAACTCCCATTTTATCCCAGGACACTTGGGTCAAGGGCGCATCATTTGGCAGCAATTATAAGCCGATTCCATCAAGTCACCTTTGCAACATTTAGACACCTTCGGCATATTGTTGTCCCGCCCAAAACTTTAGGCCCTTATAACTCGAGTGTTTGTATGGCGATTAACCTGAAATTTTGCATGCTGCTAGTACACCTCAGTGCCTCGAAGAGTGCAAAATTTCATACTGCTACAACACGTATCTTGCGAGTGATAAGCCTTTGAAATTCGAGGAAACTAAATTTTGTGCCTATTTCTCGGGAAGACGAAATGAGTTGAAGAGGTGCAGTATGTCGCTTTCAAAAGGCATTGATGTCGCCTGCCATCGTGCAAAAAACTCGCGAACACTGGGGCACTAGAAAGTGCCGAAATAAAGGGCTCATTTTTACATTGAGGTCTACGGGAAAACCGAATAAAACGCCGCGGCGCAGCCTAGAGGGCGATAACAATAGCGTTTTTTTCACCGTTAGTCCTTCTTAATATAATACACCCTCGGGGCAAATTACAGATCGCTGCGTTCAATAGAGGCCGAGAAAAGTGGCTTAGAAAATTTGATTGAGGTTACCTGTGGTGGATGCTAAATTCTCATTTTGGTCACTTTAACGTAGACGCATGAAAACGGTGCCAAAACGTGCCCATGCGTGCCAAACAACCTGGGGTAAAATGGGAGTTGTTTCTGTCAAATAGTTTCGGAGATATAAGGGCCCAAACTTACGGTACTTTGACCTTCTAAGGGCCATAACTCGAAACACAGAGAACGAAGACAACTCCCATTTTATCCCAGGACACTTGGGTCAAGGGCGCATCATTTGGCAGCAATTATAAGCCGATTCCATCAAGTCACCTTTGCAACATTTAGACACCTTCGGCATATGAACCTCCCGCCCAAAATTTAGGCCCTTATAACTCGAGTGTTTGTATGGCGATTAAGCTGAAATTTTGCATGCTGCTAGTACACCTCAGTGCCTCGAATAGTGCAAAATGTCATACTGCTACAACACGTATCTTGCGAGTTATAAGCCTTTGAAATTCGAGGAAACTAAACTTTGTGCCTATTTCTCGGGAAGACGAAATGAGTTGAAGAGGTGCAGTATGCCGCTTTCAAAAGGCATTGATGTCGCCTGCCATCGTGCAAAAACTCGCGAACACTGGGGCACTAGAAAGTGCCGAAATAAAGGGCTCATTTTTACATTGAGGTCTACGGGAAAACCGAATAAAACGCCGCGGCGCAGCCTAGAGGGCGATAACAATAGCGGTTTTTTCAACGTTAGTCCTTCTCAATATAATACACCCTCGGGGCAAATTACAGATCGCTGCGTTCAATAGAGGCCGAGAAAAGTGGCTTAGAAAATTTGATTGAGGTTACCTGTGGTGGATGCTAAATTCTCATTTTGGTCACTTTAACGTAGACGCATAAAAACGGTGCCAAAACGTGCCCATGCGTGCCAAACAACCTGGGGTAAAATGGGAGTTGTTTCTGTCAAATAGTTTCGGAGATATAAGGGCCCAGACTTACGGTACTTTGACCTTCTAAGGGCCATAACTCGAAACACAGAGAACGAAAAAACTCCCATTTTATCCCAGGACACTTGGGTCAAGGGCGCATCATTTGGCAGCAATTATAAGCCGATTCCATCAAGTCACCTTTGCAACATTTAGACACCTTCGGCATATTGTTGTCCCGCCCAAAACTTTAGGCCCTTATAACTCGAGTGTTTGTATGGCGATTAAGCTGAAATTTTGCATGCTGCTAGTACACCTCAGTGCCTCGAAGAGTGCAAAATTTCATACTGCTATAACACGTATCTTGCGAGTTATAAGCCTTTGAAATTCGAGGAAACTAAATTTGGTGCCTATTTCTCGGGAAGACGAAATGAGTTGAAGAGGTGCAGTATGCCGCTTTCAAAAGGCATTGATGTCGCCTGCCATCGTGCAAAAACTCGCGAACACTGGGGCACTAGAAAGTGCCGAAATAAAGGGCTCATTTTTACATTGAGGTCTACGGGAAAACCGAATAAAACGCCGCGGCGCAGCCTAGAGGGCGATAAAAATAGCGTTTTTTTTTTCACCGTTAGTCCTTCTCAATATAATACACCCTCGGGGCAAATTACAGATCGCTGCGTTCAATAGAGGCCGAGAAAAGTGGCTTAGAAAATTTGATTGAGGTTACCTGTGGTGGATGCTAAATTCTCCTTTTGGTCACTTTAACGTAGACGCATGAAAACGGTGCCAAAACGTGCCCATGCGTGCCAAACAACCTGGGGTAAAATGGAAGTTGTTTCTGTCAAATAGTTTCGGAGATATAAGGGCCCAAACTTACGGTACTTTGACCTTCTAAGGGCCATAACTCGAAACACAGAGAACGAAGATAACTCCCATTTTATCCCAGGACACTTGGGTCAAGGGCGCATCATTTGGCAGCAATTATAAGCCGATTCCATCAAGTCACCTTTGCAACATTTAGACACCTTCGGCATATTGTTGTCCCGCCCAAAACTTTAGGCCCTTATAACTCGAGTGTTTGTATGGCGATTAAGCTGAAATTTTGCATGCTGCTAGTACACCTCAGTGCCTCGAAGAGTGCAAAATTTCATACTGCTACAACACGTATCTTGCAAGTTATAAGCCTTTGAAATTCGAGGAAACTAAATTTTGTGCCTATTTCTCGGGAAGACGAAATGAGTTGAAGAGGTGCAGTAGGCCGCTTTCAAAAGGCATTGATGTCGCCTGCGATCGTGCAAAAACTCGCGAACACTGGGGCACTAGAAAGTGCCGAAATAAAGGGCTCATTTTTACATTGAGGTCTACGGGAAAACCGAATAAAACGCCGCGGCGCAGCCTAGAGGGCGATAACAATAGCGGTTTTTCACCGTTAGTCCTTCTCAATATAATACACCCTCGGGGCAAATTACAGATCGCTGCGTTCAATAGAGGCCGAGAAAAGTGGCTTAGAAAATTTGATTGAGGTTACCTGTGGTGGATGCTAAATTCTCATTTTGGTCACTTTAACGTAGACGCATGAAAACGGTGCCAAAACGTGCCCATGCGTGCCAAACAACCTGGGGTAAAATGGGAGTTGTTTCTGTCAAATAGTTTCGGAGATATAAGGGCCCAAACTTACGGTACTTTGACCTTCTAAGGGCCATAACTCGAAACACAGAGAACGAAGACAACTCCCATTTTATCCCAGGACACTTGGGTCAAGGGCGCATAATTTGGCAGCAATTATAAGCCGATTCCATCAAGTCACCTTTGCAACATTTAGACACCTTCGGCATATTGTTGTCCCGCCCAAAATTTAGGCCCTTATAACTCGAGTGTTTGTATGGCGATTAAGCTGAAATTTTGCATGCTGCTAGTACACCACAGTGCCTCGAAGAGTGCAAAATTTGATACTGCTACAACACGTATCTTGCGAGTTATAAGCCTTTGAAATTCGAGGAAACTAAACTTTGTGCCTATTTCTCGGGAAGACGAAATGAGTTGAACAGGTGCAGTATGCCGCTTTCAAAAGGCATTGATGTCGCCTGCCATCGTGCAAAAACTCGCGAACACTGGGGCACTAGAAAGTGCCGAAATAAAGGGCTCATTTTTACATTGAGGTCTACGGGAAAACCGAATAAAACGCCGCGGCGCAGCCTAGAGGGCGATAACAATAGCGGTTTTTTTCACCGTTAGTCCTTCTCAATATAATACAGCCTCGGGGCAAATTACAGGTCGCTGCGTTTAATAGAGGCCGAGAAAAGTGGCTTAGAAAATTTGATTGAGGTTACCTGTGGTGGATGCTAAATTCTCATTTTGGTCACTTTAACGTAGACGCATGAAAACGGTGCCAAAACGTGCCCATGCGTGCCAAACAACCTGGGGTAAAATGGGAGTTGTTTCTGTCAAATAGTTTCGGAGATATAAGGGCCCAAACTTACGGTACTTTGACCTTCTAAGGGCCATAACTCGAAACACAGAGAACGAAGACAACTCCCATTTTATCCCAGGACATTTGGGTCAAGGGCGCATCATTTGGCAGCAATTATAAGCCGATTCCATCAAGTCACCTTTGCAACATTTAGACACCTTCGGCATATTGTTGTCCCGCCCAAAATTCTCATTTTGGTCACTTTAACGTAGACGCATGAAAACGGTGCCAAAACGTGCCCATGCGTGCCAAACAACCTGGGGTAAAATGGGAGTTGTTTCTGTCAAATGGTTTCGGAGATATAAGGGCCCAAACTTACGGTACTTTGACCTTCTAAGGGCCATAACTCGAAACACAGAGAACGAAGACAACTCCCATTTTATCCCAGGACACTTGGGTCAAGGGCGCATCATTTGGCAGCAATTATAAGCCGATTCCATCAAGTCACCTTTGCAACATTTAGACACCTTCGGCATATTGTTGTCCCGCCCAAAACTTTAGGCCCTTATAACTCGAGTATTTGTATGGCGATTAAGCTGAAATTTTGCATGCTGCTAGTACACCTCAGTGCCTCGAAGAGTGCAAAATTTCATACTGCTGCAACATGTATCTTGCGAGTGATAAGCCTTTAAATTTCGAGGAAACTAAACTTTGTGCCTATTCTCTGGAAGACGAAATGAGTTGAAGAGGTGCAGTATGCCGCTTTAAAAAGGCTTTGATGTCGCCTGCCATCGTGCAAAAACTCGCGAACACTGGGGCACTAGAAAGTGCCGAAATAAAGGGCTCATTTTTACATTGAGGTCTACGGGAAAACCGAATAAAACGCCGCGGCGCAGCCTAGAGGGCGATAACAATAGCGGTTTTTTCACCGTTAGTCCTTCTCAATATAATACACTCTCGGGGCAAATTACAGATCGCTGCGTTCAATAGAGGCCGAGAAAAGTGGCTTAGAAAATTTGATTGAGGTTACCTGTGGTGGATGCTAAATTCTCATTTTGGTCACTTTAACGTAGACGCATGAAAACGGTGCCAAAACGTGCCCATGCGTGCCAAACAACCTGGGGTGAAATGGGAGTTGTTTCTGTCAAATAGTTTCGGAGATATAAGGGCCCAAACTTACGGTACTTTGTCCTTCTAAGGGCCATAACTCGAAACACAGAGAACGAAGACAACTCCCATTTTATCCCAGGACACTTGGGTCAAGGGCGCATAATTTGGCAGCAATTATAAGCCGATTCCATCAAGTCACCTTTGCAACATTTAGACACCTTCGGCATATTGTTGTCCCGCCCAAAACTTTAGGCCCTTATAACTCGAGTGTTTGTATGGCGATTAAGCTGAAATTTTGCATGCTGCTAGTACACCTCAGTGCCTCGAAGAGTGCAAAATTTCATACTGCTACAACACGTATCTTGCGAGTTATAAGCCTTTGAAATTCGAGGAAACTAAACTTTGTGCCTATTTCTCGGGAAGACGAAATGAGTTGAAGAGGTGCAGTATGCCGCTTTCAAAAGGCATTGATGTCGCTGCCATCGTGCAAAAACTCGCGAACACTGGGGCACTAGAAAGTGCCGAAATAAAGGGCTCATTTTTACATTGAGGTCTACGGGAAAACCGAATAAAACGCCGCGGCGCAGCCTAGAGGGCGATAACAATAGCGGTTTTTTCACCGTTAGTCCTTCTCAATATAATACAGCCTCGGGGCAAATTACAGGTCGCTGCGTTTAATAGTGGCCGAGAAAAGTGGCTTAGAAAATTTGATTGAGGTTACCTGTGGTGGATGCTAAATTCTCATTTTGGTCACTTTAACGTAGACGCATGAAAACGGTGCCAAAACGTGCCCATGCGTGCCAAACAACCTGGGGTAAAATGGGAGTTGTTTCTGTCAAATAGTTTCGGAGATATAAGGGCCCAAACTTACGGTACTTTGACCTTCTAAGGGCCATAACTCGAAACACAGAGAACGAAGACAACTCCCATTTTATCCCAGGACATTTGGGTCAAGGGCGCATCATTTGGCAGCAATTATAAGCCGATTCCATCAAGTCACCTTTGCAACATTTAGACACCTTCGGCATATTGTTGTCCCGCCCAAAAGTCTCATTTTGGTCACTTTAACGTAGACGCATGAAAACGGTGCCAAAACGTGCCCATGCGTGCCAAACAACCTGGGGTAAAATGGGAGTTGTTTCTGTCAAATGGTTTCGGAGATATAAGGGCCCAAACTTACGGTACTTTGACCTTCTAAGGGCCATAACTCGAAACACAGAGAACGAAGACAACTCCCATTTTATCCCAGGACACTTGGGTCAAGGGCGCATCATTTGGCAGCAATTATAAGCCGATTCCATCAAGTCACCTTTGCAACATTTAGACACCTTCGGCATATTGTTGTCCCGCCCAAAACTTTAGGCCCTTATAACTCGAGTGTTTGTATGGCGATTAAGCTGAAATTTTGCATACTGCTAGTACACCTCAGTGCCTCGAAGAGTGCAAAATTTCATACTGCTACAACACGTATCTTGCGAGTTATAAGCCTTTGAAATTCGAGGAAACTAAACTTTGTGCCTATTTCTCGGGAAGACGAAATGAGTTGAAGAGGTGCAGTATGCCGCTTTCAAAAGGCATTGATGTCGCTGCCATCGTGCAAAAACTCGCGAACACTGGGGCACTAGAAAGTGCCGAAATAAAGGGCTCATTTTTACATTGAGGTCTACGGGAAAACCGAATAAAACGCCGCGGCGCAGCCTAGAGGGCGATAACAATAGCGGTTTTTTCACCGTTAGTCCTTCTCAATATAATACAGCCTCGGGGCAAATTACAGGTCGCTGCGTTTAATAGAGGCCGAGAAAAGTGGCTTAGAAAATTTGATTGAGGTTACCTGTGGTGGATGCTAAATTCTCATTTTGGTCACTTTAACGTAGACGCATGAAAACGGTGCCAAAACGTGCCCATGCGTGCCAAACAACCTGGGGTAAAATGGGAGTTGTTTCTGTCAAATAGTTTCGGAGATATAAGGGCCCAAACTTACGGTACTTTGACCTTCTAAGGGCCATAACTCGAAACACAGAGAACGAAGACAACTCCCATTTTATCCCAGGACATTTGGGTCAAGGGCGCATCATTTGGCAGCAATTATAAGCCGATTCCATCAAGTCACCTTTGCAACATTTAGACACCTTCGGCATATTGTTGTCCCGCCCAAAATTCTCATTTTGGTCACTTTAACGTAGACGCATGAAAACGGTGCCAAAACGTGCCCATGCGTGCCAAACAACCTGGGGTAAAATGGGAGTTGTTTCTGTCAAATGGTTTCGGAGATATAAGGGCCCAAACTTACGGTACTTTGACCTTCTAAGGGCCATAACTCGAAACACAGAGAACGAAGACAACTCCCATTTTATCCCAGGACACTTGGGTCAAGGGCGCATCATTTGGCAGCAATTATAAGCCGATTCCATCAAGTCACCTTTGCAACATTTAGACACCTTCGGCATATTGTTGTCCCGCCCAAATCTTTAGGCCCTTATAACTCGAGTATTTGTATGGCGATTAAGCTGAAATTTTGCATGCTGCTAGTACACCTCAGTGCCTCGAAGAATGCAAAATTTCATACTGCTACAACATGTATCTTGCGAGTGATAAGCCTTTAAATTTCGAGGAAACTAAACTTTGTGCCTATTCTCTGGAAGACGAAATGAGTTGAAGAGGTGCAGTATGCCGCTTTCAAAGGGCTTTGATGTCGCCTGCCATCGTGCAAAAACTCGCGAACACTGGGGCACTAGAAAGTGCCGAAATAAAGGGCTCATTTTTACATTGAGGTCTACGGGAAAACCGAATAAAACGACGCGGCGTAGCCTAGAGGGCGATAACAATAGCGGTTTTTTCACCGTTAGTCCTTCTCAATATAATACACCCTCG